>OX336388.2:426904062-428146308 GCA_946902985.2 Meconema thalassinum | reverse complement strand
ACAGCAAATATATATCTTAAATACGAGGCAGGTCCAGAAAGTAAGTTCCGTTTGGTAATTAAATTAAATTAAATTGTGTACAGATACAGAATAATTATTTATTGCACATCATTCTACACCTCTTAAACTACTTTTCCACATAACTGCCGAACTTTTGCAAGCATTTGTCATAGCGTGGCACAAGTTTTTGGATACCTTCTTCATAGAAGTTTGCCGCCGACCCGTAAACGAGAGTGAAAACTCCCCTGTAAGATATCCTACTGTTTGGCCACCACTGTTAGGCAAATTGCGTATGTGGTCAGGAGAACTCCTAAACATTTCCCTTTGGAAATTGATGGCTCAAAATGGATTACAGTGGACTTGAAAAAAATCCAGACTAAGCTTACAAAATGGCAGCTGGTAAGACATTAGATTCATCACGTTTCAATAGAATAGTAGACTTAGCAAGTATAAATGAATAGAAAAATCTGCATGGGAGGGATCCTCACCTTGTTACGTACATAGTATCACACTTCACGTAGCACACGAGGAGGTGTCACTTTTAGAAACGTCTTCTGAAAACACATTTAGTTGATGACTTACAGCTTGGTTACATTTGAATCTCTGAGTAAAGTCAACGCATCCATCCTCTATTAACATTATTTTTCTCTTGCACATATGCATATTATGGAGAGGCCCTTCATTTCTTGCTCGGTATAACACCCGACCTGCTTTTGGTTACTGTGCATATATTACCATCTACTTGGCATGAGGAAACCATGTGGTCATTGGCACCTTAAATTCACATGACTTGGTGGAGGAAGTCATACAGAAGCATTCACATACTCTGAGAACGATTAGAGTTGAGATAAATGATACTGTACACCATAGCTCCTTGCAAATAAGTTTTCTCTTGATTCAGCTCTGACCAAATCAGATATCACTTTCGTAGTTTTCTACAGTTTAAATACAGTAAAGCTCTCCAAAACTAATTTAAAAAATGTGAGCTCATTTCGGAGTTATGATGGTTTCATTTACTGAAAAACATGGACACAAATAAATGAGCATCACGAGGCTCAGGTATTGTTAAATGTACTGAAGTTTCGAACAGTATTTTGCTGTTGTTGCTGCATTTAGGAGCATTGCAACATTGTTTGCCTTGTTTGTGACGTAGGAGGAGCTTTCAGCGTTCAGTGCTTTCCTTGTGACGAGGGCGCTTGCTAGCCAGCTATTGCTGTTGTGACTGTTCGAGAATACATAGTTGCACGCCGCCTCATTAAAGTTAATATTATTTCCAACGAAAACGTCAACAGAAGAGGCATCTGACAAAATCATCGTACAAAGTCAAAAAGTCTTGTGTCATTTTTAAGCCAATTTTCCTCAACCACGGTTTCCTCGTTTGCATAAGCTGGCTGCTCGAATACTATGCATGTTTTCCATAATAAAAATGACCAAATCCAGCTACAGAAGTCAACTATCGGACCACAAATTGAGGTGTGCGCTTCGATTGTGTGTGACTCAAAAACTGGCACTGAATATTGAAAAAATTGTAAGGAGTAAAACGATTAAGAAGTCCTGGAAGAACAGTGTTGGTGATAAACAAACATAAAATTTTAATTTGTCCCATTTGTGACTGAAATAATATTGTGTGTAAAATTGAACAATTCAGGTACCGTACTGTTCTGTTAACTCCAAAATATGCCTTGAAAAAAAGATAACGACACGTATAAAGCTACATGTAAAAACTGTATTTCACCGTGCAGTATTATTATTTTCTTTTTTAGTTCCGTTTGGGCCGGCTGTGGACCACGTGGTTCTTATCTCTGGCAGCTTTCCTCCTAGCCCAGTATTCCTTCATTCTGGCACTGTGAATGTCCTTCCGCTCCTGAGTCCATTTCGCACCTACTCCTGGACGCACTGCTTTTGCTGTTAGTGACTGGAGAGAGTCTGATGTTCTGACTAAAGTCCTGTATTTATTCCTGTCATAGATGTTACTGGGGTCAATATCCAATTGTTCAAGGTCTTTTCTGACTAGTTTCGACCACTTGGCGTTAGTTGCTTTCCCTCTAGAGACAGTGTTGAAAATTCTGGAGGTGAGCCTCTGATTATCCATTCTCACAATATGACCATAGAAGATCAGCCTCCTCTTCCTCATAGCTGTTGTAATGCTCTCCACTTGTTCATAGAGTTCATTGTTGTGCCTGATTCTATACTTGCCTTCCTCTTTAATAGGGCCCATGATTTTTCGTAGAATCTTCCGGTCCTTCAGCTCCAATTTCCGGAGTTGTCGTTTTCTGACCATATTTAAGCATTCTGAGGCATATAGTACTGATGGTCTCACTACAGTACTGTAGTGTCTGAGTTTGAAATTCATTGAGAGGGATTTTGATTTGTACATATTCTTGCATAGGTGGTAGGCTCTCTCCAGTTTGATGCATCTGTCGTTCATGGCCAGGTCTTCATTGATGTTTGGGGTTATCCATTCTCCTAGGTATTTGAAGGAGTTAGTCCTTTGTACTACTTTGTCCCCCAGTGGGATTGACTCGGGCGCATCTCTGATGTTGCTGATAAACTGTGTTTTGTTGATGGCGATCTTTAAGCCTACTTTAGCTGCTATATAGTTCAGAGAGTATAGTTGATGGTTAGCTTCCTCCACACTGGACGCTAGGAGTGCAAGGTCGTCTGCAAAGGCTAAACAGGGGACTGTTAACTTGTCTTTCTTGTAGCCTATTCTTATTATTTTCTTTATTATTGTTATTTATTTATTTATTTGAACCGAATTCTCCCAATACATAGAAGACGTTAAACAAATGACTCAATCAACTTTTCTTTTGGTTCCTCTTGTTGTTCCAATAGTAGACTTTCATTCTTTCCGAGAAGGCTTGTTTGCGTTGTTGCGACCACTTTGGTCGGTACTGTTTTGTTGTAGTTGCTCTGATATAACTTCCCATTTTTAAACTTTGTGCCTGAAGGTATCCCTTTCTAAAATGTCAGGTGAACTTATGTTTGCGTTTTTGAGGTCCTTTCGAAGTTCCTCTAACCAAGGTGTTGAGTTTTTGAGTGTGTCAAATAATCTATTATCCTTTTCGTCAATCGATTTTCTAGTAGTCTAGTGAGATGTCCAAAGAATTTCATTCGTCTTTTCTTAATGTCAATTTCGATGTTTGAATACTTTTCTGTTGTTTTTATTGATTGTAGTCTGTAACCATCTTGCGTATATCTTGCTCCTAAAAGTTTCCTAATGATCTTCCTCTCTTCCTTTTTGATGTCTTCAAGTTCATGTTTACTGTTAGGTGTCAGAGTTTCGCTTGCGTAAAGGACTGTTGGTTTTATGACTGTGTTGTAGTGCCGAATGTTTGTGTATTTTGAGAAAGATTTTTTGTTGTAGATGTTTTGGACAAACCCTAATGCTTTCTTGACTTTTTGGAGACGATTTTGTAGCGAGATTTTTTCAAGGCCACTCGGTTCGATAAATTCTCCGAGGTATTTAAAGTGCGGTACCCTTTCGATTTTATCATATTTTGTTTTCAAGCTCGTGATATCTGTCTTTGAACAGAAGAATTTCGTTTTTTTCAAACGGGATCTGTAGTCCCACCTTTTCTGCACTTTCTTTAAGTATCTCGAGCTGTTTGACAGCAGTCTCCTCATCCTCGGTTAGTATCGCCAGATCATCCGCAAATGCGAGGTATGGTATGTAGAGGTTGTTTTTGGGAAAGCCCAGTCGCATTGGCTTCCAAAATTCACATTTCTTGAGTTCCTTCTCCCATTCTTCCATAACCTTGTTTAGGACGACGTTGAACAGAACAGAAGAGAGTCCATCACCCTGTCGCACACCTGTTTGAATGTAGAATGGTTCTGAGATTATCCCCATAAATTTCACCTTAGACTTTGTGTCAGTTAGTGTTTGTTCTATGAGTTCTTGGGTTGTAGGATCTAGTCCCTTTCTTCTAGAATTTGGAATAGTGATGTCCAATCTATCGAATCGCAGGCTTTTTTGAAGTCTACAAATGTACGTACAATGGGTTTTTGTCTGAGGGCTCGCATTTTCAGTATGGTTTTGAGATTAAAAATAATTGTTCTGGGCATGACCTGCTTGGTCTGAATCCTGCTTGATATTCAGATAATTTGGGTTCCAATTGTTTTTGCGTTCTTTCCAAGAGACAAGCTGATAGAATTTTGTACGTGACCGATACGAGAGGGATCCCTCTATAGTTGTTTACATCTGATTTGTTGCCTTTCTTATGTAGTGGATGGATAAGAGCAGTCTTCCAGTCATCTGGAATTGTTTTGGTTTGCCAAATGTTGAGGATTATTTGTATAATTTCCTTGAGTGAATTTGGGCCTAAATTTTTCAGAAGTTCAGCTACAATTCCGTCCTCCTCTGATGCTTTTTTGTTTTTAAGTTTCTTGATGCTTCAATAAATTTCTTCTTCTGTTGATGGTGACGTGTTTTCTGGTGCGATTTCCGATTGTATTTTCGGGAATCTCTCTTTGGGTTCTGGACAATTTAAACGCTGTGAAAAATATTTAGCTAGTTCTTGGCAATTTTCTTCATTTGCCAAGGCCAATTTACCATCTTGTTTCCGAAAGCAAAGGTTCTGTGAGGAATAACCTTCGATTTGGTTCGCGAAGGTCTTGTAGAAATCGTGTGTGTTGTAATTTCGGAAGTTGTCTTCAATTGACTTCAGTTTATTATTCCCGTGGCTCATGATCTACAGATTAACGGTCACTTTAAACTACAAGCTTCCTTTTTCAGTTTATTATTATTATTATTATTATAATTAATAATAATAATATCGTATGGGCACGGGTACCTGGTGCAAGCTTTGTTATTTGACGCCCAGAGGGCAGCTTGCATGTCGATTTTTGTTGTTCCTTGGAAAACTATGAAAGTCAAGGAGGTTATATATCTAAGCTCATTGACACTATAGTGCTTTCCGTTAGAGAAAGGAGGAATTTTTGCGTAGGCGGAAAATCCCGAGATTATTTTTGCCATTATGAACACAGCCTACTGAATTCAAATGGTTCTTTAACATGCCAACATCGTATGACATGCGTGCCGTGATTTTTGTGGCCTTTCAAACATCACTTACCACGGCCAGGAGCGAACTTGGAAGCTTGGGGTTGGTAGTCCGACACAAAAACCACTCACCCACCGTAGCAACTATTATTAGTCTATTATTATTATTATTATGATTCAGTATGTGTGTTTAGAAAGTGATTTTTCAACAAATGTTTACTTGTATATTAGTCTATTATTTGTCATGAAACCAATGGGCATTGCTCATTGTTCTGTCTGTGTTTAATAGCATAACAACATTCATTATTCAATTAAAACAAATTGTTATTTATGTAATAAATATATATTATTAATAAGTAATAATTGTTTAAACCCTATAGGTTAACAGAGCAAAATATACCTTTTATAATGAGCAAGTATTACTAAAGAATACTGCGCATGCCTAGTTGAGTGGAGTCCCCCAGTGCTAGACATGTTTGCCCTCCCTTCCACCAGCCCTCCATTCCTCTTTTCACATTCCGTTGGAGAAACGGAGCACGGATTCTCCGGCCGGTGACGTCACAGAACACTGTGCTTGCAGGAATCTGGACTTTACTTGGATGGGAATGGAAACTGTCTGATTATTGTGATGGCTATGCTAGACATCATTTTGGGCTAAACTGTGTAAGACGTCACCATGTCCTTATTTTAGGTACCATCCCAGCATTCACCGCAGTAGAAGTGGGGTAACCACGGCAAACAATTTCTAAGATAGGTGAGGTCTTCTCAGTTCTCCCTCACGAGACTGAGTGTACCCCCTACCAGTTGGTTGGTTGGTTCCTCAGTTTAGGGACTGCTACAACGCGGTCATGAGCCCCGTGTACATTGGGTGTGTGTAGAATCTGTCTGATAACCGGTGTTAATTGTGATGGCTCTTTTACTGTGTGTTATCTGTCTTTAATTCAAGTATGGACTGCAGACATTCATTTTCAAGTAGTTCCTACTTTTGCTAGCAAACGCCACCATCAACGACAACTATTTCTGAACTTGGTTACTATATGCCACCACAGTCAGCTCCTGGCGACAAACATTGGAACCTACGAGCGTTAGTCTATTATAACCTATAATTTAGCTTCACACAAGCGTTATTAGTGGAAGGTTCTTTAACATGCCATAAATCTATGACATGGGACCGCCAGCTTTACTTCCCCTCCGAAGGAAGGCATACTGAGGGACTTTTAACACTCTTAAAAATCCGCAACCTTGGGCATAGAAGGTCAGCATGCTACCAACTACGCCACCGAAGCCACATTATGGGAGACGCCTAACCAGCGTAACGACACCATACTTAATCTTAGGCCATGGGGCGCTACTTCTAATATCAAACAGCAACTCAATTTTTGTCCTCATGAAGCTGGGTGCACCCCGTTCCAGCGCTCATTTCAGATATCAAATTTCTGTTGGAGCCTGGAATCGAACCTGGGTCTTCCTAGCTAAGGGGCAGATGAGCGACCCCTATACCACTGAACCAGATAAATTGAAGCTATTACAACGCTAAATACGTAACTTTCTGGAGTTGTCAGATACAGTATATTCAACATCCATGTGGGCTCACAATTTCACCACCATTTTAAATGATTATTCACCACAGATTTGTGGCGTCAAACTAATGCTTTACATTTTAACTAACACACAAATGGAATTTAATGAACGTGACAGGGATGGGAATTGGCAGCACACATTGATATAGTCTTTCCGTTTGGCCATGATACCCAGAGGATTAAGGGCCTTCTCGGAACTCAACTGACGTCACACACTTACCCTCCCGAACCGCTCACCGGGCCGGTGGTGAACAATGACTCACTTACTTGCGCTGTCTCACAGCACTAAAACTTTTCTTTTTTCAAGTTTTCTTCTTCTTCTTCTTCTGCTTCTTCGTCGTCGTTTGGGCGTACTGAGGACCACGGGGTTCGTATCTCCTCGTCGCTTTGTCTTTTCTCTTCTTCCTGTACTTTTTCATCATCTGACTATGAGCCAGCTTTCTTTCCTCCGTCCGTGGTGGTCTGCTGACTCCGGTGTTCTTCCTAGCTGTCAGTGATACAGGAAAAACTCCCTGTCGGAGGGCTTGCCGAAATTGTTGGCGGTCTTGTATGGAATTAATTGGGATCCCTAGGTGGGCTAAATCCGTCCTGACCGTAGAGATCCACTTGGTCCTAGAGGCCTTCCCTCTTCCTGCCACTGTGAATATCTTACTGGTGAGCCGACAAGGGATCATGCGGGTCAAGTGTACATAGAACCAGTGGCGGCTGGTGTAGAAAATTAGTTGTGTGCTGTAGGCCTAACCCTCCCTCCATTTTTTTTAAATATATAAACATATATAAACACTCACTCAGTGTCGAAAAATGAAGTCCATACGTCGCTCCTTCTTGTTGCATAACTTGTCAATCACCCTGGCATTGACCCCCCCCCCCAATACTGGAGACCAATTTTTCTAAATGGAGAGCATAGCGAGGGCACTTAGTCTTTCTTGTGCCATGGTGTTCCGCAGAAAGCGCTTGATCCTCTTCAGCGATGAGAAACACCTCTCAGGCTCGAGCATTAATAAACACTCTCTTATGGGTACCCTTTGCTCGTACACCACATTTACGGTGCTCGACCTGAAATTCCATCTAGTCGCTGGTCCTGTTGGAATTCTTCGAGCTGCCACTGCTTCTAAAGCAGACGTCCGTTGCGGCGACCTTGATAAGAAAGCAGAGAACGCTGACAGGTGAGTGAAAAACATCCTAGCCGACTGATTCTACGAAGCTGCATGTTCCATTGTTAAATTCAGTTGGTGTGCATAGCAGTGGATGTAATGTGCGTTGAGATAGCAGGCTTTTATCTTTGCTTGCACTCCACCTTTACCACCACTCATTACTGATGCCCCGCCGTAGGTCTGCGCAATAACTTTGTGTGGTGTAGCTTTTAACATGTTGTCCATTACACTTAAAATACATGATGCAAGGGAATCCGCATTCTGACCTTCCGGTTTAAAGAAGCCCCAAAATCGTTCGTATGGAATACCATCTTCCTCATACCGAAATACCAACACTAACTGAGTCTGCTCTGAAATATCGGTAGTTTCATCGGCCATCACACTAACAAAATATGCTTGCTGCATTTCTTCTGCTATCACTTCTCTGAAGGTTTCAAGCATGCAGTCCAACAACTCGTTCTGGTTGGTTTTTGAGGTCCCTTTGAAAACTCTATTAGATTCAATGTGCTCCTTTACTGAACTGTCTATACTAGAAATTAAATCTGCTAGACGGCCCATGAAAACGCCAGGATTGTCTAAATTGTCACTTTCGTCGTGCCCTCTTAAAGCTAATTCAAACGCACCACAAAACTTAATGCAGTCCGGGGTAGGTCTACCTAACTTATTTACCTTAGTTTTTTCTTCAAGAGTTCTGGTTGAAAATGTGGTTTTCAAGAGGCTCTCTCCTCTGAGTTTTCCATATTGCACAAACACGCAAACAAACTCAACACATATACGCATTCCTCATACAAAATTAATTAAGCACTGCACACAAAAACACCTGCAATTACAAAATATTCACGAACTCGGAAACACTTGCTGTGACCGCTCAAAAACGGTACTACTCAGTATTACCAAAAGCATTAAAATGAAACCAGCAACGCCGTAATGCAAAATCACATGTTATTTTGCTATAGTGAAATTTATGAACTAGGCATCACAATAATCATGTCCTTAATTGACGACATAAACATTATAATTTTTATAGTACATCGATTTACAAAATGTGGCTGTAGAATAAGTAAGTTAGGAGTATTGAAAAAGACCTTCTGGCGGGAACAGCTGATGGATTCCTCTGCTTTTTAATACCCCATTTTCTTTGAGCGATTCCCTCTTAAATCCTATTCCTGAGTCCAGATAGTGCCACTGGCCACGTTCACATTCCGTGTGACCAGTGCTGCTTCTCTGTGGTCGAACAAAGAATCGCTGTGATGACTGGTCTTAGCTGTTGTCCCAACAGCACATCCAGAACACAAGGGAAAAGTTGGGCGCGCATGCGCAGAAGAAAAAATTCACGCTTCCTGCCAATAAACTTGGAAATTCTCGCTGGGCTGTGATCTGCACAGCTAAGGTAGTGCACGGAGTGGAGCGTACGCCTAGATACCTCGTACCGTACCTGTTCTGTGAGGGGAGTAGAAATATTTCCTACTCTTTGCTTGACGTCTTTCTTAAAGCGTTGTATTTGTAGATAATAGGCCTACTATTAAAATAATTTATTTTCAAATAAAGCAATGTGCTGCAGCACTTCAGCACATAAGGAGCGGCCGCCCCTGCATAGAACGCCAGGCGCCTTTTTCTTATACAAGTCACTATGTCTTCTTGATTGCTGTAATGCTCATCATTGTGCCGAATTCTGTAGGTGCCTCCCTCTTCCCGTATAGGTCCTAGTATCTTCCGCTGGATCTTCCTCTCCTTGAGTTCAAGTTTCCTGAGTTTAAATTTACAATTTTCAAGTTTTTAATTCTTCATAAAATTCTAAGGAAAAAAAAGTCCAAACTCTTACTTCTTACTTTTTTAAACTGTCGTTTATTACATGTCATTTATAATTGTAATGCAACTGAAATGAAAATCCACAGACTGCTTCCGACCGGGTCAGGGAATGGAATGAATGAAGCCCCCATCTAACGGCGAGGATATGAACTGTGCCAGCTGCCGAAGCCTGTCGCACTCCCCTGGGGCAATGATTAAATGAATGAAATAGAAATGAAATGATAGGGGAGAGTGTTGCTGGAATAAAATTGTGACAGGGAAAACCGGAGTACCCGGAGAAAAACCTGTCTGACTCCGCTTTGTCCAGCACAAATCTCACATGGAGTGACCGGGATTTGAACCACGGACCCCAGCAGTGAGAGGCCGGCGTGCTGCCGCCTAAGCCACGAAGGCTTGTATAGCGACTATTAGTTTTAAAATTTCAATCAAATAAAGAAAAAAATAAGTTTTGAGCGACTATCAGACCGTGGATATGAAGTATTTCAGACGCGTTTGGACTCATTTTCTTTAGAATTGTATGTAGAATTCAAAAAACTTGAAAATTCTAAATTCAAACTTGAAAGAAATATTTTTAGTCCTGTGGCACAGCGCCAGTAGGTGAGTAATTTTTCGCCACCGGCCGGTCTGGCGAGCGGGTCGGTTAGGGTGAGTGAGTGACGTGAGTTGAGTTACGAGAAGTCCCTTAATCCTCTGGGTATCATGGCCAAACGAAAAGACTATATCAATGGCGGAATCCGTTCCAAGCTTATCTGCTGTTTAAATAAACAATTTATACTACATTGCTAATGATGTAATTCGTCATAAAATTTTCGGTTATTAGGACATCTTGTGCATGGGGAGCGTGATGGCGCAGTGGCTTTGCTGCTCGTCTTTCGCCCGGACGGCCGGGGTTCGAATCCCGGTGACAGCGGGGTGGAATTTTCACCTGAAAAATCACGTGGTGTCAGGAAGGGCATCCGGCCTTAAATCCCCGGCCAAAACCGAAATGAGCCTGGTTGGCTCCGGCGACCCCAATTAATTGGGAAAAGCCGAAGAAAGATTTTAGGACATCTTGTGTAGACCTACTATCTCAATGGCTAGAGCAGCGCACTCAAAGAATTAAGGTTCTTGGTTCGAGACCAAGTCGTTCCAAGTCATTTTCACTCTCTTGTTCACTTGCCACGGTGGGTGAGTGGATAGCGTGTCGGTCTACTAACCCCAAGATTGCAGGTTCTCTCCTGGCCGTGGTAAGTGCTTTTTGAAAGGCGGCAAAAATACGACACGCATGTCATACGATGTTGGCATGTCAAAGAACCCATTTGAATTCAGTAGGCCGTGTTCATAATGGAAAAATTAATCTCGGGAGTTTCCGCCAACACAAAGTTCCTCATTTCTCTACTAGAAAGCGCTATAGTGTTCAAGGAGCTTAGATATCTAACCTCCTTGACTTTCATAGTGATTCAAGGATCAACGAAATTCGACATGCAAGCTACCCTCTGGGTGTCAAATTACAAAGCTTGGAACCGACATCCGAGGCCATACGATATTATTATTATTATTATTATTATTATTATTATTATTATTATTATTATTATTATTATTATTATTATTATTATTATTATTATTATTACTCTCTTGTTAACATGTACAGTACCTATGGCCCCATAGTGTTGTGGTAGCGCGCCTGCCTCGCAATCGTAGGCCCCGGATCCAATTCCCGACGCTGCCAAGTATTTTAGAAACAGATGTGATGACTGGAACGGGGTGCACTCAGTCTCGTGAAGACAATTGAGTAGCTGTCTGACAGTGAGGCAGTGCCCCGGTCACGAAGACCAAGATTGACGGCTGAGGGGACCCTATGTACTGTGCATGTGCTTTCAGTACTACAGCAGGGGGCCATGATGCGCCACAAGCTCGGCCAAGGCCACCGTAGCAGCGGATAACAAAATCGCCGCTTGCCGTTCTTAATTTATGTGAAAGACCCTGTTTATATTAAATAACGGTGGGTATTTGTTATTAGATAATAATTGTATTTCATAAAATAATCTTGAAGTTCATATCTGTTATCTACTGTACCAAAAAAACAAATTTACAGACGTATTTGGTTGTTAATATAAGACACGATAAGAGGGCAGGTTAAGTGTTTGATGAAGTTTAATTTAACAGGGCCATTTACGACGAAGCATTTACTAGAGTAGCTTTATTAAAGAAGCTATCTTCCAGTGGCTGTGGAAGCGCTACTTTATGGTTCCATCAATTTGACGAGTTCTGGGCTAACCCTCACTATGCTCTGCGAGTTCCTTCTTTTCCCACGATGTTGTGTAAAGCATAGCCAGAAGGTTCGTTCAATAATCAAGAATTATATAAGGAGGGAGGGAGGAACAACAAAATAAAATCGAATATAAATCCATGTTCTTGAAAGTCACCCTACAGTAAGTTGTGACAGGCAGTTAAAGCGAGATGTTGTTGTTGTTTGAGTCTTCAGTCTTTTGACTGGTTTGATGCAGCACTCCATGCCTCCCTGTCCTGAACTAATCGTTTCATCTCTACATAGCTACCACACCCAACATCCGAGGCAATCTGTTTAACATATTCTAACCTTTGTCTACCCCTACAGTTCTTGTCCTCGACCCTTCTTTCCATAACTAAGCTTGCTATTCCTGGGTGTCTTAGCAAGTGTCCTACCCACCTATCTTCTCTTCATTAGCAGTCGCCATAAACATCTCTCATCTCCCACTAGTTTTAATACCACTTCGTTTGTAACCCTATCTACCCATCTGATCTTCATCATTCTCCTGTAACACCACATTTCAAACGCTTCAATTCTCCTCTTTTCTGCTGCACCAATAGTGCAAGTTTCCCTTCCATAGAGCGCCACGCTCCAGACAAAGGCCTCCAAAAATTACTTCCTAATACCTAAATTTATATTCGATGTCAACAGATTCCTTTTCTGTAGAAATGCTTTCCTTGCCTGAGCTAACCTACGTTTTATATCCTCTTTGCTTCGTCCATCACTGGTTATTTTGCTTCCTAAGTAACAGAAGTCTCCTACTTCCTTTAGTTTTTCACCTGCCATTTTGATGTCCATAGAGATACTAGATAACAATACGACAGTTTGAATTCAAGACATCGTAACGCATCATGGTGTTCCTTTCATTCACTTCCTCATGTCAGGTATACACTCCCTTCGAAGTTAATATTTAAGGAAACTCAACTTTTAAATGTTCTGTAGAATGTATACCAGGTGAAACAGCTGCCCCTAATAATATTGTTTTATGCAGCCCAACTCACATGTGTTATCAGGAAGGTCGATATTTCTCTGCTTGCATCCCGTATGGTAGACTACTAATGCGCTGCAAGCATTTCCTGCAAATGATACTGAACACTATTATTTTTCCCTCGTATTTATCTGTAGACACATCCGTGGCTTAGGCGGCAGCACGACGGCCTCTCACCGCTGGGTCCGTGGTTCAAATCCCGGTCACTCCATGTGAGATGAGTGCTGGGCAAAACGGAGGCAGACGGGTTTTTCTCCGGGTACTCCGGTTTTCCCTGTCAAAATTTCATTCCAGCAACACTCTCCACTATCATTTCATTTCATCTGTCATTCATTTAATCATTGCCCCAGAGGAGTGCGCCAGGCTTCGGCAGCCGGCACAGTCCATATCCTCGCCGCTAGATGGGGGCTTCATTCATTCCATCCCTGACCCGGTCGGAGATTGGAAGCAGGCTATGGATTTTCATTCATTCACTTATCTGTAGTCCCATCGAAATATCGACCTTCCTGATAAAAACACTAGTTGGGATGCATAAAACAATATTATTAGGGGCAGCTGATTCACCTTGTGTACTACCCGACCAGCGAATTGTTACCTGTGGCGGAAATCGGAACTAATGCGCTCCGCCCAGCCACACGCCTGCGATGGACGTTATTTGTGAGCCTGATTCATGCTGGGCCGTGCGCTGTGCGGTGTGTTCTCATTGTAGCCTATGACTGTACATGACACCCCCCCCCCCCCCCCTTGGCCCGCAAGCCGCAAGCTGCAGCCATAACGAGGCCAGATGACGTAATGTATACACAACAGCTGCGCTCTCCTTCTAGCGGTAACAATTCCCTGGTAGTGTAGTACTCGAACGTCTAGTTGTTGTTGATCATGTTGATGATGTTGTTGTTGCTGTTGTTGCTGATGTTGTTGTTGTTGTTGTTGTTGTCGTCGTTGTTGATTTAGGAAATTTGGGTGATCGTGGTCGTGTAGCCCCGTATATTTGAGTGTGTGTAATTTGTCTGATAACCTGCGTTATTGTGGCGTAGTTGGTAGCATGCTGAACTGCTGTGCCCAAAATAGCGGGTTCAAATCCGGTCGAAGTCGTCGGATTTTTAGGAGCGTAAAAAATCCTTCATTATGCCTTCCTTCGGAAGGGAAGTAATCCCGGCGGTCCCATGTCATAGATTTATGGCATCTGAAAGATCCTTCCACAGACTAAACTTGTGCGAAGCTAAATTTGTTAGCTTAGATTTCGTCAGAACGCTCTATCAATGTTCCAACGTTCGCCACTAGGTATCATTGATATCTGGTGGCGAAAGGTGGAACTACTTGAAATTGAACGGAACTTGTAGCTCTCCCTAAGTGTGTCCGCTTGAAGCAGCTACAGACTCAGGCGAGCCGAACATGTCCTCGGACACTCCCGGCACTAAAAGCCATACGATAAATAAATAAATAAATAAATAAATAAATAAATAAATAAATAAATAAATAATTGTGATGCTTGTATTAGTGTGTGTATGCGTAATTCAAATGAGTATTGTAAACGCATTTGCCTGAATTAGAAGAGGGAAATCACTTCCAATGGCTGAGGTGGGAATCGACTCCTCCTCTTCTCAGTTTTTTGCCACATGAGGTTGAGTGTACCTCGTTCCAGTTCTCAGACCAGAATTACAATTTCTTGGCAGAGCTGGGACGTACGTTTAGGCGTACCAGCTACAAGGAAGAGAATTGAAAGGCCTAGC
The DNA here is from genome assembly GCA_946902985.2 of Meconema thalassinum. Taxonomy (NCBI): domain Eukaryota; kingdom Metazoa; phylum Arthropoda; class Insecta; order Orthoptera; family Tettigoniidae; genus Meconema; species Meconema thalassinum. The sequence continues at coordinate 428,131,779 of OX336388.2, read as the reverse complement.
AACCATCTCGTGATGTAACGGCTAGAGTTCTTGGATGTCACCGTGAAGTCCCGGGTTCGATTCGCAGCTCTAACAAGAAATTTAATTCTGGTCTGATGACTGCAACGGGGTACACTCAGCCTCGTGAGGCTAAGATGAGAAGAGGCGGGTTCAATTTCTACCTCAGCCATTCTAGAAGCGGTGTCCCACTTATACTCCAGGGAAATGTAGGGATGGTACCTAACTTACGGCCACGGTCTCTTCCTACCCAACTCCTACCTCAATTACAAATACCCACACTAGTACAGACATCACAGTGACACAGGTTATCAGACAACTCCTACACACATCCAAGTACACGTGGCTACATGACCACGATGTCGCTAAACCCCTAAAAGTATGAACAGCAATATAATACATTTAAAAGTATAATGTGCTAGAGAATAATGCACGCTAGATTCCTTACAAACCACTACTATAAATTGCAACATTAAACCAACATGAACATGTACAGAGTGTATGCAAGGAGATTTTCGCAACGCTCCACTCCCTCAAAAGAAAAAAAGATATTTTACCATTTAAAGTAAGAATCCTATTCATACAGACACTAATACTTCCTATTCTCGACTGCTGTGACGTTATTCTTGTAGATGCAACCAAAACATTAACTTTGAAACTTCAACGAGCTCTCAACTCTTGCATACGATTTATCTACGATCTGAGCTATGATAAACATATCACTCCCTATTATTGCGCTCTTTCCTGGCTGAAACCTGAACTACGTCGATCATATCACATTCTTGTCCAATTTTCCGATTATTGTCTGACGATAGACCACTATACTTATCAAATAAATTCAAGTACTTGTCTTCTTTCCATGGTAATAATACACGCTCTGGTTCTTCCCTCTCCATTCCCATTCATCGCTCCTCTATATACAACAACTCTTTTCATGTGGTGGGGGTCTAGGCTGTGGAATACCCTTCCAGCCAGTGTCAGGGGTATCACCTCACTATCTAAATTCAAGACCACCTGCTGGGGCAGCCTGCTGAACATTGCTGACCGACAACAAGTGTGACTGGATGAGTGAATGAGAGTGTGAAAGTTATGATCAATGTCAATTATTATTGTTTAATTTTGTCGCCATAATATGTTTATTGTATTGTATTAATGTGGTTAAGTGTAAGAGAGGGCCAAGAGCCCTAACTGCGCCACCAATAAAGCCAATAATAATAATAATAATAATAATAATAAACCATAAGACATACTTGCATATGTTTTGATCCCAAATTGAGCATGGTTGACTCCAACGGCACCAATAAGGCGAAGAAAGTATTTTGGGCCATCCTGTGTATAATGCTACTTCACTCTCTGTGCTCAGTAAGTCATTAAAATCTACTTAGAGCCGCAGCCTGCAGTTCATTGTCCAGTGCTCAATCCGCAAACATACAATGCATCCGCCATTACTTATCTTGTCATCTTCGTGACATTCACAAGGTATTATTGATCTCCGAACGAGGAACTATCTCTCTCAAGAGTTACGAATCTCCAGCAATAGCTGTATAAGTTTCTCCTCATGGGTTTACAGCTTATACATAAAGCCTCAGCTAAGCCTGCTATTGTTTCCGCTTATTTGTGCAAGACCCTACTCCATTTCTTTCTTCTGTCGAACCTTCTTTGGTCAAATCTAGATCTAAATGCCAAGTAGTGTAGCAGCTAGCATTCTTGGATGTCACCCCTGACGTCCGATGTTGATTCTCGTCTCTGACAAGAAATTTTAATTCTAGTCTTAAGTGTTGGAACGGGATTCACTCAACTCGTCCGAAACTGAGCTCTTCTTCATATTGCATGGTTATAGTCCGCGTCATCTGATCTAGCGTAATCACTAGGGCCTGGATGTTGATGACATGTCATCTTTTTACTGAGTTGTCTAAAAGAATGCTGAAGTACATAGAAACTCCGGACGGGCCACCCCGTATGAAAATATGTCATTTTTATTTTGCATCTCTTTGCATTATTTGCTATTTTTCCATTTTAAGAGCATTTGTTTAAGTTTGGTAAATTTTGTGGGTCATATTTCAGAGAAATCGGTTTTTTAAGGTATTTATTTCCAATTTAGTCATGTCACAGCTTTATATGAGGGAGTTACGTCTCTCAGAGTTAAGAAGAAACTAGTAGCCGATACAAGAAAATTTAAAATGAAAAAATCCACAGCCTGCTTCCAGTCTCCAACCGGGTCAGGAATGGAATGAATGACCCCCCCCCCCCCCCCCATCTAGCGGCGAGGATATGGACTGTGCCGGCTGCCGAGGCCTGACGCACTCCTCTGGGGCAATGATTAAATGAATGACAGATGAAATGAAATGATAGTGGAGAGTGTTGCTGGAATGAAATTTTGACAGGGAAAACCGGAGTACCCGGAGAAAAACCTGTCTGCCTCCGCTTTGTCCAGCACAGATCTCACATGGAGTGACCGGGATTTGAACCACGGACCCAGCGGTGAGAGGCCGGCGTGCTGCCGCCTAAGCCACGGAGGCTTCACAAGATAATTTAAAATATTGAAATAAAATATTTCGATAATGCAATTAGTAGAAAAATATATATCTTGGGTGCAAAAGAACGGTGCCGTAGGCATGCAGATGCTCTTATTTTCGTCGCAAACCAGTTATTAGCGGAATAGAATGTTATTTGCTCTGTTGACCAAGGTCAGCTGTGGCGGGGTAGAGGGGGGAAGGGATTCTTGTCTCAGTTCATTTTCTCCATTTTATAGTGTATTTTTCGAATTTTTAGGTCATTTATTAGTCATTTTTTGAAAATTTTAAGTGTATTTTTTAAACTTTTTTCAGCATCAACATCCGGGTCCTTGTAATCACCGTCACTCATTTTTAACAGAATGTAGGCCTAGTGTTTCAACAACGACACTCTGGTTCTTTAGGGATATAAATCTACATTTAAAAGGCATAAATTCGATCTGTCTACTGTGTGTTCCTTATACTACCCTGCCTGGGAATTGTTACCGCTATACGTAGAGCGGGGCTGTTGTGTATACATTACGTCATCTCACCACGTTATGGCTGGTGCGGGGCAAGGGGGGAACGCATGTACAGTTATACAATGGGAACATGCCGCACAGCGCATGACCCAGCACGAATCATGCACACACTCAACATGCGACGAGGTTTCGCTGGCGACGACTGCACGCCTATCCCAGGCGTGTGTCTGGGCGGGGCGCATTAGTTCCGATGTCCGCCACCGGCAACAATTCGCTGGTAGGAAAGTACAAATCCATACCATTACGCCAATATTAACCAAATCTTGTATTCTCACTTTTTAGGACCATGCGTGCGAATGGCCTGCGTTAGCTTTGCAACTATTGCTAAATTAATGGTTGTATGTTACGAGAAGATATTCTGTATTTTTAAAAAATGATTGTCTGCGTAGCCCAGCGATAATATTCTCGCCTGCTATGCTCAACGTCGCAGGATTGAATCCTGGTGCAGTCTAAGGTGCTTAAGTGCGACGGGCCCTATCAGTAGATTTACTGTCACGGTAAAGATCCATTTCGAGGCAACATTCCGTTACCCATCCATCTCCGAAAGCCACGGTACAGGCTGTTCCAAATCCACGAGTTTGAGTATGTGTACACGCGAGTACTCAGCAGTGATGCTCGGAGCACGGTTGGGGAGGGACTGGGGGTGACAGCCAATACGTCACTGGGCGAAGGTCATAGTACAAGTCCAATCGCTTCCTGCCAATCTTAATAATATCCACCACTTAGTAACGGCAGCCCCTACAGCAGAGCTGTATTGCATATTACAGGTTTACTCACACAAGGCGGCGAGTACTCAGCTGCTCCCTGGCGAGGAGCTCGGCTGGAACAGCCTGCCATAGTAGTTAAGAGGGACGTTGAACAACTAACATTATTGTTATTATTATTATTATTATTATTATTAATATAATTATTATCACTCAAATGTTCACCATATCGTTGGGTACAATTCACCATTTCGTCGGCATTTGTTGCAAGATGGAGTGGAGTTTTCTATATTGGTAGGTCGAGTTACGACTGCCGGATGACCAAAGTAAGGAGTTCTTTATGCATTTACTGCGAAAACAATCCAGATTATGCACATCATAAGTTCCTTGTCTGCGTTTGGTGGATGGTGGAAAGAAAACAACTTGAAACCGACGTTGGTTCAATAACTCCAGATAACATGTTCGAAATTATGCTAAGAAACCAGTACAAGAAAGGGAGTAAGGCTGCGATCTAGGGATTCCGTATGAATAGAGAAGTAAGAAGGTGTTCGAGAAGCCTGGAAAACGATACCATCCTGAAGTAATACATAAGTGGTCATGGGATGGATATTGTCAAGAGGATAGGGTGTGGTTTTTAGTCGGTAAGAATCCCAAACGCTTGAGGAGTGCGGACCGTTCTCAAGTGTCTTACGCAAGTTTTACCAATTCTCTCGAAAGAAAATTTATATATTGTTATTATTATTATTATTATTATTATTATTATCGTATTACGCTAAGGTGTATGATTCACAAAACTCAAGCTCCTAAACCAGAGGGAGATAGAAGGTGTGGTTTGTAACAAATCTTCCAAATCGTGTCAATAGTACAGGAGGAATCTTGCATTTCTTGAAAAGTGAACTGAAATATTTGTATGTGTTTATAAAGTGAGTGTAAACAAATAAACAAGACGATAGCTCCTACCAGAACTACAGCCCGCATAGCACTAAGGCTGGGCAGGTAGTCTGTACACATTGGGAGCACACAACCATTATGCGAGAGTTCTCGCACGGATCCGCTAGGTCTTCTTCTTTATTAGGAATATTCTACAACAAAGTGGGTTTTCCTTCACCCAAAAATACTCTACTCCTCCACAAATTTCGGTCTTCAGCATCTTCCTCGGTTAAGCCTTTGGTAGCCATGCTTCTCTTTACACCATACATCCATTGTTCTCTTGGTTTACACCGTTTCCGTTTGCCTTCAGCTAGCCAATGTAACATTAAATTTGGAATTCTACTATTCTGCATCCTTTTCACATGCCCAAACCATTGTAATCCTCTTTCTTCAACCTCAATGTAGTACATTCTTTCTTACCTGCTTAATTTATCTAATGCTCGTATTTCTAATATTATTATTATTATTTCGGATGGCCCTACTGGAGACCACGCTTGTTCAACTGTTGGGTTTTGAGTTTTGCCCTTTACTGACGCATCTTTTCACGGTGTATTTCTTTCCTTTTCTCCGACCAGGGAGTGCCTTTCTTTAGAGGATTGTCCTGAAAACCACTGACTTCCTTAAGATATGTCTCACAGTTTGCCTGTCTTGTAGATCTGTGAGTCTCAGTTATTTGATCACTTCAGTCAGCCAAGTAGTATGGACCTTGTTGTTTCGCCAGAAGATAAACAGGCGGTTGGTCAGTCCGTTTGGAGGCAATCTTGTGACATGACCTTAAAAATATACCCTTCCTTTCTTGGTACAGTCAGAAAGTTTCTCTATTTGTACGTATATAATAATTATTATTAGGACTCGGATTTTTAGGTGATAAATATTGGGAAAATATTTATTTGTTATGTATTAAAAATACCTGAAATATGTGACAAAAAAGTAAAAATATTTAATTATAATTTAGTTAATGTGAATATAAACAATATGCAGTACTCACGAATGCAATTCATTCTATGACTCACTGACTGCTGAAGCATTACAATACACAACGAGATACATCTTCAGGTTGTCCATCACAAATGACCCACGATTATCGCGATACACTTCTTCTGAAGGCGCGAAACTGCGGCAATATGTTTTATTGCCCTTGAGGTGTGGTGTAACTTGAGATCGCTGTTCAGCCTTTATTGCTTTCCCACATGGTTGGCAGAACAGAACGCCCCCATCAGAAGTAAAATTATCTTTAAATTCTGCAAAAGACGATAACATGTAGTTGTTTTTACTTTATTCATCGTAGAACTGCCTTACACTTCACAGTGCCAGAAATGAGCTGCATGTGAGTGACACTGGTTCCAGGTAGCTGGGGGAGGGGAGGGGATGGTCTAGCACGTGGTGCAATATGGCTATGAACAAGGAAATCCCTGGCTTCTGCAGTGAGTGGCACGGGGCGACAAGTTAAGAATAACACAGTTGCAAGCTGACGTAGGCCTACGCTCTGCATGAAGATTAGATAGTTCACAGGTTCTTCCCCATTGAAATAACACAGAACAAAAATGCAATAAACTGAAAGACCTAGCATACAGTACTGATTTAAAAAAAAAGGTAAATAGTATGTATTTTTATTTGCTAATAAGTCTAAAGCAGAAATTTATGTTTTTATAGAATGCTTAAAACATGTATTTACATAAAAGAATGTTTATTTACCTAAAAATCCGAGCGCTAATTATTATTATTATGTTGATAAAACAATCGGGTTCTGGAATGAGGAAGTCAACTTTGAAAGCACGGTATTGTTGTCGAGGTCCCTAATCCCACTCTCGCCCAACAAGGCACATACGTATTACTCAGACATAGGCTACTTGCCTTGGTTTCCATGGATACGCTCGCTAAATTGGGTGCTTCCCTTGAGTAAGGCTCGGAAAATGAACCCATTGTCGGCCTCCTTACCTTCAAACCACCGTGTAGCTGTCAGACACGGAATTGTAAAATCTAGCCTAGTTTATTTTCTTCTGAGTGTGCAACAGTTGGTCCACCATAGATATTTGTATGCACCAGCTTAGTCGGACGTATCTACTGTACGTGTTTATTAATTGAATCTTCTGTTATTGAATGGACCTTCATTGTACTGGAGTCGTGCGTGATGGCACTTGTTTTCAAGTCCAAGGATAAGCTACATAACCGAACCCTAGGAAAAGAAAATTAGGGACATATGACCTCGATGTTCTGCCCTTTAAAACATCAGTCACCCCCACCAGCACGAGACCCTGAAAAGTACACGTTATTACAATCCCCTCACAATCAGAGATTTTCAAACAAATTCAACGCACGCTAAATTACCCAACATTCCCCAAATTCATCAAGGGACAATGCCCTGTGGGTCCGCCTCATTGCGTAGTTTCTAGTACTCTTGGCTGTCACGGCGAAGACCAGGGTTCGATTCCCAGCTCCGCCAAGAAATCTAAGTCTGGTCTGAGGGCTTGAACGGGGTACACTCAGCCTTGTGAGACAAAACTGAGAAGAGGCGGGTTCGGTTTTGACCTCAGCCATCCTAGAAGTGGTTTTCGGTGGTTTCCCACATCTACTCTAGGCAAATGACGGGATGGTTTCTAAATTAAGGCCATTGCCACCTCCTTCCCAATCCTCAACTGAATTACAAATACTCGCACTAATACAGCCATTACAATAACATAGGTTATCAGACAAATTCCACATACACCCATGTGCACGGGGCTACGTGAGCACAATGTCACAAAGCCCCTAAATGAATCAACAACAACAACTATCTCTGTAAAATCGAACAGAGTGAACCATACCATTATAAAAACCCACAAGTCCTTTAATCTACCACTTACTTTTCGTACATAATAGATGGCACACTTGCCGATTCCATTGCAAAAACCAACACCTGCTGCATCGAGATTCATCGTATCTCATGCCCGACCCATTTGAAATGGGAATACATGAATAGAATATACTTTTCTCGATTAAATTATCATTGTTAATAGCTTCAAGAAAAAGTAAGATCACGTGATTCCATTCTACTGCACGATGTTCAGTATCAGTACGTATCGTTGTAGCAATCCCCCTATCCCCGGCCTGATCTAGGGAGAATGTATTGACCTCGGACGGAAGACCATACCTGCATCAATTATTTACGTTACGCATATTTCCCGCGAGATGGCAGCACGCACGAGAACAAAAGACACAACACTTCATCACACTTAACGCGCTATCTCGATGATATCTTTGCAAAGTTCTTCTGATGGAATTCTTAATTAACTCATCCTTGGAGGATCAGGAAAAGCTAAGGATGTCGGAGAGGAAACAATGAGGTGAACATTCTCACGTGCGAAACGTAGTTGGTTGTTCCTTAGTTAAGGGGCTGCGACAATGCGGTCATGTAGCCCCGTATACTTTGGGTCTGTGTTAATCTGTTTGATAACCGGTGTTAATTGTGATGGTCGAATTAGTGTGGGTTATCTGTTTTTACATCAATTAAGGACTGCAGACATTCAATTTTCAAATACGTAGTTCTAACTTTTGCAACCAAATACCACCGTCGAGGACCAACTAGTTCTGAACTTGGTTACTAGATGCCTCCGCAGTCGTCTCCTGGCGACGAACGTTGAAACCTAAGAGCGTTAGTCAAATCTAACCTATAATTTAGCTTCACACAAGTGTAATTAGTGGAAGGTTCTGTATCATGCCATAAATCTATGACATGGGACCGCCGGCTCTACTTCCCCTCCGAAGGAAGGCATACTGAGGGATTTTTAACGCTTTTAAAAAATCCGACGACTTCGGCCGGGTTTGAACCCGCGATCTTTGTGAAACGTATTACAAGTACAATGAAAATATAATGTCGGGTATGTTCCTGAAGAAAATAGTCGTAACTATTAAATTCTAGAAGAATTGCTGAGTATTAAATTCTTACTTGTGCGAAGCAAGAATATTAGTTTATATAATTATACAGACAGTGGTAGCAAGTCGCGCGGCCACCAAGGGGCCAGGCTATCCCCGGACTCAGAAGACGCTAGGATTGAACCTCACAGACGGCCACTCTTGTAATGGTTTCCCGTGCTTTCTCGTTTTAAGCGCCATTTAATCGCCGGGATGTTAGCTTCTAAGAGGCCACTACTGTTTCCTACCAACTTCTTACCTAGATTAATATTCAACTCTCATAACGTTTAGATCGTAGAATTTCGCGGCCACTGTCTAGTTTATCATCTCGGCTTACAGGATTGAGCCGCGTCGTATATCGGTTATTATTTCCCGACGTTTCGGCTGACATTGCAGCAGCCTTAATCATGGGTAGATACGAGTTGGTGTCCGTACTCAAACGCTGGTGTCAAGAATGCTATCCTGCCGTAAAAACCATCCGCCACATATAAATTCATCTCATCACATCCCCGATTCCGTAGAAATGGTAGTAATACATTGTTGTCAATTTACTTAGGGGCTTTGGGACACCGTGGTCATGTACCCCGTATATTTGGTTGTGTGTGGAATCTGTCTGATAACCTTGTTATTGTGATGGCAGCTGTGGTGGTATGTGTATTTGTAATTGGGGCTAGGATTGGATATGAGATAGCTGTGGCCAGGCGTTAGGTATCAACCCAGCATTTGCTTGTAGTAGAAATAGTAAACCACTCTTTGGTTGGCTGAGGCGGGAATGGAACCCATATCTTCTCAGTTCTGCCTCACGAGGCTGAATGTGCCGCATTCCAGACCTCAGTCCAGAATTAATACTTTGACAAAACCGGGGATCGAACCCGGACTTCCGCGGTGACAGCCAAGAATGCTAGCCGCTACGCCACAAGGTGGTTGGTCAATTATAATAATAATTATGATATATGAATTGGAGCCAATGGCCATAGCAGGGTATTTTAATTGAACGCCCGTGGACTCCCAGCAAGTTCAATTTCAAGTAGTTCCAACTTTGGCTACCAGATGCCACTGTCAGTGACACCTAGCGGTGAACGTTGTAACTTGATAGAGCGTTTCTAACCAACCGAATATAACCTACAAATTTGGCTGCACACAACCAATTGTAGTGGTAGGTTCTATTACATCTATGACATGGACCCGCCGGTTTTACTTTTCCTCCGAAGGACGACATACTGAAGTATTTTAACGCTCTTAAAAATCCGACGACTTCGGCTGGGTTTGAACCCGCAATCTTGGGCATAGCAGTCCAGCATGCTACTGACTACGCCACCGAAGCCACTGATGATGATAATTAGGGAACAGGATATACATGCAGTCTAGTCCTGGATTAATTTGTTTCAGAAACTAGAAAGTACTCTTAAGTATTTATCAAAAGTAATATCTTGTTAACGTGTCGGACTACCAACCCCAAGCATGCAGGTTCGCTCCTGGCCGTGGTAAGTGATTTTTGAAGACGACAAAAATCACGACATGGATATCATACGTTGTTGGCATTTTAAAGAAATCATTTGGATTCAGTAGGCCGTGTTCATAATGGCAAAATTAATCTCGGGATACCGGGTGAGTTAGCCGTGGTCGTTACGGCATGACTGCTGGCAGTCGCTCACATCCGGGAGGTGAGGTGGTTCGAATCCCCCGCCGGCAACCATGAAGATGGTCTTCTGTGGTTTCCCATCTTCCTTCCAGGCAAATGCCGGGGTTGGTCCCTAACTATAGGCCACAGCCGCTACCTTCCAACTCCTCGTCCTTACATTCCAACTTCCCTCCCCAACGGTACTTGTAGCTCACCCATTGGGTGTCCGTCTCGAAGCAGCTACAAAACTGGCGAGCCGAACATGCCCTCGGACACGCCCGGCACTAAAAGCCATACGCTAAAAAAAATCGGGATTTTCCGCCAACACAAAGTTCCTCATTTCTCTACTAGAAAGCGTATAGTGTCAAGGAGCTTAGATATCTAACCTCTTTGATTCTTGTAGCGTTCAAAGGAACGACAAAATTCAACATGCAAGCTGCCCTCTGGGTGTCAATTAACAATGATTGCACCCGGCACCCGAGACCAATCGATATTATTATTATTATTATTATATCAGAAGTAATGAAATATAAACAAATGCCCAAGCTATTTACATGAAGGATTGATTGATTGATTGATTGATTGATTGATTGATTGATTCTTTCAGTGGTTATTCTGAGTGTTGGTTTTCTCATCCACTCTATCAAAGTACTGGGATAGTATTATTTCTATTTAAGGACACTTGCCGCAAGTAATCACTGCTGCAACAATAGGAACACAGGTTATCAAACAGCTCTCGCACACGCAAATAAAGAACATGTGAGTAATGACAAAGGTGTCCCTACCCAATAATGAACTAGTTGACTCTACCGTCAGCAGAGTTACTCAGTATATCGTCATTTCCCTTGGAGGACGCGGGTCCATGAGGGATCAAAATTAAACCTGTCATCAGGAAATTAAAAACTTAATGAACTTCTTAATTACAACCCAGTTCACATTACTTCCCATTGCAGCCTCTCCCAGATGAAGGTAATGCAAGTCGCCTGTGCAGGAATTGCATACGAAGTATTGAAAATAAAGCGAACACCTACTGAGTTCCAATACGCTGTACACCTCCACTTATTGCAAGACGTGTCTAGTATGAAGGAAGTAATTGAATAATAATTAAGTTCAATTTCAGCGATTCGTTTCGAAAGAATAGAAAATAAACGGCACATCCACGTAGAATATCTTGTTCAAATTAAAAGTTCTCAGGGATTTCTCCTTCCTTTATCCCAAATGAAACTATTTAGCTTCAGTTTGTTATTCTTAGTTACGGACGAAACTGCCCCAAATGTTGTATCAAATGATTGGGAAAATCGTTTCAGAAATTCACCTTGCTCCACTAAAGGTGAAGAGATATTAGTTTCTAGATCTCTTCCAGGGTGATAGTTCTGTTCACTCCTCTGGTGTGTATGGGACGTGTTACTCTGTGAATATGTATGCAATTTCTCCCTAGTGTATAGAAACAAACAAGTTTAGAGCGTGCTTCATTTATTGCATTCAATATATTTCCTACACACTACTGTCCCGCGGCGTAGCCGTGCTCGTCAAATCGTACACCACGGCCGCGAGGGTAGCTGCAGAAAGTCCTGAAATCACAGCTTCGAATCCCAGCTCTGACAGCGACTACCCTGGTTTGTCCACACTCCCTACAAGAAAATGCCGGGATAGTACCTTACTTAAAGTCCCAGGGTGCCTATCCTACACCTGGCCCTTATACAGTTACACACATTACTACAGTCTCCACAGCAATACAGGTTATGTGACACGTTCAGCACACACCCAACTATACGGAGCTGATGACCAAAATGTCCTAAGCCCCTAAAATAAATTAACAACAACTATACACTACTGTGGTTTCCAGCTATAAAAATTGATTACATGTAGCTTATGTAGCGTCGGAGTCAAACTGAAGTAATCTTGAGAATTTAAATTAATTCTGATCGGAAGACAGCAACGAGGTACACTCAACCTTGTGAGGACAATTGAGAGGAAATACTTTCTGCGGTTTCCTAATTGTATTCATATCAATTCCCGGGATGGTATTTAACTGAAGATTAAGGCCACCTCCTTCTCAAACCTAGCATTATTACGCGCACACACACTGGTAAAGACATCACAAACATACAGGATAACAGACAGTCCTCACATACCAAAGTACTCGAGCGTGAAACCATGGTGTCTAGCCAACCATCTACACCTCACTTCTACCATGGTTGGTCATGTTGTTTGGGAGTTTCCTGTCTACTGTATCAACAAGACATCAAGATTTTTCGCGGTTAAATGTGGAATGGGAAGTGAAACCAATCGCTGCTTGAAAATCCAGCAAGGCCGTGATACCGTAATCCCCCTGACAAACATTAGGTAATCAGTAAAAATACTAATCTCCCCCAACAGTTCCTCGTGCCAGATATAGTTGAATCGTTTCTCTTTAATTTTACCAAACTAAATACGTTTGTAAACTAGGAATCAACTAGAAAGAAGTTTAACATAATCGTTCACAATCATTCTACATTCCCTTTAAATAGCCTGGCTTCACACTGCGCCGAATGATCCAGAACATAAATCAGAATATTTATGAACTTCAAGGATGGAGCTTTCTGGGTCGCAGAATGAGGGAAATGTACTCAATTTATTAATGAACTGTCAACGATCCACCTTGGGAGAGCATATTTTTCTAGTGTGACATTCTACGGGATGATATAAGAAATAACAAATAATGTACAAGGAAGAACAATGTTGTTCTGGTAGTTGTGTACGGGAATGTAATTAATTCGGGAGTCCCGCACTCCTCGCTCGGAAACAAATCACTGAAACTGGCACCTGTTGAATGCTTCTTTCTGCTGATGCACTGTCGCTAGAGTACGTCATCCCACAGCTAAATGACAAGGCTCTAAATCACTGAACACACAGGAATCTCAAGGGAACAGCTCCACTTGGTGCAGTCCTCCCCATCTGAGACTTGGAACTGAGTCCCGGTCGTGGCGTGGGCCTCAGTGGAGTACGTGACTTATTGCAAGCAGTCAGTCGATCATCGGATATTCTGGAGATGTGCCCTTAGAATAACAGTCTTTTCTTTTTCATTATTGACGTTACTGTTCTATATTTCTGTACAACTCTTCATTTGATTTGAAACGTAACTAATGTGTCCATCAACCCATCTGTTGCAAAAATATTTTCTCAATATTCTACGTTCTATTTTGACTAACTGGTCGATTAGACCCCGTCTATTCATAGTTATATAATCCTTCATGTTTTTCAATTGTGTTGAAGTGTCTTGGCTCCAATGCTCAGCGATTTCTTGTTATAATGATTTTCCGTCAGGTGATATGCTCAGTCTAATTTCTATATCCCAAGACTAGTGATTCCTAATCTAGGTCAGTTTTATGTTTAGAAGACGGATAAAGCCTTTTCATAAAACGGGAACGTCCATAGTATAAAGTATAGCCAATGAAGATTGAACTCCCCTACATTTAAAGCCACCGACCGCCACTGTCTTTGAGCATCATTGAAAGTTGGAAAAGTTACTTGTTAAAGTTTCATTCTTTATTCACCTGCTAGTCCTATATTGCTTTCAGGTATCATAGTTCATTTAATAAAACAGTGCTGCTGAGCCTCAATCCCCTCTGACAGTAGCTGTCCGGTGAGTGAGGTAAATATCCTGCGCCTTGACACCCTACATCCCGTCGAGCAGCAATACGTCTCCTCCGTCACTGCTCCCTTCAACACAGCTTGTATCCACGTGGGCCCGTGTCACTTGACCGTAGGGGAACTGAACAACTTAGGGTTAACAATATGAATAGGCAGGAAATTGACATTTAATACTACTACTACTAATAATAATAATAATAATAATATTACTTCCCCCATCTGACCTCTGCTTCTTCTTAAATTGGTTAACCCTTCGTTCCCCCCTTTTATGGCGTTTTTAGGTACACCTATTCTTAAAGCACCACATTAATCAGAACATTAATCAACAATAATTAATCAAAAAATTGGAATGCAGCCGAAATAAATCAGAAACCTCTATGGACATCAAATTGGCAGGTGAAAAACTAAAGGAAGTCGAAGACTTCTGTTACTTAGGAAGCAAAATAACCAGTGATGGACGAAGAAAAGAGGATATAATAAGTAGGTTAGCTCAGGCAAGGAAAGCATTTCTACAAAAAAGGAATCTGTTGACATCGAATATAGATTTAGGTATTAGGAAGTCATTTTTTGAGCGTGGCGCTCTATGGAAGTGAAACTTGGCCTATTGGTGCAGCAGAAAAGAGGAGAATTAAAGCGTTTGAAATGTGGTGTTACAGGAGAATGATGAAGATCAGATGGGTAGATTGAGTTACAAACGAAGAGGTATTAAGACTCGTGGGAGAGGAGAGATGTTTATGGGGACTGCTAATGAAGAAAAGAGATAGGTTAGTAGGACACATACTAAGACACCAGGGAATAGCAAGCTTGGTTATGGAAGGAAGGGTCGAGGACAAGAACTGTAGGGGTAGACCAAGGCTAGAATATGTTAAACAGATTGCCTCGGATGTAGGGTGTGGTAGCTATGTAGAGATGAAACGATTAGCTCAGGACAGGGAGGCATGGAGAGCTGCATCAGACCTGTCAAACTACTGAAGACTCAAACAACAACAACAATCAACAACCATCATGTCTCTATGAAAATAACTACCAAGACCAAGCAATCATGGACTGAAGAACGGAGGAAATATTTCAGTGCCCAGATGAAAAGATTTTGGGAGACGAAAGAGACATCATTAGCAAAATAAATTATATCGCGCTCCACAGATGGGCATAAGGATGTAAAAATTAATATTAATGGAACCAGTCTTGAAGATTAGTTAAAATTGTGAAAATTAATAGAAATTAAAGTAAAGCAAAAATAATGAGATAGGCCTACTGTCCGAATAAATCAGACATCCTTATTGATATCGAATTAGTAAGTAAAAGCGGCTTCGGTGGCGTAGTTGGTAGCATGCTGAACTGCTGTGCCCAAGATAGCGGGTTCCAACCCAGACAAAGTCGTCGGATTTTTAAGAGCGTTAAAAATTCTTCAGTATGCCTTCCTTCGGAGGGGAAGTAAAGCCGGTGGTCCCATGTCATAGATTTATGGCATGTAAAAGATCCTTCCACAGACTAAACATGTGTGAAGCTAAATTGTTAGGTTAGATTTCGTCAGAACGCTCTATCAAAGTTCCAACGTTCACCCCTAGGTATCATTGATATCTGGTAGCGAAAGTTGGAACTACTTGCAATTGAACGGAAATTGTAGCTCACCCTAGGGGTGTCCGCTGGAAGCAGATACAGACTCAGGCAAGCCGAACATGTCCTCGGACACTCCCGGCACTAAAAGCCATACGATAAAGAAGTAAGTAAAAAGTTAAAGGGATTAGAGAAATTCTGCTTCTGTAGTTGGAAAGCAAAATAAGCAGTGACCGACGAAGTAAAGAAGATAAACAAGTAGGTAAATACAGGAATGCTTTTCTAGAGAAAACAAATCTGTTGACATTAACTATAGATTTGGGTGTGCATTCACGGAACCTTGAGTCGGTAAGGACTAAAACCAGCTTTATACACATCGAGCCCGAGCAATGCGACCAACAGCCTAGTAGGAGCTACGACACTGGAAAAAATAAGCGTATTGGAATCTGCGGTCGTATGGTAGTCTTCAAGAATCAGGAAATTATGCTACTAGACCTGTTCCATGACGGCCGATACTCCATTATTCGAGAGTCCATTTTCTATGAGACGTTCATGTCGATTGAATTGAATTTTAATTTATTCACTGAGGCTAAAGAGCCCCTTTATGTAGCGGATACAGTACTAGGTTCTGGATTGAAGATTTGTAATAAGAAACTAAACCTAGCTTAACAACTAATAATAGTACATTATGCAACGAGCCTATAATGGCAATAATTAAGACACTAGTATTTTTATAAAGCGAGCGTATGCGAGTTTCATAATTTCCATACGAGTGTCTTAATTACCATTATAGGCGAGTTGCATACGACTGTTTATGTTCGACGATAATTATAACTTTATTATATGTTTTAACATAAATATTCATAAATATCTGTTCTGTCACTAGAATGTTGTGATCGGGTGCTGCGGTGGGTAGTATATCTCTGTTTCCTGAGCTCTCTGGACAACCGACGCATGCACTCTGTGTGCTTCAATGCCATATGTTCAGATTGTGCTCCAGTATTCAGTAAAACTGTCACCGAAGTCGTTTCAAAACCACGCGCAGTGTAGAAATTGATTTTGGGGATATTAAGGTACAGTGCCATTTCTTGTCTCAGTTTATTTACGGGAACATATGGACGGTGCAATTTCGGTAATTTATATTGACATGTTGGATTTTGAACGCATGCGTGAAGGTATCCTTATCTGATTGGTCGCAAAACTGTTTCTTGAGCTCTGATTGGTGGGAGAAACTGTTTCATAATGATAAATAGTGTTATAATGAGCCTCATTATGATACAGTTTTCTGACACACAATAGTTAGGGTCGAACATAAAACAAATTATAAAATACACTTATAACTAAACAAGCCAATTAGCAAACATTTTATACAGGATGAATAATACAAATTAGAATATAATAATTAAATAAATAACCTACCTAATGTATTGTTAAATCTATTGAAAAACACAAACAAACATATTATAGTACGTTAAAAAAGGACCACTATTTTTATATGAATTATTATATGATCTATTATTAAAACAATTACTTGAGTGACATGATTGCTCCAAATACTATCAATTCCACGGAAGATGTATCTTGGATACTAAAATATTATAAAAGGCTGTATGGCACGGATATATTTCAAAAATAGTACTAGTGGCAGTTGATGTTCTCCAATTCAAATTCGTTTCAGTATCAGTCTCCATCCATCACAGATATACCACTCAACTACATCGAGATATTTCTCCTTCATCTAATGCTATACTACACATGGCAGGTCAGAACAATATTGTTATCGACAGGCCCTGCGATGCCAACTTATCACTTTTGCTCACAAAGGATTTTAACTTTGAGTAGCCGAACGATTGTCTGTAACAGTTTGTGATTGGTATTGGACACGAACTTTACAAACATCCCGACCAGATTATACCGCTAGTGTGAGGGATCTTCCACTTAAAGCCATGAGGGGTAGTGATCCCGACACTACCTACCCCGATGTCTGAAAGATATTCACACAGAAAATGAAAATCCACCGCCTGCTTCCAGTCGACCTACCGGGTCAGGGAATGGAATGAATGAAGCCCCCATCTAGCGGCAAGGATATGAACTGTGCCGGCTGCCGAAGCCTGTCGCACTCCCCCAGGGCAATGATTAAATGCATGACAGATGAAATGCAATGATAGGGGAGAGTGTTGCTGAAATGAAATTTGTGACAGGGAAAACCGGAGTACCCGGAGAAAAACCTGTCGGCCTCCGCATTGACCAGCACAAATCGCACATGGAGTGCCCACGATTTGAACCACGGACCCAGTGGTGAGAGGCCGGCATGCTGCCGCCTAAACCCAATATATTACAAGATGTATAGACATTCAAATTTCCTTGCAAATTGCACGATGTTCCGTATGGTGCACTATTCTACCAGGCGTGACCACTCCTAAAATATCTCGAAATTAAAACATGTTTATGTTTCAAAAGTAATTGCTTCGTTGTAAAAATAATTCCAGACTCAAATTTGTCTAACTGAGAATTGCTATTCTCGTGGCAAGAAATACAATGGTCCGATGTAGAAAAACAAAATGTGTTTAAATAACTCAGTAGTTAAGAAGGCCAAGGGGTGAAGCTACACCCTCTCTTATGAGATCCTTTTCAGCAGTAATCTAATTGGAAACATAAGCTCGATAACTTCAGCGGATTAGAGGATATTTCTTGGCAAGTTAGGTGACTAACCCCATACAGAGAATTCTGACCTTAAAGGGCTTTCCTCTGACCGAAGTAAGGATGCGTACCGCTTAGAGCACAAAGCTGAGAGTGGATAACTAAATTCTCAAGACACTGCACATGTCGTGAATAACAACAATTCAATTATTAATATGAAGGAAATTGACTGGATATAATATTATTTTACATTATATAAGTATCTATGTAATGAATTTCATTGATGAAGAGAGTATCGACCAGCTAATTATTTGCCTACAAATTTGATTGTAGGAACTGATACGTCTTTACTATTCGTCAATCTTAAGAAGTGTCATTATATTTATTAATTTATGGAGAGATTTACGAGATTTACAAATTTGGTGATGACGTCACCACTAGAAATAAAGAAGCTCACCTTTTATTTCTCCGGTCCTCTACGTTTTGTTTCCTTTTCACTCAATTCACAGAATCATATTTTAGGTAGATTTCATTAGAAAGCTAACTATTGCAATGGGTCCCATGTTTCGACTTCCGGAAAATTTCGACATATCTTCGCGTTTCACATCCCCCAGACCCCAAAACCACCGTCAGTTCAAAAGTTTATATATATATGATGAACCCGCTGAGCTATGGTTCATGTGATATTTTTGTGACGGAATAATTATTATGGGATGTAGTACTTTTGAACATACCCAGAATACCACGTGGAGCGGAGAGCTCATGCTATACTCTTTGAAGTAGCGCTCAATTGCATTTTTGACTTTGGAGGTCTTGTTAATCACTTTTATCCTTTCACAAGACTCAGAATATTCTAATTCGTCATTCTGTATTATTGAATCATTTTGGTGAATGATTATTACGTTTTTGGTAAGGTATAACACTTGCAGATACGCAAGGAGCTATGAAAGCAGTCGCTCAATGACTTCGTTTTGGCGACCTACTTCCGAGTGAAAGTCAGTGACGACACTACATCTGGAGATCTGACGCCCGACAGGCGTGTTTCGAGTATCCGTCCGTCGCGACGTGGACATTATAAATATTTTTGTGCTCAAGTGAGCATCCGACTGCATCGTGTGTTGAAAATAACTATACTAACGTTGTCACACATTGAGGACATATTATTGTTCTACGAAAGGCCATATTAGGCAATATTTTCTACAAACTGTAATTGGTGCCATACGCCAGATATTTTTCCCACGTGTAAGTGGAAGGGCAAAGTGCCACGCCGAAAATATAAGAGTTATCGTCTGATAATTGTGCCAAGACGACGTGATTATTACTGCCAACGATCACAACATTATTGCTACGGAAATTCTGAATTGAAAATATCAATTTTATCGCGGATGCCACGTGATTGATAAAACGTGATACAATTGCACGTGCTAACAAGCATCGTGTTGATTCTTGAGGATCAACAGGCTGAAAACTACAAAATACTGTGGAGAACACCATTATTTGCATCGTCCACAATAATCACGCCAAAACGCCGAGAGGAACGAGATATTTCGACATTTTCGACATCATGCAAGACATTGAACTTTTCCACGCCATGGTGAAGAAGACGATTATGGGCTAATACCATTCCGGTATGAGGGGGACGTCGTGATGGAGACCACCAGCTTGATGGAACGTCAGGATGCCGAGGACGCAGACGAAGGAACGTGGATGCCGACTTCCAGGCACATTCCAGACCTTTTTGGGAGACCATCATCCGGAGGCGAACGAACCCTGGTTGCTTGGGAGGTCCAGATTGGTGAATCCGTGGAGGACAGGACCATGCTGGAGAGCCAAGCAGAGTTTTACGCGACCTTGGTCGATGAATGTCTGAGCCGATGTGAGAGCTACCAAAAGTCGTGAGTTTGGGCACCCTTTCTTTTGTAATAGTCCGCGGTGGTATATTTAGATATCATAGTTTTTTTTTTGTGAATCAACCGCACTTATGTGTCAGCTATTTGCTAGGTAGGGTTGTAATTAGTATAATTGTTGTTTATTTCAGTCATTGTGAGTCACCCTGTGGGGTAGACCAGTTTTGGTTAACCCTGGTGCCGTCCTGATGGACGTCGTACCACGTTATAGCCGACCCACTGCCAAACATGACTGTAATCATTTGCAGCTATTTTGCTCAGCCATGTGTAGGATATTTATCCGTGGTTTCATTCAGATGTCATCGTCACTTTATTTAACTGCAATCTTTGCAACCAGTCTGTTGAGACTTATGACCTCGTTAGATAGGTCGTATCGTTAGGAAACCAACTGTAGTTTCCAGTTTTATAAAAAATATGCTGTATTTTCATTTTTGAAAGCGCTCAGAAGCCAATTTATAGTCAAATACTGACAGATTTATTATTTTGGAGAAAGTGTAGATGTCAAGCATCGAACTAAGTGCACTATCGCATCATTATGCAGGTCTAGAGTTGCATATCTGTGCCATATTTATCAATTTGTTACTACTTTGTTTCTGTCATGAGGACACAGGTGTTAATGTTATACTGAGAACTTAATAAGTGTTATATCTTTGATGAGCAAAGAAGCTCGTGAGACATGCTGTTATGTCTGTGATTTACTATTCTTTGAAATGAAGGACTGCGATACTTGATTGTACAGTTAAATTGTAACGTGTTTAGCACACGGATTCTATAAGGTTTTTGAACCAAGCATATGCTAAGAATGACAAGGCCAAATATTACGGTATTATATAATGTTAAAACTAGCCGGCCTTGCCTGTTGAAAAATGTGGTCAGTGAAGGACTGCAATTTGTGAAGTTGGCACCAATTAACTGGTTTGTTGACCCAGTAACCTTGAAAACAAATGCTTGAAAGCGAGACAGAACTACGATAACATAGTACAGAATGTTGATTTCATTCATCTCTTTCTATGCAGCTATTGCTCATGAAACCCAGTGTTTCTTACTGTATTTTGGTTCATTTGTTTTTCTTGGATTTTCATACTGTTAGTTAGATATTTTGCTGCGAGGAATGTCATTTCGACATGTCCAGGGTTGTTAGGCTTCTTTATGCATTGTTGGCGATCCTCTTGAGAGAGGCAAATTATAATGAAGGCAATTTGGTTATTAAATGCGAGGTTTTTGCCGCAGGTAACCCATGATATTATGTGCCTTGAGTGAGTAAGACGTGCCATTGTTGTAAGTCGCGCATCTGTTGTTGTTATAAGGCATTATTATGAGAGTTGTTGAAAGCGAGGTATTTACCGCTGATAACTTGTGTTATTGTGAGTCCGAGCCGAGTTTGCTCGTTGAGTTTTCCGACTATTGAGTCGATGTTTTGCTGCGGGAGAATGATCTTTAGAAGACTACTCCTTGTCAGGCCTTTGTCAGAATACGCCATAAACCTACGGAAGGAACATAAACCGACATAATAAACATCATCCGCATAATTGTTTTAAACAAGATCTAACTAACATATTATTTCCATTTAAACTTTGACATTCTTACATTTGAACCTGCTGACATGGCCGTGCAGATGAAGGGATTTCCTTTATTGGAAACGACGAAGACTGTAGACATTTTGTTGTGACCTGGCGCACACATGAACCATTAGTTCATAGTGTGTGGAGCGCAGGCCATGTGATTGTCAGACGTGGTTTTAACTACGCTATCACCGACATTACTATCAAGCTAGATGACAATGGTTTACAAAGAGTTAACCATGGGGCAGGAAGGCATTATAATAAAAACTGTGTTGTACTATAATTATTGATGTCATGAAACTGTATTTTTCCCCATGTTACCTTTATTGCGTGCTATTTAGCACATGATTGTTGATTAGATTGTTTTTAAATGGCTGTACACTTAGCTTTGTATTGTAACTGTTTTGCTATTACGGACGTCACCGCCGTAACTTTGAAAGTTAACTGATAGGACTTAGCTAGAAAAGTTAAATGTAAATGTGGAAATGGTACCACCATAACTTAGCTTTGCTTTGCTCCTTCACTTAAATGTAACTTCATATTAGCTTGATCATGTAACTTGTATTAGGGATTTTGCGTCGTACCATTTACCCAGCGTTGTTGCTGTTGCTTACTTATTGTGTATTAGATCTTTCGCGAGGGTTAATGTAACTTCATTGTTAGGGACTTGAACTTTTATTATCATTAACTTTTAGCTTGCGGATTAGCCGAATATAACCCTCCGAACTAGGATAGGGGTTTGTGGAAATCTACAATAAAGTTTCACGGTGTTTTACATAAGCCTGGATGTTTAATTTCACAGTCTAGTTTTGGAGGTGAACCTTTCCTTAGGCCGTCTTTGACCATCGCAACCATGTACCACGCTCCCCGTGGACTATGGAACCTCGTGCCGCATTGGCCTATTGTTAGGAAGTTCACCTGATCCTCACGGCAAACTTTTAAAGGTCCGACGGGGGAGATGTTAGGAGAGTCATCGCGGTTGTTGGCTATCCCGACAGCTTTACCGGAGGACTTCTGAAGGTCACTCACAAATATGTGCCGTTGCCACCCGGCTGACGGTCACATAAAATGGCGGCCCAACTAATGGGGCTACGAAGTTGACATGGTGCACGGTGTTAACGTGGAAACCGACGTATAGGTCGCACATAAATTGGCTCCCTATACGTGGGGCGAGACGTTGACATGGTAACACATTTATTGACTCCCTATACATGGAGCCAGATGTCAACATGGTGATCATCAGATGGCGCCCTGTATATTTTCTTATGCCGATATTTAGGAGGATCTTAATATTTGAATAATGGTAAATTGACAGGACTGGGACGAACTTAGAAAGTCGTACTGCAGATCAATAGACCGCATGGCATTCATATTTGATAGAAGACCATGGGGTGAAGTTTTTATATTGAATAAATGAAAGATAGGGTTTTTCTTAGATGATGCCTCATCCTAAGTAAATGTAATACTTTGCTTTGCTCACCGTTGTATTAGTAAATGTAGAAGCACTTAGTTTGCATACTCCAGCTGTACTCGTGATATTTATTAAGTCGAAACAAGCTTTATACCACCACGTTACTATCATAGCTGTAAGTTTCCATCGTGATTGATCCCTCGTTTCTCTCAATATAAATTCTTGTCAAATGGATGAGGATATGATTCGCAGAGTGTTCGCTGAGATGTTGGCAGGTGTCAACGCTAACCTCCAACAACTTACCAGTGACTTGAGTGTGAATACACAAGACTTAGAGGTTAATTCACAAGCTATTGACAATGTTAGACAGGAAGTAGGTGATGTAAATGGTCATGTGGACCAGGTCAGGCAGAACCTCGAGATAAACACTCAGTCTGTTGACAATGTCAGGCAGAACCTTGAGGTAAATACCCAATCAATTAATGAAGTACGTTTAGATTTAGAGATAAACACCCGTACTGTTAAAGACGTTAGGACCGATCTAACGAAGGTCAGGGCCGAAATGGACTCGTACAGGGTAGAAGCGAAAAATGACTTAACGGCAGGTTTGGCAGCAGTAAGGATAGACGTGATTCGTCACCACCAGGAGGCAAGCCAGCGCGTAGACACATTAACGGAAGAAATGAATAGGGCAAGACAGGATGTGCAAACCCGACTCGAGGAGCACACGGCTCAAATTCAGACCGCTATAAATAAAGTACAGTTAGACGTCCAAGCTGATATCGAGCACACCAGAGAAGAATTTGGGACTAGGCTGAATCACGTAGAAGGTTTTAAGGACAACGTAAAAAAGGATATGGCTACCATGAACCTAGGACTGGTATTAATGAGAGGTGCAGCTAACGCCGTTAATAACAACGTGAAGACCATCGTGGATAACATGCTTGAGGTTAGGGAGGAACTTAATTCTAACCGGAAAGACATCGCGGAACTAAAAGAGACTGTCACAGGCTTACGTGATACTGTAGATGTGCACAGGGAGGAGCACAAAGTCGACCTGATGATGTTGAGAGGCGAATTCGTGGAGCATAAAACTACAGTCGACGCCAATGTAAATGGAGTCAAGGATGATATCAACCATATCCAGAGTAACGTATCTCAGGTTGAGGGCGAAATTACAACATTGCAGAAAAAGATTGAGGAAATAACGATTATTGATAGGCTCGAGTTGAGTCGTAACCTCAAATCAGCTATTCGTGAGGTGGACCAAAATCTCAAAGGTAAAGTTGAACGAATCGAGTTGCAACTAAATGATTTAGGGAGCAAAGTCGCCAACAGGAATATACAAGAATTAAAAGTCACCGAGGAGAGACTCGACAGGTTAGAAGCACTTCCGAGGAGAGTAGATTTGCAACCGCCGATGGGAAATACACGTGAAACGCCGGAATTTAGGACTAGTAATGTACAGTCAAGTGTACATGCCGATACACGACCTTGGCAGTTTAATGCAACAGCGCCAAGCCAGACGTTAAATTACGATGCTAACCCGTTCAGACCAGCTATAAATAGACTGGATCCTAAAACTAACACGCCGTCAAACAACTACATGCAGAATAAATACCGTACTGCTAATACTCAGGGTAATGTCACAGTGATAAGGTCAAGGGAAGAGCAACCCGCTAAATTCACTGGCACAGGAAGCGGAGTGACTCCTGTAGAATTTCTCACGAACGTCGAGAGCTATTTACGAGACACACTCGTAACTCCTGAAAGAGAACTTCGAGTTATTGAACGTCTTCTGGATGGACAGGCAGCAACTTGGTATCGGGCTTTTAAATATTCATTCTCCGGGTATCGAGACTTTAAAGAAGCACTACTGAGGACGTATTGGTCGAGTGACGTTCAGCAAAGTATAAGGGCTGAAATGTACACTCGCCGATACAGTTCCAACATGCCAACTCGCTACGCAAATTACTTTGCAACCCAGCTTGCTAAATTGAGAAATCTTCAGCCTCCTTTATCGGAGCAGGACTTAGTGAATACCATAGTATGGCAATACCCAGCCGACGTGCAAAGAGTACTAATCGCTGCAGGGGCGACGACATTTCAACAGTGTGATCAGATATTACGACGTCTTGATGCTAACGCGGAGCAATTTCCAACTCACCGTCAACAGAAGGTTGACAGGCGTGAAGAGCGTCACGTTAACGTCACGACTGTGGACAAAGTTAGCCAGACACAAGAAGCATCACAGAACTCTGGGAATCCTCGGCCAGAATACAACAATGAATACCGCCGTAACTGGAGAGAGTGGAGTAATACTCCATATTCAAGGAACCAGAGAGAAGACAATAGAACATATTGGAATCGTAGGTTCGATAATGGGGCGAGCGACAACCGTCGTCACGACAATAACCGTCGTGGGAATCAGGAAGGTCCGTCAGGAAGAGGAAGGATCCGGCGAGACTACAGGTATAACGGAGGTTACCAACGAGGACGTGATCCACGTTACCATCCGGACCGTGACTGGGAAGGGAGAGCGCGCGAGAGCCGCGAGTACCTCCAGCAATTGAGAGAGAGCCAAAATAGAGAAGAGGGAGAAAGGAACCCTACTTTGAGGGAAGAAAGAAATGTGACGTCAGAGGTAGGAGAGAACCAGCCTGGTACCTCTAGTCACAACAAAGGAAAAAAAACGCCGAAAAATTAAGACAGTCTAGTTTGGCTGAGCACAGAGTGACGGCAGATATTTTACTCTGGGAGCCCATCCAACAGGATTTACTCGACGAACGACGAACGACGAACCACAGTTATGAGCCAACACGTTTACCCAAAATAGTAGCCACTCTCAATGGATGCAGTGTTATAATTCTGATCGATACTGGCGCAATGATCAGTGTAATCTCTGCAGATTGCTATGCTAAGGTGAAGGCTAACTCTGAGGTGACAGAGCTGCCTGTTTCCGCTATTCGTGTCAGAGGAGTGATACCTGACCGGGTTGTGACGTGCAAGATACAGGTTTTGTGCACATTGAGAATCACAAGCCACGTGTATTTGCACGAATTCTTAGTTATGAAAGGTTTGCATCATGATGTCATATTAGGGGCTGATTTCATGAGGAAGTATGACGGTATTATCGACATGGGACGCAATACTGTCGAATTTAGACCGAACGAACCTATAGAGATGAACCGTGTGGTAGATGAACCGGAATTCCTGTCCGAAGTCGACGTTGTCGAGCAACTTAATAGCAAGGAAACTGAGTAAACACTTGATGCCGACGGAGAGGCAGGATTAATATCCACAACCATGCAAGAGAATTTGGCTACTACACTAGATGAATATTGGGACATATTCGATACTGCTCCTGGCGAAATTATGAATTATGAATATGACCTCATTTTATTAGACGACTCTCCATTTCAGAAGAAAATTTACCCGATTGCTGAAAAACACCGCGAGGAAGCTGCAAGGAAGATCCATGAGATGGAAGTAGCAGGCACGATTAAGAAGTCACCGACTCCTTTTCTGAATCCAATTATACCTGTGGTTATGGTTGATGGAAGTTTGAGGCTTTGTCTCGACGCAAGGGCTTTAAACGAACGCCTGGCTCCCGAGCACGACAGACCGCCTAAGATTAGGGACATCCTTAGGAAGTTTAGATCCTCAGGATGAGCTTTATGCAAGGATTGCTGCCATAGCAGATGACTATCTGATTTACCGTCGCGTTTTGTATAAATTTGTGGACGAAGATCACACCCAACTGCGTGCAGTTATTCCCAGAAGGTACCAGGAATCTGTCATTCTCATGGTACATTTGTCTATTGGTCATGGTGGAACGGACAAGACCATTGCCACCATTAAAGAGTCGTGCACCTGGAAAACGTTAGGAACCACTGTCAGAGAGTGTTTACGTGCTTGTGACGCATGCCAGCGGAACAAATACACGTCACACTTATTGAGAGAACCACCTAGACCTATACTACCAACTCAACCCAGAGAGTTGTACGCACAAGATCTTTACGGTCCTATACCTAAAGCCCGTCGTGGGAATCGTTACATTGTAGTCACCATAGATGTGTTTACAAAATACACAATGCTCCATCCTATTCAGAAGGCTAATGCACATCAAATTATCCAGCGAATAAGACGACAAGTGATACCGGAGGCAGGGAAGCCACAATTCTTATTAACTGACCACGGATCGCAATATACTTCTGCAGAATTCGCCAACGCTATGGAGGAACTAGAGATTGGTCATCTTTTGTCATCAATAAAACACCCTGAGAGCAATCCAGCGGAATGCGTTATGTCCACTATTGCAAAATTTTGTCGTTTGTATTGTCAGGAGGAACACTGGCGATGGACTGAAGTCCTGGTTTTGATGGCAAAATGCATTAATTCTACTGTGCATGAAAGCACTGGTCAAATACCTTTGGTCCTGCATTTGAACCAGATGCCACTGAGAGTCTGGAACCGCGTGATTGTAAATCCACCTTGTTTACAACCATCGCATGCCAGCAGACTGTTAGCTGCTAGAGATACTTTAGACAGACAAGCTGCCAAACGCTTAAGGAGAACAAGACGCCAGAGATTCAGAGAACCACTTGAGGAGGGAGACCTTATCCTTATAAGGAGACCCGGAATTTCTAATCCAATTGACCGCGTATACGGGAAATTTCTTTCCTTGTATTACGGCCCTAGTCGTGTTAGGCAGCCGTTGAATAATGGGAGTTATGTCATTGAAGACATCAGAACTGGAGAACGTATTGGAACTTTCAACGCCGCCAATCTAAAAAAATATCACACATGAATGAATTATAGAGGCAAATAAAATGTCGTCCCAACATTTTCTTTGAAACGAAGGAGAGGCAGATGAACCCGGTGAGCTATGGTTCATGTGATATTTTTGTGACGGAATAATTATTATGGGATGTAGTACTTTTGAACATACCCCGAATACCACGTGGAGCGGAGAGCTCATGCTATACTCTTTGAAGTAGCGCTCAATTGCATTTTTGACTTTGGAGGTCTTGTTAATCACTTTTATCCTTTCACAAGACTCAGAATACTCTAATTCGTCATTCTGTATTATTGAATCATTTTGGTGAATGATTATTACGTTTTTGGTAAGGTACAACACTTGCAGATACGCAAGGAGCTATGAAAGTAGTCGCTCAATGACTTCGTTTTGGCGACCTACTTCCGAGTGAAAGTCAGTGACGACACTACATCTGGAGATCTGACGCCCGACTGGCGTGTTTCGAGTATCCGTCCGTCGCGACGTGGACATTATAAATATTTTTGTGCTCAAGTGAGCATCCGACTGCATCGTGTGTTGAAAATAACTATACTAACGTTGTCACACATTGTGGACATATTATTGTTCTACGAAAGGCCATATTAGGCAATATTTTCTACAAACTGTAATTGGTGCCATACGCCAGATATTTTTCCCACGTATAAGTGGAAGGGCAAAGTGCCACGCCGAAAATATAAGAGTTATCGTCTGATAATTGTGCCAAGACGACGTGATTATTACTGCCAACGATCACAACATTATTGCTACGGAAATTCTGAATTGAAAATATCAATTTTATCGCGGATGCCACGTGATTGATAAAACGTGATACAATTGCACGTGCTAACAAGCATCGTGTTGAATCTTGAGGATCAACAGGATGAAAACTACAAAATACTGTGGAGAACACCATTATTTGCATCGTCCACAATAATCACGCCAAAACGCCGAGAGGAACGAGATATTTCGACATTTTCGACATCATGCAAGACATTGAACTTTTCCACGCCATGGTGAAGAAGACGATTATGGGCTAATACCATTCCGGTATGAGGGGGACGTCGTGATGGAGACCACCAGCTTGATGGAACGTCAGGATGCCGAGGACGCAGACGAAGGAACGTGGATGCCGACTTCCAGGCACATTCCAGACCTTTTTGGGAGACCATCATCCGGAGGCGAACGAACCCTGGTTGCTTGGGAGGTCCAGATTGGTGAATCCGTGGAGGACAGGACCATGCTGGAGAGCCAAGCAGAGTTTTTCGCGACCTTGGTCGATGAATGTCTGAGCCGATGTGAGAGCTACCAAAAGTCGTGAGTTTGGGCACCCTTTCTTTTGTAATAGTCCGCGGTGGTATATTTAGATATCATAGTTTTTTTTTGTGAATCAACCGCACTTATGTGTCAGCTATTTGCTAGGTAGGGTTGTAATTAGTATAATTGTTGTTTATTTCAGTCATTGTGAGTCACCCTGTGGGGTAGACCAGTTTTGGTTAACCCTGGTGCCGTCCTGATGGACGTCGTACCACGTTATAGCCGACCCACTGCCAAACATGACTGTAATCATTTGCAGCTATTTTGCTCAGCCATGTGTAGGATATTTATCCGTGGTTTCATTCAGATGTCATCGTCACTTTATTTAACTGCAATCTTTGCAACCAGTCTGTTGAGACTTATGACCTCGTTAGATAGGTCGTATCGTTAGGAAACCAACTGTAGTTTCCAGTTTTATAAAAAATATGCTGTATTTTCATTTTTGAAAGCGCTCAGAAGCCAATTTATAGTCAAATACTGACAGATTTATTATTTTGGAGAAAGTGTAGATGTCAAGCATCGAACTAAGTGCACTATCGCATCAATATGCAGGTCTAGAGTTGCAGATCTGTGCCATATTTATCAATTTGTTACTACTTTGTTTCTGTCATGAGGACACAGGTGTTAATGTTATACTGAGAACTTAATAAGTGTTATATCTTTGATGAGCAAAGAAGCTCGTGAGACATGCTGTTATGTCTGTGATTTACTATTCTTTGAAATGAAGGACTGCGATACTTGATTGTACAGTTAAATTGTAACGTGTTTAGCACACGGATTCTATAAGGTTTTTGAACCAAGCATATGCTAAGAATGACAAGGCCAAATATTACGGTATTATATAATGTTAAAACTAGCCGGCCTTGCCTGTTGAAAAATGTGGTCAGTGAAGGACTGCAATTTGTGAAGTTGGCACCAATTAACTGGTTTGTTGACCCAGTAACCTTGAAAACAAATGCTTGAAAGCGAGACAGAACTACGATAACATAGTACAGAATGTTGATTTCATTCATCTCTTTCTATGCAGCTATTGCTCATGAAACCCAGTGTTTCTTACTGTATTTTGGTTCATTTGTTTTTCTTGGATTTTCATACTGTTAGTTAGATATTTTGCTGCGAGGAATGTCATTTCGACATGTCCAGGGTTGTTAGGCTTCTTTATGCATTGTTGGCGATCCTCTTGAGAGAGGCAAATTATAATGAAGGCAATTTGGTTATTAAATGCGAGGTTTTTGCCGCAGGTAACCCATGATATTATGTGCCTTGAGTGAGTAAGACGTGCCATTGTTGTAAGTCGCGCATCTGTTGTTGTTATAAGGCATTATTATGAGAGTTGTTGAAAGCGAGGTATTTACCGCTGATAACTTGTGTTATTGTGAGTCCGAGCCGAGTTTGCTCGTTGAGTTTTCCGACTATTGAGTCGATGTTTTGCTGCGGGAGAATGATCTTTAGAAGACTACTCCTTGTCAGGCCTTTGTCAGAATACGCCATAAACCTACGGAAGGAACATAAACCGACATAATAAACATCATCCGCATAATTGTTTTAAACAAGATCTAACTAACATATTATTTCCATTTAAACTTTGACATTCTTACATTTGAACCTGCTGACATGGCCGTGCAGATGAAGGGATTTCCTTTATTGGAAACGACGAAGACTGTAGACATTTTGTTGTGACCTGGCGCACACATGAACCATTAGTTCATAGTGTGTGGAGCGCAGGCCATGTGATTGTCAGACGTGGTTTTAACTACGCTATCACCGACATTACTATCAAGCTAGATGACAATGGTTTACAAAGAGTTAACCATGGGGCAGGAAGGCATTATAATAAAAACTGTGTTGTACTATAATTATTGATGTCATGAAACTGTATTTTTCCCCATGTTACCTTTATTGCGTGCTATTTAGCACATGATTGTTGATTAGATTAATTGTTTTTAAATGGCTGTACACTTAGCTTTGTATTGTAACTGTTTTGCTATTACGGACGTCACCGCCGTAACTTTGAAAGTTAACTGATAGGACTTAGCTAGAAAAGTTAAATGTAAATGTGGAAATGGTACCACCATAACTTAGCTTTGCTTTGCTCCTTCACTTAAATGTAACTTCATATTAGCTTGATCATGTAACTTGTATTAGGGATTTTGCGTCGTACCATTTACCCAGCGTTGTTGCTGTTGCTTACTTATTGTGTATTAGATCTTTCGTGAGGGTTAATGTAACTTCATTGTTAGGGACTTGAACTTTTATTATCATTAACTTTTAGCTTGCGGATTAGCCGAATATAACCCTCCGAACTAGGATAGGGGTTTGTGGAAATCTACAATAAAGTTTCACGGTGTTTTACATAAGCCTGGATGTTTAATTTCACAGTCTAGTTTTGGAGGTGAACCTTTCCTTAGGCCGTCTTTGACCATCGCAACCATGTACCACGCTCCCCGTGGACTATGGAACCTCGTGCCGCATTGGCCTATTGTTAGGAAGTTCACCTGATCCTCACGGCAAACTTTTAAAGGTCCGACGGGGGAGATGTTAGGAGAGTCATCGCGGTTGTTGGCTATCCCGACAGCTTTACCGGAGGACTTCTGAAGGTCACTCACAAATATGTGCCGTTGCCACCCGGCTGACGGTCACAATATATATATATATATATATATATATATATATATGTATATCAGTTTTTTGTGGACACGATAACTGCCGTAATTTTGCACCAATCACTTTGAATTTTTTACCGAATATGTATATCTATAAAATCTCGGTCGAGTTCGTTACTGGGCTAAATCGGTCGAAGGGGGTGAAAATGGGGGGCTTTTTTTCGAAAACGTGAAATAGTGCTATAACTCTCCTAATATGTGAAATATCGAATCCGTTCAACGTTCATACTATGTGTCGGATAAAGCCCAAAAATTTATGTTTGAAGAGTTTTTTTATAGCACCAACCATTGACCAAAGGGGTGGGAAAAAGTGGGTTTTTCGGGAAACATTAATCATATCTCTCTTAATAAGCACACTATCAAAACCGTACGAAATGGACAATATTCCCCTAATAATTACCTAAAACGTTTGTCTGAAAGTATTTTTGATATGACCCACCATTATGCCAAGGGATGAGAAAAATGATTTCGGAATTATAAGAAAATGCCAAGAGCTATCAGTGGTTGCCATGGCAACACTACTAAATTGATGAGGGATGAGCCATCAGACGTTGCCATGACAACGCACTTGCACGAGATCAGATTCAGTATTTCCATCTGACTAAGCCGGCCCCGTCGTGTTGGGGTAGCGCGCCTGCCTCTCACCCGGAGGCCCCGGGTTCGATCCCCGGCTCCGTCAGGGATTTTAAAACTGACGTGAGGGTTGGAACGGGGTGCACTCAGCCTCGTGAGGAGAATTGAGTAGCTGTCTGACAGTGAGACAGCACCCCGATCACGAATACCAAGATTAACGGCCAAGGGGACCCGAGGCGCTGATCACGCGTCACCCCAATATCTGCAGGCCAAATGGCTGGGCAGCGGTCGCTTGGTCGGCCTTAGCCCGTCATGGGCTGGATGGTGGCAAGGGTTGACTTTGACATCTAAGTGGGAAGCGGCTTCGGTGACGTAACTGGTAGCATGCAGAATGTCTATGTCCAAGGTCGCGGTTTCAAAGGCTGCCGAAGTCGTCGGATTTGCTAAGAGCGCTAAAATCCCTCAGTATGCTTTCCTTTGGAGGGGAAGTTCCAACGTTCGTTGCGAGTTGCTGGTTGGGGTGGCATCTAGTAGCCAAGTTTACAGCTAGGTGTCGTTGACGGTAGTACCTGGTAGCAACATTAGGAACTACTGCTTGAAATTGACCGTCTGCAGTCCTTACCTGAATTAAGACTACTACAGCCATTACAATTCACACCGTTTATCAGACAGATTCTACACTCACCCAAAGTACACGGGGTTAGATGACCGCGTTGTCGCAGCCCCTAAACTAAGGAACCAACCAGAGGTAGATTTCATTAGAAAGCTAACTATTGCAATGGGTCCCATGTTTTGACTTCCGGAAAATTTCGACATATCTTAGCGTTTCACATCCCCCAGACCCCAAAACCACCGTCAGTTCAAAAGTTTATATATAATTTATGTATATATATATATGTATCAGTTTCTTGTGGACACGATAACTGCCGTAATTTTGCACCAATCACTTTTCACCGAATATGTATACCTATAAAATCTCGGTCGAGTTCGTTACTGGGCTAAATCGGTAGAAGGGGGTGAAAATGGGGGGCTTTTTTCGAAAAAGTGAAATATTGCTATAACTCTCTTAATATGTGAAATATCGAATCCGTTCAATGTTCATACTATGTGTGGGATAAAGCCCAAAAATTTATGTTTGAAGAGTTTTTTTATAGCACCAACCATTGACCAAAGGGGTGGGAAAAAGTGGTTTTTTCGAGAAACATTAATCATATCTCTCTTAATAGGCACAATATCAAAACCGTACGAAATGGACAATATTCCCCTAATAATTACCTAAAACTTTTGTCTGAAAGTATTTTTGATTAGACCCACCATTATGCCAAGGAAAGAGAAAAATGATTTCGGAATTATAAGAAAATGCCAAGAGCTATCAGTGGTTGCCATGGCAACACTACCAAATTGATGAGCGATGAGCCATCAGACGTTGCCAAGATAACTCACTTGCACGAGATCATATTCAGTATTTCCATCTAAGTGGGAAGCGGCTTCGGTGACGTAACTGGTAGCATGCAGATTGTCTATGCCCAAGGTCGCGGTTTCAAAGCCGGCCGAAGTCGTCGGATTTTCTAAGAGCGCTAAAATCCCTCAGTATGCTTTCCTTTGGAGGGGAAGTTCCAATGTTCGTTGCGAGTTGCTGGTTGGGGTGGCATCTAGAAGCCAAGTTCACAGCTAGATGTCGTTGACGGTAGTACCTGGTAGCAACATTAGGAACTACTGCTTGAAATTGACCGTCTGCAGTCCTTACCTGAATTAAGACTACTACAGCCATTACAATTCACACCGTTTATCAGACAGATTCTACACTCACCCAAAGTACACGGGGTTAGATGACCGCGTTGTCGCAGCCCCTAAACTGAGGAACCAACCAGAGGTAGATTTCATTAGATAGCTAACTATTGCAATGGGTACCATGTTTCGATTTCCGGAAAATTTCGACATATCTTCGCGTTTCACATCCCCCAGACCCCAAAACCACCGTCAGTTCAAAAGTTTATATATAATTTATGTATGTATATATATATATGTATCAGTTTCTTGTGGACACGATAACTGCCGTAATTTTGCACCAATCATTTTTCACCGAATATGTATACCTATAAAATCTCGGTCGAGTTCGTTACTGGGCTAAATCGGTAGAAGTGGGTGAAAATGGGGCGCCTTTTTTCGAAAAAGTGAAATATTGCTATAACTCTCATAATATGTGAAATATCGAATCCGTTCAACGTTCATACTATGTGTCGGATAAAGCCCAAAAATTTATGTTTGAAGAGTTTGTTTATAACACCAACCATTGACCAAAGGGGTGGGAAAAAGTGGGTTTTTCGGGAAACATTAATCATATCTCTCTTAATAGGCACAATATCAAAACCGTACAAAACGGACAATATCCCCTAATAATTACCTAAAATTTTGTCTGAAAGAATTTTTGATATGACCCACCATTATGGCAAGGGATGAGAAAAATGATTTCGGAATTATAAGAAAATGCCAAGAGCTATCAGTGGTTGCCATGGCAACACTACTAAATTGATGAGGGATGAGCCATCAGACGTTGCCAAGATAACGCACTTGCACGAGATCATATTCAGAATTCCATCTGACTAAGTGTGAAGCGGCTTCGGTGACGTAACTGGTAGCAAGCATGCTGAATGTCTATGCCCAAGGTCGCGAGTTCAAAGCCGGCCGAAGTCGTCGGATTTTCTAAGAGCGCTAAAAATCCCTCAGCATTCTTTCTTTGGAGGGGAAGTTCCAAC
Organism: Meconema thalassinum; assembly: GCA_946902985.2. NCBI lineage: Eukaryota > Metazoa > Arthropoda > Insecta > Orthoptera > Tettigoniidae > Meconema > Meconema thalassinum. The sequence continues at coordinate 428,096,788 of OX336388.2, read as the reverse complement.
GTTCGTTGCGAGTTGCTGGTTGCGGTGGCATCTAGTAGCCAAGTTCACAGCTAGGTGTCGTTGACGGTAGTACCTGGTAGCAACATTAGGAACTACTGCTTGAAATTGACCGTCTGCAGTCCTTACCTGAATTACAGACTAATACAGCCATCCCTAAGTACACGGGGTTACATGACCGCGTTGTCGCAGCCCCTAAACTGAGGAACCAACCAAAATCTCTGCGGGAGATATAATTTTGCGTGAAGAAGAAACAGACCGTTACATAGTTACACATCAGTGTCGAAACCTTGCATAAGGACAGTGTGAGCACAAGTATAACAAGTAGTTCCGTGAAGAACTATACAGCCTATTTTCATATATCCTACTTATGTTAACTGCCACAATCAACATACAAAATTTCAGTTTAATTGCTCTAACAGATTCGTAGATATTGAGAACCGTCTAAATATTTCAGATGGTCGCCAGATTGGATTTTTATTTTTGTACTATTACATTAAGATTATTGTGTACGTGTGGTATTCAAACTTCAATCGCATGATTAGACAACAAGAAGTAAAAACGAGATTTTAAAATTACGCACAGCAGCCATGCAAACCATTGAAATAAATTAGATGCCAGCGGATCAACATTTGTATAAGCATTTAACGTGCAACGTTTCACGGCACTCGGATAGTTAATTCGCGAGAAACGTCCATTTAAATATTTATACTTCCTGTCGCCGCCATGTTGGATTTGTGCTCACCAGGTTCCTGAAAGTCCTATAGGTGAACATATGTTCATAGTCTCTATGAACATAAAAAAATTCAGTTTGGTTGCTGTAAAAGATTCATAGAAATTGAGAACCGTCTAAATATTTCGGGAGCTCACCATTTAGGAGTGTTATGTGTATAGGCCATAGAGTTATGTACCATTCAAGGACAAGTATTGCCTAGGTTCATTATTCAAACTTTCACTTCGATCGCATGATTACGACACAAGAAATTAAAACTTAATTTTAAAATTTCGCACAGCCGCCATCTTGAGGTTATGTAAGCAATTGAATTAAATTAGATGGCAGTGCATTACAATCTGCAAAATCAATTACTGTACCACATTTCACTGCGCTCAGAGAGTTAAATCACGAGAAAAGTCTATTAATATATTTTAAATTCGCTTGGTCGCCATGTTCGTTTCGTACTTTACAGGTTTACGAAATATACATAGGTATACCTGTATCAGTACTCTTTATCACCGTACAAAATTGCAGGGTGATATCTGTAATAGTTTCGGAGATATAGTATGTCAGTGAAATATTTCGCACAGCCGCCATTTTGAGGTTATGTAAACAATTGAACTAAATTAGACTCCAGTGCATTACAATGTGTATAAACATTTGCTGTACCAAGGTTCATTACATTTAGATAGTTAAATCGCGAGAAAAGTCTATTTAAATGTCTCAAATTCGCTTGGCCGCCATGTTGGTTTTGTAGTCAGCTGGTTTTTGAAAGTCTCATAGGTGAACTTCTAGTAGTGCCCTTTATCACCGTACACAATTTCAGGGCGATATCGGTAATAGTTTCGGAGATATTGAATGCTAGTGAAATATTTCGCACAGCCGCCATGTTGGATTGGAGAGACGTAACAAAATTTGAAGGGCACGGTCGAGGTCGCCGGGAATAGTGCTGTGAACTTCCCGAGTTTCATTGAAATCGCTCCAGCCGTTTCGATTTTATTATGGGGGGACACACACACGAATCACACACACACACACACACACACACACACGCACACACACACGGACAAAAGGTGATCTCATAAGCCTATTTTTTCAAAATTGAAAATAGGCTAAAAATGGACCCCTAATGACAAGAAGGTTACCGTTCCCATAAGACAATAAAATGTTTAAAATAAGCATAAAATGACGAAAAACAAAGTTAATTAAGCTCTAATTATTGACGTCAGAAAAGTTGGATGGCGCAGCCACGCGGCAGAATGTTGAAGCTGTAACATTGTGATTGGTGAGATTTATTTAGATGGTGAAGCATTGACGTCGTGATGGAAACAGAAAGAAATTTGTCAAATTCGAGGAGGTACTGCTCTGTATAAGGCTGCAAAACGTATAAAACGGCTACGAAATATCTTCACTACTTTCCTGTACGAAAAGTTCAGAGAGAAAGATGGGCTTCGGCGCTGTCAATTGGAAAACGTGTTACATGTTACATGACAGTGTGCAGCCTGCATTTTTGTGAAGACGACTTCTTTCCACCGGTACTGTTGATTATTGATAGTTATTGTCTCTAATTTGTATTCACATGGATTTAGCTACATCAAAAATACTGATAAACTTATAGCCTATTACTTCTGTGCCGTACAAAGAATGTAATCCGCTCTTCGTAAACTTATTTAAGGGGTTCTTCCGATTGACAATAGCCGAATGGTTAGAAAACTTAAGAAAAATGCTGTTCCTAGCCTTAATTTGCCAGAGAATTTATATTCTTGCCTTTGAACAGCAAGTATGTAGGTCATTGAAGTATGATTTGGCTTAAATTGTGTTTTTCGCTATGATCTCCCTACTGTTGAATTTAGTTAATTAAAATGTAAAATCTTAGTTTTAAGTACCGGTTTGGTGACCCATCATCCCAGGCAGGCCGGTAACACCTATACTACTCAGGCAGATAGGTCACTTAGTCGTAATTTTAAAGTTATAGTGATGTTAAGTATAGGCTACATATGCGGTAATGTAGTGGGAGACCGGATCGGCCTAGGCTATTCTAACTTGAATTAGTTCTCATTTCAGGGTTTTACAGTTTTGAGTGCGAATAGTTGGTTTGAAAGTTGTACAACAGTAAGGAGAGTATGTTTTGTATAGGTTTTAATTGGTATTATGGTTTATGTCGAGCTGAGGAGTGAATTTGGTTTGGCTTTTAGTGTAGTTTTTGATCTGTTCCGTTTGCTTATGACAAGTTCAAATGAAGACTCCAGCTTTGTTAAATATCTGTATTTTAAATATTTAATTAAATATATTGATAAAGAGGATGCCTCCATTTTAACTTGCCTGTGGCAAGAGATTAATAAATTAACATTCTTGCCTTTGAACAGCAAGTATGTAGGTCAATATTTGCAATATTGAAGTATGATTTGAGCATCCCAAGTAACGCTTCTTTGAACCCAAAACATTCATGCAAATTCAGGGTTGCTTGATTCAATTTATTATCAGGGAGTCATCCTTTGTGTTATGTGAGATATATATATATATATATATATATATATATATATATATATTTTGTGAAATTAATAAAAAAAACATCGATACCGCTAGGCTCCCAAGTACAGGCTTCATATATGTAACAGCAGACAGTAAATTAACTATCTACATGTGGGTAATATTTTTAACTGGTAGTACTGTAATTAGGCACTGCATTTAAATTGATTATAAAAATATTTCTATCAATGAAAGAAAATATGTAGTATTTTGCCATCATAAATTAGAAGCCATAACAAACGCACACCCAATTACTTCACGTCACCATATCGCCGCCATATTGCAAACAGCTGACCGTAAGCTCCTCCCCCGTTTCGGACGTCAATAAAATACCTTCTCGCAATAAATGAGGTCTGATCCTTCTACGAAAACCTGCATATTCTGCCTATTTTCGCCTATCCCCAAGTTTGTCCGGTGAAATCTACCTCCGCCTTCCGGCGTGCCGAGGGGACTTTTTTTTTATAATGAAGGAATATCCAACCATAACAACTCACCAAAACACACATCCATACCTTGAATTCGAACCCGTCATGTCTGTGTGTCAAATCACAATCCTGCCTTCAATTACTATGATAACTGTTGTAGTTGTTGTTTCGTTAAAGGCGATTTGATATTGTGGTCTTTCAGCCCCGTTTATTTGGGTGTGTGTGGTATTTTGTATGATAGTATGTGGTGACGTCTGTAATAGTGTGGGTATTTGAAATTCATGTGAGGATTGGGACAGAAGCAGCCGTGGCCTTATGTTAGGAAATATCCAGACATTTGGCTGGAGTAGACGTGGGAAACCACGTACAAACACTTGCAGGATGGCTAAGGTGGGAATCGAATCCGCCAATTCTCATTTTTTCCTCACAACGCTAAATGTACGCTGTTCGAGTCCTCAGACCCGTATTAAATTTCTTGGCAGAGCCAAGAATCGTACCCAGACCTCCGGAGCGACAGCCAAGAATGCTAGCCACTACACCAAAGCGTAGTCAATAAACATCTATCTACAGTAGGTACACTTGTTGCTATAATAGGTCATCTGTATCCTATTATTGGAACATAGTGCTTGGTGAAGAAAGCCGTTATACCTGGAAGGTAACGCTGAGGGAGGAAGTAAGTGGTGATCCAAACTCGACGCAGCTGGGACACATCTTGTTTTCCAGTTTTTCAATTACTTTATGTGTATCTTCCGCTTGCCCTGACTCTGTCTTGCCTCCAACTACAGAGCCATGAAGGTCGGTGGAGTACTTCTCAAACTGTAGATCTGATGAGCCTACAGCTCTTCGCTTTCAATTAAATAGATTACAGTAGCCTTTCTTAACTGTTGTATTCTGGAGGGACTGACCTTTACAGCCATGCGAGTAGGTTTTCTCATTCATCCCAAAAGGAATGGGGAACCAAAGTCGTCCTTTCAAGCCCAAGCTAATGTCAATTTCTGACGGTATATCAGGCATGATTTTACCCTGATATTTTCCGTTCTTAAATGCACATTTTAACTATTCTAAGTCTGGGTAGGGCGTTGTGGTAAGGAATTACCAGCGATAAATCCGCATGCTCCGCAGAATTACCAACTAGTCGAATGTAAACCGAGTGTACGTTAGTGTTGATAATATCTATAATAAATAATGACGGTAAATCAGGTAGTTTTAATCTCTGCAAATCGTTATGGGTGCTTCTGCAGTCTACATTTATGTGATTATATGAGGTACAATTTGAATTTGCTATATAAGTAGGAACGAACATATGTCACTCTGCTGTCTGTTGAATCTATGCACGTTTGCCGTTTTAGCACAATCTCTCTAGAAAAGTGTGAAACATGAATTTGAATCCCAGATACGAGCTGTTGGGTTGTTGTTGATTATTTAAGGGTCTTTCCAACATGGTGGTCATTTACTTCCGTGTACTTGGGTACATGTAGAATTTGTCTGATAACCTGTGTCACTGTGATGTCTGTACTAGTGTGGGTATTTGTAATTGAGGTAGAATTTCGGTAGGAAGCGGTTGTGGACTTACGGTGAGTAGTCCTAGTATCCAGGAATTTACCGGCTGTCGAAGTGAGAAACCACGGAAAACCACTTCCAGAATGGTAGAGTTAGGAATCAAACCCGCCCCTTCTAAGGTTTGCCTCACAAGCCTGAGTGTACCCTGTTTCAACCGTCAGATCAGAATTAAATGTATTTGCCAAAGCTGGGTATTGAACTCGGGCCTCCGCGGTGATAATCAAGAATGTTAGTCATTACCCAACGAGGTGAACAGAAGATTGACGTTCCATATTAAGAGATCTTATATTTAATGTATCCAGTTTATGAACTGTTTTTCCTAAACATATCTTTAAAATGTTTAAATACAATGAAAGTAGTACCGTGAAGAACTATACAGCCTATTTTCGCATATCCTACTTATGTTAATTGCCTCAATCAACATTCAAAATTCCAGTTTGATTGCTGTAATAGATTCGTAGATATTGAGAACCGTCTAAATATTTCGGATGGTCGCCAGGTCTTAGAGTTATGTACTAATACATGAAGATCATTGTGTAGGTGTAGTATTCAAACTTCAATTGCATGATTAGGACACAAGAAATTAAAACGAGTTTTTTTAAATTTCGCACAGTTGCCATCTTGTGGTAATGAAAACAATTGAAATAAATTAGATGCCAATGGTTTAAAATGTGTATAAGCATTTACCGTACCAAGTGTAACTGCGCTGGGATGATTAAATCTCAAGAAACGTCCATTTAAATATATATATATATATATATCGTGTCGCCACCATGTTAGATTTGTGCTCACCAGGTTATTGAAAGTCCCATAGGTGAACTTATGTTCATGGCTTCTATCAACATGAAAAATTTCAATTTGATTTCTGTCATAGATTAGTAGATATTGAGAACCGTCTAAGTATTTCGGATGGTCGCCACGTTGGATTCTTATATATGTAAGGCATAGAGTTATGTACTGGTAGATGACGATTTTTGCGTAGGTTCATTATTCAAACCTTCACTTCGATCGCATGATCAATACATTAGAAACTTAATTCTAAAATTTCGCACAGCCGCCATCTTGAGGTTTTATGTAATCAATTGAACTAAATTAGATGCCAGTGCATTACAATGTGTATAAACATTTACTGTTCCATATTTCACTGCGCTCAGATGGTTAAATTACGAGAAAATTCTATTAGAATGTTTCAACTTTGCTTGGCCGCCATGTTCGTTTGGTAGTTAACAGGTTTTTTAAAGTCTCGTAAGTGAACTTCTAGTAGTGGCCTTTATCACCGTACAAAATTTCAGGGTTATATGAGTAATAGTATCGGAGATATAGAATGCCAGTGAAATATTTCACACAGTCGCCATGCTGGATTGGTGAGACGTAATAAAATTTGAAAGGCACGGTAGGGATCGGCCAAAATAGTCATATGTCCTCACCGAGTTTTATTCAAATCGCTCCAGCCGTTTAGATTTTATTAGGGACACACGCACATACACACACACAATCGGACGAAAGGTGATCTCATGAGCCTACTTTTTCATAAATGAAAATAGGCTAAAAATAGACTAAAAATAAATCGACTCATAATAGTCTACTATTTTGTAAGCAATTGCCATTTTAAAATGCTGCCGGAAATGTTATTTGCAAAAAGTTGGGTTTAATAATCACATATCTCGAACCTAGTATATTGAGGTCATTTTCTCACCAATTGTGTTACTCAATCTATTAAAAGCTGAGAAGAATTTTGTGGGTTTCCTTTTCATCGACCATTGTTTAACCAACCGTGCTATACAAAAATTACTCTTTCAATACGGGACAACACAGTCGACTTCCTTAATGCATTATTGGATAGTCTGTATAGTTTTAAAGGGCGAATATTTAGACAGATGTCAGAAAGCAATTTATTAGATTGAAAGAAATTTCACGGTACATCAATTCATATTGCTACAATGATAACAAAATGAATGTCACTGAAAAACTGTCAACTCTTGTCGTCTGCTTTACAACATGTCAAATTAAACCACCTAGATGTAAGACACAAATAAAACCCCTCCCTATTATTTCTGAATGTCCGTGTCGTGGTGAAGACATCGTTTTCTGCTGATCCCAAGATGAAAAACCTGCCATCTCAAGCAGATCTCTGTGCAGCCATCAAACCATTGAATTACATGTGTAAGGTTCTGGGACTTTCTCAGTTTTCTTATACTAGTAAAGGTCTACAGATTTCAAAGCTTAGTATAATTTACAACTTTGTACTATTTCTCATTCTGGCATCGTACTCTTTGTTCGATATCATCTTCTCAAATCACAGACCTCTAGGATCTACTGTAATTTCCTTTATACCCACGGTTGTATATGATTCCTGCTTGAACCTGTCGATAGTGCTATATATCTTTTCACAAATTACTGTTCATAAAACCAAAATTGTGAAAATTCTGCAATCGTTCCTGGAATGTGAAGAAATTCTGAACATTGAACAAAAGTCTTACAAAACTATATTAACAATTATTATTGTGGAAATGTTTATAATTTTGACTTTGTCAGGGATAATATTAGGATTCCAAATTTGGATAACCTCGGAAATCCCAATGTTCAGTGGTGATCATTTAGTGAGGACCGTATTTGTAATAATGAAAAGATTTGTAATGATTCAGTACATAGATCTCACGCTTCTTCTGAAATGTCGCTTTAAACGCATCAACATCGTTCTTCTATCAACTTTGAAATTCTTCCGACGATGTCAGTTCCCCTTTATCAAGACACAGTCGGAGAAAATTACAGATTTAAGAAGAAGGAATGCCAATATCAGACGTACAGTATTTCAGTGCAAAGTTGGAGATGAAAAGTTGTTTATGAATTACGGTGGGTTTGACAATGAATTGAATTCTTGTCCCAACATCCAGAAACTGCAAAAATGTCATCAAATATTGTGTGAAACTGCTGAAAGAGCTAGCTCAAATTATGGACTACAAATGCTTCTGGAATTTGCAGCAACATTCATATGCGTTGTTTTTCATGTATATGGCACAGTTCACTTTCACCAACATCCTGAACCTGCTCTCACTGTCAGCGATAAACTGAACACCCTCTTCAAAGTCAATCATACATTTGAAGTGGTTGAGAGTACAATACGCTTGTTCCTAGTTACTCTTTGTTGCCACCGTGCAACTGAGGAAGCCAATCACACTTCCGGTTTGGTTAATAGGTTACTAGTAGAACCCCTGCCAGATGAAATGATTGAAAAACTCCAGAGATTTTCGCAACAATTACTGCACTCGAAAGTGAAATTCACAGCTGGTGGCTTCTTCACAATTGATTTAAATATTTTCATCAGTTTTCTAGGAACAGCCTCCACTTATGTCATTATATTACTGCAAGCTCAATTCTCATAATATTAAAGCATAATCATTAATACCGTAATTATTTTAATAAATAATTCTCCACCAATGTGATTGTAGAAATTGATAATACATGTCACAAGGTTATAAAGAATCTACCAACATATTTCAATATACATTGTTCCAATTTTCAAATATTAACTAACAAAATATAATCCACAGCAATGGAATTCACCTCTTTATTATTTATTTATTTATTTACATTTTTTACGCCCACGTTGGAGCACTTAAATCAATACATTTTAGTAAATTTCTTATTTTTCTCCTCCCAGAACTTTCTCATCCTCTCCGACCTCGAAGACCTTTGTGAGTCCGATATAGTATATTGTTTCCGTTCAACTGTTATTAGTTTGAGACTTATGCTTTTGTTCTTCAAAATCCTCTTCTCTTCTCTGTCTTTGATTTGTTGCCGAGTTATACCCAATTCTTCCAAATCATCCTGAACTTCTTTGAACCAATTATTTTTGATTTCATTTTTCAAAAAGTAACCAAATAGTTGTTTCAATATCCTGGTTTCTGGCAGTCTTGAGATGTGAGAGAAAAAGGAAATTCTTCTTTTACGCATTGTAGCTATTATTGATTCACATTCACGATAGACGATGTTGTTAGGCAACAATCTCCACTGTCCATCAACTTAGTGGTTTTTTTATTAATAATTGTTCTAATAATTCTTCTGTCAGTTTTCTGTAATTTGTCTGTTGTAGATTTTACATTCAATTTGAATAAAGTTTCACCAGCATAAGTTGCCTCTGGTTTTACTATGGAATTATAGTGTTTCAGCTTAGCATTTATCGAAAGGAAGATGGTTGGTTGGTTCTTAAGTTTAGGGGCTGCGACAACGCGGTCATATAGCCCCGTGTACTTTGGGTGTGTGTAGAATCTGTCTGATAACCGGTGTTAATTGTGATGACTGTATTAGTGTGTGTATCTGTTTTAATTCAAGTAAGGACTGCAGACGATCAATTTACAAGTAGTTCCTACTTTTGCCGCCAAACGCCACCTTCAAGGACTACTAGTTCAGAACTTAGCTACCAGACGTCACCGTAGTCTGCTCTTGGCAACGAACGTAGGAACTTAAGAGCGTTGTTTACCATCTTAACCTATTCAATTTAGCTTTACACAGGTGTAACTAGTGGAAGGTTCTTTAACACGCCATAAATCTATGACATGGGACCGCCGGCTTTACTTCCCCTCCGAAGGAAGGCATACTGAGGGATTTTAACGCTCTTAAAAAATCCGACGACTTCGGCCGGATTTGAACCCGCGATCTTGGACATAGAAGCTCAGCATGCAACCGACTACGCCACCTTTTTATTTTATTTATTTTTTATTTTATTAGCTCTTTACAGAATTACAGAATTTTCAGATGTGATAAAGACCATACTAATACATCACAAGAAATCCAGATAGTGTCCATATTTATCGTACAATTGTCCACTTTCACTAAGCTTCCAACGCTCTTTTTGCAGGTGGTACCTGAGATCCAGGAACGAGAAATGTTGATCATTGTCCATCACGAAGTGTACATATTGGCCCATTATCCACACAATGGCAGTCTGTTTAATTTGGGGGAAGGCGGTCACCGACAAACGAACCAACTTCCTGTCATCAAGGTCATCCGTGGGCACATTTAATAGTTGACATACTTTTCCCTTACACCACAGCCACGTGGAGGCAACTCGCGTGCATGATGTGAAGCGGTGTATCGCCGTATCAGTTTGACCACATATAGTACACCATGGGTAAGCTTCAAGACGGATGGTATATCGCCGTAGAGCGGTTGGGATGAGATCGTTGAGGAAGATAAAAACCTGGGAGTGTACAGCAGAATAAATGGTCATAGCCCCAAAATTTTTCCAAACAGTGGGCCAATGGACGTAGAGGGTGGTGGCCTCTATTCGCGGTTTGGAGTGTACCACTTGCCGCAACATGTTATAAATACTTTTCGTCGTTGGAACAGTCCCTGAAGGCATTTGGCGAACAGTTTCCAGAAGGTGCTGTTGATGGTCCCTAAATATCTTCGGCAAAGCTCTATCACAACCACGGGCTGTGTTTCGAATATCTTTGTATAGCGCTTTCGTAAAAGTGTCATGTTGGGAAAGAATGGTGATATCGTTCTTGCAGAGGAGTGCACGGCATTTCATGCCATGAGCTGTTAGCCCTAGCCCGCCTTGCCGGGATGGGAGATACAACTGTTCCCGTTGTACTCGGAACAAAAATCCTTGCCATATAAACCAACCTGTATATTTTGCCAATTGGCTCTCAAACATTTTGGGAAGTGGGAAAAGTTGTGCGACATACCATATTTTAGAGAGCGCAAACACGTTGAGGACCATGACCCGTTGCACTATATTGAGGTTTCTTTGACCAAATTGGATCAGCACTCCCCTAACTTTGGCAATGACCTTAGTCCAGTTTGCCTACACTGTGTCCAGAAGCGATTGCTTCCAGGTAATGCCAAGAATTTTCACCTCATTTACTATCTGGAACCAGGGCTGTTGGGTAATAACTGAGTTAGTATTGAGCGGAAGCAAAGCAGTTTTCTGGGGGTTCGATTGTGCTCCAGAGGCGATATGGTAGAGCTGAAGGACGCTATCGATGTGGGAGATGTCTTCATTATTGCGGATCAATATTGATACGTCATCAGCATAGGCGCACATTCCAAAAACATGTGTGGACAGTTTGTAACCCTGTAGCTTCACCTGGGTAGTCCGAATGAACGGTTCAAGGCCAATGACAAAAAGTAGCATAGAAAGGGGACATCCTTGCCTAACTGATCGTTGTATTGGAATCAGAGGGGAAAGAAAACCGTTGACGAGCACTCGAGACGTAGCATTACAATTTATCATACGAATGTAGTCAATAAGGATTTCAGGAAACTCGAAGTGTTGCAAGACCATGTACAAGTATTCATGACTGATGCGGTCGAAAGCTTTATCAAGATCTAAGGTGAGAAAACTCATTGGCTCAGTGGGGAGCATTTCGGCTTTTAGGTGTAGGTCCCGTAGTATCGCTAAGTTTGTTAACAGAGTTCTTCCAGGAATACTGCAACATTGTTCATCACCAATGATATGAGGTAGAACAGTCTTCAATCGGCATGCAAGTACTTTGGTAAGGACTTTATAGTCACTGCAGAGCAGAGTAACTGGTCGGAAGTCACCAACTGCCATGGGAGAGGATGTTTTTGGTATGAGGACTATGGTACCCTCGTGATGTGATTAACAAAGAGCACGACGTTGGAGAATGGTACGCAGGACATGACAAAATTCTTTGCCAATGAGAGGCCAGAAGTGTTTATACATTTCATATGGCAGTCCATCAATGCCAGGTGAGCGGTTGATTGGGAGTTGCTTAATCACAGAGTGAATCTCTTCATCCGTAATATCCGCGCTGAGCAGAGTTTTGTTGTCCGGAGATAGTTGGGTACTGCAAGATGACAGCAATAGGGTCACCTGCTGTGGATCAATGGGAGCCTTAGCGTAGAACCGTTGATAAAATAATGATATTTCACGACGTATAGCGTCAGGGGAGGTGACGACACTTCCAGTACTGGTGCGGAGGCGGTGGATATATTTACGTTGCCGCTCACGTTGTCCTTTGGCGATATGGTATACACTTGCACTTTCGTCCGGGAGCACTGTACGATCTTTTAAAGCCACGTTTATATGAACGAGCGTTCGTTGCTGTAGAGACAGGAGCTTGGTTTTAACTTCCCGGATCTGGTCATATATACGCTCCCCAGCATCAGATCGTTGCTGGAGCTGGCGAAGAACTCGATAGTAAAATTCAACTGTATCCCGTCTTTCCCGACCTCGTTGGTAAGATATGTTCTTAAAGACGCGGCGGATCCCTGGTTTAACTAAAATGTCCCACCAGTCTGCGCAGTCGCGAAATTTGCACTTTTGTTGGACCCATCGAGTCCAGTGTTGTCTGAAAATATCTTGGCATTCCTCCTCCAGTAACAGCGAGCAATTCAGCTTCCAATAGCCTCTTCCTATGTGAAATATGGGATGGGGGTAAGAGATTGTACATACGACAGCATGATGGTTAGTGAAACTGGCAGGTATCACTTCATATCGTCTAGGCTGGATAAGTTCCTGTGAAAAGTAGATGCGGTCAAGTCGTGATGAGGAGTTGTGACTTATACAGGTGAAATGGGGCAGGGGCACCCTTAAACTATCCACAGCATCAATGAGGTGTAGGGAGGTAAGAAGGGTCCTGAGAGCCGGGTTGACACCTTGGTATGAGCTAGTGGAATCTTCTGGGCGTTGAATGCAATTGAAATCCCCTGCAAGAATAAGTTTTTCCTTAACGTCGTGCAGATGAGGCAGTATACTCTGTTGAAAGAACATTTTCCGTTCCACACGTTTATTGGACCCGGATGGGGCATATACATTTATCAGGGGGGTATTGTTTATGTGTCCAGATATTATGCGTCCTGATGGATGACATAGCACACCTTCGAGTGGGATATCATGTCTTATGAGGAATCCGGTCCCTCTATTCGTATAACCGGTATTGATGTATTGTTTGTAGAAGGCAGATATGGGCAAACAGGGTAGAGCAACTTCTTGAATGAAGGCAATGTCAATGTCTGCATCTCGAAGGAATCTCTCCAACAGTTGAAATTTCAGAGGGCATTCTATTACATTAATATTCACAGTGGCCACAGTGAGAAATTGCGCCATTAAGAGAAGTATAAAAGTTGTGCTAGACATACTGGAAGGTGGACTCGAGAAAAAAGAAAAAAGAAAAAAAGACACAGGTGAGAAATATATTGGTGCACTATGTCAAATTAGGTTGAGATAGTTCCTTATGACTGGCATTCATAGGCCGGCTGTCAGCGGTTGAGAGCGTTCGTGGGTCCCTAGATGACGTAGAATGAAGATTTTGTTTCTTTTTCACAGCTGCTGGAACGTTTGTAGAGCCAGTTTGATTCTTCGGGGCTGGTACGGCAATCGAGGCATTTGTTTTAATCTTCTTAGAGACGTTCTCGGATCCCCGATTAACCTGCTTAAGTGAGTCGGTAGGGACCAGCGAAGGTGGGGGCAGTGAAGACAAAATTTCTGTGGCAGCCTGTAGTGACGGCATAGTTGGGTCTAAGGCTGCGATACAGGTTGCCGATAGCACAGGGGCACTCTGTGGCTCGCTGCTCTGGTCAGGGCAAGGTACCAGTTCTGCGTCATAAGTATCCGAGGCCACTTCTGGTGTTGTCCCAGCTGACTGATCAATAAGCATGTTTTCATATGACGTTTGCTGCGTCACAACTTCCGAGTATTGTACACGTCGTTGTTGTGTAGGAGTTATACCGAGGGGAATCATTTTCTTTGGGCAGTTGATACGTAGATGTGTGGTAGCATTGCAAATTAAACAGGTCTGTTTCTGTCCATTATACGTTATATAGCCAGAATGGCCACCAAAAGTCTCAGTGGAGGGGATACCTTGTTTGATTTCCATAGTGACGGCACGTATTCCATTATACACCGGGAACTGATAAGCAGAAGACCATTGTTCTCTCCTGACGTCACTCACAGTGCCATATTTCGACAGGACGGATTTGAAAATTTCAGGCGGAACTTCGAGTGGGACATTAAATATACGCACTGTGGTAAAATTGGAATCCGCTGTGGAGAGCTTAACATTTGTCATTTCGCCTGAGTCATACTGAAATTTAATAGGATCTGCAAAAGTATTTAACAATTTCTGATAAGTAGATATGCTGATTACCTTAATGTACATGTTTTTTTCGTGCGCATTTAACTGGATGGCTTCTACTTGGTCGACCGTCAAACGGAGGGTATCGCCAATCCAGCGGTGAATTTCTCCTGGTGAGGGGCGAGAACTCTGCCTGTCCCATTGGCAGCGTACGGTGTTTTTTCTCTGGTATCCGGACATGATTTTCAGCGGGGTTTTCTGGGTTTCTGGTTTTGTTGTCCTATCTGGAACACTACTTGAAAAAGTATTGTCCGAATGACACACGGAAGGTCAGTACACACGTGGAACTAAGGAAGCACCGGTATTAGGAACCGTACACTCTTCCAATGCGGTCACACAGCGCGCACACACGTACCTCACTCGGCCACGACTAGTGACCAACTACCGAAGCCGTCTTTATCGAAAGAGATTTCTTTTTATAGGTTGGCCAGTTAAGTCTTTGTGCTTATTTAAATTAAGTTGTTCTTTATTCTATTGCTTCTTTTTCATTTGTGTTCCATGTTATTATTTCCCCAAGATATTTGAATTTCTGAACAATTTTGATCTCTTTATTATTGTTCAGTTGAATGGCTGGTAGATCAACTATAAAAGTTGGCATAATTTCTGTTTTTTTTTTTTTTTTTTTTTTTTTTCAAATGAAATTTGTAATCCCAATTTTTTGCTATAATTTATTATATGTTTATTTTTTAAATGTACTGATTCCCTCCCTACCTATTGAATAGTTTTTTCCCCAACAGCCCTAAGAAAATTATTGTTTGACTCTTGCTATTGTGACCTTTATGCATTTGTTATAGCATAAATTTCACAAATTATTTCGATAAAATAATGTTCATGTTTAAAACTGATGGAAGGAAGGCATTGCTTTCAAACCAGAGTGGTAACAAAGAAGCGACTTGTACGTGCTTATTCGCAACTTTCACCGAGCGATGACAACGGGAATGGAACGCTGAAGCTAACATCTGGAGGCAAGATAGACAAGGGAAGACAGTCATTCAACTTGGAGGGTAGATGCCAGAGTTTAGTTACTTAATTAGTTATTGTTGTTTTAAGGGGCGGAACTACCAGAGTTTCAACGATAATCTACAAGATAAGCTCCGCCTACTTGAAAGAAATTATAGCAGCAATTAAAAGTCAGAAACGCAAGTTATACTGTAGCATCCTGAAGAGGACGATCTCAGCCTCTCGAAAGTCATCTTGAAATTTAAATTAAGTCATCGTGTGATTTTATCCAGAAGCAAAACCAAAATGAGGGGTGAGTTTGAAACTACCAATCACAGCCGGGGACGCGAGACGCGGCCAAATACCGCGAAAATTGAGGGACAATGAATGAATTCACGGAGCTAATTATCTGAGGACACAACGATCCTATTTTGAATTAAGAGGGAGCACTGAGACATTGAAAATGAGCGCATTCGAATGAGCTACTTTGCATATCCATGCGAGTGATAATATAGAATTAAATTTTGGAAAAAAAAACTCTCCTGCGAATTTCTTCGCAAATCATATAAATAGTAGCCGGACTTGCAGTGAAATCAGTTGACTTTGTATATTCTGGGAGGCGTGAGACTTTGCCCGAGACGATCAGGAACTGATGCGAAATTTATAAGTACAGCCAGTGATAACGCAGTTATTAATCATAGTTAATCGCAAGTGCGAAGCTGAGCAGTGTATTACGCGAAGTGTGCGTAGCGTTGTCAGTAAAACGGAATAAATTAGAGATAGCCACCCGAGCTATTAGCATAATGTCAGTGAAGCAGTAAGCTATAAACTGTCGGCGGAATTTAGTAGGTTGATGCTTAGCTTAGGAAATTAGGAGCTCCACACACGAACCGTGCATTGTTTTAAAGAATAAAGTCACAGTGGGCCTTTGTTTTGGTGAATTTGAACCGTGTGTAAAGTCATCCTCCTACTTCAAGATGGAACAGAAGAGTCAGCAGATTGAACTTATGGAACTGAACAACATCATGGGCCGTATGAGATAAGTAAAATCAGTATGGGGCGTCCACGCTTGACGTTACCCATCCTGGTAATTGGATAAGTTTCTCTCCACTATAAGCAATTATAATCAGTAGGTATTTTCGGGCGCAGCAGGCAAAATTTGTGCAAGTTTGTGTATATATTTTAATGATAGATATTTGTGTTTCATAAGATAGGATTTTACATGGTCATCATTTTTATGTTATATTTTTTGTGAGGGTTTCAGTAACGTTCTGTTTGAATGCACATTAAAGGGATAATGGGATGTGAGTGCTTGAGCACGACCCGTAAATAAAAGGCAATTTATGGGGGAAAATAGTAAGATATTGTGACGGACCAGTATTAACACAGCCATATTGAGCACGACTCCAGGCAAGGTGCTGATGGCCAGATCCAAGATGAAAGGTAAGACGAAATGTCTGGGTGGTTGTCTAAATTCAGGTGAGATTGAGAGTGGCCCTTGGTTGAGTTGAAAGGTAAGCGGATGGTCAATGCCCGCAGGTCTTCGATGATATAAAATGGTAAGGTTGGTAATTATGCGGAGGGTCCATGCCCGCAGTTCTACGATGTTATAAAATGGTAATAAATTGGTAAGTAATGATTGAATTTATTGTCTGGTGAGAACATGTGGTAGCTCCGTCAGAAAAGGGAAAGGTGTGTGCAACTCAAGTCCAAGGCGGTAAAACAAGAGAACAGGTATAGAGTCCTTGGCCGAGTGTCAGAATCTTGGGGCGCAGCGAAGGTCATTGCCCACGAGGCTGGTTAGTTTTGTAGTAAGAGACGGCTGTCACAATATCAGGTGCAACACATTTTTGGTAATGTGTATTTTTGTAGTGGTAGGCGGTGACGCACTTCCCAGGCTTTTGTTTTCTTTGCCGCTTCAGAAAGCGAGGTCAAGTAATGTTATTGTCATTTTTCGTGCATTTATTGTAATTATGGAATATTTTAATTCACGGGGAATCGGCCGCCGTGGTGTGTTATTTTTGATGACTCATGTGTGTTTGACTTGTATTTTGATTGATTTTTTTAGCTTGGCAGAGCTATGGCTCTGATTTGAGTTAACTGTTCTTGTAAATGTAAATAAGTGATGCACGCATTGCCTGCGACCGGAAATAAACCTATGACTTCATTCCCCGGACTCTTGGGAGGATGGAAATGATTGTAGGAGAGAACTTGTTCAAAAACCTAGAAATCACTATAATTATGAATAATGAGTGCGCGTTTATAGAATAGCTGGACTTTTTAGGCCATAGTTATTTGAATTAAGTCTCTTGACATTTGGAACTTGAAACAGTGGATTGCTTAGTTTAAGCTTCCTGTGATCCTTCATAAAATCCCTAGGATGTATAATTAATATAGAGTCACCCGGACAGACCATTACCCCGAGCTAGAGTCTGCATCCTAGGAGGCCTGAAAGGGTACACTATCAAGTGAATTTCCTTCTTTGTCCTGAAACATAATACTGGTTACTTCTCTAATTAACTGGCTGTGTGGCTCAGCGGTAATGTTCTCGCTTGCTATGCCCAAGGTTGCAGCCAGTTGGCATTTGAGGGTGGGAGCCGTGTCACTAGATTTACTGGCACGTTTAAGATCCCCTTCTGGGCA
Organism: Meconema thalassinum; assembly: GCA_946902985.2. Classification (NCBI taxonomy): domain Eukaryota; kingdom Metazoa; phylum Arthropoda; class Insecta; order Orthoptera; family Tettigoniidae; genus Meconema; species Meconema thalassinum. The sequence goes on along the minus strand of OX336388.2, from coordinate 428,078,876 downwards.
ACATTCCGGCACCCCGGTGTCTTTAAAGGCCGCAGTTGTTAAAACGGGCGTAAAACCAATGACATTTTTTATAATCGTTTCGGTCGTCTATGGACCACGTTATTTCAACTGCCTTTTCCCTCTTTCTTTCACATTGGCCCAGTATTCGCGCATTCTTCTTCGGTGAGCTTCCTTCCGTTCTTCGGTCCACTTCTTGCCGGTTTTCAATATAGGTTTTGGCTGAAAACTCTGTATCTCCCCAAGTTTCTTCTTCAAAGAGTCACTTTCCATGATGTCCTCATGTGATATCCCCAGTTCTTGTAGGTCTTTTTACACCTCTGTAAACCAGATCCCTTTGGTTTTCTTTCCCACAAAGTAGGCACAGATTCGATTGGACAATCATCCAGAGTTCATTCGTGTTAAGTGGCCATAAAAGGACAGTCTTCTTTTGCGAATGGTGTCCGTTATTTTCTCCACATGTAGATAAAGTTCATCGTTGTGTCGTCTTCTATACTCTCCTCGTTCCTTGACCGGGCCCAAGATCTTGCTCAGAATCTTCCTCTCTTTGGTACCGAAATGTTCTACCAAGCCTTTCTTATTCATCGCCAGGCATTCTGATGCATATAACGCCTCCGGGTGAATAACGGTAACGTAGTGCCTCAGTTTGGCCTTGAATGACATTGATCGTGTTTTGTAAATGTCTTTGGTTAAATGGTAAGCCATTTCCATTTTGTTAATCCGTGCCCCGAAAGCGTCCTTGCCACGAATGTTGGGCTCAATCCATTCACCCAGGTATTTGAATTTTTCTACCTGTGTTTTTTTTCCTCCATTCACCATAAGTTCTCTGGGTTCTGACTTGATGTTCGTAATAAACTGCGTTTTCTGAAACGAAATCTGAAGACCTGCCTTTGCTGCTTGCACCTGTAATTGATTGATTTGTTGTGTGGCCGTGTCAAGAGAATTAGAGAAAATTGCAACATCATCTGCGAAAGCTAAACAGTCGATTGTCAGGTTTTTATTCTTACAACCTACTCTGACCCCATTCTCTACACCATCCTTACACAATTCTTTACGCCATTCTCGAATAACTTTCTCAAGAACACAGTTGAGTAACAGAGGCGAGAGCCCATCTCCCTGTCTCACCCCTGTCCGTATTGCGAAGGATTCAGAAATCTCTCCCTTGAATTTCACTTTGGAAGCTGTATCCAACAGGGATTGGTGAATGATTGCTCTTGTCTTATTATCTAAACCAAATTCTCTTAAAACCTGGATCAGGGTACTTCGATCCAGCGAGTCGTAAGCCTTCTTGAAATCAACAAAGGTCACAACAAATTTTTTACTTCTCAGATTCATGTACGATAGAATTGATTTTAGATTCATGATTTGCTCAACACAAGAGCGCCCCTTTCGAAATCCACCTTGGTATTCGCCCAATTGTTGATCGAGCTGTGCTTCCGCTCTCGTTTGAAGTGCTTTCGCGAGAATCTTGTATGTTATCGAGAGGAGTGATATGCCACGATAGTTGTTTACCAATGACATTATTATTATTATTATTAAAAATATTCATTCTTTTGCTGATGGGGGTTCTACAGTGGCCGAACCCGGTTCTATTAGAATAACAATTATATTATTCATTGACCAACTCGGACTTTTTTTATTTTACACACTCCACTCCCTAATAAATATACATTATACTACTCTTCCGTCCGTCTCCGTGGCTAATTGGTTAGCGTACTAGGCTTTGGCACGAAGTGCCCCGGGTTCGATTCCCGGCCAAGCCATCAGGGATTTTAATCTCCTGGGGTTAATTCCCGTGGCTCAGGGACTGGGTGTATGGGACGTCTTAATTATCATTTCATCCTCATTACGACGCGCAGGTCGCCCACGGGCGTCAACTAGAAAGACCTGCACTCGGCCTCTCTGGAGGCTACACGATCACTATTCACAACTCTTCTACATTCTTCCTTGCGTCAAACAAATTAAGATAGCTCTATTATCGTGTGTTACTAGCTGTTTTACCCGGTGTAACCCGGGTGGAGCATTAACTGGTAAAATAATTTTTGATGTAGTTTCTTTAAGTTACCACTACGAAAAATAATCCTTATCCCAATATATATGAAGCACCTCTGCCCCTCAATCCATAAAGAAAAATGAAAATCCACAGCCTGCGTCCAGTCTCCGACCGGGTCAGGAATAGAATGAATGAAGCCCCCATCTAGCGGCGAGGATATGAACAGTGCCAGCTGCCAAAGCCTGTCGCATTCCTCTGGAGCAATGATTAAATGAATGACAGATGAAATGATAGTGGAGAGTGTTGCTGGAATGAAATTTTGACAGGGAAAACCGGAGTACCCGGAGAAAAATCTGTCTGCCTCCGTTTTTTCCAGCACGGATCTCACATGGAGTGACCGGGATTTGAACCACGGACCCAGCGGTGAGAGCCCGGCGTGCTGCCGCCTAAGCCACGGAGGCTCTCCCCTCAATCCATAAAGAACAGAAGAAATTTAAGAAGAAATATGTTTACTATTTTGAGCACAAAAAAACTTTTGATGTGACATATTGCTCGAGTAAATAGATTAAAATGGATATTTAGCCCCTGCCGCCAAGGCTCTTCAATTATACGTATCAAAAGGCCTGAAGGTTGCGATTCATAACGTTCATAGATTTAGGTGATAGATGAACCTGGACTCCGCCTCTTGCAGAACTAATTGAAAGTTGAATGGGATTCCATGAACAGGTATTTCCATGGTTACGTTAGTTCGTTATTGGGGTTTTAAGGGGCGGAATTGCCAGGTTATCTGCCCCCTCTTAACACAGATCAAAGTATACAAATTTAGGATGGAATTACAATTTAGAGGTGGACACCTAATTATGAAAGGACCGAAAACTAATAAAACAAAAAAATAAATAAAACTAATAGTAATTATAAACAAAAATATACGGAAGTAAATTTTCAATTTTCAAGAAAGAACAAGTCAGTTAATTAGTTATTGTTATTTTGAGAGGTGGAACTACGAAGTCGTCTGCCTCTTTTACCACAAATTTAATTATACAAATTTCGAATATATACAGTAGTTAAATTTTGATGTGGACACCTAAATGTGAAAAGACAGTAAATTAATAAAACAATAAAATAAAAAACTATTAAGTATAATTATAAACAAAAAATTACGGATTACAAATAACTTAGAATATCTGGCGCCATGATTGATCGATCATGGACGAAAGCAAACTTTGAAATGCGTCACGTCTATAGAAGAATGGCAGTACACGGCTTCCATCACATCATTTGTCACAACAAGACATATCATGAGCCTTCAATTACATGCAAGTGTCAACTGTGTGGACATGCATGCGATCACTATGACCACTTGGAAATCTGTACAAAAAGAACAAGGACAATCAGTGATTATGCGAATCAAAAGAAATTAAGTTTTGTAAATAGTATTTTTGTAAACCTATGGCCACTTGGCTGCATTAAATGTTTAAAAAATAACTCAGAATTCAAAAAAGAACAAAGTCTTTGAGTCAATATTCACTTGTAAATTTAGATTGCTGGCCCCAACCCATTCTCACTTATAAAGCGGATGACAAGATCAACAGCCACCACGTCATCGGCTAATATAAGTTTCCAGGGTTTCTTCGTAAACCAGCAAGATCCACACACTTGGTTGAAATGTGGGCCACTCTTTACACATGAGTCCTCTTCAAATAGAACTTAGAAATGAACAGTGGATGCAAGGAGTCTGAGGGAGTGTAGTCGGATAACATACCCGCTCAGAATGCAGAAAAAACGGTCTCATTTCCATTTCTTATTTAACACATATATTCGACTATTTTCTAAATGTTGGACACTTTAAGTCAGCGCTGGATCTTAAAACAGATGACTGAATAGTAAAAATAACATCGTTACATAAGCCGAAAAGTTCAAGGGTGCATTTCTAATAACACTTATTATTGTTATTGCAATTTAGGTTGGAATCTCAGTACCAGTATTCTTTAAGAGACCAAAAAATCTGTTACAACACGAATTTAAAAAACCAATTCAAGAAAGATAACGATACACAATATTGAATTGTGTGTATCCATGTGAGCAGTAGTTGTAATGCTAGTGATTATAACTGTGGATGTTACGAATGAAAAATTGGTGTTATACATTTTACCTGCTTGATATATCACTGTGATTTATAGAAAATAAAAATAACAAGTAGTTCCGTCAAGAAATATACAGCCTATTTTCATATATCCTGTTAATTGCCTCTATCAACATACACAATTTCAGTTTGATTGCTGTAATACATTCGTAGATATTGAGAACCGTCTAAATATTTCGGATAGTCACCATGTTGGATTTCTATATATGTATGTCTTGGAGTTATGTACTAGTACATGAAGATTATTGTGTAGGTGTAGTATTCAAACTTCAATCGCATGATTAGGACACAAGAAATGACAACCAGATTTTAAAATTTCCCACAGCTGCCATCTTGTGGTTATGAAAACAATTGAAATAAATTAGATGCCAGTGGATTAAAATGTGTATAAGCATTTACCGTACCAAGTTTTACTGCGCTCGGATGGTTAAATCGCGAGAAACGTCCATTTAAATATTTATATTTCGCTTTGCCGCCATGTTGGATTTGTGCTCACCAGGTTATCGAATGTCCTATAGGTGAACTTATGTTCATAGCCTCTATCAACATACAAAATTTCAGTTTGATTGATATCATAGATTAATAGATATTGAGAACCGTCTAAATATCTTGGATGGTCGCCATGTTGGATTTTTATATGTATAGGCCATAGAGTTATGTACTATTATATGACGATTTTTGCGATGGTTCGTTATTGAAAGGTCCACCTCAATCGCATGATTAATACACAAGGAATACACAATTCATTTTAAAATTACGCACAGCCACCATCTTGAGGTTATGTGAACAATTGAACAAAATTCGATGTCAGTGCATTGCAATGTGTACAAATATTTACTGTACCATATTTCACTGCGCTCAGATGCTTAAATCGTGAGGAAATTATATTCAAATGATTCATCTTCGTTTGGCCCCCATGTTCGTTTTGTACTTTACAAATTTTTGGAAGTCTCACAACTGATCTTCTAGTAGTATCCTTTATCACCGTACAACATTTCAGGGTGATATCAGTAATAGTTTCGGAGATATAGAATACCGGTGAAATATTTTGCACAGCCGCCATCTTGAGGTTATGTAAACAATTGAACTAAATTAGATGCCAGTGCATTACAATGTGTATACACATTTGCTGTCCCAAGGTTCATTGCGTTAATTCGCGAGAAAAGTCTACTTAAAAGTTTCAAATTTGCTTGGCCACCATGTTCGTTTTGTAGTTAACAGGTTTTTGAAAGTCTCATAGGTGAATTTCTAATTTATACCGTACAAAATTTCAGGGTGATATCAGTTATAGTTGATATACAGTATTTAGAATATATACCTTGGTTGTTTAGTTGCCTGGAATGCACTTGGATGTTCCACTGAGTCGATTGCTTTGCTGTAGTCGACGAAGGCTATATACATCGGTAGGTTGAATTCCTCTGTCCTACGAGGAAATTTCATCAAGATTTTCCAAATTATTACTGGAAATGAAGTGCATCACCGCAGCACGATGAACGACTTCAATAATTAATATGAGAGTTCAGATGGCTGAGTAAACATGCAGAAGGGCTACATTGAGTAATATGGAGAACCTGAGAGTAACCAGATGGCATTACGCAAAATAATGGAAAATTCAGGAGTAACGTAAATGCCACTCTACAAAATTGTAATGAGAGAGGAGAACTTCTAGATCACCAGTTCAAGTCAGCGCTAAGAAGTAAAGAAAAAGATGGAACTAGGACCATCCCAGTTCAATCTAAGAAGAACAACTCGGCGTCTCTAAAAGCCAGTGTAGTTAAAAGGGACGTAAAACCAATAACATTATTATTATTATTATTATAGAACGAGAACCCAGTTCGAGTTCCGAACGAGAATAGAATTGGAGGTCCAAAGACGCAGTTCTAGCAGAGGGGGAGAAGGAGTTCCAATCGCTGTTAACACCAGATAGATGAACGGTACCGTATTCCATCCGTTAATTTCTTCAACAGCAGAGATCGACACAGGGTAGAAGTGAACTCCAGTTATATATTTTTGCTGTAGAAATTTTGATTTTCCATGATAAACCATTTCTTCGAAATTTCAATTTCGACTTCTTGTTATATTTGAATGTTTAGGATTTCGCTTTTTTGAATTTAGTTAGGAGCTATTTAGGTCGACTATTTTCATTACCATTTTGAATTAGGATTTTTGGATTGGGATTTTGTTGTATTTTTCGGTCTATAATTATTTTATTGCTGGAGATAGATATTCCAAGATACGAATTTAAGCCAGGATTGAACTATTTCGATGTTGTGAAATGATATTGACCATTTATTCTGACAGAAAAGATTTTTCTTGAGTATCAGATGATAACAGCTGATCATTTGATATCAAGCGCAGGATTATTTTTGAATTGTGACACAGATAGGATAAAGGTTTTGTTACCTCCATTTATAAAATGAATTGTAAAGATTGTATTGGTTCTAATGAGACACTTAAAGCATTTTTAGTTCAACATGAGATTGCATTATATTTTAAAGAGAGAATTTAAGCATTGTTGAGTGCAACAACGATAAGCAGGGAGGACTGGAAATTTATTATTATTAACTTATGATGATGAATGTTGTGGATTCTTAAATTCTTTGAAGTACTGCAAGTATGTGAAACATGTCTTATGTGGAAGAAAGATAGTTTGCATATTTTTATTTGATGGAAGAACGCATTTTTGTAATATAGAAGCACGAAAGAAGGTATTTTAGAGAGTAAATTGTATTCCAATCGGTCACGTCGACGTTGGGGATATTTATAAATAAATGGAAGTTGTTGTTTTTGTAGATATTCCTGCAAGTTTAAATGAGAGTTTATTTTGGAATTGAATCTTGTAGAGATCAGTTATTTCACGATGTTGTAGGATTATGTGAAGTTTTATTCCACATGTTTGTTGTATGAGAAAGCTGTATAAGATGAAAGATACGTTAATTTATATTGGAAAGCGACTATAGAAGGCCATGCATCGTCAGAAAACGCACGAATGAAGTAATTGCATTGAAGGAATGTTTTATCATTATTTTTATTATTCAATTTAACCTGAAGTTGATAATTTAAGCATGAGCTGGGTTTTATTGAACGGCCATGACTATTACGAATGAGACATGAACAAGAAAAATAGTTAAAGTTGGTGGTTCCTTTTTAATAAATTATTTAAGACGAGTTATGGTAGTAAAAACTCGCACACAGATAATGTTACGATGTGGATGTCTTAAGAGTGGTGTAAATAACATGTAAATAGTTCAGGTAGATGGACAGTAGTATCAGCTGACTTTTGATCAATCTGGTTAGTATAAATAATGTTTATAGTGATAGGGCGGAGTTTCTACGCTGTATAGATTAAAATAATTATTTGTATTTATTTGAAAGTAATGTAGGGTTTTTACTTGTATTATGAATTCCGGCAATTTAAAAATCCATATGGCATTATAGAAGAAGGATTCATTTTATTTTATTTTTGAGAATGAGGTTTAAGTTTTGATTTCTTTGAGTTTTTAATTTTAGTCTTCTTTTATGAACAGGAAAGTTCAAGTTTAAATTAAATGTTGTATCGTCATTAGATAATAAACCATCAGATACGAGGGGTTCGTTTGACCGCCATATATGTTTGTAAATTCAAAAATTTGATTTATATTAATTAGTTAGAGGTTGTACTATGGAAGTACGAAGGACGTCCAGAAAGTAAGCTCCGTTTGGTAATAAAATTGAATTGTGTACAGATACAGAAAAATTATTTATTGCACAACATTCTACACCTCATAAACTACTTTTCCACATAACTGCCGAAATTTTGCAGGCATTAGTCATAGCGTGGCTTAACATTTTGGATACCTTCTTCATAGAAGTTTGCCGCCGACCCGTAAACGATAGTGAAGACTCCCCTGTAAGATATACTACTGTTTGGCCATCACTGTAAGGCAAATTGCGTATGTGGTCAGGAGAACTCCTAAACATACGCAGTTCTCCTGGTAAGCACGCAATTTGCCTAACAGTAGTGACCAAACAGTAGGATATCTTAAGGGGAGTCTTCACTCTCGTTTACGGGTCGGCGGCAAACTTCTATGAAGAGATATCCAAAAACTTGTGCCACGCTATGACAAATGCCTGCAAAAGTTCGGCAGTTATGTGAAAAGGTAGTTTAAGAGGTGTAGAATGTTGTGCAATAAATAATTTTTCTGTATCTGTACACAATTCAATTTAATTACCAAACGGAGCTTACTTTCTGGACGTGCCTCGTAATTATTGGCGCCCAATACCTTTTTCCATCTTACACACCCCGAGAAGCGCAAGTTTCTCTCTCTCTCGTTATAGAATTTGACACTTTTCCCGGTAGTATAGAACCATAGTACAGCTGTAGACTAGTTTCCTTTTATCATATTTCTCAGGTTTTTTTTCTAGCCGGGGACCATGAAGATTCTGCAATCCTGCTCAGCTTGGATACTTGGATACATTCGATCATAAAGTCTCACCAAAACTTGGCTTTGTGGGTTTTGGTAGTGTTTTGTAGAGCAATTTTATCTTGTACTAGGAGTAGTGCCCGGCTTCGCCCGGTGGATTTATTTGTTTTATGGATGATAATGAATAATACTACAGAACATGAGCACTCAAGGGTAAGGATCGGAAAGCATCAACGCTTATTGCAGCCGATAACCTCAGTACACTGTACCAACACCATCGCCCTTATACAGAGGCATACTATTGTCATGATGATAAATGTTTTGAGGGGCCTAAGAAATCTCTTTTCACTAATTACTCCCCGTGACTGCAATTTATAAGCAGCTAGCAATTCTGCACCAGATCACTGGTAGGGGCGATGTAATGCAGCCCGCATTGTCTGGCAACAATAGACTTAGGTATCATTGAAGCTGTTTAGGAACGCTTGTTCTCCCGACTTACTGAACAAAAATCAATCTTTAAGGTTACGTGAGAGGTGTAGCATAATGCTACTTAGCCTAAACTATTCCTCTTGAATCTGGCTATCATATTCAAAAAGAATTTTTCGAATCCGACTGGTAGTTCCAAGGATTAGCGCGTTTAAACACACAAACAAACTCTTCAGCTTTATTATAATCGTATAGATTTTTGGATTTGACGAGCGAAACATGTCATCCAATTAAACACCCTGTTGTTAAAGAAGTGTGATGTGTATAATTAATTCATGTAATACTCCTTTCAGGAAATAGGGTGATAAATAATTGTTACTTTGGCACACTTGTGTTGACCGACTGAAAAGCAATTCTGTTTATATACAGATTTAACAGACATAATACACACACACCCAAGTACACGGGTATATGTGACTACAATGTCGCAAAGCCCCTAAATGAATCAACAACAACAGTAATGCTTCAGTCACTGGAAGTTGATTTTCCATGCTGGCATTGATGCCTCAACATAACGACTTTGTTCAATGGCATTGCTCATCATTGCCGTAATTCAGTGCAGGTTATACTTATATATGTCTGAAAACTAAAATGCCTCCATGTGAGCTCTTTTTACCTTAATTCTTGAATCTTCTTTGTATTATACCCAGCATTAAAATGTTTGAAATGCTCTACCACTGAATGGGAAAGTCATGACGAGAATGCACGCCTCCACAGCATGCAGTCAACAGGTTAGCAATCCCGCAACACAACGCTGCTTTATGGGCAGCATAACAAGTCAGAACTTGACGGTTTTCCCCATCTACCCCGCCCACAGTGACCTATTTTCTAGTGCTCGCGTTAGCGTGACCTGTTCTAACACTGTATGTTATGTATCTGAGGATCTATACTCACTGTGGCCTACATTTTGCCCAAGTATGAGGATCCTAGAGAAGTACGAATTACCTTTCATTGAATAAGATGTTCATACTCAAATTAGGTCGATGGCGTCGTGAGACTTTGTTTCGCACCACCCACGTTTTGGGAGAAAATTGGCTAAAGAAACACGTCTAGAGTGGCTCAAGGAAAGAGCGTTCATTGGAACACGAGAAGCAATATTAACTCTAAGACAAATAATTGAAAACTAGCATTTTTGGATCTGGAGAAAGATTTGGACAACGTGAATCGGAATATACTGTTCAAGTTGCTAAAGAAAGTGGGAGTCTCTTATAGAGATAGAAGAATAATACATAGTTTGTATAAGAATGAAACGGGAATAATAATAATATCTGGCAATAACCAGGAAGATGTTGAAATAAGAAAAGGAGTACGACAAGGATGCTCGCTATCTCCTTACTTATTTAATTGGTATGTCCAAGATGCCATAAATAGGATAAGAGAAGAGATTCAAGTTGGAGTAAATATACATGAGGAAAAGATTGACATGCTCCGATTCGCAGATTGCATTGCTTTAACAACAGATAATGAAGATGATCTTCAACACAGACACTTCATGTAATGAATAACATCCTTAAAAACGAATTTAACATGAAGATGAATAAAAATAAAACAAAAATACTCGTATGCAGTCGGAACCAGGAAGATGATAGAAGAGCACCAGCAATTTACATCGAGAATGATAGAATACAACATGTGAAGGAATATACGTATCTGGGAAGCTTGATAACGTATGATGGAACCAGCAAACGAGACATTCGGAGTAGAATTATTCAGGCAAAAAACGCCTTTTATAGAAAGAAGAATCTCTTCATATCCAGAAGTATGGACCTAAAAGTAAGGAAAAGACTGTTGAAGACATACGTGTAGAGTGTGGCTTTGTATGGTAGTGAGACCTGGACAATAGGGAAGTCAGAAGTGAGGAAGTTGATGGTTTTTGAGGCTTGGTGCTGGAGAAGAATGCTTAATATCAGTTGGATACAACATATGACAAATGAAGAGGTATTCAGAAGCGCAGGAGGAAGTAGAAGCTTTATGAAGAGTCTGAAAACAAGAAGAGCAAATATGTTGGGACATATATTCTCAGACATAATAGCCTGCTAGCAAGAGTCATCGAAGGGATGTTAGAAGGGAAAAACACAAAAGGAAGACCACCACTTGCTTACATCACACAGTAAATGACAGACACGAACACAAAATCATATCGTGAATTTAAAGGGATGGCGGAGAATAGGGAAGATTGGCGAGTTGCTGTAAACCAGCCCCAGGGCTGTTAACCTAAGAGAGAGGTATTTTAAGTTGTGAATTTAATGAGATGTTTATTTCAATTATGCTTGTTTATTGCTAAATTAATTTGTTTGTTTCTTTTACTTTTAGTATCGTCCGACTTTTATTGAGATGCAAGGCTAAGTCAAGGATATTTACGGACTCAAATAGACAAGTGAGTTCAAACCTCCCCCACCCTCTCCGTAGTTTCCCACTTCTACTCCAGGCAAGTGTCCGTATGGTAGCGGCTTCGGTGGCATAGTCAGTAACGTGCCCAAGATCGCGGGTTCAAACTCGGCTGAAGTCATCGGATTGTAAGAGAGTTAAAATCCTTCAGTATGCCTTCCTTAGGAGGGGAAGTAAAGCCCGCGCGCCCATGTCATACATTTGTGGCATGAAAAAGAACCTACCAAATTTCTAGGTTATATTTCGTTAGAAATGCTCTATCAACGTTCGTCGCTAGGTGTCAGTGGCATCTAGTAGCCAAAGTTGGAACAACTTGAAATTGAACTTGCTCATTCATCTTCATTCATTTAATCACTTGACGGTATTTGTAGCTCCCATGGGTGTCCGCATAGAAGCAGCTACAAACTCTGGCGAGCAGAACATGTCCTCGGACACTGCCGGCACTAAATGCCATACGCTAAATGAAAATTAAATTCCACAGCCTGCTTCCAGTCGAAAGACCGGGTCAGGGAATGGAATCAATGAAGCCCCCATCTAGCGGCGAGGATATGAACTGTGCCGGCTGCCGAATCCTGTCGCACTCCCTTTGGGCAATGATTAAATGAATGACAGATGAAGTAAAATGATAGTGGAGAGTGCTGCTGGAATGAAATTGTGACAGGGAAACGCGGAGTACCCGAAGAAGAACCTGTCTGCCTCCGCTATGTCCAGCACAAATGTCACATGGAATCACGGGATTTAAACCACGGACCCAGCGGTGAGCGGCCGGTGTATCGCCGCCTAAGCCACGAAGGCTCATAAATAAATAAATTAAGAAATAAATAACCGAGATGCTACCTTTGGCTACGGTCGCTCCCTACCCCAATCCTACCTCAATTACAAACACACACTAGTACAGACGCAACTATGAATCAGATTATCATATAAATTCTACATACACCAAAGTACACGGGGCTGCATGACCACGATGTCGCAAAATCCCTAAGAGAGTCAACAACAACAACAACAAACAAATGCAGGCCTTGAAGTTTCGATTATAGTCGGTGTGTCGAACAATTGCTAGTGTGATGTTTGCACCTTGTAGGAAGTAAGACAGTCGCCTCCGTTGCGTAGTGGTCAGCGTGATTAGCTGCAACCCCGGTGGTCCTGGGTTCGATTCCCGGCTCTGCCACGAAATTTGAAAAGTGGTATGAGGACTGGAAAGGATTCTACTCAGCCTCGGGTGGTCCAAATTAGTAGAGGGGGTTCAATTCCCACCTCAGCCATCAACAAAGTGGTTTTCCATGGTTTCCCACTTCATCTTCGGGCAAATGCCGTGATGGTACCTACTGTAAGGCCACGGCCGCCTCCTTCCCTCTTCCTTGCCTATCCCTCCCAATCTTCCGCTCGCTTCCCATCCCTCATGAGGCCCCTGTTCGCTTTGCAGGTGAGGCCACCTGGGCGAGTTGCTGATCTCACCTCCCCAGTTGTATCCCCCGATCAGATGTTCCTAGCTCCAGGACACTGCCCGTAGTGGCGGTAATGGTGGGATCCCTCGCTGAGTCCGTGGGAAAAACCAACCTGGAGGGTAAAATCGACTAAAACGAAAGACAAAAAAAAGAAAGGAAGTAAGACAAGATGAAGCTAGCAGGAACACATGTTACTCCAATAAACTCTCATTTAGCGTACATTCCCACGTATTAGAAGTAACAGCACAACCGTGGAATGGACCGCATATTTCTTAGTTTCCCGCCCCATAAATCACTGCTCCGTGGTAATTGCGTGTACGCAGATGCGGTGGCTCTCTTAAGCTGTTCTTTATTAATGGCATTCTTTGGATATATCCTGGATATACATCCAAAGAGAATCGTTACAATGGAAACTTCCATAAATTCCTAACGCTACAAAAATATATAATTTCCGTGAATATATGACTAAATTTCCTCCCAATTTTCGTTTGCACAAAATATATTCTTCTTCTCCATAACTGACTGCCACGGTAGCCACGTGTGCAAAGGCACAATGCCATGGTGACAGGTTATTTCCGTGTAATATACCGAGAAGGTCCTGCTGAGTTATTGAAGAATAAGCTTACAGCCTAGTTCAAGAGTGGACAATCAGCAATAAAAGACTTCCAATCTCTTTGGCCTAATTTTACACGAGAACTAGAATAATGTAATCTAAACAAAACGAGTCTCTTTTAGTGGAGTGTCTTAATTACTAGTTTACTGTCAGATTCATTTATAGTACATCATGCAACGAGCCTATAATGGAAATAATTAAGACACGAGTAGGTTTATAAGACGAGCGTAGCGTGTTTTATAATTTCCATACGAGTGTCTTAATTACCATTATAGGCGAGTGGCATACGACTGTTTATGTTCGACGATAATTATAACTTTAATATATGTTTTAACATAAATATCTCTGGGATTCAGTAACTTCAGTTAGTGAACAGAGCGCGCTGGGTGGTTTGCTGACTGGACAGAGCGCATGCGTGGGTCAAGGCACTCCGAAAGCAGAGACCATTTACGTTGCTTGGCAATGCTATTGTTCACAGCCTGCATGATGTCTAGTGTCGATCAGAACTAACATTTACTGATATTGTCACAGAAGTCTTTTGAAAGCAATGCGCTGTGTAGAAATTGGAAATGGGGATATTAAGGTACAGTGCTATACCTTGTCCCATATTCGCCAGTTTATTTACGCGAACATATGGGACGCTGCACTTTCCATGTCGGTAATTTATATAGAAGGATGCTGTGTTGCTAACTTCTGGACGTAGATTCATACATTTCTTGCGTATGGCATAGTATTTTCTTGTTACCGTAAAGGTTCGTGCTGATTTTGTCTTTAATAATACTTTTATTGCAGCTAAACAGCCATTAAATACATTTAAATACACTATGTTTGCGCACCTGCGCCTTGGGTAGCATAGTCTTTTATGGACTTTATTCCTTTGCTGCATTTTTCAATATGGTAGTGTTCACATGTGTGTCCGCATAGTTGACATACACATGTGTCATCCGGATCATGGTATGCTTTGTTTGTACAAATCAAATGGTGAAAACCATGAACTGCCAGGCGTGTGAACATGTGCCTCATCTCAAAGCTAGCAGATGTCCACGCCCGGTCAACCATGGCCCCCGTTCCATAAAATTCCAGTGGGATTTCTTCTCTCTTCCTTCTGAGAGTCGTTAATAGGTTTTCCGCACCTATTGTGCTAGGTAATATTAGAAGCGTTCTAAAGTCTTCAATTAGGAATGTTTCTCGCGCGAGGAGGTAGACTAGCCAAGATTTGGTCGTCTTGGAAACTCCAATAGCTTTTTTAATGTATAATGCTTTAACACTTTCAAGTGATGATAGATTCTTTTCAGTGAGGAAAGGCCATATGATTTCTATTCCGTATGTCAATATTGGCATTATTTTATTTTTAAATAATGCCATTGCTGTCTCGAGGTTGAGTGTTCTTATATATCTTATATCGTGCATCGCCCGAACCGCTTGTGTAATTGTTTCTGTCACATGTTTTGTAAAGCATTTTGCACTTGTTTGTAGAGTGATGCCTAGGTATTTGAATTCTTTTACTATATTTATTCTTTTTTCCTGTATGAAAATTTCTGTTCCGGTCGGTACCTTTCCTCCTTGTCGAAACACCATCATTTGTGTCTTAGATGTGTTGATGTCAAAATTATATTCAGTGCACCATTCCTCCATGTCTTTTAGAATGTTTTGTAGTTTTATGATGTTATGTGATCCGATCACAATGTCATCAGCGTACGCATATGATACAATATCTGTCTTTTGAGTTATTCTCATTATGTCTTCCGCTGCTAGGATGAAGAGCAAAGGGCTGATTGGGTCACCCTGTAGTACTCCATTCGTTTGAATTATCGGATCAGAGAGTGATATATTATCCGAGATTCTTATGTTGTTCCAATGCAGTACCGTATGTATAATTCTTGTCCATACATTATCTCTATCTAGAGCTTTTTCCAGCTTCAGTTTCACAAGATCACGGTTTATGCGATCAAATGCTTTTGTGAAGTCTATAAATACTGCGTAAATTTTTTCTTTTCTTTCCATGACTTGCCAAATGTTATTTAATAATAGTTTTATTGCAGTAAGAGTTGACCTTCCTTTCCTGAATCCAAATTGTGTTTCTGGTAGTTGTACATCTATTTCTTCTGTGATTCTTTCTGTTATTAATTTAGTGAATATCTTGAACGGAATGTTCTCCAGGGCGATGCCTCTGTACATATTTGTATCATATGGGTCACCTTTGCCTTTATATAGAACTTTTATGGTAGACTGTCTCCATCTCTCTGGTATTGATGCCGTCTCGATGCATTTATTATATAATTTCGTCCATATTGGTAATAGAAGGTGTGCCGTGTCTTTTATGTATTCACCGAATATGTTGTCTGGTCCAGCAGCTTTGCTTTTCTTTATGCTTGCGATTATATTTTGAGCTTCTTTTGTTGTTAGTGGAGTCCATTCCAATGTCGTTGTTTGGTCAGTTCCTTTTATGTTTTCCGGTATGTTTGTTATTCCTGCCCTGTTGAGTAGATCGTTAAAGTGTGTCGTCCATTCTTGCATATTGATATAGTGTGTCTGTGCCTGTTTCCTAGGGCGTAGTGCGATGTATGGGTCATTCTTGGCCTCTTCCACGATTCTTTTTCCTTCCGCTTCCCAGAATGTCCTTTTCTTTTCACGTATCAGTGTCTTGTAGTCACTTCTTTTCTTGTTATATTCTTGAAGGAAAAGAAGACTCTCGCAATTCGTCCTTAGCTGATGTAAGGCCACCAATACGTCTTTTTTAGATAGGTAGCATTCCTGGTCGAACCATTGTTTTGCCTTTCGATCTTTCCTAGGGGCTGTGGCTTGTATTAGAAGTTCTTCAAGGGCTTGTACTGCTTCATCTAGTCTTGAATCTTCTGTTAGTGTTTCTATTTTCTTTATAAGGTCGGGTCTACCTTCTACTTTCCCACAGTCTATCTTCCTTGATAAGAGCTGTTTACTTTGCCTCTTTGTTGTACACCAGTCTCCCTGTATTACTATTTTCAAAGGAATATGCTTTCTTATAGGTGTATGATCTGCTGTCCATAGTGGAGCTATTTCTCCTTTTATGTGACCTCTTATAAGCGCAACGTCTATCGCACTTTTCCCATTATGGCATATATATGTAGGTATGTTGTGGTTATTCAGAAGGTGTAAGCCATCTTCCTGCATTTTTTCCATTACTAATGTTGTTTTATAGTTTTGTACATCCAGCCGACAATTTAAGTCTCCGGCTAGGATTAGAGGGATGTCGTGCCTACTCAGTGATATTAGTTTCCCTACTTCATCTATTATCTCCATGGCCGTTGTATACGGTTGAAAGTAACAGGTAATAATAGTGATGTATTGTGTTTCAATTAGCAGAGAATGATCTAATTTAATTTCTGAGATTATTGGCGTCAACCATGGCTTTAATAGGATAGTAATTCCACCTGCAGGTCTTCCCCTTTCTCCTTGTTGTGCTTGAAGATGTATACAGTAATATTCTGCGTGTTGCCAATGATCTGTGAGAAATGTTTCTGTTAATAATACTGCGTCGTATCCACTCAGGCAATCTTTGGGTGCTGAGCTTAGTGCGTTCTTCAAACCTTCAATGTTCCATAACATTATTTGTAAGTTGTCTTTTCTCACATATTCTCCATTTTTTGAGTTACTCATACACCACTTATTTGTTTTATTCTGGTTGTATCCTTGCATTCCTCCGAAAAAGCCGAAAACGTCTTACGGTGATGTTTGCTGGCCAAAAGTCTTCTTTATTTATTCTTTCCAGGTATTTAAAGGGAATTCCCACTTTGAAATACTTTGTATCTAATTTTGTCTTTGTGTTTGGGATTGAAACTACAATGGTTGATCCAATTTGAACTTTCAAATAATGTAATTCATGTCCGACATGTTGGATTTTGAGCGAATGCGCGAAGCTATCCTCACCTAATTGGTCAATGAATGAGCTCTGATTGGCTGGAGAAACTGTTTCATAATGAAGAATAGAACTATAATGACCGTCATTATGATACAGTTTTTTGACATATAATATTTACATTTCGACATCGTCGAACATAAAAAATGTTATTAAGACTATTAATTAGACATACAAAATAAATTCAGCGCCTTACAAAATATTTCTACTGTATTAGGTCACAAAACTTACAAAGTAAATGTTGGAAAACTGGCATCGAGTCTAATACAGTAATTAGCACACCACTGTATTTGCTCAGTGCTCTGTCTGCGATATCCATAAAGCCCTGAGATAGACCCGCATTTCCAACGCTTTTGGTCTTTATTTTGCCTGCTTTGTGCTTTGGTGGCGTAGTCGCTAGCATTCTGAACTGCTATTTGGCTTTTGGTGTAAATCATGTCGGATAATCAGATACCTGAAGCCGGGACTGGTGATGGAAATTCGGAGTATAATAAGCTGAAAGTTGTTGGTAGTGATTCAAATGAGATCCACTTTCGGGTGAAGATGGCCACACAGATGGGCAAGTTAAAGAAGTCATACAGTGAACGTGTGGGAGTTCCAGTCACCTCACTGAGGTTTCTGTTCGATGGCAGGCGGATGAATGATGACGAGACACCAAAGCAATGGAGATGGAAAACGATGATGTAATTGACATCTATCAAGAACAAACAGGAGGGCATTTCTCGGCCATGCGATCTTAAAACATTTGTGTACCAACCAAGTTGGCTAAATTTTATATTCTGCCTGTTTAATGTAATGTTGAGGACTAAGATGGTGCATAGCCCCAACTCCTGAAAAGTGTTACATTCCTACACAATATTCTTTTCTTTCTCTCTCCATCATCGTAGTTCAGAAATTGCTCCTGTCATTCAGACTTATCCATCCATTCGAAATTGAAACTGTAAAACTTAACTTGTGAAGACGTGTGTTTTGGTGTAACAATTGACTGTTTAGGGGAGAAGTAAGAAGTTCAGGATGCACCATGGATATAGATGGTACACTTAATTGGCTTGAATATTGAGGACATATCAATCAGTAGCTAGTTCAGAAATGGAAGTACCAGGCGAAACTGGGCTTGCCATTGTTACTAGCAATGTATGTTTATGTTTATTCAAGAAGTAGTATCTTTTTGTGTCTAATAAAACCTATTTGACTTTATCAGTTACCCTTTTTTACAGATCAGTTTTCAGAGCTCTTAGTTTCTAATTTTAATATTTTTTTATAATTATAAATGTACTCCATAACTGTTGTGATGGTGAGGGGAGACCTCTTAGGAAAGTGAACAACAGCCCAATGTAAGAAAACAACTAATAAATGTATTCCTTTTAGCTCTGAACATGTGAAGCTCCTTGTGTTTTGTCCTCTTGTAATTTTATTTATTTTCACCCCTTCACTTCACAGTTGGGAGTGCCTGTGTCACTGAATGAAATAAAAAAAATAAACAAGAAGTTCCGTGACGAACTAAAGAGCCTACTTTTCGTAAAATTTAAGATACATGCCAATCTATATAGACCTATCTAGAAAAATAGCGAAATTAAGTTGGTAATATCGAAATTTCTAATTATTTCGAAATATACCTGTAGCCTAATAGAGAACTACAGTTGGCAGCCCTGGTGACCAAATATATTGTTAGTTCCATCTCTTAAGCTACAGAATACAACATTTGATTGAAGTCCAATGGATAGTATGGACGTTACATGCAGATAGACATTGGATCTATCAGCGCGCCTAAAATCATGTTGGGAACAATGTCATGCATGCGTTGGTCAGAAATAATCTGAAATATTATGATCTCTTGTTGTGCCAATTTTGGATGAAATCCATTTGTTAGTATAGAAGTTACATGTATTTTAAAATTGGACCTATCAGCAGGCTTGGAGTAATGTTGGCAGCACTGACGTATATTAGTTTCTCCTAATTAATCTAGAATGTTAGGTACTATACGTGTGCAAATTTTAAAGCTGTTGGCTTACATATTTTCTGATATATTAATATTTGGGTAAAAAATAGAGACAGCCTTTATTAACAGTTGGCAGCCCTGGTTGCTCTTAGGAATAAGCATTCTCATATTTGTTATGGTACACATAGCACATACGAAATTTCGTTGAAATCCAATCGATAGTATAGAAGTTACATGTATTTAAATTTGGTCTTATCAGCAGGCTTAGAATCATGTTGGTAGCACTGACGTACATACGTTACTCCAAATTAATGTAGAATATCAGGTACTATACTTGTGTATAGTTTAAAGCTGTCGGCTTGCATACTTCCAGATATATTGGTATTTGGATAAAAGAATAGAGAGAACATGTATTGACAGTTGGCAGCCCTGGTGACTCTTAAGAATACGCTCAGTCATATCTGTTTATATACACATATTACATACAAAATTTGGTTGAAATCCAATTGATAGTTTAGAAGTTATATGCATTTAAAAATGGGACCTATCAGTAGGCTTAGAAACATTTTGGCAACACTCCCATGTATGACCTCCTGAAAATTAAGCTGAAGTATTATTATCTATATGTGTGCCAATTTTGGAATGGTTCCCATGGATACATTCCAAGATATCCAACATGGACCTCAAAATTCAATTGCGATTTTTCAGCAGATGGTAGCACTGACATCATTTTCAAGTTTGACATTGAGATGTCCCGGTATAGATCTTTACTCATACCAAATTTGGTTTCGATTGCTGCAGCCGTTTAGGAGTTGATAGGGGGACACACACACAGAGACAGACAGACAGAAGGACAGACAGAAGGACAGACAGACATTTTCCCCGATCGATCTCATGAGTCTACTTTTTCCTCATTTTTGCAAAATGTGAAAAGTAGGCTAAAAATGCCAAGATCGCGGATTCACATCCGGCCGAAGTCGTCGGATATAAGAGCGTTAGATTCCTTCAGTATGCCTTTCTTCGGTGGAGAAGTAACGCCGGTGAGTCCATGTCAGAGATTTATGGCATTTAATAGAACCTACTCCTATAATTGGTAGAGTGTAACCAAATTTTTAGGTCATATTTAGTTGGTTAGAAACGCTCTATCAAATTCCAACCGTCATGATTGCTGAATGGATGAACAACTATATCATCTCCCGAAACAAGTAGCTGGCTTGGATGTGGTTGAGATCGTTGATTTCAAACAATGAGAGCTGCTCCGAATAAATTTGACTAGCAATAATAATAATAATAATATCGTATGGCCAGGGATGCCGGGTGCAAGATATGTAATTTGACACCCAGAGGGTAGCTTGCATGTCGAATTTCGTTGTTCCTTGAATCACTATGAAAGTCAAGGAGGTTAGATATCTAAGCTCCTTGAACACTATAGCGCTTTCTAGTAGAGAAATGAGGAACTTTGTGTTGGCGGAAACTCCCGAAATTAATTTTGCCACTATGAACACGGCCTACTGAATTCAAATGGGTTCTTTGACATGCCAACATCGTATGACATGCGAGTCGTATTTTTGCCGCCTTTCAAAAATCACTTACCACGGCCAGGAGCGAACCTGCAATCTTGGGGTTAGTAGACCGACACGCTATCCACTCACCCACCGTGGCAAGCTTGACTAGCAATTAAATGATACATATTACGTAAAACGTAAAGGCAAAAAAACTAAACTATCCACCTTATTTCAAAACTATTTATTAGAGATACTGTATGTTTCGAACCTCATCAGGTCTTAATCAGCTGGAATAAATGGTTACAAAGTTTGAGAAAATATTCTAAAAGCATTAATAATCTGTGGTAATTAAATAATTTTATAATAACAAGCAAATACGGTATTGCTTTGGCCTTGATGATCTCTAGACCTTACCCCCGGCTGGAATCATTTAGCTATTCCATTATAACTTCCCTAACTATACACTGACCTTGTTAATTACACTTTTTGACAGCAAAACCCACTGTTCTTCCAAGACTGTCTGTTAGGTAGTCAGCCCGGAGGTTGGTTGGATCCTCAAGAAGCGCCATCAAGGGTTATGTGGAAGAAACCCACAAAACCCAAGGTATCACTATAATGAGGCGTACTAGACATGGTGAGGAGTGAGGTAGTTTGTCATTGCTTTCCTCACTGAGTCAGAACAACAGCACTGACCTTATGAGTAGAACCTTTCACAGCATCCATAGGCACTAGCTATGCCCTGAATGCCATTACACAGCACCACCCACACCTCAGTAGCTTCCTTAAAATCACAGCCATGAGTGAGACTGAGACATCGGTGAAAGCCACATTTTACTCTAGCCTGTGCCAACAGACAAGTACAAAAATACTGCATCCATCAAGAGATGGTAAACAGGCCCTCTTCCAAGACAATGTTACATTTGGTAAATTTTGGTCACGTTTGGTGCTCTCAGAAAGGGTACATCACAGCTGTCGGCGTGAAGGTTCTTTTGTTGCAAAGAAAGTTAGGTAGACACACAAAGCACAGGAAGTTGATCGCGAGATCATGCTTGGAGTGACGTCACACACAATCTCACTAAGTACCGTGTCACAAGGGCCACAGCCCCATTTGTTTTTCTTCTTTCAAACAAAAGACACGAGAATAAGAAATGCCTCGAGATTGGTTTTCTCCACAATGGAGCACTGCATTTGATGAGCCCACGTTCGCTACAACAGCTAAGTATCTGCATGATATACCGAGAGAATATTTCAATATTTACTTCGCACGACTGAGTGGGATACAGTATATTTAAACTTTGAAAGCAACCCAAGAATTGGATTATCACGACCGCATTTTTACAAGGAGGCTTTTTGATATTAGATCACAGCGGTAACGCTCTCGCCATGGCCAAGATTGCAGGATCGAATCCTGGTGCAGGGTGCAGAAATATGAGGGAGTTGTGTCAGTAGATTTACGAGCAAGTTTAAGATTCCCTTCGGTGCAAAATTCCGGCACCCTAGCATCTCGGAAAGCCACAGTTTTTAAAAGGTACGTAAAATCAATCGCCGGCACCGTGGTGTTTGGGGTAGCGTGCCTGCATCTCACCCGGAGGCCCCGGGTTCGATCCCCGGCTCCGTCAGGGATTTTAAAACTGACGTGAGGTTTGGAATGGGGTGCACTCAGCCTCATGAGAACAATTGAGTAGCTGTCTGACAGTGAGACAGCGCCCCGATCACGAAAACCAAGATTAACGGCCGAGGGGACCCGACGCGCTGATCACGCGTCACCCCACTATCTGCAGGCTGAATGGCTGGGCAGCGGTCGCTTGGTCGGCCTTAGCCCGTCATGGGCTGTATAGTGCCAGGGGTTGGGTTGGGGTTTTTGACGTAAAATCAATCACATTATTTATGTTCGACGATGTCGATATGTAAATATTATATGTCAGAAAAGTGTATAATAATGGGTGCCATTAAAGTACTACTTTTCATTATAACACAGTTTTTCCAACCTATCATAGCTCAATATTTTCATTCATTGACCAATTAGGTAAGGATAGCGTCTGACAAGCACTCATAATCCAACATGTCGGACATGAATTACATGATTTGAAAGTTGACAATGTAGCCTATATTGGATCAACCATTGTAGTTACAATGCACAAACACCTGGGCAATATTGCAAAAGAAATAGCACTGTACCTTAATATCCGCAACTCCAATTTCTACACATTCTTAAGATTTCGCCGACAATTTTAGTGAATGTTGTTGTTGACATAAACACACCATAACGTCATGGAGGAAGCATGCATATGACATTAGTTCGAAGGAAATTATAATCCAGCTCTCTGTTCAGTAAATAGATTTCTTATGCGAAACTTTTCCGCCAGATACCGTTACTGTTCTATTTGGGACTGAAATGATTTGCCTTCCGTTGACATTCTATACGCATCGAATTTGAAGAATAACTAGTAGATAATACGATACATTTTAATTTTAATGCGTTTGTAACAGCCTATTTTGTTGTTGTTATTTGACCAAAATAACAAAATGATCATACATCATACCTGTGCGCTATCTGTTGGTGCAACTCCAGGATAAACAATGTTTCAAAGCTTTGGGATGCATTATTGGGTAGAGATCAAATGCTGTGCCCACACAATTCCCAATTCCCAACCGACAGAATATCGACAGATATTTATGAATATTTATGTTAGAACATACAGTATAATAAAGTTATAATTATTTTCGAACATAAACAGTCGTATGCAACTCGCCTATAATGGTAATTAAGACACTCGTATGGAAATTATAAAACTCGCTTCGTTCGTTTTATAAACATACTCGTGTCTTAATTATTGCCATTATAGGCTCGTTGCATAATGTACTATATTACATTTGAAATTAGTCTCTATGGACTGAATGTTAACCACTAATTTCATTTGTGTCTAGATCCTGTTCCTCTACCGGCATTGACATCCTCCCAGTATTTCGTGAGTCCATAGATCAGTGCCTTATTTCGTGCTTCTGGTAGAGGCCCTCTCCGTATCCTGGGGTCAGATTTCTCTTTAAAACCCTCATAGGTTTTTATCACTTTTCGAAATTCTAATCTTACATGGATTTTCTTTCTTGAAATACCAATTTGCATCAGGTGTTTCTCACATTCTTTGAGACATCTACAGTACAGTACATTAGGTTGCCTTTGGATTTGTGAAATTCCAGATTTTCTTAGTCAGTCGGTCATTGGACAAACGAAGTTGGCTTCGGTGGTGTAGTTGGTAGCATGCTGAACTGCTGTTCCCAAGATAGCGGGTTCAAACCCGGCCGAAGTCGTTGGATTTTTTAAGAGCGTTAAAATCCTTCAGTAGACTATGCCTTCCTTCGGAGGGGAAGTAAAGCCGGCGGTCACATGTCATAGATTTATGGCATGTAAAAGATCCTTCCACAGACTAAACTTGTGTGAAGCTAAATTTCTAGGTTAGATTTCGTTGAAACGCTCTATCAAAGTTCCAACGTTCACCACTAGGTATCAGTGACATCTGGTGGCGAAAGTTGGAACTGCTTAAAATTGAACGGAACTTGTAGCTCACCCCATGGGTGTCTGCTTGAAGCAGCTACAGCCTCTGGCGAGCCGAACATGTCCTCGGACACTCCCGACACTAAACGCCATACGATAAGTAAATAAAATCACACAAACGAAAAATGTGCCCGTAGAACAATAATATTTGTCTTTTTGACGAACGACATTGTTGTTTCTATCTTCTGTATAGTTTTTTATTGGATCTCAATCGTAACTGCCCATCAACCCATCTGTAATATTCCCCATCTCGTATTAATAATGTACCCACTTGTCCTTGCCTACACAAAGGCAATGTCTCCGAAGCATACAGCCCTTCTGGTCTAAGAACAGTGCTCTAGTGCCTAAGCTTGGCACCTATACTCAACGCCATCTTGGTGAGAGGTTTTTCGCTAGATGGAATGCTCGGTCTATTTTCCAGATCCTGTTATTATTATTATTATTATTATTATTATTATTATTTTAAAAAATCAGCAATTTTTCTAGTTTTATGCCGTGTCTTGTTGGGGTTTCACCCAGGAACACCAAGCTGGCTCATCAGTGGGCTCTTGATGTTCCACGCCCGGACCCGCACAGGAGTATCGCACTGTGCACTACCTCCCTTCTTATGAAGCGCAAGTGCGCCTCTAACTGCGAGAGTTAAAAGCTCATCAGTAGGTACAAACCAATATATCGTCGGCTTGTTTGCAATACGGTATGGCAACTTCTCTTAAGGTGGCATATTGAGAAACGAGCGAACAATGGAACAGGTCTCCAAGATGACGGCCTTCTGCATGATGATGAATGTAGACCAGGATGTATTCCCAATATTATTATTGTTGTTATTAGTATTACCATCTGTCATCCATGAGGTCTGGGTTCCATTTCCGACTCTGGGAAGAAATTTAATACTGGTCTGAGGGCTAGAACGGGGCGCACTCTGCTTCGTGAGGCAAAACTGAAGAGGTTGGTTTTGCTTGCAAACTCAGCCATCGTAGAAGTGAAAACCACTGACACGTTAAAGATTCCCTTCGGGGCAAAATCCCGGTACCTCAGCGTCTCGAAAAGCCACAATTATTATAAAGTACGTCTAATCAATAACATCATCATTACATTTGATTTGTACCCCTATGGACTGCATGTTAACAATCAATTTGATTTGTGTCCAGATCGTATTCTTCTAGCGGTCTTGACATTTGAAGTAATAGGTTACCCAGTTCTAGTCCAGGCAAATGCTGGGTTTTCGACTAACATAAAATTACGCTCCCCATCCTATCAGAAGATCCTTCTGTGACTATGATTGTGATTGTGGAGAGCAGCAGACTGTTCAGTATCTTAGCCAGTGTACTTTGTGCACATCAACATTCACAACGGAAGATTTGATCTTAGCCTCCCCTAATGTTGTTGACGTCACCTGTACTAGGCAAAGATCATTTAATTATTATACTTTGGCTCTTCATCTATATATATAAAAATCAATGTAACGTGATAGTTTGTCTGTGGGTATGTCTGTGGGTATGTCTGTGGGTATGTCTCCTATGCGTTCATATACCATTCGTCCGATTGCGATGAAACTTGGGTGAGATGTTGAGTACACTCCAAGGAAGGTTTCTGACTTAGTAAATCCATTTTACAATATGTAGCGCACGCGTAGATTCTACAAATGAGCGACGATGCGCGAAGCATTTCAACAAAGTCCCGTATGTGTTCATATACCATTCGTCCGATAGCGATGAAACTTGGGTGAGATGTTGTGTACACTTACGTGAAGGTTTCAAAATTAGTGAATACATTTCACAGTAGATAGCGCACGAGTATATTCAACAAATGAGCGACGACACGCAAAGCGTTTCAACAAAGTCCCGTATGCATTCATATACCATTCGTCCGATAGCTATGAAACTTGCGTAAAATGTTGTGTACACTGCAGGAAAATTTTCTGGCTTAGTACATCCACTTTACAATAGGCAGCGCACGAGTAGATTCAACAAATGAGCTACGACGCGCGAAGCATTTCAACAAAGTCACGTTTGCGTTCATATACCATTCGTCCGATAGCGATGAAACTAGGCTGAGATTTTGTGTGCACTCCAGGGAAGGTTTCTGGCTTAGTAAATCCCTTTAAAAATAGGTAGAGCACGAGTAGAATAAACAAATGAGCGACGACGCGCGAAGCGTTTCAACAAAGTCCCATATAATTTCATATACCATTCATCCGATGGCGATGATTCTTGGGTGAGATGTTGTGTACACTCCAGGGAAGGTTTCTGGCTTAGTACATACATTTTACAATAGGTAGCGCACCAGTAGATTCAACAAATGAGCGATGACACGCGAAGCGTTTCAACAAAGTCCCGTATAAAGTCATATACCATTCGTCTGATAGTGATAAATGTTTGGTGAATTGTTGTGTACACTCCAGGAAAGGTTTCTGGCTAAGTAAATCCATTTTACAATACGAAGCGCACGTTTATGTTCAACAAATGAGTGACTACGCGCGAAGCGTTTCGACAACGTCCCGTTTACGTTCACATACCATTCATCCGATTGCGATGAAACTTGGGTGAGATGTTGTGTACACTCCAGGGAAGGTTTCAGCCTGAGTACATCCATATTACAATATGTAGCGCAAGAGTAGAATCAACAAATGAGCGATCAACCAAGTCCCGTATGCATACATGTACCATTCATCCGTAGCTATGAAACTTGGGTGAGATGTTGTGTACACGTCATGGAAAATTTCTGTCTTAGTAAATCCCCTACACAATATGCAGCGCTCAAGTTGATTCAACAAATGAGGGACGACGCGCGAAGCGTTTCAAAAAAGTCCCGTATAAGGTCATATACCATTCTGCCGTTAGCGGTGAAACTTGGGTGAAATATGGTGGACACTCCAAGGAAGGTTTCTGGCTTAGTAAATACATTTCACAGTAGGTAGCACACGAGTAGATTCGACAAATGAACGACGACACGCGGAGCGTTTCAATACAGTCCCTTATGTCTTCATATCCCATTAGTCCGATAGAGATGAAACTTGGGTGAGATGTTGTGGACACTTACGTGACGGTTTATAACTTAGTAAATACATTTTACAGTAGGTAGCGCACGAGTAGATTCAACAAATGAGTGACGGAGCGCGAATCGTTTAAACAAAATCAGGCATTCGTTCATATACTATTCATCCGATTGCGATGAAACATTGATCAGTTATTGTGTACCCGCCAGGGAAGGGGACTTAGT
The DNA here is from genome assembly GCA_946902985.2 of Meconema thalassinum. Taxonomy (NCBI): domain Eukaryota; kingdom Metazoa; phylum Arthropoda; class Insecta; order Orthoptera; family Tettigoniidae; genus Meconema; species Meconema thalassinum. Next base: position 428,051,294 of record OX336388.2, on the reverse strand, counting down.
AAATCCATTTCACAATAAGTAGCGCAAGAGTAGATGCAACAAATGGGTGACGACGCGCGAAGCGTTTCAACAAAATCCCCTATTGCGTTCATATAACATTCTTCGATTGCGATGAAACCTTGATGAGTTATTGTGTACACGCCAGGAAAGGGCTTCGACTTAGTAATACATTTCACAATAGGTAGCGTACGAGTAGATTCAACAAATGAGTGACAGCGATGAAACTTTTGAAAGTTGTTGTGCACGCTTCCACGAATGGTTCTAAATTAGAAAATCCATTTTACGATAGCTTAGAGGCAGTTAACATGTTGTGTATCCAAAAGCACTTCAAGAAACAGAATTTCAACGCCAACACTTTCTTTGATTGGCATTGCAACGCATGCCGGGTACAGCTTGTTATAAATAAATCTCTGTAAATAACTCACTTTATAGATATTCAGTAAGTTGAAACCTTAAGTCAATAAATAGTTGTACTTTAATCACAGTTCCGGTTTTAGCCACATAGTGACCTTCCTCAGACGTATATAAAATACGAAAAGAAGCAAGACATACATACTAAAATTTCCTTATCAAAAGTTGTTATCAAAATAATTACGTAAAATGCTAATAGTCTAAGGACTGAAAGAACACATTTATTGGCTTCTCAAACTCGCGTTATGTTGGTTTATATGTATGTTTTCATTTATATTCTTAACCCTGCATATTAAAACATAGATACTATTTAGCCTTTTGAGTGGCTTAAACGGTGGTAATAGGGGGTACATGAGTGTACCGAGAGTTGCGGCTAACTAGGGGGAGTGTAAAGGGGTGTTTATGATCGTGGGGCTCTCCGCGAGGATGAGATGTCGGAGGTATCGGGGGGCAACGGGCGAAGCTCTAGGGGGAAACAATTATAATCTGAGGGATGCGCCTCAGGGATGTAGGTGCTATCGGACGGTCTGAGAGAGCTAAAGGTGTTGCTGATCGCGCGGTATTACGAGCAGTGTGCGCGTGCTTGCTCGAGGACAAGGTCGCCTGAGTGTAAATAAACTAGTAGCGCTGGCACAGCAATCTTATGATGGGACGGTGTCTGAGTGAGGAATGTGTGGGGAATCAGGCAGTATAGTAGGGTGAGGGCAACAATAATAACAATCGGGCGTTGATAATAAAAATGTGCTAGTTTACTAGTGGCCTTTGTGTGGATGTAGATGCGCTTCCCTTGGATGTAAGGATAGCTCAAACAAATGTAATTACAATGTGAATAGGTGTGACAAGTGGGAAGGATAATAATCGAGTGTAAGACCCTGAGAGTTACACACTCACCTGAGGTACGAAGACAGCGATACTTGTTCGGGCAGCAATACGGGATGCGACAGACCCCCTCTCCTGTTTTGGAAGGTCTATTTATGTACTGTATTTTAGGTTTGCTGACTGTTGCAAGATTGCACATAGCTGTACTAGTAGCCAGTTCCTGTATTCTTGTTTGCGAATGTTGTAAGTGTTTATGCAAGAGCTGTGGTTTAGCTCTGCTAGCTTGGTGTAACAAGAAGTGTATTGTTGTTGTTGTTGTTGTTGGTTACAGCCTAGGGGTATCTTGAAGGGTGAAATAGTGTAGGGTGCTGGACAGATAGTTGTGAGTGGCGTAGATAACAGGGGTGTGCTTGTGGGTAATTATAGATGTAGAGTTAGTCGTAGAATAGTCGTATGTTTGTAGGTATATGTGCGTATACCTCTTAAAGGTGCTATGCGCACTTAGGGCACTAACAATACTTGTGACACGATCAAAGAAAGATTCCAAGCATACCCAAGTACATAAACAGGATGTCACAAACTAATTCAATGAATCAACACAGGCTGGTGTTACAATATCCTTGCGTTAGCTTAGCTCTTGTTGGCTCAACGCAAAACATCTACATCGTTCGATTCTTGATTCTGACAGAAATTTGAAATCTGGCGTGAAGGTTGGAACAAAAGTACTCAGCCCTGTGTGGACAATTGAGTAGCTGCTTGATATAAAGAGCAGCGCTCCATGTCGTAAATCCAAGACAATGTGACTGAGGCTGTTGCCTTGCTGCCCACGCGTCCTAAATGATCTGTAAGTTATAACTTGGATACGCATAGCCCACTGGGTCCAATCGCGGAGTTACATATTATAATGATTATTATTATTATTATTTTATAATTAGTCTAGTATTATTATTTTTATTAGACCATTATTAATATTATTACTTTTTTTAATCGTATCGACCTACTAAGGACCACGTCATTTAAACCGTCTTCTCTGGACTTGATCTTTACTCAGTACTCCTCCATACGTTGCCGGTGTTGCTCTTTTCGTTCTTCCATCCACATATTTCCCATCTTCAACTTGAAAACCATACTTTCTTCCTCTTCGAACCAGGCAGGCTTGGTCTTCTTATCTTTAAAGATCCGGTTCGTCAATCGTGTGGGTTACATTCTTAGCACGTGGCCATAAAATGCAATTCTCAATTTCCTCATAACATCAGAGATCTTTTGAACATGAATATACAGCTCATGGTTAGGCCGTCGTCCATATTCACCTTTGCCTTTAATCGGGCCAAGAATTTTCCTCAAGATCTTTCTTTCTTTCTTTCTTTCTTTCTTTCTTTCTTTCTTTCTTTCTTTGATCTCCAATTCTTCTACCAGGCCTTTCTTGTTCATTATTATTATTATTATTATCCCTCCCTATATTATTCTGCTAAGGTCCCATTCCAGTTTTGTACCGAAAATAAGATCCTATCAACACCAACCTACACATATGGGGTACCTATAGGTTCAGCATAACCCAATGCGTAAGCGAAAAGCACTCACTTACTCTTTAAATGCCTCACAATTAAATAAATACCTTAAAATATGTATATTTTCAATGAAATAAAGAATGCAACACGGTAACCATGGTAACAGTATCTCACAGGTCCATCTATTTCTGTAAGACGCAATGCAATTCCAATTATTACATTACTGTGAAAGTTTCCAGACGGTTATAAGGTTATCACTGAACCAAATTAAGCTGTACAATTCATCAATACATACAGTATAATGCGCTTAAGGGGGTCAAGGGGCACTCTAGAATTTTTCACGCAATTTTCATGGGTGAGTGTGGTGCGAAAGGTCTTTTTCACCCGACTATAAAGGGTCTCCGAAAACCACATTTAGAGGCTCTTAAATTAACAGTGTATGTGATATTCCTAGAAAACTAACTTCGCTCCTAAATACTTATGAAGAAATGACAACCCCCTAACCACTACACCAGTAGCTGAATTGATAAAGTCTGATTATTCATACCAAGGATAAGTCAGTCATAACATTCATGATTGAGATTTTGCTACGTGTACTCTTTACAACTAGAATATTCGCAGGCGAAGCCGCGACGGGTAATGCTAGTTTATTATTATTATTATATTATTATTCGAAGAGTAAAATTCTTGTTTAAGAGTTGAAACTATTGAATTAAGAATGAGTTGACAAGGGAAGGAAGTAACTGCACGCGTCGGATGATGTCAGGATATCTGGCTGATAAGTCACTGGGAGTGATGGATGTGTTGTTGGAATGAGAAAGTGAGGAGAAACCTTTTCCTAGAGAAAAAGTTACAACTGGTACAACTGTTCGGGTGTTGTAGATAAACAAGAAGGAGAGATACAGATCTTCACAAGGTGCATTGTGCTTTACTACCCTGCCAGGGAATTGTTACCGCTAGGCGTGGAGCGGTGCTGTTGTGCATACATTACGTCATCTCACCTCGTTATGGCTGCAGCGAGAGGTTGAGAGGCAAGAGGGGGAACGCATGTACAGTCATACAATATGAACACACCGCACAGCGCACGTTCCGGTGTGAATCATGTACACAAATGACATGCGACGAGGTTTCGCTGTCGACGACGGCACGTCTATCGTTGGCGTGTGGCTGGGCGGAGCGCATCAGTTCCGATTTCCGCCACCAGTAACATTTCGCTGGTAGGGTAGTGCACGTTCATGAATTCTCCTACTCCTTCGCTGGCAACGGTATACAAGGCGTAAACAAACAGTGTTATTGTAGTTCAAAGAACTATCCAAACATGCGCTAGGCGACCATCTAATCTGTTGTTGTTTGAGTGTTCAGTCTTTATACTGGTTTGATACAGCTCTCCCTGCGTCCCTGTCCTGAGCAATTCGTTTCTTCTTTACATAACTACCAAACACTAGGTCTACAATCTGTTCAGCATATTCTAACTTTGGCCTATCCCAACAGTTCTGTCCTCGACCCTTCCTTCCATAACCAAGTTTGCAATTCTAGGGAGCCATAAAGTGTGCCTTACCAATCTAGCGCTTACCTCTCTCACTCGTTTTAATACCGTGTTATTTGTTACTCCATCTACCCATCTGATCTAAATCATTATCCTGTAACACAACATTTCAAACGCTTCTATTCTCCTCTTTTCTGCTGAGCCATCAGTCTAAGTTTCACGTCTAATAGTGCCCAACGCTCCAGACAAAGGATTTCAAAAATAAATTTCTAATACCTTAATCCATATTTGATGTCAACAGACTTCTTTTCTGTAGAAATGGTTTCATTGCCTGAGGCAAGCTACTTTTTATATCCTCTTCGCTTCGTCCAACATTGGTTGTTTTGCTTCCTAAGTAGCAGAAGTATCCTACTTCCTTTAGCTCTTGTTCTTTCGTTACGCAATTATAAATCAAGTCAACGCCTATAGTGGTCTCAGTGGACATATTGAGACTCCACATCTAATTGTCCTGGGTTCGAGATTTGGTCTGAGATTTGGAACAGGGCACTCTCAGCCTTGTGAGGAACAACTGAAAAGGGATGGGTTCGATTAACACCTTAGATGTCCTAGAATATTGGTTTCCCACTTCTACTCCTGGCAAATGCCCGGATAGTTCCTAAGTTAAGGTCACGGCCGCACCCTAACGAAATCCTACCTCAATTACACATACAGACACTAGTACAGACATCACAGTGACACAGGTTATCAGACAAATTCTACACATCCACGTGTACGGGTACACATTACCACGATGTAGCAAGGCCCCTACAAAGGACCAAATTAAATATTTTTGGTAGAACTGGAAATCGTACCCAGAACATTTGGATGCAGAGTATTAATATGTCCACCGAGACCACAGAAGTTGGTGGCTCAATTTATATAAGGTGCGTTCAAAAAGTAACGAGCCGGAGGCTGGAATGCGCAAACTGTTGACTGCATCGGCTAATCGTGGCGTGTGTAACGAGGTGTAGTTCCGACCAGAGCGTGGAAGGTCACAGCCCGTCGCTAGAGGGCACGCGTGCACGTCACGTGACGATACAAAGCGAGCAGCAGCATACAACAATCGTCCAACGCTGCCAGTCGCATTGCAAACAGTGACACGGAGGCGTCAACCGAAGAGCAAAGAGGTGTTGTTCGGTTTCTGACAGCGGAAGGAGTAGAGCGAACGGACATTCATCGCTGAATGTCACAAGTGTACGGCGAACACTCCATGTCCCTTGCAAGGGTCGAGGCGTGGCACAAGCACTTCAGGGAAGGATGGTTGTCGTTAGCCGATGATGCCCGGTCTGGGGCACCCCCCTGCATTACCGATGACAACGTCCAGCTGGTTGATGCACTCATTACCCAGGACCGCCGAGTGACAGTGAACGCCATATCCGCCGTGGTCGCTCCTCGACAATGCACGACCTCATACGTCCAAACAGTCGTGGCACTCCTGCAGAAATTCAAATGGGAGGTTCTCGGCCACCCTCCATACAGTCCAGACCTCTCTCCCTGTGATTACGCCATGTTTGGTCCCCTGAAAAGGGCTCTGCGTGGCCAACGATTCACCTCGGACGCCGACGTCCAGCTGTACGTGTGGAACTAGTTCACATCGTAGCCCAGGGAATTTTATGAGACAGCCATTCACCGCCTCGTGTCACAGTGGGACAAGTGCCTCAACAGCCAGGGCCAATACTTCTAACATAAAGGTACTGGTTTCTGTAATTATGCCTCCGGCTCGTTACTTTTTGAATGCACCTTATAGTTGCGTAATGATAGAACCACTACCCGTTACTTATTTGCTTCCATAGGACTGGGCATGTCAATGGTTTTACGTCCCTTTTAACTACTACGGCTTTTTAGAGACACCGGGGTGCCGGAATTTTGCCCCGAGGGGTATCTTTAACGTGCCAGTAAATCTACTGACACGGCTCCCTCTCATTAGCGCACCCTCAAATGCCAGATGACTGTGCCAGGATTCGATCCTGGCCTTTGGAACCAGCAAGCGAGAATGTTACCGCTAAGCCACGTGGCCAGGCAGACTGGAATTGCAATTCCTAATAATACTCCATGGTCTGTCTGTGCCTCGCACAGTGTTTACCAGTGGCTCAAGTCGCAGCTTATTACTCCTGACACTTCACTGGCGATAACTAATTTAATGGTAATTAAAATGAAAGAAAATCCTTCGTTTTAATAATTCCCAGACAGAAGAATGTTTTTGACAGCAGAGACATTTCTTTAATAATTGCTTTTCTTACTTTTCGCGTTCCTTTTTTTCTAACCCTTTTGTGCCTGTATGCGTGTTGTTGTTGTTGTTGTTGTTGTTGTTGGTTAATTTAGGGGCTTTGCGATATCGTGGTCATGTATACCCGTGTACTTGGATGTGTGTGTGGAATAACCTGTGTTATTGGGATGGCCATACTAGTGTCTGTAAATGTAATAGATGAGGATTGGGAAGGATGCATTCTGTGGCCTTAATTTAGGAACCATCGCGGCCTCCTCTTCTCTGTTTTGTCTCACAAGGCTGAGTGTACCCCGTTCCAGCCCTCAGACCACAATTAAAATTTCTTGGCAGAGCCAGGAATCGAACCTGGAATTCCAGGGTGAGAGTCAAGAATGCTATCCGCTACTCCACAAGGTGGTTTGTCTGCTTATAACGGGCGACCACCACAGATGCTTGTGTTGTTGAAGTTGTCCCATTTATATGATTTAACATCATGGTCAACAACCCAGCACACTTGGGTGTGTGCAGATATGTGTGTGGAAGAATGTGTTATTTTGGCGTCTATAATAGTGTGTGTACTTGTAATGAAATTAGAAAGGAAGCGGCCGTGGCCATAAGTCAGGAACTATCCTGGAGTTTGCGTGACGTGACTACAGTAGCCCCGTGATGTGAGGGTAACCTGCCATCCTCTCACCCAGAGACCCGGGGTTCGATTCCCGGCTCCGCCAGGTGTTTTAGAAACTGATGTGAAGGCTGAAACTAGGTACATTCAGACTCAAGAGGACAATTGAGTAGCTGCCGGATCAGAGAGGTGGTGTCACGGTCAAGAAAGCCAAGAATAACGTCTGAGAGAACTTCTCACGTTAACCAGGCGTCAGTGGTTTTTGTTTGGCTGTAGTACCACGTGGGGAGGGTAGAAGTGGGAACCCACGGTAAACCAGTTCTAGAATGGTTCAGGTTGGAATCGAACCTACTTGATCTCAGTTTTGCTTCACGAGGCTAAGTGTAGCCAGTTCAAACTCTGAGTCCAGAAATAGATGTATGCGTTGTTGTTGTCGTTGTTGTTGTTGTTGTCCCACATTGGGCCTTACTCAGCGCTGTTGAGGCAGTGACGACAGTCGCCCCAACAGATGCACTTTCGCCAGATAGAGAGAGCGTGTGTGCTCGTGATAGCTCAGTTGGTGAGAACATTAGATTGGAAATTTGAAGGTACCAGATTCGTGTCCTGACCGAGTCAGACATATTAACTCTGTGTTTAACATCTTGTTGGGCGGCTTCGGTGGCGTGGTTGGAAGCATGGTGAGCTTCTATGCCCATGATAGCGGGGTCAAACCCGGCCGAAGTCGTCGGTTTTTTAAGAGCGTTAAAAGTATGCCTTTCTTCGGAGGGGAAGTAAAGCCGGCGGTCCCATCTCATATATTTATGGCGTGTTAAAGAACATTCCACTAATTACACCTGTGTGAAGCTAAATTATATAGATTAAGAATGTAAACAACGCTCTTAGGTTCCTACGTTCGTTGCCAAGGAGCCGACCGCGGTGGCGTCTAGTAGCTAAGTTCTAAACTGATAGTCATTGACGGTGGCGTTTGATGGCAAAAGTAGGAACTATTTGAAAAATTCAAAGTCTGCAGTCCTTGCTTGAATTTAAAAATACAGATAACACACACTAATACAGTCATCACAATTAACACCGGTTATCAGATAGATTCTACACACACCCAAAGTACACGGGGCTACGTGACTGCGTTGTCGCAGACCCTAAACTAAGGAACCAACCAACCAACATCTTGTTGATTTGTACTTCCTGTACACAACATAACCTAGTAACTAAATATTGCACTTGGTGGTGGTGTTGTGGTTCTTGTATGATATCCTGGTCGTCAACCTCTCGCGCTTTGGTGATGGGTTGGAATATGTATGGGAACCTGTGTTATTGTTTTGTGTCTAACGGTGCGTGTAAGGTTGTGATTATTATTTAGCGTATGGCAACAAGTTAGATACATAATACAAGTACAAATATACACAGACAAGAACCATGTTTCCCGGGAGCAAGATTTAATTATCCACTGTGTGGTATCCTCTGTTGGCTCCAGAAAGTCATTTGGGTTACCTGTATAGGAACGTCGCACACATTAACTTACAATATGGGGATTGTTTGTAGAGAGGCACCACAGGCGCACTCCGGTGATGTAATACACTGTATTTCCACTTATAAAGGGCATCCCTACATCGTCGATGACTTTTGGCCTACTTTCGATTTTCGCAAAAAATGTAAGTAGACTTATAAGATCTACACAGGGCCAAAAAGTGTGTGTTTGTCTGTGTGTGTGTGTGTGTGTGTGTGTGTGTGTATACTCTGAATGTCTGTCCCCCCCTATCAATTCGAACACGGTAAAACAGACTTGAACGAAATTTGGTACAGAGGTAGAACTAGCAAAGGGCACCTCAGTACCATGTTTTATATCGCCGCCATCTTGACGGAAACATAATGGCGGCCACCCAAATGTTCAAAGCTTAAATCAAATTACGACTAACCCATTCATCCGATCTCTACCAAATTTTGCAACAAAATTCATGCTTTTGGGCTAACGCCGTGTGTATTTTGATTTGAACCATACGTTTCGGAGAAACCTTGCCTCCTTTTTCAATGGAAATAAACAATGTGGCCAAAGAAAGTATAACAATGAGATTACAAAAAATATAGATAAATTCCTCTGTTCGTCACCAGAGAGCAGCTGCCAGAAATTACTGTATGGACCAAGGTAGAACGGCGGACAGAGTAGTAAGTAACGAGAAGGTAAAGGGGGCGGGGTGAAAATATAGAAACTCCTCGAAGAATGAGGATGTCCAAAAGAAAAGGGGGGAGGTGGGAGGGGTAAATGGATATAAGGAAACATAAACAAATAGGGAGTGTATCTGAACGATACCTAACGTCATACAGTCAACGGAGAAAAAACAGATGGAAACTCCTCCAGTGACGAACAAAGGATATCAAATGAGCCATAGAGGGAAAATGTACAATCTGAAATAGGTGAAGAACAGAGAGACTGAGAGGAACTATCTCCCTAGATCCTTAATAACTGGTAGCCAAGTGTCACTTAGCTGATATCCAGTGTCTCTTGTTAAAATTATTGGGATTTTTACGAATTTCAACTGCCTCCCTTATAATTCTAGACCAGTTGTGCTTAACAAGGGCAAGCACATGAGCATCCTTGAAACATACATCGTGCCCTGAAGACAGGGCATGTTCAGCTATAGCTGATTTGTCAAGTTGGTTTAGACGGATGTTCCTTTGATGCTCTTTGATGCGAGTTGCAATGGACAGTTTTGTTTGTCCAATGTAGACTTTTCCGCAAGTACAAGGGACTTCATACACCCCAGGTTGTAGTATTGGGGTCAATTTACCTTTGTTTAATGCTAAACGTTGACGAATTTTCGTCATAGTGCCGAAAACTGTTTTTATCTTGTGCTTGCTGAGAATCTTAGCAACGCGGTCAGTGGTGTTGTGAATATAAGGGAGGTAAGCAGTTCCTCTCACGTCGGTGCTCTGAGAAGGTTGTCTATCCCTCCTTCTGGGATGCAGGGGCCTATATATAGTGGATTCATTATAGCCATTACCCTTAAACATGGTTTGTAAGGCATGTAACTCTTCCTGAAGAGTTGATGCCTCACAAATACGTTCCGCTCTTTTGGCTAGAGTTGTTATAATTCCTTGTTTTTGTGCTGGGTGGTGGTGGGAGTCCGCATGTAAATAACGGGGTGTATGAAGTCCCTTGTACTTGCGGAAAAGTCTACATTGGACAAACAAAACTGTCCATTGCCACTCGTATCAAAGAGCATCAAAGGAACATCCGTCCAAACCAACTTGACAAATCAGCTATAGCTGAACATGCCCTGTCTTCAGGGCATGATGTATGTTTCAAGGACGCTCATGCGCTTGCCCTTGTTAAGCACAACTGGTCTAGAATTATAAGGGAGGCAGTTGAAATTCGTAAAAATCCCAATAACTTGAACAGAGACACTGGATATCAGCTAAGTGATACTTGGCTACCAGTTATTAAGGATCTAGGGAGATAGTTCCTCTCAGTCTCTCTGTTCTTCACCTATTTAAAATTGTACATTTTCCCTCTATGGCTCAGAGCCTGGATTTGATCTCCTTTGTTCGTCACTGGAGGAGTTTCCATCTGTTTTTTCGCCGTTGACTGTATGACGTTAGGTATCGTTCAGATACACTTCCCTTTTGTTTATGTTTCCTTATATCCATTTACCCCCTCCCACCTCCCCCCCCCCCCTTTCTTTTGGACATCCTCATTCTTCGAGGAGTTTCTATATTTTCACCCCGCCCCCTTTACCTTCTCGTTACTTACTACTCTGTCCGCCGTTCTACCATGGTCCATACAGTAATTTCTGGCAGCTGCTCTCTGGTGACGAACAGAGGAATTTATCTATATTTTTTGTAATCTCATTGATATACTTTCTTTGGCCACATTGTTTATTTCCATTGGAAAAGGAGGCAAGGTTTTTTCCGAAACGTATGGTTCAAATCAAAATATACACGGCATTAGCCCAAAAGCATGAATTATTTATGTAATAATCCGGGCCGTGAAAGTCTTAATATGCAAACATATGTATATGGCAAGCGTCTTTAGACTAAACTACAAGGTCATCAATCCAATAGTTTGCAGATGGCAGCCATGTTTGTGTGCAAATCGATTCCCCCTATCAAATCAAACATGGTGAAACCGAATTGAACGAAATTTGGTACAGAGGTAGCACTAGCAAAGGACACCGCGGTGTCAAGTTTTATATCGCCTCCATCTTGACAAAAACGTAATGGCGGCCACCCAAATGTTAAACGCTTAAATCAAATTACGGCCTACCTATTTATCTGATCTCTACCGAATTTTGCAACATTATACCTTTCTGTATGAAGAATCGTTTGACCAAACTACAAGGTCATCTGTCTAATACTTTGCGGATGGCGGCCATGTATGTGTGCAAATCGATTCCCCCTATCAATTCAAAGACAGTGAAACCGAATTGAACGTAATTTGGTACAGAGGTAGCACTAGCAAAGAGAACCTCAGTGTCATGTTTTATATCGCTGCCATCTTGACGGAAACGTAATGGCGGCCATCCAAATGTTCAAAGCTTAAATCAAATTACGACTAACCTAATCATCCGATCTCTACCACATTTTGCAACAACATATACTTATTTGGCGAGCGTCTTTTGACTAAACTACAAGGTCATCAGCCCAATAGTTATCATATGGCGGCCATGTATGTGTGCAAATCAATTCCCCCTATCAATTCAAACACGGTGAAACCTAATTGAACGAAATTCGGTACAGTGGTAGCACTAGCAAAGGGCACATCATATTCATGTTTAATATCTGTATAGCACGTTGTATTTCATCAAGCTACTACAACCAACATTCAATCATACTCCTTGAAAAGGACAAAGAGTTATATCAATGCACATGCATTTAAGAGAAAGTAGGCTATATGTTATTTACTAAACATCTTGTTTCTCACCCGATTCAGTGTGGTCCAGAGCTTACGAGGTAGATGATGTCCACAAGGAAGATGTTCACCAGAAAAAAATGTTGTGTAGGGACCTGTCTGTGGCAATTTTCCAGCGACTTGTCCATTCTTCTAAAGGGTAGAAATCCCCATCGGCCAAAGCGACAGCATCACGCAAAGATGGATAACGTGACTTGAGCCTCTGTATCTTGTGATGTAGTCCCCTTAATGATAAGTTTTGATTTTTCCTCTCCAGGAACCATTTCACTCATTCTACTACACTTCTGCTTGAACGTTGTATCTTCTTTCAGTAGTCCCTTGCGGTTAGCCTCATCGAAGACTTTTGAAAATCGATTACTAGGTCGTCCACCTGTCCCCACCTGTACATCATTTCTGATACAACTTACTCCGAGCTATCCAGCTGTGCCTCCTTAAACCACACGGCTCAGTTTATAAAAAGTGTCCAAGCCTACAGCTCATGCATACCGCGCAGGATAAATCTTGTGCTTTCATTTATGGTCCTGAATATCGAGGTCATTATTCCCCTACACTTAGGAGTGTGTGTAATTTGTCCAACAACCTGTGTTATTTTGGTATCAATTGAAATTCGTATATCCGTACTGGATACTAGGACTGGGAAGGAGGTGGCCCTGGCCAAAAGTTAGCAACTATCCTGCTATTTGCCTGAAGTTGAAGTGGTAAACCACGCAAAATCTCTTGTTGCAGGCTGATGCAGGATTCCAGCTCACCTCAGCTAACGTTTACCTCACAAGAGCTAGTTGTTTGGCAGAGTCAGGGATCAAACTGTGACCTCAAGGCCGATAGACATGAATGCTACATGGTCCTGACAACCTGTACTATTTTATTCATTAACCAATTGAAAAGCCATTATGAATATAGGCCACACTGAAATACTGGATCTGACTTTCAAGCATTCTATTAATAGAAAGCTGAAGGAAGTATGAGACTTCTGTTACTTAGGAAGAAAAATAACCAGTGATGGACGAAGCAAAGAGGATATAAAAAGTAGATTGGCTTAGGCAAGGAAAGCATTTCTACAGAAAAGGAATTTGTTGACATATACATATAGGTATTAGGAAGTCAATTTTGAAAGTCTTTGTCTGGAGCGTGGCACTCTATGGAAGTGAAACGTGGACAATTGGTGCAGCAGAAAATAGGAGAATTGAAGCGTTTGAGATGTCGTGTTACTGGATAATGATGAAGATCAGATGGGTAGATAGGGTTACAAATGAAGAGGTATTAAGACGAGTGGGAAAGGAGAGATGTTTCTGGCGACTGCTAATGAAGAGAAGAGATAGATTGGTAGGACACATACTAAGACATCCAGGAATAGCAAGCTTAGTTATGGAAGGAAGGGTCGAGGATAAGAACTGTAGGGGTAGACCAAGATTAGAATATGTAAAACAGATTGCTATGTAAAGATGAAACGATTAGCTGAGGACAGGGAGGTATAGAGAGAGCTGGATCAAACCTGTCAAAAGACCGAAGACTCAAACAACAACATTAAAACTGATGTTTTTTGTTTGTAGTTATTGTTTAAATTAGGGGATTTTGAATGGTGATAATCAGCCTCGTTTAGTTGGGTGTGCGTGCGTAATCTGTCTGGCAAACTGTTGTTATTGTGGTGTCTGTAATTGCGACAGGGTTCTGGAAGTAAGACTCCATATCTTCATACTGCAATTATAAGAATTAAGGTGTATCTCTTTTTTTTTCTTTTTTGTGAATTACCACGGAGTTTTGAGTAATATAGGCCTACGTCTCTCAGCCTGTTTGTGCTAAATTAATGTTAGTTTGTTAGGGTATTAGTTCATTAGTTCGTTAGTTTGTTAGTTCATTAGTTCATTAGTTTGTTTGCTTGTCTGTTTGTTTATTTGTTTGTTTGCAGCTCGAAAACGGTTGGATGTTCAAGTAATATTTTGTATCTGTATCTACCACAGACTTGGCACCACTATTTTTACCGTACCGTTCATTAGTGGGTTTTTAAGTATCCCCACCCTTTTCAAAATACAGTATATGCTGTTAGACGAAATATCTAAGTCGTCGTAGAAGGACGAGTCGAAACTCATTTTGAGAAGAAATCCTCGGATGGACCAAACCGACCTCAAAATCCATTTAACTTTCCATTTATCTCTGAAAAATGTAGTGTTTCTCCATTTATCATCTAAAACATAATACGAACGGTATGTACAAATCATTCCGTTATGTAAAAGTTTCAACCTATTAGAGAAATAAAATAAAATTTGGGTCAAAGATATCATAACTTGATTTACTTCAACAGCAACTTAAGTTCTCGTCAAAAAAATTATATTCAAACCTTTTATAGTTCACATTTAAACTTTTCACCCCTAATAACAAGCAAACCAAAGTATCATGTGCCGCACACTCATGCTTTCGTCGATTAGAGTGAAACCTAGGCAAATATATGAAGAACTATTTCTGAATTAACAAGTAGTTCCGTGAAGAACTAAAGCCTATTTTCATATATCCTACTTATGTTAATTGCCACTATCAACATACAAAATTTCAGTTTGATTGCTGAAATGGATTCATAGTGATTGAGAACCGACTAAATATTTCGGATGGTCGTCATGTTAAATTTTTATATATGTATGTCTTAGAGTTATGTACTGTTACATGTAGATTATTGTGTACGTGTAGTATTCAAACTTCAATCGCATGATTAGGACACAATAAGTAAGAACGAGGTTTTAAAAATTCGCACACCTGCCATCTTGTGGTTATGGAAACAATTGAAATAAATTAGATGCCAGTGGATTTGTATAAGAATTTACTGTACCAAGTTTCACTGCACTCGGATGGTTAAATTGCGCGAAACGTCCATGTGAATACTGTATTTATACTTCGCGTCAGCGCACTGTTGGATTCGTGATCAGTAGGGTTCGGAAGTTTAAGACCTAAAGAAGTACAAAATATGCAAGCAAATATGCCCTAAAAACTAGCTAAATATGACCTAAAAACTATAAAATATGGCCTAAAAACTATAAAATATGGCCTAAAAAATATGAAATATGACATGAATTTTTGGGATAGGTAGAGTATCACTAACATACAGTAAACGTCGTAAGTGCCAAAACAATTTTCCAGTGTATTGGGCATGTGATATTTTGATTTTACAAGTGACTTTTTTAATGAACTATGTGTATTTGCAATGCATTTTATGCCCATAAGTGTTTATAATGTGTATATCTAGCTGATGAAGAACAACATTATTGTTCGAAACATGTACCAGTACAAAACAGTGCTAATAATATTACAAGTATTGAAAAGACAGAAATAAGAGTATGTCATTTAGTGGAATTTAAATTCAATATGGACCATTATGGATAAAAACAATTTTCTTGTTTGCTAATTGCTTCTGAGCTAAATATATCTACTGGAGTGATATCCTGTTGAATGGCGGAAGCACACTGTCGTCATGTTCCGTGACCTAATGTGTACAGCGTCGCAATCTAACTTATCCAGAAAGATGTGCTAAAAGACGTCCGTAGAGGAGCGCCTTCTTGGAATCAGATCTTCTAAACCTGCTATCTGCCTGTTTCGGGAAAAGAAAGAAAAATACATCTACTGCACTATTCGGAAATCCTGTGTTTGAAACTCGACGCAGGTAACACGTACCTTGTTAACGACGCCTCAATTTAAACAAAAATGCTGAAATTATAACCAAATATGACCTTATATCACTAAAATATGACCAAATAGGACCAAAACAATAAAAATGACCGAAAAATGCATTTATAGGCAACATCAAATTGCTTTAAACGTGGTCAGGGACCCGTCATTCAAACTTATTCTTCAGATTTCGGGTAAAATGAGCTCAGGAAAAAAATATGACTTTTCCTTAACATCCGAACCTTAGTGATCACCAGGTTATTGAAAGTCCTAGGTGAACTTATGTTCATAGCCCCTATGAACATAAAAAAAAATAAGTTTGATTGCTGTAATAGGTTCGTAGATATTGAGAACAGTCTAAATACTTCGGATGGTCGCCATGTTGGATTGTTATATGTATAGGCCATAGAGTCATCTACCATTAAAAGAAAATTATTGCGTAGGTTCATTATTAAAACTTTCACTTCGATCGCATGATTATGACACAAGAAATAAAAACTTAATTTTAAAATTCGCACAGCCGCCATCTTGAGTTTATGTAAACAATTGAACTAAATTAGATACCAGTGTATTACAATGTGTATAAACATTTGTTGTACCAAGTTTCATTGTTTTGAATCATTAAATCGCGAGAAAAGTCTATTTATACTTTCAACTACGCTTGGCCGCCATGTTCGTTTTGTAGTTAACCGGTTTTTGAAAGTCTCATAGATGAACTTCCAGTAGTGCCCTTTATCTCCGTACAAAATTTCTGAGTGATACCGGTAATAGTTTCAGAGATATAGAATGCCGGTGAAATAATTCGCACAGCCGCCATCTTGAGGTTATGTAAACAATTCAACTAAATTAGATACCAGTGTATTACAATGTGTATAAACATTTGCTGTACCAAGTTTCATTGTTTTTGGATCATTAAATCGTGAGAAAGGTCTATTTAAACTTTCAACTTCGCTTGGCCGCCATGTTCGTTTTGTAGTTAACCAGTTTTGGAAGTATCATAGATGAACTTCCAGTAGTGCCCTTTATCTCCGTATAATATTTCAGGGTGATGCCAGTAATAGTTTTTGAGATATAGAATGCCGGTGAAATAATTCGCACGGCTGCCATCTTGAGGTTATGTAAACAATTGAATGAAGTTAGATCTCGGTGCATTACAATGTGTATAAATATATACTGTAGCAAGTTGCATTGCGTTTAGTTAGTTAAATCGCGAGAAACGTCTATTTAAAAGTCGCAACTTTGCTTGGCTGCCATGTTGGTTTTGTAGTTTCCAGGTTTCAAAGTCATATAGGTGAAGTTCTAGTAGTTCCCTTTATCACCGTACAAAATTCCAGGGTGATATCCGTAATAGTTTCGGTGATATTGAATGCTGGTGAAATATTTCGCACAGCCGCCATATTGGATTGGTGAGACGTAACAAAATTTAAAGGGCGTGGTCCGGGTCGTCCGGAATAGTGCTATGAACTTACCGAGTTTCATTGAAATCGGTCCAGCCGTTTAGATTTTATTAGTGGGACACCCACACACGAATCACACACGTACGCCCAGACGCGCAGACACACACTCGGACAAAAGGTGATTTCATAAGCCTATTTTTTTTTCATAAATGAAAATAGGCTATTAAAAAGACATGAGTTAAAAACCAGTTTCAAAGTTAATCCGCAGAATGTATTCTTCGATTGATTAAAGGTATAATGTATTTACTGTCGTCTACGAGAAGCAAGATGGTAAATGTCGAGAAAATTAATAATGACCGCTGTTTAATTTCTTATTTTTCGTTAAACGCATGACATGTGATGCGAAGAAACTGCAGCCGTAAGCTTGATCTAGTACAAAAACGTGCAGGATAGTTTTGATTGTAATGCTACTACAATATTTCGCCTACCTAGTGAGCATATTTGCGATCCATGGCTTCCACCATCGCATCTGCCCTAGGAAGTCCTTCCTTCATCCCGGCCAGGAATGTGTTTGTCTATTGTGCAACAATCAGGGCGATGTATACTTCGTCATGGAGTGAGATAGGAGACTGGTACTGACTCAGTTTTGTTTAGACGAGGACTGATTAAGAAGGATCAGTTGTTCGAGCAACTCGGCAGTGGAAACACCAGAAGGCAATACTGTTTATAAGTCAGCCCTGGGAACTTATGCGTCGCTCATTGTTTATTTAAAGATTTTAGTCTTTCAATTATTTCAACGTAATTTATTTAACTGGCATTTCGGTTATGTTTGTTGTGCTGTCGTAAATGTTGTTTGTATTAAAGTAGGCATCCGATTCTTGATTTAAGTTATGTAATTCATTGGTATTTAGTTTGGAATGCAATAGTTGTTCGAAGATTAACTTGGTTCCTTCTCCTTAAAACACTATATCGGATCACTAGCATTGAGCCATGTTTAATAACATTTATTTTGGTACCGGTATTTAAGTTATGAACTTGAATGGCAAACAGATAATAACATTAAGAATATATGATGATATGTGATAGTTTTTGGCTGGTACGTACGAAATGATATTCGAATATATTTTGTAAATTTGAAACTCAGTTATACATCTCTGTGCACACACGTGGGTTCTTTGCACTGTGAGAGAAAGAAGCCAGCCCGGAAGACGATCAGGAATAGAATTTAATCCTCGCCTCTTAGCTAATACGTGCGCCTTTAAGATTCAACAACCGTAACGAATAGCTTCCGTGAAGTGGATATGCTTTTACCGGAACAATCATAGGGCACCCTAATACTGTAGTTCACAATAAAATAACATTAAACATGGATTAATTACTCCCTGATCTCAGTTTCAACACAGAATCCGGCTCAAGTTACAAAATAAATATATATATATACAGGGTGTAACAAAAAAATGTACGGCACAAAATCCAGGAAACATTCCTCAAACGTAGACGAAAACATTTTGTTATATGAACAAGGGTCCGGAAACGCTTTGTTTCCATGTTATGCCTCATTGTTTCCAATTCATTAATCATGGGAACCACACAAGAACAGAACGTACCAGCATACCACATGCAACTCTTTCTGACAGGAGATGTTCAATATGCCTTCCGTGCGCATTCATACATGCATCAACCCGCCGTCGTAGTGAATATCGGATGCGCTGATGTATACCTGGAGTATTGCGGATGGTTTCGCAGCCTTCTATAATACGGGCACGGAGTCTCTGGACATCTTGTACTGGGGTTCGATACACAAGAGCTTTCAAATGCCCTCACAAATAAAAGTCCAGTGATTTTAGGTCCGGAGAGCGTGGAGGCCAGGCAATTGGTCCACCTCTTCCTATCCATCTGTCACCAAATCTGTTATTTAGAAGCCGACGGACATTAACACTATAATGAGGAGGTGCTCCATCGTGCATGAAGAACATGTTTTGCCGCACAGCTAAAGCACTTCTGCTAAGTCGCATGCAACAGGGCCATGTAAAACAAAACACTGGTGGTGCACCTACGATAATGACAACGTAATCAGACGTAACCAAGAGTGCATGTTCCCCACGATTCTCACGTTCTGTTCTTGTGTGTTTCCCATGCTTAATGAGCTGGAGACAATGAGGTATAACATGGAAACAAAGCGTTTCCGGACCCAAGTTCATATAACATAATTACTTCTTCTACTGTGAGGAATGTGTCCAGCATTGTGTGCCGTACATTTTTGTTACACCCTGTATATACACATACCAAAAAATGTTTTTCATAACGACGAATATAGAGAAAATATTGGAAAAGAAGAACATTGTCAGATACGGGGTATTGGAAGTTCAGTGACGATATGTACCGGTATTAATTTTGTATTAACTATTGATTTACATAATATACAATAGACTTGCGAATATCCTATGTAATTGGGACTAGGACTACTTAGGATACTTAAGACCTCGGATAATACGGAGATAATGTGCTAGTAGGTCGTAAGGGACGCGAAAATACTCTAAACAGAGTAGTACCGTAATCACTTATTACGGTACAACACAATTCCTTAAAATTTTCATTTATATAGTTTAAATAAAAGACAAACAGATTACGTATTAAATGAGAAGATTACTTTTTGAAAAAGTCTTTAGGGCTAACTTCTTGCCTCTCTTGGACTCCACCATGTAACGCCAACTTCTTCTTGCTGTTCAATGTAGGCTATAGCAGCTTCGATCACCATGAGTCCCTTAGAATGTGCTTTCTTTGGTGTCGTGCTCCTCATAATTGTTTCCAGGTTAGATGACCATATCATCAGTAACGTCATCAGTCAGCTCCATTTGTTGATCTTGCTTAACCACTCGAGGATGTCTTATTTTTCGATTGGCGTATCCACTGGTAGCTCATTACCTACCTGGACGAGTTCAAAGACAAGTCCTATGTTCGATCCCAGCAAAGGTTTGTGGCATTTCTCCAAGCCAAACAACTTTCTCCGTGTTTATATTCCAACAACTCCTTCGGTTAACCCAGAGCCTTGATTAACTGGGACTTGGTTAACCGCGAGTTTACTGTGCATATAAAATGCTGTGCAAATTTACACTTTGAATGCACCATTCATCATCATCAATCTTAGCCCAACAGCATATTTCGATCTAGAGGTACATAATGAAACTCCTTTTACAGTGGTCGTGGATTCCATTCCCAAATCTGTCAACAATGTAATTCCTGTCTGAGGTTTGAAACGGGTTATGCTCAGACTCGTGAGGAAGTGGTGGGTGAGTTTGAATCGCATCGTATTAATCTCACACAAGAAGCTTCCTGCAGTTCCTAATTCCTACTCAAGGCAAAGGCTCACTTAAGACCACGTCACACCTTCCTTGAAATCTCAGCCCCTGTTACATGAATGAACACTATTACAGTCAACACAAGAATAGAGGTTATCAGAGAGCTTCTACTCACACCTGACCACAAACCTAAATATCGTAGCCTTCATCATCATTATTATTATCATCTTCATCATCATATACACACCCAAGTGCACGTGGGCAATAACTATGACTTTCCGTGTTCCTCAATGAAATAACATCAGCATCATCATCAACGCCATCTTGATAAATGTACTATTTTTGGAACAGGCAAGATTAACATGTGACTTCCACCGATAATAATAATAATAATAATAATAATGTATGGCCTGGGTGCAGGATGCAAACTTTGTTATTTGCGCCCAGAGGGCAGCTTGTTTGTCGAATTTTTGTCGTTCCTTGGAGCGTAATGAAAGTCAAGAAGGTTAGATATCTAAGCTCCTTGACACTATAGCGCTTTCTATTAGAGAAAGGAGGAACTTTGTGTTGGCAGAAAATCCTGAGATTAATTTTGCCATTATGAACACGGCCTACTGAATTTAAATGGGTTCTTTAACATGCCGATAACGTATAACATGCGTGCCAAGATTTCTGTTGCCTTACAAAAATCACTTACCATGGCCAGGAGGGTACTTGAAAGCTTGGGGTTGGTAGTCCGACACGATAACCACTCACTCACCGTGGCAAGCTGCTTTTCACCAACGCCTCAGTCTCATTCATCGCTGTGATTATATGGAAGCTATTGAGGTATGGATAATATAAATAATAATAAGGCAGATCCAGTGCCTGTGAACGTTGAGAAATGTGCCACACGAAGAGTAGGGGCTATTGCACTGGCTGAATGGCTAATATGCCCTATTATAGAGGGTAAGGTGTGAGGAAAGGTTGATAACTCACATAACCTAGTTTCCTCGGTGGATCCATCTACCTACTGATTCTAAGATCTCATGTTCGATTCCCAGTAAAGGATGGGTGAGAAAATGCCACTGTGTCGGACGATGTCGGCTCGTAAAATATATCTCGTTAAGATCATACTTGTTGATTACAAGTCAACTATATCTCAGCCACAGGTCATTAAATAGAGTTCCGGTTTTTGTACTGGGTCACAATGCAAGTGTAACGCCAAATTTCGCTAGTAAATCAACTAAATGGCTTCAGTTCTACACCAGGAAGTTGAGGTCGTACGATTATTATTTTACCCTATTTTCATTTAAGTCCTTGAGTGTGTGTATGTGTGTGTTGGCGTCCGTGTGTGTGTGTCCCTCCCCCTAATAACGTATACACAGCTGGACCGATTTCAATGAAACTCGGTAAGGTAATAGTACTATTTTGACCGACCCCGACCGTGTCCTTCGAATTTTATTACGTCTCACCATTCCAAGCCTACAGTATGCTAGTGCCATTGACACCTATGGTATATCCGCACTCTCTGGCGGACAGTCAGCCTCGTTTGGTGTCATGAACTTGTTACGTGATCTCTCTGTGAACGTGTTATGCCTCTGAGCGGATCGGAATTCTCTCTGTCTGAGCTTGGGTTACTTGTGTGGGAGATGTCAAAGTTTGATCTTACTGTTCCGAGAAATCCCTGGTTGTAGCGCGCACGTATTTGTGTGTGTGTATGTAGGGGGAAATTGGACTCAAAAGCGGTAGTTTGAATCCCGACAGTGAAGCAGATATCTTGAGTGTGGTTTTATCAGGACTTCTGAATAGCCTTGAATCCATTTTCAGTGTTGCCTAATTAACAATTAATTGATTACTTTTCAGTCGGTCAACGTTTATACTGTATTAATGTAGGTGGGAAATATAAGACTACATGTGATTGTATACTATACAGAGTTCATTGTTTCACTAGACTGGGATGTGGGAGGGTCCATGTGAGTGTGCCTGGTGACAGTTACATTGTTTGTTAGAAATAGTTCATTGTTTCATTAGACTGTAATGGGGGAGGGTCCATATGAGTTGCCTGGTGGCAGTTACATTGTTTATTAGATATAGTTCATTGTTTCATTAGACTGGGATGTGGGAGGGTCCATGTGGGTGTGCCTGGTGACAGTTACATTCTTTATTAGATATAGTTCATTGTTTCATTATACTGGGATGTGCGAGGGTCTATGTGAGTGTGTCTGGTGACAGTTACACTGTTTATTAGATATAGTTCATTGTTTCACTGGACTGGGATGTGGGGGGAGGGGTCCATGCGAGTGTGTCTGGTGACAGTTACATTGTTTATTAGATATAGTTCATTGTTTCACTAGACTGAGATGTGGGAGGGTCCATGTGAGTGTGCCTGGTGACAGTTACACTGTTTATTGGATATAGTTCATTGTTTCATTAGTCAATGATGGGGAGAGTCCATGTGTGTGTGCCTGGTGGCAGTTGCATTGTTTATTAGATATAGTTCATTGTTTCACTAGACTGTGGTGAGGGAGGGTCCATGTGAGCATTCCTGGTGACAGACTGACTTAGTGGTAGTATTTTGTTGTTGGTAGAACTTAAGTTTTTTTTTTTTTTTTTTGTTATTAGGATATTAGTATTTGGTTGTTAGTAGAAGTTGAAAGTGTAAATTATACGCCAAACAATACTCACACAAATATATATATATATTATATATCGTACATGTTCCGACCTGACATTGAGGTCTTCTTCAGCTCAATTTAAATTAAATCAATTAATGTTGTTCATTCTCAAGCACGTTAGCATGCTAGTCTTTTTGTTAATATTAATAATAGTATCAGGACGAAGATGTCATGGACATTGAGGGCTATAGGGTCTATAAAGGACAGAGAGCAGTGAAGATAGGCAAGAATATGCCAATGTTTGGAACAGCTTTTGCTGTAAATAAGAAGGTAATCAGTGCAGTTGTGGACTTGTCTAGCCCATCAGAAAGACTATCACTCCTAACTCTACGCTATGGTAACAAAGGCTATACCCTGATCAATGCGCATGCGCCAATTAATGAAGACAACAGGCGTAATCCCGAGAAAGTTGAACAATTCTGGGACCTTATAGAGGAGGAGATGGAGAAAATACCTATAAAGAACATCAAGGTTTTATTGGGCGACTTCAACGCTCAACTGGGAATAGAAGCAAGATATAGATCGACAGTAGGAAAATATCCTGCTCACAGAATGACCAACAAAAATGGAACAAGGTTTGTCGAACTATGTAGAGCGTTTGATCTTCAGATAATGTCAACTTTCTATAAACACAAACCAAGTAAACAGAAGACATGGCGTTCACCTGGCAATTTGAACGGAGAGAAACAAATTGATCACGTGGCAATATCCAGGACAGCAATGAAGGAGATTATGAATGTTAAAGTACAGAGAGGGGCCAAATTTGATTCAGATCACTATCTCTCGAAGATTAAAATGAATTTCATTCCTTTTAGAAAGGCTCCGAAAGCTGGAAATAAACTTCACAGATATGATGTGACAAAACTTAAGGTTGATCAAGAAGTATTGGAGCAATACCACCAGCAATTAACATTTAAATCCAAGAATTGGACTGACATTGCCTCCAAAATCCAACAAGCAGCCAATGTTTCAATCTTGACAGCACAGAAGCGTAAACACAGATGGTGGAACGAGACCTGTGATAGTGCATGTGTACAAAGAACAGATGCCTGGAAGAAATGGAACTCAACGAAGAGACAAGAAGATTATAACTCGTTTTGTGACAGTCGGAAAGATGCAGCCCGGGTTTTCCGAATTGCAAGGCGATCATATGAAAAACAACAGATGGAACAGATTGATCAGGATTTCAGGAAGAATAATGTCAGGGACTTCTATCAAACTTTCAAGTGTAATCTGAAAGGGTATCAAGCACCGAGCTTGTGCTTCAGAGATGAGAATGGAAAGTTAGGTCTGAACAACAAGGAGAACTGTCGTATCTTGGCTGAGTACTTTAAGAAATTACTCAATTGTGATGAACCAAAACATAGGCTACTCATAGGCGGTCCTACTCAAGTAATGGCCAACTCGCATCCACCTTCTAAGACAGAAATTAAAATTATTATCGATGGTCTAAAGAATAATAAAGCAGCGGGAGAGGATTCCATTGTGGCAGAACTTCTAAAACTGGCAAATGAAGATACTCTGAATATATTAGCTGAGCTCTTTGCGGAGATATGGAGAACTGGTAGGATACGCACAGAGTGGCAGTCTGCATTAATTCACCCTCTCCACAAAAAGGGGGATAAGAAGGACGTTAATAATTACAGGGGTATATCAATTGTATCTGTTCCCTACAAGATCCTATCCAAAGCACTCCTGAACAGAATTGAAGAAAATCTTGATAATCAGATTGGTGAGTACCAGGCCGGTTTCAGAAAGGGACATTCTTGTCCGGAACAGATTTTTAACCTGAAAAACATCATTAGGTATAAGACGATAGGCAGGTATGACTATGTGGTCGTATTCATTGATTTTAAGAAAGCGTATGACTCAATTGACCGCGAGTCGCAACTGAATATTCTGGAAGAATTTGGAGTGGATGACACGTCTCGAAATCTGATTAAACAGACTTTGACCGACACAGTGTCAAAAGTAAAATTCAATGGCGAGATCTCAGATCCCTTTGTAATCAAAACTGGTGTCAGACAAGGTGATGGATTATCTCCAATCCTTTTCAACTGTGTATTAGAAAAGGTCATTCGTGAATGGAGGAAGACACTGAGTCGGGAAGAAGGGAATGAAGATCGATTCAGGCTAGGGCCCAAACTGAAAGGGTTGCACGTTGATTGTTTGGCTTTTGCAGATGACCTAGCTATTTTTGCCAACAATATTAAATCAACCATTGTAAAGATTAATCGGTTATCAGAGATGGCTGAGAAAGTAGGTTTACAGATTTCCTTTGAGAAGACAAAGTACATGACAAACATCTGTGATGGACCAGAATGGATGAAAACAAACCAAGGAAAGATTAAACGTGTAAAGAAATTTAAATACCTGGGTGAGGTAATCCAGCAAAATGGCCTAGAACAGGAAGCAATTAATCTTAGAATCTGGAAATTAGACCGAGCCTATCTCCTGACGAAAAATCTCTATAATAAGAAGTCGCTGAGCATTGGAGCCAAATTAAGACACTACAGCACGGTTGTCAAACCTGAAGCATTATATGCTTCGGAGACTTTGACTATGAACAGGCGGGGACTAGTCGACCAGTTGGTCAAAAGAGAACGCAGGGTATTGAGAAAAATTTTAGGCAACAGATGGGTTGACGGGCACATACGTTTGAAGTCGAACGAAGAGTTATATAAAAAGATAGAACCAGTCACGTCAACAATAAAAAGGAAAAGGTTGTTGTTCTATGGACACATTTTCAGAATGTCCAACGATCGTCTAACAAAGAAAATTTGGAATTTCGTGAAACCAAAGAAGAAAAAATTAGCATGGTTTGAAGAATGTAACAAAGACCTTCTAGAAATTGGTATTCCGGACTGCAAAATTATGAACAGGTGTGAATTCAGACACCTAATCAAAAATTACCAGGGATTTAAGGTAGATGCAGAACCCAAAAGACGGAGGGGACCTCTTTCAGAAGATCGGAAGAAGGCGCTGAGTGATGGGCTCAAGAGATACTGGCAGGACATCAAAGCTGGCAGACGATCTAGAACGAAACATTGATTTTGATTGTTACTCCGTAGTCCATAGTGGCTCAATTCGAATGTAAAAAAAAATATTATTATTATCAACTTCTAACAGGACACAGATATTTCCGGAAATTCCTGCATAGAGTAGGTGGAACGAGTGGTAAAACATGCATATATTGTGACGACACCGATGATGTACTTCACACCTTTTTCATGTGCGGCCATTGGATGATAAAGAGAGAATATGTGGAAACTGAATTGGGAGAACTGACACCAGATAATATTATTTCTGTGATGTTACGAAACCAGCAATCATGGGATCAGGTAGCGGTGTATGTGGAGGATGTCCTTCGCCAGAAAAGGCGGGATCTGGAAGCGTACGAATGCCCTTAAGAAGAAATGAAGAAAGAAGAAGTCTGAAAGGCTAAGTAAGCACGATATCGCCCTGAAGTAATGCGAGAACGGTTCCGGGGTGATGAACGCATCGTGGGAAAATGGATGTGGTTTTTAATTGGTAAGAATCCCACACGACTGTGGAGTGCGGACCCATCACAAGTGTCTTTTGAAGATTTTCCACAGTCCCTCGTAAAAATATTATTATTATTATTCCAATATATGGTGGTGCTTTGTGAAAGTCCTATCAGCCTCAGCTTGACGAGAATGTTCTCTTGGTCCAGTCACAGAGAGCAGACAGGAATATGTGAAACTTTGAGACTTGTGTGCTAGTTGAGAGCTGGGAGTAAACAAAGTGGAAAAGTAGTTCACAAATCTTCATCAAGAGTGAGCTGAAGTCCTCAGTGATATATTGTGACATGATGGAAGAGAGGTCAGCAGCCAGTTTCTTCTTTTTTATGAAACTCTTTTCCCTCTTCACTGCGCGTGCAGTTCAAAGATATTCGAACTGTGAAAAGACTCGGTACTATACTAACAGCGCATTGAATTTCACAATGGGCTATTGATGTTATCAAGTAGCGTAAGTACCAAATCTAAACGATTACGTCCCCGATGCGTCCGGGCCATCTGATCGGATCCTTCGGATATGATTAAAGAATGCATCTGTGAACATGATTGGCTATCGGGAAGAAGAAAGTTCACAGACGATAACACTCTCAGTATACTCTCATTGATAAAAAATAGCACTTCAGGTAAACTGAAATATTACTATCGTTTGTAGTTATATGGTTTGATTTTGTTTATATAAATTCAAATAATCCTACAAGGAAGCATATATCGATATATTCTTGGCTATTGTTATTATTATTATTATTAGTATTATTATTATTATTATTGATTATGGTTGTTGTCGTACTGAGCGGTTGGTGCGTCTTGGCTTTCGTGGTTTAAGTGAGTTTGACGGTATATTTCAGTGACTATATTAGTGGAAAGGGTTGGGTTTTGTGTGGCAGTGCCTCTTCCGCACGACGAAGTGATTTCTCTACCTGAGGGGTGGCTGGGTGAGTAATGCTTCCATCTGTTCAGGAATTGTGTCCCCGTCGCTTGTGGAAAGTACGGTTATGTCCAACAGAAGAGAAGAGATTGGTGTCATGGAGAGATTGTGAGTGGAATCCACCGAGATTGTAAGCGGCGCAGATACCAGCGCTCAGGCCCAAGTGGGAGATTCCAAAGGCGTGCGATGTGTGGCGTCTACAAGAACTACTTCATCTAGGGAGCTGGACGTTGTATCTAATGTCATGGCGGAGCAGAGTACAATAATCTCGGGTGAAAATGGAGGTTCAGATGAATTGAGATTCATTGCGGACAAAGGTAAATGTCGAAATGAAATAGACATAAAAGAAGAGTCAGAGATTCTGAAAGGAATAGGATTACTGAAGATCATGATGGCAGCTACCAAAACTCAAAGAAATGTGAGTAATAATATCAAGAATAGCCTAGCGCAGTTAGTAGAGGTTTTTGATGTCCTCGATCACTGCCGCAAAACTAGATTGGCAACAGAGGTCACTACTATCACTCGACCTAGAACTCCCATATGCGAGAAGGCTGCAAGTCAAGGAGAAACAATGATTACTGTTATTGAGAGCCGTGTCAATTCCGAAAACATATCTGCAAATGAAATTGTGGTCATTGAACCTCCCGTGGAGAAGTTAGCAGAAAATGCCTGGCAAACAGTTCGAACAAGGAAACACAGGGGTCATAACGGTAAAGTTATTCTGGAGGACGAAAAGGGAGAACTTAGAAGTAATCATTCTCTACATCAGAAGGGAAATAAAACGAAGGATAGGAGACGCAACGAGGCAATAGTTATCAAGCCTACTGAGGGGAAAACATATTCAGAGGTTCTTCAATCATTGCGTCAGCAAGCAACATCTGATTGCAGTGACGTAAACCTTAAATCGATTCGCAGAACGTCGACTGGTGCGGTGCTCCTTGAAATGAAAGGGAAAAATGGAGATAAATCTAAGTTCAGGGAGATGATTTCCAAAGCCGCTGAGGGTTTGGGTGAAGTCAAAATGTTGGCTCCTACCATAACCTTGGAAATTAGGGATTTGGACTGTCTTACAACAGCAGAGGAAGTCCAGGCAATAATAGAGGACCGGCTTAAGGATAACATGGGTGAAATAAAAGTTCCTATTACCAAGCCCAATTCCAGAGAACAGCGTATGGCCATAGTTGTGGTAAACTCCAATGCGGCAAATGAGTTGCTCCTTGATCAGCATATTAAGATATGCATGGTTAGCTGCCGTATTCATAAAAGGACCAATGTGCTGTAATGCTTTCGATGTATGGGCTATGGTCACATGGCAAGACAATGTACGGGTCCTGACAGGTCGAAGTTGTGCTATAGATGCGGGGGAATGGAGCATAAAGCTGCTCACTGCACGACTGCCCCAAAATGATCGATCTGCGCGTGTGAAGGCAAGAATGACGACCATGTGATCGGGTCAGGTATGTGTGCTGTCTTTCGACGTGCATTGGAGAGTGCTCAACAGTCAAAATGCTAAGATTTCTACAAGGCAACATTCATCGTAGCAGGGTGGCTAACGATCTCCTAGTTCAGTTTGCTGCGGAAAAGAATATTGATGTTGTGCTTATTAGCGAACAATATAAGAACAGGGATATTCCATCTTGGTACTCTGATGAAAGTGGGACGGCTGCTATATGGGTAGCGGATCCAAGCCGAGTTTTTATTGAAAAGTTTGGTGCTGGAAATGGCTTTGTCTGGGTCAGGAGCAGAACTATTTCTTATGTAAGCTGTTACTTAACACCCAATGAATCAATTTGGCAGTTTGAGACCCGACTATCTGCCCTTGAGGATTTCCTAGGTACAGTAACTGGGGGTATTCTGGTGGCCGGTGATTTTAATGGTCGAGCAGTTGAGTGGGGCTTGGCTCATACAAACGGGAGAGGCCATAGAATTTTGGAGATGGCTGCTAGGTTGGACTTGGTGCTGCTAAATAGCGGTGATGTTCCAACATTTTGTCGACCTGGGCAAAACGGAACCACACCAGACCTAACGTTCGTCTCTGCAGATCTTGCTGCTTGCATTGCAGACTGGCATGTAATGCTAGATTATAACAACAGTGATCATAGATACATCCTTTTTAATACTAGGCCTCGAGGAGGCCTAGTCCATGAAATTCCGATACCGTTTAGATGGAACGTTGATCACATGGATGGTGAAATTCTCCTTGCAGTAATAGCACAAGGGAAACCAGTTCTGGAGGATTTGTTTCAACATAGCCCCGCGAGTTCTGCAGAAACCCTGGTTAGGTCGACCATTGATCTCATTGTTAAGGCTTGCGGAGCATCCATGCCCAAAAAGAAGATTTTTCCGAACAAACGGCCAGCCTATTGGTGGAATGTTGAAATAGCAGAGGCTCGACGATTGTGTTTTCGATTAAGGAGAAGGGCACAAAGGCTCTGCAGAGATTCTCTAGAGTTTGCAAATGCGATAGAAAAGTGTCGAGTAGCGAGGAGGGCTCTCAAACAGGCCATTGCTCAAAGTAAGGCACATAAATGGAACGAGCTCATTAACGATCTGGATCAGGACCCATGGGGTCTGGGCTACAAAATTGTCAATAAAAAGCTCGGCGGCATTATGGTGTCTACTGCTGCTAGGACGGCATCCCAGAAGGAAGCAATTATAGATGAGCTATTTCCTAATCATCCAGAGAGATTTCCCGATCACATTCCGGTGATGCTTGATGATATTCCGCTATTCACTAGAGAGGAATTAAAAACTACAGCACGATCTTTTCAGAATAAGAAGGCACCAGGGCCGGATGGAATTCCTGCTGAAGTGTTAAAGATGATATCCGAAGAGGAACCAGGTGTTTTGCTGAACATGTATAATTGTTGTTTACTACAGGGAGTCTTTGCGACCCCGTAGAAAGTGGCCAGGCATGTGCTCATGCCTAAAGGCAAAGGAGATCCCGCTACTGCTTCAGGTCAGAGACCTCTATGCATGTTGGACATGGCTGGCAAACTGTTTAAGAAGATGATTAAAGGAAGGCTTCAGGCAGCGAATGTTGCTGCAGGAGGTCTGTCCCCCAAACAATACGGTTTTGTGAAGGGAAAGTCCACCATCAGCGCCATTGAAGAAGTGGTGATGGCTGTCAGATCCATTGAGCATGGCAACCATTTCTCTAGGAAAATGTGCTTACTGGTTACTCTGGATGTGAAAAATGCCTTCAATTCTGCCCGGTGGATTGACATAATAGCTGCACTTGAAACAATATTTAACATTCCTCGCTACTTGGCGTCTGTTCTGAGGAATTATCTTTGTGATCGTTGGATACAGTATGACACAGATGAAGGAGTCAAGTGTCGCAAGGTAACAGCGGGGGCGGCTCAAGGCTCGGTGTTAGGTCCTGATTTATGGAACGTAAATTATGACAGCATTTTACGGATGGAGATGCCAGAGGACACTTCTTTGGTGGGATATGCTGATGATCTTGTTGTGCTCCATGGAGGGTCTGCAACTTAAACTTAATCAGGTAATGCGGAGAGTTTCCACCTGGATGAATGAACATGGTCTCCAACTAGCAGTTCATAAAACAGAACTAGTCCTTGCTACTAACAAGAGAGTTCCACGAGTTGTACCAATGCTAGTAGATAATAAAGTGATAGAAACAGCTCCTGCTGTTCGTTACTTGGGTGTTTTGATTGACAGCAAGTTAACATTCTGGAATCATATCAGCAAGATTGCTGATAGGGCAGCAAGGATTGTTAACAACTTGTCGCGGCTCATGGCTAATATTGGCGGCCCTTCGCCATTGAAGAGGAAACTGCTGATGAGAGTGGCGGAATCAGTTATTCTTTATGGTGCAGAGATTTGGTCAGTAGCTCTTGGCTCTGAGATGTATAGGAAGCGGATAACCTCTGTTCACAGAAGAGCTGCCCTCAGAATAACTTTTGCCTATCGTACAGTGTCTGGACCGGCAGTGCTAGTAATAGCTGGGGCGATACCCATTTACATCCTGGCCAAGGAAAGGCGCCGTATATACTTGCGCAAAGACGAGCATTCTAAGATACGCGTGAAGAGGGAGGAAAGAGATATATCTCTTCTGGAATGGCAGGAAGAATGGGAACGTGAACATCGTGGCAGGTGGACCGCTAGGCTCTTCAAGCAACTGAAGCCATGGTTGTCGAGGGAACATGGTGAGGTTAATTATTACATTACCATGTTTCTCTCTGGCCATGGTTATTATGAAGCATACCTCCATCGAATGGGAATTTCACCGAGTTCACGGTGTCGTTATTGTGATGATCAATGGGACGATGTTCAGCACACATTCTTTGCATGCTTGAGGTGGAGAAATCTTCGAAGGCTTCTGGAGACAAAAGTTGGAGTCATTACACCAGACAATGTGGTGGATAAAATGCTCAGCAGCAGAGAAAGTTGGGCACAGATTGCTATCTACATCTCTGACCTGCTGAAAACAAAAGAAGAGGAACCGAGAAGATTGGTTGCAGAAGACAGTGAAGATGATGAGTAATTTCATTATCATCACGTTAAATGAAATTGACTGAGACCTCTGGTTGTAACAGTGGCTCCACCCTGAAGTAAGGCTGAACAGGCAGTTCCGGGGTGGCCTTAAGCCAAATATAGGGTTTGTGGGTTTTTAGTAGGTAAGAATCCTGCACAGTTGTAAGTCCGGAAGCTTGCAATCTGTCTTTTGAAGATTTCCCCACGGTTTCCCTCGAAAAACTATATATATATTATAATTATTATTATTATTATTATTATTATTATTATTATTATTATTATTATTATTATTATATTATTATTATTATTATTTCATTTCAGGACATTGGGACGTCTCAGTTCTCATGTCAGTGGCGTCGTGAGTATAGTATGTTGAATTTGTCTAATAACCTGGGATTCTATGATGCCGGTAGTAGAGTAAATGTAATTTCTAAGCTCTAGGACAGGGCTAAGAGCCCCAGAACTTGAAGCAAGGTACCTCTTTGGCGTTTGTCTGGAGGGAGTGTGGAAATTTGTTTTGTTGTTAATTCTTACTAAGGATTTGGGACATCTTTGGCTTTCCACCAAGGGAGTGTGAAAAAAGTAGGGAATGAACAGATTCAGAATGGCTGCCGGGATTCTAACCATCAATCTCTGGAAATCCAGATAATCCATGCAATTATGATGTACATCTATGGCATCAGTGCTGTCATGGTAATTCTTTCCTTAGCTATACGCCCTCTCCGTGACAAAAAAAAAAAACAACGCTACTCCTTGACATATGAAACCCTGAGTTATTTAATACTTGGAAACGGAAGTCAAAAAGCGCGCGGAAACTTGCCAATACTTCTATCAATTCCGAAAATGGAATCGATATACGCTGGGCCAATCCAACGCTCCAAATCGAATATCGTCTCATGCTATCAGCTATGTGATGCCCAACCATTATAGGCTCACTTTGACCGACGTTTATAATGTAGATAATGCTTCCTTGATTGATATTTTAAAATATTGGTAGCATATGGGTTGGACTTTTCTCTTTCCATATATAGTCTGTTCATGGGCGGATCTAGGGGAGGGCGAGGAGGACGACTGCCCGGGGCCCCGCGGTCCGGGGGGCCCCGGGCCATGGATTTTTTAATTAATTATACTTTTCAAACTAATCTATAATTCATATTCCATTTTCCAGTGCAGCTATGACCTCCCGTGACCGTTTAGCAAGTTTATATTTCAGTGAAATAATAGAAGACTTCAGCCGGGAAAAAAGTCGTAAAGTAATATTTTAATATTTCATAGTATACATAATCGTCTTCAAGGGGACTTAAAGGTTTATTTCATATTATTAAAAAATGTACTGTAGTGTATTAAAAATATTGTAACTATCCTTTATTTTTTATTATTATTATTACCAAACTATTTTCCATTTGATTTGATTTTTTTTCCTATTGTTGTGGGCCCCACCGTATCATATCGCCCAGGGCCCCGCAAGGCCTGGATCCGCCACTGAGTCTGTCATTGGAAAGTAGGTGGCTTCCATTACAGCACTGCTTGGCATTCGTCATGTTAAACGATAAACTCAAGGTGGTGGTTTTCTCCATTTTCAATGGCTCGTTATCTCAACTGTCATCAGAGCATTGATATGCATAATACGGTACGCTGATAAGTTCCCCAACATCTCAGTGTGTTAGTAATACCACACGTTGGACCACCAGACTCGCACAAACGTTAGTCGGGATAGCCGCTGCCAAATGCCAGGAACAACCCTCGTACCCCCCAAAAAAAAGCACAGTAAAGCACATTAGCACGGCATTTCTAGAGTATGAGCTTTGCACTGAAAATGCAGGGTGTAACAGATGCATACAGCTCAGTTGGTTCGGCTGTCGGCAGTAATAGGAGTTTCGGAAAAGCAGTCATGCAGTCTAAACCCCTGATGGGTGAGCAACTTCTTTGCTTTAGATCAGTGGTTCTTAACCGGTGGTCCGCGAGTGCCTCAGTAGTGGTCCGTGGGAGAATAGGGTCCACCAGCACTTATAAAAAAAAGTGGCCAATAAATGGGGATTTCGAAAACGAGAATCGTCCGAATGTATTCGCGGCGATAACTATCAGGTTTTGAATTTAAATATCTTTAAAATAAGTGTTATTGAGGAAGGGTTACAACTGATAAGGTGTATTAGAGGATGGGGGGTCGGGAGTGGTCCGTACATGATTCAATTTCAGGCTGAGTGGTCCGCAGTCTTCTACGGGTTCAGAACCACAGCTTTAGATGAACAGCGGAACGATCGAATCTTCAAGTGACTGAATAAGCAGCTTTCGCCAATAAAGTACACTCTCCCGCTACACACCGAAGGCAGAGAAATTTCTGACACATCAAGGGTTTAGACGGCACATCTACTTACGTTCACAAGCTACTTTTTATTTTACTCAATGAAATATTTCTATATCACACCCTCTACGTGGTTCAAGTTGCTGAGTAGCCGGCAGGTGTAGCCTAGGGCCAGTGTGTGATGCTATGGAACTGTGTGATGCGACTGCTCCAGAAATGAGTCGGGTGTTGTATATCTATCAGATTAACCTCGTTATGTCTCACATCAATCAAGATTATCTCAACAAATTAGCAATTTTAACATGGGAATGTTTAACGGCTGGGAGTCTATCTGTGGTTACATAGACACATATCCGATAGGATGGCTACCATAGCAACAAGTGTTCGTCATCTAGGCCTCCCATATGGCTACCACAGCAACAAGTGTTCGTCATCTAGGCCTCCTATATGGCTACCATAGTAACAAGTGTTCGTCATCTAGGCCTCCTATATGGCTACCATAGCAACAAGTGTTCGTCATCTAGGCTTCCTATATGGCTACCATAGTAACAAGTGTTCATCATCTAGGCCTCCTATATTGTGCCCAAATCTAGGAATGGGTATTCCAAGTTTCAGACACCTAGATATCAAGGGAAAGGCTGTAGCCGCTTTTGAAAGTTCAGATATTTGTATATCGCGCTACATTGCTTCTCGAAGCATTTCGAAGGATTTTACCGATAGTTGGATGGCAAATGACGTAGCGAGTCATAGCAGAGGTGGAGGCTATTTATTGATTAAATAGTTAACTATGGAGTAGAGACTTGAGACTGGGATCAGATTACTGGCACGGCCAAATGAAAGAGAACGCAATTAGTATCAAGTAAATCGGACCAGGGATTCAAGAGATATGAGAATTTCTAGATATCAGGCGATGACGCGTGACCCTGACCGTTTTGAATAAAAGCCAGCTGGGCGAGGCATGGTCAGCTCACTTCATCACAAGCACTTGCAGAGCAAGTTACGTCTACGCTGAGCCAAGGCACATGGTTGCCGCATCTACGCAGAAGTTCTGTTCAAATCGTGATAGTCACGAGAAGTGCTGCGCAAACGAGTTGGAACTTAGTAAGTTTCTGGTGAGGAGAATCACTGAGGTGATTGTTTTTCTACAGACATTGGTGGAAATATTTATATTTTCACAAGGACATATGCTAGACTCTGTCTAGAAAATAATATTTTGTCACAGTCCATTAGTAACTTAATACTTGGATGTTTAAATCCATTTGCAAGTCAGTTTTCATATTTTGTAACTAGTTGACCACTTCGATCTGTCAGTACACTGAAGACTAGTCTATAACGGTGGCGTTCATTAGTCTACGCAAGGGAAACTGCAAGTTGTCTAGCGCATGGCAGATGGTGATTTTAATAAACCATGCCCAGGGAACGATCTTCAGAACAGCCGTTAATTGCTTAGACTGTCAATGTTTTTCTTGTACTGATGAGATTACAGTGAGTTATGTTACAACTGACATATCTAGGAAGAGATCACTTAGATCTGACCCTTTTCAAACAAACTGTTATGGCTTTGTTAGAAGCTCATATTAAAATGGAGCAACAGTTTATTCAAACGTCGAAAGATACTACCACTATGTCTGACTAGACGATTTGTGGGTCTACAATGGCGGCCGATACAAGGATTATACGTGCTTGTCCGATAGGGCATGTCTATGGATAAATCTGGTACAGACCAGGTTTACTACACTTCAAGACCATCAAGAAATGTAAGCCACATTTGAATTATATTATGCTTAGCTAATTGGAACAAACTATTTTTCTGCAGATGACCAACACATTTTTTTCGTCGTATTTAAAGCTTGCAATGATTTACGCAAGACTTATTAGAGTTATTCTGAGCATTTTCAGCACTCAGAACAGTTTAGGATCGATGACCGAGCATAACGAGCATTTATTTGAATTTTTCATATTTTGGGAAATCACGGTAATCAGCCGATGTAACTGTAAAAGTTAAATTCATTTTTGTTAAGGAATGGATATTTTTTCCATATTCGAAGGTTCGAACATGTGGATTCTCACATAATGAGATGATAATTAAACATATTTGAAATGATATAAATAATAATAATAATAATAATCCAATAATAATAATAATAATAATAATAATTTTCATAATTTTTCTAAATAATTCTTGGATATTATATTTTATAATAATCATATGTATTGAGAAAGAGCCTATGAAGTAGTTTAAACATTTCTAGTCTGGAACAGGAGATTTTCCGAAGGAGAGTGGTTAGCGCAAGCCCGCATTCAACCAACATGTCAGTTCTGGTTGAACAGTTGATATTTGCTATGAGCAAAGTACATTTTTCAGATAACACGGAGAGGCATGAAACGGGAAGCAATTGATATTTGTATCAAATAGGATATTTTTGTATTTATATAAAATCATGACGTAAATACACTCGAAAGTGAAATAAAGCTTTTCATGAGTATGGTAAATTCACGGGTTGAACTGAATGGTAAAATAAAATAAACTTGTAAGTTTATGAATCTTCCAGTGTTGATAACAAGCAGAGGCTTGATTTATTGTATAAATTTTGGGAAGATAATTTGTGTGTGGAGTAGTTGAAATGCCATTCCCAGGTGCGCGTGTTTAAGTCGCAGGAATGAAGGTTTTTTCGAGCATCAATCAAATAGCAGGTTCGATGGCTCAGGTTTATAGTAGGAGTATTGGAACTACACATTTCGTCGTATGAATAACCCGAAGGTTATTTCTTTGAAACCATCAGTTCTTATTTCAACCTTGTTTACGAATTCCATTTAGACTTTGATTTTGCTAGAACCCGGATTTGTCATGATAGTAGTTTATTCTTCTTCAGAGGAAGACCTTTGCCGTTGTTGTCGTAATATTGTGTTCTTACACAAATAATAGAATGGGCCACTGCCAATTAAAAATAATTCTTTAACCACGAATAATTTGAAGGATATTTTCAATCCTAGTGCCATGAACTAAATGAATTCATTATAAAGCTACAATTCTAATTTCCGCATTCTGTCGAAGAATTGCAAGTTGTAAAAGTTACTAGAAATGGCCATAAATATAAATATTTTTTTGATAATGATTCCAAGTGGATAATCTAATAGTTGAATGGTTCAACCATTTATTGATCAAGTTGATGATTCAGAAATCATATATTTTGTTTGGAACTTGAAGTTCATAATCGAGTCACTTCTCGAATGTTTAATGTCAGAAGAACAATTAATTGTTGTTGTGCTTCGCACAGTTCTTCGATGCTATGCTCAAGGTCAAATACTTTTCAGATGTTATTAATATGTATAAATAATTTGTGTTGCTTCTATGATGATAATATTTTCGACGAGATATTTTTTGAAACTGGAAAACAAGTGAAAGTTTAAGAAATTCTATAAACATTTATTCTACGAGTGTTAATATCATGTAAATAGTCAAACAGTGATCAACGATATTTCCAGTATGGACAATTCATTTTGAACTGGAATTAAATGTTAATAATTTTGGAACACAGTCCACAGGACTATCAATCGGACTTGTGTTTCCAAAGAGATTGTCAAATGTGTTTGGGAAATTTCTGTATATTGTGTGTAAATAAGAGTGTGGATCGCCACACGTGGATGATGCTGCTTTGAGCATCTTTGCAGTCAGATTTTAACTTTAAATAAACTGAGATAATTTTACCAGATGTGTTTCACCCAATTAAATCTCCTTCTATCCTTATTGTTGCATTGAGCCAAAAATCAGTAAAGCATTTTTTTAATTTGATGTCGTTTTTGCGATTTGCTTTAACCCATCTGGCGCTCCGGGATATTTTGATTCTCGTGCTGACTGATTATTGGTAAAATGCATATGTGGTCGTGCGGACTCCGGTCTAAACGGGCACATAAAATAAGATAGAGAGAGAAATGGCTTCGAACGTGGGTCCCGATTTAGACATGGTCAATCGCATGCCGATTTGAAATTGTGATAATTTTTATAGAAATATTTTGGGAGTTGAGAGATGTCTGGTTTGGATGAATAAATTAGTAGGAAACCCAATTAGTGGGGAAACTTAAAAATTTAACTTGGTTAATAATTAGAATGGGTTTGATTATTTTTGATAATGGCTTAACCATTAGGGCGTCAAGTAAATTCAGTAGTAAACGTTCGATGACTGGACATACACATTATTAGAATCCAGGTGGAGGATATTTGAGAACTTGCATATTTTTCTTGTGATATTGTGGTAATTGTAATTCGTAAAAGTAGAGAATTTTGTTTTTCCATCACGTCGATATTAGGACAAATCTCATTTTATTATAGTGTTCCAATTAGCTATTCATATTTCTTGTTCTAGTTATAAGCTTGTGTTTGCCACTGTTGTATACCCCTAAGTTTTGAATAATAATTGAAATTATGGAAGAAATGATGAGGATGATGAGGAGTTTGGAGGAGAGTTCAAAAGAGGCTGGACTGCGTGTAGCAGCCATTATGAAAGAAAATACTGAGGCTTTGGAAAAGAATCTTAAAGAAAATTCTGATTCTTTAGAAAGCAGGTTAAAAGATAACTTGAAGGAAAATTCTGATTCTTTAGAAAATAAACTTAAAGAAAATTCTGAGTCTTTAGAAAATAAACTTAAAGAAAGTTTGAAGGATAAACTTAAAGAAAATTCTGATTCTTTGGAAAATAAACTTAAAGAAAATTCTGATTCTTTAGAAAGCAGGTTAAAAGGGAACTTGAAAGAAAATTTAAACAGTAAATTTAATTCAATGGAAAGTAAATTTAAAGAAAATTCTGAAATTTTGAAAATGACACTTGAAAGTAAAATGAATAAATTATGCGAAAAAACACATGAGCTCGAAACTTCATTAGCTACTAACGCAAGTTTAATGGACGATAAATTTCGCGATGCCGATCTTCGATCCCAAAGCTTAGCTGATAGGATAGAACATGGTCTGAGGAAAGTTGGTGAAGACATGGTCAACCTGGAAGTCAGAGTGAAGAAGGAGAGTAACGAGATGGGAATTCTAGTTGTTCAACGTTTAACGGAACAATTCAAGGAACTTGTCATGGGAGAAATAAGAGAAGGTGTGATTAGTGAATTGAAAACTGAAATCAAGACCACAGTTGTCAATGAAATTAAAGACACACTCAAGCTGGAAAACCAAGAGGGAATCAAAGAGATTAGGGAATCTTTGTCATCCCATATTGAAGTAATTGCCAAAGATATCCAAGCGACTCAGAAGGACATATCAGATATGACAGGGTCATTGAAAAGTCATGAGGCTGTTATGAATCAGATATCCATTGATGTCAAAGACAATTGTAAAGAGACTGAAGCAATCAAGAAGATGGCAGAAGAAAACCAGAAGGAACTTGAGGCTATGAAAACTCAAATAAAGGATGAGAAACAGTCTGATCATCTGTTGAAAATGTCGAATGTAAGGGGAGAGGAACAGATACAGATAAATCTAGGAGGAGCTAGAGAGACTGATAGACAGGATGAGGTCAGGACAGTATTTCAATCCAACCCCATAACTGTATTTAAGAATATAGAAGATAAGCCTTCTAAATTTTCAGGGCGAGATTCTGTAACACCCGTGGAATTTTTGAGAGAAGCAGGGGATTACCTGAAAGATTCTAAGATCCCTAAAGAAAGACAGATCCGAGTGATAGGGAAGTTCTTGGAAGGTCCTGCACTTTTGTGGTTTAGAGCATTTAGATCCACCCTAACCACTTTTGAGGAGTTTTCTCGTGGGCTATTGAAGAAGTTTTGGTCCCCTGAAACCCAACAGCAAGTTAGAGCAGAGTTATATTCGAAGAGATTCTCGACGTCACAACCTACTCGATACTCTACGTACTTTTCTGGACAGCTGTCTAAACTCCAACATTTAGATCCGCCGATGCCAGATAACGAGTTGATTACTGCATTGATACGTCAATTTACAGCAGACGTCCAGAGGACTTTGATCGCTGCTGATATCTATAATATGGAACAATTTGATGAAGTATTACAGAAGCTGGACCATACAAACGCTCAATTCTTTCATCAGAAGGGAGCAAAGAGTAACAACGCTGTGTATGCTGTTATGGCTGATAGTTATTCTCAGACACCTCGAGAGATTCGAGAGGAGCGAGAAGAGAAATCGCCGAGGGAAGATCCGAATAAGAGAGGATGGAACCAATACAGTAACAGATACGTTACAAACCATATGCGAGACCGGATGGTGGTAATCGATACAACACTCGATGGAGAAGACCACGTGATACTCAAGGAAGGTACCAGGAAAGAAGATCCTATGGTAGAAATAACTACAACAACAGGGGGAATGTAGATACTCGTCAGTCCAATGAAGAGTTTAACAAGGAGACGAGGAAAAATTTGGAAGCAAGACACCAAGATAACTTGCAATTTGTGGAGCAGAGGCCCAACGATCCAGGTCCATCGGGAACACAACAATCCCGGGGGAATGGTAATGAAAAAAAAAACTTCGAATTCACAGTAGAAGATAGAATTTTGAACACTTTCACTTCCAGAATTATTAAATGGCAAGCAGAGGATGATGATTTAATTCAACAGAATGACGAACGAAAAGAAATGGGTACCAGAATTAGAATGCCGATCATTTCATGCGAAGTATTCGGTATGCCTGTCGATACTTTGATCGATACTGGGGCTATGCTTTGTCTGGTGAGTGAGAAGCTTTATATTCTGTGGAAGCTCAAAGAGAATTTAGAGGAAATTCCAGTATCAGGAATTAAGATCCAAGGAATAATACCCAATAAAATATCTCTGTGTAAAACACAATTATACTTATGTATTACGATTGAAGGACATGATTTCCGACATGTGTTTGTTGTAATGAAGGACATGGCTTTTGACATGATATTGGGAGCAGATTTCATTCAGAAATATCAAGCAGTGATAGATTTGAAGACAGAGACGATTAAATTCAAGAATACCGAAGAGATTAACTTCGAGGGAAAAGAAGAGGAAGACATCGAGGGAGATGCTCAATGGTCTCTGATTTTTCATGAAGCTGAAGGAAGAGAAGTCTACACTGAGAAAGAGTCCCCAGAGCTAGGGAAGATTTTGGAAGAGTATCAAGATATTTTTGATATTAAGCCTGGTGAAATTGAAGATTTTGAATATTGTAGAAGTAAACAATAATGGAAGCTATGAAGTAGCCAATACACGAACTGGTAACATCGTGGGAACTTATAATGCATCGAATTTGAAGATCTATTATTCAAGAACCAGATGATTTAATGTGTAGATAGGAAAAATAAAAATTTTTCAATTTTTATTTTTTGCTAGGTGCGGGGTGGATGTGCCTAAATCTAGGAATGGGTATTCCAAGTTTCAGACACCTAGATATCAAGGGAAAGGCTGTAGCCGCTTTTGAAAGTTCAGATATTTGAATATCGCGCTACATTGCTTCTCGAAGCATTTCGAAGGATTTTACCGATAGTTGGATGGCAAATGACGTAGCGAGTCATAGCAGAGGTGGAGGCTATTTATTGATTAAATAGTTAACTATGGAGTAGAGACTTGAGACTGGGATCAGATTACTGGCACGGCCAAATGAAAGAGAACGCAATTAGTATCAAGTAAATCGGACCAGGGATTCAAGAGATATGAGAATTTCTAGATATCAGGCGATGACGCGTGACCCTGACCGTTTTGAATAAAAGCCAGCTGGGCGAGGCATGGTCAGCTCACTTCATCACAAGCACTTGCAGAGCAAGTTACGTCTACGCTGAGCCAAGGCACATGGTTGCCGCATCTACGCAGAAGTTCTGTTCAAATCGTGATAGTCACGAGAAGTGCTGCGCAAACGAGTTGGAACTTAGTAAGTTTCTGGTGAGGAGAATCACTGAGGTGATTGTTTTTCTACAGACATTGGTGGAAATATTTATATTTTCACAAGGACATATGCTAGACTCTGTCTAGAAAATAATATTTTGTCACAGTCCATTAGTAACTTAATACTTGGATGTTTAAATCCATTTGCAAGTCAGTTTTCATATTTTGTAACTAGTTGACCACTTCGATCTGTCAGTACACTGAAGACTAGTCTATAACGGTGGCGTTCATTAGTCTACGCAAGGGAAACTGCAAGTTGTCTAGCGCATGGCAGATGGTGATTTTAATAAACCATGCCCAGGGAACGATCTTCAGAACAGCCGTTAATTGCTTAGACTGTCAATGTTTTTCTTGTACTGATGAGATTACAGTGAGTTATGTTACAACTGACATATCTAGGAAGAGATCACTTAGATCTGACCCTTTTCAAACAAACTGTTATGGCTTTGTTAGAAGCTCATATTAAAATGGAGCAACAGTTTATTCAAACGTCGAAAGATACTACCACTATGTCTGACTAGACGATTTGTGGGTCTACAATGGCGGCCGATACAAGGATTATACGTGCTTGTCCGATAGGGCATGTCTATGGATAAATCTGGTACAGACCAGGTTTACTACACTTCAAGACCATCAAGAAATGTAAGCCACATTTGAATTATATTATGCTTAGCTAATTGGAACAAACTATTTTTCTGCAGATGACCAACACATTTTTTTCGTCGTATTTAAAGCTTGCAATGATTTACGCAAGACTTATTAGAGTTATTCTGAGCATTTTCAGCACTCAGAACAGTTTAGGATCGATGACCGAGCATAACGAGCATTTATTTGAATTTTTCATATTTTGGGAAATCACGGTAATCAGCCGATGTAACTGTAAAAGTTAAATTCATTTTTGTTAAGGAATGGATATTTTTTCCATATTCGAAGGTTCGAACATGTGGATTCTCACATAATGAGATGATAATTAAACATATTTGAAATGATATAAATAATAATAATAATAATAATCCAATAATAATAATAATAATAATAATAATTTTCATAATTTTTCTAAATAATTCTTGGATATTATATTTTATAATAATCATATGTATTGAGAAAGAGCCTATGAAGTAGTTTAAACATTTCTAGTCTGGAACAGGAGATTTTCCGAAGGAGAGTGGTTAGCGCAAGCCCGCATTCAACCAACATGTCAGTTCTGGTTGAACAGTTGATATTTGCTATGAGCAAAGTACATTTTTCAGATAACACGGAGAGGCATGAAACGGGAAGCAATTGATATTTGTATCAAATAGGATATTTTTGTATTTATATAAAATCATGACGTAAATACACTCGAAAGTGAAATAAAGCTTTTCATGAGTATGGTAAATTCACGGGTTGAACTGAATGGTAAAATAAAATAAACTTGTAAGTTTATGAATCTTCCAGTGTTGATAACAAGCAGAGGCTTGATTTATTGTATAAATTTTGGGAAGATAATTTGTGTGTGGAGTAGTTGAAATGCCATTCCCAGGTGCGCGTGTTTAAGTCGCAGGAATGAAGGTT
This sequence comes from Meconema thalassinum, assembly GCA_946902985.2. NCBI lineage: Eukaryota > Metazoa > Arthropoda > Insecta > Orthoptera > Tettigoniidae > Meconema > Meconema thalassinum. The sequence goes on along the minus strand of OX336388.2, from coordinate 428,007,601 downwards.
TTTTCGAGCATCAATCAAATAGCAGGTTCGATGGCTCAGGTTTATAGTAGGAGTATTGGAACTACACATTTCGTCGTATGAATAACCCGAAGGTTATTTCTTTGAAACCATCAGTTCTTATTTCAACCTTGTTTACGAATTCCATTTAGACTTTGATTTTGCTAGAACCCGGATTTGTCATGATAGTAGTTTATTCTTCTTCAGAGGAAGACCTTTGCCGTTGTTGTCGTAATATTGTGTTCTTACACAAATAATAGAATGGGCCACTGCCAATTAAAAATAATTCTTTAACCACGAATAATTTGAAGGATATTTTCAATCCTAGTGCCATGAACTAAATGAATTCATTATAAAGCTACAATTCTAATTTCCGCATTCTGTCGAAGAATTGCAAGTTGTAAAAGTTACTAGAAATGGCCATAAATATAAATATTTTTTTGATAATGATTCCAAGTGGATAATCTAATAGTTGAATGGTTCAACCATTTATTGATCAAGTTGATGATTCAGAAATCATATATTTTGTTTGGAACTTGAAGTTCATAATCGAGTCACTTCTCGAATGTTTAATGTCAGAAGAACAATTAATTGTTGTTGTGCTTCGCACAGTTCTTCGATGCTATGCTCAAGGTCAAATACTTTTCAGATGTTATTAATATGTATAAATAATTTGTGTTGCTTCTATGATGATAATATTTTCGACGAGATATTTTTTGAAACTGGAAAACAAGTGAAAGTTTAAGAAATTCTATAAACATTTATTCTACGAGTGTTAATATCATGTAAATAGTCAAACAGTGATCAACGATATTTCCAGTATGGACAATTCATTTTGAACTGGAATTAAATGTTAATAATTTTGGAACACAGTCCACAGGACTATCAATCGGACTTGTGTTTCCAAAGAGATTGTCAAATGTGTTTGGGAAATTTCTGTATATTGTGTGTAAATAAGAGTGTGGATCGTCACACGTGGATGATGCTGCTTTGAGCATCTTTGCAGTCAGATTTTAACTTTAAATAAACTGAGATAATTTTACCAGATGTGTTTCACCCAATTAAATCTCCTTCTATCCTTATTGTTGCATTGAGCCAAAAATCAGTAAAGCATTTTTTTAATTTGATGTCGTTTTTGCGATTTGCTTTAACCCATCTGGCGCTCCGGGATATTTTGATTCTCGTGCTGACTGATTATTGGTAAAATGCATATGTGGTCGTGCGGACTCCGGTCTAAACGGGCACAATATGGCTACCATAGCAACAAGTGTTCGTCATCTAGGCCTCCTATATGGCTACCATAGCAACAAGTGTTCGTCATCTAGGCCTCCTATATGGCTACCATAGTAACAAGTGTTCGTCATCTAGGCCTCCTATATGGCTACCATAGCAACAAGTGTTCGTCATCTAGGCCTCCTATATGGCTACCATAGCAACAAGTGTTCGTCATCTAGGCTTCCTATATGGCTACCATAGTAACAAGTGTTCGTCATCTAGGCTTCCTATATGGCTACCATAGTAACAAGTGTTCGCCATCTAGGCCTCCTATATGGCTACCATAGCAACAAGTGTTCGTCATCTAGGCCTCCTATATGGCTACCATAGCAACAAGTGTTCGTCATTTAGGCCTCCTATATGGCTATCATAGCAACAAGTGTTCGTCATCTAGGCCTCCTATATGGCTACCAAAGCAGCAAGTGTTCGTCACCTAGGCCTCCTATATGGCTACCATAGCAACGAGTGTTCGTCATCTAGGCCTCCTATTTGGCTACCATAGCAGCAAGTGTTCGTCATCTAGGCCTCCTATATGGCTACCACAGCAACGAATGTTCGTCATCTAGGCCTCCTAAATGGCTACAATAGCAACGAGTGTTCGTCACCTAGGCCTCCTATATGGCTACCATGGAAACTAGTGTTCGACGTCTAGGCCTCCTATATGGCTACCGTAATTCATGTAAGGACTGCAGACGATCAAATTCAAGTACTTCCTACTTTTGCTACCAAACGCTACCGTCCACGACGCCTACCTGTGAACTCGGCTACTACATCACACCGCAACTTGCAATTGGCAGCTAATATTTGAGCGTCAATCAAATCTAAGCTATAAATTTAGCTTCTCAAAATTGTAGTTAGTGGATGGTTAGTGGAAGATTCCTTTACATGCCATAAATTTATGACATGGGCCCGCCGGCTTTACTTCCCCTCCGAAGGAAGGCATACTGACGGATTTTTAACGCTCTTAGATAATCCGACGACTTTGGCCGGGTTTGAACCCGCAATAATAGGAATAGTACCTCAGCATGCTACCAACTACATGTTCGTATTATAAGTGTCGTGCACGAACAACTGGGATCGAAATCTGCTTGCCCTTGTTCCCATGGTAACTAGTTGTCGGGAATTTATCGTTACAACGCGCTTCCACATCTGGTATCTAAGACTCCTTGCCCTTTTTGAAATGGTAACTAGTTGTCGGGCATTTGTCGTTACAACACGCTTCAACTACTGGTATCTAAGTCTCCTCTCCCTTGTTACCATGGTAACTAGTTGTCGGAAATTTGTCGATGCAAAACGCTTCAACAACTGGGTTCTAAGTCTGCTTAGGCCTACTCTTGTTGCCATGGTAAATCGATGTCGAAAATTTGTCGTTACAACACGCTTCAATAACTCGGATCTAAGTCTGCTTGCCCTTGTTGCCATGGTAACTAGATGTTCGAAATTCGTCGATGTAACACACTTCATCATGTGTGATTTAAGTCTGCTTGTGATTGTTGTCATGGTAAATAGTATCGGAAATTCGTCGTTGCAACACGCTTCAACAACTGGGATCTAAATCTGCTTGCCCTTGTTGCCATGGTATCATCCGTGTCGGATTTTTGTCCATGCTAATCTATACTAATATAATAAAGCTGAAGAGTTTGTGTGTTTGTGTGTTTGTGTGTTCATGTGTTTAAATGCGCTAATCTCTGTAACTACCAGTCGGATTCGAAAAATTCTTTTTGTATATGATAGCCTGATTCAAGAGGACTAGTTTAGGCTATGTTAAATTTCGGACAGACCACTCCATTACCCGCATTTAGACCCTTTTGCACAAGTCTACACCGTTTCACCGATCTAATAACTTGACGGACATATTGTCGCTAGGCGACAACGACTAACACTGTATCATGATAGTCAACGCCGCACCATTGATGGACAGGTTGTCACTAGGCAACAACGATTTACTCTGTATCATGATAGTCCGGTAAAATTTGCTAAAGGACACATGGGAAAACTGACCGATTGACAATCAAGGATTGTATTGGACTGTAGTATTCTCTATGCTATCGTATGCACAGTTAATATTTCATTTGCGGGGCTTAGACATCGTGATCATGTTGCTCCGTGTACATGGGCGTGTGTGTAGAATTTATGTGATAACCTGCGTTATTGTGATTGTTGCACTAGCATGTGTAAATACGCTATAATGCTCAATGTTGGTTTGTCTGTTATTTATAAAAATCTACACAGTTTCACCGATCTGAACCAACATTTGTATACTTACCCTTTGGAACTCTGCGAGTAACACTGTTTACATGAAATTTCGGACAGACCACTCCATTCCCTGCATTTAGGCCTTTTGGTACAAATCTACACCGTTTCACCGATCTGAATTAAAATGAGTATTCTTACCCTTTTGAAACCGGCGAGTAACACTGTCTACGGGAAATTTCGGACAGATCACTCCATTCCCTGCATTTAGGCCCTTTGGCACAAGTCTACATCGTTTCACCGATCTTAACCAAACTTAATGTACTTACCCTTCGAAACCCTGCGGGTAACACTATCCACTTGATATATTGAACAACTCTCTCCATTCCCTACATTTAGAACAACAGACAAAATGAACTTGAAAACTACGTTTTAAGGTCCTAGAACCATTTACGTCCGTATAGTGTAACTGTAAGAATATTTTAATAAGCCAATTGTTGGCTGGCAATGCGAGCTGCATCACGTCGCCCCTACCAGAATTGCGAAAATAGTTACAACTTGCACTGCTTATTAATTGGAGCCACTGGGAGTAATTATTGCAAGAAGATTTCTTAGGCCCCGTAAAACAGTTATCGTCATGAAAATATTATGCCTCTGTGTAAGTGCGATAGTGTTGGTGCAGTACATAGAGGTAATCAGCTGCAATAAGCGTTGGTGCTTTCAAATTTACTTTCATTTATTCATAGCCTTATCCTTGAGCGGTATGTGGCGATAAATGACACTATTGCTACTTCAAGAGCTCGGGACAGCCGAAGTTTTCCAAAGTGCTCTGATTATTTCCCTATGGCACTATGTGAAAAAAGACGACACTATTGATCCCTACTTTTCTAACAGCCAATGAGATATAGGCCCTAGGCAGTGTCTTTTATGTCACAATGTGAACTGGAATGTTCTATTCAGCATTCTTCATCAAACAGGTATCAACTTTCGAGACAGAAGACTCGTCTACAATATCTATAAGCAAGAAATTGGAATAGTTTGTTGTGGTAGCAAGGAAGAAACAGCACACATCAGAAAGGGTGTACGGCAGGGTTGTTCCCTTTCCCCATACCTATTCAATATATATGTACAAAAGGCGATCGACCAAGTAAGAGAAAAATTTGCCACAGGAGTGAATATTCATGGAGAAAAAGTTGACATGATAAGGTTTGCTGATTGACATAGCGCTAATTGCAGAAAGTGAAGAAGACTTACAAAAGATCCTGAGCAAGACGGACAAAATAATGGAGGAAGAATTTAATATGAGAATAAATACAAATAAAACAAAACAATTTGTCTGCAGTAGACATGGAGAAAATCAGACATCAATAGAGTTAAGAAATGGAAAGATACAAGAGGTGAATGAGTTTATTTATCTGGGAAGTAAAATAACGAATGATGGAAGAAGCAGCAGAGAGATATTAAGTAGGATTGCCCAAGCCAAGAACGCTTTCTGTAAAAAGAAGAACCTATTTACTGCAAGGAACATAAGTCTTGATGTAAGGAAACAAATGTTGAAGACCTATGTATGGAGCGTCGCGCTATATGGCAGCGAATCTTGGACAATAGGGGAGAGAGAGAGAGGAAAAGACTTCTAGCATTTGAATCCTGGTGCTATAGAAGGATTATGAAAATCAGTTGGAAAGAAATGGTCACAAATGAGGAAGTCTTTAGAAGAGTGGGAGAGAGAAGATGCTTCCTTAAATACTTAAAAAGAAGAAGGAATCACCTCGTGGGCCACATACTGCGACACAATGGACTGATTAAGCTTATAATCGAAGGAACAGTAGACGGCAAGAATTGTAGAGGAAGACCCAGACTGGAGTACATGAGTCAAATACTGAAAGATATGGGTTGTGGCTCATACTGTGAACTGAAGAGGAAGACTGAGAGACGGGAAGAATGGCGAGCTGCTGCCAACCAGCCTCACGGCTGTTAACCACAGAGAGAGAGAGAATCCTCTTTCTAATCATATTTTCAATTCGTTTGTTAATTACATGTGTCAGTACTGTAGTTAGTAAATAGCCGTTTCCCTATTCATTATTGTCATTATCATTACGGGAAAACGACCTGAATGTTACGTCCATTATACTGTACTACTTATCACCCCCACCACCACCACAAAAAGTTATATTTTTAAAATATTTTTATGTTAATTTAAGTATTATATGCCAGTACTGTAGTAGTATTCATTATCATCCATAAAACAAACAAATCCACCGGGCGAAGCCGGGCACTATTGCTAGTCACAGATATTCCCCCAGTCCTAAAACATGCCATTGATTCGATGTTTTTCCACATAGCAGAGGAACTCTTTTATAATGCCCTGCCATGAACATGACATTAAAAGAGGGTAGGCCAGAATCTTTGTCCGTGTGAAGAGCTCTGGCTCGCGTGTAAAGTTGTGGCAGTTAGCCAAACACTTCCCACTTACTGTACTGTACATTCACAGCGAACCATGTCCTTAAAACTTATGCTTTATGGCTGGTTGCCCCTCTTGACCCCATTCTCATCACAGGAGTTCATTCCAGTTGTAATAATGAATGAATGAAATTCGGCAAGAAGTTGAAAGTAAGTGGCCGACACCTATTAGAAGGTATGTTCTCAATGTTTGGCAGGAGTGAAAACTTGTTGTTAATTCATTTTAGGACCTTGGTACATCTTGGTCATCATCTCTGTGTAGCTGGGTGTGTATTGAACTTGTCTGATTGCCTGTATTTAATGTGATGACTGCAGTTTACTGTGACTGTGTAACTGTATTAGGAACAGTGTTGGGGTAGCTGCCCCAGGACTTTAAGTAAGGTACTATTCCGCCATTAACCTGGAGGGAGTGTGGAAAAAACTGGGGAGAAACCACACTCAGGATAGTCACTGTTAGCGCCGGGATTAGAACCTGCGATCTCCAGACATGCTGCAGCTGCCCTCGCGGCCATGGTGCTACGCCACAGGGTGAAGAGTGAAAGCTATTTCAAAGATGGCCGAGAGTGGGATTCGAGCTCTCCCGTCTCCTCAGTTCGAATAATAAATAATAATGTTTTTGGTTGTACATCCCTTGTAACTACTGCGGCTTTTAGAGACGCTGCCCTGGAGTGCCGGAATTTTGCCCCGAAGGGGATCTTTAACCCTCTTAACGCCAAGCCGTTTCCTAAAGTACTTGTTGAAAATGCCAAGACATTTTCATTCATTGTGCATTGGATATTCATAAAAGACACATTCGTTTTAAAGGGTTAGATCCTACACAAGATACTACTGGACGTCTTTTTAAATTCGCCTTCATAAATGAAAAAAAGGTGTTTCTTTGTACATATAAGTAAATTATTTTTTTTTCTTTTCTTTTTTTCTTTTTTCAAGAAAGTATATTTTCTAACGTTGTGACCAAGTTTCTGAGAAATATGTAGGCCCACCGCATTACCATGTGAAACATTTAGCTTTGAACTTAAACGGGTTAATATAATTTTGATAAACCATCTTAAAAGAAAATTGCATTTATTATTTCCCTTGATAAAGTGCAATGACGTGAACATTTAATGTATTTGGTCCGAAATATTACTTCATCTTCAAGGAAGTGTGAAACCTCAACTTTCCAACAGTACGAAACATTGAAGTGATATCTATTAGTAGGAATATTTAAAGATAACAAAACCATCGCGCTCTTTTCGTGCGAGGAGCAAAAGCCGATCAAATCGGCGCGTGGCACTAAGATGGTTAATGTATCAGTTAATCTACAAACACGGCTCCCTCGCATTTCGTACCCTCAAATGACAGCTGACTGCACCTGGATTCGATCCTGCAACCTTGAGATCAGCAGGCGAGATCGTTACCACTGAGCCACGCAGCCAGTCCCTCAGTTGGAAGATGGTCTGGTCCTGTGGTCTTGATTCTTATGGCATTAAGCTATTGTGTCTTCGGTGGCGTAGTTGGTAGCTTGCTGAGCTTCTATGTCCAAGATCGCGGGTTCAAACCCGGTCGAAGTCGTCGGATTTTTTAAGAAAAAAAAATCCCTCAGTATGCCGTCCTTCGGAGGGAAAGTAATGTCAGCGGTCCCATGTCATAGATTTATGGCATGTTAAAGAACCTTCCACTAATTACACCTGTGTGAAGCTAAATTATATATAGGTTAAACATTTGACTAACGTTCTTGGGTTCCTACGTTTGTCGTCAAGTGCCGACTGTGATGGCATCTGGTAACTAAGTTGTGAACTAATTGGTCGTTGACGGTGGCGTTTGGTGGCAAAAGTAGGAACTACTTGAAAAATTTAATTAATCGCCTGCAGTCCTTACTTGAATTAAAACAGATACACACACTAATACAGTCATCACAATTAACAACGGTTATCAGACAGATTCTACACACAGCCAGAGTCACGGGGCTACATGACCACGTTGTCGCAGCCCCTAAACTGAGGAACCAACCAATGAACCAAGCTACTGGGTCGTTATGTGGAATATACGAACTGCACGTACAATTTAAAAAAAGTTTCAATCAAAACCTATAAAACAAAGTGCAACATTTAATCACAAATTAATTGTCAGCAGATCAATCACAGTGTCACTGTTGGACCAGTGTGTGTATCGAGCCGAGCAGCCACGGATGTGTGAACGAGATGTGAACCACTGTCACGCCAGCTCTCTGCGGTTACCATGAGAGAGGGTATGTGGAGTGAATACCATATAATGGATTGCATTATAGATGAACTGCCATGGCTAATAGTCTTCACAGTCAGGGGCGTATATACAATTTTCTTTCGGGGGGACTGACTATTCTGGAAAATTGTGAGTATTCTCAGGGGATTGCCACCGCAAAATACCCAGAAATATCAACCAATATCTTAGAGTATATAACTTTGTGTAATTATTTTAGATAAGAGTTAATTATAAAATTCTAAGTTTATATAGCCTACAAATAGTGGCAATATTTAAAAAGTTGTAAAATATAACACAACACAACACACAAATTAAATGTTTTCTATTATGGCCTACGTAGTATGAATGGCAAATATGTAAATATTTGTCAATTTATTAAGCAGAAAGTAAAATAGTTTATTTATTTATTTATTTATTTACATATGTTACGCCCTCATTGGAGCACTTAACCAAAACAAGTATATACATGTCTCAAAAACAATATTAAAGATTCAGCTTCTTATTTTTCTTCTTTTCCCAAAACATTTTCATTCTAGTCGACCTTGCCGCTCTCTCTGCATGGCTTATGGTGTAAGTTTTGCGGGTAAAGGTTTTTAAGGTAAGTCGGATGTTCTTGTTTTTCAAGATATTCTTCTCATCTTTGTTATCAATTTGGGACATTATTTCTAAAAAGTACCGTACTGCGGAATTCTCAGTTTTGCCTCACAAGGTTGAGTGTACCCCGCTCCAACCCTTAGACTAGAATTAAAATTTCTTGGCAGAGCCAGGAATCGAATTTGGACCTTTGGCAGCCAAGAATGCTAGCTGCTGCATCACGTGGTAGTCTAATTTCATTCTTAATATTGTTTATAACTCAGCCAGTAAGTTAAGATTAGGGTACAACAAAATTTACAATTATTTTATGCTTTTACCAGAGCAACACATTCTTAAATTTTATTGGCTTTTTCGGGGGGGGTGCTGAAGCCCCCTCAGCTCCCCCCCTTATGTACGCCCCTGTTCACAGTACAGGGTCATCGAAAAATAATGCCAACATTTAAGAACATGATAGCACCGAAACTCTTTATGTTAAACGTGTAATTCTTTCACTGAACACCAGCTGGTTAAAGTAAGTTTTGTATTGGAGGGGACGTGACCTTGCTATGCGCACACTAGATGTGCAGTAGCCAAGGTCGGCCGGGGCGCGCGCCAATGAAGTCCTGACCTCACCCCTTTGAATTTTTTTTTCCTGGGGGTACAATAAAAACATTGTGTATGCAGAACAAAATCGGGATTAGGAGCACCTGCGGGAGCGAATTTCGGCCGCCATCTTGACAGTTACTCCTGAAATGATTGCACGTACCAATCCAGCCATTGCGAAAGCGTGCGTTCAATGCTGATGTTGGTGGTCGGCCTGGCCTAGATTTTTTTCTCTACAGTCCTTGTTTCCTTAAACTGATTAAACCATCGAATGACAGCTTTGTAATCAGGTGCATTCGTCGGGTGGTGCAGTCAGTGGCGCGCGCGCCCCCAACGGACCTTGGCTACTGCGCATCTAGTGTGTGCATAGCAAGGTCACCTCCCCTCCAAAACAAAACTTACTTTAACCAGCTGGCGTTCAGTGAAAGAATTACACGTTTAACATAAAGGGTTTCGGTGCTATCATGTTTTGAAATGCTGGCATTATGTTTCGTTGAACCTGTATAATCAAGAATCAGACATAATACATCGTCGCTATGCCTGAAAAATCAACTATGTGACTCTTTGCTAGTCATTGCCTTAAGACCGGCTACGCCCTCAGGCATGTGTGGATACATAGCCTGGCATAACAATTAACTTTAATCGGATAGTTTTGTTTAACTTACATTTTTAAGAATTAATGATTTACAAATTTTACTGTAATGGTTCTCCATAGTAATTGCATAACCTATCTACCGTAGATGAGAACAGCTTGCACAATTATCAGTTAATATTTTGATTAACAGCCGCAAGAGTGTTGGTGCGAGTGTGATAAATGATCTCTTGCAAAGTCTAGGGTATGGCGCTGAACTTGGAGGGAAAGTAGTAACGATAAAGAAGTACAGAACAGAATTAGAATTATGGTGAGCACTTTTGACGATGAGTTAGCCACAATACAAAGTTAGAGACAGATGTGTTCTATGCTCACATTTCTGCTGTGTAGTGTCAACTTTGCCCATCTCGATAAAACAGAGATTCTGCCTGAGAGTTTGTATGAAACTGCAATAACTTACCAAATGAAACTTTATAGAGATATAAAAATTTGTTTTGGAGAAATCTGCTGATAGGAATATTTGACAATGGCAGAAACACTTCAGCGAGCCCCGTGGTGTTGGGCTAGCGCGCCTGCCTCTCACCCGGAGGCCCCGGGTTCGATTCCCGGCTACGTCAGGGATTTTAGAAACTGAGTGAGGGCTGGAACTGGGTGCACTCAGCCTTGTGAGGACAATTGAGTAGCTGTCTGACAGTGAGGCAGCGCCCCGATCACGAAGACCAAGAATAACGGCCGTGGGGACCCGATGCGCTGAAAACGCATCACCCCAATATCTGCAGGCCAAATAGCTGGGCAGCGGTCGCTTGGTAGGTCTAGGCCCTTCACGGACTGTAGTGCCAGGGGTTATATAGAAACATTTCAGAAAGACATGGCGTAGTTGGTAGCATGCTGAGCTTCTATGCCCAAGATCGCGGGTTCAAACCCGGCAGAAGTCGTCGGCTTTTTTAAGAGCGTTACAAATCCCTCAGTGTGCCTTCCTTCGGAGGGGAAGTAAAGCCGGCGGTCCCGTGTCATATATTTATGGCATGTTAAAGAACCATCCACTAAAGCTAAATTATATAGGTTAAGAATGTAAACAACACTCTTCGGTTCCTACGTTAGTAGTCGTTGACGGTGGCATTTGGAGGCAAAAGTAGGAACTATTTGAAAAATTCAAGTCTGCAGTCCTTGCTTGAATTGAAAAAAAAAACAGATAACACACACTAATACAGTCATCACAATTAACACCGGTTATCAGACAGATTCTACACACACCCAAAGTACACATGACCGCGATGTCGCAGCTCCTATTCTGAGGAACCAACCAACCAACCAACCATCAGAAAGACAAGAACGATGTACTGTATAATCAAAGATGTTACCACCGCAAGTCTGACGGCTGATGTAGGTTGTGTGCTGGGAATCGTGTTTGATTTGACCAGTTGATAAATATCACTATCACAATTAAAGGCGTGAAATTAGGTGAGCATTTCTATGTGTCATTGCAGATCATTTAACCAAGTATCTCATGTTCGTAATATCCTGCAATTTTATCTGCCCTACTTAACTTGAATTTAACTTGTTCTCCAACGGCATTGCACAACCCACATAGAATTTACCTTCCATAGTTGAGAGCAGCCTGCTCAATAAAGAATCTTGCCGTTTCACTACGAACAGGTTTCATTGTGTCTTCATTCAGCTACAGTATATCGCAGTTTGTACGACAATATCTTAGCTGTACGTTCTGGAAGTCCAATATTCGAACAGCGATGCTGTCAGCTCTAATCTTGAGTACTGTATGTCATTTTCAAGTTTCTCCCCGCAGTTACCTAGTTAGTTAGTGTGGTTTAAAGGGTAAAACAGCAAGGTCATCTGCCGCTCTCGTAACACAGTTTAAAGATACAATATTGGTATCTTTCAAATTTATTGTCGGATGCCTAAATATAAATAACGCCTATAATAAAACAAAAAGACATGAAATAACAAGCAGTTCCGCGAAGAACTAAAGCCTATTCTCATATATCCTACTTATGTTAATTGCCACTATCAACACACAAAATGTCTGTTTGATTGCTCTAATCGATTCGTATATATTGAGAACCGACTAAATATTTCGGACGGTCGCCATGTTGGATTTGTATATATGTCGGTCTTAGAGTTATGTACTGTTACATGAAGAATATTGTGTACGTGTAGCATTCAAACTTCAATCGCTTGATTAGGACACAAGAAGTAAAAACCAAAAAAAGGAAGCTTGTAGTTTAACGTGACCGTTAATCTTGAGATCATGAGCCACGGGACCTCCTTTTTACGTGGAATCCGAACCACAGGACATGGCATTTCACTTCGAAAATCTCACATGCAGATTTTAAAATTTCGCACAGCTGCCATCTTGTGGTAATGAAAACAATTGAAATAAATTAGATGCCAGTGGATTAACATTTGTATAAGGATTTACTGTACCAAGTTTCACTTCACTCGGATGGTTAAATTGCGAGAAACGTCCATGTGAATATTTATATTTCGCGTCGCCGTCGTGTTGAATTGTGATCACCAGCTTATTGACAGTCCTATAGGTGAACTTATCTCCATAGCCCATATGAACATAAAAAAATCAGTTTGATTGCTATAATAGATTCATAGTTATTGAGAACCTTCTAAATATTTCGGATGGTCGCCATGTCATGAACCATTAAAGGAAAATTATTCCGTAGGTTCATTATTCAAACTTTCACTTCGATCGCATGATTATGACACAATAAATAAAAACTTAAGTTTAAAATTCGCACAGCCGCCATCTTGAGGTTATGTAAAAAAATTGAACTGAATTACACACCTGTGCATTACAATGTGTATAAGCATTTGCTGTACCAAGTTTCATTGCGTTTGGATCATTAAATCGCGAGAAATGTATATTTAAAACTTTCAACTTCACTTGGCCGCCATGTTCGTTTGTTCGTTTTGTAGTTAAACGGTTTTTGAAAGTTTCATAGCCGAACTTCCAGTAGTTCTCTTTATCACCGTACAAAATTCCAGGGTGATATCGGTGATAGTTTCGGAGATATTGAAAGCTTGTGAAATATTCCGATGTTGGATTGTTGAGATGTAACATAATTTGAAGGGCACCGAGTTTCATTGAAATCGCTCCAGCCGTTTGGATTTTATTAGGGGGACACACACGCACGAATCACACACGCACATACACACAGACACACGGACAAAAGGTGATCTCATAAGACTATTTTTTTCATAAATGAAAATAGGCTAAAAATAATGATTATAATATAAACGAATAAGGTGTTCAGTAAAGAACATATAGCCTACTTTCTTCTACTTGCATGGGTATTGTTATTACTCTTTGTCCTTTCCAAGGAGTATAATTGAATGTTGGTTGTAGTAGCTTGTTGAAATACAACGTGCTATACGGATATTAAACGTTGATTGATGGAATCCTCATCTGAATTATATATACACTAATACAACCATCACAATAACACAATTTATCAGACAAATTTCAACACTGTCCCATGTAAACGGGGCTAAATGGCCATGATGTCCATGAATCTCGAATGAAACAACAACAACAATAGCTTCTTATGCAAATCCTTCCTCGTATAAAAGTACACACACTAGTAAGCATACAGACATCACAGTGGCATAGGTTATCAGACAACTTCTACACACACCCAAGTAAATGGGACTACAAGACCATGATGCCACAAACCCCCTAAAGAATCAACAACAACAATAGTCTCCGCCGCGGATAAAGGTCAACGAATATTAATCGCTGTTTTTGAGTGTTGAAATATGTGGTGTTACAAGTATATAAATATAATATTTTCGATTCCAAATACACACTATATTTTACCCCTGAAACTAAAGCCCTTGAAGGGCCTAGGCCTTCCAAGTGACCGCTGTCCAGCCATTTGGGCTACAGATATTGGGATGAGGCGTGGTCGGCGCATCGGGTCCCCTCAGCCGATATTCTTGGTTTTCGTGACCGGGGCGCTGCCTCACTGTCATACAGCTACTAAATTGTCCTCACGAGGCTGAGTGCACCCCATTCCAGCCCTCACGTCAGTTTCTAAAATCGCTGACGGAGCCGGGATTAAACCCGGGGCCTCCGGGTGAGAGGCAGGCACGCTACCCCAACACCACGGGGCCGGCTACACACTATATCATGCTTAACATTATAACGCGTGAGTAGTTATAAATCAATAAATACCAAAAAATGAAGTAAAAAAATTGAACCTGCAGGGATTTGATCCACGAACCCTCAGACTACGAGGCCAAGTCGCTACTATTACGCCACGGATGCGCTACGACAATAGTTGGTAAAAAAACTGGTTTAGTATAACTGTATCATACTTAGTGTTGAAATCAACGATTTATTTAGAGTTTTCTGTTGTTTTTATAAACCATTTGATACGTATGTATTATTTTGTTCAGTGCATTCCTAAAAGGAAATAAACTTAGGAAGTTACGGAAATATATGTATTTACGAGCAAAAATAACGGCCAATTTGACAACGGTACGGCACGGGCCCACAACGATATGGCATGGTAAGCCTGACCTGTTAGTCACTTCTACGGTTACATATTCTATTATAATATGCTAATATCCTACCGGTCACCTATTTGAGGACAGGTTAAACCACCCTACAGTCTGTATGATAAGCTGATTTGTTGAGGGCAGGCCTGGTTGAATCGTAAGTTACGGGTAGGCTATAACACTTGCATGATTCTTACATCCACCATCTTGAAACTATTCGGCTGATGACCTTGTATTTGAGAAGAAAAAAAAGACACTCCCCACATTAAGATATATAGTTGAAAAATTTGGTAGAGATCGGATGATTAGGTTTGTCGTAATGTGATTTAAGCTTTGAACATTTGGGTATCCGCCATTACGTTTCCGTCAAGATGGCGGCGATATAAAACATGACACTGAGGTGCCCTTTACTAGTGCTACCTCTGGACCAAATTTCGTTCAATTCGGTTTCACCGTGTTTGAATGGATAGGGGGAATCGATTTGCACACGTACATGGCCGCCATCTGCAAACTATTGGGCTGATTACCTTGTAGTTTGGTCAAACGACGGTTCCCACATAAAGGTATGTTATTGCAAAATTTAGTTTAGATCATATGATTAGGTTAGTCGTAATTTGATTTAAGCTTTGAACATTTGGGTGCCCACCATTATGTTTCCGTCAAGATGGCGGCTATATAAAAATGCCGTTGAGGTGCCCTTTGCTAGTGCTACCTCTGTACTAAATTTCGTTAAGTTCGGTTTCACCGTGTTTGAATTGATAGAGGGAATCGATTTGCACACTTACATGGCCGCCATCTGCAAACTATTGGGCTGATGACCTTGTAGTGTGGTCAAAAGACTCTTCCTACATAAATGTATGTTGTTGCAAAATTTGGTAGAGATCATATGAGTAGGTTAGTCGTAATTTGATATTAGCTTTGAATATTTGGATGTCCGCCATCACGTTTCCGTCAAGATGGCGGCGATATAAACAAGCCACTGAGGTGCCCTTTACTAGTACTACCTCTGTACCAATTTCGTTCAATTCGTTTCACCGTGTTTGAATGAATAAGGGGCGACAGACATGCAGAGTACACACACATACACACAAACACTCACAGACACATAATATTTGGCCCTGTGTTGATCTCATAAGTCTACCTTCGTTTGTTGTAATAATCGAAAGTAGGCTAATGACATTAAGAAACTTAACAATAATCTAAAAATGAAAAACAAATTATGGCTGCTATGGAAGTCCATAGCCCTCATGAGAAAAGTTGATCGGAAATGTTTCACACGTCCTCTTATTAACATTTGCTTGAATTATTGAAGTCAATCACAAGTTAATTTTAAAAGGCGTAGGAAGATGCCCATGCAATTCCAAGCGAGGCGTTCCATGATGTGTGGTTGTGCTCCATCTCGGCAATGCTGTACAGCTTTCCCCGTATCGGCTAGCTGGGCTAGCTGCTGAACCATGTCTTATTTTCCCGTACAAATACAAACCGATATAAAATAAGTGAATTAATTTACGTATTTCACAGTCATACAGCATAACCTTTTGATGTATAAGGATTACAATGCGACCAAGAACGCGATTTTCCAACCACTCCGAGCCGAGGAAAAGTTACCTTACAAAAATGATAACAACTTTGTTT
Organism: Meconema thalassinum; assembly: GCA_946902985.2. Taxonomy (NCBI): domain Eukaryota; kingdom Metazoa; phylum Arthropoda; class Insecta; order Orthoptera; family Tettigoniidae; genus Meconema; species Meconema thalassinum. The sequence goes on along the minus strand of OX336388.2, from coordinate 427,991,520 downwards.
CTTGGACACACAAAATTTTGAAATTAATAAACCAGTTATATAACACTCCAATGTATATTATTTTAAAATTTAGATTCGATCTGATAACGGGATTTTGTGATACTAATTCTTAAATGCGACGCATGGTTGAAACACGCTTAAAACGGGCACTATTTTTGTTCCAACTGGGATAAAAAAATATTAAATTGTAAACTAAAAATGCCAAACCTACATGAACTAACGTAAAATAGAACGACAAAAATGATGAAGTTATTGGATTTTATGTGGGCCTATTGGTTACTTCACAAACAACTTTCAAACTCGAGTGCTCATAATATTTTGGTCAAAAGTAGTGGTGTAGGGAGAGATAACAATGGTCATGAGTGATTTTAACTGAAAAGTCGGAACAGGTGCTGTAGGTAATACAGTAGGAAGTTACGGTCTTGGTGAACGAAATTTGAGGGGAGACTGACTAATACAATTTTGTATAGAACACGATCTATTCGTTTCCAACACTTTCTTCAAACTTACTCCTTGGCGATTATACACATGGACATCACCTGCTAATAGTGATGTAAAGATCATTAGGAACCAAATTTCTTTCATTTTGGTGAAGAAACCATTAAGGAGGTATGTAACATCTGTGAAAACATATCCTGAGGCTGATATAAATAATGATCAAAATCCAGTTGTACTAAACCTTAAAATGCTACGTTTTGGGAAAGCTAAGAGGATTGTTAAAATTGCAAAGTGCATAGATATTAGAAAATTAACACTACTTGAAACAAGAACCGATATTGGAAATACTCTGGAAGATAAAATGGAAATGATAAGAAGCAATGGACCATTCGAGGTGGAATCTACTTGGAATTCTATAAAAGAGAGTATAATTGAAATTCAGGAAAATAACATCGGACACAGCATCAACAACAAACGACTGTCCTGGATAACAGACGAAATTCTGGCTCTTATGAATGAAAGAAGGAAATATAAAACCACAGATCACATTAAATACAATATTCTGCACAAAAACATTCAAAGAAAGTGTAAAGAAGCCCGAGAAATATGGATGACTGAAAAATGTAAAGAAATTGAAGTCCTGCAAGAGAAACATGATTATTTTAAAATGCATAAGAAAGTAAAAGAACTCAGTGGTTTAGAGCGGAAACAATTTGGTCAAATTCTGAGAAATACCATTAATAAAATCATCACGGATATCGAAGGGAAACTCAAAAGATGGAAAGAATATATTGATACTCTTTTCCGTGACAAAAGAAATGATCCTCCTTCGCCTGATGAAAGAATAAATGAGCCTGGTCCTGGAATAATAACAACAAGAGAAGTTTTGCATGCTGTAAAACTTCAAAAGAATGGCAAAGCCACAGGGCCAGATGGAGTTTATGCTGAATTTCTTAAAGTAATGATTGAGCAAGAATCTACCAGCCTTGATATCCTAACATCCCTGTTCAATAAAATATATTTCTGGAGTTATACCATCTGATTGTTTGAAATCAACCTTCATACCATTACCAAAAAAAGCCTGACTCTTCTCAATACGATGATTATCGTATGATTAGTTTGATGTCAAAACATTTTTACGAATCGTTCACACTCGCATATATAAGAAATGTGAATCACACATGGAACAGAATCAGTTTGGGTTCAGAAATGGGGTCGGTACACGTGAGGCACTCTTCTCCTTGAATGTAATAATACAGAGATGTGTAGACATGAATGTCGATGTATATGCATGTTTTATAGACTACAAAAAATCTTTTGATTGTGTCAGACATGAAAAGTTGATAGAAATTCTGAGATCAACTGGTATTGACCGCAATGATTTACGCATCATAAGTAATCTATATTGGAATCAGACTGCGGATGTTAAAACAGTTCAAGGAACTTCAGAAACGGCTTCAATCAGAAAAGGTGTTCGTCAGGGTTGTTTACTGTCACCGCTTTTGTTCAACATTTATTCTGAGGCAATATTTAAAGAATCGCTGGTAGAAGGTGGAGGGATCAATATAAATGGAAAATTTATTAATAACATTAGATATGCGGATGATACTGTTGTCATAGCAGATAAATTATCTACCCTTCAACACATGGTAAATTGCTTAGTACAACACAGTGAAGAATTCGGCTTGTGTGTGAACGCTTTAAAAACAAAAATTATGGTGTTCTCTAAAAAGACAATAAGAGCAAATCTCACAATAAATTATAATATAGTTGAGCAAGTGTCCTCCTTCAAATACGTGGGCACCATATTGAACGAACAATGTGACTCCAAACAAGAAATAACATCTAGAATTGAACAGGCCAGGAAACAATTCTTTACCTTGCGGAAATTCTTTGTACGATCAGATCTCAGTCTATAGTTGCGAATCCGCATGATCCGATGTTACATATTTTCTGTTCTTCTATATGGTTGCGAATGCTGGACCATGGATCCTTCTATTGAAAAACGAATCGATGCCTTTGAAATGCATCTATATCGTCGTCTCCTGCGCATACCTTGGATATTGAAAATTTCAAATGTCGAGGTCCTACATCGGATGAAAATGCAAAAAGAACTGCTACATGTTATAAAGCAAAGAAAGACACAATACCTAGGTCACACCATGCGAAACGAGAGGTACCAATTGAAAATGAAAATCCACAGCCTGCTTCCAATCTCCGACCGGGTCAGGAATGGTATGAATGAAGCCCCCAGCTAGCGGCGAGGATATGAACTGTGCCGGCTGCCAAGGCCTGACGCACTCCTCTGGGGCAATGATTAAATGAATGACAGATGAAATGAAATATTAGTGGAGAGTGTTGCTGGAATTAAATTTTGACAGGGAAAACCGGAGTACCCGGAGAAAAACCTGTCTGCCTCCGTTTTGTCCAGCACAGATCTCACATGGAGTGACCGGGATTTGAACCACGGACCCAGCTGTGAGAGGCTGGCGTGCTGCCGCCTAAGCCACGGAGGCATGAGAGGTACCAATTATTACAGCTAATTATTGAAGGACATTAGAAGGTGGCACCAGTGTACATCGGAGGAAGAATTTCATACTACAATTTCAAGATCAGAGCTGGCTACGTGGATCGCCAACCTTCGTTTGGAGACGGCGTCTAAGAAGAAGAAGAAGTGTATCATGTAACATGGGAACTAAAGGGGCAAAGGAAGGATTAGAGCTTCACGCACTTTCTGGAACTACCTATGAACTCGTCGTTAATGTCAGATGAATGAATTGTTTTAGTCTAATTTACAGTGTAACGCAAAGTAGCTGTACCTAGGTACTATGACGAATAGTGAAGTGTCTCACTGAGTTCAAGTGGGCACCTTATCGCGGAAATAGTGTAGGATAGTTTGAACTTGTGGCTGACTTTTTATCAGCTTTGACATTTAAAAACGAAGGTCATGTTTACAAGTGAATACAGAGCTGGTATCGCTTGGGTAATGAGAGTATCAAATATCTGATTGGTTAGTAAGTCGTCATTAATAGACAATGAAATTACAGGCCAGTGTAAAAGACAGGATCATCTCCAACTTTCACACGTAGGAGAAACAGAGGGTGGGGGATATTTCAACCGGTTGGACGAATTTCTGTCTGCCTCATATAAAACTTGATTGTCCATCATCATCATCATCATCACCATCGTCTTATTTCCACGTATTAGGCCAAGTGTCCCGTTTCAGGCTTAAATTTTACTTCATCGGACGTCCTACAAGTCTTATTCCCCTGGGTTGGTAGCGTAATATCTCTTTTCGTAGTCCTCCATATTCAATTTCTTCAGCACATCTTCATTTCGCTTATGATCCCATTTTGTATAGCCTACTGTTCGTCGTTTCAATTTCATTTCACAAGTTGTAAGTCGAGAGATGTCCATGCCTCACTGCCGCAGCAAATAGTTGGTCTGGCCAAAATGTTATAAAGACGTAAGCAAGTGTGTTTTTTCACTGGAGATGGTTTCATGATGTGATTTATAATTCTTATTGTTTTAGTGTACTTGGATATTTGGGCAGTTATATCCGCTTCCCCTTGGAAAAATAATTTGAATACTATTGAAAGTTTTGTATACTGTATTTTAATAAGCAAACGAGCTAGGAACATCATGGTATTTAGCTCTGTGTATACGTTTTCTTCACTGTTCATGGTGTAATAAATATGATTCACGCATCTTCATGGAAGCCAGGCGATTCTGGTTCAAGCCTCGAGTCTTACGCTTGTAATAATAACCCCGATTTAGAGATGTGAAATAAAGGAAACCATGAGATGAAATGATTAAGTTCTTTTTTAGATGAGTATTTCAATATTGTCCATGTATTACAGTTGGATATATTCACTTTAAAACCTGCTTAATTCAGATGTTTATATAACCCAGCAGTTCATTATTTAAATCACAATTGAAACCAGTGAGTCGTAATTTGAGGGCTTTGTCCAGTCATTTTATTGGGAGTCTGTCATTCATTGTCCAGTCTGACACCAGCCCACTTCGAGCAGCGGGTCAGTGGCACAATATGAGTACATAGCTTCCTCGCTGAAACATGAATATGATCCCAAGAACGCCTGCCCTATACTGTACGTTTCCCAGCCGAACTAGTCGAGTTTCGAGGCCGGTAAATATCCATCATCAATAGTTGCTTCCCGTATCGACTGCTGATTTTTGTAATGTGTAGGACGTGATATGATAGGCTTAACATCAATAATTATTATGTTGTTGTTTGAGTCTTCAGTCTTTTGACTAGTTTGGTGCAGCTCTCCACGCCTCCCTGTCCTGAGCTAATCGTTGCATCTCTACATAGCTACCACACCCTACATACGAGGCAATCTGTTTAATATATTCTAACTTTGGTCTACCCCTACAGTTCTTCTCCTCGACCCTTCCTTCCTTAACTAAGCTTGCTATTCCTGGGTGTCTTAGTAAGTGTCCTACCAACCTATCACTTCTCTTCATTAGCATTCGCCAGAAACATCTCTCCTCTCCCACTCGTCTTAATGCCTCTTCGTTTGTAATCCTATCTACCCATCTGATCTTTATCATTCTCCTGTAACACCACATTTCAAACGCTTCAATTCTCCTCTTTTCTGCTGCACCAATAGTCCAAGTTTCACTTCCATAGAGTGCGACGCTCCAGAAAAAGGCCTTCAAAAATGACTTCCTAATACCTAAATCTATATTCGATGACAACAGATTCCTTTTCTGTAGAAATGCTTTCCTTGCCTGAGCTAACCTACTTTTTATATCCTCTTTGCTTCGTCCATTACTGGTCATTTTGCTTCCTAAGTAACAGAATTCTCCTATTTCCTTTAGCTTTTCACCTGCCAATTTGATGTCCATGGAGGTTTCTGATTTATTTCGGCTGCATTCCAATATTTTTGTTTTGCATTTATTAATTTTCATCATGAATTGTTTCCTCAAGACGGAGTCCATACCATTCAAAAACGCATTCAAATCCTCAGGCGTGTCGGCCAAGATGACGAAGTCATCGCCAAATCTCAGAGTTGAAATTATTTCTCCTTGAATTAATTAATTATAATAGCTGGGATAAATTGAGATATTAGACTCGGTCTAATGTTAATTATTCAGTCGCACAGCACTTTTACGAACACATTACACAATACAACACAATCGAATACCACTCCAAAGATGTGCATACGCTGCAAACAGACCATCCATTCTGACCGCGCGAAATCGTAACCAACAATCCCGTAGTGTTGGTTCACATTCAACCAATAGCAAGACTTGAGGATCTCAGTCGACGTCCTCAGAGCGCCATTAAACAGACCAAACCTGCCTCTTCCCCCTCAAGGCCTCCCATACATTTCTAAAGCTATAAACACGTGCTTTGAGGATGCAAGGTTTCCTTCCTCAGCTTTCTACTCCGGGCGGTGAAGGTTACAATTCACCCATCTAGGGGTGAGATGTAGAACTAGTTACAAGTACTGACAGTGACAGTGAGACAGAGCTTATCGAGAGGGCGCAAAAGGTAGCTCCAAAGACTATTTTACAAAACATTCAATTAAATTGTTTAAAACAGTCACAGCCGAGGGCTGACACGTCCCACATGGAGGAATCACCACTGGTTGATTCCTATGTTGTAGTTATTGTTGTTTCATTTGAGGAGCTTGGACATCGTGGTCATTTGACCCCGTGTACTTGGGTGTGTGTAGAATTTATCTGTGTTAGTGTGGTGTCTGTACTAGTATGTGTATTTGTAAGTCAGGTGAGGATTGGGAAAGTAACAGTTGTGGCCTTGGATTGGAGCAGGGTATACTAAACCTCGTGAGTAAATGTTGGGATGATTCCTAACTTGTGGCCACGGTCGCCTCCTTCCCAATCCTCGTCTCAATTATAAATACACACACTTACTCAGACACCACAATAACACACGTTATCGGACAAATTCTACACACACCGAAGTACCATGATATCCAAGCCTCTATATCAAACAACAACTAGCATAACATCCGAAATAATATGAAAATGTAATCGATTACTAAACATTCTGCTGTATCATATATATTATTTCAGCAGTATAGATCCCTCCTGCGGCGCTCACAAGCGACCGATCGTGACAAATGAGCATTCAAATGAAAGAGAATAGACATTAGCAGTGACGAATTGCACTCTAATTCCATAAATATCCAAAATTTCTTTAAAAACTGACTTTAAAATTTTTTTGAAGTGTGCGATTTGCAGATACTGTTGCTGTAGGCTAATACGCTCCATAATTGCTGTCCACTTCACATTTTGGCCGCTGTGATGCCCTTTTCATGTCATTTTAACATTCTGAGGTCTTTCCTTTATCATTTTGCATGGATTTCAGAAACAGTAAATCAAAGGAATGAGTACCAAATCGTATAGTTTCATAAATATCGAATAACCGATGAGTGTTATGATGATCCAATTTTCAGTGATTGCCTTCTTAAGTTAGGGAACTTAGAACATGGAATTCAAACTGAAATGTAAATAGTGTTCTAGAATCATTTGGTTGAAATAAAAACATAACAACGTTTCTCCTTAAGTCTCTCATTATAAACCTATTGGGGAAAGTGTGGTTTATGAACATGTGATATTTCTCGCACGGGTCCGCTAGTTATATTTAATACTAGCAGAAGTGCCCGACTTCGCCCGGTGGATTTTTTTTATGGATGATAATGAATACTTCTACAGAACTGGAGCGCTCAAGGATAAGGATCGGAAAGCACCAACGCTTAGAGCAGCTGATAACCTCAGTATACTGCACCAACACCATCGACCTTATACAGAGACATACTATTGTCATGATGATAACTGTTTTAAGGGGCCTAAGAAATCTTTTTGCACTAATTACTCCCCGGGACTGCAATTTATAAGCAGCTCGCAATTCTGCACCAGAACACTGGTAGGGGCGACGTGATGCAGCCCGCATTCCCTGGCAACAATAGACTTAGGTATTATTGAAGCTGTTCAGGAGCGCTTGTTCTTCCGACTTACTGAACAAAAATCAATATTTAAGGTTACCTGAGAGGTGTAGCCTAATGCTACATAGCCTAAACTATTCCTTTTGAATCTGGCTATCATATACAAAAAGAATGTTTCGAATCCGACTGGTAGTTCCAGACGCACAAACAAACAAACTCTTCAGCTTTATTATATTAGTATAGATCAGTAAGAGAGTTTAAATTATATCTGGCAATAAGCGATTAATCGATTACACGAATATTAGATATACTGAAGAATCTATTAATCGGGTAACATAAGAATCGATTAATTAATTAGTAGACACGAGATAAGAAAAAAAGTTTAAATGACAGGTCATCGCTTAAGTTGAGTTACGCTTATTTTCAAAATGATGTATAGAATTCTATTTAAGTTACTTTTTGCTTAAATATACAAAGTGTCGTTCCTTGTTTATAAATGTTAACAATAACCACTTAAGAGTCGGTGACAGTCGAAGGACAAAAGTAAATCGAATTCGGAAGGATTTGGAAAACAGGAAACGAAGAATTTTCAGCACAGATTTTGAATTCTTGTTGAATGTTAAAATTTTAGGATAGGAACATTTTTTGTTTTACTTTGTCTTAGCCTAGTTTTCACAAAAAGGGAACATTATTTCAAAAAAATATTACGATACTATATATTTTAATGATTGTTTTACTTCTGTGAGAGCGTAGTGAAAGGAGTGACGTGTATCAATTAGATGACAAAACAATTAATCTATTATTTGATAAAACAATTAGTCGAATAAACGAACAATCGATTAATCGTTTTGTAGAAAATTAATTGAATTTTCTGTATCGATTAATCGTTTATTCGATTACTGAAATTAATCTATTAAATGTACCAGCCCTAGTTGAAATATCAAACATGACACATTGGTGAGTTTAAAAGCCACAATGACCAGTTATTTAAAATTTAGCATTCATTTTAATCGTCTTAAATCGATAAACTTTTAAGCATAATTTAATAATAATATTAATGTCATTGGTTTTACGTCCCTTTTAACTACTCTTGCTTTTAGAGACGCCGGGGTGCCGGAATTTTTCCCCTAAGGGGATCTTTAACGTACCCTCAAATTCCAGCTGACTACGCGAGGATACGAACCTGCAACCTTGGGCCCAGCAAGAGAGAACGTCATAATGTAAGTATAGGTGGGAATGTAAGTACTCTAAAATCTTCAAAAAGAATAATTTATCTTATTTATTTATCGTATGGTTTTTAGTGCCGGGAGTGTCCTAGGACATATTCGGCTCGCCAGAGTCTGTAGCTGCTTCTAGCAGACACCCATAAGGTGAGCTATAAGTTCCGTTCAATTTCAAGTACTTCCAACTTTCGCTACCAGATGTCAATGATACCTAGTAGTGAACGTTGGAACTTTGATAGAGCGTTCCAACGAAATCTAACCTAGAGAATTAGCCTCACACAAGTTCAGTCCGTGGAATGATCTTTTACATGCCATAAATGTATGGCATGGGACCGCCGGCTATACTTCCCCTCAGAAGGAAGGCATACTGAAGGATTTTAACGCTCTTAAAAAATCCGACGACTTCGGCTGGGTTTGAACCCGCTATCTTGAGCACAGCAGTTCATCATGTTACCAACTACGCCACCGAAGCCGCTAAAAAATGACGAGAAGTACCGAAGCCCAAGTAACAAAGCTAAAAAAAATAAAAATAACATAATTTGTAAACGATTTAGATAAATTAATTTGAACCATTAGTTAGCAAAATTGTTCGTTCCAAGTTTGGTAAGAAATTACCTACTTCAATTCAATTCCAAATGATCTTCATTATGTTACCTAGATTATAGGATACCTTCTTTCCCCACCGTTAACCCACTTCAGTGACTGAAGATAGCCTATCTCAAGGAAAATTGCCCATTGACCCGAGAAATTCTAATGTAGATTGATAAAGAAAGCAGACATTTCTGTCAGTTCGTGTATTGTACATGGCATGAAGCTACTGTTGATTATAATTCGCATGGTTATATCAAACAGAAAGAGTGCAGCAGTCAGCTGATGTATAAGAAAATGGAGAAAGGAAAGAAAAATACGAATAGAGATAATTGAAAAAGTACGTGAAGGACTCTGGAAAATTATTTTGATTAGCGAATAATGAGCACAACGTCAAACTTTATAAATCATTATTCCTTCAAAGATTCGGAGTGTCAAAAATATTCTTCATTCAGACCAGAGTTCTGAGGTGAACATGACACTACCAATTTCTAGTTCATGTTATTTTCTAATAATCCAGGGATGTTAACCCACCATTGAATAATTAAAGAAGCATGTCCTGTAGAGCAGGACATCAATTCATTTCGTGGCGTAGTGACTAGCATTCTTGAATGTAATCGTGGAGGTCCGGGTTCGATTCCCGGCTCTGCCTAAAAATTTCATTCTGGTCTGAGGGCTGAAGCCTCCTGGGGTGGAACTGAGAATATGTGGGTTCAATTGCTACCTAAGCCATCATAGAAGTGGTTTTCCGTGGTTTCCCACTTCTAGTCCAGGCAAATGCCAGGATGGTTCCTCAATTAAGGTCATGGCTGCCTCCTTCCCAATCCTCATCTAAAGTACAAATACACACACTAATACAGCCATCAAAATAACACAGCTTATCTCACACACCCAAGTACACGGGGCTACATGATCACTATGTCGCAAAGCTTCTAAATCAATCAACAACTACAATAACAGTCCTTGAGACGCCTGAGAAGAGAACTCTGTCTGAATGTTTGGAACTCGTAACTCGGTGACATCTAGTAGCGTTGCTTGGATGATATTCACGTTCAAGGAGGCTTTGCAGTTGGCCCATTAGGTCATGAATTGTACGAGCATTATTATTATTATTGATTCCTTGTGAGAACCCCATTGATGCGCTACATTTTCCACTTAAGTGGCAATCAATCTTTGAGAGTTACTCTTGTCCGATGTCATTGGAAGCGACAGTTTTGAATCAATAATGACGGTCTCTGGGAGCTGAAAACACTTAATCAGCAGATACAACTGGGGATGATGACAGGTCGATCGCCCAGGCAACCGCTTACTTGGGTCTAATTAAGGAACGGACATGGAAGGGATTTTTGGAAAAAGTCGGCCGTGGACCTGTTGAAAGGAACCGTCCCGGCATTTGCTTGGTGGTGAATATGGTAAACCACGAAATAACAGTTGATCAAGGGAGGTCGACATAAATAAGTGGAAGCATTTCTGGACTCAGCTGGGGTCCCCTGGCCGTCAACCCACATTCCCACTAGATGTGAACCCCTGGTGGAATAAACTAGAGAATGGAATAACCAAAGAACCAAAATTAAATATTTTTCACTTGATTATACCGCATATTAACCAGAATCCAATTGATCTTAAAGGTAAATTATGTAAAAAAATAATATTATTACTCGGGTAATTCTCAGATTAGTTTATTTTTCACAGTTTCCATTAATCTCCACCAAGAGTACAAAATGATCTCCGCCAACACTGATTCTAAAAAAGACAAATGATAAAATTAATGCCCATGAATACACATCCCTAGTGATTAGTTATTACTGAAGTGGATAGCCCCCATACTATCGTGATGACTATTTAATTTTACAATGGTACTATATCAATACTTCATTTGACAAATGTAATGGAAACAGCATGGACTCTAACACGACCTACTAACTTATGTATGCTACGGTGTTGTCCACTTGTCGAGATTACACGATCATGCTCCAGCACGAACCAATTTAGAATCTTGAGAGAATACAGTTTGTATTTTTAAATCACTAGTTTACTTTAACCTTATCTAGATTTTTGTTTGATTAGTCTTTAAATATTTGTGCATTTTCTTTTTAAATTAACGTTCAGTTAAGTTTAATTTAACTAGATTTTAGTTATATTAGTCATCAAATATCTGTGAATTTTCTTTGTAATTTAACTTTAAGTTTAGTTTAATTTTATCTATTTTCTATCCTAAGATTGGTAAATAAATAAATAAATAAATAAATAGATGAATCATCCAGTCTCCTTTTCTCACAAACCACTTGTCCATTGTGAATCATTCAAGACTAAACACTAACTCCAGGAACTCGCAACTAGTGGCACGTGGGTTGGTAACCCTAGACGAGTCCGAAATGTTTTCCACTTATTTGTGCTGGGCTCTACTCCATATTTCCTGTCGACCTCCCTTGGGCAAGTCTTGTCCTCTTCTGACCCGTACGGTATTTAAGGCCTAGAGCTATCTATCATTTTCCTGCTTGTATTATCCTTCGTCTTTTGTCTCAATCCTTGGCGTAGCCGGGCGCGTTAAATGTCTCACCACGACCGCGATCCGGAGCTCTAGCAAGTCCGGAGATTGGAGGTTCGAATCACGGCGCTGACAGTAGCCTTCCTGTGTATGGTATTTTCCCAGGTTTATACATGCTCCCAACAGGCAAATGTCGGGATAGTACCTTAATTCAAGTCCCGGAGGACCTACCTCATCCCCGATCCTATTAATTAGTCATCACAAAATCACAGGTTATCGGACAAATTGAACACACACCATTGTACAAGGGGCGGTTGACCCCTAAATTTAATTAACCATGTAATTCACCTCTTATTTTGTAAACATTTCCATCTTCATTATCAGATATACACTACCGACTGTAGTGGCTACGCTGGCTAAAGCGTTGCGTTAGGCCATGGGGCCAAGCTCTCTGCTGACTCGGTAGACGCGTGGGTTCGAGCCCCACCGTCGGCTCTCCTTGAAATGGTTTTTCGTGGTTTCCCATTTTCAACACCAGGCAAATGCTGGGACAATACGTTCTGACAGGCCACGGTCGCTTCCTTCCCCATCCTTGCCCAGTGCCATTCATCTTCACCCATTCCATCTCTCATCCCGACGCGCAGGTCGCCCACGGGCGTCGAATAGAAAGACCTGCACTCGGCCTCTCAGGAGGCCACACAACAACAAAAACAGATATACACTAAAACTGTACGGTAAATTTATATCATATCCATTGTGAATACTTATCTCCACAACCTGAAGTACCCTCAGAGAACCAGGGTGGCAAGTTAAATGGTGTACAGTACCTTAGTTCAAGTCACTGGGTCTCTTATCTCAATCCTAGTTCAAATATATTAGTGATGTACGTGTTACTCAATAACATGGTTTATTATTATTGAAATCTAAATTGTATCAAATAAAACCACAATACTAATGATTACATAAATATTAGTAGAACATGTCTATTTGGTTTTAACGCATAACTAATATTTTTATGTGTAAAATTACATATATTTTTTAAAAAATTTTGAATCTTCAGAGTAACACGGTACGGTACTTTTATAAGATTTCTCAAAGATTTGATAGAAACCACATATTTGTTACTTCAATGATTTTTAAATAATTTCACTTCCAGTTAGTAAAAATATTTGTTGGTTAAATAACTTTGTAATGAATCCGATTTCTATAGTATTAGAATATTTTAAGAGCATCTCAGAAATACAACTTAGTTTCAATTACTCACAATTTTATTTGTTAATAGTTTTTTTTTTCAATAGCTTGTTAAGACTGCTGATGCTAACCACACTGTGGTGTAAACTAGTCCTGTTATGGTATATTGGCTTTCACGGCCAGTGAATTAAAACTCAGCAATTCTTCTAGGTTTGTGCCGTGTCTTGTGTGGGGTTTCGCCTAGGACACCAAGCTGGCTCATCGGCGGGCTCTTGGGGTCCCCGCCCGGACCCCCACAGGAGTAACAAACTGCGCGCTACCTCCCTTTATATTAGGTGCAACTGCACCACTTGACTGCGAGAACTAAAAACTCAAGCACCCTTGATCTTCCTATGAAGGCTTCCAAACAGATGGTATATTGGCTTTCACGGCCAGTGAATTAAAACTCAGCAATTCTTCTAGGGTTGTGCCGTGTCTTGTGTGGGGTTTCGCCTAGGACACCAAGCTGGCTCATCGGCGGGCTCTTGGGGTCCCCGCCTGGACCCCCACAGGAATAACAAACTGCGCGCTACCTCCCTATATATTAGGTGCAACTGCACCACTTGACTGCGAGAACTAAAAACTCAAGCACCCTTGATCTTCCTATGAAGGCTTCCAAACAGATGGTATATTGGCTTTCACGCCCAGTGAATTAAAACTCAGCAATTCTTCTAGGTTTGTGCCGTGTCTTGTGTGGGGTTTCGCCTAGGACACCAAGCTGGCTCATCGGCGGGCTCTTGGAGTCCCCGCCCGGACCTCCACAGGAGTAACAAACTGCGCGCTACCTCCCTATATATTAGGTGCAACTGCACCACTTGACTGCGAGAACTAAAAACTCAAGCACCCTTGATCTTCCTATGAAGGCTTCCAAACAGATGGTATATTGGCTTTCACGGCCAGTGAATTAAAACTCAGCAATTCTTCTAGGTTTGTGCCGTGTCTTGTGTGGGGTTTCGCCTAGGACACCAAGCTGGCTCATCGGCGGGCTCTTGGGGTCCCCGCCCGGACCCCCACAGGAGTAACAAACTGCGCGCTACCTCCCTATATGTTAGGTGCGACTGCACCACTTGACTGCGAGAACTAAAAACTCAAGCACCCTTGATCTTCCTATGAAGACTTCCAAACAGATGGTGTATTGGCTTTCACGGCCAGTGAATTAAAACTCAGCAATTCTTCTAGGTTTGTGCCGTGTCTTGTGTGGGGTTTCGAGAAGGACACCAAGCTGGCTCATCGGCGGGCTCTTGGGGTCCCCGCCCGGACCCCCACAGGAGTAACAAACTGCGCGCTACCTCCCTATATATTAGGTGCAACTGCACCACTTGACTGCGGGAACTAAAAACTCATGCACCCTTGATCTTCCTTTGAAGGCTTCCAAACAGATGGTATATTGGCTTTCACGGCCAGTGAATTAAAACTCAGCAATTCTTCTAGGTTTATACCGTGTCTTGTGTGGGGTTCCACCTAGGACACCAAGCTGGCTCATCAGCTCATCCGGGGGCGGACACCAAGAGCCCGCTGATGAGCCAGCTTGGTGTTTCTAGGCGAAACCCCGCACAAGACACGGTATAAACCTAGAAGAATTGCTGAGTTTTAAGAACCAATTTGTTTCAGATATGGTTAATTTCATAACTAAAGAAGACTCCAGGGGATATACAAAGTATACACAGGGGAGCCTGGAATGAATTGAGAAACAGAATGCATGAGCCAGATTATATGGGTAGGAGAGTTCACGCATACAAAATAAGGCCCAAAATTCAAAAAACAAATTTGGCTAAGTATTCTTTTATAAACAGGGGTATTCAAACATGGAATGAGTTAGCTGAAGAAGTCTTAGAACTTTTCCTAACAGTTTAAAAGTTTTCAGGAAGAAATTGAATGTTGCATTCAGGGAACACAGAGACATTATGGAGAGAAATCGAGATATACAGCATGTAAATATCTTGTTACCACCAGGTTTTGGCTAACTGTAACAGTACCTATAAATAAATAAATAAATAAATAAATAAATAAATAAATAAATAAATAAATAAATAAAAGAACTATGTATGGATTATTACATGAGATCAATATATCCTTAATTCCGAAATAAAATAATGACAATAATTCCCGCTCATACATCAAGAGGATAATAACCACACTGCCCGTAAATGTATAATTTAAAACACCGACAGAGAGCAAAGGGTAAAGAGATCGAATCCCGGCTATAGTGCCACTCATGTTACTGTCAGTTGTAGCTCTTCAGCTGGACAACACGAATTTACCCAGTGATCACAACTAATACATGTATTGTGTTTTTTTTCAGAAGTATTATTTACTTATTATTCATATTTTATAAACAGTACATTGTACCCCGCCCCGTCATTGGGCAAATTCGTGTTGACCGACTGAAGAGTAACAACTAACAGTTTCTATAGGCAACACTGAAAAAGATGGCTTCAAAACTTAAGGAAACCGGGACGTGTGATATGCTAAAAAATATCATCTTTTTTATAGCTTAGGAAATTCTCCCATCTTTCCTGAAGATTTGGTGTATCAATTATTGGTCTGAAGTGAAATTTTATGCAATAAAATTAGGTTTAAACATGTTTTAAGGCAATACTGTGGCTACTAGCCAAACATTCTTTTTGTGCTTTCCGTGACTCATATTTGTTGAAACGTCGTGTACCATTTTCTCATAAACTATCTAATAAATGTATTTGAAACTTGGTAGTCTCTAAGACCCTATAGAGATCTACTAGTGGAAGTATAACTTGATTAGTTCATGGAGCCCAGCTTGAAAAGCAATGACAATTTTACAGAAAATTTTAGTTTACAACAAGGATGTAAGAAAGACTCAACTCCTGTAAACAAAAGAACAATACTTTTACTTCAGTACCTCAAAAATGGTTTAAATATTATGCATGCAAAGTTTGTTAGGTCTGTTTTCAGTATTTGCTCAGAAAAGGGGACATGAGTTAAGGGAATTCTTAAAAATATATTTTTTGGAGATTGTATTTGAAATGCTCTCTCTGACACAAAATATTCATCATAGAAGCTTCAAATTCTACCCAAATAATGATGAATGTACTCTGAATATACCAAAAGAACATTCAAGGAAATATGTATTGTAGTTTCTGAGATATGTAACTAAATATTGGATGCTACATTTTTCTATCGATTCTCATGTCCCAGTTCCCTTAACACCACTCATGTTATCCAGTGTACGGGTTTTCCCCGGGACTTTGAACACTAGCCTCAAATTATCTAACGTACTCACTCTCGCACATTCACATACACAGTAAATACACGGGGCTGATCCTCAGCCTTTAAAATGAAGCATCAGTCCCAGTAAATGGTATTTGAAAAGTACACATTTCGTTTAAAATTGGGATATTCAAATCTTATCATAACTGAAAAGTTGACAGAGGGAGAATATAGGCTACCACCACTCGCTTCGCATTCAACAGACACATGAGACCATTCGTCATACATTTTGTAGTGAAATTACAGTATATTACCGGCCCTTATTAAAATGCCGGTCTGTCCATACGAAATATTACAGCATTGCCTAGGGCCATAAACATGTAATTCCTTACGCATAAAAATCTAAAATGCAATTATATTTGCTTCATTTGAGTGAAGCCCGGCTGTGCAACGCTCTCCGTGCGACAGCGCTTCTGGATCAGTCATGCGTGATATATTTAACGTCCAGGTAATCAAAGTGGCACACAAAAACCTGAGCTGTTGGCTTCATCTAGTGCTCTTCCTTTATTCAAATACTGTATGAAAAGGTCCGGACGCTGCTCCCAGAGACTCACAACAATTGAGGCGTGTGCTGGCGACCACGGGACATTATCTGAGCTCATCATTGCTTCCATTCCTTACCTCTACCGGGATCCTCTCCTTTATCATTTCTGTCGACCTACCTTGGCCAACCCTTATTCTCTTGCAACCCCGACAGTACAGTACTGTTTTAGGGTAACCGAGGCTTACGGTGTCCTTCATTTTTCCGCTTTAAAGAGGTCCTTGTCTCTTCATACCTAATACCCTAACTTTTAAAAAAGACAAACCTCTTTTAGGTAGATTTCATGAGAAAGCCACCTATTGTAATGGGTGGCTTGTAACGACTTCCGGAAAATTTTGACATATCTTCACGTTTCACATCCCCCGGGCTCCAAAACCACCGTCAGTTCAAAAGTTTATATATAACTTATTTATATATGTCACATTCTTACGGACGCGATTACTACCGTCATTTTGCACCAATCACTTTCAAATTTGCACATAGAATATAATCAATCCAAATTTCGTTCATGTTTCTTAACCCTCGAAGTTCTAACGTCTCATTACGAGACGATTCGTACCACCACTGAAGTGCTATTGTCTCGCAGTGAGACTATTCGTAAAATCGATATAACAATTCGTAACATCTGTATAACAATCGATTTTACGAATAGTCTCGCTGTGAAATGAAATTCTCTCTCTGGTAGGCAATACAAGTTGGTTTTTGATCTTATTTAAAACAAGATGTTCAGTAAAGAACATATAGCCTACTTTCTCCTAAATGCATGGGTATTGTTAAAACTCTTTGTCCTTTTCAAGGAGTATGATTGAATGTTGGTTGTAGTAGCTTGTTGAAATACAACGTGCTATAGGGATATTAAACATGAATATGAGGTGCCCTTTGCTAGTGCTACCTCTGTACCAAATTTCGTTCAATTCGGTTTCACCGTGTTTGAATTGATAGGGGGAATCGATTTGCACACATACTTGGCCACCATCTGCAAACTATTGGGCTGATGTTCTTGCAGTTTGGTCAGAATATGTTTCCCACATAAAGATATGGTGTTGCAAAATTTGGTAGAGACTAGATTATTAGGTTGGTCGTAATTACATTTTAGCTTTTAACATTTGGGTGGCCGCGATTACGTTTCCATCACGATAGCGGTGATATAAAACATGACACTGAGGTGCCCTTTGCTAGTGCTACCTCTGTACCAAATTTCGTTCATTCGGTTCCACCGTGTTCGAATTAATAGGGGGAATAAATTTTGACATAAAGATGGCCGCCATCCGCAAACTATTAGGCTAATGACCTATTAGATTGGTCAAAGGATGCTCCCTCCATAAAGGTATGTTGTTGCAAAGTTTGGTAGAGATCGGATGGTTATGTTAGTCGTAATTTGATTTAAGCTTTGAACATTTGTGTGGCGGACATTATGTTTCTGTCAATATGGCGGCGATATTAATCATGACACTGAGATGCCCTTTGCTAGTGCTATCTCTGTACCAAATTTCGTTCAATTCGGTTTCACCGTGTTTGAATTATTAGGGGGAATCGATTCTGACACAAAGATGGCCGCCATCCGCAATCTATTAGGCGAATGACCTATTAGATTGGTCAAAGGATGCTCCCTCCATAAAGGTATGTAGTTGCAAAATTTGGTAGAGATCGGATGATTAGGTTAATCGTAATTTGATTTAAGCTTTGAACATTCGTGTGGCCACCATTACGTTTCAGTCAAGATGGCGGCGATATAAAACATGACACTGAGGTGCCCTTTGCTAGTGCTACCTCTGTACCAAATTTCGTTCCATTCGGTTCCACCGTGTTCGAATTAATAGGGGGAATCAATTTTGACATAAAGATGGCCACCATCCTCTAACTATTAGGCGAATGACCTATTAGATTGGGCAAAGGATGCTCCCTCCATAAAGGTATGTAGATGCAAAATTTGGTAGAGATCGGATGATTAGGTTAATCGTAATTTGATTTAAGCTTTGAACATTTGTGTGGCTGCCATTAAGTTTCAGTCAAGATGGCGGCGATATAAAACATGACACTGAGGTGTCCTTTGCTAGTGCTACCTCTGTACCAAATTTCGTTCCATTCGGTTCCACCGTGTTCGAATTAATAGGGGGAATCAATTTTGACATAAAGATGACCGCCATCCGCAAACTATTAGGCTAATAACCTATTAGATTGGTCAAAGGATGCTCCCACCATAAAGGTATGTTGTTGCAAAGTTTGGTAGAGATCGGATGGTTATGTTAGTCGTAATTTAACTTAAGCTTTGAACATTTGTGTGGCCGCCATTACGTTTCTGTCAATATGGCGGCGATATAAAACATGACACTAAGATGCCCTTTGCTAGTGCTACCTCTGTACCAAATTTCGTTCCATTGGGATTCACCGTGTTTGAATTAATAGGGGGAATTGATTTTCAAACAAAGATGGCCGCCATCCGCAAACTATTAAGCTGATGACCTATTAATTTGGTCAAAGGATGCTCCCCCCATAAAGGTATGTTGTTGCAAAATTTGGTAGAGATCGGATGATTATATTAGTCGTAATTTGATTTAAGCTTTGAACATTTGTGTGGCCGCCATTACGTTTCCGTCAAGATGGCGGCGATATAAAACATGACACTGAGGTGCCTTTTGTTAGTACTACCTCTGTACCAAATTTCGTTCCATTCGGTTGCACTGTGTTCGAATTGATAGGGGGGGACAGACATTCAGAGTACACACACTCACACACACACAGACACACACACACACGCACAGACTCACACACACACACATACACACACAGACTCACACACACACATACACACACACAGACAGACACACTTTTTTCGCCCTGTGTTGATCTCATAAGTCTACTTTCATTTTTTGCAAAAATCGAAAGTAGGCTAAAAATGATGACTTTCTACTTAGGCCTATATACATGTGATTGAAATTCTGTGAAAAGTGATATGGTTAGACTTTTTCCTGTGACTTTTTTACTATTCATTATTCATCAAAGTTTCTATTACTATATATCATTGCGCTTGTAATGAAATTTGGCACATTTTGTATATCTTCGAATTTTATTTCTTTTTTATTTATTCTATCTTATTTATTTTATTTATTTTGAATTTATTTTTTTAAATCTGACATCCATTATACTTCTACTGGATACTTTTAAGTAAACAAAACTATTATCTTATTCTCTATTTTTTCCTGAATACATTGATATATAATATGCCATATATAGTTACAAATTTGTATTTATTATACTTTTTAAAATATATATCTGCACACTGCCTTTAAAAATGCTTAGCACTTAAGAGTGAAACGTTCAGCACTTGGAGGGTTAATGGGCAAAATCAGACCAAGATGGTGGTATTGGGGGGCCTTTTTACGAAAACGTGAAATATCGCTAAACTTTCTTAGTATGTGCAAAATCGAATTCATTCAAAGTTCGTACTATTGTTCGGATAAGGACCAAATTTGTATCACAATAATATTGGGTTAGGTATCATACCAGCATTTGCTCAGTGTAAAAGTTGAAAACCTCTTATGGGTCGAGTGAAGTGGAAATCAAACAAATATTTTATCAGCTGCTCTCAGAGATTCTCTGAACCTCAGGTGTGACAGTCAATAATGCTAGCCACTGCGCCTCGAAGTGAGGAAAGTCATCCGGTCGTAAAAACCATCAGTCACCTAGAAAACTCATTTCACATAATCTTCCCTCCCCGACGTAGAAATGGGAATAGAGAAGGATGGAAATGTACAGTCAGCACAATATCACAATCATAAGACGATTTCCACCCTCACTTAAGTACACGAGATAGGTAACGCAATGTCTCATGCCTCTAAATGTAAGTATGTGGAGGAGTCTTGAATCATCAAGACCTCTTTAACTCCAAGGAGCAGCCAAGAAAAAAGTACCTGCTTGTGGAAATTGATACAAAAAGGAAATTAATAAGAAGGGGAAGGGGGACTGTAAACATTCGGAAGTTGAAGAAGCTTTTATTGTTCAATTTATGAGCGGGCAAACAGAAGCAAGAAGAAAGAAGACGGAAAAAGAAAAGAATAACGGTGGAGGCCCTGGGGCATGGTTAGGAGGCAACAAACAAGCGTGGAAGACTGACCTGTAGATAAATTGTCGCATCAAAGAAACGATACCGTGATATGAAACAAACTTTTTTTATCGTCCACCTAGTGGTGTAGTGGGTAGCATGCTAAGCTATCAACCTTGAGATTCTAGTTCGATTCCCGGCTTTCCCAAGATATTTAATTCTGGTCTGAGTGTTGGAGTGGGATTCACTCAGAATCAAGAAGCAAAATGAGGAGAGTTCCGTGGTTCTCACTTCTACGCAAGTTAAATGCCGGGATGTTTCCTAACTTAAGGCCACTGCCGCCTCCTTCCCTATGCTAGCTCCCAATTATAAATACGCACACTACTGTAACACCACAATAACACAGGTTATTAGGCTAATTAATTATATTATTTATTTACTCATTTATTTTCTTAATTATTTATTCACTTATTTAGTTATTTATTTACTTATTTATTTACTTATTTATTTATTTACTTAATTATTTATTTATTTATTTAATTATTTATCTATTTATTTACGAGTATTTACTTATTTATTTACTTATTTATTTACATATTTATTTACTTATTTACTTAATTATTTACTTATGTATTTATTTATTTGTTTATTTATTTACTTATTTATTTATTTACTTATTTATTTACTTATTTATTTACTTATTTACTTATTTATTTACTTATTTATTTATTTACTTATTTATTTATTTATTTATTTACTTATTTATTTATTTATTTACGAGTATTTACTTATTTACTTATTTATTTACTTATTTACTTCTTTATTTACTTATTTATTTATTTACTTATTTATTTGCTTACTTATTTATTTATTTACGAGTATTTACTTATTTACTTATTTATTTACGTATTTATTTATTTATTTATTTATTTATTTATTTATTTATTTATTTATTTATTTATTTATTTATGTACACCAAGTAATTGGGGCTTAAATAACTACGATGTCCAAGCCCATAACTGAAGCAACAAAACATTAAGTAGGTTTCAGTATACAGCACAAACAAAAGATTTATCCTACAACACTGTGCACACATTTTTTGTGCTGCAGCACACGTTTGCTAATGTAGAAACTGACAACGTAGCGGTGAGTGTTAAGTCACACTCCACGACTGCAACGGGCATCTGCAGTTCTAAAGAGAACCAAGGTATTTATAATATTGATTTTACGTCCCTTTTAACTACTATGGGCTTTAAAGGTACCGAGGTGACGGAATTTTTCCCCAAATGAGATCTTTATAATATTTGCACACCCTCAAATGCCAATTGAGACCAAAAAAAAAACAGTCGAGTTCGGGTAAAACAGCAATAAAAACAAGAAGTTCCGTGAAGAACTATACAGCCTACTTTTCATGCCAATGATTATTCTACAGAATATGAACCTATCTAGAATAATGACGAAATTAAGTTGCTAATATCGAAATTTCCAATTAGTTCGAAATACTGTATACCTGGCATAATGTATCCTAATAGAGCACTACAGTTGGCAGCCCTGATGACTGAATATATTCTTAGTTCCATCTCTTAAGGTACAAAATACAAAATTTGGTTGAAGTCCAATGAATAGCATGGACGTTACATGCAGTTAAACATTGGATCTAACAGCGCGCGTAAAATCATGTTGGCAACAATGTCATGCATGTATTGGTCAGAAATAATCTGAAATAAGATGATCTATTGTTGTGCCAATTTTGAATGAAATCCATTAGTTAGTATAGAAGTTACATGCATTTTAAAATTGGACCTATCAGTAGGCTTAGAATCATGTTGGCAGCACTGACGTATATTAGTTACTCCAAATTCGTCTAGAATGCCAGGTACTACACGTGTGCAAAGTTTAGAGCTATTGGCTTGCATACTTTCTGATATATTGATATTAGGGTAACAAAAATTGGGACAACGCATATTAACAGTTGGCAGCCCTGGTTGCTCCTTAGAATACGCATAGTCATATCTGTTATGGTACACATAGCACATACGAAATTTGGTTGAAATCCAAATGATAGTATTGAAGTTACATGTATTTAAATTTGGACCTGTCAGCAGGCTTAGAATCATGTTGGTAGCACTGACGTATATAAGTTACTCCAAATTAATATAGAATGTCAGGTACTATACGTGTGCATAGTTTAAAGCTGTCGGCTTGCATACTTTCTGATATATTGGTATTTGGGTAAAATAAATTGGGAGCATTTATTAACAGTTGGCAGCACTGGTAGGTCTTAAGAATACGCTCAGTCATATCTGGTTATGTACACATACAACATACGAAATTTGGTTGAATTCCAATTGATAGTGTAGAAGTTATATGCATTTAAAAATTGGACCTATCAGCAGGCTTATAATCATTTTGGCAACACTGCCATGTTTGGCCTCCTGGAAATTAAACTGACATATTATGTACGTGTGCCAATTTTGAAATAGCTCCCATTCATACTTTCCAAGATATCCAACATGGAGCTCAAATTTCAATTGCGATTTTTTAGCAGTTGGTAGCACTGACATCATTTTCAAATATGGCCGTGAGATATTCAGGTATAGATCGTTACTCCTACCAAATTTTGTTTCGATTGCTGCAGCCGTTTAGGAGTTGATAGGGGGACACACAGACAGACAGACAGACAGAAGGACAGACAGACAGAAGGACAGGCAGGCAGACAGACAGACAGACAGACAGACACACATTTGCCCTATCTCATAAGTCTACTTTTTCCTCATTTTTGCAAAATGTGAAAAGTAGGCTAATAAATTAGCTCCTGGCAGGAGTAGGGTAGAGCGTGGATGGATTCACTTCACGGTCCGTGCTGCTTGATTTGTACGCACGCAAATCAGAAGAATATGCTTCTCGCCTTATCACGGAAGTGGTGCTTATTTTGCAGCCTTCTCCGAGCGCCTTCTACGAAATTATGTATAATCCCACAGTTTCAAGTCGTTGTTAATTTATTTTTGGGGTTTGGGACATCTTCGTCATCATCACCGTGTAGTTGGGTGTGTGTTGAATTTTTTCTGATAACCTGTATTTATGTGATGACTAGTAGAGTGTATTGCTGTATTATAAGTGACAGGGATAGGGTATGTGCCCCTGGATTTGAAATAAGGTACTATCCCGGCATTTGCCTAGAGGGAGTGTGGAAAACCCCAGGGATACTCCTGTCAGTATCGGGATTCGAACCTACGATCTCAAGACTTTCTTCAGCTGCCCGCGCGGTCGTGATGCATGATTTATCATCTATGGCTACGTTACGGGGCAGATACAATGTCAATGCTACAATTGCAATTGCCTTACACCCGGGATTTGAGCCTTCAAGTTATCCCCACACTCTGTGTAACATAAATTACATAAGTCAACAAACAAAACCTTTTGTGTTGAGTCTATTATGTAATGCATATATTCTGACTGTCTGCACCGAACAGCAACCAAAGAAAGCCATTCATAATAATTAATAAAGTTTGCTTCTGTACTTCATGCAATGATAAACAAATATTTTAAGTTTTGCCAGACTGTTTGAGGGGTAACGGCTTTGAACACGTAACAGAAGGCATATTGAAAGACTTTTTTCCTAAATTGTCAGAAGCTAAAATTAAAGACTTTTTTTCTAAATCGTCAGAAGCTAAAATTAAAGACTACTTTCCTAAATTGTCAGAATCTAAATTAAAGCTAGTATTTTCGTTGGTTCTCAAATAAAGAAATTAATGGCCCGTGAAGAATTTCCACAATTAGGCTACTCAACACCCTAGAAAAGCAAGCAAGGTGCAGCGTTAAATCAGTGATCCATAGCTTCCTTGGAAATAAGAAAGCTGAGAATTACAAAGAGCTTATTTTCACTATGCTTGAGAACTTTAAACTCATGGGTTGCAGAATGTCCCTTTAAGTACACATGTTTCATGCTCACTTGGACCAATTTAAAGATAACTTGGGGGCATATTCAGAAGAGCAAGGGGAACGTTTTCACCAAGACGTGATGGACTTTGAGCAACGTTATTAAGGACAATACAACCTGTGACAATAAAGTTCGGTGAATAGTCCTGTACTATCAACATAGATGAACAATTCACGACAGTGACCCTACTGTCCTTCGAAATAGTCCCCTCCCGTAACTATGCAATGCTGAGATCGGCGATACATGTCCTGGAAACTTTGCAAGAAGACATCCTTTGGTATGGTGGTCAAAAGCCTCGTCACGTTGCATTCGGTCTGACCAAAAAGTTCGGATTGTTGGCTTACCTGAAACAGCAGTTACTTTCCTTCGAAGTAATCCCCGTGGATGGTTATGCACTTCTGAGAATGTCTGTACAAGTACTGGAAACTCTTTAGGGATAGCCTTCAGTCGGGTCGTCACATTACGTTGGATGTCCGAAATGTCCGAAAACCTCTGGCCCTTCAGGGCTTTTCGGTGACCCTGGACCTGGACCCCGCCACTCCATACTTTGACGCTTGACTTCGGGGTCGTACCTCAGACCCCAGGTCTCGTCGCCCGTGACGATGGTTTTGAAAGCCATTCCATTCTACAGAACATTCACCCTTTCCACTGCAACCCGCTGAACAGGTGTGCATGTTAGGTTGCATAAATTCATCCTTCTCAATGCCACCCCCCGAACAGGTGTGCATGGTAGGTTGCATACATTCATCCTTCTAAACTCTCACTGTGTCGAACAGGTCTTACAGGTTGCGTTGTGTGTCGACAAAGTGTTGCCAAGTCGACCGTTCTGACTTTATTCACCGAACGCAACGTGACGAGGCTTTTGAACATCATCCCAATGGATGCCTTCTTGCAAAGTTTCCAGGACATGTATCGCCGATCTCAGCATTACATAGTTACGGGAGAGGACTATTTCGAAGGACAGTAGGGTCTTTTCGTGCATTGTTCATCTATGTTAATAGTACAGGAATATTCACCGAAGTTTATTGTCACAGGTTGTATAATGAGGACATGATGGTTGGTGATTACATTTGGGGACTAATACGAGATAGCTCGTATCCACACAGAATAATTTTTAAAGCTTGTTTGTATTGTTTTATTGATTTTTAGATAAATGTAAAATATGTTCTGTAAATAACCGTGATGTAAATATATAAATTAACGTTTGTTTTCGTTTGAACTTATTAAAATAGAGAATTTCCTTCAAATTTTAACATTCGTTGTGGTAGCTACGGCGACTTCGGTGGCGTAGTTGGTAACATGCTGAGCTTCTATGTCCAAGATCACGGGTTCTAACCCGGCCGAAGACGTCTGATTTTTAAGAGCGTTAAAAACCCTCAGTATGCCTTCCTTTGGAGGGGAAGTAAAGCCGGTGGTAACATGTCATAGATTTATTACACTTAGGTGAAGCTAAATTATAGGTTAGATCTGACTAACGCTCTTAGGTTACAATGTTCGTCGCCAGGAGTCGACTGCGGTGACATCTAGTAACCGAGTTCAGAACTAGTTGTCGTTGACGGTGGCGTTTGGTAGCAAACGTAGGAATTACTTGAAAATTCAATATCTGAAGTCCTTACTTGAATTAAAAATAAATAATACAGCCATCACAATTAACACAAGTTATCAGACAGATTCTACACACACACCCAAAGTACACGGGGATATATGACCACGTTGTCGCAGCCCCGATACTGAGGAAC
Organism: Meconema thalassinum; assembly: GCA_946902985.2. NCBI lineage: Eukaryota > Metazoa > Arthropoda > Insecta > Orthoptera > Tettigoniidae > Meconema > Meconema thalassinum. The sequence continues at coordinate 427,965,113 of OX336388.2, read as the reverse complement.
CAACCAGCCATGGTAGCTACAAAAGCATGCTTTATTAGGTAAAACTATTTCTTCTTTCATTAGTTAAGCATAAGGAATCAAATTCAGACGTACGTAACCCAGACTCGAAATTCTTATTGACTTGTGTAATTTGTAGTCTAAATTTATTGTGGAGATATCGTTTACATATATACGAATTCGTTCCATTAGTTTTAACGCTAACCCATAACAAATTGTACACGTCATTCGGGATAAATACGACATTTTTGCCAAGAACTCCAAATGTTCAGACAGAAAACTTTTTATAGTTATTTTGTAGTTTTGCTTTTTGATTCTTATATGTTGATGTTTCATTTAAGGGGCTTGGGCTTCATGGGTATTCACCCTCTGTGCTTGCGTGTGGGTAGAATGTGTCTGATAAAGTCTCTGTAGTAGTATGTGTATTTATAATTCACGTAAGGATTGGGAAGGATGCAGCCGTGGCCTTAAGTTAGGAGCTATCCGGACATTTGCGTAGAGTAGAAGGGGCAAACCTCGGAAAACCACTTACAGGATGGGTGAGGTAGGTAAAGAACCCATCTCCTCTCAGGTTTTTTTTTTTTTTTTTTTTTTTTCAAAGTGTATTTTTAATTCACTGAGTACGAACCTTACAAACACTGATCATAATTGTCACTGTGTCATTTTAAATCAGTTTTGCCTCACGTTAATGCACTAATTAAATTGAATTTTCTGGCAAAGCAGCAAATCAAACCCGGACCTCCAGGGAGATAGTCAAGAATGCAACCACTACACCAGGAGTGAATGAATGGCTGTTACAGGTAAAAGTTGGGTAAATTTATTTACTAAAAAGATTTCTAAAATGTACTCAAAGGCCTCATGACAGAGTGGGTTAGACGACCACCGCACGCTACCATAAAATGAGAATAATGAGGGCAGAATTAAATTAACATAAAAGCTGCATATGTGCTGTACCATGTTCCACTGTATGAACACCATTACAGAAATATGAAATAGAGTAGAGTGGCCCCTCCATGGCTCGACCTTTCACTGCTGCATCGCAGGTTCAAATCTCGGCCGGTGCATGAAGAATTCGTGTTGGACAAAGCACGGGTGAGACAAGATATTTGGTTACCCCTGTCAATTTCACTCCGACAATACTCCACAATTGCTCATTGATCATCGCCCCAGAGCAGTGCGACAGGCCTCACCTTTCCATTCCTTGGCGCTAGATGGCGCCCCATCACTGATCTGGCACTTGGTCCAATCCCCGTAGCTAATACGAGGCTTTGCTCGGAGGGTTCGATTTCTGGCCTTGCTGTAGGGATTTGAACGTATGTGTGGTTCTGGGACTGAGTGTTTGTGACGTCTATATAAAAGTAAACCAAAAACCGAAAAGTAGACCGAACGCGGTGGCTGAGAACGCAAACGCGCACCTCGTGCCTCGCTGGCATCGGGAGAGCGTGGGTTCAAATCCCACCTCGGCGGTCCCCTATTCACCACCAGACAAATGCCGGGTTGATTTCTTTCAACATGTCCACGACCGACTTCCTTCCAGAATCCCTTCCCTGGCCCTTCCTTAATTAGACCCAGTTAGCGGTCGCCTGGGCAATCGGCCTGTCACCATCCCAGCTCGGCTTCACCCACGGAATCTGCGAGGAACTATTCCTCTACCGTCACAAGGACGTTGTCTGGGAGCTGAACACATGTTGTCAGCAGATACAGCATTTATTTGCTGACAGTAAACTTAATATTTAATAAGATGGTATATTGGCTTTCACGGCCAGTGAATTAATTCACTGAGCCCACTGATGAGCCATCTTGGTGTCCATGGCACAAACCTAGAAAAATTGCTGATTTTTATATTTAATATATTTATTGCCTACTAATGTACACAAATGAAATGCTCACATTGCACATAAAGTTATTCCTTGTTATAGTCCACTATTGATCTTACTCGTTTACGACCGATGGTTATATGATATTTGTCACAGTGATTATTGCACCCCACTCACATTCCTCGTTTGGTTCTGGCAAATTTCATGCTGAAAACCATGGATTGTTAATATTGTTATTACATTCTGAAGGTATTGATTTACTTTTGTCCATTTCCTGTCATTCATTGCATCTGTGCCATAGAAGTCCGGTAAAATCTCGACGCACTTCCTCTCTCTCTTCTGAATCAATTTTGCCGCTTGCTCAGTGGATGGCGGGGGTAGTTTGTATCGTAGATCTTAGATGTAAAACGGTTCCCTAGCTAATTCATAAACAAGTCTTGATCGTGATGTTTTTGCAACTCGAAGTGCTCGTTTCATATATCTGGGTTTTACTTTCTTCAATGAGTTAAGTCTGATTAAACGGTAAACTGATAAAACCTAATTACTTAGCCAAACCTGATACCTGTTGCATCTGCGTTGGACGCTAAAATGTTCTAATTAGAGGATAAATCGTTATGACTGAACGAAACATGTCCCACTCCAAATAACTACAGTATAATACTGTGATTTTGATGTGTGTGATAAATGCAGTTTCATATTGTTAATAATATTAAAAATAATAATAATAATAATAAACAGTCAAAGAGTCAACATATTATATTATAAGCGGTTAGTTTGCAGAGAAAGAAATGTACTCAAAACTAAATCATGATACCTGAAAAGCAACGCCAGCCACGGTGATCCTGGAATGTTCAACATCATAATACAATGCAATCAACAAAAAGAAAATCAAATCGAAAATGTAATACATCTCAGCTCTTACAAACATTGAAAATAAGATATTCATTATATTGAATAAGTTATTAGCCCTTAATTGAAACTAATGATTTATAGGTATTCTTAATCAATTGTGTGATTGGCTTCCGGACTTCAAAACTGGACAATGAGTATTGTTTAAATATATCTCTACCTAGTATAAAACAAAGTCCCCGATTCTTGGATGTTACGGATAAACTCGAGAACCACGGGATGGATTTTGATGCAGTTTTCACCATTCTGAAAAGGACTTCTCGATGAAGGTTTCGGTAGAAAAATATTCATTCATGACCATGGCAAGGCGAGCAGTATCGATTTCAGTGAATCGAATCAAAGAAAACCTGTCGTCCGTGGGTCTTTTAGGCTTACGCTGGGTAAACCGTTAAAGATACCGGGCGAACCCAGGTGGTTCGCTAGTTTATTTTTAAATTTATGTCAATAACTTTGAGTTCCAAAAGGCAAGCTTACTACAGACCAACTGAAGAATTGGCACCGGTACTGTAAGTGTTTATTACTTTCTATACTCCAATAAAGTAGATACACACATCAATAAATCATCTGAGCATGCATTTTGTTCTTTCTCTAAGACAATAATAAAACGTTATTCGTTTTGTTTAAATATACCGTATGTTGTTGTTGTTGATTAATTTAGGGGCTTAGTGACATCGTGGTTATGTAGCCCCGTGTACTTGGGTGTGTGTGGAACTTGTCTGATAACTCGTGTTACTGCAATGGCTGTATTAGTGTGTGTATTTGTAATTCAGATGAGGATTGGGAAGGAGATGTCAGTGGCCTTAATTTAGGATCCATCCCTGCAGTCACCTTGAGTAGAAGTGGGAAACCACGGAAAACCACTTCCAGGATGGTTCAGGTGGGAATCGAATCCACCTCTTTTCAATTTTGTCTCACGAGGCTGAGCGTACCCCGTCCAGTCCTCTAACCAGAATTAAATTTCTTGGCAGAGCCGGGAATCGAACCAGGGCCTGTATAGTGACAGCCAAGATTGCTAGCCACTACGCAACGAGGCGGATAATCCCGTAAGTCACAGAGTTATATGTAGGCAAATTTAATAAGTAATAAAAGTTCAAATCATTCTTCCATGATGTCTTTCCATAAGTATTAATCTTCAGAGGCAAAATTCTTTACAAACTAGCAGTAGTGGCCAGCTTCGCCCGGTGGATTTATTTGTTTTATGGATGATAATGAATACTACTACAGAACTGGAGCGCTCAAGGATAAGGATCCGAATAAATGAAAGTAAATTTGAAAGCACCAGCGCTTATTGCTTATTGCAGCTGATAACCTCAGTATACTGCACCAACACCATCGCCCTTATACTGAGGCATACTATTGTTATGTTGATAACTGTTTTAAGGGGCCTAAGAAATCTTTTTGCACTAATTACTCCCCGTGACTGCAATTTATAAGCAGCTCGCAATTCTGCACCAGAACACTGTAGGGGTGATGTGATGCAGCCTGCATTGCCAGGCAACAATAGACTTAGGTATTATTGAAGCTGTTCGGGAGCGCTTGTTCTTCCGACTTACTGAACAAAAATCAATCTTTAAGGTTACCTGAAAGGTGTAGCCTAATGCTACATAGCCTAAACTATTCCTCTTGAATCAGGGTATCATATACAAAAAGAATTGTTCGAATACGACCGATACTTCCAGAGATTAGCGCGTTTAAACACACAAACAAACAAACTCTTCAGCTTTATCATATTAGTATAGATAAATGCTGGTTTATTCAGCTATCCGATTCCCGGTCAATGCATGTGAGATTTTCGAAGTGAAATGCCATGTCCTGTGGTTCGGATTCCACGTAAAAAAAAGGAGGTCCCGTGGCTCATAATCACAAGATTCACGGTCACGTAAAACTACAATCTTCCTTCTTCTTATTCAGCTATCAGTTCTTTCTGTCTTCCCACAAGATTACATTTCGTGGCTTACGGGGATTCAAAGGTAACTGTAACTACGCGCATCAAAAAGTTATGCATCACTCATGAACTATTATATAGCATTACGAGAACCACCGTAAATGGTTTTGAGGCATGAAGGCATAATACAGTTCGTAAGTTGGGCTAAAGACACTTGTCAGTTCAGTATGGGTACAAACGACTTGCCAGCGGCATGGGATCGGCCACATTAACACGACGTACAGGGGTGAAGCATAACTTTTTGATATATGTATTAAAATGGGAAATGAGGTAGGTTTCCAGGGGTTTTAAATAAGGTACAATCCCGGCATTTGCCTAGACGGAGTGTGGAAGGAAAACGGAGAAACCCACACTCAGGATATCCACTGTCAGTGTCGGGATTCGAAACTCCCATCCCCAGTCTTTCTGCAACTCCCCATAGCAGTCACGATGAGCTAATTAACGCCACGAGGTCCCTAGAAGTGGTATTTCCGTGGTCTCCAACTTCGATTCAGGCAAATGCCGAGAAGCTTCTTAAATTGAGGCCACGGCCACCTCCTTTCCAATTCTAGTCTAAATTACAAATACACTCAATACTACAGAAACAACAATAAAGCCAGCCAATTCCTACACACACCCAATTACAGGGGTTAAATGGAACACAATGTCAGAAGCACCCAAATGAATCAACAACAACAATAAAACCTTGTTTTGCAGATAATTTAATTATGAATATAGTGTATGTGGAGATTTTGAAGTGAATTACCTCTTTAGAAGGGTGCAGTGGTCAAGCTCCTTGCCTATCACCAAGGCAAGCCGGTTTCGATTCAACATGTGAATTTTTTTCAAGACAAACATCACGTCCTGTGGTTCGGATTCTACGTAAAAATGAAGGTCCCGTGGCTCATGATCACGAAGTTAATGGTCACGTAAAACTACAAGCTTCCTTCCTTTCTTTACCTCTTTAGACCTGTATAGACAGTTTTCAAGCCAATTTTCATTGTAGCCATATTGACAATATTGATATGGCTAATTTTCAGTCAGTCAACACAAGATAATGCTAATTTCTGGAACATGTGAAAAATATACTGAAAAAAAACCTGTGTTTATTTTTATTTACATGTATTTAATCACATGTACCGGGAGAGTTAGCCGTGGTCGTTACGGCATGACTGCTGGCAGTCGCTCACATCCGGGAGGCGAGGAGGTTCGAATCCCCCCGCCGGCAACCATGAAGATGGTCTTCTGTGGTTTCCCATCTTCCTTCAAGGCAAATGCCGGGGTTGGTCCCTAACTATAGGCCACAGCCGCTACCTTCCAACTCCTCGTCCTTACATTCCAACTGTCCTCCCCAACGGTACTTGTAGCTCACCCATTGGGTGTCCGTCTCGATGCAGCTACAAACCTGGAGAGCCGAACATGTCCTCTGACACTCCCGGCTCTAAAAGCCATACGCTAAAAAAAACGCATGTAATACTTTTTTCAGGTTCACTTTCGCATGTCCCAGTAATTGGGATTATTTAGTGTTGACCGACTGAAAAAAATCCAATATCAATTGAATCGGCCGAAACTGAAATGTATTAAGGCAGTTTTCACTATTTTTCAGGAGACAGATAAAACATCATTGACAGAACAGAACTTAACAAACACACTATATTAGTCATCTATGTTGTGAAGCAACTATTCAGGTTATAACAAAACAAAAGTTTAGTGCTTTTCAGTCGGTCAACACGAATGTACCCAAAAGAGCTGGGTTATACCCTAATTCTGAAATAAATTACATGAGATTAATAAATGATTTCAGAATTAGGGTATAACCCAACTCTTTTGGGTACATTCGTGTTGACCAACTGAAAAGCACTAAACTTTTGTTTACTAAGGCAACACTGAAAAATGGCTTCAAACCCCACAATATTCAGGTTATATTTGTGTTAGCGGAATATCCATTTTAATTTTAAAAAATATTTTCTTCAAATCTATTTTGGAAACGTGACTTAATGCCTTTCAACCCTGTTGTCAGTTTAGTGCGACATAAAGCCATCCAGAATGGATATTTCACATGATATTTTAATTTGAAATGAATTTGGAACATGAAAAACAACTAAACTCTGTACAAATGTAATTTACAATAGGACTGTAACACGCGGGAATCTTGCAGTGTGACCAACATTAAGTACGGAATACGGCGCTGAAAGGCAGCAAGTCATTGACTTAATGCTTTTCTCCTCTGATCGCTCTACATGTAACAGTGGTTTCTGGATTAAAAAGAAGGCTTACTTAATTCCTTATTATGCCGTTCGAAGGCCCTTGGGTCAATACTTCAGAATACTACATGTTTAAAAAATGCCCAATTTTGACAATGCTTTTCAATTGTCTTTAAAACTGAATATACAGCTAGGCCTATAAAAAATATCACATTTACTTCCTGGCGGTGACATTTAAAATACTGCATAACTTCACCAAACTTTATAGGCCTACCTGTTGCATCAGTGGTGAACGCTTTTAGATTTTTTTTAATTTGCAATTTAAGATTTTTTTCTCCAAATAGAACAACTCGATAATATTGTACTGAATTTCTGTGTGGGCAATTAGTGGAAGTCACTCACCTGTTGGATATGGAAACGCGCGGTGAACTTGATGAAGTCGTCGACGGCGATGCTGACAGGAGTGATGTGCGCTAGGGTCGAGGATACCGGCAGCTTTACAGGAACAGAAGAACGACGCGTCCCGTTTTATAGAAAACACAGGAAGGGCGCAAAGCGTGGTCCATGGCAGAGCGAGAGGCTAGTGCGTGGGGAGAGTCGGAGTGGGGGAAGATTGTGGGTGTAGGGGAGGAGAATGGAGCTTGGTGGGGGTGGAAGGTATGTAGAGGTACACTTCATGAACATTTAAACTCAATTCCATTGGTTATTCTAGCTCACTTCTACTGAGAAACCTTCTCCCATTGGATTTCTATTTTTAAAACAGAAATGCGCCCTGGTTGTTCTGTGAAATAAGACTACCAAACATCTGATATCCTGAACATCTCAAAATATTTGCACCTTAAGAAGCATAATTTTCATTCTATTAAAGTTTCAATGGCTTCGTTAAGAAGCTGTAAGTGTGTAATTATTTTCCATGAGCTCAGGAATTAATGAAGCAGCACTTGTGATTTCTGAATACACCTTGTTAGCAGAATTATTCTTCCCTCCAAACGATACAAATTACGGTGGAAATAATAAGAACATAGACTAATACCCTTTCTTATTTATACTGCCGATATATCCTGATGGAGGCAGCGATACAGATTCCTGGCCTATTGATCTCAGTTATATTTCAGAAGCTGATCATGATTTAATAATACCTGAAACAAGATAAAACAAAAAATCAATATCGAGAAACACAAAAGTAAGACATTACATGACAGTAATCGAACCTGAAGCACGAGATGCCTCCAAAATCTTGATAATTGGAGGCAGATTTCTTATTAAAGAGGGGGCCCGGGATCGATTCCCGGCTCTGCCAAGAAATTTAATACTGGCCTGAGGGTTCGAATGGGGTACACTCAGCCTCGTAAGGCAAAACTGAGAAGAGGTGGGTTCGATTCCTACCTCAGCCATCCTGGAAGTGGTTTCCCGTAGTTTCGCACTTCTACTCCAGGCAAATGCTGGGATGGTACCTAACTTAAGGCCACGGCCACTTCCTTCCCAAATCCTACCACCATTAAAAATACACACACTGGTACAGACTCCATTGTGACATAGGTTATCAGACACATTCGAAACACACCCAAGTACACGGGGCTACATGACCACGATGTCGCAAAGCCCCTATGAACTAACATCTTATTAAAGATTTAGAGAAACAAGACAGGGAAATATTGAGGAAAATCCCCGGTCCAGTCTGCTCAGCAGGAATCTGACTGAAACGGTAGTCTCAGGAGCTGAAAAGACCACTGACACCTTCACGAAAGGTCGATTGAAATTTTACGGCGACATTCTCAGAATGAACAATGAATGCTCTCCAAAAGGATTCTAAACCTTGCTTCGTCAATGAATGTCAAGAACAACTGGCTTAGTGAAATACGAAGGTGGATCAAAAAGTTAGTTGCACTAACTCGCTGCAGCAACGCGTTGTGTGTCGCAAACGTGGGCACAGAGGAGAAAGGGGCAGACACTGCCCACACGTCTGTTAGGCAGGTCGCTGTGGTGTCTCGTCTTGTATGGTGTGAATAGCGGCCAAATGCAATGGCGCGTCGACTGGACGTTCACTCCAAATATGAGGTGCGTGCAACAATCCGATTCCTATAGGCCAAAAGGAAGAATTGCACGGATATTCATAGTGAAATTAGTGCTGTGGAGTGGGCCATTTCCCGGCAAGGGATAACGCAACACCTCACAAGGCCCACCAAACGAGCGAACTGCTGCAGCGTTTCAAGTGGGAGGTCTGGCAACATCCACCCTACAGTCCCGACCTAGTGCCATTTGACTTTCATCTGATCGGTAAGCGCAAAACGGAGCTCGGTGGTCGACATTTCCAGACCAGTGAAGAAGGCCGCTGTCTCCGTGTGGTTGCAGAACGCTGGATGAACGTTCTATGCATCCGACATCGACAAGTTGATTGTGCGTTCGCAGAAATGTTTGGAGTCTCTTGGAAACTATGTGGAAAAGTGACGTTACATTGTATGTCGTTATAGTCGAGTTATAGGTGGTGTAATAAATGGCCATAACTGGGAAGTGCAACTTAGTTTTTGATCTGCCCTCGTAGAAAGATACCTTCAAAAAATTGGCAATACAGAAGAAATTATACAAGATCGACTCCAGTAAGAACTTTAATCAACAACTATCATTTCTCTGAGAAAATTACTTCCAGGACCAAGAAATGATGGAAAGATAAAGATTTTCAGTGCCCAGATGAAGTGATTTTGCGAGAAGAATAAGATCATTAGCTATATAAGTTCTATCGCACTCCACAGATAGGCATCATATGAGAAAACCCGATACAGTAGATGGAAGATCTTCTCGTTACTTACACTAACACCCTCTGATTACTCAATTTGGAAAAGGGCCTCAAGTAAATAATGTAAAATACTTAGGGGAAATCATGCAACGATCTGGATTCAATCGTGAAGGAAACAAAAAGAGACTCTCTAAATTACAAAGAAAAACTATATAATCACCAGGAAGAGATACAACAAAGAAATCAATATCTTGGAACGCAAAAATAAAACACTATATCACGCAGGGCCGGATTTAAGAGTATGCCGCCTATTGGCTAAGTTCCATTTCCCGCCCCCTCAATAGTTCATATTTGCTTAATACATTTGTTTTACACAACAAAAGGACAGAGATCATTGGCGTTTTCATCTTTTTTAAACATAAAGTTCATTTAGTTTAAACAAAACTACAAATTTAATGGATTACATAATAAATGTTATAATGAAATTAGTGATCTACTTGTTTTTTTTTACTTCTTTTAAGATTCGTTAAAAAAATGAAATGGGTTTCGAACTGAATTAATTTGTTCTTGGAGATCAGTGATCACTATTTTACACATATTTTTATATTTTAATGCTAATGGCAATCTTTTGCGTAATTGAATAACTGTGTTCAATTTGAACTAAGTTGAACGGTGAAATGAAATTACACAAAATGTAATTAATTACTGGTTTATTTGTTGAAAAATATACAAACTTCTCTAAAACAACACACCCCACGTAATCTTCGTGTCCAAATTTACATAGACTAGCTTTCTTGTGAGATTTCTTAATGGCAAACTCGTTAATAATGTCCTTATATGGAAGTGTTTTGGTTGTATTTGCCTCAATACAAAGTAATGAAAGTGAGTTTAACCATATTTCAGAAATACTAGTTCGCAGATAGTTCTTAACTCTTCTAAGGCAGGAAGAACTGTATCAGGACTAAAACATATGTTTAAGTAACTTCTATTCTTAAATTAAATATTAACGTCTGAAGTACTTCATTTTAACTTTTGAATGAATTGCCAAACTGTCGCTCCTGAAAAATTGCCGCACTAGGCTGCAGCCTACTTAGCCTATTTAGAAATACGGCCCTGATAACACGGCAATTGAACCTGAATCATTACACGCATAAGAGACCCTGATCATTGGAGGTTGATCACTATCTAAAAACAACAAAGGAAAATCCTTACCAAAAACTTTAGCCCAGCGTGCAAATAGGGAATGTAGATGAAATGGAGGTCTCACGATTGTACCAACATTCCGAGAAAATATTAGACACTATTAGAAAATGTCGATTGAAATTTTATGGACATATTCAAAGAATAAGCAATGAAAGACGTACTAAAAGTATATTGAATCATGCCTCCTCACTACATGCCAAGAACTACTGGATAATAGAAATTGAAAATGGCCTTCAAGTAATCAGCGTAACACGCGAAATGTTATGGGTCACGCCTAGCTTCAGAATGTTGGTATAATAATAATAATAATATTAATAATAATAATAATAATAATAATAATAATAATATCGTATGGTCTCGGGTGCCGGGTGCAAGCTTTGTTATTTGTCACCGAAAGGGTAGCTTGCATGTCGAATTTCGTTGTTCCTTGAAGCACTATGAAAGTCAAGGAGGTTAGATATCGAAGGTTCTTGAACACTATAGTGCATTGTAGTAGAGAAATTAGGAACTTTGTGTTGGCGGAAACTCCCGAAATTAATTTTGCCATTATGAACACGGCCTACTGAATTCAAATGGGTTCTTTGACATGCCAACATCGTATGACATGGTGTCGTAATTTTTGCCGCCTTTCAAAAATCACTTACCACAGCCAGGAGACAGACATCATTTTTCTGCAACCCTCTGGATGAGAGTCCCCACTACATGGACAGCAGCAAGGACGAATAATCATAGTGAGAGAATGGAGTGATTTTAGGAAGAGAAGAAGTGAAAATAGGTAACTATTCCAAGAAGTAACTGTTCTTCCGCGACCGGAAATAGTCCGTGAATAAAACAGAATGTATAAAGATTGGTGAATAATAAATTAATTAATAGCGGCTCCGGTGGCGTAGCCGGTAGCATGCTGAACTGCTATACCCAAGATAGCGGGTTCAAACCCGGCCGAAGTCGTCGGATTTTTAAGAGCGTCAAAAACCTTTCAGTATGCCTTCCTTCGGAGGGGAAGTAAAGCCGGCGGTCCCATGTCATAGATTTATGGCATGTAAAAGATCCTTTCACAGACTAAACTTGTGTAAAGCAAAATTTGTTAGGTTAGATTTCGTCAGAACGCTCTATCAAAGTTCCAACGTTCACCACTAGGTATCATTGATAACAGGTGGCGAAAGTTGTAACTACTTGAAGTTGAACGGAACTTGTAGCTCACCCTTTAGGGTGTCCGCTGGAAGCAGCAACAGGCTCAGGCAAGCCGAACATGTCCTCGGACACTCCCGGCACTAAAAGCCATACGATAAATAAATTAATTAATTAATTAATTAATTAATTAATTAATATTAAATATAGGTGCGGTATGGGGCTATTAATATCGTGCCGACCACGATAACGCTAATGCGCTACCTCGTGCCTCGCTGGCATCGGGAGAGCGTGGGTTCGAATCCCATCTCGGCTGTCCTGAAAATGGTTTTCGTGGTTTCCCATTTTCACCACCAGGCATATGCTGGTATGGATCCTTTCAACAGATCCATGACTGACTTCCTTGCAAAATCCCTTCCCTGACCCTTCCTTAATTAGACCCAAGTTAGCGGTCACCTGGACGATTGGCCTGTCACCATCCCCAGCTGTATCTACTATCTAAGTGTGTCCAGCTCCAAGACGCCGTCCTTGCGACGGAAGATGAAGAATTCCTCGCAGAGTCCGTGGCCGAAGCCGAGCTGGGAGAATAAGCGATTAATGAAATGTCCCGAGGCACATTCCACAATCCTAGACCAATAATTACAGTAACACAAAAACAGTTTCTACAGAAACCAGATTATCACACTAATTAAACACGGGGCTGATAAACAAGATATTCCAAGTTCCTAACAACTGATTAAGAGCTACAGTTATCTTGACCGTCAAGCTCGAGTATGAGTGTATACTCACTAGAGCCCAAAAGTTCATGCCCTAAAAAATTACTAAACATGCATGGAAATGTGGCAATGAATATGCATTAAAGCTTTATTTCCTTTAACAACACGATGGCCATACGCTGCAAACTTTTACTTATAGCTTGAGGCACTAAATTTGCTGCCTTAGAAGACTAGCAATTCACCTCCAGTAATAATTTACGCCTCGTGGTGTAGTGGCTAGCATTTCTCTTCACTCCGACCTCTCGATTTAATTGAGTTCCACGTTTCATTTCACTCCGACCTCAAGATATAATATTATAATATTAGCGGCTTCGGTGGCGTAGTTGGTAGCATGCTGAACTGCTGTGCCCAAGATAGCGGGTTCAAACCCAGCCGAAGTCGTCGGATTTTTTAAGAGCGTTAAAATCCTTCAGTATGCCTTCCTTCGGAGGGGAAGTAAAGCCGGCGGTCCCATGTCATAGCTCTATGGCATGTAAAATATCCTTCCACAGACTAAACTTGTGTGAAGCTAAAATTTCTAGGCTAGATTTCGTTAGAAAGCTCTATCAAAGTTCCAACGTTCACCATTAGGTAGCATTGACATCTGGTGGCGAAAGTTGGAACTACTTCAAATTGAAGGGAACTTGTAGCTCACCCTGTGGGTGTCCGCTGGCGAGCCGAACATGTCCTCGGACACTCCCGGCCTAAAAGCCATACGATAAATAAATAAATAAATAAATAAGTTCCACATTTCATTTCACTCCGATCTCAAGATTTAATATCATTCCGAATTTCATTTCACTCCCAGTCGACGATTTAATTTTATTCCGACCACAACATTTAATTTCACCTGACATTTAATTTCACTCCGACCACAACATTTAATTTCGCCTCAGGTTTAATTTCACTCCGACCTCAAGATTTAATTTCATTCCTACGTCAAGATTTAATTTTATTCCACATTCAATTTCATTCCGACTCCAAGGTTTCATTTTACTCCATTCCGACCTGAGAATGTACTTTCATTCCACATTTAATTCCATTCCGACCCGAACATTTAATTTCATACCTTCAATTCCAATCAACCTGCGAATTTTATTAAATTCCACATTTAATTTCACTCCGACCTCAAGATTTTATTTTATTCCGCATTTACTTTAATTCCAATCTCATGGTATGATTTCGTTCCATATTTAATTTCATTCCTAGGGGCAGATGACCTCGTAGTTCTGCCCCTTAAAACAACAATAACTAAGTACTAATTTAATTCCATGTTCAACATTTAATTTCAATCCACATATAATTTTATACCGAGTTCAAGAATTATTTTCATTCCAGATTTAATTCACTTTAAGTTTCACTCCGTGCATTTCGTTCTTTTTTATTATGAATGGAGTTTTATTATTCACATTTCACTCCTCACATTTTATTCCTTAATTTCACTCTCAATTTAATTTCACTCCGATTTTTATGAAAAATTGTAATTCCAGATATAATTTAATTCCGAATTCAAATAGGTTCTTTGACATGCCAACATCGTTTTCCTTTCTTTTAATTCTCAAAATGGTTTCGTATACACAATTTACTATTTGCATTTCCTTTCTCATATTCTATTCCTAATTTAATTCCTCTTCGAATTCCATCCAGTAAACCATTTTCTCTTTAATACAGTTCTACGAATCGCGTTTAATTTCGTTCCTTTCAATACTGTTCCAATTAAATTACTTTTATTTTAATTCCTCTTCACATATAATTTCATTCCAGACTTTTGTGTGTTTAAGCCATCTAATTTCACTTCTTTTTAATTAGCCTATTTTCAATTTTGAAACAATAGGCTTATTATTATTGGAACTAAACACAATGTGTACAGAATTATTACATAACAGATATCATTGACATTCGTCCTTTGCATAGTACGAGATTGGCATTGTTCTTTTTGTACATTCAAATAGGTGATACTGTGTGCAGGATTGGTTGCACAGTTCACAGCTGCATTGACTGTCGGCGTTGTGGTAACCTTTCCTGTTGCAGATTTTATGGTGGAAGCCGTGTATTGCTCCTCGGGTGTAGAGGTGTCGTAGTTCATAGCCGGCTGATCTCCATTCCTTCTCCTTCATGGCTGGGGTGCAGTAGAATTCGGGGTCTATTTCTGTTGATTTCTGGGCTCTTTCTTCCAGGAACTTGATGCATGCTTGTGTTTGAATCAGGTTGTGTTTTAATATTAGGTCTTCTATAAATGTTTTTGTTCCCACCAGTTTATAAACTAATCTGGTTGGGGCGTACTTCGATACGCACAGTGTTTTCTTGAGGTATCTGGCTTTAACTCTATTCAGGTCTTTGATGTTTTTGTAGTTCAAGTGTGGCCAAATTATTTCAATTGCGTATGATGCTATTGGGGCGATTTTCAGGTTGAACAGTGAAATTGATGTTTTTAGTGAGAGGCTATGAAGTCTTTTGATTTCCAATGTGGCTTTTATTGCGGAGATTGATCTTTCCTCAACATGTCTTGTGAAGGTGAATCCGGTGACCTGCAGAGTTACCCCTAAATATTTGTACGCATTCGCTATGCCTAAAGTGTGATCCCCACATGTGAATACATCCTTCGATGATATTCGTCCGCCTTTGCGAAACTTCATTACTTTTGTCTTGTTCTGGTTTATTTTAAGTTCGTTTTCTTTCGTCCATTCCTCTAACCTATTGATAGCTTGCTGCATCGCTTCCCTGTTTTTGCTTAGGATCACCATATCATCTGCATAGAGCAGTATTTTTACCCCTTCCGTTGTGATCTTTTGAACTACGTCGTTTGTGAGCATGTTGAAAAGTATCGGGCTTAGAGGGTCACCTTGTAGAACTCCATTTGTCTGTTTTATGTTCCTTGATTCTAGCTGACCGTCACATATGCTTATTACGTTGCTGTGCAGTATGATTGTTATGAGGCTAAGGAAAGGGTCTTCTGGTCCTATAACTGTCTTCAGTTTTTGGATGAGAATGTTCCTGTTCACTCCATCAAAAGCTTTTTGATAATCTACGAAGGTCGCGTATGCTCTGCCTTTGGGTTCACTTAGTGCTTCACCTATGTATCCTAGTACTTTCTGTATTGCTTGGATTGTCTATCTTCCTGGTATGAATCCGTGTTGTTCCTCTGGTGTCTCCTCCATTAATCGCTCGAAGATTCTTTCTCGTATGACGTTGGATAACATCTTGAAGGCTGCACATTCAAGCGCAATCCCCCTGTATGAGTCGGGTGCATCATGTGGTCCCCTGCCTTTGTATATTATCTTGATTGTTGATTTCCTCCAGGAGTTCGGTATATTTCGGAGTTCTAAACATTTGTTGTATAGGGCTGTCCATATTCGTATTGTGTATGGGAGTGATGCCATGATGATTTCATTTGAAATGTTGTCCGGTCCTGCTGCTTTTCCAGGCTTGCTTCTCTGTATTACTGACCAGACTTCTGTTTCTGTTATGGTTGGTGGCATTTCCCCTTCCGTAAGCTCTCTTGGTCCGTCTTGTTGCTCGAAGACTGTCAGTTGTAGGAGTTCTGTAAAGTGGGCTTCCCATGTCTCCAGCGGGATGTTTGGCACCAAGGTGCTTCTTCTTGCATCTAGGACTCTATACGGTTTATTTTCCGCTTCTCTCAGTAGCTGCTGCTCTTTTCGGAGTGCGTATTCTTTCCTCTTTGCGCGAAGTAGGTTAACATAAAAGTATAAAGGAAGGACTAATAAAAAAAACCTAAACAAACTTCAATTGCAGACGAATGGGCACTTTTGAAGAATGAAATAACAAAATCCGCAGAAGAAAACATTGGTAGGAAAGAAAGAATAGGTAGAAAACCGTGGATCACTCAGGATATACTAGAATTGATGGATGAAAGGCGGAAACACAAGAATCTAAGAGATGAAAAGGGGAAAGCAGAATACAGACGTCTGAGAAATGAGGTTAACAAGAAGTGTAAGGAAGCGAAAGAAGAATGGTTGAAAGAGAAATGTGCAGGTATAGAAAATTGTCTGAAATTAGGAAAAGTAGACACAGCGTATCGAAGGATTAAGAATACTTTTGGGGAAAAGAAGACTAAGTGCTGTAATATTAAGGACACAAATGGAAAGCCTCTAACAGATAGGGAAGAAAAGGTTGAGAGATGGAAAGCTTACATAGAGAGTTTGTATAAGGGAAAGGAGATTGAGAATCATGTAATGGAAAGGGAGGAGGAAATTGATGAGGATGCGAAAGGAGATTTAATATTGAGATCAGAATTTGATAGCGCTTTGGAAGACTTAAGCAGGAACAAAGCACCAGGCATAGATGATATACCGATTGAGTTGCTACGCTGCATAGGAGATGAAGGTCTGATCAGGTTATTTCACTTGGTGTGTAGGATTTATGAGACAGGTGAGGTACCCCCTGATTTCAAGAAGAATGTAATCATCCCTATACCAGAGAAAGTGGGAGCTGACAGATGTGAAGATTACCGTACAATCAGCTTGATTACTCATGCTTCAAAGATCCTGTCTAGAATAATTTACAAGAGGATTGAAAGCCAGATAGAAACGGAGTTGGGTGAAGACCAGTTTGGTTTCAGGAGAAATGTAGGAACAAGGGAAGCTGTCTTAGGCTGATTTTGGAAGGTAGAATAAGGAAAGATAAGAGAACGTTCATGGCTTTTGTAGACTTAGAAAAGGCTTTTGATAACGTTGATTGGACTAAATTGTTTGACATTTTGAAATCAATTGGAATAAAGTACAGGGATAGGAGGGTGATATACAATCTGTACAGAAACCAGACAGCAGTCATTCGAGTTGAAGGACATGAGAGAGAAGCTGGTATTCAGAAAGGTGTAAGGCAAGGCTGCAACTTATCACCCATACTTTTCAATCTTTACATTGAACAAGCAATGAAGGAAATTAGAGAAAAATTTAAAGTGGGAGTGAAGATTCAAGGAGAAATAATTTCAACTCTGAGATTTGCTGATGACATCGTCATCTTGGCCGACAAGCCTGAGGATTTGAATGAGTTTTTGAATGGTATGGACTCCGTCTTACGGAAAGAATTCATGATGAAAATAAATAAATGTAAAACAAAAATACTGGAATGCAGCCGAAATAAATCAGAAACCTCTATGGAGATCAAATTGGCAGGTGAAAAGCTGAAGGAAGTAGTAGACTTCTGTTACTTTGGAAGCAGAATAACCAGTGATGGACGAAGCAATGAGGATATTAAAAGTAGGTTGGCTCAGGCAAAGAAAGCATTTCTACAAAAAAGGAATCTGCTGACATCGAATATAGATTTAGGTATTAGGAAGTCATTTTTGAAAGCCTTTGTCTGGAGCGTGGCGCTCTATGGAAGTGAAACTTGGACTATTGGTGCAGCAGAAAAGAGGAGAATTGAAGCATTTGAAATGTGGTGTTACAGGAGAATGATGAAGATCAGATGGGTAGATAGGGTTACAAACAAAGAGGTATTAAGACGAGTGGGAGAGGAGAGATGTTTCTGGCGACTGCTAATGAAGAGAAGAGATAGGTTGGTAGGACACATACTAAGACACCCAGGAATAGCAAGCTTAGTTATGGAAGGAAGGGTCGAGGACAAAAACTGTAGGGGTAGACCAAGGTTAGAATATGTTAAACAGATTGCCTCCGATGTAGGGTGTCGGAGCTATGTAGAGATGAAACGATTAGCTCAGGACGGGGAAGCATGGAGAGCTGCATCAAACCAGTCAAAATACTGAAGACTCAAACAACAACAACAACAACAGGTTAACATAAGTCCTTCTTTCCTGATTACACTTTTCTCGATTTTCCTGACTCTGTTTACACTTTAGGTTATGAAGTCTTCCAAGAACGTTATTTCTTATTTCATAGCATTCTGTGTCGAACCACGGCTTGCTTCTCCTTATTGGAGGTGGGCCTGGAGTTGCTTCCAATAGGCAATCCTGAAGTATTCGCATGGCGGTGTCCAGTTCTCCTTCTTCTATGAGTTTCATGACCTGACCATGGTCAAGGGTCTGTCTGAGGGATTCTGTGTCTAATAGTCTGGGTGTCCATCTTCGCGTTTCCAATAGGCTTATGAGATCACCTTTTGTCCGTGTGTGTGTGCGTGTGTGTGTGTGTGATTCGTGTGTGTGTCCCCCCCCCCTAATAAAATCTAAACGGCAGGAGCGATTTCAATGAAACTCGGAAAGTTCATAGCACTATTCCCGGCGACCTCGACCGTGCCCTTCAAACTTTGTTACGACTCACCAATCCAACATGGCGGCTGTGCGAAATATTTCACCAGCATTCAATATCTCCGAAACTATTACCGATATTACCCTGACATTTTCTATGGTGATAGAGGGAACTACTATAAGTTCACTTATGTGACTTTTGAAAACCTGGTAACTACAGAACCAACATGGCGGTCAAGCGAATTTGCGACATTTAAATAGACGTTTCTCGCGATTTGACCAACCAAACGCAATGAAACTTGGTACAGTATATGTTTATATACATTGTAATGCACCGACATCTAACTTCGTTCAATTGTTTACATAATCACAAGATGGCGGATGTGCGAAATATTTCACCGGCATTCTATATCTCTGAAACTATTAGCGGTAAAACCCTGAAATTTTGTACGGAGATAAAGGGCACTACTGGAAGTCCATCTATAAGACTTTCAAAAACCGGTTAACTACAAAACGAACATGGCGGCCAAGCGAATTTGAAAATTTTAAATAGACCTTTCTCGCGATTTAATGTTCCAAGCGCACTGAAACCTGGCACAGGAAATATTTATACACATTGTAATCCACTGGTATCTAATTTAGTTCAATTGTTTACATAACCTCAAGATGGCGGCAGTGCGAATTTTAAAATTAAGATTTTATTTATTGTGATGTAGTCATGCGATCGAAGTGAAAGTTTGAACAATGAACCTACGCAATAATTTTCCTTTAATGGTACATGACTCTATGGCCTATACATTTAACAATCCAACATGGCGACCATCCGAAATATTTAGAAGATACTGAATATCTACGAATCTATTTTAGCAATCAAACTGCATTTTTTAATGTTCATAAGGGCTATGAACTTAAGTTCACCTATAGGACTTTAAATAACCTGGTGATCACAAATCCAACATGGCGGTGACGCGAATTATAAATATTCACATGGACGTTTCTCGCAATTTAACCATCCGCGTGCAGTGAAACTTGGTACAGTAAATCCTTATACGAATGTTAATCCACTGGCATCTAACTTATTTCAATTGTTTCCATAACCTCAAGATGGCAGCTGTGAAAAATTTTAAAATCTCCATGCTTTTTCTTGTGTCCTAATTATGCGATTGAAGTTTGAATACTACACGTTCACAATAATCTGCATGTAACAGTACATAACTCTAGGACCTACATAAATAAAATCCAACATGGCGACCATCCGAAATATTTAGTCGGTTCTCAATATCTACGAATCTATTACAGCAATCAAACTGAAATTGTGTATGTTGATAGTGGAAATTAACATAAGTAGGATATATGAAAATAGGCTGTATAGTTCTTCACGGAAATACTTGTTTAGTTTCGTTCTCTTTATCATCCATGCTATTTCTACATGATATAAAATAACACCCTGGAAGCAGACTTCTAGTACTTCACCAATCATTACGAAAAGTCACGCATGCCTGATATCTAATTTCTGTAAAATTACAAATTGGTCTGTAGCCAACTCCTAGCATGTCTCTTGACAATATTAACCCTATGTCGTTCTACTGTATAAGTTGAGAATAGTAGCATTCGCATCTGAACATGCCTTTGAGGAATATGATCAATTTTTGAACCTGGATGACTCATGACAAAATCACACATTTCATCCGAATCACGACATGCAGTTTATCACATGGGTGGCAATTCGAACGAACTGCACCAAACCTCTCCGAAGGCCACGTGACCATATTCTGACATCATTGAGGAGAACGAAACAATATCTGATGATGCAATCAATGACTGAGATAGTTATATTGTTTACAGCAACCATCACGATTGTCGGCACCCACGGATGAGCCCAAAAGAAAGCCTTCCTCCGGGCCATATGGAAGGCGCTCAACAGACTACGGACTGGAGTTGGAAGAACCAAGATGAACCTGCAGAAATGGGGGTTTTAGAGTGACTCTCTCCTCTGTGATTGTGGGGAACGACAGACAGTCCAACATCTTTACCAGTGCCCACTAAGTCCAGCAACATGCACAATGGAAGATTTAACACTTGCCAATCCGAATGCTTTTGACGTCGCACGATACTGGACAAAGAACATTTTATTTGGTTGTGGGTTACCTGGCAGTCAGATGTTTGTGTGTTGTTCAACTGACTTGTATGTCGGTGTCCTTATTTAATATTAGATTTAGAATAGTTTGCCGAGTACTTTGTGCCTTTATTAACAATTCACTGTACCCTTATTATTATTATTATTATTATTATTATTATTATTATTATTATTATTATTATTATTATTATTATTTATCCAAGCGAAAATTCCCCTACAGGAGAGCGATTAAACTTGATAACATGACGTCATTTGGAGGTCTGTCTCCTCCGCTCCTCGCTAAATCTCTTCATTCTCGCGGAATGCTCCCTCTTCCTCTCATCCGTCCACTTTTTTCCAGGTTGTCGTAATGATCTTGGTTCGAACTTAACATTCTTGATTTTCGTCTGGCACTCAGTTGGGTCTTCGAAATTTTGTATACTGATAATTTATAAGTCTCTTTGTACCTCTTTATGCCATTCTGTGCCGCATTTGCTCTGTGTTATGATACTGAGTAGTTTCTTGGGCAATCTGGAGGTGGCCATCCTGTGGATGTGAGTGTAAAATTTGGCTCTGCGTTTTCTAATTTCGTCTGTTATCGCAATGGTGTTTTGATAGAGTTCAGTACTAGGTCTCTTCATCCAAATGCCGTTTCTGTTGATTGCTCCGTAGATCTTCCGGAGAATTTTTCGTTCCAGCTTTTCCAGTTCCCTAATCTTGGAATGACCATCGATTACTATTGTTTCAGCCGCATATGTTGCTTCTGGAAGAATAACTGTTTTATAATGTTGTAATTCGGCGTTTGTCGAAATGCATTTCTTGTTGTAATGGGCCCACGTTAGCCTGTAGGCCTTCTGGAGCTTAGTGATTCTGTCTTCATTGGCGATTCGATTAAGTCCTGAGGGCTGTATAATTTCGCCAAGGTATTTAAAACTGCAAACTTGTGCGATTTTACCGTATTTTGTGTATAAAGGGGATTTATTTTCTGGCCTTCTCTCCATATATTTGGTCTTGTCGTAAGATATATGTAATCCGGTCTTTTGTGCAATCTCATGGAGCTTTTCCACTGCGTAAGTCGCTTCCGATCTGTTGTCTGCGACAATTGCAATATCGTCCGCGAAAGCGAGACATTTGACTTTAGTTCTGTTCTCTTTTTAATACCGATTTGAATGCCCTTTACAAGAGGTTCCCATTCCCTAATTATCCTCTCCAGAACCATATTGAAGAGGATTGGGGATAGTCCATCCCCCTGTCGGATCACGTCTTGATTTCGAAGGGCTCTGATATTCCGCCCATGATTTCACTTTGGATAATCTTCCTGTAAGTGTCTGTTCTATGATTTTTCGTGTCTTACGATCGATCCCAAATTCTTCCATGATTTTAAAGAGGGTGTCGCGGTCAACAGAGTCGTATGCTTTTCTGAAGTCGATGAATGCAATCACGGTATTTCTACATTTCCTCATTTGGAAGATCGTCTTTAGGCACCAGATCTGTTCAGCACACGATCGCCCTTTTATGAATCCATCCTGGTAGTCACCAATGAGTGGATCCATTTGGGGCTCTAACCTGTTCAGAAGTGCTGTGGAAAGGATTTTATAAGCAACCGGGAGCAGGGAAATTCCTCTATAATTGTTTATGTCCGTCTTGTCGCCCTTTTTGTGCAAAGGGTGAATCAAAGCGCATTTCCAGTCATGTGGTAATTGCTCCGTTGTCCAAATATCTGAAATTATGGAATGGAGTTTCCGAGTCAGTGTGGGATCACTCAGTTTCCAGAGTTCAGCAATGATCCCATCTTCCCCTGGTGCTTTGTTGTTTTTGAGTTGTCGGATTGCGAGTCCAAGTGTATGAATACCGGAGGAGAGAAGTCAAGTTTTACTAGAGGTGGTTCACAGTTAAGAAGAGAGTTGAAATATTGGGCTAATAGTTTGCAATTATTTTTGGAGTTAGTTTCCAATGAGCCGTCGTGTCTCTTGAAGCACAGACTGGGTACTTGGTATCCCCGTAGATTTTCTCTAAATGTCTTGTAGAAATTTCTAGTATTATTTTTGGTGAAATCCTGCTGGATTTCGTGGAGTCTGCTGTTGTCATACCTTCGTTTTTCTTTCCTAATTATTTTTGAGGCCTGTTTTTGAGTGGTAAGAAAGTTCTCCCAGTTTTCCTTTGTTTGGCTACTGTGAACTTTTATTCAAGCCATTATGCGATTGTCAACTGCTTGATCGCAAATTGTGTTCCACCAGCGATGTTTTCTGGAGCGAGGTGGTTGTCCTAGCTTCATGGCTTCCTGAATTCTCCCCGTTAGTATTCTCCAGTCTGATGATTCCTCCTGATTGATTTGCAAAATGATTTCTTCCTTGTGGAGTTTCAGATACTCCGGATCTGGTCTGAAATTTTTTGGTGGGCGTTTTGGTCTTCTATTTGGTTGGAATTTTGTCATTATTTGGAGAAGATAATGAACTGATTCAAAGACGCCTTTAAGAGCCCTGACGTTCAAAATGTATTTTATGTTTTTCTTGGAGATTGCGACATGGTCAATTTGGTACTCACCCTGTTTAAGACTGGGTCATCTCCATGTGGTCAATTTATGTGCAGGTTTTTGAAATTGGGTGCTCATGATTTTAAGTCCAAAGTATCTACAGAAGTCAATTAATCTTTCCCCATTTTTGTTGGTACGTTTGTGTTTGGTATGAGGACCTGTGGTATCCTTGAATTTCCTTTCTTTTCCCTAACTGTGCGTTAAAATCACTTAATAAAATTTTCACATGGTGTCTTGGTATGTTATTGGTTGTTTCTTCCAAAGTTTCCCAGAAATTGTCCACGGTTTCAGGATCAGTTTTATTCTGTTGATTATTGGGGGCGTGCACGTTGATCAGCGTGTAAGCTTTATGAGCTGATTTTACTGATAGTAAAGAGACTCTCTCGGTTGTAGAAGTAAAGTCGATGATCGATTCAAGCACAGAATTGTGTACGGCGAATCCTGTTCCCAAGAGAGGTAAGTTGTCATTAATTTTGATGGCAGGTTTTCCCTTGTAGATTCGGAAATTCCCTGTGTTGAAGTGTTCTTCGTCCGTGAAGCGTGTCTCCTGGAGCGCAGTGATTTTTAATTCAAATTTGTCCAAGGTGTTGAGAAGTTGTTTCAGCTTTCCCGTCTTAGTGAGGGTGTTAACGTTAAGCGTGCCAACAAAATGTTTACGTCTGGTCTTGAGAGTATGAAGAGTTCTTGAGAAGCTCCGATTCCTCTCCGCATGGTGTCCCTGATCCCCCAGAATCCGATGATCAGGTGGGTCCAGTCCATCGACTGGTGCCTGGGGTAGTGATTCTATGATCGTCTCTTCCATCATGCGCTCAAGTTGAGTTTTGAGTGTTTGTGGTGGTCTCAATTGAGACCACAAGTATACGACTCGATTTTTGAGTTCGAGAAGATTTAAGTACAGCCGCCTCAACTAGAGGAACAGACGCTGACCACTGGCCGTCGGATGCCGAACAAACTCCTGTGGATTTGCTATTTTACGGCTTAGAGCCAACCCTCCTCCTTTCTCCAGGCTTGCGACCGGCAACAGAAACTACTGAGCTACTTAATCCACCCAGTAGTTACTGCAGGTGGAGTTATTATTATTATTATTATTATTATTATTATTATTATTATTTTTATTATTATTATTATTATTTGTATTTGATTCTCACTGTTTACCAAGAATGTTTTGTCTTTATTATCAATCCACTGTACCCTTATCGTTATTATTATTTGTATTTGATTCTCACTGTTGACCATTTGTGACATATATTTGTGATTGGTGCTCCTGATACGAATAAAGAAAAAAGAAATCGGCACCCACGGTGTGCAATGAGCAGCTGCAGAAGGTTCAAATCCCGGAGTTAACAGTGTCCATCTTGATTGTGTTTTTCCTCTGTTTTCCACACTCTCTCTAGGAAAATACAATGAACGTGGAATAAAACCAAAGCACCGCCAGTAACAATGCCGTCAGAACTTTATCAATTTAAATAGCTGCTTCTGTTTGATTTTTTTAATAAAGTAAGACGCCAAAACTTCATGTTGGACGTGATACTTATTGGAGAGCCCTTGTGTGAATTAATGAATTTTAAATATAAATTTAAGCAATATATGTTTGTTTTGTTGCTTTAAAATGTGTGGTCGCCTCCGTAGCGTAGCGGTCAGCAGGGTTAGCTGCCGCCCCTGAGGTCCTGGGTTCGATTCCCGGCTCTGCCACGAAATTTGAAACGTGGTATGAGGACTGAAACGGGGTCTACTCAGCCTAGGGTGGTCCAAATGAGTAGAGGGGGTTCGATTCCCACCTCAGCCATCCTCGAAGTGGTTTTCCGTGGTTTCCCACTTCGTCTTCGGGCAAATGCCGGTATGGTACCTACTGTAAGGCCACGGCCACCTCCTTCCCTCTTCCTAGCCTATCCATCCCAATCTTCCATCCCTTCCCATCCCTCATGAGGCCCCTGTTCGCTTTGCAGGTGAGGCCGCCTGGGCGAGGTGCTGATCACACCTCCCCAGTTGTATCCCTCCCGACCAGATGTTCCAAGCTCCAGGACACTGCCCATAGAGGCGGTAGTGGTGAGTTCCCTCGCTGAGTCCGTGGGAACCACCAACCTAGAGGGTAAATTGACTAAATAAAAAATTGTGTAAAACCAAATTAATAGCGTAGCTTGGAATACTTTGTCAGTTGTTGAAAAAGGGAAATTCAAAAGAGTTGTTTGCAAGGATATACTTTTTATTCTGTGGAAAATTACATATTGTATCTGTAAAGCCATACGCTAAATAAATAATATCTAGGAAAATGCCGGAGTGGTATTTCCTATTTCAAGTCCCGAGATGCCTACCTCAGTCCTAGGCCCTAATATTTACAAATAATTAATGCTATAGACACCATATTAACACAGGTTATCAAAACAATTCAACACATGCAACCAAAACAACCAAATTTATAATTGTATTAATGCAGCCAATATCCATGTACTTTTCTTTTCAGGACGGGTCAGGGAACGGATGAAATGAATGAAAATCCACATCCTGCTTCCAGTCTCCGACCGGGTCAGGAATGGAATGAATGAAGCCCCCATCTAGTGGCGAGGATATGAACTGTACCGGCAGCCGAAGCCTGTCGCACTCCTCTGGGGCAATGATTAAATGAATGACAGATGAAATGAAATGATAGTGGAGTGTGTTGCTGGAATGAAATTTTGACAGAGAAAACCGGAATACCCGGAGAAAAACCTGTCTGCCTCCGTGTTGTCCAGCACAGATCTCACATGGATTGACTGGGATTTGAACCACGGACCCAGCGGTGAGAGGCCGGCGTGCTGCAGCCTAAGCCACGGAGGCTCCCAGGGAAGGGATATTGGAAGGAAATTGGCCGTGGACCTATTGAAAGTAACCTTCCCGGCATTTGCCTAGTGGTGAAAATAAGAAACCTCAAAAACCATTTTCAGGACGTCTGAGGTGGGATTCGAACCAACGCTCTCCCGATGCCAGCGAGGCTCGAGATAGCGCCTTAACGCTATCGGCCACCGCGGCTGGTAAAACAACCAAATTCATGTGACTTATAACCAAGATGTACCAAGCCTCTAAAATGAATCAATGACAACACGATTGTCGCACAGAACTTTTCTCCCTGAAGTAATTACTCAAGATTGTGAAGTCATTCCCCCATTCTTTCTGAGACAAAAGTCCCAGCGTCGTTGTTACTTCACACGGTAGTCATCAGAGTTCTCCGTAGGCGTCGTGTGAGTCCATCAATAGATTCCCAAGTTCGTATCACTCCTGGATTGTGGGCGTCGCGTCTTGCTGGTCCACTTCAAAAGAAACTTTCTGAAGATCCATTCCATTCTTGTAAAGCCTTGTTTAACAAGCCTTGTACACAACAGTGACGTCATCAATTACTGACAACGGTGTGGTTTATTTAGCTATCGGCATCAAGAACCATTCACTATACTTTTTATGTCATGTCATTTTAATTCTAGTCTCCAAGGAAAAAATCTAATCAAATATCAAACACGTAGTTCCATGAAGAACTATACAGCCTATTTTCATATATACCACTCATGTTAATTGCTTCTATCAACATACAAAATTTCAATTTGATGGTTGTGATAGATTCGTAGATATTGAGAACCGTCTAAATATTTCAGATGGTTCGCAGGTTGGATTTTTATTTATAGACTATTACATGAAGATTGTTGTGTACGTGTGGTATTCAAACTTCAATCGCATGGTTAGAACACAAGAAATAAAAGCGAGATTTTAAAATTTCGCACAGCTGCCATCTTGTGCTTATGAAAACAATTGAAATAAATTAGATGCCAGTGGATTAACATTTGTATACGTATTTAACGTGCAAAGTTTCACTGCACTCGGATGGTTAAATCGCGAGAAACGTCCATTTAAATATGTATATTTTGCGCCGCCGCGATGTTGGATTTGTGCTCACCAGGTCACTGAAAGTCCTATAGATGAACGTATGTTCACATCCTCTATGAACATAAAAAAACAGTTTGATTAATGTAAAATATTCGTAGACATTGAGAACCGTCTAAATATTTCGGATGATCGCCATTCTAGATTGTTATATGTATAGGCCATAAGGTAATGAACCATTAAAGGAAAATTATTGCGTAGGTTCATTTTCAAACTTTCACTTCGATCGCTTGATTACGACAAGAAATAATAACTTAATTTTAAAATTTCTCACAGCCGCCATCTTGAGGTTATGTAAACAATTGAACTAAATTAGATGCCAGTGCATTAAAATATGTATAATCATTTACTGCACCACATTTCACTGCGCTCAGAGAGTTAAATCACGAGAAAAGTCTATTAAAATGTTTCAAATTCGCTTGGCCGCCATGTTCGTTTTGTACTTTACAGGTTTATGAAAGATACATAGATAAACTTGTACCAGGGTCCTTTATCACCGTACAAACTTTCAGGGTGATATCTGTAATAGTTTCGGAGATATAGAATGCCGGTGAAATATTTCACACAGCCGCCATTTTGAGGTTATGTAAACAATTGAACTAAATTAGATGCCAGTGTATTTCAATGTGTATAAACATTTGCTGTACCAAGTTTCATTACGTTTGGATGGTTAAATCGCGAGAAAAGTCTATTTAAAAGTCTCAAATTTGCTTGGCCGCCATGTTGGTTTTGTAGTCATCATTTTTTTGAAAGTCTCATAGGTGAACTTCTAGTATTACCCGTTATTACCTTACACAATTTCAGGGTGATATCTGTAATGGTTTCGGAGATACTGAATGCTGGTGATATATTTCGCACAGCCGCCATGTTGGATTGGTGAGACACAATAAAATTTGAAGGGCACCGTCGGGGTCGGCCAGAATGGTGCTATGATCTTACCGAGTTTCATTGAAATTGCTACAGCCGTTTAGAAGTTATTAGGTGGACACACACACCATCTCACACACACACAGGCACACACACACACACACACGGAATAAAGGTGAACTCATAATCCTCTTTTTTTTTTTCATAAAATGAAAATAGGCTAAAAATCGCATAAAAATAATTTGTTTCTCCATCATAAGTCAATAAATTAAATCAATAATAAGTTGATTATATAGTGCTAGTTTCGACCAGGTTGTGGTCTTCATCAGCTAGGAGCGTATATGTGATTGCAATAAACATATTAACGAAAACTTACGAGCAAATAATCATTCGTGGCTTATAATTAGGATGTGACGCTGTTTGTGTGAGTAGAAAAGTCTGATTCTGTGGGAAGTATAATGTTAAAACTACAAAACCTTAAGCAATATACATACTTATTCATAACAAGAAGTTCCGTGACGAACTAAAGAGCCTACTTTTCTTAAAATTTAAGATTCATGCAAATCAATGGAGACCTATCTAGAATAATGACGACGAAATTAAGTTGGTAATATCTAAATCTCTAATTAGTTCGAAATTAACCTGGTATAATGTAGCCTAATAGAGCACTACAGTTGGCAGACCTTGTGACTGAATATATTCTTATTTCCATCTCTTAAGGTACAGAATACAAAATTTGGTTGAAGTCCAATGGATAGCATGGACGTTACATGCAATTAGACATTGGATCTATCAGCGCGTGTAAAATCATGTTGGCAACAATGTCATACATGTGTTGGTCAGAAATAATCTGAAATATTATGATCTCTTGTTGTGCCAATTTTGGATGAAATCCACTTGTTAGTATAGAAGTTACATGTATTTTAAAATTGGACTTATCAGCAGGCTTAGAGTCATGTTTGCAGCACTGACGTATATTAGTTCCTCCAAATTAATCTAGTATGTCAGGTACTATACGTGTGCAAATGTTAAAGCTGTTGGCTTACATACTTTCTCATATATTAATATTAGGGTAAGAAATAGAGACAGCATTTATTTAACAGTTGGCAGCCCTGGTTGCTCTTAAGAATTAGAATAGTCATATCTGTTAAGGTACTCATAGCACATACGAAATTTCGATGAAATCCAATTGATAGTATAGAAGTTACATGTATTTAAAAATTGGTCCTATCAGTAGGCTTAGATTCACGTTGGTAGCACTGACATACATAAGTTACTCCATATTAATCTAGAATGTCAGGTACTATACGTGTGCATCGTTTAAAGCTGTCGGCTTGCATACTTTCTGATATATTGGTATTTGGATAAGAAAATAGAGAGAGAGAGCATTTATTGACAGTCGACAGCCTTGGTGGCTTTTAAGAATACGCTCGGTCATATCTGTTTATGTACACATAGTACATACAAAATTTGGTTGAAATCCAATTGATACTGTAGAAGTTATATGCATTTAAAAATTGGACCTATCAGCAGGCTTAGAATTATTTTGGCAACACTGCCATGCATGGTCTCCTGGAAATTAAACTGAAATATTATTATCTATATATGTGCCAATTTTGGAATAGCTGCCATGCATCCCTTCCACGATATCCAACATGGAGCTCAAATTTCAAGTGCGGTTTTTCTGCAGTTGGTAGCACGATATTGGGGTGGCGCGTGATCAGCGCATCGGGTCCCTTCGGCCGTTAATCTTGGTTTTCGGGATCGGGGCGCTGCCTTACTGTCAGACAGCTACTAAATTGTCCTCACGAGGCTGTAGCCTAATAGAGAAACATACTACAGTCGGCAGCCCTGGTGACTGTGAATATAGTCTTAGTTCCATCTCGTAAGGTATAGAATGCACATACAAAATTTAGTTGAAGTCTAATGGATAGTATGGACGTTACATGCTGTTTGATATTGGATTTATCAGTGTGCGTAAAATCATGTTGGCGACAATGTCATGTATGTGATGCTCAGAATTAATCTGAAATATTACGATCTATTATAATGCCAATTTAGGATAAAAATCAATTTGTTAGTATAGAAGTTATATGTAATTAAAAATTTAAACTATCAAAAAGCTTAGAATCATGTTGGCATCACTGAGGTATATTAGTTACTCCAAATTAATCTAGAATGTCAGGTACTATACGTGTGCAAAGTTTAGAGCTGTTGGCTTGCATACTTTCTGATATATTGATATTGGGGTTAAACCATAGAGAGAGCATTTATTAACAGTTGGCAGCCCTTCTGACCCTTTAGAATACGCACAGTCATATCTGTTGTATTGCATATAGTGCATACGAAATTTAGTTAAACCCAATCGATGGAACAGAAGTTACATGCATTTAGAAATTGGACCTATTGCCACGCTTATAATCATGTTGGCAACACTAGCATGTATGGACTTCTGAATATTAATCTGGAATGATATCATACTAATATATAACAAGAAGTTCCGTGACGAACTAAAAAGCCTACTTTTCATGCGACTGATTAACCTACAGTATATGAACGCATTTAGAATAATGGCGAAATTAAGTTGGTAATATCGAAATGTCTAATTAGTTCGAAACATTCCTGGTATAATGTAGCCTAATGGAGCACTGGTGACTGAATATATTCTTAGTTCCATATCTTAAGGTACAGAATACAAAATTTAGTTGAAGTCCAATGGACGTTACATGCAGTTAGACATTGGATCTATCAGCACGCGTAAAAGCATGTTGGCAACAATGTCATGCGTATGCTGATTAGAAATAATCTGAAATATTATGATATCTTGTTGTGCCAATTTTGGATGAAATCCATTTGTTAGTATAGAAGTTACATGTATTTTAAAATTGGACCTATCAGCAAGCTTAGAATCATGTTGGCAGCACAGACATTAATTGCTCCAAATAAATCTTGAACGTCAGGTGCTATACGTGTGCAAAGTAAACAAAAATATAGACAGCATCTATTATCAGTTGCCAGCCCTGATTGCTCTTAAGAATACTTATAGTCATATCTATTATGTTACACATAGCACATACGAAATTTGGATGAAATCCAACTGAGTGTATAGAAGTTACATGTATTTAAAAATTGGTCCTATCAGCAGGCTTAGAATCATGTTGGTAAAACTGAAGTTTATAAGTTACTCCAAATTAATCTAAAATGTCAGGTACTATACGTGTGCATAGATTAAAAATATCGGCTTGCATACTTTCAGATATATTGGTATTTGGATAAAGAGAATAGAGAGAGCAATTATTAACAGTTGGCAGCCCTGGTGGCTCTTAAGAATACACTCAGTCATATCTGTTTATGTACACATATTACATATAAAATTTGGTTGAAATCCAATTGATAGTGTAGAAACTATATGCATTTAAAAATTGGACCTATCAGAAGGCTTAAACTTATTTTGGCAACACTGTCATGTATGGCCTCCTGGAAATTATACTGAAATGGTATTATCTACATGTGTGCCAATTTTGGAATAGCTCCCATGTAAATCTTCCAAGATATCCAACATGGAGCTCAAATTGCTAGTGCATTTTTTCAGCAGTTGTTTGCTCTGACATCATTTTCAAATATGGGCATGAGATATTCCGGTATACATCTTTACTCATACTAAATTTGGTTTCGATTGCTGCAGCCGTTTAGGAGTTGATAGGGGGGACACATAAACAGACAGAAGGACAGACAGACAGACACACATTTTCCCGGATCGATCTCATAAGTCTACTTTTTCCTCATTTTTGCAAAATGTGAAAAGTAGGCTAAAAATGAGATGGTGTTTGACTGTCTGTTACTCAATCACGCAAGAACCATGGGTAGATTATTAGCTTGGGAAAAACCTAACCCCTAAGGGAAGATAATAAGGAGATGGAGATGGGTTTCGGACTGGAGAAAAAGGATGGAGAAATAGGAAGAGAGTTTCACATCAGTTATGCCTAAGAGTTCTTGTTCAAATGCAACAAGTGGTGAACACCCTATCAATAGATTTATTTGCATTAAGTGGGAAGAGTCAAGTAAGACAGGATCTTGCCTAACTGTTATACTAGAGAAATGAGAAAGCAAAAAAGAACTCCTTAATTTATTTAACAATGCAAAAGAGTGTAATGAATTTAACAAATATATAATTCCAATTTTGTTAACAATTTGGGGTCGCAGACCTCAGAAAACATTTAAAGCTTGCGCCAGGCAATTAACAATTCTTTTGGTTTCAAACCTTTATATGTTTTAAAATCTTCGCAAGATTTTGAAATGGCGAAGATAAAATGAAAAATTTAAAGATAATTAAAGTAATTACAGTTAGACAATAAATCATGTACAAGGTGTGTACTTTTAAGAAATTCTAAATAAATATCTTAGAAAGAGTAACAACTTCGAAAGTAACAACAACAAAAGCAGGAAGAATAAAAGAGAAGTTCCTATAACTTCTTATATTAAAGCTGAATTACTTTTTTAGTAGTTATACAAATAGGGCAGGTCACTTACTGTGAAACCTGAAGAGAAAGTCGAAATTAAGTTACTAGACCTCCTATGTTTAAGTAGGAATCACAAGACTAATGGGGCAAGTTACCCTTTCGTGAAACCTAGAAATAACTCACTTATGAGTTTTTTTTTTTTTTTGTTTTTTCGTGTAGCCTCCTGAGAGGCAGAGTGCAGGTCTTTCAAGTCGACGCCCGTGGTTGACCTGCGGGTCGGGATGAGAGATGGAATGGATGAAGATGAATGAAACTGGGCAAGGATGTGGAAGGAAGCGGCCGTGGCCTGTCAGAAGGTACCGTCCCAGCATTTGCCTGGTGATGAAAATGGGAAACCACGGAAAACCATTTCAGGGACGGCCGACGGTGGGACTTAAACCCACGCGTCTACCGAGTCAGCAGAGAGCTTGGCCCCATGACCTAATGCCGCGCTTTAGCGAGCATAGCCACTGCTGTCGGTACTTATGAGTTGAAAGAATTGTATTCCCTAATTAGAAGGGAGAAACAAGATAATTTGAAACGTGTACCAGACACGTAGTTATGCAGACATTAATTCGTTGTATATGGAGCAAAAACAAAGGGAGGGCACTAGTTGAGAGTGACATCTCATTGAAAAAGACCTAAAGTAACAATTTTATTATTTTGGTTTGTTAGTAAGGGGTTTGTGAAAGATCAAATGGAATTGAGGATAAGTGCTCATGGCCGTATTTATGGTATTCGGACGAACGCGACGTGGAAGAAATGTTGAACAAACACTGTTTTTCACTATAGTCTGTTGAAATGGATGAAAAGTTCACTGTAGTAGCACAAACGTTTATGGCAAAGAAAGTTATTGCAATGATGGAAAATAACTAGTTACACTAGATAGGCGAGAGTCTATTGCTTGAGAAAGTTGTAGATTATCATTAAATGCGCCAGAGAAAATCCCAACGGAGGAAGAAAAATTAGCTATTGAGCAGTAATTCATAAGGAAGATTCCTTTGTTTGAAATAGTATTCCCACATGTGAGTGGAAAATACATGACGGTATGACTGGTAGATAGAGAGCAGATTCTGGAAGGTTCCAGAGCAATCCTGACTGAAGAATAGGGCCAAAGTTATTCCAGCGGTGGAACGAGCTAAGTATTTTATAGACAGTGGGTAATTCAATGGTATCCCACGTTGTGAGAAGATCTCTCATTTAATAAGCATAAGAAATGCTGCTTCCTATTAAGATTGGCTTAGACAAAAGCTCAACATGGAAAATCCCGCGAAGGATGATTATTGCCCCAAATATAGTAATCTCACACTGCCTATAAAATGATCGTTAAAAGCATGTGGTTATTAAAAGACGATGATAATGAGGTTAAAACCTGAAGTCGGTACTTATCTTTGCTTCATGGCGAAGGTGAAGTTCCCTTTGACGGTTGAGATTAAAGTTCCAACATGGCGAGGAATTAAAAGAATATCTCTTTACTTGTGGAGACTAGCTCTAGTTGAGCTTCAACTGACTAAGTCGACTGCCGACGTACAAGTGAAACACGCTCAGCGAAGCACAGAGGGACCAGGGAAGGGAAAAGAGTGGGGGTAGGAAACAAAAGGAATACATATAAGAAAAACCAACATGACAAAAATAATAATTTTTTCTTGATGAAATGGTCCTCAAAGAGTTGATAGTAGGCGACACTATCGCAGCCTAGTGGGTGAAAAAGTAGACGAAGTTATCTTGATCACGGAGATGATAGCTGGCGATGGCGACGAGATCTGGTGGCCAGATTGATAAGGAAGTCCTCTTGTACGGGGAAGAATTGAGGAACTTCAGAGATTCGCTGCTAGATGACGCTAGGTGGGTCATGGAAGATATATATCTAGAACAGACTCACAAGTAACATGAATACCATAAACAGCAAGGAGAAAATGGAAGATCACTGTTGGTGTTTGAGAAAAAGGAAGGAATGAACAAGCAAAGAGCAGTAAAAGTATACTCTATCTTAGCGTGTATTCCAAGAATACACCAAGCTGGGAGGGGAAAACACCAACAGAGAACGAGATAAACAATTAACATTTAAAGGTAATGGAGCAATTAAAGACAGTGGTCTTGTGATGTGACCGTTAGTGGTCATGATTCTGGCCACCCTGACTCTCCCATCCCTTCCAGGATAACACTCGGTCACTCTACCAGAAATCCAGACCAGAGGAGGAGAAACATCCCTAACCAGGACCAAGTCCCCCACTCTGATGTCGGGATTGGAAAGAAACCACTTCTGTCTCCGTTGCAAGGAAGTTAAGTATTCCAAGTTCCACCTCTTCCAGAAAGAATTGCGGAGGGCTTCAAGTTTACGCCAAACAATAGGTAAATTAGAATCCCTGTAAGAATTAGGAAGGGGAGGAGGGGCAGAAAGAGAAGTGTCTGTAAGGAAGTGACCAGGTGTGAGTGGAAGCAGGTCATCAGGGTCATTGGAAAGCGGAGTTAAAGGGCGAGAATTGACAACACCTTCAATCACAAAGTAGCTAGAAGCTGCGGGAAATAAAGCTCTAGTAAAGATCGCGATAAGATGCGAAAGGAGAATTAACAAGTTTAAACAAAGCGTATAGAAACAAGTACATCGATTAAGGATAAGAATATACCAAATAAACAAAGGAACTATGCGAGTAGGAGGCAAGAACGCCATAGGTAACAACAATCTAGTAGCCATAAACAATGACCTCAAGTTATAATAAGCATCAAAGGGGTTAATCAGAAAAATACTTAAGTCAGCGAGAAAAGTGACGTGACAAGCATAAATGCAAAAACACATCGAATGTAACGACGAGAAAAAACAAGTTTGTTCATCAATGAACAATAAGATTGCAAAATATGTAAGCAGGGTGCAATACATGAGCGTGTAAAAAATATGCAACGATGTTATGGAACAGGAATCGAAGCAGCTGTAGGATACGAGCGTGAGCAAGTGGGAGACATAGGTATGAACGACCTTGACCCACATAGTACAGCGAGATAACGAATATAAATAGCTGAAAGAGTCCTTGACCAGAACAAGTTTATTTTGGGAAGGAGGTGAGCAGCTTCCGAAATTACGGGAGCAACTCGCAAGACAATGGTTGGCAGTCAGCCAAAGTTGAGATAAGGAAAACTTGCTCTGACCTTTGTCAAGCATAGCGGTGGTAAACAGCGGCTTGGCCTTACCCGAGCTTGTATACAAACAAGATTGACAAACAAGCAGTTCAAAATAAACAAACAAAACAAGTGTAATCAACCGAGACTTAAAGTGGATATTCGAGTGACACGGCATGCAGTCATTCGTGGCTTGGACGTGAAAAAACAATTTAGAGACATTGAAATAAAGTAAGAAATCAATTTCGCATAATTTTGAGGATCACGGAATCAGACAATTTTCAACAGAAAAAGGCTTAATTCTTCCGAACAAAAAAGAGAAGCTGGGACATTGAGAAGGAGTTTATGCGTAAGAATAGTTATTCTAGATGCTAGAGAATTCAGATTTTCAAGCGGTTTCAAAAGCGGCTTCCGATTGTGAGGAAGGGGGAAGGAGCCGGCCGTGGCAATCCTAATAAATAGCGAAAGAAGTGAAACATAGCTCACAGCGAAATGATGGTGACTGATAGCCATGGTTTTACACAAGGGGAAGATAGTTTTCGATAGAAAGTTTAAACAATTACCTGCTATAAAAAATGACATGAGAAAGTAAACTAAGTGACACAAGGCGAGGCGAACTTGAATTGCCATTTTATGCGGGAATAAGGCAAAACCATTTAAACAACTTACAAAGGTGGCGTAGTTGTTTAAAATGAGACATCGTTTCGGCAAGTGTTTTTCAAATATATCGAGATCGAAAACATAAATGTTATCTTTTTCGGAAAAGGGATTTATATCAGCAGTAACAAAATGACATTGCGATTTGGTTTGAAGACTGGGATGTTGGATTTCACCAGTAGTAACCCAACCAAAATCGGTGTCTCTAGCGACCACGTTTGAAGATAGCCTACGGGTTTGTTTGCGAAGGCAATTCCAGAAAATATTGGTACTGAAAAGCATATCAATGGGACCTTGAGCATTAAACTGAGGATCAGCTAACCTTAAGTGCGAAGGAATCTTGAAACCGGAAGTATTAATAGAGCTGCTAGGAGTGTCCTTGCCAATACTGGTAAGAATGAGACAGTTTACGTTAAGATTGGTGTTTCTTTGACAAATGTCTCTGATTTTCAATTTTGAAGACTGCAAGACTTGAGTTTTCAAATTGTCAATGGCGGATACATTGATGGAAGTAGGTAATGAAGAAAGAACTAGTTTTTTAATTAACGATTGCGAAACAAAGTTGTGAGTTGAAGCGGAATCGAGAAGACCGCGGGTTCGAAACCAATTTCCAAATTTATCTTGGATTTCGAATTGCACAGTGGACAAAAGGACTTGCGCCCTGTGAGAAGTTTCGGCGTTAGAAATGCAGGAAGAAGCACTAGTTTGTTCGGAGCTGCTCTGCATGGAGTTTAAAGAAGCGGGTATTAGTGACCTCGATTTATCATGAAAGAGCAATAATGAATGATGCGGTCTTTTGCAATGAAAACAGAGGTTGGATGACGTACAATTAGAAGAAGAATGCTTAGGTGACAAGCAGTTGAAGCAATGTTTACTATTGAAGACAAACTTCCTTCTGTCTTCAACAGACAATTCTTTAAAGGATTTGCACGAGTACAAAGTGTGAAACTTTTTACAGAGCGTGCATTTTAAAGATTTGTTGAGCGGCCTGATATGTTCTCTTGGATGGTTGAAAGAAGCAGAACGGGTTTGCTTGTTCTCGACAGATGGGGGCTGATGACCATTTGATGAGACAAGTTTTTTCTCAAGAATGTGACACTGATGACTAGTTTCGACATTTTCGCACTGAAATGAGAGTGCTGTAAGGACTTGGCACCGGCTGTTCAGAAAAGAGATAAGGTGTTCAAAAGAATATTCCTCCTTGCGAGTGAGTTCGATTTCCCAAGCCTTTAATGTCGAAAAATCGAATCTGGATGTAGCTAGATGAATAAGGACGGTGTCCCAAGTTTGGACTGGCTGCTTGAGTTGATATAACGCTCTAACATTTAATTGCATGGAGTCTAACAGGTCTCTTAAAGAGGTGACGTCATTAGGTTTTACGACTGGCAGGTTGAACAGACAGCGAATGTGGCGAGCAACACACAAACGTAAATTACCATATCTCTCTTTAAGGAGATTAAAGGCGATGTGGTAGTTATCTGCGCTAAAAGGCAGTGACTCAACCAAGGCCAAGGCCTGGCCTTCCAAGGTCGCACGCAGGAAATAGAACTTATGAATGTCGAGAATGTCATTGTTTTCATGAATGACGGAGCAGTAAAGTTCGTAAAAGGAATACCATTCACCTTCCTGGCCTGAGAAGTGAGGTAGAGTTATCTTAGGAAGTAAGGGTTTCGGTTTATCCTTATGAACTGAAGCGGGTGCGAACTGGGCCGGATTGATGACCCTAGTGTCCGGTTCTGAGATACGGCGGATCAGCTGGTGGGCCTTGGCAATCCCTTCAAAATACAAGGGTTCAACCTCGTCCCGATCCGATTGAAGTTCTGGGCAAGCGGATTCAATCTCGGTTTGAATTTGATCATAGTAATCATAGGACCGTTCGTACAACTTAAGGCGTTGTGTTAAGATGTCTAGATCACACTCGGCGGGATTTATTTTGTTAATGAAATTTCTAAATCTGGTGAGTTGCCCTTTGTAGGAAGAACGTCTGGCAATGAGAGTTTCATCCTTATCCTTTTCAGTAGGAGCCATGACAGAGTAGGTAAATTAAAGTATAACTTACGAAACTGTGGAACCTTGGAAATACTGTCAGGCTGGCAGCAGCAAATAAGTTGAAAGAAAGTGACACACCAAAGGAGACAGGAGCGGCCTCTTTCCACTTCACAGGCTTTGCACGATGTAGTTATAGCTGAAAGATTCAAAGCAGATATTAATAATTTGCAAAGTCTTGTCAAATAACCCTTGAGAAAAAAATAGAAAATGACAAATGGACTCCCCCAGGTTTCTGGGACCAAATTTTGGGTAGATTATTAGCTTGGGAATAACCTAACCCCCAAGGGAAGATGATAAAGAGAAGGAGATGGGTTTCGGACTGGAGAAATAGGAAGAGAGTTTCACATCAGTTATGCTTAAGAGTTCTTGTTCAAATGCAACAAAACAAGTGGTGAACACCCTATCAATAGATTTATTTGCATTAAGTGGGAAGAGTCAAGGAAGACAGGATCTTGCCTAACTGTTATACTAGAGAAATGAGAAAGCGAAAAAGAACTCCTTAATTTATTTAACAATGCAAAAGAGTGTAATGAATTTAACAAATATATAATTTCAATTTTGTTAACAATTTGGGGTCACAGACCTCAGAAAACATTTAAGGCTTGCGCCAGGCAATTAACAATTTTTTTTGTTTCAAACCGTTATATGTTTTAAAATCTTCGCAAGATTTTGAAATGGCGAAGTTAAAATGAAAAATTTAAAGATAATTAAAGTGATTACAGTTAGACAATAAATCAAGTACAAGGTGTGTACTTTTAAGAAATTTTAAATAAATATCTTAGAAAGAGTAACAACTTCGAAAGTAACAACAACAAAAAGCAGGAAGAATAAGAGAGAAGTTCCTATAACTTCTTATATTAAAGCTGAATTACTTTTTAGTAGTTATACAAATAGGGCAGGTCACTTACTGTGAAACCTGAAGAGAAAGTCGAAATTAAGTTACTAGACCTCCTATGTTTAAGTAGGAATCACAAGACTAATGGGGCAAGTTTCTCTTTCGTGAAACCTAGAAATAACTCACTTATGAGTTGAAAGAATTGTATTCCCTAATTAGAAGGGAGAAACAAGATAATTTGAAACGTGTACCAGACACGTAGTTATGCAGACATTAATTCGTTGTATATGGAGCAAAAACAAAGGGAGGGCACTAGTTGAGAGTGACACCTCATTGAAAAAGACCTAAAGTAACAATTTTATTATTTTGGTTTGTTAGTAAGGGGTTTGTGAAAGATCAAATGGAATTGAGGATAAGTGTTCATGGCCGTATTTATGGTATTCGGACGAACGCGACGCGGAAGAAATGTTGAACAAACACTGTTTTTCACTATAGTCTGTTGAAATGGATGAAAAGTTCTCTGTAGTAGCACAAACGTTTATGGCAAAGAAAGTTATCGTAATGATGGAAAATAACTAGTTACACTAGATAGGCGAGAGTCTATTGCTTGAGAAAGTTGTAGATTATCATTAAATGCGCCAGAGAAAATCCCAACGGAGGAAGAAAAATTAGCTATTGAGCAGTAATTCATAAGGAAGATTCCTTAGTTTGAAATAGTATTCCCACATGTGAGTGGAAAACACATGACGGTATGACTGGTAGATAGAGAGCAGATTCTGGAAGGTTCCAGAGCAATCCTGACTGAAGAATAGGGCCAAAGTTATTCCAGCGGTGGAACGAGCTAAGTATTTTATAGACAGTGGGTAATTCAATGGTATCCCACGTTGTGAGAAAATCTCTCATTTAATAAGCATAAGAAATGCTGCTTCCCATTAAGATTGGCTTAGACAAAAGCTCAACATGGAAAATCCCGCGAAGGATGATTATTGCCCCAAATATAGTAATCTCACACTGCCTATAAAATGATCGTTAAAAGCATGTGGTTATTAAAAGACGATGAGAATGAGGTTAAAACCTGAAGTCGGTACTTATCTTTGCTTCATGGCGAAGGTGAAGTTCCCTTTGACGGTTGAGATTAAAGTTCCAACATGGCGTGGAATTAAAAGAATGCCTCTTTAGTTGAGGAGTCTAGCTCTAGTTGAGCTTCAACTGACTAAGTCGACTGCCGACGTACAAGTGAGACACGCTCAGCGAAGCACAGAGGGACCAGGGAAGGGAAAAGAGTGGGGGTAAGAAACAAAAGGAATAATTATAAGAATAACCAACATGAAAAAACATAATTTTTTCTTGATGAAATGGTCTTCAAAGAGTTGATAGTAAGCGACACTATCGCAGCCTGGTGGGTGAAAAAGTAGACGAAGTTTTCTTGATCACGGAGATGATAGCTGGTGATGGCGACGAGATCTGGTGGCCAGATTGATAAGGAAGTCCTCTTGTACGGGGAAGAATTGAGGAACTTCAGAGATTCGCTGCTAGATGACGCTAGGTGGGTCATGGAAGATATATATCTAGAACAGACTCACAAGTAACATGAAAACCATAAACAGCAAGGAGAAAATGGAAGATCACTGTTGGTGTTTGAGAAAAAGGAAGGAATGAACAAGCAAAGAGCAGTAAAAGTATACTCTATCTTACCGTGTATTCCAAGAATACACCAAACCACTGGTCCGATTTAAATGAAATTTTGCATGGATGTAGCTGATTTACCAGGTTTACATATAGGATACTTTTGATTTCGATATGTTGCACTATTTAAAAATGGCGACTATTTTCATATTTCCATTTCAAATAAAAAGAGAACGCTAAGAAATAGCAAACTATTGATGGCACATACGAGCTTTAAAATTTAATTTTCTATCCGAAAGGTCCTTATCACGTTTCGTGTATCTCCAACGGTTAGCGAGTAAAGCCTAAATACAGTATGTCTTATAAAACACGGTCAACGCCGAGCGATGTTAGTATATGTTAGTCTCTACATGAACTGTTTTATTTATAGAGGTAGTTTGTGGGGTCCGAAACGAGACGTCTATTTGAGTCTAATTTTATACTCTTTGTGCCGGTTATTGTATGTGAGTATTTGGATCTTTACGCTGTTTCACAATGTTATAGTGCTTTCTACTTTGCACGGTATGCTTTCATTCTTTTTATCGATTTGTTTTTCGTTAAAGCAAATTCACAACGAATGTGTCTAAGACTAACGACTGTCACTTTAGTTTATTTAGTGTTCATATTAATCTTACTCAGCCTCCGTGGCTTAGGCGGCAGCATGCCGGCCTCTCACCGCTGAGTCCGTGGTTCAAATCCCGGTCACTCCATGTGAGATCTGTGCTGGACAGAACGGAGGCAGACAGGTTTTTCTCCGGGTACTCCGGTTTTCCCTGTCAAAATTTCATTCCAGCAACACTCTCCACTATCATTTCATTTCATCTATCATTCATTTCATCATTGCCCCAGAGGAGTGCGTCAGGCCTCGGCAGCCGGCACAGTTCATATCCTCGCCGCTAGATAGGGGCTTCATTCATTCCATTCCTGACCCGGTCGGAGACTGGAAGCAGGCTGTGGATTTTCATTTCATTAATCTTACTGCAGAACTGGGCAAATTTATTTCAATAAAGTTGGTATTTTGCCTTTCATGGCCAATAAAAGAACCCCGCACAAAACACGGCGTAAACCTAGAAAAGTTGCTGAGTTTTAATTGCTTGGCCCTGAAATTCAATATACTATCATTTTGGAAGCCTTTATAGGGAGGTGAAAGACTGTTTTAGCGTTTAGCTCTCGCAGTAAAGTAGTAGAGGTGTTCTAAATAAGAATTGAGGTATCGCGCAGTTTGCTACTCCTTTGGTAGTCCGCAATTAGACCACAAGAGACCGCTGATGAACCATCTCGGAGTTACTAAGCGTAATCTCGCACAAGACACGACATAAACTTAGACATTTTTTCTGTGATTAATTTGCTTTTGTTATTATTACTTGGGATGATTGAAGTTCCGTTACTGTTACTCTTTATCATGACATGGTACGTACTTTCCGCAATATTACTTATTGCGGATATGATAATTGCTATCAAGTTTGATGTATTTTTAGCATAATGTTTATATGTTTAAATATGGTACGAAGACGTTAATCGTTAGGTGTACAATATTTAGACAGGTTATTTAAATTTTACTACATAGAGGCTGATATTTATTTCCAATATATAAACGCACTTTCTCACCTACAAAGCGGAGGCAGACAGGCTTTTCTCTGGGTACTCCGGTTTTCCCTGTCACAATTTCATTCCAGCAACAATCTCCACTATCATTTCATTTCATCTGTCATTCATTATCATAAGTGGCACCGAGTAAGTCATATCCAGGTATTTTTCCTCTTGAAGTAAGTTGAGCTTCGTTTGCTGCGTGGGTTTCCTGGATTGCAACTAAATCAATTTTGTTGTCAGCTAAGATCTTATGCAGCACTTGGCATTTTGCTCTACTAATGCCTTCAATATTCAACTGACAAACTCTTACACATTGTCCTAGTTTTCTAGAGGGATAGTCCTCAGAAGGACCATTTATGGACTCATTCATGTTCTGATACGTGATGCAATATTTACCAGGAGATCACAAGGATTGTCTGGTTGCCAGTATTTTGTTGCTCGTTTAGCACCACCCAGGGGACACGTGCAGGGTAATTAAAAGGTTAAACCTGCGGACGTGAGCAACAGCCATCTCTATAAGCTATGCCGATGGTATTCAAGAAGTTGTCATAAGAATAGGAGAAATGACTATAGTCAATGTTTATAAACCTCCCGGCATCAATTGGCCTTCAAAAGTGCTTAGAACTCACACTCACCCTACAACATATCTGGGCGACTTCAACAGTCATCATGAACTGTTGAAATACAGGCACAGCAATGAAAATGGAAACGCTTTGGTGAACTGGGCCGAAGACCATGATATTCATCTCATCTTTGATGTTAAGGATCGGAGCACTTTTAGATCAGGTGCCTGGAAAACGGATCACAATCCTGATCTTTGCTTTGTCTCGTCTGATTATAAAAGTCAACCTCTTCCAGTATCAAGAAAAGTCCTTGGAGACTTCCCACACAGCCAACACCGCCCAATTTGCCTTCAATTTGGAATTAGTATCCCTTTAATAAGAGCATTTCCTAGGCCCAGATGGAATTTTCAAAAGGCGGATTGGGACACTTTCTCAGTAAATCTGGATAAATGTGTAGGATGGATCCCACCAACTAGCTCAAACTACCAGCGGTTCGTTGGAGCTGTAATTAGCACAGCAAAGAAGTGTATTCCACGAGGTTTCCGTAAGGCATATATTCCTGGCTGGACAGAAGAGTGCGAAAACCTATACAAAGAATTTTGTGAAAGCAACGATCATGACATAGCAGATGAGTTGCTGAGTAACATCGACGCAGCTAGACGTTTAAAGTGGAATGAGACTGTTGAACCCATGGACTTGCGTACATCAAGTAGAAAAGCTTGGTCTTTGCTCAGAAAACTAGGTGGTGCTACCCCACGTGACCGCACGTATGATGCTGTTACCCCCAACCAAGTTGCAGCCAACATCGTGTCCACTTCCAGAACTCCTCAAGTTAGAGCACATACTATTGCTGCTAAGAAGAAATTAAAGGCACTCAAATCAGCCTGCACAACCGAAACGGAATATTCTCTACCATTCAGCATCGAAGAAGTAACGACTGCCATAAAAGAAATGAAACCAGGGAAAGCCCCAGGATTTGATGGTATTCATGCAGAATTCCTTTTGCACTGTGGCAAATATGTGAAAAAGTGGCTTGCTATGTTCTACACAAACATTCTACAAACGGGCAACATACCATCTGAAATGAAACGAGCAAAAGTCATAGCCTTACTGAAACCTGGTAAACCAAATGACAAACCAGAAAGTTATAGACCCATAGCTTTACTTAGTATACTATATAAGCTCCTCGAAAGATTGGTGTACAACAGAACGTGCCACAAGATCTTTGAACATGTACCGGTTGAACAGGCAGGGTTCAGACCTAACCGCAGCTGCACAGATCAAGTCCTTTCCTTAACAAGCTTCATAGAAGCTAGCTTCCAGAATCAAGAGAAGTCGTCAGTCGTATTCATTGATTTGACAGCTGCATATGATACTGTCTGGAGACAAGGTGTCATATTAAAACTTCTACAAGTAATTCCATGCCTAAAAATTGCCAATCTCATCAATGAAATGCTCGGTAACCGATGTTTCCAAGTGTTAATGGGCAACAAGATGAGTTCACAAATGAAGCTGAATAATGGGCTGCCACAAGGATCTGTTCTCGCCCCTCTTCTCTTCAGCTTGTACATATCAGACATGCCTGAAACCATATCAGGAAAGTTTGGGTATGCCGACGACTGGGCACTCG
This sequence comes from Meconema thalassinum, assembly GCA_946902985.2. Lineage (NCBI taxonomy): Eukaryota > Metazoa > Arthropoda > Insecta > Orthoptera > Tettigoniidae > Meconema > Meconema thalassinum. The sequence continues at coordinate 427,920,255 of OX336388.2, read as the reverse complement.
CAGTGAAGCACAGAGATCCTGAAGTTACAGAGTCCATATTGACCAATGATTTGTCAGTTATTGGTGATTATTTCCGCAAATGGAGGTTGCTGCCAAGTGTGGATAAGACAGAAGTCTCATCGTTTCACCTAAACAGTAAATTGGCCAACAAAGAGCTCAAGGTCTACTTTGAAGGAAGGCTACTCAAGCACAACAGAAACCCGAAATACCTAGGGGTCACACTTGATAGAACGCTCAGTTACAAACAGCACCTATTAAGAACAGCTGCCAAAATCAAAACTCGGAATAACATCCTCCAGAAGCTATGTGGAACGTCATGGGGCTCCTCTGCATCAACACTTCGTACTTCAGCTCTGGGATTGTTCTACCCTGTTGCGGAATACTGCTCCCCAGCTTGGATGAATAGCACTCACACAAGACTTGTTGACACTCAGCTCAACCATACCATGCGTCTTATAACTGGTACAATCAGACCTACACCTACTTTTTGGCTACCCATACTTAGCCACATACCACCTCCATCTCTGCGACGGGAGAGTGCACTTGTCCGTGAATACAAACATCTACAGGAAAATCCTAACCTCCCTGTTCATGCAGACATCCCAACCATCGGTAAAGGAAGGCTTCGTTCTCGCAATCCACCTTTAGAAACTGGAAGGATGCTAGTTAACAACGGCTTTAATATCAATGACTGCTGGAGACACACATGGCAGAGTAATACTACTACAGAACAACTGAAGATGCCATGTATATCGACCAAACCACCTGGTTTTGATTTACCACGCAAGATCTGGTCAGTTCTTAACCGCATAAGAACCAACACTGGCAAGTGTGCCGATTCTTTGTTCAAGTGGAAGAAAATAGCTTCTCCATGTTGTGACTGTGGTGCTGAAAAGCAGACTGTTCAGCATGTAATTTCAGAATGTCCTCTGAGAGCTTTTCCTGGCGATCCAACAGAGTTCCTGGTGATGACGGAGGGATCAATAGACTATATTCGTGGCCTGGACATTAATTTGTAATTTGTTATCATTGTAAATAGTATTTTTTAGTGATGTTTGTAGCCATACGCTAAATAAATCTGTCATTCATTTAATCATTTCCCCAGGGGAGTGCGACAGGCTTCAGCAGCCGGCACAGTTCATATCCTCGCTGCTAGATGGGGGTTTCATTCATTCCATTCCCTGACCCGGTCGGACGACTTTAAGCAGGCTAAGGATTTTCACTTTCCTACCTCTGATTAATAATTTGGTGAGTGAAAATGCATGTAGTCTACACATGTAGTTGGTAACATAGAAATAACATAACTACTTTAGGAATGTGTGATTATATATATATTAATGATTTAGGCCAGCAAGTACTAAAAGCCGTTCGAAGAACGGGTAATTCAGCTAGTTATCTATATATGTGCTAATTTTGGAACAGTTCGCATGCATAACTTCTGAGATATCCAACATATAGCACATATTTCAATTGCGATTTTTTAGCAGTTGGTAGCACTGACATCAATTTCAAATATGGTCGTGAGATATTCAGGTATAGATCTTTACTCTTAGCGAATTTGGTTTCGATAGCTGCAGCCATTTAGGAGTTGATACGGAGGGACACACAGACAGACAGAAGGACAGAGAGAGACACATTTTCCCGGATTGATCTCATAAGTCTACTTTTTCTTCCTTTTTAGCCTACTTTTCACATTTTGCAAAAATGAGGGAAAAGTAGACTTATGAGATCGATCCGGGAAAATGTCTGTCTGTCTGTCTGTCTGTCTGGCTGGCTGGCTGGCTGGCTGGCTGGCTGTGTGTGTGTGTGTGTGCCGCCCCCCCCCCCTCCACTATCAACCCCTAAACGGCTGCAGAAATCGAAACCAAATTTAGTATGAGTAAAGATGTATACCGGAATATCTCACGTCCATATTTGAAAAAGATGTCAGTGCTACCAACTGCTGAAAAAAGCACTAGAAATATGAGCTCCATGTTGGATATCTTGGAAGTATGCATGGGAGCTATTCCAAAATTGGCACACATGTAGATAACATTATTTCAGTTTAATTTCCAGGAGGCCATACATGACAGTGTTGCCAAAATTATTTTAAGCCTTCTGATAGGTCCAATTTTTAATTCCTTTAACTTCTACAAGATCAATTGGATTTTAACCAAATTTTGTATGTAATATGTGTACATAAACAGATATGACTGAGCGTATTCTTAAGAGCCACCAGGGCTGCCAACTGTTAATAATTGCTCTCTTTATTCTTTTATCCAAATAGCAATATATCAGACAGTATGCAAGCCGACAGCTTTAAACTATGCGCACGTATAGTACCTGACATTTAAAATTGATTTTGGAGTAACTTATATACTTCAGTTCTAACAACATGATTCTAAGCCTGCTGATATGGCCAATTTTTAAATACATGTAACTTCTATACTATCAGTTGGATTTCTAACAAATTTCGTATGTGCTATGTGTAACATAACAGATATGACTATAAGTATTCTTAAGAGCAATCAGGGCTGCCAACTGTTAATAAATTATGTCTATATTGTTTTTACCCTAATATCAATATATCAGAAAGTATGCAAGCCAACAGCTCTATACTTTGCACACGTATAGCACATGACACTCTAGATTAATTTGGAGTAATTAATAAAAGTCAGTGCTGCCAACATGATTCTATGCTTGCTGATAAGTCCAATTTTAAAATACATGTAACTTCTATACTAACAAATGAATTTCATCCAAAATTGGCACAACAAGATATCATAATATTTCCGATTATTTCTAATCAGCACACGCATGACATTGTTGCCAACATGCTTTTACGCGTGCTGATATATCCAATGTCTAACTGCATGTAACGACCATTGGACTTCAACCAAATTTTGTATTCTGTACCTTAAGAGATGGAACTAAGAATATATTCAGTCACCAGGGCTGCCAACTGTAATGCTCTATTAGGCTACATTATACCAGGAATATTTCGAACTAATTGGACATTTCGATAATAACATCTTAATTTCGTCATTTTTAGCCTACTTTTCACATTTTGCAAAAATGAGGAAAAAGTAGACTTATGAGATCGGGCAAATGTGTGTCTGTCTGTCTGTCTGTCCTTCTGTCTGTCTGTCTGTCTGTCTGTCCTTCTGTCTGTCTGGCTGTGTGTGTATCCCCCCCTATCAACTCCTAAACGGCTGGAGCAATCGAAACAAAATTTGGTAGGATTAAATAGCTATACCTGAATATCTCACGGCCATATTTGAAAATGATGTCAGTGCTACCAACTGCAAAAAGTCGCAATTGAAATTTGAGCTCCATGATGTATATCTTGGAAGGTATGAATGGGAGCTATTTCAAAATTGGCACACGCATAGATAATAATATTGCAGTTTAATTTCCAGGAGTCCATACATGGCAGTGTTGCCAAAATGATTATAAGCCTGCTGATAGGTCCAATTTTTAAATGCATATTACTTCTACACTATCAATTGGAATTCAACCAAATTTCGTATGTTGTATGTGTACATAACCAGATATGACTGAGCGTATTCTTACGACCCACCAGGGCTGCCAACTGTTAATAAATGCTCCTAATTTATTTCATCCAAATACAAATATCTCAGAAAGTATGCAAGCCAACAGCTTTAAACTATGCACACGCATAGTACCTGACATTCTATATCAATTTGGAGTAACTTATATACGTCAGTGCTACCAACATGATTCTAAGCCTGCTGACAGGTCCAACTTTAAACACATGCAACTTCCATACTATCATTTGGATTTGAACCAAATTTCGTATGTGCTATGTGTACCATAACAGATATGGCTATGCGTATTCTTAAGAGCAACCAGGGCTGCCAACTATTAATATGTACTGTCCCTATTTTTGTTACCCAAATATCAATATATCAGAAAGTATGCAAGCCAATAGCTCTAAACTTTGCACACGTATAGTACCTGGCATTCTAGATGAATTTGGAGTAACTAATATACGTCAGTGCTGCCAACATGATTCCAAGCCTGCTGATAGGTCCAATTTTAAAATGCATGTAACTTCTATACTAACTAATGGATTTCATTCAAAATTGGCACAACAATAGATCATATTATTTCAGATTATTTCTGACCAATATATGCATGACATTGTTGCCAACATGATTTTTCGCGCGCTGTTAGATCCAATGTTTAACTGCATGTAACGTCCATGCTATTCATTGGACTTCAACCAAATTTTGTATTCTGTACCTTAAGAGATGGAACTAAGAATATATTCAGTCATCAGGGCTGCCAACTGTGGTGCCCTATTAGGCTACATTATGCCAGGTATACAGAATTTCGAACTAATTAGAAATTTCGATATTAGCAACTTAATTTCGTCATTTTTCTAGATAGGTTCATATACTGTAGAATAATCATTGACATGAAAAGTAGGCTCTTTAGTTGGTCACGGAACTTCGAGTTGCAAAATGAGATAAGTAGGCAAAAATACATATAAGGAAATCAGATGTGGTACATGTAGTATTTAAATATAGCTTCATTATACCGTATAATAACATTGATAAAGTTGTGTAAAAATAGGAGGATATAACAAGTAGGTTAGCATAGGTAAGGAAAGCATTTCTACAGAAAAGGAATCTGTTGACATCGAATATAGATTTAGTTATTAGGAAGTCATTTTTGAAAGTCTTTGTCTGGAGTGTGGCGCTCTATGGAAGTGAAACTTGGACTATTGGAGCAGCAGAAAAGAAGAGAATTGAAGCGTTTGAAATCTGGTGTTACAGGGGAATGATGAAGGTCAGATGGGTAGATAGGGTTACGAATGAAGAGCTATTAATACGAGTGGGAGAGGAGAGATGTTTCTAGCACTGCTAATGAAGAGAAGAGGTTGGTTGGTAGGACACATACTAAGACACCTAGGAATAACAAACTTAGTTATGGAAGGAAGGGTAGAGGATAAGAACTGTAGGGGTAGATCAAGGTTAGAATATGTTAAACAGATTGCCTCGGATGTAGGGTGTGGTAGCTATGTAGAGATGAAGCGATTAGCTCAGGACAGGGAAGGATGAGGAGCTGCATCAAACCAGTCGAAAGACTGAAGACTCAAACACAACACAAAAATATGAATGAATATCCAATCGAATAGTTATGGAAATATCTTAAAGAAACTAACATGTTGCTCTATGGAATATGTGATAGTAACTTACCATCCTTTGAAAAATCTAAAAAGCTGAATAAGTGTTAATGGTTTCAAAAACTAATAACTAGTTTGATTCCTTTGGTAAGCAAGTAATAATGATCAAAAATATTCCACCATCAACTAACCGAGTACCGACTTTATTGCGTTTAGTCAGCGATGCTCAGAGAGGATGTCTGGCTCTCGGTGCATGTATTCAGAGTGGGGGCAGGGCAAGGTGTGTCACTCCGGGATTACGTACTGTACTGGAACTTGTGGTTTGAGCAATATTATTAACTCCTTGAAGAACGAATAATTTCTGTAAATTTATAGTAACTGGATTTGGCAGTCGAACTCTGGCTAGCGCGAAGTCATGAGGGGACGTTGTCTTTGTAAAACGCCGAACCAATCAGAAAATTACTAGAGGAAAATGAATATAGATGGCGGCAGAAACCGGTCGTGTTTGATCTGGGGCAACATAGGCAATTTGCAGAGCAAGAAAAGGTGTATCGAAGAAAGGAAGGGGGCAAGATAGGCAATTCGCAGAGCAGGTAAAGGTGTGGTTGATACACGCATGGTATCCAGTGGTGCGCTGTGAATATCACGTGACAGCTTCGATGCCAATAGGAATATTCGATGGAATTAATTACCAATACTGCTAATGATGTAATTGCAAGTTATTTTATGATATTTTATGAATTGGGAATTTACAGTTTAATTAATGCAGATTTGCCAGAGATACCATTTTGGAAAAATATATTTCAATAAGGCAGAAAGTGGATTGGAATGATTCCCGCCTAAGACACGCGTGGATTTTCTTGACGACGTCAAAATTTGAGTGGAGAAGGGGAAACGTGTGAGGGAATTGCGGCTTCTTGTTCGGGAGACGTGAAAGAGAACGGACGTATCGAACCTCGGTCTCCGAGTGCGCGCTTTGTGTAATGTAGCACAGTGATCGATAAATAGTGTCGTGACTCATAGCGAAGTGTATTTGCTTGAATGCAAACGTGTGAGTACAGTTTTACACAAGTGTAAATGTCGAGATGTAGGCTAGTGAAAATGAAAACCCACAGCCTGCTTCCAGTCTCCGACCGGGTCAGGAATGGAATGAATGAAGCCCCCATCTAGCGGCGAGGATATGAACTGTGCCGGCTGCCGAGGCCTGACGCACTCCTCTGGGGCAATGATTAAATGAATGACAGATGAAATGAAATGATAGTGGAGAGTGTTGCTGGAATGAAATTTTGACAGGGAAAACCGGAGTACCCGGAGAAAAACCTGTCTGCCTCCGTTTTGTCCAGCACAGATCTCACATGGAGTGACCGGGAATTGAACCACGGACCCAGCGGTGAGAGGCCGGCGTGCTGCCGCCTAAGCCACGGAGGCTTTGTAGGCTAGTGAAAATTATTAAAAGAATTGAGAAGGAAAATACGTGATATAAGCAATTTTGTTTCGAGGAGCGAATGCAAGGAAAAGTAATCAGACTTTGTGAAGGAACAGTTCAGAAGCGGTGATATGAACATTTCGTAGAGTGAAATTACAGAAACGAATAGACTCGTTAAATTTCTGTCTGGAGAAGAAAAGTATTCGATGTGTAAATACAATAATCGTCACTACGCCGCAGAGTGCAGTTATTGAGCGTAAGTTTCGAGCAGCATTGTAAACGTGAACAAGTTAACGGATATTATTTCTACGATTAACATTTCTTCGATATGATTATGAAAATGTTGTTACAATCGAGATTGAGAGGGACATTTTCTAGCATTTGAATGTTGGGATGATGCAGTGCTAAATATGCAGCGGGAAACGTAACCTACAAGATGAAGACGAGAATATCAGGAGTGACTTAGGATATCTGTGACGATATTTTCTCGATATTTCAATAAACATTAATCTATGAAAATAAAATGGACAAGGCTTAGAAGAGATTCAAAGAATTCTACGCAGAAGACATGAAGAACAGAAGAGCAGAAGAGGTCAGAACGAGAAGAAGAACAAGAGTGGAGGGCCTGAACCTGGGATCGAACGAAGAGGAAGATCGAAGACGGGGAGGTGCAGTTCGGATTGGTGTAACATCTTGGTCCAGTCAGGTGAAGCATCTTGGAGCTAAGGCGTAACATCTTGGTTTGAGATAGGCGTAATATCTTGGGGCTGTAATGCGAATGCTAGGATGGAACTAGAATCCAGGAAAGTACGAGACGGACGAGCTGGGTTATGGAAACCAGTTCATGCTCTTCTACTAGATATCTATACGCGACATAAAGTAAGAAAAGAATTCTCTTCAGTAGCCCATTTTTGTAGATAGAGATCTTTGATGAAATCTGTTACCATTTTCGACGTTGATTTCTATTTAATGTATTATTAGTATCGTTGGAGTTTTCGTAGCCACTTTTCGCTATTTATGATTTGATAAGCCAGGATTGGTAGATAGTTCGTTGTTTGAGCGTGGAGATATATTATGACGGTAGATTTTAATCCGTGTTTTGACATTTTTCGGAATTTTGATATTTTTAGTTTGGATTAGAGATTTATGTAATGGAGATTTTCCTTCCTATATCCCTTCCCTGACCCGTCAAGAAAAGAAAAGGAGGTTGCAATAATAAAATTATTAAATGGTTCATGATTCTTGTCGATCTATCTGCTCTTCATTGGCATAACTTTCCCAATTCAGTCCTGACAATTGAATCGTTTATTTCAGAAAGGGGTCAAGTGACAAAAATGCCATTTCGAGAAAAACAAAGAAAACTTAAAATTGCATACAGAGAATCCTTTATGGTTCTAAAGAACTTACCAAAATTAGGAATTAGCTGGATATTTTACCACAATTCCAAAAATTGTGATTTCTCTGAGGTATAAGACAGTATTTGTGATTTCCTTAAAGCAGTTGGGTTCATACGACACATCCATCAGTTTCCCATCTGCAGAATTACCAACTCATTGCACTCAACTTTACAAAAAATACATGTTGTGTTGATTGGAATAAGATTATAGCATATTTTATTTAGCGTATGATGCTTACAAGACAGTACTGTAATTAATAAATATAAATTTTCAAATAAACAATTTACAGCATTAGGACCCTTTATACAGTATATGGGCTGCCAGGTCTTGAATCCATTCAAGAGCTTGTGGAGTGGCTGCATAGAGCTCTTCTAAGGTCCCAGAGTACATATATAGAGGGCATTCCTGCACGACATGCTTGATGGTTTGCACTTCATACCCACAATCACAAAGAGGCGAGTCTATCCAACCCCACTAATGTAAGGCTGCTCTAGTTCGAGCAGTGCCACATCGAATTCTGTTCGGACGGGACCAGACAGCTCGAGGGAGATGGAATCCAGGTAGTTTGATGGTAGGATCAAGTACTTCAATTAGGCCACGAGATGGAGAGGTAGACCATTCAACTTTCCATGAATTTCGGGGGTTGAATGGAGCTGAATTAAGTTCCATAGCCGTCTTGTAGGCTGGTTTCCGTGATTTCAACCTGGATGTGGAAGGTTGATTGACGTCTTGGTGGATTGGGAGAACTTCATTATTCATAATTCTGCGCCACAGGCGAGAAAGAACTTTTTGTCTCCTGATGTGAGGAGGAACAGTATTACACAGTACAGGTAGCCACTGTGAGGGAGTGCAATGTAGAGTGCCAGAGATAATCCGCATTGTCTGCCGGAGTTGAATATCAACCAGTTGGCAATGGGAGCTGTTCAAGCATACACCTGCACAGTGTTCAGCTGGAGAGTAAACGACAGCCAAAGCAGTAGTCCTGAGTGTGTTGGCATCAGCGCCCCATGATGTACCAGCTAACCTACTTAGTAAGTTATTACGGCTTTTTAATTTTGCTGCTGATATTGCAATATGCTGTCTGAAAGTTAATGCCCTGTCCAATATCACTCCTAAATACTTAGGGGAGCTGTTGTACTTCAGATATTGGTTCCCGAACTTCACTCTAGGTTGGTAGTTTGCCTGTGGGTTGTTAAGGTGAAATGTGGTTACCTCAGATTTAGAAGGACTTGGTTGAAGCCGCCAGAGTGCCAGAGATAATCCGCATTGTCTGCCGGAGTTGAATATCAACCAGTTGGCAATGGGAGCTGTTCAACCATACACCTGCACAGTGTTCAGCTGGAGAGTAAACGACAGCCAAAGCAGTAGTCCTGAGTGTGTTGGCATCAGCGCCCCATGATGTACCAGCTAACCTACTTAGTAAGTTATTACGGATTTTTAATTTTGCTGCTGATTTTGCAATATGCTGTCTGAAAGTTAATGCCCTGTCCAATATCACTCCTAAATACTTAGGGGAGCTGTTGTACTTCAGATATTGGTTCCCGAACTTCACTCTAGGTTGGTAGTTTGCCTGTGGGTTGTTAAGGTGAAATGTGGTTACCTCAGATTTAGAAGGACTTGGTTGAAGCCGCCACTTTTTGAAATAAACATTCATCTTCTTAAGGTCTTCACTCAGTAAATCCTCTGCTTCATCAAAAGTGGTGCACTGGACTGTAAGATTTATATCGTCCACATAGATGAATTTACGGGATACCGTTTCTGGCAGATCATGAATGTATTAGTTAAATAGCATAGGGGATAAAACTGAACCTGAGGTAGACCATTATTGAGTGCATGGAACCTGCTTCTGGCACTTTCATTGTGAACTTGGAATAGTCTATTACTTAACATTTTGCTGATGAGAGTCACTGTTTTTAGACAAGGGACTGACTTTATGAGTTTGAGGAGAAGTCTTTTTCTCCAGACAGTATCGTACGCCACTGAGAGGTCCAGAAAGGCAGAAACACTTTTAAGTTTCTTCTCAAAGCCAATTTCTAGATATGTAGTTAAGGCAAGGACTTGATCATAGCAGTCTCGTTTTGGGCGGAATCCAGCTTGTTCAACAGGAATCTCTTGCTCAATTGCAGGAGCAATTCTATTCAGTAACAGTATTTCAAGTAATTTGTAGGTGACACTGAGTAAGGCAATTGGCCTGTAACTTTGGGGTAGCTTTGGATCTTTTCCTGGCTTCAGTATTGCAATTACTTTGGTCTTCTTCAAAGACGGTGGAAGACGTCCTGATTGTAGAATGGAACTGAAAATGTTTGCAAGCCATCGTTTGGTAGCTGGACCACATTTCTTGAGAAACTCCGGATACACACCATCAAATCCCGCTGCTTTTCCAGTCTGGAGGGCATCCAAACCATGTTGTATCTTTTCTAATGAGAATGGTCGCGAATAAATCAAGTTAGGTTGGACTTCACGTTTTAACTTGTTGAATTCCAATCGGACCTGTCTGCTAAACCTCTTGTCTCTCTCTCTGTCCTTAATGTAGAAATAAAGTGGTCAGCTATGGATTCTACGTTGATAGCGGAATGCTTTCTTGTGGGTAAGGATGTTGAATCCAGTTTTCGTATTAGTAACCATGCTTTCCAGCTTGAGTGGGTGAAATTCAAGTTTTCAACAGTCTTGTACCATTTCTCTCATCTAGCATTGTCTAAGGAGGTTAGTAATTCAACAGCTTTCTCATGACTACTGTTCCGTTCAAATTCATTGCATAAGCGCGTTGTTTCTTCATTCCATCCAGGGACATAATCTTTACGGAAACCTCTAGCAATGCTTCGTTTAGCAGCAGATTTGATTAATCCAAAAAAACGGTCATAGTTCTCAGGGACTGGTTGCGCCCATCTAATGTTGTCATCAGTGTAACTGGCGTACAAATCTCAGTCAGCTTTCTGGAAGTTCCATCGAGGGTGGTGTGTAGATCTAATAACAGGGATATTAATACCAATGTTATAAATTATTGGTCTATGCTGACTACGCGGAAAGTCATTCAGAACGTGCCTTTGTATTCGTGGTGTTGGTATCATTAGGCTATTGGTGACAAAACATAGATCAGGAGAGTTATCCTGGTTCCATCGAGCAGAATGGAAGGTGCCTCGATCTTTAGCATCATATATCAGTGTGAGATTATTTACATCCATCCATTCAAATAACTTGTCACCATTATCATCATTTTTCACATACCCCCAGGAAGTATGTTGGCTGTTGAAATCGCCAAGTATTATACTATCTTCTGCAGAAACTAGTGCAATTTGATCTGTCCAGCGGACTGATAGGGGGCTTATAGATGTTCGTGATGGTAACACCTTGAATCCTGATAGAAGCTGAGTAAGCATTTGGGCATATATCAGAAGGCAAGATCGTATAGTCTTCAATGTCACTCTTTACATAGATGGCAATGCCATATTTTGGATGATGAAGTTCCGTCGCTATTTTGTATCCAGGATTTTTTTCTCTGTTAGATAGCTGAGTACAATCTTCAGTGTGTGTTTCTTGTAGTGCCAATACATCTACAAAATGGTCCCTAAGTATCTTAGATAAATACTCGCATTCACCTCTACTTGTTGTTGTTTGAGTCTTCAGTCTTTTGACTGGTTTGATGCAGTTCTCCATGCCTCCCTGTCCAGAGCTAATCGTTTCATCTCTACATAGCTCCGACACCCTACATCCAAGGAAATCTGTTCAACATATTCTAACCTTGGTCTACCCCTACAGGTTTTGTCCTCGACCCTTCCTTCCATAACTAAGCTTGCTATTCCTGGGTGTCTTAGTATGTGTCCTACCAACCTATCTCTTCTCTTCATTAGCAGTCGCCAGAAACATCTATCCTCTCCCACTCGTCTTAATACCTCTTTGTTTGTAACCCTATCTACCCATCTGATCTTCATCATTCTCCTGTAACACCACATTTCAAATGCTTCAATTCTCCTCTTTTCTGCTGCACCAATAGTCCAAGTTTCACTTCCATAGAGCGCCACGCTCCAGACAAAGGCTTTCAAAAATGACTTCCTAATACCTAAATCTATATTCGATGTCAACCGATTCCTTTTTTGTAGAAATGCTTTCTTTGCCTGAGCCAACCTACATTTAATATCCTCTTTGCTTCGTCCATCACTGGTTATTCTACTTCCTAAGTAACAGAAGTCTCCTACTTCCTTCAGCTTTTTACCTGCCAATTTGATCTCCATAGAGGTTTCTGATTTATTTCGGCTGCATTCCAGTATTTTTGTTTTACATTTATTTATTTTCATCATGAATTCTTTCCGTAAGACGGAGTCCATACCATTCAAAAACTCATTCAAATCCTCAGGCTTGTCGGCCAAGATGACGATGTCATCAGCAAATCTCAGAGTTGAAATTATTTCTCCTTGAATCTTCACTCCCACTTTGATTTTTTCTCTAATTTCCTTCATTGCTTGTTCAATGTAAAGATTGAAAAGTATGGGTGATAAGTTGCAGCCTTGCCTTACACCTTTCTGAATACCAGCTTCTCTCTCATGTCCTACAACTCGAATGACTGCTGTCTGGTTTCTGTACAGATTGTATATCACCCTCCTATCCCTGTACTTTATTCCAATCGATTTCAAAATGTCAAACAATTTAGTCCAATCAACGTTATCAAAAGCCTTTTCTAAGTCTACAAAAGCCATGAACGTTCTCTTATCTTTCCTTATTCTACCTTCCAAAATCAGCCTAAGACTTAGTACAGCTTCCCTTGTTCCTACATTTCTCCTGAAACCAAACTGGTCTTCACCCAACTCCGTTTCTATCTGGCTTTCAATCCTCTTGTAAATTATTCTAGACAGGATCTTTGAAGCATGAGTAATCAAGCTGATTGTACGGTAATCTTCACATCTGTCAGCTCCCACTTTCTTTGGTATAGGGATGATTACATTCTTCTTGAAATCAGGGGGTACCTCACCTGTCTCATAAATCCTACACACCAAGTGAAATAACCTGATCAGACCTTCATCTCCTATGCAGCGTAGCAACTCAATCGGTATATCATCTATGCCTGGTGCTTTGTTCCTGCTTAAGTCTTCCAAAGCTCTATCAAATTCTGATCTCAATATTAAATCTCCTTTCGCATCCTCATCAATTTCCTCCTCCCTTTCCATTACATGATTCTCAATCTCCTTTCCCTTATACAAACTCTCTATGTAAGCTTTCCATCTCTCAACCTTTTCTTCCCTATCTGTTATGCTTTCCATTTGTGTCCTTAATATTACAGCACTTAGTCTTCTTTTCCCCAAAAGTTTTCTTAATCCTTCGATAAGCTGTGTCTACTTTTCCTAATTTCAGACAATTTTCTATGCCTGCACATTTCTCTTTCAACCATTCTTCTTTCGCTTCCTTGCACTTCTTGTTAACCTTACTTCTCAGACGTCTGTATTCTGGTTTCCCCTTTTCATCTCTTAGATTCTTGTGTTTCCGCCTTTCATCCATCAATTATAGAATATCCTGAGTGATCCACGGTTTCCTACCTATTCTTTCTTTCCTACCAATGTTTTCTTCTGCGGATTTTGTTATTTCATTCTTCAAAAGTGCCCATTCGTCTGTAATTGAAGTTTGTTTAGGGTTTTTCATTAGTCCTTCCTTTATACTCTTCTTGAATCTTTCGTTTACATCCTTCTCTTTCAGTCTGTCTATTGCCCACCTTTTTGGCTTTTGACTTTTCTTCAGTTTCTTCAACTTTAATCTGCATTTCATTAAAACCAGATTGTGATCAGAGTTTATGTCAGCACCAGGATATGTTTTACAATACAAAATCTGGTTTCGAAACCTCTGCTTGACCATAATGAAGTCGATTTGGTAACGTCCTGTATCTCCTGGTCTTATCCATGTGTATATTCTTCTATTGTGGTTATTGAATAAGGTGTTAGCTATGACCAATTCATGCTCGGTGCAGAATTCTACCAGCCTGCTTCCTCGATCATTCCTTTCACCTAATCCGAAATCTCCTATTATCTTCCCTTCTCTCCCTTTTCCTACCACAGCATTCCAATCTCTCATTACTATAACATTTTCATCACCCTTGATATACCTCAGAATTTCGTCTATTTCTTCGTAGACCTTTTCAACATCCTCATCATCAGCTTGACTGGTAGGCATATAGACTTGTACCACTGTGGTGCAGGTAGGTTTAGTATTGATTTTTGCTACAATAATCCGTTCACTATATTGCTCATAATATTCCACCCGCTGTCCAAGTTTCCTACTCAATATGAGGCCAACCCCTGCTTGGCCATTGTTTGATTTAGTGCTAATGACCCTATAGTCTCCTGACCAAAAGTCCTGTTCTTCCTGCCAGCGCATTTCACTAATCCCAACCAAATCCAACCTCAACCTATCCATTTCCCTTTCTAAGTTTTCTAACCTTCCACTTCCTAGCAGACTTCTAACATTCCACGCTCCGATCCGTAGAATGTCAGATTTCCTCTTTGTCACTTCTGTGATGTTAACCCCCTCTCGAGTAGTCCCCACCCGGAGATCCGAACGGGGGACTAGTTTACCTCCGGATTGAAATTTTACAAGGGAGGAGGCCATCATCACATGTAATTATGCATAGAGAGGTGCATATCCTCGGGAATAGCATACGGCTGTAGTTTCCCGTTGCTTTCAGCCGTGCAGCAGGACGCAGGGTAGCCATTATTTGGCTTATATTATCAATATCTTAACCGTCTCTAAGACTAGTAAAGAATTGATTTATTCTGAAAGGCTGCTACTCCCTTTCAGAATAAGTAAAGAGCAATTCTACTAACAAAAATACTAACCTTCTACCGTACTAACAATTAAATACCAAAATTCTACTAAAAAAAAACTTACGTTCCACCAACAACAAATACTACCACTAAAACAGTCTGTCACCAGGCACACTCACATGCACCCTCACACATCACAGTCTACTGAAACAATGAACTATAACTAATAAACAATGCAACTGCTACCAGACACACTCACACACCACAGTCTAATAGAACAATGACATATATCTAATAGACAAACTAACCACCTACTTACAACTAAAACTAACTACATACTTACTGTACTGTTATTTGAATTGACAATATTTACAAAATGCAATTTAGATAGAAAATACTTAAAAAATGTAATTTAGATTCAAAATTGTCACAAAATGCAATTTAAGGAGGACGTATGCAAAATTGCACTAAGTGAGAAATGGTTTCATTTCGGCTGTATTAAGGTAAAGAAGGAGGATTGTGTAGTTTGGTTTTTAAAGTATGTGATACACCGGACTGTTTGAGGGTGCAAATCAAAGCAAAGGATCAAATAATACAGGAACTTTAACCTTATTGTGTTAAAATTTAAAATCGCCTTATCGTTAGCATAGAAAACCTTTAGGTAACCTATTTCCTACTCCGGCTCTCAAGTTCGAGGCCACCATCCATCAATAAGCTAGTCTCGACTTGTCCGAAAGTTGGGACAATTTCCATAGTCATATACCTTACAACTTCGTACTATACCTGCACAAGATTCTTTTACTGGTAATCATAGTGAAATCCCACTAATAAATACTGTAAGTCTATGGTAGGCTCCATTTAACGCTGTAGTATGGGGTCGTGGTCAGTGCTTCAACTCTCCGCATGCTATAGCGCTGACTGCTTATTACTCCTTGCCTGAAAACGGGGCATGTTCAGCTATAGCTGATTTTTCTTTACCAAAAGTTAAAAAGCGGTTTGAAAAACTGGCCCGGCTAACTCAAACATTTTACCAGCGTTTCCCCCCAGTGTACCATTAGGCTCATCAGTTGATATGGTACACTTCACTGTTGGCAGTCAAAGTGAAGGGTCGTGTTTTTCCCATGCTCTCAGGTGTGTTGAAATGGGTTGTTCTCTGGAGGCTTATCGTGCGAGGATCGGACTGTGGTAAGCGAAGGGTAGTCGGGATCTCCGGTGTTTGTGTGAGAGGGAATACACTACAGAAACTTTCATGCGAATAGCCCAAGTTCCAGCTGCAATACTGTATTTGATGATAATTCACTTGTATAATGGCAGACACAGCTGGAATTTTACTATCTAAGTCATGATCTAAATAAGGGATGGTGGGTTATGGAATGCAGAGGAGTCATTCCCTGATTTCTTCTTCATTAAAGAAGGTATTTTGACTAATTTCAGTCATCATCATCATACACAGTTTCCAGCCCCAGGCCGGGTCTGTTTCGAACATCAGCCTCTCCACTTAGTTCTCTCCTCCCACCACCTCTCAGTCGTCACTCTGGTCCAGTCTTCTCTCTTTTTTACACATTACTCCACTCCCTTCAGCCATCTATCTCTTGGTCTTCCCCTTTGTCGTTTCTTCTGCATCTGCATCTCATGGGAATCCTCTTCTCTTCCATCCTCTTCTAGTGTCCATACCATCTCAGTCTTGATATCTCAATCCTAGCCTGCAGGGGCTCCTCTTTCACTATTTTCCTGATCTTGTCATTTCTCACTCGTGTCACTTTTTGTTACTCCTATCCTACTTCGTAGGAATTTCATTTCACTTGCCTGTATTCTGCTTATGTTTCCTTTCTTCATTGTCCATATTTCTGACGCATAGGTTAGTAGCTTCTGTACAGCACTTTTTTGCTTTTTTGTGGGACATCTCTATTCCACACTAAGCTCCTGATGCTTCTTAGAAATGCTTCTGCCTGTCTGCCGTCAATGACGGGTATACAAAGCTAGTAATGGATAATTTTGTTTATGTGCGCCGAAGCACCATGATTTGCGAGGAAATTAAAATGTCAAGGGAACTAATAACTCATAACCAATACCACACGAACGCTACACGGACTCTTAAATTCAAAGAGTTGCGTGCACAAATTGACACGATAAAGATAAGGGCACGGCGTATGGAAGGCAATAATTAACGGTTCATTAACATGGTTAATAAATAAAGGCACTGCACGTATATGTGCACTGCAAGAATTACAGTAGTACTGTGAACTGAGAGGCTGCATTCGTTCCCAGAATAACAGCCTGGAGCAAGCAGGATACTCCACTAAAAGAGGCGGCGAGGAGGCAAGACTATGCAATAATATATTAGTGCTCTAGAGATATTCTTAGTTAATAGTAATTAAACTAACTAGCAGACCCGTGGAGAAATCACGCATAATTGGTTGTTTGCGCCCCATGTGTACAGACTACCCGCCTGGCTCTAATGCCATGCGGGCTATACGCGGTACAGGTACATCTACTTATTCCCTCAATATTAAGTTGACAGATCGTTAGCTAAGGGCCCAGGGTCCTGGTATTGAATGCCGAGTCTTTACAAGGATTTTTCGTATCAATTTTACAGTCATGGCCGTGAGGCCAAATGGGGCAGTACGGCGACATCTTATCACTGTTGCATTCTTAGCACCAACTAGGGGTCACGTTTAGGGTAATTTAAGGTTTCGCCTACGGACGTGAAGCAACGATCGACCCCCATAGCATAAATTTGCCAGAACGACAGAGAAAACAATAATGAAAGGGCGACCTTTTATGCCACAGATTACATAGTCTATCTACTACATAGACTCCCTGTTTACTAAGTTTCGTTGTAATTCCACGTTTTTATACAGAAAAATTGATTGAAACATTTAAAAAGTAAGCCTTTTATGTGAGACTTATTTGCTGAGTTTGGTCATTATAGCTGTAATAAATAGTAGATTGTCGATATTAATGCTTTTTATATTCGACTAGCTGAAGTACCCGTGCTTCGTTACGCGTCATAAATAAATTAAAATGTGAAGGTGACAGTTAAAACAGGGGATAGGCGAGGTGCTGCGCAGAGGGAGATTAAGGATGGAATATTTTGTCCAACTACACCGCTCGGCGTTGACCGTGTTTTATAGCACAAATTTAGGTTTTACTCGCTAACCGTTGGATATACCTTTCGGAAAGAAAATGTAATTTTAAACCTCGTACATGCCATCAAAAGTTTGCTATTTCTTAGCGTTCTCTTTTTATTTGAAATGGAAATATGAATGTTTGAAACCAAAGGGTGTAGTGACGTCACTAAAATGGTTGCCATCTTTAAATAGAGCAAAGTATTGAAATCAAAAGTATCCTATATGCTAACCAGGTAAATCAGCTACTTCCATGTAAAATTCATTTAAATTGGACCAGTGGTACTTGCATGATTGAGTAATACACAGACACACACCATCTCATTTTTAGCCTCGCTTCGCTCGCGTCATAGTCGTGTCATATTGTTATTCAATGAAATGCAGGTTAAACCCCGTAAACACCCCTTTAGAACCTGAATATCCAAAAATCCCTCCTTAGTAGACGTTTTCGACATACAACAAACATATCCCCAAAATATCGTTCTTCTAACTTTAATAGTTTTGGTTGGTCGATGAGAGTGAACATCAAAAAATCCTTCCTTAGTGGGCGTTTTCTTCCAGAATTTCACCCCTCCCCATAGGCCCCTTAAATTGGATTTATGAAAAAACGGTCGAACACTTATTTATTTTATTTATTTATTTATTTTTAAGCTGATTGATTTCCTCCGAGTTTCAAACTCCTCGCCTATGTCGTTTAAGAGATACACGCTCCGTTAGGAATCTTTCAACCCCCACTTTTCATCCCTTTCACCTCATAATATACAGTACTCTACATCGAAAAACCATTAGACATGTGTCAGCTTATTTTTAATGATTAGTATATATGCCAAGAATCAAATCCCCAAATGAAACCACTCGAGAGATATTGTTCTTCAACGAAATGCACGTTTACCCCCTTTAACACCTCTTTAGAACCTGCATATCCAAAACTCTCTCCTTAGTGGACGTTTTCGACATACAACGAACATATCCCCAAAATTTCATGTTTCTAACTTCAATAATTTTGGCTGGGCGATGATGAGTGAGTGAGTCTGTCCGGCCCATTTTCATTCATTTAATTTTGATAATTTCACCCCTCCCCATGAACCCCTTAAATTGGATTTATGGAACAAACGGTCGAACACCTGTTTACTTATTTAAAGCTGTTTCTCCCTGAGTTTGATGAGTGAGTAAGTGAGTCAATCAGTTAGGACACTTTCTTTCCTGTTTATTTTTCCAGAATTTCACTCCTCTCCAAGGGCCCCTTAAATTGAATTTATGAATAAACGGTAGAACACCTATTTACTTGTATTTTAAGCTGTTTTTTCCCGCTGAATTTCAAACTTCTCGCCTATGTCGTTTCAGAGATACACGCTCCGTTAAGAATCCCTCAACCCCCAATTTTCACCCCTTTCACCTCATAATATACACCACATCGATAAACCCTTAGACATATGTCTGATTATTTTTAATTAGTTTATATATCGAATATCACATCCCAAAGAAACAACTCATGAGATATCGTTATTCAATGAAATGCACGTTTACCCCCTTAACACCTCCTTAAAACCCGAATAAACAAAAATCATTCCTTAGTTGACGTTTTCGGCATACAGCGAACATATTCCCAAAATTCATGTTTCCAACTTTAATAGATTTCGCTGGGCGTGATGAGTGAGTGAGTGAGTCAGACAGGACATTTTCTTTCAATTATTTTTACCAGAATTTCACCCCTCCCCATGGGCCCCTTAAATTGGATTGAAGAAAAAACGCTTCAGCACATATTAACTGATGAGTGAGTGAGTTAGTCAGCTAGGGCACTTTCTCTCCTTTTTCCCCCAGAATTTCACCCCACCCCAATGGCCCCTTAAATTAATTTATTAAAAAACGGTCGATCACCAATTAACTTACTTTTTAAGCTGATATTTTTCGCTAAGATTCAAATTTCTCGCCTATGTCGTTTAAGAGATAGGCCTACACGCTCGGTTAGGAATCCTTCAACCCCCACTTTTCACCCCATTCACCTCATAATAATACACCACATCGAAAAACCCTTCGACACATGTCTGGTTATTTTTAATGATTAGTTTATATGCCGAGTATCACATCCACAAATGAAACCACTCGTGAGATATTGCTATTCAATGAAATGCAGGTTTAACCCCCTTAAGACCCCTTCAGAACCTGAACATCCATAAATCCTCCCTTAGTGCACGGTTTTGACATACAACGAACATATCCCCAAAATGCCATGTTTCCAACTTCAATATTTTTGGCTGGGCGATGATGAGTGAGTGAATGAGCCCGGACGTTTTCTTTCAATTTTTTTTTCTTCAGAATTTCACCTCTCCCGATGAACCCCTTCAATTTGATTGATCAAAAAGAAACTGTCGAAAAGCTATTTACTTACTTTAAAGCAGATTTTCCCCCTGAGTTTGATGAGTGAGTAAGTCAGTCAATCAGTAAGGACACTTTCTTTCCTGTTCCCCCCCCCCATAATTTCACCCCTCCCCATGGGCCCCTTAAATTGGATTGATGAAAAAACTGTCAAACATATATTTACTTTTTTTTTGCTGATTTTTTTCTGCTGATTTTCAAATTCCTCGCCTATGTCGTTTAAGAGATACACGCTCCGTTAGGAATCTTTCAATCCCCACTTTTCACCCCTTTCACCTCATAATATACCCCACATCGAAAAACCCTCAGACACATGTCTTCTTTTTTTAATGATGAGTTTATATGCCGCGTATTACATCCCCCAATGAAAGCAATCGCGAGATATTGTTATTCAATGAAATGCAGGTTTAACCCCCTTAAGACCCCTTTAGAACCTGAATATCCGAAAATCCTCCCTTAGTAGACGGTTTTGACATACCGGTACAATGAACATATCCCCAAACTGTCATGTTTCTAACTTCAATAATTTTGGCTGGGCGATGATGAGTGAGTGAGTGAGTGAGTGAGTGAGTCAGGACATTTTTTTCAATTTCTTTTTTTCAGAATTTCACCCCTACCCATGAACCCCTTAAATTTGATTGATGAAAAAACTGTCGAACAGCTATTTACTTATTTTAAAGCAGTTTTTCCACCCTGAGTTTGATGAGTGAGTCAGTCAGTCAATCAGTTAGGACACTTTCTTTCCTGTCCCCTCCCCCCAGAATTTCACCCCTCCCCATGGGCCCCTTAAATTGGATTTATGAAAAAACGGTCAAACACATATTTACTTATTTTTATGTTGTTGTTTTTTTCGCTGAGTTTCAAACTCCTCGCCTATGTCGTTTAAGAGATACACGCTCCGTTAGGAATCTTTCAATCCCCACTTTTCACTCCTTTCACCTCATAATATACCCCACATCGAAAAACCCTCAGACACGTGTCTTCTTATTTTTAATGATGAGTTTATATGCCGAGTATCACATCCCCCAATGAAACCAATCGGGAGATATTGCTATTCAATGAAATGCAGGTCTGCCCCCTTAACACCCCTTTATAACCTGAATATCCAAAAATCCTCTCTCAGTGGGCATTTGCGGCCCTAGAGGAAGCTGCATATCAAATTTCATTCCAATCCGTTCAGTGATTTCCGAGATTTCGTGATGAATGAATGAGTGAGTGAGTGAGTGAGTAGTGTTTGACAAATTAGATAGTGTCAAGTCTTTGTTAAGCTAAACTCGGTTGATAGTGCTGTGTGGGCAGTTGAGTAACTAACGGGATTTCAAGTAAATATCCTCATTTTCTATACCGGTAGTGCAAAGCGCAAATGGCATCCAGTCGGCCGTGTCTCGACTTGAGCTATGTTGCCATGGAAACTATATGCCTTACCATTCCTTCATGAGTATATTTTATGATTTGATTAGCCTGTGCTTGAGTGCAAAAGGGACGAAATCAGAAGAATGAGAAAGACTATCGAAAATTCATGTAGCCTGCGGTTCCTTCTGGGTCCTAAACTATGTGTATGCAAAATTTGGTTGAGATTGGTGGAACGGTGTAAATTTGTATACGGAACAGACCCACCCACATACATACATACATACATACATACAGACAGACTTTCACTTTTATATATAAGATATGGTGGCTACGTGCTGTATGCAGGGTGATAATCCTTTGATTAATGCAAGCGAAGTATCTTATCTGTTTCTCTCCTCTTACTATGTTCCATGTTAATTGCGCAATTGGATGCTGAGTTCTTGATTTTGAAATTTTAATAGTATTCTCAGCCACCATCTTGAAGATATGGTGAGGGTGTTCTTTTACGTTTGGCATACAAACGCCACATACGACTCTACATTAATGCTAATTTGAGATATTGTGTAGTTTCAAAACCCCCTATCTCCAAGTTTCACGAAAATGGAGATAAATGCCGTTTGGATTTTTCTGTGGACATGTCTACCGCTGTATACTACTAGTTCGCATCAAAACCCGCTCTAACCGTTCGAAATTCAATGTCAAAGTTGAGGGTTATTTTCATATTCCGCCATCTCCAATGCTTTGCGCTCGGACATAAGTAACATAACCCGCCATCTCCAACTGCCAATAGGAAGGCAATACGCGGCCATGTGACAGGCAGGCGAGGAGCTCTTGGCGCGACTGTGAGAGGTAGCATTTGTGTTTACAGAGTGCCGTGTAAATGTCTATTACTAATTGATTCATCTCATAAATGTATTGAGAAGTGTAGCCCTGGCGAGGGTAGGAAGAAGTTACGTAATGAGCAGCAGTGGAATATCAAGGTATGTTTTCTTATAGTAACATTATGTTATTACGTTCTCTTGTCAGCGTAATTGTAGTACTGTATCAGAAACTGCAGTTTAAAAAAAGCTTTAGAAAACATGCACTGTTGCTTGAAGTCAGCGTGTTGTGTTGTGCCGGATCGGTTGTTCTCATCTCACAGAGGTGACCGCAGTTCGAATCTCGGCCAGTGCACATTCGATTCCCTAAAGCCCGTACCATTGTGGGTGGCATTATGCAGCTTCTGATAATTATTACCTTCTATGGTCACGTTGAGAAGGCAACATCCCTTTCTTTCCCGATGCAGGACATTCATGCAGGCCATTCATAAATAGCTGTGATTTAGTAAGCATACACAATCTCGTAAGTGACAAGGGTGTTTATTACGCAGGTACTCGCCGGCTGGACCTCCTGTCACACCAAAGTGCGGCCATAAATCCAAGGCTTATAAGTGCGGAGATATTTATTTGTTGGATGTGAAGAAGTTTCACTCGGTATTCTACTCTACATCATCAAAACTGCAGCAGGATAGTTTCATTATCAAGCATGTTTCTTGTATACCAGTGGCGAGACGCAGGCCGGCTAATAATATCAGATCCGGAAAAGCGCACACATTCAAGTACACTATTCGGAAACGGGATGGTACGATGGTGCCAGTTTGCCGAGAAATATTTATGGGAGCTCTCCTATTGAAGAAGGATAGAATTCAAAGGGTAATAAAGCGTCATTTAGAATCTGGGGGAATGCCTGTAGAGAGAAGAGGGGGAAACAGAAGACCCTATACCAATAGATCAAAACGTGCGGCCATCTGTAAATTTATTGAATCGTTTCGTGCTAAAGAGCCGCACTACTGCCGTACCAAGTCAGCGGCACGAATGTACCTGCCATGTGACCTAAATATTAAAAAAAAAACTTTGGTGACAATACAATACCACTGTTGAAACTGAATTGCAAGCAAACCACTCCTTCTTCAGAAAGATCTTCAATCGAAACTACAATATTGGCTTTGGAAGTCCAAGGACTGATGTTTGTTCAACTTGCTCACAACTAGACGAGGAACTGAAAAATTGCACATCAGAAAGTGCAAAAGTTGATTTGCAGACCAAGAAACGAGTCCACAAGTTAAAATACTGTGCATTCTATGAATATTTAAGAGAGGAAGATGAGTCTATTCAGACTGTTTCCTTTGATTGACAGAAGAACATGCTATTGCCCAAGCTAAATGACCAAAGTGCTTACTTCAGCAGGCAAATAAATGTGTACAACTTCATCGTAGTTTTTGGAAGCTCTAAGATGTCGCTTGCGCCCGAAAATGTGATGATCTATTCGTGGAATGAAGCTGAATTTCGTAGAGGTGCAAATGAAATTGCAAGTTGTTTGTTTCATGCTCTTAACAGTATCGATCTATCAAAAAAGAAAGCCGTGCGTCTATTTGCTGATGGATGCGGTGGACAGAATAAGAACATTATTCTTGTATGGTTAGTAAATGGCTTCTATCTGCACCAGTGAACGTGAAAAAAAATTGAAATTGACTTTCCTGTAGTTTGTCATTCCTTTTTACCACCCGACAGGGTGTTCGCACGTATAGAGAAAGCTGTGCGAAAAAGAGAGGCTATCCTTAAGCCGGAGGTATACAATGAGATTTACAGCGGACATACGTAGTAAGCTTTTCCAGCCGGGTTGTGAAGTGTCAATATTTGACTGGAAGGTTCGAGATGTTTTCAAACCTGTCGGCTGGTGGCATTTTCAATTCAGTCCTGTTAAAAGAATTTTTCTAAAAAGGAGCAAAAACAACATATTGGTACAAGGAGAAGTTGCTTACCGTTGCACATTTGGCCTGCCAAAGAGTGTGTTAAAGAGAGGCAAAACCTTTTCCAGACTGGTTCCACGGTTAATTGAGAAAGGTAAGGTTCCTTTAAACAATGCAAAAGTGAAGGATGTCTGCAGATTGGTTGAGAAACATTACGGGGCTAAATGGAGGGAGCTTGCAGATCTCCAGTTTTATGTTTCACTGGAAACGCGTCAGGCTGAACATTGTCAGAGTACGACAGAAGAGCAGGAGGAAGAAGAATACTGAGAACCAAGGTATGACTCCTTATCGTTGTTATATTAGATTGGAACAATCATAATATTTTTATTTTTCATCAGGCAAATACATTGCATATTCTCAACGAACATTTAAACATTTAATATTATTAAATTCATGTTTGCAATTCGTTTTCCATCTCAGTGTGCTACATAGAAGTTAGTAAGTGAAGTAAAAGTAGTTTCTTTGAGCATTAGAGAGTACGAGTGTGTTTGCAATATCCATGTTTACTTCCAAACCCCGCCATGTCCAGCTGTGACCTTCAAAACCCCCTATGTTCAAGACAAATATTGCCCTAGCACAAAAATGTAGAGATGAAACTGCATAAATATTGTATATATTATTCAGTATGAGCTAATTTAAATAAACATAAAGAAAATTTTAAAATAGAATGTAAAATGCAGTCATGGCAGTTTTTTGCCCTTCCTGAAAAATTGATTTACTTGGAGATAGGGGTGTTTGAAAATACACGACTCAATTCTCTAAAATATGTAGAATTATTTGTTTGTATATTTTTAGCCTACTTTTCACATTTTGCAAAAATGAGGAAAAACTAGACTTATGAGATCGGGCAAATGTGTGTCTGTCTGTCTGTCTGTCTGTCTGTCTGTCGGTCTGTCTGTCATTCTGCCTGTCTGTCTGTCTGTCTGTCTGTCCCTCTATCTGTCTGTCTGGCTGGCTGGCTGGCTGGCTGGCTGGCTGTGTGTGTGTCCCTCTATCAACTCCTAAACGGCTGCAGCAATCGAAACAAAATTTGGTAGGAGTAAAGATCTATACCTGAATATCTCACGGCCATATTTGAAAATGATGTCAGTGCTACCAACTGCTGAAAAATCGCAATTGAAATTTGAACTCAATGTTGGATATCTTGGAAGGTATGAATGGGAGCTATTTCAAAATTGGCACACGATTAGATAGTAATATTGCAGTTTAATTTCCAGGAGGCCATACATGGCAGTGTTGCCAAAATGATTATAAGCCTGCTGATAGGTCCAAAATTTAAATACATGTAACTTCTACACTATAAATCGGATTTCAACCAAATTTCGTCTGTGCTATGTGTACATAAGTGGATATGACTGAGCGTATTCTTAAGAGCCACCAGGGCTGCCAACTGTTAATAAATGCTCTCAATTTTTTATCCAAATACCCATATATCAGAAAGTATGCAAGCCGACAGCTTTAAACTATGCACACGTATAGTACTTGATATTCTATATTAATTTGGAGTAACATATATACGTCAGTGCTGCCAACATGATTCCAAGCCTGCTGAGAGGTCCAACTTTAAATACATGTAACTTCTATACTATCATTTGGATTTCAACCAAATTTTGTGTGTGCTATGTGTATCATAACAGATATGACTATGCCGATTCTTATGAGTAACCAGGGCTGCCAACTGTTAATAAATACTGTCTCTATTTTTGTTATCCTAATATCAATATATCAGAAAGTATGCAAGCCAATAGCTCTAAACTTTGCACACGTATAGTACCTGGCATTCTAGGTTAATTTGGTGTAACTGATATATGTCAGTGCTGCCAACATGATTCTAAGCCTGCTGATAGGTCCAATTTTAAGATGCATGTAACTTCTATACTAACTAATGGATTTCATTCAAAATTGGCACAACAATAGATCATGTTATTTCAGATTATTTCTGATCAATACATGTATGTCATTGTTGCCAACATGATTTTACGAGCGCTGTTAGATCCAATGTTTAACTGCATGTAACGTCCATGCTATCCACTGGACTTCAACTAAATTTTGTATTCTGTACCTTAAGAGATGGAATTAAGAATATATTCAGTCACCAGGGCTGCCAACTGTAGTTCTCTATTATTACCAACTTAATATAAGTAGACTCTTTAGTTCGTCACGGAACTTCTTGTTAGTTTTAAGATGGTGGACTGCGCCGCTCAATTCAGGTGATATTACTACGAATAATGGTAGTGAAGTATATTGTATGGTACTCCTCTCTCACTAAATTGTGCGTTAATTGTGCTATTATATCGTGAGTTAATATTATTCAGGTTTTAAGAATACGCCCAGCCACCACGATGAACGTATGTAATCGCTGTTGTTTTGACTTGGTCATAGGAAACCACTTAAGTGGTGCTACAATAGTGTTAACTTTCGTCGTTGAATCTTAAAAATACTTTGAGTTATTCATTATCATCTATTATATAAAACTAAGTGTCCTGACTGACTGACTGACTGACTGACTCATCATCGCCCAGCCAAAACTATTAAAGTTAGAAACATGAAATTTTGGGGATATGTTCGTTGTAAGTCAAAAGCGCCCACTAAGGTAGGATTTTTGGATATTCAGGTTCTAAAGGGGTGTTAAGGGGGTACACCTGCATTTCATTGAATACCAATATCTCCGGCTTGGTTTCATTGAGGGATGTGATACTCGGCATATAAACTCATCATTAAAAATAAGAAGACACATGTCTGAGGGTTTTTCGATGTGGTGTATATTATGAGGTGATAGGGGTGAAAAGTGGGGTTTGAAGGATTCCTATCGGAGGGTGTATCTATTAAACGACATAGGTGAGGAGTTTGAAACTCAGCGGAAAAACATCAGCTTAAAAATAAGTAATTAGGTGTGCGACCGTTTTTTTTCATAAATCCAATTTAAGGGGCCCATGGAGAGGGGTGAAATTCTGGGGGGGAAAACAGGAAAGAAAGTGTCTTTACTGATTGACTGACTGACTCACTCATCAAACTCAGAGGAAAAACTGCTGAAAAATAAGTAAATAGGTGTTCGACAGTTTTTTTTATAAACCCAATTTAAGGGGTTCATGGGGAGGGGTGAAATTCTGAAATAAGAAAATTGAAAGAATAAGTCATGACTCACTCACCATCGCCCAACCAAAATTATTGAAGTTAGAAACATGACATTTGGGGGATATGATCATTGTATGTCAAAATCGTCCACTAAGGGAGGATTATCGGATATTCAGGTTCTAAAAGGGTCTTAAGGGGGTTAAACCTGCATTTCATTGAATAACAATAACTCCCGATTGGTTTCATTGGAGGATGTGATACTCGGCATATAAACTCATCATTAAAAATAAGAAGACATGTGTCGGAGGGTTTTTCGATGTGGTGTATGTTATGAGGTGAAAGGGGTGAAAAGTGGGGGTTGAAGGATACCTAACGGAGCGTGTATCTCTTAAACGACATAGGCGAGGAGTCTGAATCCCAGCGGAAAATATCAGCTTAAAAGATAAGTAAATAGGTGTTCGGCCGTTCTTTTTTCATAAATCCAATTTAAGGGGCCCATGGGGAGGGGTGAAATTCTGGGGGGGAAAAAACAGGAAAGAGTCCTAACTGATTGACTGACTCACTCACTCTTCAAACTCAGGAAGAGAAAACTGCTTAAAAAAAGGTAAATAAGTGTTCGACAGGTTTTTTTTCATAAATCAAATTTGAGGGGTTCATGGGGAGGGGTGAAATTCTGAAAAAAAAAATGAAAGACAATGTCCTGACTCACTCACTCATCATCGCCCAGCCAAAATTATTGCAGTTAGAAACATGACATTTTGGGGATATGTTCGTTGTATGTCAAAACCGTACACTAAGGGAGGATTTTCGGATATTCAGGTTCTAAAGGGGTCTTAAGGGGGTTAAACCTGCATTTCATTGAATAACAATATCCCACTAGTTATTTCATTTGTGGATGTGATACTCGGCATATAAACTCATCATTAAAAATAAGAAGACATGTGTCTGAGGGTTTTTCGATGTGGTGTATATTATGAGGTGAAAGGGGTGAAAAGAGGGGGTTGAAGGATTCCTAACGGAGCGTGTATCTCTTAAACGACATAGGCGAGAAGTTTGAAACTCAGCGGAAAAAATCAGCTTAAAAATAAGTACATCGGTGTTTGACCGTTTTTTCATAAATTCAATTTAAGGGGCCAATGGGGTGGGATGAAATTCTGGAAAATAAAAGGGAGAGAAAGTGACTTAACTGACTGACTAACTCACTCACTCACTCATCAAAATCAGGGGGAAAAGACAGCTTAAAAATAAGTTAATAGGTGTTCGAGCGTTTTTTCATAAATCCAATATAAGGGGCCCATGGGGAGGGGTG
Source organism: Meconema thalassinum (assembly GCA_946902985.2). Lineage (NCBI taxonomy): Eukaryota > Metazoa > Arthropoda > Insecta > Orthoptera > Tettigoniidae > Meconema > Meconema thalassinum. Next base: position 427,891,529 of record OX336388.2, on the reverse strand, counting down.
AAATTCTGGTAAAAATAATTGAAAGAAAATGTCCTGCTTGACTCACTCACTCTTCATCACCCAGCGAAAACTATTGAAGTTGGAAATATTAAATTTTGGGAATATGTTCGCTGTATGTCGAAAACGTCAACTAAGGAAGGATTTTTGTTTATTCGGGTTCTAAAAAGGTGTTAAGGGGGTAAAGTGCATTTCATTGAATAACGATATCTCATGATCTCTTTGGGGTTGTGATATTCGGCATATAAACTAATCATTAAAATTAAACAGATGTCTAAGGGTTTATCGATGTGGTGTATATTATGAGGTGAAAGGGGTGAAAATTGGGGGTTGAAGGATTCTTAATGGAGCGTGTATCTCTTAAACGACATAGGCGAGAAGTTTGACATTCAGCGAAAAAAAACAGCTTAAAATATAAGTAAATAGGTGTTTGACCGGTTTTTTTTTCATAAATCCAATTTAAGGGGCCCTTGGAGAGGGGTTAAATTCTGGAGGGGGGAAACAGGAAAGAAAGTGTTCTGACTGATTAACTCACTCACTCATCAAACTCAGGGGGGAAGAACAGCTTAAAATGAAGTAAATAGGTGTTCGACCGGTTTTTTTTTTCATAAATCCAATATAAGGGATTCATGAGAGGGGTGAAATTCTGAAAAATTAATGGAAGAAAATGTCCTGACTTACTCACTCACTCACTCATCATCGCCTATCCAAAATTATTGAAGGTAGAAACACGAAATGTTAGGGTTGTGTTCGATGTATGTCGAAAACGTCCACCAAGGAAGGATTTTTGGATATTTAGGTTCTAAAAGGATGTTAAGGGGGTAGACCTGCATTTAATTGAATAACAATATCTCCCGATTGGTTTCCTTAGGGGATGCGATACTCGGCATATAAGCTCATCATTAAGAAGATGAAGAAGACACATGTCTGAGGGTTTTTCGATGAAGTGTATATTATGAGGTGTATGTGTGAAAAGTGGGGGTTGAAGGATTCCTAACGTAGCAAGTATCTCTTAAAAGACAGAGGCATAAAGTATGAAACTCAGGGGGTAAATCGGCTTGAAAAATAAGTAACTAAGTGGTCGACCGTGTTTTCATAAATCCAATTTAAGGGGCCCATGGGGAGGGGTGAAATTCTGGGGAAATAAGTCCACTAAGGAAGGATTTTTGGATATTCACTCATCATCCCCCAGACAAACCTATTGCAGTTAGAAACTTGAAATTTTGGGGATATGTTCGTTGTATGTCGAAAACGTCCACTAAGGATGGATTTTTGGATATTCATGTTCTGAAGGGGTGTTAAGGGGATTAAACTTGCATTTCATTGAATAACAATATCTCACGAGTTGTTTCATTTGGGGATGTGATATTCGGCATATAAACTAAAAATAAGCAGACATATGTCTAAGGGTTTATCGATATGGTGTATATTATGAGGTGAAAGGAGTGAAAATTCCGGGTTGAAAGATTCTTAACGGAGCGTGTATCTCTTATACGACATTAGTGAGAAGTTTGAAATTCAGCGGAACAAATCAGCTTAAAAATAAGTAAAAAGGTGTTCGACCGTTATTTTTTTTTCATAAATACTATTTAAGGGGTTCATGGGAAGGGGTGAAATTCTCAAAAATATATGAAAGAAAATGTCCGGACTCACTCACTCACTCACTCATCATCGCCCGGCCAAATTATTGAAGTTAGAAACATGACATTTTGGGGATGTGTTTGTTGTATGTCGAAAACGTCCACTAAGGAAAGATTTTTGAATATTCAGGTTCTAAAGGGGTGTTAAGGGAGTAAACGTGCATTTCATTGAATAACAATATCTCACGAGTGGTTTCATTTCGGGATGTGATACTTGGCATATAAACTAATCATTAAAAATAAGCTGACACATGTCTAATGGTTTTTCGATGTGGTGTATATTATGAGTTAAGGGTGAAAAGTGGGGGTTGAAGGATTCCTAACGGAGCGTGTATCCCTTAAACGACAGAGGCGATGAGTTTGAAACTCAGAGGAAAACAATCAGCTTAAAAATAAATAAATAATTAAATAAATAGGTGTTCGACCGTTTTTTCATAAATCCAATTTAAGGGGCCCATGGAGAGGGGTGAAATTCTGGAAGAAAAACGTCTACTAAGGAGGGATTTTTGGATATTCAGGTTCTAAAGGGGTGTTAACGGGGTTAAACCTGCATTTCATTGAATAAAAACAAGATGTTCAGTAAAGAACATATAGCCTACTTTCTCCTAAATGTATGAGTATAGTTATAACTCGTTGTTATTATCAAAGAGTATAATAGAACTATTCTTTGTTGAAGACCTTAGAAACGATTTACCTCTACCAAACGCCACAACCTAGATAAAAACTGCTACCATCATTGAAGAAAGAAAGATAAGAAGTATCTAAAGAATGTTATGGATCTGCAGACATAATCGACCGGACTGGCGGCGTGGCTCAGCGGTAGCGTTCTCGCTTGCTGGACCGTATGTTTCAGGTTCGTATCCTGGCGCAGTCAGCTGGCATTTGAGGGTGCACAAATGCGAGGGAGCCGTGTTAGTAGATTTACTGGCACGTTAAAGATCCCCTTCGGGACAAAATTCTGGCACCCCGGCGTCTCTAAAAGCAACAGTAGTTAAAAGGGACGTAAAACCAATAACATTATTATTATTATTATTATTATTATTATTATTATTACATAATCGGCCTGACGCGGGCAACATCCAACTTTGAGTTGAGGCATGTCTTTACACGTCTGGCTGCGTATGACTTTCACAACCCTAATTGAATTAACAAATCTTTCCATGACCCTACAGAGACGTGTGTATACCAACTATGTGGATATTTTCGATTGCTATTTGGCTGAAATAAAAGTATTAATTAATATCCTGAACTAGCACCAACGGTAGAGTTCAGATACTATGTGAAATCGTTTTGTTCTTTGCTTCAATTAACATTTTCAAATAACGCACAATAGGCTGTTACAAACCCTTTAAAATAAAAAGTAAAAATGTATCGTAGTATCATCTTGTCATTCTTCAAATTCGATGCGCATAGAATGCCAATGGTATAGTAATCAATGGAGCCCCACGTAGACTAGTCGTGACATCTAGTGGTGAAATATCGAACAATATAATCCTAACAGAGCGAGTGCATTCTAGCGGCCAGAAGAAGAAACTTTTCAATAAAATCTGGAAGTTAATAAGTAGCGGCGTGCAGTTACCTTTTTGGCAGCTAGATGTCTCGAGTAAATCTGCTGGCGAATTATGTTTTAATTAAATATATATTTTACACCATAATATGCACAATATAACGCTTAATTTTAAAACATCTGAGTCATTAAAAAACAATAAACATATAACATTTCAAGCAAAAAAAACTAGCTCTGATCGGGTTTGAACCATAGGCATTTGAGCGATAGGCTAACGCTCTACCACTGAGCTAATTGTGTCAACGAACATCGTTCTATATAAAATGACTTACATAGAACTTGTTAGCAAATAATGATTTATACTAAACGATTTCATCACTGGAGTATATTAATTATATATAAAGCATTTCATACAAAGTTTATTTATTTTGTATCAGTACGCTATATTGCATGCAATACTCAAATTAGTGAAATATAAGTCAGGCACGAGATATCCGCTGCCATCTTGTCTTATTACTGAATCGGCTCAGCTTTTTAAAATCACGTCTGCACTATAGTATTACAAAATAAACTTTTAATTTCGAACGTGCCTCTTCCTTTAGAACAGTTAAAACGATTCTCGGCTCGATAATCGGAACTGGTGGGTCCCATGATATGGATTATAAAGTTTGCATAATTCGCACGGCCGCCATCCTGAAATGGTATGGCGGACGACCTTGTAGTTTGTTCACAAGACGCATCCTATACGAAGGTATGTTGTTACCAAATTTGGTAGAGATCGGATGATTTGGTTAGTCGTTATTTGATTTTACGTTTTGAACGTTTGAGTGGCCGCCATTCAGTTTTAGTAAAGATGGCGGCGATATAAAACATGACACTGAGGTGTCCTTTGCTAGTGCTATCTTTGTACCAAATTTCGTTCAATTCGCATTCACCGTGTTCGAATTGATAGGGGGACAGACATTCAGAGTACGCACACTCACACACACACAGACACACACACACAGACTCACACACACACATACACACACACACACACACAGACTCACACACACACATACACACACACAGACAGACACACTTTTTTCGCCCTGTGTTGATCTCATAAGTCTACTTTCATTTTTTGCAAAAAATCGAAAGTAGGCTAATATGACACAACTATGACGCGAGCGAAGCTGCGGGTACCTGCTAGTATTCTATATTTTCAAGATGGTCGCTTCGCGTTGTATTCAGTGTGTTAATCGTATGGCTTATTCCAGCAAGGTCCCTTAAATGGCACTTATTTATTATTAAATTTCGTTTTAATTTGGGCAATTAATCGTATGTCTTATTCCAGCAAGATCCCTTAAATGGTACTTATTTCTTATTACAGTAAGTTTCGTCTTAATTTGGGCAGTTACTTTCTCAATGTTTCACTATTAGGTTTTAATATTACGCTGGTTGCCAACTTGAGCATTTAAAGTCGTAATTATTTTGCTTTGGGCGCACGATACTCCATATAGGTTTATACCTTACCACTAATTTTCGTTATTGTAGTTCAAAAACATAGAAAGTTAGTTATTTGTAAATTATTAATTGTCAGGAAGGCTGCTGCACGCTAATTTATGGACTTCAATAGTAGACCTACGCCTAGCCACCATCTTGAATCGATGGAGCCACTGCTCTTTTGCTTTGGGCATACGTGGCGATTTATAAGGTTCTATTTCTTTACTAAATTTATTATAACTATAGGATACTGAAAGTTATTAATTTATTTTGAAATTCAAGATGGCCATTGTGTGCTATATTCAGTGTGATAATCTTCTGACTAACGCTCTAATATGATGCTCACCTCCTAGCAAAATACGTCTTAATTGCCCAATTTCATTCGAAGCTGTCGATTTTATTGTTCTAATATTTCGCTCATCCACTATCCTGAATGTATGGAAAGTGAGTTATTTTGCTATGGTCATACAAAGTCACACATCTGGTCCTACATTGTCACTAATTTCCGTTAGTGTTGAGAGTTATTTATCTTTATAATTTATCATTTCAAGATGGTGACTGCGCGTAACATACAGTCCCATGTTGTTATCACATTGACAAACAAAGGGCCCTTATATAAAACTATCGGAATGCCAAATAGTGAACATCGATTCATTGGATCATAAGTTATGGATTATAATGCTTGCATGATTTACACAGCCGACATCTTGAAATTGTTTGGCTGGTGACCGTGCCCACTTAGTAGTAGTAAGGAGACAAGACACGTCCCAATAAAGGTATGTCTTTTCAAAACATGGAGATCCGATGATTAGTTTGGTCGTAATTTTATTTAAGCTTTGAACATTTGGAGGGGGGGGGGGCGTTATTTTGTTTCGGTTAAGATGGCGGTGACATAAACATGACACTGAGGTGTCATTTGCTAGTGCTACCTTGTACCAAATTTGATTTAATTCGGATTCATAGACACACGGACATAAGTGTACTTTCATTTTTGCAAAACTTGAAATTAGGCTGAAACCATAAAGAAATTTACCTAAATTATTTGCAATTAAGTGGATGTGCACATACGAATGTGCAATCAAGGGGTCTTGTGTATTGCTTGTGTATTACTTCGCACTTAAAATAATGTGACAGAGAGAGATTCCAAAAACAGAAATTCGTTGCTAACCGGTACCATTTCTATTGGCAAAATGAACACTATAATAACAGGTACAGTTTGTAAAAGTGACGGATTATCTAACTGTCCCGAAGAGCTACAAAAGGGCAACAATAAAAGAGGAAGTTTTAATTTCAATTATTGTTTTAATAGAGGTGGGCTTGTGGATATTCCTCATTCCAGGATCATCAAGTGTACGTTCTAGTTTCTAAAATTGAGATTCTAATATGTTTTTATATAAGTTCGTTAGTCCAGTATGACTGCTAATTTGTAACACAATTAACTCCAACCGCCGCAGGGACTCGACCAGAATGTAATAACTCTGATTGCCGCAGAATAAGACAACTATATTTCCCGTCAGCAAGTTACAAGGATTTAGCCAGGCATAAGAGCTGTTGTTGTTGTTGTTGTTCTTGTTGTTGTTGTTGTTATATATTCACGTTTCTGGGGCATTTCTATTTAAAAATGATGGTATTCATGATTAATAATAGTATTAAGTGATACAAAGTGATATTCCACATCATAAGCATATACACGCATAATAAAATATACATTCTTCCATCATTCAAATGTTAAATAACACAGTACAAGTACGTCGGTTGTACAATAATGGCAATTCTACTTCACATCGAGCTGCTATTGGAGAAATGTTTATTTACATTATTTAACCAAAATTTGTAACATATCTGGTTTTATTACAGTGGAACGTGGCTAATTCGAACTTCTATAATTCGAAATCTTCTTTAATTCGATTTTTTTTTCTCTTGGTCCCGAGCATTTTATATACAATCAATGCCAAAAAAAATCGTGGTTAATTCGAATTATATTTTGGATAATTCGAAGTTTTTACGTGTAAAAAGCCCATCGGAAGCCAAACTGTTGGGTCAGGAATTCCTGAAAAACGACGTATCATTGGCATGCGGCCCCTACTCGATGGTTTGCCTACATGACTAACAACACGCCTGCGACGCTCCTTCCAAGGTCAATGCCCAACCCATCCCCCTCCCATTGTTTTGCAGCGCTTCACATCTCATAACTCATAAGAGTGTCATCCATAACACCTGTCTGGTTGTCCGTGCTGAGTGGTCATTTAGATTTGTGGTTGTTGTTTAGAAGTTTGGTTTTGCCTGTGTTTTAAAGTGTGTGTACAGAACTAAGATGTTGTCATCAAAGTCTCGGGTTCCATACAAAACTTTGACTTTGGCGGAGAAAATAGCGGTGATTAAAGAAGTGGAAAAGAGAATGAAGGGAAAAAATCTGAAATTGCAAAGGCTTTCGGGATTCCTCCAAACACGTTGTCTACATACCTAAAAAATAAAGACAAAATTCTCGGTTTTGAAAATGAGAGTGGTAAAGGCCGAAAAAGGTTAAGGGAACCGGAAAATTTGAATTTGAATATTCTCTCTACCCTTTTCAAAGAACTTTCATAATTCGAATTCTTGGATAATTCGAATTTTTTTACTGGTCCCTTGAGTTTCGAATTATCCAAGTTTCACTGTATTTTTAAATATTTTAGACAGGAAACAGTTTTTATAAATATTATTGAATCTCACCTCCTTTGTTAGCCTATATGTTTAGCTCTTACCTGTTGAATGATTTCTCTCAACAACCCTAAGAATATTATTGTTTTATCTCTAACTATCATGTCAATTCATTGACTTGCAACTTCATACTTGTCTCCTTCTTAAAATATCCATCATACATTGCTGATGAAGATCACAATGTGACCAAAACCAGTTCTTTAGAACAATATTAATCGTATTTATTGACTTAAGGTATCTTATAATAAATCTCTCATACTTTGTCAATAAGGGTCATTTTCAAGACATAGCATTATTCTTGTCTCTACGTAATTAAATTATTTGTTATATGAATATGCTCCAGATCAGTCAACGGAAAATGAAAAGGACAATCCTAGGCGTCAAGCTAAGCGACAGAATCAGTTACTCGGATCTGAGAAAAAGAAGTGGGATGGAGGACACAGCAACAAGAGCTCGGCAACTGAAATGGCGCTGGGGTGGACACATCCAGAATACTCCAGGATAGATGGGCCTACTCCACGACTATGTGGGATCCAAGAGCTGGCAAGAGAAGCAGAGGACGCCTCCGTCCCAGATGGTCGGATGAATTTAGGATCGAGGCAGTTGTTACGTGGACGAGAAATGCCAGGGATAGAGAGCTATGGAAGGAAATTCAGAACAGTGTAATAGTGTAACAATGTAAATGCCGTAGTAAGGATGTGTGTTTATTTAATTTGTATTAATGTGTGCCAATATGTATTTAGGAAAGACATCTCTCAAGAACTGGCTCCTCTTGGGAGACTACTTGAGCAACCCCCTACTACTCTGATAGAAGTCCTTTGCCCATCAGGGATCTACGGGATTATCTTATCTTATCTTAGCTTATATTATCTTATCTTAGGAATGTTGTTGTTGAAACGTTAAGTCTGAAATCTCCATAATATAATATGTTAAAATCTTCTGTGGTATGAATCTTCTTCTCGTAAAGCTATGCCGTTATGGAATCCTCTTTCATAAATTGTCCTGTTATGATTATCATCTGGAGGTAAAATGGAAAGGATTAGAATTCAGAAGTAGTGCGTTACGAAATGAATAATTTAGTTAATTGTAGGAAACATTAACTTATTTTGGTGCTCTGTTTACTCTTGTAATGCCCCAATTTATCGTTGATCCTGGTGATAATAAAGTGTACGTATTGATCGTCTACTCTTGTTTTGAGACTAGGCGAATCAATCAATGTTATCTTGTTTGGTTGTCCAATTATCTCACATCTATTCCCTTATAATGAGTTGCCTATCCTGAGGAACATCTCAATCACGATTGAGTTCATAATATAACTGGTTTCTAAAATCTGCTGAAAACACAAGAACTATTGGAGAGTACAATATTGGTCTTCATTACAGCATTTTTAGCTCTCACGCCTGAGTCCGGACTGTGTCAAGAAATTTTATTCTGTTGCGACAGTCTCTTGGTGCAAAACGAAAATGGGAGGGTTCAAGTCTCGTCTCAACCATTATCTAAGTGGTTTTTCGTGGTTTTCCACTGCCGGGATGGCTCCTAACTTACAGCTATTATACTCTGATTTTCAAAAGATGGTCGGTGAAAGCTGTCATCCGCTTGAAGGGTGAGGTGAGGAGTGGAGACGAGAGGGGTAACGGTCTCCATAGCAACAGCGAGCAATGTTGCAATATATGCCGACACAGCAGTGAGCTAATGGTTTGACTCAGTGTGTCTTCACTCGTCACGGTCATTAGACCGCCAGGCAGGGTGACTAACTTCCCCAGTATTTGTGTCTCCCTGCAGCCTCTTGGATGAGTCATGATCTGCCTCAGTGGCAACGCAGCATTTCCCCACATGCTAGCTTTGACAGCTGTCAGCGACCATTATGGGTAATTCAGAGTATAGAGGCCGTCCACATATTACGTAATCACAAAGAGGGGAGGGGGGGGGGGGGTTCGAAGCTTATGATTATGTTGATGACGTGCGGGGACATTATTACGCAATCACTTAGCAAATGGCATTTCATTTATCTATACGGATAAATCGTGACGAAATCAGGGGGAGGGTCGATGCGATGATTACGCGTGATTACATGGAGGGAAGGGAGGGTCAAAAAATCGACCAAAAATATATTATGTGATATGTGGGCGGCTCTTAGCGGCGACCTCTACATTGTAGTGAAAGGTAACCTGAAATTTCTATACAAATGTTCCTCCAAAGAAGATGAATGAAACTCCCACGCTTCTCTCCTACAACCACGTTAATGGTTATGTGTGGGCCGTGAGAGTGTCTCCACATGTTCGGAGCATCCTTAATGTGCGCTCAGTAGAGATATTCACAAGGTCCAATAACTACGAAGTTCGTGACGCAAATATTCCATAGAAAATGCAATGTACTGCAGTGCTGTATGGCAGCAGTTAGCCATAACATACTGTTCCTCTCTCTTTCTGTCATACCCCTCCCAAAATAAACAATAAGGAAACATATCTTAAGAATACTCACTTACTTTTGTTGTTGTTTGCCTTAACGTTTAAATCAGGTGTTCTAAATTTTGTATTGCCATGACCCAAAATCCACTAGACGACTAACGTGCGTGACCCATGGGTCTGTTTTCAAGTTAAAGAGTGCTAATTTAAGAATGTCTTTATAAATAAGTATAGAATCGCGTTGTTATTATTAATATTATTATTAATACTATTAGGAGCCTCCGTGGCTTAGGCGGCAGCACGCCGGCCTCTCACCGCTGGGTCCGTGGTTCAAATCCTGGTCACTCCATGTGAGATTTGTGCTGGCCAAAGCGGAGACAGACAGGTTTTTCTCCGGGTACTCCGGTTTTCCCTGTCACAAATTGCATTCCAGCAACATTCTCCATTATCATTTCATTTCATCTGTCATTTATTTAATCATTGCCCCAGGGGAGTGCGACAGGCTTCGTCAGCCGGCACAGTTCATATCCTCGCCGCTAGATGGGGGCTTCATTCATTCCATTCCCTGACCCGGTCGGTCGACTGGAAGCAGGCTGTGGATTTTCATTTTCATTATTACTATTATTATTATTGATGTGTAACATCTTTCCACTCGGTTGCTGGATATTTTTGTGGGAGGGATTTTGAAAAATAGAACGGAAAAGGATCGGATGGAAGTGTGTAAGACGCAGTGGTACCATGTGGAATGTATATCACATACGGATTATTTCATGGTTTGGAGGCGCCCTTACAGATATTTCTACAATAAATCATCTTCAAGTAGTCGTTCTTTGGTGTAAAAATATTCATTATATCATATTTGCTGAAAACAATTATGATTTATTAAGAGTCTGTTTTTCAATCTCTGGATAAAAGTGATGGGCATCCACTCCCCGGGTAACTTTGCTCAACACTTTCATACTGAACGGTAAATGCTCATGCGAACTCTGGTGTCAACTGATTGAAACACAAACCACATGTTAAAAGTCTTCGTATCAGTATTAGTATTATGGATATACATACATTTTCAATATGACTGGTTTGCTTCTCAGTGTCAAGCCTAGTCTGCAAGCCTCTGTTTACGAACAAGTCACCTCCATGATCACCCATTAGCAATTAGCACTGCGGCCTCCTCTTTTTCTATATTATATATCTCACTTTGTAATCACACAACGCTGAATCTAACCATCACCACCCAGATCTACCTCTGCTTCTTTTACCTTCTACAGCCGAACTCATTAACCCCTTATATAATCTCTCCTTCCCCATTCCCTTCACAGGACCCCACAATCTGAGTCGGCTCAAATTAACAGCTAACGTGTTCATTTCTAACTTAGCCTTTATCTTTTCATTACAAGTACCTTCCTGCCATTGCTCCCATCAATAATAGGAAATAATGTGTCCTAAAAAGCACCAGTAAAATGTAATCATATATGAGGCGTCCATTTGCAAAACTCGTATAATCCACTTGTGAATAAGAATCATGTCGTAACATTAATTATTCAATTATCTCATTTTATTTTATTTCATTTTATTTTATTTTATTTTGTTTTATTTAGTTTTGTTTAATTTTATTTTGTTTTGTTTCATTTTAATTTTGTTTTGGGTATTTTGTTTTGTTTTATTTTATTCCGTTTGATTTTGTTTTAAATTGTTTTGTATAATTTTTAGCCTACTTTCGATTTTTGCAAAAAATGAAAGTAGACTTATGAGATCAACACAGGGCGAAAAAAGTGTGTCTGTCTGTGTGTGTGTATGTGTGTGTGTGAGTCTGTGTGTGTGTGTGTGTGTGTGTGTGTGTGTATGTGTGTCTGTGTGTGTGTGTGTGTGTGTGTGTGTGTGTGTGTGAGTGTGTGTACTCTGAATGTCTGTCCCCCCCCTATCAATTCGAACACGGTGAATGCGAATTGAACGAAATTTGGTACAAAGGTAGCACTAGCAAAGGACACCTCAGTGTCATGTTTTATATCGCCGCCATCTTGACGGAAACGTAATGGCGGCCACACAAATGTTCAAAGCTTAAATCAAATTACGACTAACCTAATCATCCGATCTCTACCAAATTTTGCAACGACATACCTTTATGGGGGGAGCATCCTTTGACCAATCCAATAGGTCATCAACGTAATAGTTTGCGGATGGCGGCCATCTTTGTGTGAAAATCGATTCCCCCTATTAATTCGAACACGGTGCAACCGAAGGGAACGAAATTTGGTACAGAGGTAGTACTAACAAAAGGCACCTCAGTGTCATGTTTTATATCGCCGCCATCTTGACGGAAACGTAATGGCGGCCACACAAATGTTCAAAGCTTAAATCAAATTACGATTAACCTAATCATCCGATCTCTACCAAATTTTGCAACAACATACCTTTATGGGGGGAGCATCCTTTGACCAAACCAATAGGTCATCAGCGTAATAGTTTGCGGATGGCGGCCATCTTTGTGTGAAAATCGATTCCCCCTATTAATTCGAACACGGTGCAACCGAATGGAACGAAATTTGGTACAGAGGTAGTACTAACAAAAGGCACCTCAGTGTCATGTTTTATATCGCCGCCATCTTGACGGAAACGTAATGGCGGCCACACAAATGTTCAAAGCTTAAATCAAATTACGATTAACCTAATCATCCGATCTCTACCAAATTTTGCAACTACATACCTTTATGGAGGGAGCATCCTTTGACCAATCTAATAGGTCATTCACCTGATAGTTTGCGGATGGCGGCCATCTTTATGTAAAAATTGATTCCCCCTAGTAATTCGAACACGGTGGAACCGAATGGAACGAAATTTGGTACAGAGGTAGCACTAGCAAAGGGCACCTCAGTGTCATGTTTTATATCGCCGCCATCTTGACTGAAACGTAATGGCGGCCACACGAATGTTCAAAGCTTAAATCAAATTACGATTAACCTAATCATCCGATCTCTACCAAATTTTGCAACTACATTCCTTTATGGAGGGAGCATCCTTTGACCAATCTAATAGGTCATTCACCTAATAGTTTGCGGATGGAGGCCATCTTTATGTCAAAATTGATTCCCCCTATTAATTCGAACACGGTGGAACCGAATGGAACGAAATTTGGTACAGAGGTAGTACTAGCAAAGGGCACCTCAGTGTCATGTTTTATATCGCCGCCATCTTGACTGAAACGTAATGGCGGCCACACGAATGTTCAAAGCTTAAATCAAATTACGATTAACCTAATCATCCGATCTCTACCAAATTTTGCAACTACATACCTTTATGGAGGGAGCATCCTTTGACCAATCTAATAGGTCATTCGCCTAATAGTTTGCGGATGGCGGCCATCTTTGTGTCAGAATCGATTCCCCCTATTAATTCAAACACGCTGAAACCAAATGGAACGAAATTTGGTATAGAGGTAGCACTAGCAAAGGGCACCTCAGTGTCATGTTTTATATCACCGCTATCTTGATGGAAACGTAATCGCGGCCACCCAAATGTTAAAAGCTAAAATGTAATTACGACCAACCTAATAATCTAGTCTCTACCTAATTTTGCAACACCATATCTTTATGTGGGAAACATATTCTGACCAAACTGCAAGAACATCAGCCCAATAGTTTGCAGATGGTGGCCAAGTATGTGTGCAAATCGATTCCCCCTATCAATTCAAACACGGTGAAACCGAATTGAACGAAATTTGGTACAGAGGTAGCACTAGCAAAGGGCACCTCATATTCATGTTTAATATCCCTATAGCACGTTGTATTTCAACAAGCTCCTACAACCAACATTCAATCATACTCCTTGAAAAGGGCAAAGAGTTATAACAATACCCATGCATTTAGGAGAAAGTAGGCTATATGTTCTTTACTGAACATCTTGTTTGTTTTATTTTTATTTGGTTTATTTTAGTTTTGTAGTTTTTTATGTATTTATTTTTTGTTTTATTTTGATTCTGTTTTATTTATTTTGTTTTATTTTATTTTGCTTTGTTTTATTTTGATTTTCCATAAAACAAACACAAAACAAAAGACACGAAGCCAAAAGCAAAATTCAAAAGCAAAAGCAGAAAACAAAAAACAAGAAACAGAAAGCAAAATGCAAAAGCAGAAAACAAACACAAACCCAAAACCAAGGAAGAAAAGCAAAAAGTAAAATTCAAAAGCAAAAGCACAAAGCAAACACAAAACCAAAAATCAAAAACACAAAAAGAAAAAAGAAATTCGTAGAAAATAACAAACACAAAATATACGTGAGGCAAAGTCCAGAGAAACGTTTCTCATGAAAATGATTCATATTCACAAGTGGATTAGACGGGTTTTGCAACTGGACGACTCATATGTGCAGTATATTTTGAAAAGATAAATGGCAAAGGAACATTTAAGAATAGTTCAGTGCCATTCTTCACCCTTCTCTAGTGTCTTTAAAGGGAGTGCCTAACAAATGTTCAAATTGCAGATTGCCTTAGCTTTCATGACTGAAAGTGTAGAAGAGCCGGTTTATCAAAAACGAACATTATGACGCCGTTTAGTTTTGGAAACTGTAAAGCAAAACTTCATCACTTAGAACGTCAATCAGCTCTTGGTCTTCGGGAAGTTACGGTGACTCATCTAGAAAGCCCCGGCATCCTATAGGTTAATAAACCCGTATTAAGTGGCTTCGGTAGTTGAGTCCGTAGCATACCGAACTGCTACGCCAAAAATCACGGGTTCAAACCCGGCCGAAGTCGTCAGATTTTTTAAGGGCGTTAAAATCCGTCAGTGTGCCTTCCTTCGGAGGGAAAGTAGATTTATGGAATGTAAAACACCTAGCACCACAATTGGTAGTGTAGCCAAATTTCTAGTTTATATTTGGTTGGTTAGAAACGTTCTATCGAGTTACAACGTTCGCCGCTAGGAGCCAATGACAGTGGCACCTGTTGGTCAAAGTTGGAACTACATGAAATTGAACTTGCTGGAAGCCCACGCGTATTTAATTAAAATACCCTGCTATGGGCATTGGCAGCAATTCATAATAATAAACCCATATTTAAATCGTTCTGATGATTATTACATTAGAACAAACCTGGTCCAGGTACTCCCACGCAATTCCACTGTTCCAGAAACTCTTAATTTTAATCGGATTCCTCTATATTAATTAACCACAATCCAATGTTGATACTTGATAAAAATCCCCTTTGTTCATCCCACCAAACAAATGTATTATATTGTCTAGAAATACACTTATAAACATGGCGTCTCTTCCCCACGCAATCGTTCTTAAAATGTGCCTTTTGTTGTTCGATAAGATAAGAAGCTTATAGTATTTGTCTTGGCCATTGTTTCGAGACAGGGGCGGAGGATTATTAACATATGAGCTTATCTATTGTCCATATTAACCTCCTAATCTGTGACAAGTACGCATTATTATGGTATTCATCAGTACAAAGCTTATTTAGAATCTCGCTAAGGATTGGAAGCTAAATGCAGGTATACAGAAGTATGGAGCAGAAATTAAGAGGCACAATCTGGCATGGCTTTATAATTCGAGTTTCTGCTGACTATACGCAAAATGATGAAAATTAATAAATGTAAAACAAAAATATTAGAATGCAGCCGAATTAAATCAGAATCATCTATGGACATCAAATTGGCAAGTAAATAACTAAAGAAAATAGGAGACTTCTGTTTCCTAGGAAGCAAAATGACCAGTGATGGACGAAGCAAAGAGGATATAAAAAGTAAGTTAGCTCAGGCAAGGAAAGCATTTCTACAGAAAAGTAATCTGTTGACATCGAATATAGATTTAGGTGTTAGGGAGTAATATTTGAAGGCCTTTGTCTGGAGCGTGGCACTCTATGGAAATGAAACTTGGACCATTGGTGCAGCAGAAAAGAGGAGAATTGAAGCGTTTGAAATGTGGTGTTACAGGTAGATAGGGTTACAAACGAAGAGGTATTAAGATTAGTGGGAGAGGAGAGATATTTCTGGCGACTGCTAATGAAGAGAAGAGATAGGTTGGTAGGACACATACTAAGACACCCAGGCATAGCAAGCTTAGTTATGGAAGGAAGG
Source organism: Meconema thalassinum (assembly GCA_946902985.2). Lineage (NCBI taxonomy): Eukaryota > Metazoa > Arthropoda > Insecta > Orthoptera > Tettigoniidae > Meconema > Meconema thalassinum. Next base: position 427,875,727 of record OX336388.2, on the reverse strand, counting down.
GTCGAGGACAATAACTGTAGGGGTAGACCAAGGTTAAGAGATTGCCTCTGATGTAGGGTGTGGTAGCTATGTAGAGATGAAACGATTAGCTCAGGACAGGGAGGCATGGAGAGCTGCATCAAACCAGTCAAAAGACTGAAGACTCAGACAACAACACATACGCAATTAAATAATAATAATAATCATAATAATAATAATAATCATAATAATAATAATAATTAGAGCTGTCGATTTAATCGATTAATCGAACCGATTAAAATGGTAGTGTGGTGTAGGAAAAGTAATTGTTTTGCGCAGCACTAAACCAGTGTATTGTATTATTATTTGCCATTTGGCGTGCTAGCATCACCTAAATGAGGAATTTACAATGTTTTTTTTTTTTGCGTATGGGTTTTGGTGCCGGGAGTGTCCGAGGACATGTTCGGCTCGCCAGTTTTGTAGCTGCTTCGAGACGGACACCCAATGGGTGAGCTACAAGTACCGTTGGGGAGGGAAGAACGAGGAGTTGGAAGGTAGCGACTGTGGCCTATAGATAGGGATCACGGAATTTGGATGGAAGGAAGATGGGAAACCACAAAAGACCACCTTCAAGGTTGCCGGCGGGGGGATTCGAACCTCCTCGCCTCCCGGATGTGAGCGACTGCCAGCAGCCATGCCGTAACGACCGCGGCTAACTCACCCGGTTACAATGGTGTAAAATACATTCAGTCCATATTCCCCATCTCGCACGCATAACGAAAAATTTGCTTTGCATTTTAGCTACTTCAGTTCCGTGTGTTCAGTGACGCTGGAAATATTGTTACTAAGAGAAGGGCAGCCCTTAGTTCTGAGCATGTCAACTTACTGACATGTCTGAAGTCCTAGAGCAAAGAAATGAGACTGTAAGAAACTATGAACTTCAACTTCAAACTCTTCTGGCATTAAACTATCAATATTGAAATATATTTTAAATAATATGATTACCTTAAATGCTTCTGAATTTATTTATTTTACTTGCACGTCACAAATACAATAAAAATTTAATATTATATCTGCCTCATAACAAATGGAATTGTAAACATTTTAAAATACATTATTCAAACGTTTCTTGTTCTCGAATTGTATTTATTTATTCGTATCCTAAGTATACATTTTACATTTAACAAGTAGTTCCGTGACGAAATAAAGAGCCTACTTTCTTAAAATTTAATATTCATGCCAATCTATATAGATTTATCTAGAATAATGATGACATCAAGTTGGCACTACTAACATATCTGAGTACTGAAAATTGAAATACACCTGAAATAGTGAAGCCTAATAGAGTAACTTACTACAGTTGGCAGCCCTGGAGACTCTGAATGTATCCTTAGTTACATCTCTTAAGGTATAGAATGCACATACAAAATTTGGTTGAAGTCTAATGGATAGTTTGGACGTTACATGCTGTTTGATATTGGATTTATCAGTGCGCGTAAAATCATGTTGGCAACAATGTTATTTGAATTTGAATTTGAATTTGAATTTATTGTTTCTCTTATACAGGCCACTGAGGCTACAAAGCCTCTTTATGCAGCTCTCTTCATTCAGAGGGCGGTTAAATACAATAGAATAAATGAAGAAAGAAAAAACTTAACCTATACATACAGTTGACAATAGAAGTTCTTGTTAATACATCCGTTCACCTTGAACATGATAATTGTATAGCTTATAGATTACAATGAAGGGAGTGTTTTATCGCTCTGATAGGAAGTCCTGAATACTGGTGCAATTTATATTTATTCCAGAGAATACTAGCTGAAATACGGAATGAACCTTTGCATTTTTCAGTTCTGTGATTAGGTATCTGGAGCATCTGTGCAGTGTGTCTATTCGCACGGTTATGCACTGATTGCATGGGAGTTAGTGTGCAGTAAATATAAGACGGAATTTTGAATTTTAGAATTTTTATCACAGTCAGAGCCATGGCATACTGTCTTCGTTCCTTTAACTTAAGCCATCCAATCTGGACGTAAAATGGAGTTATATGAGACTCTCTTGGTACATTGAGAACAAACCGCAAGCAAGCATTTTGCATTCTTTGCAATTTTGTATTGAGGACCTCTCCCATATCATGGTAAATTATAGATCCATAGTCAAATATTGGTAATATCAAACTCTGTATCAGTATCTTTCGTACATTTTGAGGCAAATAGAAGCAAGTTCGCCTAATTTGATATAATGACGATGCAACCCTTTTCAGAATCATGTTTGTGTGATCCTGCCACGATAATCGAGAGTCAAAAATAACTCCCAGATTTCTTACTGCTGACTGATACGGAACTGTTTGGGATGCAAGCTGTAAAGGTGGTACTGGGTCAGGTAGGGAACTGAGTAATTTGGTATAGCCGATGATGATCAGTTGCGTTTTTTCGAAGTTAAGTATTAGATTATGATCGAGTGCGTACTGAGATAGGCTTTGAATGTCACTGTTAATTAGTGCTACGTTCAAATGAATGGATTTCAGATCCGCGTGTAGATATAGCTGAAGGTCATCTGCGTACATATGATGTTGACAGAATTTAAGGACAGATGGAAGGTCATTTATATACACGGAGAACAGGAGTGGACCAAGGACCGAACCCTGCGGCACACCTGTTGTTACTTCACACCATTCTGAAACATTGTCATCTGCTAGGACTACTCTCTGACATCTGCTTGTTAGGTAAGACCTAAACCAGTTCGTTACTGACTTTGAAAGGCCTAGATTTCTTAATTTAACTAGTAGGATCTCATGGTGAACTCTGTCAAAAGCTTTGCTGAAATCGAATAGAGATAATATAGTTATTTCCTTCCGGTCCATTGCTAGACGAATGTCGTCTGTGACTTTGATAAGGGCTGTCAGAGTACTATGTTTTGATTTATATCCAGATTGGTTCGGGTTTAGGATATTGTTGGAATTTATATATTCATAAAGCTGATCAAAAAACAATCCGTTCTAACGCTTTCCCAATTGCACACAATATACTTATTGGTCTAAAGTCACTACAGTTTAAGGCGTTCGTGAATTTTGGTATTGCTTTGATGTTGGCTTTTTTCCATTGTGTCGGATAAATACCCATTTGCAGGCTATAGTTAAATATATGCAATAAAACTGGCATGAGGAGGTCCATATTCCTTTTCAATAGCGTAATAGATATACGATCTGGTCCTATGGCTTTTGAAGTTATCCTAAATATGGCTAAATGAATGTCCTCAGGATATATATAGCCAAAATGAAATTCTTCCCGTCGGTCAGTAAATTTTTCCCTGTAGTTAGCAACAGTTGACAAAACTCTATTGCTGTCTACAACGGTTGATACGTTTAAATAATGCTTATTAAGCTCATCAGCGCTCATTGTTGGGTTATTACTTTTGTGTCTGGATTTTCCAACACCGAGAGTTTTTGTAGCTCTCCACAAAGCCGAAGAGTTTTTAGCTGAATTAATTAGCGAATAAGTGTAACGTATCTTTGTATTACGAATAACTTGCTGGGTTCTGTTGCGTAAGCTTTTGTATTCTACAATGTCCTCGGGTTTCTGTGTTCTGTTGCACTTCTTTCTGGCTCTATTTCGAGATCTTATTAGATCTTTTATTTCTGTGTTGATCCAGGCAGCTGGTGCGTGCCTCACGTTAGCTGAGCGCACTGGGGCATGGCGATCATATAAATCAATTAAAAATGTGTTCAATGTTTCTACCTTCTCATCTATAGTTTGCTGCTCGAAAACAGTGTGCCATGGAACTGAGATGGCATCGGCCTTAAACCTTTCATAATTAAACCTGCTGAAGTCTCGAAAAGTTCGAATACTGGGCTTATATTTTGGAGTTGACAGGGTATATACTGCGTATAAGAGATCATGTGCTGAGAAGCCAGAAGCAGCAGTTTGGCCAAACTCAATCACGTGCTCATTGCAGTTGGATGCTATTAGATCCAGAGTAGAAGAGGAGGTTGCAGTGTGATGTGTATCTTGATACGGGAGCCACGACAGATTGCAAGTATTTAGAGTTTCTACTATGTTTTTCGTTTCAAATGTAGCCGACCCAAAATGGGCATTCAAATCACCGGCTAATATTACATATTTATAACTAAAAATGTGTGAAAGCATGTCATTTAATAGTAGTTCCATAAAACCGACTTTGGGTGCTCTATAAACACAAATAAATAATACTTTAGTATCTTTCAGGCAAATCTCTACGAATAGGTACTCAGGTCTGAAATTCTCATTATTTGGGGATTTGCAGATAACCCGGCACTTAATGTGCTGTCGAACATACACTGCTACTCCACCCCCTTCTCTACGTTGTCTGTCATTGCGGTAGATATTATATCCTGGCAAGGTTACAGATGAATCAGTAATGGACTTATTGAACCATGTTTCACTAACAGCGATTACATCAATACCGGAGTTAACAAATGTGTATTCAAATTCTGCGAAATGTTCTAGCATTTTAAGTGACTGCGTGTTCAGGTGAGTTACTTTAAAATCATTGGGTAATCTATCAGCTATATCACAAAGATAGGCATGCATATCATACTCATTGGTACTAATATCCATGCAAAAGATAATTGAAAGTTATTGTAAAATTGTTAAACAAGAAATATCAAAAATTACAAAATCTAAAACTTAAGCTATTTTCTAAATATTAATCAATAATATCGGCTTGTATTTTGGCTAGACACTGTAGTTAAAGTTCCACCAGTAACCATATTACATGTCTGTGCTTACACTTGTAACTTTGATCAGTTGAGCCCCCTCACACTGGCACGTATGAGGGTCCTTTACGTACGAGGAGCGGGAAACTTTTTCTTCAAAAAGTCCAATTCTCGGAGTGTTTTCACACGATGCCTCGTGTCATCAATGCGGATCAGAACAACGTCATCTGCAGTCCAGACACCGTGTAACCCAAAGTGGCTTACTGCTTGTTTTACAATATCAGTCCGGGTTTTTCATGTGATGCTCTGAATTAATCTGAAATACTACGATCTATTATAGTGCCAATTTTTGATAAAATCCATTTTCCTTCCAATATCCCTTCCCTGGGAGCCTCCGTGGCTTAGGCGGCAGCACGCCGGCCTCTCACCGCTGGGTCCGTGGTTCAAATCCCGGTCACTCCATGTGAGATCTGTGCTGGACAAAACGGAGGCAGACAGGTTTTTCTCCGGGTACTCCGGTTTTCCCTGTTACAATTTCATTCCAGCAACACTCTTCACTATCATTTCATTTCATCTGTCATTCATTTAATCATTGCCCCAGAGGAGTGCGACAGGCTTCGGCAGCCGGCACACTTCATATCCTCGCCGCTAGATGGGGGCTTCATTCATTCCATTCCTGACCCGGTCGGAGACTGGAAGCAGGCTGTGGATTTTCATTCATTTGTTAATATAGAAGATACATGTAATTAAAAATTGAAACTATCAGAAAGCTTAGAATCATGTTGGCAGCACTGAGGTATATTAGTTACTCCAAATTAATCTAGAATTTCAGGTACTATACGTGTGCAAAGTTTAGAGCTGATGGCTTGCATACATTCTGATATATTGATATAAGGATTAAACAAATAGACAGAGCATTTATTAACAGTTGGCAGCCCTGGTGACTCATTAGAATATGCACAGTCATATCTGTTGTAGTACACATAGTACATACGAAATCTGGTTGATATCCAATCAATAGTGTAGAAGTTACAGGCATTTAGAAATTGGACCTATCGGCAGGCTTGAAATTATGTTGGCAATACTGGCATGTATGGTCATCTGAAAATTAATCTGGAATGCTATCGTCTATATGTGTGTCAATTGTGGAATAGTTCGCATGCTTAACTTCTGAGATATCCAACATAGAGCTCTAATTTCAATTGGGATTTTTCAGCAGTTGGTAGCACTGACATCAATTTCAAATATGGCCGTGAGATATTCAGATATAGATCTTTAATCTTACCAAATTTGGTTTTGATATCTGCAGCCGTTTAGGAGTTGATAGGGACACACACACAGACAGACTTTTTCCCGGATCGATCTCATAAGTCTACTTTTTCCTCATTTTTGCAAAATGAGAAAAGTAGGCTACTTAATAATGCACATATCAAATAGTGTATGTCCAAAATTTTGCCTAGTCACGACATCAAGTGTCGCAGCCATCAAGTCCTCCATTGAGCAACTTAAAGGACACTTAATGCAATTCATGAAATAGACTGTGGTGCAAGGAATCCCCCACTTTAACAAATTGGTTCTTGATATACCAACACCACTGCGAAGCCTGTTCAATGACTTCCACGTAGACCAGTGTTCCTCATGTCCTGGAGGGAGATGTTCAATTGGTAGTATCCAACCATCAAGTTGAGTATTTCTAGATCTCCATAATCTTAACCTTGTGGACTTAGCAGATTCATGTAGATCTTCTGTTGTATTCAGGAAACTCCTCCTAGACCTCAGTAACATTTCTCGAACTGATACCGTGTTAAACCGACTAAAATTCGATTAATCGACGGATTAACCGATTTAAGACATATGGTTAACCGATCAAAATGTTTAATCGATCGACAACTCTAACAATAATGCTATTGGTTTTACGTCATTTTAACTACTGTGAACTTTAGAGACGCCGGGGTGCCGGAAGGGGATCTTTATCGTGCTAGTAAATCTACTGACTCGGTTTCTCTTATTTAAGCACCCTCAAATGCCAACTGACTGCAAGTAATAATAATAATAATAATAATTCATTTAGAGGCTCGGTTACGTGGTTATCAAGCCCCTATATTGGGATAAGTGTAGAATTTGCATTAACCTGTGATTCTGTGCTGCTTGTAGTGGCATGTGTATTTTCGATTGAAGCTAGGATTGGGGAGGAAGCCACCATGACCTTAATATAGGAACCATTCCGGCATTTGCCCGTAAAACCACGGAAAACCACTTCTGGGTGTATAATGTGGGAATCGAACTCACCTCTTCTCAGTTTTATCTCACAAGGCTATGGGTATCCTGTATGAACCCTCAGAGCAGAATTAAATTCCTTGACAGAGCCAGGAATCGAACATAGGGCCTTTGGGACCGAATTATCAATATGTACCCCGAGACCTCAGAAAGCAAGAGTTAAAATGGGCCACATTAACGTTCGTAAGGAAAAACTTAGTAGGCATGGGATCGATTCCCATCTCATTCATCCAACTGTAGAAGTAGTTTTATATAGCTCCCAGTTCTAAATGCCATGATGACTCTTAATTAGGCCACGAGCATCTCTTTCCCTATTCTAGTTTCCGTTACAAATACACACTCTACTACAGGTACAACAACAAATACGTGATCAGCCAAGTAACACATCCAAGTACACAGAGCTTATGACCACGATGTCCAGACCCGTAAATGTAGTAACAACAAACGAGAGAGTTTGGTGAAGCTGTATGGATCTATCAACATGTAGGTGCAGGTGACCTCGTAGTTACGCCCCATAAACAGCAATAACTAACTAACTATATATCAACATGTAGAACAACAGTTGGCACAAATGTCACGTCAATTTACAAATTACACATCAAAGTAAATTACCATGGTAACGAACTAGATTGTAAATGTGCAAGTACTCTCCCCCGTAATTAGCCACTCATTTAGCAGAGGATGAATGACACTGAGCTATGACGAGTGGTACGCGATTTCATTAAAGGAGTAACTCTAGCGTTTGATAGAGTGCAGTTGAATGAGCGGGGGAGCTAGGGTGGGATGTATGGAATTTGTTGTGACAGATGATTTTTATTTTTAGCCGATTTTCATTTATTAAAAAATAGCCTTATGAGATAACCTTTTGTCCGTGTGTGTGTATGTGTGTGTGTGTTTATGTGTGCATATGTGTGTGTGTGTGTCCTCCCCTAATGAAATCTAAACAGCTGGAGCGATTTCAATGAAACTCGGTGAGGTCATAGTACCATTTTGGCCGATCCCAACCATGCCCTCCAAATTTTATTACGTCTCACCAATACAACATGGCGGCTGTGCGATATATTTCACCGGCATTCTATATCTCCGAAACTATTAATGATATCAACCTGATATTATGTACGGTGATAGATAGCACTACTAGAAGATCATCTATGAGACTTTCAACAACCTGTTTACTACAAAACGAATACGGCGGCCAAGCAAAGTTGAAATATTTAAATAGACATGATTGGGGTTTTACCATCCAAACGCAGTGAACCTTGGTACAGAAAATGTTTATACACATTGTAATACACTGGCATCTAATTTTGTTCAATTGTTTACATATTCTCAAGATGGCGGCTGTGCGAAATATTTCACCGGCATTTTATATCTCCGAAGCTATTTCTGACATCACCCTTAAGTTTTGTACGGTGATAAAGGGGACTACTAGAAGTTCACCCATGTGACTTCCAAAAAAGTGTTATCTACTGCACGAACATGGCGGCCAAGCGAAGTTGAAGCATTTAAATAGACTTGTCTCGCAATTTAACCATCCGATCACAGTGAAACTTGGTACAGCAAATGTCTATACACATTGTAGTGCACTGACATCTAATTTAATTCAATTCTTTACATGACCTCAACATGGCAGCTGTGCGAAATTTTAAAATTACGTTTTTATTTCTTGTGTTTTAATCAGGCGATCGAAGTCAACGTTTGAATAATGAACCTACGCAATAATCGTCATCTAGTATTGCATAACTCAATGGCTTACATGTATAAAATTCCAACATGGCGATAATCCGAAATATTTAGACGGTTCTCAATATCTATTAATCTATGACAGCAATCAAACTGAAATATTGCATGTAGATAGAAGCTACGGACATAAGTTCACCTATGGGCCTTTCAATAACCTGGTGATCACAAATCCAACATGGCGGCGATGCGAAATGTAAATATTTAAATGGACGTTTCTCGCTATTTAACCATCCGAGCGCAGTGAAACTTGGTACGGTAATTGCTTGTACAAATTTTAATCCACTGGCATCTAATTTATTTCAAATCTTTTCATACCCACAAGATGGCGGCTGTGCGAAATTTTAAAATCTTGCATTTATTTTTTGTGTCCTAATCATGCGATTGAAGTTTGAATAATACACCTACACAATAATCTTCATGTAGTAGTAAGGCCTACATATATAAAAAACCAACATGGCGACCATCCGAAATATTGAGACGGTTCTCAATATATACGGATCTATTACAGCAAAGTGTGTATGTTGATAGAGGCAATTAACATAAGGAGGATATATGAAAATAGGCTATATAGTTATTCACGGAACTATTTGTTATTTGCTCTGTCTGATATTCTGTGTTACTATTGCAACGCTGTTGGAACTGGGAAGGACATTGCTTTCGTGAAAGACAATATACTATTACCGATCTGTCTCGTGGTGTTGTGGCACACATCTCTTCATAGTATATAACTAAGTCCCCGATTCTTGGATGTAACGGGTAATCTCTAGAACCACTCAATCGATTTTGATGCGGTTTTCACCATTCTGTAAAAGATTTCTGGAGGAGGTTTCTGTAGAAAAACATTCATTTATGACCAAAGAAAGCCGAGCAGTAACGATTTCAGTGAATCGAGTCGAAGAAAAACCTGCCGTCCGTGCGCGTTTTGAGCTTACGCTGGATAAACCGTTAAAAATATATATGGCCTATGCTAGGCGTATAAGAATTTTTCAGCAAGAAAAGTTCTACAAAACATCCGTGAGAGCATATCTCCATCTTCAATGCATCTCCAACAATCCCCATTCGGTGGAAATTTAAATTACTAGCTTCAGAACGAGCTTATGAGGTATCGAGTGACTCTATCATCCCAGCCTCGGCCAGCATCAACCTTTCGAGTCGTGTCGAGTTAAGACTTCAAAGAAGAGAATATGTGTTTGAAGTTTCGCTGTTCACCTCAGTTCTGAATTGAGTCTGGGACCTGCCGTCCGTGCGCCTTTTAAGTTGACGCTGGGCAAACCGTTAAAGATACCGGGCGAAGCCAGTACTAAGCAGCATAGCCGAGCATGCTAACTCATACTCCAATAATAGCCTAATGTTTTGGTTTGTTTGTCCTTTTAAATACTCTGGCTTTTAGAGACGCCGGGGTGCCGGAATTTTGCCCTGAAAGGGATCTTTAACGTGCCAGTAAATCTACTGATACGGCTCCCTCACATTTGCGCACCCTCAAATGCCAGCTGACTGCACCAGGATTCAATCTTGCAACCTTAGGCACAGCAGGCGAGTACGTTACCTCTGAGCCACGCAGGCAATCTACCACTTTAAGAGATGAGAATCTCTCGTGTACCACCTAATGGTTGGGAGATATAGTAAATATAACCCCACCACCACTACGTAGTAGACCAAAAGATGGATTAAGTTGTGTTTGTTAGAGTTGGACTGTTGGAGTTAAAGTTCAATTAATAAAAAGTGTGTCCAGTTGTTTTATTATTTATTACAATAAATAATCAATTCAAACATTTAGAAATGACAATGTACAGATAATATTAATAAAATAACTTAATAATTAAACATAAAAACCAAAGTTCAACTAACACCTTCAGTGAGCTTGAAGATTAGAAGCCAACTTAGGATTGTCTGGTTTAAGATTGCTAAGTCTCAAAAGAAGATTGTTTTCCACTGTAAGGAGCCTATTCTGGTATTTATTCTTGAGGAAAACAAGTGATGAAAAAGCAGTCTCCACAAGTACGAAGTAGTGAAAGGCAGTAAAAATCTAACTGCTTTGTCAGCTATGTCTGCATAGTCTGCATGCCTCTCAACCCAAAAGTTCACAAGAGTCATTTTTTTTAAAGCTTGCCTTAGTTCTGAATGACAATTCAATTCATAAAACTGCTCTTTGTCTTTGGCCTAAAAGTCCTCCGGCAATATATCAGTGTTTTTATACTTTAAAATTTTATATTTCATATTTTTATATTTTTCGTAATGTACGGTGTCTAATATTTTATTTTTTTGTAACATCACCGCGTACCACTGCAGCAGTACGAGCGTACCATCAATGCCCAGTGGCTCAAAATCGAAATCTAGGAGGACAAAATTATTTATTTTCATAATTAAAAAATCAAAATTTATTACTTCTACAACATTCTCATATAATTGCCGCTCACAATTCTGAGATATAAACGCATCTTAATATAAATCTGTCACCACTGTTCGAGCTGTCTGAACTGAAGGGTGAATGTAAGTGGCTGTGGTTTGGTTGTCTTTGTGGTTAGTGTGAAGCTTTAAGATGGAACATGCAGCTGAAGGTATGATCTTTGTAACGTGTTTCAGTTATTAATGGGCGTAATTGTTACGTAGTTTTAGCTATATTTGCATTACTAGCAGGTACCCGCGGCTTCGCTCGCGATAAAGACAATTGGGACGATGCATTATTGCTGAAAATTGGTCTATTCTATCACATCAATCGCGGCTACAGGTGGGTCCATTCTAATTCTGAAAATTCTAATACATACAGTGTATTGATATGAGCAGCAAAGTGGGACTTTCATATAGTTGAGAAAGTCCACAGGGTATGATGTTACCTTATGTGAACACATTTGAAAATTACTTTTTGGTTTTGCCATCTTCTGCTGAGACATAACAATTATGTTGTCCGGATACTCGTGAGCAGGCCACATACAGTTGTTCATGGGAAAAAATGGTTTTGTCTAAATGTACACCTGCTGCTGTTAAGTGTGTCATTGCGCTTTGTTAATGGAAATTGCTAATATTGTTGGAAAAGGGAACTGCACTCTTGCACACTGGAATGGCAAATCTATCGGAATATGGGGATTTAAAAGTATTTTTCCTTAAGCTTTTCACAATGTAATTTTGCCATAATTATTGATGGTTTGAACGACAACATGTCGCTATTAATAGACCCATAGTGAAATATCTCTCACCTTGGCCGCTGGAGCACATTATGCAGTCTCTTCCAGTGTTACATCCCTGGGATTGAAATTCTCCAGATGCCTCTGTGGGTAATTAAAATTCCTGATTGTTGTTGTTTGTTTGAGTCTTCAGTCTTTTGACTGGTTTGATACAGACCTCCATGCCTCCCTCTCCTGAGCTAATCGTTTCATCTCTACATAGCTACTTCATCCTACATCCGAGGCAATCTGTTTAACCTTGGTCTACCCCTACAGTTCTTGGGCTCGACCCTCCCATCCATAACTAAGCTTGCTATTCCTGGGTGTCTTAATATGTGTCGTACCAACCTATCTCTTCTCTGTATAAGCAATCGCCAGAAACATCTCTCCTCTCCCACTCGTCTTAATACCGCTTCATTTGTTACCCTATCTACCCATCTATCTTCATCATTCTTCTGTAACACCGCGTTTCAATCGCTTCAATTCTATGTCAAACGATTCCTTTTCTGTAGAAATGCTGTCCTTGCCTGAGCCAACCTACTTTTGATATCCTCTTTGCTTCGTCCTTCACTGGTTATTTTGCTTCCAAAGTAACAGACGTCTCCTACTGCCCGTAGCGTTTCACCTGCCAATTTGATGTCCATAGAGGTTTTTGATCTTTTTCGGCTGCATTCCAATTTTTTTGTTTTACAATTATTGATTTTCATCATGAATTCTTTCCTCAAAACGGATTTCATACCATTCAAAAACTCATTCAAATTCTCTGGCGTATTGGCCAAGATGACGATGTCATCAGCAAATCACAGAGTCGAAGTGATTTCTCCTTGAATCTTCTCTCCCACTATACATTTTCTCCAATTTCCTGATTACTGTGTTTTTAGAGATCTTTGAAATGCGTTGCCCTCGCACATGGTGTAGATGCATTGTCAAAGGAAAACATTCTATGTTACGAACATGGGATGCATAACCTGTACCGAAAGCTTCTGCAGATTTAACACAATGCCTATTCTGAACAGCAGTTCCTTAAACTCAGATTTGCCAACATTTTATTGTATCTTTCCATGTGGTATATATCTGTACCTCAACATACAGAAGAGTGCTTTCAAAATCACGTCTTGTGTAAATGTTGCAAAAGGTAGTTCACAATTTTATAAGTGCACATTGACTATTTATTTATCGTATGGTTTTTAGTGCCGGGAGTGTCCGAAGACATGTTCGGCTCGCCTGAGTCTGTAGCTGCTTCCAGCGGACACCCTAAAGGGTGAGCTACAAGTTCCGTTCAATTTCAAGTAGTTCCAACTTTCGCCACAAGATATCAATGATACGTAGTGGTGAACGTTGGAACTTTGATAGAGCGTTCTGACGAAATCCAACCTAACAATTTTGCTTTACACAAGTTTAGTCTGTGAAAGGATCTTTTACATGCCATAAATCTATGACATGGGACCGCCGGCTTTACTTCCCCTCCGAAGGAAGGCATACTGAAGGATTTTCAACGCTCTTAAAAAAATCCGACGACTTCGGCCGGGTTTGAACCCGCTATCTTGGGCACAGCAGTTCAGCATGCTACCGACTACGCCACCGACTATGAGACGGCGGGATGCCTTTAGTGTTACGGAAACGGCAATAGCCGCCACAGAGCTTCGTTGCTACTGACATAACGACCAGACTGATATTTGTACTGAAATATACGGGATTTGTGAGTCCAGTGTTTATGAAATTGAACGTAGCTTGATCGCTACCTTTATTTAGTAGCCGCTACTGTAGTGTTTAAAACTTAAAGGCGGTATTAGAAGGCGCTTCCTCTAATTTTTTACCCCTGGCACTACAGCCCATGAAGGGCTTAGGCCTATAATGCGACCGCTTCCCAGTCATTTGGCCTGCAGATATTGTGGTGACGCGTGGTCAGTGCATCGTATCCCTCGGCCGTTAATGTTGTTCTTCGTGACCGGGGCGCTGCCTCACTATCAGACAGCTACTCAATTGTCCTCACGAATCTGAATGCACACCGTTGCAAACCTCACGTCAGTGTCAAAAATCTCTGACGGAGCCGGGAATCGAACCCAGGGCCCCCAGTTGAGAGGCCGGCGCGCTACCCTGTTCTTATTGTGTTTATATATATCTTGAAAAAGATAGCAAATGGATTGGCATTACCTCCTATAGGGATTTATATAAAATCGGATGTCATACCTTGAGGTAGTGTTGCCATGGAAACGGACTTTCCATTAGTTCAGTTTATCAGAGCGAAGATAGTTTTCTGCGAATATCTTTGAAAATATTGGTTTTAGGGCCTTAAAAAGTGGTTTTCGGTGTCCCGTAGGGACCTACCGAGTATTTTTTCTCGCATCGAGGGGCGTAAAATGAGCTGTGTCCGCTCTTTATGCGACAACTTCGATATTTTGTCCCAGTTGAGTATTTTTAGTGACTTTTCTGTTATGTTGCTCGTTCCACGGGAACAATGATTTATTTCTGGGTGAAAGGCATCCTATATGTTATCCCAGGGTATAAGCTGTCTCCATTTCAAATTTCATCCAAATCCGTCCAGCCGTTTTAGTGTCAAGAGGTAACAAACTAACACACACACAGACTTTCACAATTATAATATATATAGGGATATAGGGATATAATATTTAACCATTATTTTTAAAATTATATTTTCACTTAGATTTTTAGTATGTCGAGTCACTCTGCGTCACTTTCTACTTAATGTTAAAATGTAGATCAAGTCTTGTACTTAACGTCTGTTATAATATTTTTTGCATCTTTTTGCAACTTACTTAGTTATTTTACGTTTTAGAACATGCCGCGCAACCAGTTCTCACACGTTTACAACTGTTTGAAGCACTGGGTTCGACGATTATGTCAAAAGTGGAACTTTGTGACTTTGTTAAAAGTAAATTAGGGGTAGAAAATTATTCTGAAGATATAACTGAATTCTTTATCCAACTCCTAGTCATAGACAATTTCTTGCATTTTTAGACGTAGAGTAAAAAAGGTCTTAACTGATGTTTATTATTAAGTAAACAAATTATATACGTTGCTTTCACTCTAAATTCATGATTAAAACGTAAAAATAATGTTGTCCCCCTGGATTTGGATTTTGACCCACTGTGCAGTGGTACGCGTACCACAGTTTGCGAAACGCTGGCTAACTCATACTCTACGACTGCCAAGGGGAGCTGAAAGCAAATTCGGAGATTTGAGAATCGAATCTCAGAGCCATCGTGAACAATAACAACAAGAAACTCGGAATATTGTTATTGTCACAGAGAGGCAGATGACCTCACTGCACCGCTCCTTAAAACAACAATCATCATTATTGTTGGACTGGATTTTCTTCCAATTTATTCAGAAGAAACAGATTTGTTAACTTTGTTGTTGTTGTTGTTATTGTTGTTGTTAATTCATTTAGGGATTAGAAACATCGTTGTTATTATGTCTCCTGTACTCAGGTGAGTGCTAATCCCTCCCTATATTATTCCGCTAAGGTCCCATTCCAGTTTTGTACCGAAAATAAGGTCGCATTAACACCAACCTACACATATGGGGTACCTACAGGTTCAGCATAACCGAATGCGTAAGCGAAACGCATTCACTTACTCTTTAAATGCCTCAAAATTAAATAAATACCTTAAAACATGTATATTTACAATGAAATAATGAAAGAATGCAACACGGTAACCATGGTAACAAAATCTCACAGGTCCATCTATTTCTGTAAGACGCAGTGCAATTCCATTTATTACATTACTGTGAAAGTTTCCAGATGGTTATAAGGTTATCACTGAACCAAATTAAGCTGTAAAATGCATCAATACATACAGTATAATGCGCTTAAGGGGGTCAAGGAGCACACTAGAATTTTTCACGCAATTTTCACGTGTGTGTGTGGTACGAAAGTATTTTTCATCCGACTATAAAGGGTCTCCGAAAACCACATTTAAGGGCCCTTAAATAACAGTGTCTGTGATATTTCCAGAAAACTAACTTCGATCTGATATACTGTAACGTTTTGGCTGCCCCTACTGTTGGGTGATAAATGTAACTGTTTACCTTTGCCTAAGCTATGTTGTTTTAATGGGCGCCAAGACCTCAATGCAATGTTGAAATCTAAATTTGTATTTAACAACGTCTAGCTCTGGCAGAACACATTCAAGACTCTATTCACTCAGATCGTGGTATGATTTGATCATTAACCCAACAAACAATTGTATCAGGAGAAGGAATTGGTCTATATCTAATGCTACCTACTGAAAGCAAAGATTGCATTGTAAAAGAAATGAATTTATTATATAAAACAGGTATAGCAAAATTAATAATAACAATAAGTTTAAAATTTAAATTGGAGCGTTGTGATTTGAATATTACCGATAGAAAATTACGTGAAAACGGAGTCTGATAAATTGATTTTACTCTTATTTCCAAGCTATGAAGTTACTGAATTATGAAATATAAAACAAAGAAAAATGAGAGATTGCGTATTTCTGCGTCATTAGCGCTTACCCCTGGAAATTGCCAAAGCATTTCCCTCGTTCTTGATGATGCTGTGTGCTTCCCACAGTCTCCTGGACGTCGTCATCTCCGTCGAAATTTGATGATATCCTGGTAGATTAGATAATTCTATGGTCCGTACATCGGACCCAAACTCTCGTAAAACCGCACTGGTTACGTTTTACAAAAGTTCGTCGCTAACTCCACTGAACATCGGAGCGTCACGCACTTGCGACCGTACACTGCAAGTTCTACACAGATTGTCCTCGTTTCACGGCGCGTCGAACGATATATGCACCTGTTGGCTCCCCCCCATGGTACCGTCTTCCAGCTTACGTTGTCTCCGCTGATTGGCTGAGCACGCCGCCACTTCCCCTCCTCCGGTTCATTACACTCCGCGGGCGAGAGGGAGAAGTCGTATTCCGTTTCAACAATTCGCCTCTTCTTGACGATGCGACCCAAGATTGCGTCATGCTTCTCGACAGGAATCAGCTTGTATTAGAATTCCCAGTGAGTCACGTCTCTCAAATACCCTAACTGACAAAACTCCGTAAAATTCCGTAATCAGATAATTTTCTATGATATCGTCGTTCGTAATAATTTGCTTGATAGCGTTTTCTAAGACATAGAAAACCTATCTGTATGCTTATAATTTTTATAAAATGCTCCGAAAATATATAAATAATAATTATAATAAATTAATAATAATAATAAATTAACATGAAAAATTCTCTTGGCTGAACAATTTGCCGCGTAAATAAATATAGAATGGCTTCCTACTGACTTATGCCAGTTGCATAAAAACCCCACGAAAAACACGTTACATATTCGCCTCGGATCATCGGATGATTTACCGTGACGACGGTCCATTATCCGATTATCCCAGACACGTTAATAAACCCCATCCAAAATACATATTACATAAATGAAATCACCCTAAATTACAGATATGTACACTCATAATTTTTCTTCACGCACTTTGCGTCAAAGTTTGTTGTCACTATGGATTGCACTTTGCAACCAGTCCAATGTTTTACATATAGAATAGTGTTCCATGGATATTTCCGCCTCTCAAATTGCTCTATGTTGGAGAAATAGACATAATTAATGTGTGAGCACTATGTATTTATGATGTCATATCACACGCATTGAAGGTGTTCTGATATATTTATATCACCATTGAACTTCCTAATTTCACTGGAGGTCCCTTCCTTATGGTGAAATTTAATCTCACTTATCACTGAGCACACGATCACACTATTGTGGCAGCGCCTCGTGACCATAATACTTAATCTCTCTTTAAAGCAGATTAAATTAATATTGACTTCTGAAAAAAAAACAGTAAATGCGCATTACATATAACACCAAATATTTCTGTGCCGTAATCGCCCTGTCTTGTTAAGTTCCCGTAGACCATATTCTACTTAATACTAGTTCTCAACACAGACCATTTCTCCTCACACAAATAATACCATTGTACAAATTATCTTAAATTACACACTTACAAATCTTACATGGCGAGGCCGTAAACAGAAATCACGTGTGCTGATATGTATGAGTTTCATGAAGGACTGTCTCGCCTTCTGATGGCCCATCTTTTGCCTCGTGGACGCCTTAAGCAAAAATACCCTGTCCAAGCGCTCACCCATCTCTTGGAGGCAAATGGGAATTCACCAGCGCTACCAAATTCTGGCATTGGTGTATCGAGACATTTTAGTGCTCAAGAGCATCCGACAATCCCGTCATATTTCCCTGTACCTTAAAAACTCTCATTTACTTACATACTACCCCCCTGTGTGACTTCTGATACGCCTGCCTTGAAGACCAGATCTTCCACGCACCAAATACCACACCTACTCATTTGATAGGCTGGCTCGCCAGCTAAACACACTCACTTTATGACACATATTTTCGTAGACTATGTATATTATACGTCCCGTATAATCTGTTTCCCTCACTATTCTCCAGCACATATGCTGTTTTGCCAATACGTTTGGAAACTATAAATGGGCCCTCGTAGAGATAAAAGAACTTGGACATGACTTTCTCTAGCTTATTTGACTGTTTCGGCACTCTAAGTAAGACTCTGTCTCCCGGCTCGAATAGGTCAAATTTAGTTTCTTTTTGTTGGCGAATTCTCTTTTGTGCTGACTTAGATAAATTCTGTTTCGCCAACTGGACAATGTAATCCATCCCCGGTTGCTTACCCTCATTTAATCCCAACACCCTCGCTAGTTCATTTTGTGGTCTTTTTCCGAAGTGAACTTCGTATGGCGTCAATTTCGTGCTCTCATGCTGGACAGAATTCAGCCAAGTCTCGACCTTGGGAAGATGTCCAACCCAGGCCGCATGCTTGTCATGCACTAGAGTCCGAAAAAGACGAGCCACTTCCCTTAATGGACGCTCTGCAGAATTACCCTGAGGGTACCTTACAGAGGAATGAACGTGTGTTATACCAGCATCCTGCATACTGGTTCTCCATTTCTTTGCAGTAAACTGTGGTCCACTGTCAGATAGTATCCTGAGAGGAATGCCAAACTCAGGTACATACTTATTAATGATCAGACGGCTACACGCTAGTCCCGTGGCTTTCCTTAGCGGATATAGCTTGACATACTTACTAAAAGCGTCAATAACTATAAAAATGTACTCGTAGCCGTACTGTCCTTTAACGATCGGGCCAAATAAATCCACACACAGTAGTTCGCCGGGACTACTGGTGAGAACTGCAGATCTCTCCCCCACTAAATATTTAACTGGATATTTACTCCTTTGACAGGTGTCACACTTAGCTAAAATCCTCCTAACATCCCTTCCCATTTTACTCCAAATGAAGTCACGACCAATTTCATAGAAGACCTTGGCAGCACCAAAGTGTCCTAATTCCCTATGAATGAACCAAATTAGCTCCTCCCGCAAAGTGGCAGGAACACATATTGCCCACCGATTATTCCTACATTTCCTTGCAAGAAGCCCATCCTGCATCTTGTACGTGAACCGTCCTACTTTCACATACTCTTCTTCACCTATTTCCAACCTAGCCAGTGGCTCCTTTAACTTAACGTCATCACGTTGCTCCACTAGCATATTTCTCAGTGTCTGTAACGATGCCCTGTTGCTACTGTCCACACATGCACATATTAAAATACCGTCCTCTGCTTTAACCACAGGATAATCCCTACATAAATTAGTGTCCCTCGATAGCATGTCTGCAAGAATGTTATCTTTACCTTTAATATATTTTACTGTGAATTCGTATTCCTGCAGAGCAAGAATCCACCTACTAACTCTGTTAGAACTGAGTTTACAAGTCCTCATATACAGTAATGCATGGTGATCTGTGTGGATCTCAAATTTCCCCCCTACTAAATACATTCTAAATTTCCCTAAACTGAAAACAATACCTAAAAGCTCTAACTCAGTAATCGTGTATCTTTTCTCTGCTGCAGTCAGTCCTCGCGAGGCTAAAGATACAATGCACAGATTACCCTCATCATCTTTCTGACATAATACTCCAGCAATGCCTATATGTGAAGCATCTGTCATAACCACATATTCCTTATCTTTTAACGGATATTTCAGCACTACAGCTTTCTCAAAACCTTCCTTCAGCGCTCTAAAAGCCTGATCATGCTTGGACTCCCATCTCCACCGAGTCCCACTTTTAAGCAATTCCCTGAATGGTTCTACCAACCCTGAGTATTTAAGAACGAACCTCCTGAAAAAGTTGCAAATTCCCAGGTAAGTTTTTAACTGTTTAACATTCTGTGGCACCTCTGCGTTAAGTATCTTATTAACCCTACTTTCTTCTGGTGTTACACCTCTACTCGACACTCTATGACCTAAAAATGTCACTTCTGACTGACAGAATGACGACTTAGACAGCTTCAAAGTGAACCCTGCCTGATCTAACTTCTGAAAAACTATATCTAAATGACGTAGATGCTCCTCAAAACTGCGTGAACTAATTACCATATCATCTCTGTAAATGGTTACAAACTCTCCTGTGTCATCCCCTAATGCGATGTTTAAAGCCCTAATTAAAGCAGCTGAACTACTCTTTAACCCATAAGGTGTTCTACAAAATTGATAAAGATTATATTTATGACTAAAAGCTGTAAATGGTCTATCTTCGTACATAAGTGGCACTTGCCAAAAACTGGAACTCAAATCTACACAAGTGAAATACTTCTTCCCCTCAAATGTTTGCATTAATTCTTCTATTGACATAGATTTCAGCTGATCTGAACTAATTCTACTGTTAACCAAACGAGCGTCTAAACAAATACGAACAGTGCCGTCGGTCTTGGGTACCGTTATCAAAGAATTAACATACGGACTGTTGGAGTGCTCAATAATCCCATCTTCAAGCATCTGATTAATTTGTGCCTCAACTGCACTCTGATAAGCGAAAGGTACAGGATATCTATGTCCTGTGAATACTGACCTATCAATAACGTTCAATGAATGTGTATAGCAATTGGCCATACCAATGCGATCCCCAAAAACTCTCCTATTACACAATAACACATCATAGAGCCGAACACATTGTTCCACCTCTATATTACCCTGAAATGCAGCATCACGTAACGAGTCCTCTAGACTTCCGTTCGTAATCACACTGCCCACAAAACATGGAGAACCCCGCTCTACGGCTGGCGATATCTCATTTAAAGTACAAATCACACCTACAATACTACTTCTCTGAATATGGTCATTGAACGCTACTTCTACTTCAGAATCTCCCCATTTAAATTTCAAACTCCCTACATCATAACATAAGTTACCAGACACTCTACTTAGCCACTCTGATCCCAAGATAACACTGAATACTAAATTTGGAATTACAAGGCAAATCTGCTTCTCTACATGATTATTAATTTTAATGTCTACTAAAACTTGCTTAGAAATTACTTTAGACCTCTTCCCAACAGCTGTGATAACAAAAGTGCTTTTAATTGGCATCTCCTCAAAATTTACTCCAGTTCCTTTCATTTTATCATAAAATGCACTACTTATGCAACTCTTCATACAACCACTATCAATTAAAACATCTGTGTACGCCTCGGACACGTTAAATTTAACTATGGGGCTCTTACTAACCACTTCCTGAATAATACCTTCATCATTTAGTTCATGTAATAATTCATTTCTTACATTTAGGTCATAGGGTTCCTGTATAATTGTATGGACAGGGCATGCTACAGACTGAGATTCTGACCTTACTTCGCAGCCTGGTTCGCGTTTAAAGAACCGCTACAGCTGGCCGTAGTACTACTAACTACTAAACTGCTCTGGTTGTTCTGGGCTGTGTTGTCATTGTTTGGCTGTATATTACTACCACTAGGCTGTCCTCTTCCTTGACCCCTATTCTGGTTGTAATTATTGTCATTATAATTTCTCCCTTGATTTCCCCTGAAATCATTGTTTCTCCCTTGATTTCCCCTGTAATCATTGTTCCTCCCTTGATTTCCCCTGAAATCATTGTTCCTCCCTTGATACTGATTACCATAGCCATTTCCTCTGTTCTGATTTAGCTGATTATTATTATTTCTATTTTGAGCGTTGGCCCCTTCGCCACCGTTCCCTTGAACTTCTTGATGCCTGGCTTCATTAGGTCTATTATTATTATTACCCTGGTTCCGATTGAAATTGTCATCATAACCCCCTCTCCCTAGTGCATCAAATGTGCTTAACAAATTTTCTACTTGTGATATAGTCTTTACATTCTGGATACAAGCAGCCTCCTTGATCCTATAGGGAAAGTGCCTAAGTAGCAACCTTACCACATCACTTTCCTCCTTCAAGCCATCCAGATATTTACACACTAATACCTGCCCTAAAAAGTATTCGGTCATGGTGGAGCTTCCTTTAGGGTTATATTTACCACACACTACTCCCTCACGATGCTGCGACTGAATAACCTCATTCCAGAACTTTTCACAGAATTTCATTTTAAAATCATTGATATCAGTAAACTTGTCTCTGTAGACAGCAAACCAATTCCTCGTTTCCCCCACAAACACTTGTTCTAAAATTTCAACTACCTGGCACCACTCAATACTACCATTTTCCAACCTCTCCCCGAATTTATTTTCTATAGTGTTCATGAACTCCATTGGGCACCCCTGTCGATTGCTGAACTTACCCAGTTCTACCTCCCTGTGTGTGCTATTCACAAAAACTGGCCTATTCTGACTATTTTCTTGCCTGATCCTAGCTTTTAATTTTAATTCTAATTCTGCGATTTTCTCCTCAGCCTTCCTCTCAATACTGTTTACTGTTAATTTAATGTTTCCTTCTGATTCTTCTACTTTATCATATAGCTTTGCTTGTTTCTCCTCAATCTTGCTAATGCTTTCCCTATTACTCTCTCTTAAATCATTTACTTCTGCAACTACTTGTGAGTGGACTTTCTCAATTCTACCCCCCAGCTGTTCCTTAACCTCTTTAGTAGCTACCTGAATTTTGTCAATTTCTCCCCCCAATTGCTTTTTGACCTGCTGTGTTTCCAGTTGCACTAGTTCTTTTAAATTTTCAGCCTGTGTACTGATTCTAATTTCCAACTCCTCCTGTACTTTTCCTAATTTTCTGTCTACATCTGCAATAATCTCTTTAGCCTTTTCTTCCATCACCCCCCTGATCTCACCTCTAATCAGTTCGAATTTGTCACTCATTTCCCTACTGTTTTGTTCTAATTTAGCATTTAAAGTTTCAGTACTCTCTCTATTTTCCTTACTGTTTTGTTCTAATTTTGCATTATTCTGTTCTAATTTTGCATTATTCTGTTCTAATTTTGCATTTAAAGCTTCTGTACTTTCTTTATTTTCCCTACTGTTTTGTTCTAATTTTGCATTATTCTGTTCTAATTTTGCATTTAAAGCATCACTACTAACTTTGTTCTGATACATGAACTCGAGAAGTAAAGTTTTTAATTCTGGTTGGCCGCCTACACTCCCTGTTTCAGTATCGGGATTTACCTCCGCTACCCCGGTACTACCATCACTTGACATACTGCTCGTATCATCATTCTCCAGTTGATGACCACTACGTAACCTCATCTGTCTTTCTTTCTCATCCCCCATAATGATATACACTGATAAAGACAAATAACCCCCAAAATACAGGCACAGAAATATATACCCTTCTCCTTCCACAAATGTTATTAGGTTTTCAGCCCCAAGTTGTCGGCGACAAATGTAACGTTTTGGCTGCCCCTACTGTTGGGTGATAAATGTAACTGTTTACCTTTGCCTAGGCTATGTTGTTTTAATGGGCGCCAAGACCTCAATGCAATGTTGAAATCTAAATTTGTATTTAACAACGTCTAGCTCTGGCAGAACACATTCAAGACTCTATTCACTCAGATCGTGGTATGATTTGATCATTAACCCAACAAACAATTGTATCAGGAGAAGGAATTGGTCTATATCTAATGCTACCTACTGAAAGCAAAGATTGCATTGTAAAAGAAATGAATTTATTATATAAAACAGGTATAGCAAAATTAATAATAACAGTAAGTTTAAAATTTAAATTGGAGCGTTGTGATTTGAATATTACCGATAGAAAATTACGTGAAAACGGAGTCTGATAAATTGATTTTACTCTTATTTCCAAGCTATGAAGTTACTGAATTATGAAATATAAAACAAAGAAAAATGAGAGATTGCGTATTTCTGCGTCATTAGCGCTTACCCCTGGAAATTGCCAAAGCATTTCCCTCGTTCTTGATGATGCTGTGTGCTTCCCACAGTCTCCTGGACGTCGTCATCTCCGTCGAAATTTGATGATATCCTGGTAGATTAGATAATTCTATGGTCCGTACATCGGACCCAAACTCTCGTAAAACCGCACTGGTTACGTTTTACAAAAGTTCGTCGCTAACTCCACTGAACATCGGAGCGTCACGCACTTGCGACCGTACACTGCAAGTTCTACACAGATTGTCCTCGTTTCACGGCGCGTCGAACGATATATGCACCTGTTGGCTCCCCCCCCATGGTACCGTCTTCCAGCTTACGTTGTCTCCGCTGATTGGCTGAGCACGCCGCCACTTCCCCTCCTCCGGTTCATTACACTCCGCGGGCGAGAGGGAGAAGTCGTATTCCGTTTCAACAATTCGCCTCTTCTTGACGATGCGACCCAAGATTGCGTCATGCTTCTCGACAGGAATCAGCTTGTATTAGAATTCCCAGTGAGTCACGTCTCTCAAATACCCTAACTGACAAAACTCCGTAAAATTCCGTAATCAGATAATTTTCTATGATATCGTCGTTCGTAATAATTTGCTTGATAGCGTTTTCTAAGACATAGAAAACCTATCTGTATGCTTATAATTTTTATAAAATGCTCCGAAAATATCTTAATAATAATTATAATAAATTAATAATAATAATAAATTACCATGAAAAATTCTCTTGGCTGAACAATTTGCCGCGTAAATAAATATAGAATGGCTTCCTACTGACTTATGCCAGTTGCATAAAAACCCAACGAAAAACACGTTACAATACCTATGAAGGAATGACAAACCCCTAACCACTGCACCAGTAGCTGAATTGATAAAGTCTGATTATTCATACCAAGGATAAATCAGTCATAGCATTCATGATTGAGATTTTGCTAAGTGTACTCTTTACTACTAGAATATTCCAGTCTTATTATACAATACGCTAAGGTGTATGTTTCACAAAACTCAAGCACCTAAACCAGAGGGAGTTAGAAGGTGTGGTTTGTACCAAAATCGTCTCAATAGTACAGGAAGAATCTTGCATTTCTTGAAAAGAGAACGGAAATATATGTATTTGATTATAAAGTGCTTATATTAAATAAACAAGACGATAGCCCCTGGCAGAACTCTGTCGTGTACAGCCCGCATAACACTACAGCCGGGCGGGTAGTCTGTACACATGGGGCGCAGACAACCTATTAAGCGAGAGTTCTCGCACGGGTCCGCTAGTATAATAATAATATCGTATGGCCTTGGGTGCGGGTGCAAGCTTGTTATTTGGCACCCAGAAGGCGGCTTGCATGTCGAACTTTTGTCGTTCCTTGGAGCACTATGAAAGTCAAGGAGGTTAGATATCTAAGCTCCTTGACACTATAGCGCTTTCTAGTAGAGAAAGAGGGAACTTTGTGTTGGAGGAAAATCACAAGATTAATTTGGCCATTATGAACACGGCTGACTGAATTCAAATGGGTTCTTTAACATGCCAACAACGTATGACATGCATGTCGTGATTTTTGTCGCCTTTCAAAAAATCACTTACCACGGTCAGGAGCGAACTTGCAAGCATAGGGTTGGTAGTCTGACACGATAACCCCTCACACACCGTGGCCGTGGCAAGCAGGTGAGTGCTAAACCTGTACGATAAACTGTGTCACTGTGATTGTTGTACTAGTGTATGTACTGTATTTGTAATTGGGGTAGGATTTGCGTAGGAAGTGGCCATGGCCTTAATTTAGGAACTATCACAGCACTTTCCTGGAGTAGAAGTAGGAAACCACGGAAATCCACCTCTAGGATGACTGAGCCCTCAGAACAGAATTAGGCTACATTTCTTGGCAGAGCCGGGAATCTAACCCGGGCCTCCGCTGTGACAGCTAAGAATACTAGTCACTACGGAATGAGGCGGACGACATTGTAATTCGGGTAAGGATTGGGTAAGGGGCAGCCGTGACCTTGATTTGGGTACTCTCTCGGCATTTTCTTACAGCAGAAGTGAGAAGCCACGGAAACTAGGATGACTGAGATGAGGACGGATGCCATCTATTCTCTTGGAGTGCTCCTCATTCCAACCCTGGTTGGTCGGTTGGTTGTTTGGTTGGTTCCTCAGTTTAGGGGCTGCGACAATGCGCTCATGTAGCCCCGTGTACTTTGGGTGTGTGTAGAATCTGTCTGATAACCGGTGTTAATTGTGATGGCTGTATTAGTGTGTGTTATCTGTTTTCAATTCAAGTGAGGACTGCAGACATTGAATTTATTCAAGTAGTTTCTACTTTTGCCGCCAAACGCCACCGCCAACGACTACTAGTTCAAAACTTGATTACCAGATGTCACCGCAGTCGGCTTCTGGCGACGAACGTCGGAACCTAAGAGCGTTTGTCGAATGTTTAACCTATATATAATTTAGCTTCACACAGGTGTAATTAGTGGAAGGTTCTTTAACATGCCATAAATATATGATAAGGGACTGCCGGCTTTACTTCCCCTCCAAAGGAAGGCATACTGAAGGAGTTTTAACGCTCTTAAAAAATCCGACGACTTCGGCCGGGTTTGAACCCGCGATCTTGGGCATAGAAGCTAAGCATGCTACCAACTACGCCATTCCAACCCTAAGACCACACATTATATAGTTTGAAGCCATAGTCGAGTGCAATAAGTGTCCAAGTGAACTGCTCTCAACCGGACCGCGTAAGACCTAACCAAGGCTTCATAACTTAACATAACGAAAATGGTTGTTTGGGTAGATTATATAACAAAATGGATCTTGGTCACATTGTGGTCGTTACGTTTCATACCCGGACGTCATTTGTATCGCATGGTAACGTTATTGGTCCTTATAACGTTATTCTGATATAGGTTATCGTAGAAACGATATAGTATTGTCCGACAGAAATAACGTTAATTGAATAAGTCTCTCGAAAAATATCCCCTAATACCGTTATTCGGACTAATAACGTTATTCGGATATCGGTTATTGTAGGAACGAAATGGTAGTGCTCACTAGAAATAACGTTATTTGAATACATCTCTCGAAAATTATTCCACCAATACCGTTATTCAGACTAATAACGTTATTCGGATATCGGTTATCACAGGAACGAAATGGTAGTGCTCACTAGAAATAACGTTATTTGAAAACATCTCTCGAAAAATATTCCCCCAATACCGTTATTCGGACTAATAACGTTATTCGGATATTGGTTATCTCAGGAACGAAATGGTAGTGCTCACAAGAAATAACGTTATTTGAATAGATCTCTCCAAAAATATTCCCCCAATACCGTTATTCGGACTAATAACGTTATTCAGATATCGGTTATCGCAGGAACGAAATGGTAGTGCTCACTAGAAATAACGTTATTTGAATACATCTCTCGAAAATTATCCCACCAATACCGTTATTCGGACTAATAACGTTATTCGGATATCGGTTATCGCAGGAACGAAATGGTAGCGCTCACTAGAAATAACATTATTTGAAAACTTCTCTCGAAAAATATTCCCCGAATACCGTTATTCGGACTAATAACGTTATTCGGATATCGTTTATATATTACAAACGGCATCATCGATTGAGAATGGCACCATTTTGATACATTTTGTGTTGGAGAACTCCATAGAGTAGAAAGAGTGGAAGTGTCACTTAGCGACCTACGTCATGTTAGGTTCTGAGTTTAGCCGCGAGGTTAATAAATACTCGGAAGTGCTTACCGTATTGGGGTATTGCAATTTTAGCCTACTTTTCACATTTTGCAAAAATAAGGGAAAAGTAGACTTATGAGATCAATCTGGGCAAATGTCTGTGTGCCTGTCCTGTCTGTCTGTGTGTGTGTGTGTGTGTATGTCCCCCTCTATCAACTTCTAAACGGCTGAAGCAATCAAAACAAAATTTGGTATGAGTAAAGATCTATACATGAATATCTCAAGGCCATATATATATGAAATTGATGTCAGTGCTACCAACTGCTGAAAAACTGCAATTGAAATTTGAGCTCCATGTTGGATATATTGGAAGGTATGCATGGGACCTATTCCAAAATTGGCACATATTACATAGATAATAATATTTCAGTTTAATTTCCAGGAGGCCATACATGACAGTGTTGCCAAATTATTCTAAGCCTGCTGATAGGTCAAATTGTTAAATGCATATAACTTCTACACTATCAATTGGATTTCAACCACATTTCGTATGTACTATGTGTACATAAACAGATATGACTGAGCGTATTTTTAAGAGCCACCAGGGCTGCCAACTGTTAATAAATGCTCTCTCTATGTTTCTATCCAAATACTAATATATCAGAAACTATGCAAGCCGACATCTTTAAACTATGCACACATGTAGTACCTAACATTCTAGATCAATTTGGAGTACCTAATATACGTCAGTGCTACCAACATGATTCTATGCCTGCAGATAGGACCAATTTTTAAATACATGTAACCTATATACTATCAATTGGATTCCAACCAAATCTTGTATGTACTATGGGTACGTAAACAGATATGACAATGCGAATTCTTAAGAGCAACCAGGGCTGCCAAATGTTGATAATGGCTGTCTCTATTTTTGTACACTAATATCAATATATCAGAAAGTATGCAAACTAGCAACTCTAAACTTTGCACACGTATAGTACCTGACATTCTAGATTAATTTGGAGTAACTAATATATGTCAATGCTGCTAACATGATTCTAATCCTGATGATAGGTTCAATTCTAAAATGCATGTAACTTCTATACAAACAAATGGATTTCATCCAAAATTGGCACAACAATAGATCATAATATTTCAGATTATTTCTGACCAACACATGCATGACATTGCTGCCAACATGATTTTACGTGCACTGATAGATCCAATATCTAACTGCATGTAACGTCCATGTTATCCATTGAACTTCAACCAAATTTTGTATTCTGTACCTTAAGAGATGGAACTAAGAATATATTAAGTCACCTGGGCTGCCAACTGTAGTGCTCTATTAGGCTACTTTATGCCAGGTATATTTAGAATTAATTAGAAATGTTGATATTACCAACTAATTTCGTCATTAACTTAGATAGTTCCATATAAATTAATCATTGGCATGAATCTTAAAGTTTAAGAAAAGTAGACTCTTTAGTTCGTCACGGAACTTCTTGTTGAACTAGTGAAAATGGCGAATGTCCGGAAAATAACTATTAAATGCGATTTTGAAGAAAGGAACAACAGACCGACACCAATTGAAATACATAGGCTTAGGTGGATAGCAAACGACCTGAGGCTTAATAGAGATCAATTCTAGCGAATCAACTAGACAACGGGGAAAATTCAGTGTACATTAAATTAGTGTCCACCTTACTGTATGAAAACATATTATCTCGACATGAAGGTGTGATATCCTTCCGGCTAGCTAGCGGTAACACCACAAAGACTCTTTGACAAAACGTGTGCTTGCCTGTTTAATCTACCTCCCGAAGTCAACATCGAAAGGCTCTCCCGCGTGCTTTCTACGTATGGAGTTGTCAAGGACATACGGAATGAGTGCTGGAATGAAGTATACGAATTTTCTGCTGTAAGTAATGGCATACGTATTAATAATTGAACTTAAATACCCCATTCCATCATATTTGACGGTCAATGATTATAAAGTTCTGTTAACATATGAAGGACAAGCTAAGTAGCCTATTGCTTTTATTGTAAAGAAACTTCCCACTAACAAATAGACTGTCTGAACAGAAGGAATCGCCCGGTAGGCCTACTTCATGTCAGACAACAAACCTACAGCACGGTGCTCGATGAGTCTGATGGGAGTAGGAAGCTAAGCAACACTACGGACATGGAAACTGCAGTACTTTCCCCTGAATATCCAACCATATCAGAGGCACTTGATAACAGGCCCCATTCTACGAACACATATAGCATTGCGGAAGTAACTCAACCATCAGATAACGTAGCTGAAACATCCATGACTACTTTACATACAATGAAGAGGGAACTGTGACGTCACGATCGGACGGCATGGGTAAGACACACACCAGCCAGCCAACACAGCATTCTGTAGAACAGCCAGATAACATTAAGGCTAAATGTCCCGATTTTTAGCCTACTTTTCACATTTTGCAAAAATGAGGAAAAAGTAGACTTATGAGATCGGGCAAATGTGTGTCTGTCTGTCCTTCTATCTCTCTGTCTGGCTGGCTGTGTGTGTGTGTGTGTGTGTGTGTGTGTCTATCAACTCCTAAACGGCAGCAGCAATCGAAACAAAATTTGGTAGGAGTAAAGATCTATACCTGAATATCTCACGGCCATATTTGAGAATGATGTCACTGCTACCAACTGCTGAAAAATCGCAATTGAAATTGGAGCTCCATGTTGGGTATCATGGAAGGTATGAATGGGAGCTTTTTCAAAATTGGCACACGTATAGATAATAATATTGCAGTTTAATTTCCAGGAGGCCATTCATGGCAGTGATGCCAAAATGATTCTAAGCCTGCTGGTAGGTCCAAATTTTAAATGCATATAACTTCTACACTATAAATTGGGTTTCAACCAAATTTCGTATGTGCTATGTGTACATAAACAGATATGACTGGGCGTATTCTTAAGAGCCACCAGGGCTGCCAACTGTTAATAAATGCTCTCAATTTTTTTAAAACCAAATACCCATATATCAGAAAATATGCAAGCCGACAGCTTGAAACTATGCACACGTATAGTACCTGACATTCTATATTAATTTGGAGTAACTTATATACGTCAGTGCTACCAAAATGATTCTAGGCCTGCTGAGAGGTCCAACTTTAAATACATATAACTTCTATACTATCATTTGGATTTCAACCAAATTTCGTGTGTGCTATGTGTACCATAACAGATATGACTATGCCGATTCTTAAGAGTAGCCAGGGCTGCCAACTGTTAATAAATACTGACTCTATTTTTGTTTCCCTAATATCAATATATCCGAAAGTATGCAAGCCAATAGCTCTAAACTATGCACACGTATAGTAGCTGGCATTCTAGATAAATTTGGGGTAACCAATATAGGCCTACGCCAGTGCTGCCAACATGATTCCAAGCCTGCTGATAGGTCCAATTTTGAAATGATTGTAACTTCTATACTAACTAATGGATTTCATTCAAAATTGAGACAACAATAGATCATATTATTTCAGATTATTTCTGACAAATACATGTATGTCATTGTTGCCAACATGATTTTACGCGCGCTGTTAGATCCAATGTTTAACTGCATGTAACGTCCATGCTATCCATTGGACTTCAAACAAATTTTGAATTCTGTACATTAAGAGATGGAACTAAGAATATAGTCAGTCACCAGGGCTGCCAATTGTAGTTCTCTATTAGGCTACATTATGCCAGGTATACAGTATTTCGAACTAATTAGAAATTTCTATATTGCCAACTTAATTTTGTCATTATTCTAGATTGATTCATATAGATTAATCATTGGCATGAATTTTAAATTCTAAGAAAAGTAGGCTCTTTAGTTCGTCACGGAACTTCTTGTTAATTTTTAATTCTGACACCATGTAGCAGCACCAAAGTGAGACAATTTCTTTTTTAAGTTTTCTCTTGAATGGAAGCTCGTATTTGCGATGTGAAAACCACTTTGCATACTAGAGTGCAATAGAATTGATATTAATTCAATGCATGTCCAAAAATGTGAAAAATAAAAACGTTATTAGCAGGTTTTTTATATTTCTGCTTAAAATAGGAAAAAGACCTGGTAATATGAAAACGGAGATTTATTTCCTGATTCCAATGCATTTGTAGCCTACTTTTCACATTTTGCAAAAATGAGAAAAAAGTAGACTTATGAGATCGGGCAAATGTCTGTCTGTCCGTCTGTCTGTCTGTCTGTCCGTCAGTCTGTCTGTCTGTCTGTCTGTCTGTCTGGCTGGCTGTGTGTGTGTGTCCCCCCCCCCTTATCAACTCCTAAACGGCTGCAGCAATCGAAACAAAATTTGGTAGGAGTAAATATCTATACCTGAATATCTCACGGCCGTATTTGAAAATGATGTCAGTGCTACCAACTGCTGGAAAATCGCAATTGAAATTTGAGCTCCATGTTGGATATCATGAAAGGTATGAATGGGAGCTTTTTCAAAATTGGCACACGTATAGATAATAATATTGCAGTTTAATTTCCAGGAGGCCATTCATGGCAGAGTTGCCAAAATGATTCTAAGCCTGCTGGTAGGTCCAAATTTTAAATGCATATAACTTCTACACTATAAATTGGATTTCAACCAAATTTCGTATGTGCTATGTGCACATAAACAGATATGACTGGAAGTATTCTTAAGAGGCACCAGGGCTGCCAACTGTTAATAAATGCTCTCATTTTTTTAATCCAAATACCCATATATCAGAAAGTATGCAAGCCGACAGCTTTAAACTATGCACACGTATAGTACCTGACATTCGATAATAATTTGGAGTAACTTATATACGTCAGTGCTACCAACTTGATTCTAAGCCTGCTGAGAGGTCCAATTTTAAAATGGATTTCACTCAAAATTTACACAAAAATAGATCATATTATTTCAGATTATTTCTGACCAATACATGTATGTCATTGTTGCCAACATAATTTTACGCACTGTTAGATCCAATGTTTAACTGCATGTAACGTCCATGCTATCCATTGCACTTCAACCAAATTTGTTATTCTGTACCTTAAGAGATGGAACTAAGGATATATTCAGTCACCAGGGCTGCCAACTGTAGTTCTCTATTAGGCTACATTATGCCAGGTAGCCTATACAGTATTTCGAACTAATTAGAAATTTCGATATTACCAACTTAATTTCGTCATTATTCTAGATAGATCCATATAGATTAATCATTGGCATGTATCTTTTTTTAATGAAAAGTAGGCTCTTTAG
The DNA here is from genome assembly GCA_946902985.2 of Meconema thalassinum. Taxonomy (NCBI): domain Eukaryota; kingdom Metazoa; phylum Arthropoda; class Insecta; order Orthoptera; family Tettigoniidae; genus Meconema; species Meconema thalassinum. The sequence goes on along the minus strand of OX336388.2, from coordinate 427,842,769 downwards.
TTCGTTACGGAACTTCTTGTTCATAAATAAAATCGGGGGAATGGAATCGTCAGCATTAGTTTGGGAATCGTTTATTTAAAAGGGTGGTAGGAGTAGCGGCGCCGCTTCACAAGATCTCTTGCGCAAGGAAAATGATGAACACGCCGAATTGACGAATAGCGTATTGTAGTTCGGCGAGTTACATGTACCTAGGTACAAGTGCCTAGGCGCGGAACAATATCTGAGAAATAAAATTATAGTAATGTCACGCTTATGTAACGTTTACACAATGTGTTTGTACAGATGCCTTTCTTACTTCCTCAAACATTCTTGTTGTTGTTCTTGTTGATAATAATACATTGTAGGGACTTGGGACATCTTGGTCATCAGTCGCGTGTAGTTGACTATGTGTGTTACTGTATTGGAGTCAGGGATGGGGTAGGTGCCCTGAGTCTTCAAGTAGCCTAAGGTACTATCTCGGCATTTACCTGGAGGGAGTGAGGAAAACCCTGGGAAACACAAGACACAACTAAACTTCACGTGCAACCACAATGGTAGGTTAAGGAATTTCTGAATGGCAGTAAGCATCTGCTGTAAGAAACATTGTTTCAGTTCCTTAACTTTTCTTTCGTTCAATACGCCAATACACAAGCTCCGCTGGGAATTTTCTTCGCTTTCTGTGGGCGTACAAAGGAAGTGGATATTTATGCAGGACGCTTGCACCTAGACAACATGGCACTTGACTGTCGTCAATATTTACGGAGATCAATTTTCCATTTTCACAATGGCTACGTCTTACTTTTCCACACAACGCATTGTTTCCATTTGAATTCGAACTTGCTTCTCCGAAAGAAAGTTGTCACTGAATAGTTCGTGCTCTTGTACTCTTACACTTATATATTAGAAGTTTAAAAAAAGACTAAACCCGTGGCGCGACAGCCGTTGAAGGGCCTAGGCCTACCAAGCAACCAACCGCTGTTCAGCCATGTAGCTTGCAGATTGTGGGGTGACAGATAAAATATCAGTGAAATCAAAACTGCTCAGTACTTAACAGATTCTCTAATGCAAGCGTAAAGAAATATATAATTTCAAATATAAACTAGGGGCCTGGCTTCCTTTTCTTGGTACAGTACTTAGTCGCATTCCCCCCTGGGATTTCGTGGTATGCCCTTGAACCAGGGCTGACATGCAAAACGAAATGCATGGCTGTGGGGGCGAATATATTTGAATTTCGCCGTGAGCGCGATACTCGGGAGCGAAATGATAATGATCGTCGGCGGGAAATTAAATCGAAGAGAAACTTAATTCGAAGTGAAATGACGTAGCGAAATCAACGCGAAACTTAATAGCAACGCGAAATTACATTGTGCAATTGAATAAAATTTCACTCCCGGCGCGAAAACAAATTCGTTACAATCTTTTAATTTCGCTCCCGGCGCGTAATACAATTCATTACAGACTTTAATTTCACTCGCGGCGCAAAATAAAATTCGATACAGACTTTTAATTTCGCTTCCGGTGCGAAATAAAATTCGTTGCAGTCTTTTAATTTGACTCTCGGCACGAAATACAATTCATTACAGACTTAATTTTGCTCGCGGCGCAAAATAAAATTCAATACAGACTTTCAATTTCGCTTCCGGTGCGCTCCCTGCGCGAAATTAAACTCGGTTACAGACTTTATATTTCACTCCCTCCGCGAAATACAATTCGTTACAGACTTTTAATCTCGCACCCGGCGTGACATAAAATTCCTAAACGGTATTTAGTTTCGCCCTCCGACGTGAATTTAAAATGCATGGAACATTTAATTCCGTTGTTGAAATTAAGATGTATTCGCTTCGAGAGTTAAAATATGTTCGGTGCGATGTTCAAAGTCTTGACGTTGGCAGAAGTAGCAGTCTTACCGCACACCGCCTGCACAATCTGTCGGGCTGCAACAGCAACGTGAGTCATACAATGGTCATCACTCCAGTGCAGGAGAAAGTCAGTGCTATGGCATCAACATCACCATTGTCGTTGACTGACCTCGGACTCATGGCTGACTCTCCCTGACGTTCATAACGCAATACTTTGAGTACAATGGGACAACAAGTACCTCTACTTGTTCCATAGCGAACAAGAAGACGAATGTGTTGTGCGAACAGACATTCAAGATAAGTGAGGAACTCCCATTACAATACAAATTATCAGTTGTAACTCTTCAGTCAGTCAATACTAATTTGCCCAATAACAAGGCGGGGTACAATGTACAGTACATGTACTTAACACTCACGGAAAACTTTACATGTATTAGTTTATGGTCACTATTATAATGCAGCAATTTTAGTGATCTTAAATCTAATACATGTAATTATTTTCAGGAGTGTTACTTACATCTTATATACGATGTATCCCACCCAGTTATTAGTCCAGTCAAATTAGGAATTTTTGCTGTATTAAATCGTGAAGTTCCAAATATATTCAGGAATGTGTAGGGGGAGGTCCCCTGAACAACACCTAATAAAGTCCCGTCAATTTCAGGGGGGGGGCGGGGCAGAGGGGGGCTCAAAGCCCACCTTTTTTAGATTTTGGCGTATAACTTTAAAACGGTGCGTCGCACACATATATTTATACTTTTCAAACATAAAGTAAATTAAATGCTCTACAAAATGGTGTATTCATATTTATCTCTGTGTGTTACCGTCTCCGAGATATGAGCCGATGAATATAAAATATTTGCAGAAAAATGTGAAGCGCCTCATGTTTCTCGTCTAACTTGCCCGTCCAATCCGTTTGCCTTCCATTTTACAGGAAACTCGTGGGGAAGGAAGTTGTAGAACATTACATTTCCTTCAGAATATATGTACTTATGCTAATTTATCTCCGACCAGTCAAACGTTAGAGCGTTTTGACTTAACGGTGTCGGTTTCGAGATTTTGCTAGTGAACTGCTCATTAGTTTACTTCCGTTTTCAACGGATTTAACTCTCTGTATCACGTTATTTATTGATTATGTAAACATAGATGGTATTATCAACCATATAACTAATAATATATACCTAGAAAGTACATGAACGCAGTGGCGTATGTAGGATTATGTTTCGGGGGAGGCCAGAATTTCGGAAAACAATTTCGTTTTTATGGAAATGAAAACATGATCAAGATCTAAAAATTTACAGTCCAGCCCATCGGAGTATGTATATGTTCTGAAAAGTTTGTTATATTTTGTTGTTTATATTCTTTTAAAAAATTATAAGTTATAAGTGACATTCTTTTATTAACAGCACTGTTACCCTCTTAAAATAAAAATAAATGCACTTGCTGGAAAAATTTGATGTTCAATAACAATTTGTTGTGTTGAACCTGTAGAAACACACTGCACGAGTTATATAGAGCAGGTAGGTGGCAATGAAGACAAGTTTGCTTTCATCGTGGCTGACGATTTGACGAAGCACATCTACGCGTGAATAGAACATAATAGAATATTTATTTATCAAACAGCATGCTTCAACGAAGTTTGTACATGTAACACAAAATGAAATGTACCTGTGATAATTGAGGTCATACTCGTGGAGTGGTGTCGAATACATCAGTAGGAACATATTTTGTTCCCTAGCTTCATTGATGTCTTCTGGCGTGGACGTGGAGCCATAAACATTTCAGCGATGCTTTCGGTTTCGTTGCTTTACTTTTCCCAAAATTAGCGGGGCGGTATCACATCCAGTGAAGCTATGGATTAATAGAATGTACTGGCAGAATGGCAAGGCCTGAAGTTGTTGGGAGAAGTACAGTCAGTCATCTGTGTTGCCTCGTCCAGGCTCCAGGAAAAGGACATTCGTGTCTCGTGGTGTGAGTGCCATGAGTAAGACGAGCAGGTCTACGTCATCGACAACTACCATCGCAGTTGAATGAGGGGTATTTTGTAATCCACGCTTGACAATGCTGCAGTAAGTGTCTCCTTTGGCTATGGTGAATTGTATACATTTTGCATCCCAGGCCTGCGCTAACATAGTTATCAGCTTAATTTTGTTCTATTCGTTGTAAAGGAAGTTTTCCTGCTTAACAGTAGCCACCATGTTCTCATCAAAGTCTGTTTCACTGATGTTTTACTTGATGCTCTTCGATGTTGTTCGCCTCTTTTCGTGGAACTTGTGTCTTCATCAACGTCAAACACAACAGCAGAGTTGTAACAGTAATGGTTGATAACGTAAGACACATATTGGTTGAAGATAAAGGCGAACTTAGTGTCGTTCCACTTTACCCTATGAAGAAGAAAGTCACCATCGATTACCGTGAAACAGATCTTCAGGTTGGTTATTTGACTGCATGAAGGAAAGGCATCGTAGAGAGTGGCCTTTTTCGTTTTCCTCATGATCCCTTCGTCAAAAAGAGTCGTGGGATATGGGGCTAACTCACACTTCAACAGTTCCTCCACATCCCCTTCAGTTCTCTTGTTAATTAAGGTTCTCTGGAAAATCATTAAAGGCTCGACCACCACTACATCATTGTCCAGTTTGATAGTGTTGCTCATAGCAGGCAAACGGACTTCTGGGTTTTTCTTACACTGCTTAATTTCTGCAAAGTTACTTCCAACAAAAGTCCCCTTTGTAGGGGTTCCGATTCCCAATGGTTGGCAAGAGTTGAAGTTGATGGGTACTATTACTCCGGTTGAAAGGGACATCAAAGAATCACGTACAGAAAAAGGCGGGTGATCAGCCAACTACTGTGCAAGCTTCCTTCTGTCTTGGTCATCCCTGCTCATTCGTGATGCTCAAAAGTTGACATGCTGTTCTCCACTTACAGAATGGACTCCGGCAAAATGCTCTACGCTTAGTGAAGAACCTATGGCTGTACCTGTACGAGCCCCTCCAACCCATTTCGCCAACACAGAATCACTCATGCCTCTCCATCGTGTTAGACCCCCCTTCATTCTTCACATCACACATCAGTGTCACTTCAATCGCCATATCAGACCACACTCCAGCCATTGGTATCAGTTCAAATAGCCACGATCTTTGGAGTTTTCAACCGTACCGGATTGGGAAAGGGATCAGTCACTTAGGCATATCCCATGGTATCTCATATTCCAGAAGATTATTTCCTTTCCTGGGTCGTCAGATATCTCGGAATATTTTTATTATTCCTTCCGTTTAGGTCGTCTGTTGTCCACAATTGACGGTTTTTAATTCGATGTGTCGCCGTCTCTGTCTTTACTATCTCCCAGTATCAATTCTTTCCTCTACTTCTGTCTTATATTCTTATTTGTGGAATATCATAATAAACTTAGGCCTACTTACCTTAATATTATGTAAACAGTGTATTAAGTACATTCTATTTCAGATGGGGAGGGGTCTTATACATGCATATTAAAAGGATATGAAAAAATATTCGCCGTTTGAAAGGCCTACTAGATTTTTAGTGTTTATTAGTGTTGCAAATTAACAGTTGACACACATACTTTCATATATAATACAGGGTGAACAAAAAATGCCGCACTTGGAGGTCGGCATGCGGTTCCTCGTCGAAATTCACGACAAAAGTTTATGTTGCAAATCCTAGGCCAATAGGTTTAACAGAAATGCATGTTAAGAAACGAGGCCCTGTCAACGCTGTAACTACATCTAGCGTGGCCAAAAACAGCTCGCAGGAACTCGGTGCTTGATCTGTATACATTCCGATGCACTGCAGGATGTGACAGTGTTGCCAGCTCTCTCTCGTTTTCATACTTGTGTTTTCAAACAGCACGCGATCCGATTTTGCTATTGAACCTTTTGTCTTGCAATTGGATGAGGAATCGCATGCCGACCTCCAAGTGCGGCATTTTTTGTTCACCCTGTATATATTTTATATTAGTTATATGGGTAATAAATACCATTTATGTTTGCAGAATCAATAAATATCGTAATACAGAGTGTTAAAGCCGTTGAAAACGGAAGTAAACTAACGAGCAGTTCACTAGCAAAATCTCGAAACCGACCGCCATACGTCAAAACGCTCCAACGATCGACAGATCGAATAAAAATTAGCATACGTATATATATATTCTCGAAGGAAATTTAATGGTCTACAACTTCCTTCCTTACGAGTTTCCTATAAAATGGTAGGTAAAAGGATTGGATGGGCAAATTAGACGAGAAACGTGAGGCGTGCCATATTTTTCTTCAAATATTCCATGTTCACTGGCTCATATCTCGGAGACAGTAACACATAAAGATACATATGATTACACCATTTTGTAGGGCATTTAATTTTCTTTACGTTTAAATGGTATACAAATTTCTCTGCGATGCACCGTTTTAATGTTATGCGCCAAAAACTAAAAATGGGGGCTTTGAGGCCCCCTCTGTCCCCCACGGCACCTGATATTGACGGGACTTTATTAGGTGTTGTTCAGGGGACCTCCCCCTACACATTCCCGAAACATTTGGAACTACATGATTTAATGCAGCAAACGCATAATTTTTGGTCTAATTTGACTGGACTTTATCGGGCAAATTAGTGTTGAAGGACTGAAGAGTTACAAACAACAGTAAATCGTCTGTGGTAGTACCAGCGGCGTATATGGAGTTCTGTTTCGGAGGGGGGTTAAAACTCGAACAACAGGGGTGAGGGGTCATTCCTCTCATTTCTACATTCCTTACTACTTCCTTCTTACCCTCAGCGCATTTATACTGACCACGGCACGACATCAAACCCCTGGGCCACGTACAGTATTTCGTTTCGCACTGCAATTAGTTTTGCGTCGCTTTTCACTATGTTATTGTGCTTTGAATTAAATTTTGCTTCCATTTTAATTTTCGCGCTGACAATCAATATCATTTCTCACCCGAATATCGCGCTCACGGCGAAATTAAAATGTTAACGCTTCCACAGCCATTTTGTTTCGCATATGATTACACCATTTTGTAGGGCAACAGGAGTGAAATTGTATTCCTTTGAACAATTTAATTTCACTAATTTCACGCTGGGAGCGAAATTTAAAGTCTGGTACGAATTTTATTTCGCACCGGGGGCGAAACTAAATGCTGTTTGGGAATTTTGTGTCATTAAAATAAACCGTGGCACTACAACCCATGAAGGGCCTAGACCTACCAAGCGACCGCTGCCCAACCATTAAGTCTTCAGATATTGGTCAGCACATCGGGTTCCCTCGGCCGTTAATCTTGGTTTTCGAGCACACCGTTCCAACCCACACGTCCGTTTCTAAAATCACTAACGGAGCCGGGAAGCGAACCTGGGACCCCCAGATGAGAGGCAGGCACGATACCCCCAACACCATGGGGCCAGCAATTTTTGTCATACCAGGAGCAAAATTAACAGTCGTTAAAAAATGTTATTTCACGCCGGGAGCAAAATTAAGAGACTGTAACGGTTTTCATTTCGTGCCAGGAGCGAAATCAAAAGTCTTATAACGAATTTTATTTCACGCCAGGAGCAAAATTAAAAGTCTGTAAAGAATTTTATTTCGAGCCGGGAGTGAAATTGAAAGTCTGTAACGAATTTTATTTCGTGCCCGGAGTGAAATTCTCTGCAATGTTTTTTTTATTTCGCGCCGGAAGCGAATTTAAAAGACTAACGTTTTTTATTTCACGCCATGAGTGAAATGAAAAGTCTTATAATGAATTTTAGTTCACGCCAGGAGCAAAATTAAAAGCCTGTTAAGAATTATGTTTCTAGCCGGGAACGAGATTAAGAGTCTGTAACGGATTTCATTTCACGCTGGGAGCGAAATTTAAAGTCTGGTACGAATTTTATTTCGCACCGGGAGCGAAATTTAAAGTCAGTGATGCATTTTATTTCGCCCCTGCAGCGAAATTAAATTTCTGTTTATATTTTTATTTCGCGCTAGGAGTGAAATTTTATTCCTTTGAACAATTTAATTTCGCGACGTTAATTTAAATTGATAATACATTTCGTTTTGCATGCCAGTCCTGCCTTGAATCGGTTTTGGTGGTGGCTCCATTTTTCACCTTAAATGTAAAACTAACTGCACATGGCGTTTATAAATGACTTACCAAATGGGATTCGCAGTGACTGTCGATTGTTTGCGGATGATTGTGTAATATATCGAAAGATACATGACTCACAAGACAATGCAGTACTTCAAGATGACCTGAACCTGGTCTATAAGTGGGCGATTGAAAATAAAATTAAAATAAACACAAGAAAATGTAGTCTAATAAAAATAGGGAAAGTGCGAAGGCAAGATTTTCAATATAACATTGGCTCAGAAATACTTGTAGAAGAAGATTCTTGCAAATATTTGGGCGTTCACTTAAGAAATGATATGAAATGGAATAGTCATGTAAAATGTGTAGTTTCTAAAGCTTACAAATCCCTGCACTTTGTAATGAGGGTATTAAAAGGAAGTAGTACCTCTGCTAAAGAACTAGGCTATTTGTCACTAGTAAGACCTATTCTGGAATACGCCTCGGCGGTTTGGGATCCATATCAAGTAGGGCTCATAAATGAGTTGGAAATGGTACAAAGAAAGGCCGCTAGATTTGTGCTCAGTGACTTTAATCCCAGGAGCAGTGTGAGCCGTACGTTAAAGAAACTTGGGTGGGAATCACTTGAGGCTAGGAGGATGAAATCTAGACTCGGCGCTATGTACAACACGTATACAAATCAACCAGCATGGGGTGAGCTTAGCAAACGTATGGAAAAGCCTACTTACATGGGTAGGAGCGATCATCCTTTCAAAGTTAAGGGCCGACCACAGCGAACAAACTATGGTAAATATTCTTTCGTAAACCGTGCCATTGATAATTGGAACTCTCTACCTGCCACAGTTTTAGAGCCTTTTTCCAAACATATAGGTGTGTTTAAGAAAAGACTGACCCTTTGTGTAAATACTCCAGTTTAATTGTTAGTGAATTGTTATGTACAATTATTTATTTGTTATGTATATCTAATTTGCCACCGGGGGACACAGCCCCAATTGCAAATAAACGAATGAATGAATGAATGAATGAATGAATGAATGAATGAATGATGACCGTAATGCTCTCCATCAGTCGTACCTATAAGTACATCGTACACCTAACGAACACTAAAAATAATACTGTTGCAGGTAAAATAAATTAAGTAAAAAGTCATTAAAGGGATCAATGAACTAAAATCAGGAAAAACATCATAGAAAACTAGAAGTAGTAATTTCAAACTGGTAAGATATCAAAGGATCACTCAGAAATATCCAGAACTGGCCAATAATTCAGAACTAGCCATCACAGTCACAGTCAATCACAACATCGGACTAGATGCTGAGGAATCCATACCGTCAGGTAAGGTCATCGCTCTCTCACTTGACTTTCGTTCCCCTCCCCCCCCCCCCCCCCCCCCCTCCCTCCCGTTCTCGCCGACCTTGTTCTACTATAGGCTACCACGCCTTTTGTTCCAAGTACAGTTACACTCTTATTCAAAAATTTCCCCAAGTGATCCCGACGATTCTATTCAACCGATTTAGGTTTTCGATACGGCTTTGGAATCAGTGAATAAAACTCAACTTTCTTATTACCCGCTCTTTTAAAATTGTAATAAGATATTTAAAATATAAACAGCAACTTTTCTGTTTTTGAAATAAAAAATTTAGCGATGAATTAATCTCAATTCTCCTACTAGACAGAGTACATAGCAGTTTTCAGATCGCAGATCGGAGGTCCCCTTTAAGAAAAAACAAGTAGTTCCGTGAAGAACTATACAGCCTATTTTCATATATCCTGCTCATGTTAATTGCCACTATCAACATACAAAATTTCAGTTTAATTGCTGTAACAGATTCGTAGATATTGAGAACCGTCTAAATATTTCAAATGGTCGCCAGGTTGGATTTTTATTTTTGTACTATTACATTAAGATTATTGTGTACGTGTGGTATTCAAACTTCAATCGCATGATTAGAACACAAGAAGTAAAAACGAGATTTTAAAATTACGCACAGCAGCCATCTTGTGATTATGCAAACAATTGAAATAAATTAGATGCCAATGGATCAACATTTGTATAAGCATTTAACGTGCTACGTTTCACGGCACTCTGATAGTTAATTCGCGAGAAACGTCCATTTAAATATTTATACATCGCGTCGCCGCCATGTTGGATTTGTGCTCACCAGGTTACTGAAAGTCCTATAGGTGAAAATATGTTCCTAGTCTCTATGAACATTTAAAAAAAAGTTTGGTTGCTGTAAAAGATTCATAGATATTGAGAACCGTCCAAATATTTTGGAAGCTCGCCATTTAGGATTGTTATATGTATAGGCCATAGAGTTATGTACCATCAAGGACAATTATTGCCTAGGTTCAGTATTCAAACTTTCACTTCGATCGCATGATTACGATACAAGAAATAAAAACTTAATTTTAAAATTTCACACAGCCGCCATTTTGAGGTTATGTAAACAATTGAACTAAATTAGACTCCAGTGCATTACAGTGTTTATAAACATTTGCTGTACCAAGTTTCATTACGTTTGGATAGTTAAATCGCGAGAAAAGTCTATTTAAATATCTCAATTTCGCTTGGCCGCCATGTTGGTTTTGTAGTCACCAGGTTTTTGAAAGCATCATAGGTGAACTTCTAGTAGTGCTCTTTATCACCGTACACAATTTCAGGGCGATATCGGTAACAGTTTCGGAGATATTGAATTCTAGTGAAATATTTCGCACAGCCGCCATGTTGGATTGGTGAGACGTAACGAAATTTCAAGGACACGGTCGAGGTCGCCGGGAATAGTGCTATGAACGTACCGAGTTTCATTGAAATCGCTCCAGCCGTTTAGATTTTATTAGGGTGACACACACACACACCTCACACACACACACACGCACACACACACACACACACACATACACACACGGACAAAAGGTGATCTCATAAGCCTATTTTTTCAAAATTGAAAATAGGCTTAAAAATAAATAAATTCAGCTTCGTTTGTGATGCCATTTGTTGAAATATTTTCTTACCAAAATGTCGGGACATTTAGCCATAACGAACCTGTCACTAATGACGTACCCAAAACCCAATTTACGTGGTCGAAAGACATGGAATTTCAGGATGCCATACAAGAAGAACGAGAACACTCACAAGTAATAGGCTTCCCAACAGTCTCAGTACATTCGAAGCACCCTCCAGCTAACAATACCGTTCGCTCCTAATTACTTCACGCGCAAAGCACAGACATAGTTCAGGAAACCCTATCTACTACATTGGGGGCAGAGTTTACATCCACCTCTGATGCTGCAATCAGTTTCAGTAAAAAAAAGTCACGGACGTCAGCGGAAGTGCCCTACCTCCACAAACAGGAGCTAAACCCATGGCCACAGATAAAGCCAACATTAATGAGATCCATGCTCTTCACATGAAAACTGTCAACAAAAACACTGCGAGGGAAGAAGTTAAATCATATTACACACAAACACGAAACGCATCACGTAGTCGCCGTAAATCACTGGAAGTGCACACCAGTAAAACATCACTCCAATGATCCCCTCAAATAATTGCTCATAGTCGTTTAAATGCACTCAAACATACTGATGCCTGTCATCGTCATCCTTTTGTTCTTGCATATGAGTGTCTTGCGTTGTTTTGCCACATTAAATATCAATGACATCATAAGTTTGACGACACGTTTTCTACTTCAGGATTTCTTTCAGGACTTTTGATATTGACACGTTATTGCTTCAGGGAGTAAATGATCCAAACTTAGACAGGTTGAGTGGGTACGGATACATAGCAAATATTGGCCCATCTCTCCGAGGCACAGCTGTCGTTTACAGATCAGGGTTAATTTATTGTTTCGGATGTGGAGTTGCACCCGAGTGGCAGAATAATTACTCTGCAATGTGAGGACACAAAAATTGTTAATGTCTACGCCCCTTCTGGATCACAAGGTCGTCTGGCAAGAGAACATTTATTTGAAGTTGACATCAGATACTTTCTCCAGGGCCCTATCAATACTATCATATTAGCAGGCAATTTTAACTGTGTTTTAAACACTCGAGATCAAACCGGCGCTTTCAACAACGGCCGCAGCCTCAAAAGTCTCGTAGACGGATTTAACCTCCATGATGTGTGGGAACTTAAACATGGAACATACGTCCAATTTACTTTCTATCGTGCCGTATCAGCATCTAGAATAGACAGGACATATATAGCACGAGGAATGAGAGATAGCCTGCATAGTTCCACAGAGTGCCAGTATCTTTCAGTGACCATCACGCACTGTTCCCTCAGTCATAGAAGAAGAACGTTCATCACTGTTCCATATCTTAACAAAAAGGCGTAAAGGGCAGCGAAAGACCATTACTAAACTTCGGGACGAGCATGGCTGCACTCAGTCGAACATGGATGATATCCTTTAAATTGGAGCAAAGTATTCCACAACATTTTTCTCCGACGTCCTACAAAATAGTGAGCAAACAGATGGGAGCATACATCAAAACCCACCCAGACTGACCGCAGAGGATGGATCTATGCTGGCAAGTGGTATTACTGTACCTCGGCAGAGATTTCCACAACACTACGCCCAACTCAACGTAACCGCTCTCCTGGTCCTGATGGAATACCATATGAATTTTATCAATTAATGTGGAATATACTAGGAAAAGACCTCCTTAAAATTTACCAGGAGATTAGGGGAAACCCACAAATTATAACTGAAGAATTTACTGCTGGAATTATTATTTTAATTCCGAAGATCATAAGACCACTTGGAATGGAGGATTTCAAACCTATCACACTTCTCAATACAGATTGCAAAATCTTTACAAAAAATAATAGCATCCCGAATCAAACCGCAACTGCTACCAATAATAGGGCAGTGGCAATCCTGTGCGACTCCAGGAAATAAATGTCATCTCGAACTTGTTGGTGTTAAGCAATATTATTATTGTAAATGGGAAAACTTCACCCAATCTTCCTCCTACGACACTAGTCAGTCTCGATTTTCAAAAGGCCTTTGATAGAAAAAAAAACACTCATTTCTATGGTCTGCAATGCGAACCTTCGGGTTTCCTATCGGGTTGATTAAATGCATTACAGGACTGTACAGAACAGCACAATCTAGAGTAATCATTAATGGACATCTAACATCGAATATACTCATCCGTAAATCTGTTCGTCAAGGATGCCCACTTTCTATGATCCTATTCATCATAGCACAGGAACCCTTCCTCCGGAGGAGGACGATCAATGAGAAGAAAGTGGCAGTACGAGCATATGCCGATGATGTATGTATTGTTCTCACAGACGAAAACGACGAAGACCGTATGCTGACTATCATAAACGAGCTTCAGGAAACATCTGGATCCCGAGTCAATCCAACGTGTTTCAGGGATTTTTTTCTGAAATCTTCAGTGCAATGTTTTTTAACTGACCTTCCGTGGAAATACACAGGAGTTCACTGGTCACTGAGACATTGCGTTAGTCGCTGATCCTAAAGTGAAACATTCCGTGAGACTATCAGAGATATTTTATGGTGCACTGAACATCATGTGTGCTTATTGCCATAGCCTTCACTGAGTTATTAACATTAGCTCAATGGAAAAAATATGGCCTGCTTTCCAGTTCGATTCCATGAATCTACCCACAGATCAAAGTTCAAACCCTGCCTGGGGCAACGTGATATACTTTTATTTTTCCCCAGTCTTATACTCAACCAAATTGATTATTAAGGCTTGTACATCTCGTTAAACATGGTTATTTATTACTATTATCGTTAGTTTACTGGAAAATCGGATAACTATTCCCGGGAAAGGCGAGTAAACTTTCACTGAAAACTTCAGTGGAGTTTCACTGCTGGAAAGTTCAGTGGATATTCACTGTGATTTTCAGTGAAGTTCCACTGAAGTCAGAACTGTGAACTTCAGTGATTTATATGGCCTTTAAGCCACTGATATAAACCGATATCTGAATAACGTTATTAATACGCATTGCACGATTAAGGTGCTCTTTTTTACGAGCGAAGATTTTATTTAACGTCCTTTCTGGTGGGCGCTACTTTGTTGTTCCTACCATAACCGATATCCGAATATTAGTCCAAGTTACGGTATTAAGGGATATTTTTTTGAGAGACTTATTCAAGTAACATTATTTCTGGCAACACTACATTTCGTTCCTGTGGTAACCGATTTTTATATATGTAGGCCTTAGAGTTATGTTCTATTACATGAAGATTAATGTGTAGGTGTATTAATCAAACTTCAATCGCATGATTAGGACACCAGATTTTAAAATTTCGCACAGCCACCATCTTGTGGTTCTGAAAACAATTGAAATAAATTAGATGCCAGTGGATTAAAATTTGTATAAGCATATACCTTACCAAGTTTCACTGTGCTCGGATGATTAAATCGCGAGAAACGTCAATTTAAATATTCAAATTTCGCGTCACCGCCAGGATGGAATTGTGCTCCCCAGGTTATTGAAAGTTCCAAAGGTGAACTTATGTTTATAGACTCTATCAACATGCAAAAATTTCAGTTTGACTGGTGTCATAGATTTTGTGAACCGTCTAAATATTTCGGATACTCGCCATGTTGGATTGTATTATACGTAGGCCATAGAGTTATGTATTATTAGATGACTATTATTGCGTAGGTTCATTATTCAAACGTTGACTTCTATCGCATAATTGGGACACAAGAAATAAAAAAATAATTTAAAAATTTTTCACAGCCGCCATCTTGAGTTTATGTACACAATTTAACAAAATTAGATGTCAGTGCATTACAGTGTATATAAACAATTGCTGTACCAAGTTTCACTGCGTTCAGGTGGTTAAATCGCCATAAAAGTCTATTTAAATGTTCAAATTCGCTTGGCCGCCATGTTCGATTTGTAGTGAACAGGTTTTTGAAAGTCACTTAAGTGAACTTCTAGCAGTACCTTTTATCACCGTGCAACATTTCAGGGTGATATCGGTAACAGTTTCAGAGATATAGAATGCCAGTCAGATATTTCGCACAGCCACAATGTTGGATTGGTGAAACATAATAAACTTTGAAAGGCACGATCGTGGTCGGCTAAAATAGTACTATGACCTTACCGAATTTCATTGAAATCGCTCCAGCCGCTTAGATTTTATTAGGTGCGGGAGGTGGGGGGGGGGTTTGACACCAAGGCCCTTGTAGGTAGTGCCTGTAGTATATTCTATCCTGTCGCACCCTTGTACTTTTGCTTCCAACACGATGAAGACACGAAAACATGGATCGCGTAACATTTCTGAAATGTTACAGATGCATCTTAGATCTATGTCGGTGATTCCTAAAGTTTGCAGTGAATCTCCTTCTTAATTATGTTGTTTGAACGTGAGCTAGGTTATCAGACACTCCGCAGTGTGTGCAGCATACGGTCTCACACATGAGCAACCTTTGCCTCCACCTATTTGTGCTTGGATACTCCCTTTCATGTGTTCTTCTGGATAAGTTGTTTTCCATAAAATATGGTGATTAGACAATTTCGCAATCAACCAGCAAGTTCATTTTGTTTTTTCCATACATCCGCTTAATCCTTAAGTCTCAAGTATTCCTTTGGTTCCTAACTAGTAAATCACCGTCTCCATCGTTACCACCATTTTCATCATCATCACCGTAATGGCAACCTCATTCGTTGTACAAACACAAATTACGCACCACGTCACCATGCCTTCAAGCAATTCTTGCACTCTCTGTATATATGTGGCACGGTCTCCCTACATGATGATTACTATACTTTGGATGTTCATTCACTGAAAATTGCGAAATCAACTTCGAGGTCTTCCTATGCCCAGAACATAGAATGCAATGAAAAGCATATGGTCTTAAATACGATGTGTGGATTACATATAAATATGCAATTGGATTAACTCACGATGGCTACTTGTAGCATTGGCCTTTGAGAATATTTTACGGAAGCTATTCTAACAACTCTACGAGGTGATTTTCTCTCAGAGTAGCCATATGAATGTTCGAATTGCAGAATAAGAATGTAGAAAAAAGGAAACACGTTCCCACTGACCTGGTGCAAGTCCTCGAAATGAACACCCCCTTGATGACTTACGTATCATCGACACAATTTCAGTACCTCAAACCGAAATTAAATTTCTTGGCAGGGCAGGGAATCAAACCCGGACCACCGGGGCGACAGCCAAGAATGTTAGCCGCTACACCACAAGATGATATCTTTCATTGTCAGCGCAATATATTGCACGATGCCATGTAATTTCTGCACGAACTATAATAGTGTACATTCTTCGTACTTTTGGCATTACATAGCCCCTGGTAAGTTAAAGAGATGGTTCGCATACCATAACCCAAGAGCCGAATAGTTCCAATAACCAACAAACAACCGAAAGAAATACCGACAAGCTGGTAGAAAGACAGACAACATATTTTGTAATTTTCAGAGCAAAATAGTTTTACAATGAATAGCACTCTTGGTCTCCATACTGTAGAAATAATGAAAATTGTCCTAAAACTCCAAAAGTTAAAAGGATTTCATGTCAACTTGCTTATTTTGCCGTATATCTTATGTGTAGGTAAATTCGATGAGTTATTGTTCCAGGCGATGTTGAAAATACGAATAAAAGACATAAATTA
The DNA here is from genome assembly GCA_946902985.2 of Meconema thalassinum. Lineage (NCBI taxonomy): Eukaryota > Metazoa > Arthropoda > Insecta > Orthoptera > Tettigoniidae > Meconema > Meconema thalassinum. The sequence goes on along the minus strand of OX336388.2, from coordinate 427,826,232 downwards.
CCTCAGATGCGACGGACTATTGTTCATTTTAAAAACTTGATAAATTTACTAACGCACGTTTCTCGAATTCACATATCCCTGAACAGCATCAATCTAATCCAGGTCCATCCAGACAGCGCTCCGGCCGCACTCTAAGCCAGTGCTCCGAGCGCTTTGTTTGAAGGCAGTTTCAAAAGTGGTGGGAGGAGCTTGGCTGGCTGAGCACGCAGAAGTGTGCAGCCGAACCATCAGTCGCTAGTCTAGTCCAGTGCGCTTTGTTGACAGCGTGTAAGTAAATCAGTTTCGCAGTGGTCATGACTGAACAGGATACAAAAAAAAGGAGTGGTGCAACAGGAGTCTTTAAAGCAGAATGGGAAATTTCATTTTTCTGTACAGCTTATAAAGGGCATGCCAAATGTTTAGTGCGCATCAGAGATGTAATATGTTAAAAAGAACACAATTTGTTGTTGAATTTTCCTCTCTAATATGTTCACATTTCAGTTTGGAATAAATCACAATACTCTTTATTTAACACTTGTGTTCGTTTCCTTCACATTCCATACATCGGCGTACCATTCGATTTGTGTATGCGGTATATTTGTCATGGCAAAACAGCCCTATTAATATGTCAACAATCCCACAAGAGCCGTCGGCCGCACGACTGTACGTACGTTTCTAGTCAGCGTGGTCCGAACATCGTCTGTCTCCTCGCTGCCAGAGTGTAGTGGTGGTAGGGGAAGGATTTATTTATTTATTAATTTATTTATCGTATGGCTTTTAGTGCCGGGAGTGTCCGAGGACATGTTCGGCTCGCCTGAGTCTGTAGCTGCTTCCAGCGGACACCCTAAAGGGTGAGCTACAAGTTCCGTTCAATTTCAAGTAGTTCCAACTTTCGCCACCAGATATCAATGATACCTAGTGGTGAACGTTGGAACTTTGATAGAGCGTTCTGACGAAATCTAACCTAACAAATTTTGCTTTACACAAGTTTAGTCTGTGAAAGGATCTTTTACATCCATAAATCTATGACATGGGACCGCCGGCTTTACTTCCCCTCCGAAGGAAGGCATACTGAAGGATTTTTAACGCTCTTAAAAAATCCGACGACTTCGGCCGGGTTTGAACCCGCTATATTGGGCACAGCAGTTCAGCATGCTACCGACTACGCCACCGAAGGGGAAGGAGCGCTAGTCTGACTACCCAGTGCTCCCCGAGCGCGACCGCGCTCCCGGAGCGCTATGATGACTGGATGGCCCTGATCTAATCAGTTGGTGAATTCAGAATCTTGTTATTGAAATAGACTATAGCTTTATAGTCCTAATGTAGTTTTTTGACTACCCGTAATTATTTCGGTTGCTATGAGGTAGGGGTTGTGGTGAGACAGTTTCCTTGTGGGAATGATATTACGGATAGATGCCCTTCATGACGTCAATCTCATGAGGGGATTTCATGACAAATGAAATTAATGAGGTAAGGCATGAAATAGCTGTGTGTGGTGTTTCGAGTTCGGTGTAGACTGACCATGCACGTTAGCGTGTGTAGCTACCTCGGCTGGTTTGTGACATTATGTCAACAAATTAAAAAAAACATATTTTAACTCTCCAGATTCCATACCGGCCCCTGTTACTGTCACATGCATGATTACCAATATGCTTGATTCCTTTTTTAGGATTATTATATCTCGCTGCACCTGCTGTATCACCAAAAAGCAGGGGCAAATGACCTCGTAGTTCTGCCCCTTAAAACAACAATAACTAAGCCAAAAGGTATGCAACTTCCTGTATCCTTGTTGCAGATCTGGTTCATGTACGTGAAAATATCATGTTTTATACGTCTTCGGTATGTTTCTTTAATGTGTGACTTTCCCACTATGATATTTCTGTGCTCCCCTTGCCCAAAGGCGTTATGAGCACGGCAGACCACATGCATATGACAAAATGTTGGGTCTAGTGCGCCTCGAGTCCAGGCTCTGCGCTCAGTACCAAACGTATTGCAGCACCCCGTCAAATGGGCAGTGTTTGTGCACTGCAGTGCTAGTGTGATGTTGTGCTGCACTGCTCAGAAATGGGCAGGATAGGGCTGCGCTTCACCGGCACGAGTACTAAATTTCTCGCTAGCACTGCTTCACCTTGCTCATTGCACGGCTCTGGTGCACACACACGGACGCACAAACACACGGACAAAAGGTGATCTCATAAGCCAATGTTTAGCCTAATTTCGATTTTTGCAAAAAATGAAACTAGACTTATGAGATCTACACAGGGCCGAAAATTGTGTGTCTGTCTGTTTGTGTGTCTGTGTGTGTGAGAGTGTGTGTGGGTGTGTGTACTCGGAATGTCTGTCCCCCCTATCAATTCGAACACGGTGAAACCGAATTGAACGAAATTTGGTACAGAGGTAGAAATAGCAAAGGGAACCTCAGTGTCATGTTTTATATCGCCGACATCTTGACGGAAACGTAATGGCGGCCACCCAAATGTTCAAAGCTTAAATCAAATTACGACTAACCTAATCATCCGATCTCTACCAAATTTTGCAACAACATATACGGATATGGCGACCGTCTTTTGACTAAAATACAAGGTCATCGGCCCAATAGTTTGCAAATGGCGGCCATGTATGTGTGCAAATCGATTCCCCCAATCAATTCGAACACGGTAAAATAGTTTCGGAGATATGGAATGCCAGTGAAATATTTCGCACAGTCGCCATGTTGGATTGGTGAGATGTAACAAAATTTGAAGATCACTGTCGGGGTCGGACAAAATATTACTATGACCTTACCGAGTTTCATTGAAATCGCTCCAGCCGTTTATATTTTATTCGGGGGGACACACACATACGCACACACACGGACTAAATGTGATGTCATAAGCATATTTTTTCATAAATGAAAATAATAAAGAAAGCTTTTCATTCGGTCAACACGGAATTCGTGTTGACCGACTTAATAGCTTTCTTCATTAGAAATAACCATCACTGAAAAATGGCTTCTATCACTACTAAATGAAAATAGGCTAACAAGTAAACGAAAAGCAAGAACTGGCGGATTCATTTAGGAAAGAAATACCCTTATTGGTCACAAAGGAGTGAAAGTTTGGTGTGTAGGTTACACTCTGCCTTATATGGCAACACTGCGAGATGGTGAGTTCGATTCCAATCTTAGTCATATTAGAGTGTTTTTCCGTGGTTTCCCACTTCTACTCCAGGAAAATGCGTGGATAGTTCCTAAGTCAAGGCCATGTCAACTCCAAAAGTAACAAAGTTCATCAGACAAATTCCATAAACACCTCAACTACATGGGACTGATGAACAATAGGCTATGTTCCAAACCCCTATATGAAGCAACAAGAAATATTTCGAATCAATGGGATCCATCGTATTGATTTTAGGAAACATGTTTCTAACGTAGGTTACAGTATGACCACGATCGAAACGAGCAAAGTACCTTGCCCTGTCTGATGGGGCACGCGCTCAGACTGAAATCTCTATGTTGAATAACATTGATATTTCAAGAAGTAATTATCCTATGTTTGAATAAATAATTGGCCTGGAATTACGAGTACATATGGCCCAGCATCGTCAGAGTTCACGGTCACCTTCAATGCTTGTCCGGGTAGCGGGCAAATAGACACTTCCATAACGTTATTGACGAGAATCTTTTCTGAAATAACGGAAACAATTTCTCCGCTTATAATAACGTTACTGATAGCGCATAGCTGTTAAAAATCACCTGTATACCGTTACTAGACTTATAACGTTGTTGGTGGGTTCTCATTTCGAAATAACGGAATTAATTTTTCTGCCCTGAATAACGTTATTGATAGCGTATAGCTGGTACAATTCGCTCGTATACCGTTACTAGACTTGTAACGTTATTGGTGGGTTTGCATTTCTAAATAACGGAATTATTTTTCAGCCATGAATAACGTTATTGATAGCGCAAAGCTCGTAAATATCGCTCGTATACGGTTACAAAGCTTATAACGTTATTGGTGGGTTCACATTTCTAAATAACAGAATTAATTTTTCTGCCCTGAATAACGTTATTGATAGCGTATAACTGGTTAAAATATCTCGTATACCGTTACTAGGCTTATAACGTTATTAGTAGGTTTGCATTTTGAAATAACTGAATCGATCACTCTGCCTGAATAACGTTATTGATGGCGCGCAGCGAGTCAAAATCGCTGCCATACCGTTACTAGACTTATAACGTTATTAACGGGAGCGCATTTTAAAATAACGGAATCTTTACCTCTGCTGGTTATAACGTTAATAGCACAAACCAGGGAAAATTATAACCCCTTATTTCGTTGCCGCACTAAAATCGTTATTCATATACCATTTGTTTTGGGTACGGAAGCAGTAACGTAACAAAAATTAATTCGTTATTTTTGACTATTCTGTTACGTTATGAAGCCTTGGACCTAACCAGATAAGTAGCCTGCACAATACAGTACGATCAGAATTGACTATTTACAACAACAACAACAACAACATATTCACTCCAAACAGGCAAATTCCGGAGGTAATTCTCCACTTCCAGTCTTCTTCTTCTTCCTCTTCTTCCTAACGTTGTCCCGCTGGTGCAGGGTCCGCTTATTTGGTCATTGACCTCCATTTTGTCCGGTTTCGTGCGACAGCTGGATTTAGGCCGGTAATTTTTAAGTCACCGTTTATTGTGTCTTGCCTATGCTGCTTCGGTCGTCATCTGGGGCGTAGGCCTTCAACCTCAAAATGAAGGACAGAGTTAGTAACAGTATCAGGCGCTGCACGCAAGGCATGGCCATATCATCGGAGCCGTTTCTCTCTCATTTTGTCCACAATTGGGGCGTCACCCATTTGCTCCCGAATTGTGTCGTTTCTGACATGGTCAATAAGGGAGATGCCCTTTGTCCAACGGAGCATTCTCATTTCCATGGCGTGCAGACGACGCACAGTGTGTCGAATCCCAATTCTATGTGGAAAAAATTAATAACTTCGTTAATAGTGATGGGATTCTTTTAAAAGTTGGCAATATACCGTTTTTGAGGTCGCTGAATTCATTTCTGGCATCGTCTGAAGTGTACGATCTTCGGAGGTAAATATATAGGGGTCAGGGGTAAGGTGAGGTGTAAAAAATGACCGAATACAACTCAAGAATCATCCATTTTTGGTAGTAAATATCACGATTCGGATGTATATATGATAGTTTATGACAGTGGTATGCACACTATTTAAAACTGGATAAAATATGAAAAACAATGAGACTTTCAGTCAAGTATTCTTGTTACACCTTATTTGAGGGAATAGACAAAGTCACTGTATCGAATTGGCAATCAACCAAATTTAAAAAAGTATATTAAATTGTTATCAAACATAGAACAACGAAATATGCACAAAAAATAACATTTATTTTCTAAAATAAAAAAATATTCGTCAAAATCATACAAACAATTTCTTTATAATAAAATGTCATTTTACAGTCCTGTTAATGACGTAGTTTTAGTAAATATACTTCACACGAAAACAATAAATATTATTTCTCTAGAAAAGCATGAAAATAAAGACAACATATATTGAATATTAGGCCTATTTCTCCTATTGCAAATAAAAAGAAAACGTCCATTCGTCAAGTAATGTTGTCATTAATTTCACTCCCCTTAATAATAACAAAATGTCTAATGTTCATTCGACACCTGATCCTTCTGTAGAGTCCAGAGCACCGTAGTCATTCCTATACTGGTCTTCATAATTTGATGTCAAAGTTCCTTGGGGGTCATTAAGTAACTCAATAGCTTCCATAGGTAGATTACCTATGTACGTGGCATTGTTCTTCCTGCACTCTCCCATTTTTGTTAATATTATGAGATATTATGAGATATCAACTAAATTTTGTTTCTTAGCTCCTGCACCTGAGTGTCAGTAAGAGTTGTAGGATCACATTTATTCATTACATATTGAAATATGACGTCTGTACGCCCCTATTTACGACACGACCGCCACGCGTTGAAAAATTCTTCTCACGGTATGCCCACATAGTCACTGAAAATAAGAAAATAAACCATCATGCACAATCGTGCGCAACCAAACCACTACAGATCCTGAATCTACATTAAATTTCCTATCGAATGACGTTTAAAGTAAAGTGGCACTATGAGGCACTCATAAAGTAAATAATTAATTTAGTGCAGAAAGCTTGTATTACGCATAAATGTGCGAACACATAGGGCCTACCTCTTTTCACTATTCCATGAGCCGCATAAGACAACACCTCGTTGAAATCACAACGCTCGGTTCACTCCGACACCTCCTATCCAATGACCTGATAACTGCCAGGGAGGCGTTTCAGCGCCTATAACCTCCCTCCTACGCACCAGAGAGCGGAAAGGAAGACCGAAGGTCACTATCTGGTTTGTTCAGTATCGAATGAGCCAGTTTTCGCTTTCATTTGCGACAGTGAATTTTTTCCACCGAGATATGGGATTCGACACACTGTGCGACGTTCTGAAATTTTGTCGGATGGTCGACATTCAACACCATTCAGCGCAACTGGCCGTACCACTGTCCGATATATCTTCGATTAGAGACGAAGTGGCATTTTCTTGACGCAAAGCACACCCGTGACCTCCTTCCACCGCAACCAGGTTGTGTTTACCCTGGCTCTTACTTCATCATTGATGTTGCCATCACTCTGAAGACGAGATCCAAGGTACCTGAAGCATTCTGTCTTGACTAGATTTTGTCCAGCGTTTTGAATGGTACCGTCGCTTGGGTTTAACTCCAGATACTCAGTCTTTTTCACATTCAGATATAGGCCATACTTCCAGTATCTCAACAAAACATCACATAGACTACAACTAACAAATACTGACGAGTTGCATTATCTCAACTAATACTGCAACAAAATAGGTGTACATATTGTAAATATGTTTACCTATATTTTCAGACATAGATTTTATAGCCTAAGTGTAATGGATCTGATGATGATCGCTTGACAATCGAAATTGGTCATCCAAGTGTATTTATTAATCTCATGTAATTTTTTTGAGGATTTGGGAATAACCCATCTCATTTGGATGCAATCGTGTTGACTGACTGAAAAGCACCAAACTTTTGTTTCCTAAGACCAGAGTTAAATTTCTTGGCAGAGCAGGGAATTGGAACTGCACCTCAGTTTGAATAACAAACAATGCCAGTCAGTACACCATAAGATGGTCAATGAACCAATTATGTCAAGAGAAGTGTTCAATGTCAGAGGAGAGACAAGCCATTACCGACCGACATGCATGCCGCCGCAGATGATGAAGTGCTTTTAGGACCAGGAACACTTCACATTGCCAAGTTTAGTGTACGGAGACATTAGGGAGCACACAGCTCAAGTGTATGTCACATGTTTAAAGGAATACACTGTGCAATGTTCCCTAAGGGATTGAAAATGAGTGACAGATTCAGAGCAGTGCCTCTCCAACTTACCACCGCTACGCCCTCTCACAACCAAATTTACATCGGCGTTGCCAAATCTCATAACTGCGATAATCTCTTGAGGAATGCAGCCAGGCGCGGATTCAAGGGGGGGGGGGTCACGGGGGTTATGACCTCCCCCCCCCCAAAAAAACGGAGACCATTTTTTTTGCATACTTAAAAAACGAAAACACATTAACCAGACAAATAAAACTTAACGAATTTTAACTGAAAACAGTTTTTTTTTTCATTTTATTCATTACTGAAAATATCTTTATTGCAATTATTATGTTCTTTTACAAGTGTACATATTTACAACTTCATAACTGTTATATTAAAACGATTATTTATATAACAAAATCAACTCGTCTATTTTGTTTAGCAAACCTTGTGATTACCGAATCGATGTTTATAGTGATGTCACGATGAATGTGCAGCAATGCACGGATAGGAATTTGGGGCTTTTTCCATACCAAAAAATTTTGCCGACGTCCAAACTGCAAGCTTGGTTGGCAATTTAAGCTGTGACTTTCTCCCTTTGTCGGTACCAATTTGACTTGCCGAAACTGTAACGTACCTTGATACTTTTCTCGAAGCTCAATGTAAAAGTCGCAAAACACGCCTTTGCAACTTGTACGAATATTGTTGGTGCGCTAAACGCATCAAATTTCTATCCATGTAGCTTGCAAAATAATTGATCTGGTTTTGTACGTTTGGTTATTTTGTGATTGCGTTTTTAGTGATACCATTTTTCTTAACAATTTTGATTCTGTGACCCCCCCAAGCCAAACTCTAGATCCGCGCCTGAATGCAGAGCACTTGCATTTGTTTGTTGGCACAGGCTAAAGTAAAATGTGGCTTTTCACCAATGTCTCAGTCTCATTTTTGGCTGTGATTATATGGAAGCTACTGAGGTATGAGTGGTGCTGAGTAATGGTACAGTGGATACAAATTGTAAGTTGAACGAAACCATGCGCTGCATAACTGGTACTGTAAAGTCTACACCTCGCCACTGGTTACCCATTCTCAGTCATATCCCACCACTCCACCTGAGGAGAAAGGAAGCTCTGCTGAGAGAAGCAAAGAAGATCCGGTCATCTCCCTCATTACCAGTTTACCAGGAACTTTGTTACCCATCGCCACAACGACTTCGATCTAGGAGACCAGCAAGTGTATTGCCCGGCCGACTCTTGAGAGACAATTTCAACATGAACCAGAGCTGGCAGGAAGAGTGGTCAAATTCAACATCTGGTACTAATGCTCATGAGATAAATCCAACTTGGAAAATGAATGGATTTGACCTCCCAAGTAAACTATGGTGTCGTCTCAACAGACTGAGAACTGGGCATGGACGCTGTAATTTCTTGCGCCATAAGTGGTGATGGATGGATTCTCCAATGTGTGAATGCAGTGAAGAGGAGCAGACCATGGACCATGTCATCCTGCGCTGCCCTCTTCATGCCTACTCCCGAAGCCCCAGCGACCTGTTTCATCTTTCAGAGAGTGCTGTTGTGTAGTTGAAGAACTTGGACCTGGACTTTAGTACAGGACAGCTGCACAGAAAAAAAAACGTTTGTTCCAAAAACTGTGCTATGGTTGGCTTTTTGTAAATCGTTAGAAAAGCACAAAAAAAGCTTAACTCTGAATTTTAGAATAATTTGCACGATCATTTTGTCGGAAAACTCAAGAAAACATTGAAAAGAGTTTTTCTCTGAATCGACGTATTTTAAAGAAAAGTTTTTTAAACAAAAAATGTAGAGGACATTGTCACCTACAATTCGTCTCATTGAGGTCATGTCATACGTTTTGAAATGCAGAAGCTAGGTGGCGCCAAAGTTTCAAAAAAGTGTTTTTTCACTTTTGTCGTAGAAAAAATGTTTTGTTCACAAAAGAGCGTATCAGAAATTTGTTCCTCTCAAAATTGTCTACAACATTTACTGAAACATTTCTTTCCTCCGCCTTACCGTTCCAAAGTTATAGTCTGCCAAAATGTGAAAATTGTACTATTCGGATGGCACAAAGGTTAATATGTGTACAGTTATGATTGATACGTTGCGATTGAAATAGATATGATTGAGCTAATTACAAACACAGCTTGCGTCCTGTTTGACCGAGCCTTAGGCAGCTGTCCGACACCGGTCCCTGTCTAAATTATGCCCACCGCTCTCTTGGACCGGTAAGTCGGAGGAAACAAACGTTTAAATAAATGTTGCAGACAATTTTGAGATGAACAAATTTCTGATTCACTCTTTTGTGGGGAAAAAAATATTTTTTCTAGGACAAAAAGTGAAAAAACACTTTTTTGGAAACTTTGGCGCCACCTAGCTTCTGCATTTCAAAACGTATGACATGAGCTCAATGAGACGATTTGTAGGTGACAATGTCCTCTACATTTTTTGTTTAAAAAAACTTTTCTTTAAAATACGTTGATTCAGAGAAAAACGTTTTTCAATGTTGTTTTTGAGTTTTCCGACAAAATGATCGTCAAATTATTCTAAAATTCAGATCTAAGCTTTTTTTTTTTTTTTGCTTTTCTAACGATTTACAAAAAGCCAATCATAGCACAGTTTTTGGAACAAAACCATTCCAGCTGTACTGCACTACTTATGAATTCCTTGTTTCACTCACCATACGATTAAATAAATGGCACAGCTAGTGCTTGTGTGTACTGTGAAAGGTTCTACTCACAGTGTCAGTGCTATTGTTCTGATTCAGTGAGGAAAGCAATGCCATACTATCTCACTCATCTTGCCTAGTACGCCTCATTATAGTGCTGCTTATGTGCATCCAACCAGCCTCTGAACTGACTACTTAACAGGCAGACAATACCGAGGGTTTCAAATTCAGGGCCATCCAGTCATTGTGCTCGGGGAGCGCGGCCAGGCTTGGGGATCACTGGGCAGTCAGACTAGCGCTCCTTCCCCTACCACCACTACACTGGGGCAGTGAGTAGACCGTGCGCTTAGCCATCCAAGCTCCTCCTATCACTACTGAAACTACCTTCCACCAAAGTGCTCGGAGCACTGGCTTAGAGCGCGGCCGGAGCGCTGTGTGGATGGCCCTGGTTTAAATGATGCTTGATTCCTCCACATTAACATCCCTCGTTTCAAATGTATTGGTTAAAAGGCAATTAATTAATTAATTAGGTCACCCAATGGAGTTCCGGTTCTTCTGCCACATGGCAGTGCTAAACGAGATGTTGATTTTGGAGAGTTGATCATATAAATACCGCTAAAATTACATATAGTAGGGGCCATACCGTTCTAATTATTTTATTATGTATGGCTGCTTTGATTTCAATGAAATGTAATGTGTTGATTTCAATTCATACGAACATGCGACATTTTTTGTAGTTTTCAATGGCATCATTGCAATACATGGTACCAACTTAACAGGTTTTTTTATCCTCCCAACTCGGTTTCACCTACGGACTCTGTGAGGGATCATTTCCCTCTTCCGTCGCAAGGACGGTGTCTGGAAGCTGAACACACTTGGTCAGCAGATACAACTGGGGATGGTGACAGGCCGATAACTTGGGTCTAATTAAGGAAGGGTCAGGGAAGGAATTTTGGAAGGATGTCGGCCGTGGACCAGTTGAAAAGGTCCGTCTCGAAATTGAATAAAAGAAACTTCGCCACAGGATGGAATTGAACTTGGACCTCCAGGGTGACAAGATTGCACTCTATGCTACTGTTATGGTTTGAGGGACCATAGCTATGTATTTGGATGGTCGGGTCGACCTCTCCGGTATTTACTGAGTTTTATCTGGTGCCTTTACCATTTTTGTTATGGTTTTGAGTAACCATAACTACTCGTCGACTTCACCATTTTGGTTATGGTTTTAAGAGAGTTCTGTGGGGGCATCTAGGTAGGATTAGCTTGAAGGGGGTGAAGAGGGATTACAGGAGGGATACTTATCTTTACTTACCTTGGGGGCGATCTTCATAGCTCCGCTCGGCAGCATCCAACAGCGGAAAGCAGCGAGCCTTAACTTAAGCTACGGCTAAGGGGAAAGTTCTATTCTAACTAAATGAAATAAAAAGAGATCCCTTGACTGTAATAGGAGGAGTTTATTAAATAATAACAAGTAGTTCCGTGAAGAACTATACAGCCTATTTTCATATATCCTTATGTTAATTGTCTCTATCAACCTACAAAATTTCAGTTTAATTGCTGTAACAGATTCGTAGATATTGAGAACCGTCTAAATATTTCATATGGCCGCCAGGATAGATTTTTATTTTTGTACTATTACATTAAGATTATTGTGTACGTGTGGTATTCAAACTTCAATCGCATGATTAGAACACAAGAAGTAAAAACGAGATTTTAAAAGTATGCACACCAGCCATCTTGTGATTATGCAAACAATTGAAATAAATTACATGCCAGTGGATCAACATTTGTATAAGCATTTAACGTGCAACGTTTCACTGCACTCGGATAGTTAATTCGCGAGAAACGTCCATTTAAATATTTATACATCGCGTCGCCGCCATGCTGGATCTGTGCTCACCAGGTTACTGAAAGTGCTATAGGTGAACATATGTTCATAGTCTCTATGAACATAAAAAAATTCAGTTTGGTTGCTGCAAAAGATTCATAGATATTGAGAACCGTCTAAATATTTCGGAAGCTCGCCATTTAGGAGTGTTATATGTATAGGCCATAGAGTTATGTACCATTCAAGAACAATTATTGCCTAGCTTCATTATTCAAACTTTCACTTCGATCGCATGATTACGACACAAGAATAAAAACTTAATTTTAAAATTTCGCAAAGCCGCCATCTTGAGGTTATGTAAACAATTGAATTAAATTAGATGGCAGTGCATTACAATCTGCAAAATCATCTACTGTACCACATTTCACTGCGCTCAGAGAGTTAAATCACGAGAAAAGTCTATTAAAATATTTCAAATTCGCTTGGTCGCCATGTTCGTTTTGTACTTTACAGGTTTATGAAATATACATAGGTAAACTTGTATCAGTAACCCTTATCACCGTACAAAATTGCATGATGATATCTGTAATAGTTTCGGAGATATAGAATATCAGTGAAATGATTCGCACAGCCGCCATTTTGAGGTTATGTAAACAATTGTACTAAATTAGACTCCAGTGCATTACAATGTGTATAAACATTTGCTGTACCACGTTTCATTACTTTTGGATAGTTAAATCGCGAGAAATGTCTATTTAAAAGTCTCAATTTCGCTTGACCGCCATGTTGGTTATGTAGTCACCAGGTTTTTGAAAGTCTCATAGGTGAACTTCAAGTAGTGCCCTTTATCACCGTACACAATTTTAGGGCGATATCGGTAATAGTTTCGGAGATATTGAATGCTAGTGAAATATTTCAAACAGCTGCCATGTTGGATTGGTGAGAGGTAACAAAATTTGAAGGGCACGGTCGAGGTCGCCGGGAATAGTGCTATGAACTTACCGAGTTTCATTGAAATCGCTCCAGCCGTTTAGATTTTATTAGGGGGACACACACACACACCTCACACACACGCACACACACACGGACAAAAGGTGATCTCATAAGCCTATTTTTTTTTTTTTTTTTTTCAAAATTGAAAATAGGCTAAAAATGGGTGGTGAAAGTATTGTCCTGGCCCCAGCCCTTTATAAAAGGACTGGCCCTATAAATACATAAAATATAATCAGAGGTAACTACGTAAAAGACGACATGGCAACGCGACTACGGAGTAGGCCGTAGGTCATAAACCTAGGCTCCAACAGCAAGCACTTGGACAGGACACAGAGGACATTACACTCCCAACATACCGCTGAGTGGACTGACATCGCACACTTTACCTATAAATAGAGGTACGAACACGCGCCGCGGTCTCTAACCTAACCTGGCCGCGCTCTTAAGCTCTTAGGAACGTGGACTCTTCTCAACCTGCAGTTACAGTATTACACTCTATCGGAGTTGTGCTACGCCGGACCGATATGGGGGCATGGCCCCATATCGAGTCCCAACGCCACAATCATCATAGAAGACCGGTATCAACGGTGGGGTGAGTGATAGCGTGCCTGCTTAATTCCTTTCCCCCCCCCCCCTAGGTTATTATTTCCATCCTCCCCTATTGCAATTGCCACTATTTAATAATAAACCCCCTTTTTGAACAGTCTATTGATTACCTTTTTATTTCATTTAGATTAAGAAGCCCTTCCCTTTAGATTAGTACCTAGTTTTAAGATCTCCATTGAACGCTGCCCTGCATGAGGCGCTGCACAGCAAGCGTGTGGCCTACTAAGCCACATTGAGGTAAGCTAGGTGAGTATTCCTCCCGCCAGTTCCCCTGTATGTAAATTGCTCTCTAAACGTGTCCGCAGTTCTTCATAAGACATCCTAGTAAATCCCCGTAGATGCAAGGATGCCCAACACTCAAAAACATCCTTAACAAATACTGGGAGGTGCGGGTAAGAACAATCAAAAACACCCTTAATAAGTGGTGGTTAAGGCACCAATCAAAAACACCCTTAACAAATGGTAGAGGCCCGGGGTACCGTGACGTTGTCGTAAGACAACGCCTACAGGAGTTCAGACAACGAATTTCTACGGTACAGGTCCCTAAAACCCTCTTATGCAGCCAAGCAAAATGTACCCAAAATTAAAGAAAATTTTTTGAAGTACGGGTCAAATATTATTTTTGATACCCACCCACACTCGCCCCAGTAACTAATACATATTTAAACGCCCCCTATACTCATTACATTAGCGAAGCGAGTGAGAAATATTCAATCCCCCCCGAACAGAATTTTTTTTAGTAGATTAAGTTAGAGAATATTTTTTTTACACAATAATTATAATCCCCCCACCCCCACCCCTGTTAAGATTTCGCGATAGACACTTCTTACGCCAAGCGATTTGAATATTAACAACCCCTATCTAATAAGTCACTAGGAATATTAACGGAAGCCTAGTAGGAAGAGGTATTGATAACTACCCTACTATATTCAGAAAATTGCTCCTTATTTCAGATTAAACCCCCCACAATGAAGCTCTATTAGGAATAAGATTGTGGTATCCCATAGAATAAGTTGGAATAAGTAAATAACTTTGTATTTTTTACAGCAGTGCAACTATACATTGTATATGATTGTAGGCTATAATATTTTCTTCTGAATCCATTTTAGTATAACTTAGCGGAAGGTAGTATTGGCTACATGCTTACATAGAGTTAGGAGACCTTGCAATCACATTTCTGCAAGGTGCCGCAATAATTAGTTTGTAAACGCATTCAGTCAAGAAGTACTACAGTTTCTCTTTTGTTATGAAAGCCGACCCCAGAGGAAATGCTTATTTGTCCATTATAACACAATCCAATATGCCATATGACAGACACGTGCTGAGCACACCGTCCGCCGCGAGGACATTAAACCCGACACTATCTCGCTAGCTCAGCGTGCAGACGCACTCGAGCGGAAGCCAGACACCTTGAGTTCAATTCCTGGCACTATTCACTCACACGCCAGATGACTTTGCATAAGTTTGCCTTTATTATTTTTGTTTTCAATGCGAAGCGTGCGATAGTAGAAAAACGCACTAATGATTTTAAAGATGTAAGCGTAGAGTACACTCTTAAGGTAGAATTCTTTTTCCAGCAGTACATTTCAAACAGGACATTCAGTTAGCAAAGAAAACACCGTTCCCTCACGAAGTAACATAGATGAGAAAGTAATCCAGTAGGAATTTATAAAAAAAACGCCGACAAATGCACGGCGATATCAGTATAGCATAAATGCGTAAGCACGGACTTGGGCACAGCAGGGCAACATCGCAACGTACGACAATTGTTATCAAGAGTATCATCGTTAGTATATTAGTAAAAAGTATTAAGTGTTTTTAAGTGAAGTTGAAGTGAAGTTGAAGGAATATATTATAGATATCTTGAGCTGGCACAATGGTTAGCACAGCCTCAAGAACACGACGTTATTGATATCTTGTAGCAGGTCCAAGGGTGCACCTCGCTTTGAGATAAGGGAAGTATTAAGTGAAGTTGAAGGAATATATTATAGATATCTTGAGCTGGCACAATGGTTAGCACAGCCTCAAGAACACGACGTTATTGATATCTTGCAGCAGGTCCAAGGGTGCACCTCGCTTTGAGATAAGGGAAGTATTAAGTGAAGTTGAAGGAATATATTATAGATATCTTGAGCTGGCACAATGGTTAGCACAGCCTCAAGAACACGACGTTATTGATATCTTGCAGCAGGTCCAAGGGAGCACCTCGCTTTGAGATAAGGGTAGCATGGAAGAATTAAGGAGATATTAACACACCTACGTTGATAACAAATGCCATTAATAAATAAGATTAATGTCCACACCGTGGCCCAAAGCCCGCAATTTACGCAAGCCAAATGCTTAAAAGTAGAAACGTCACACCCAGAGGGAAGTAATTAGTTACAGGTATATTGGTCAGTATAATAATGACAACCGGCGACCGACGACTATCATTACAGATTCAGGGACCTAGCCAACCCGCTGAACACGTAAGAAGTAGTCCAGATATTAGAACGCTACTGAACTTTGAAAGGACATAGCCAACCCTTTCACCTAGATGACGTTCGTTTTAATACTTTCAGGGAATTAAACCCTCCACGTTATACATCTTGTGGCGGTCATTTCAAACTTAATACATAGTAAATTTAACGGCCGCTGGGACGCGTTCTGTATCGAAGTACGGACAGCCTGCCAACAGCCGATATCTTTATAGTATTCTGATAAGATATTAGGAGACATTTATGTTAAAATAAACTTAATACATAATGAACTTAACGGCCACTGGGATGCGTTCTGTATCGAAGTACGAACAGCCTGCCAACAGCCGATAACTTTATAGTATTCTGATAAGATGTTAGGAGATATTTATATTAAAATAAACCCAATACATCATGGATTTAACGTCCGATGGAATGCGTCCTGTATCGAAGTACGGACAGTCTACCAACAGGCGATATCTCTTTGGTATTATGTTTAACATGAGGAAATAGTGACACGTTTTATGATATTGTAGCATAGTAGGTAATCTGAAACCTACACCGCTGGACACATTTGCTGATTTTCTATATAAAGAGTGACACCACTTGGTTAAAATTCATAATCACAGGCATCCGTATTTTCTACGACAAGAAGGCAACAGGAAATGTAAAAGAAATAAAACTATGCAACTCAGGCATAATATTAGTCATTCCATATAGAGCAACCCCATTACTTTTCTTTCGGAGCAAAGGTAGGCATTTAATTGAAGATACAGCCCCCATTAGTTTTATTAAAGAGCAAAAGTAGCTATTTAAGTGAAGTTACAGCCCCATTATTTTGCTTAGGGAGCAAAAATTATCATGTCAGTGAAGATAAAGCCCCATTATTTTTCTTACGGAGCAAAGATAGGCATTTCAATGAAGATACAGCCCTATTAATTTTATTAAGGAGCAAAGGTAGCCACATCATTGAAGGCACACTTTAGAAAATCATCATGGCTGCGGATACACTCTAGAGAGAGCTTAAATATTTAAAAAATACCTTTAATATATATCCCCCCCCCCTTCAAGAGATTTTTCACCCCTGTCCAGACACGTTATTCCACTTTACCCCATGTATATAGTATATTTAGCTAAGAAAAGGTAGTCATATTAGGTTTAGCATTAAGAATTAAGATAGATAGTAAATCACCTCCCCCCCCCCCCTATATAACGTGGCAAGTTTTACAAAAGGGTCTTACATACCATGTCATTAACAGTGTTTTTTTTTCAGGCAATTATCACATGTCAATAATAAATGTCTTGTTTTTTCAGATAATATTATCGTGTTAATTTATATTTCCTGAAGTTCTATACAGTGCACCGATTTCCCAAGTTAGCCCGGAGAGGCAATAAATAATTTCCAATTTCAATAAATTCCCGACGAAAGAGTCGCCATTTTAACGATAATCTATTTAAACTTAACGATCGAGTGTACACATAGTGCGAATATCCTTACATAATGTCTGCATATTTATAAATTAAGAAGCGAATACGTCGCTTAACTCACGCTGAGAAAGTAAGGATTAATTCTCAGCTATAGCAAAGGTCTACGTCAATGTATAAGAAAGTTTTTTTACGAATATAAAGGATTCAAGTTCTACGAAATATAAGAGTATATACGCAGCTAAATGCTTAAGGAAGCATGTTACAGTTTTACAACGACGCATATAGGACGTGGTATAGTGTATGACCACAATGGCCAATATGTCAATGAATACATATTGCACGTTAGTTTATAAGGATATTAGTATATATGTCATAATGCAGACATTAAGTAACGAGATTAACTCGTACGACGTAACGAACTTCAGTGAAAAAAAATAACGGTACCAGGGTGAACCAATCCCTCTGTACAAAACGTTAAGAGAGATTTCTGATTTCAGACTAATTATACGCTGTACAATCCTGTAATCCCCCAGTAGGACATTCATGCAGGATGCCCCCCGGACGAACGTGACGCAAGACCAAAGTTCCAACACGAATAGCAGCAACAACAGTCAAAACCTACAAACCATACTAGAATGTCAGCCGATTTAGGCAGGAGCCTTCAGCTATTTCTTTCCAATACTTCAATGTTAATTTTTTCTCTTAATAACATAACTACATTTTTTTTACGCACATAATCAAGTAACTTTGACGGAATTTCACGTTTTCTAAGATATTTTTACATTTTCTTTTATCATCCCCACGTTGTAAGGAGGTTAATCATAGTAGCGCACCCTCATAGCTACACTTGGCCTAGAGTACAATACACTACATTTTTTATTTCCCTTTTTTACACACGCTACAAAGGTCGCGTGCTAGTTCACGAGGGCTCGCCATTATTTAAGCTCCTTATAGCATCATTTTCCATCGTAGGAAGATTACAGATATGCATGCATCCTCGCGGCAGGGCTCGACTTGACGGCATCGTACGCAAGTCACGCACTAGTCCGAGTACGGTGCTAATAATGTAAATTTCCTATGAGATTCCATTCAGGATATATCTTTCAACTTCATTTCTTTCAATTTATATCTCCGCTGAAATTCCATTTATTAGTTTTTTCTTCAATTTTAACAAAACAATGTCAATACTTTTATGCAAATTTCAACTCTGCCAAATAGGCAATACAGATTATGTCAATCATACAATATGGGATGTAGACAGATACAGAGAACTATCTGCTATGAAATGACTGTAAAACAAACCACCCCAACACTCTTGCCACGCCTTCCAACCCTTAGCACGGTGCAATTTCGCTCATCCCCCCACCTACGAAGAAGACCAGAAGCGACGAAGGACGATACGACGAATCGAAAACAAATTCACATCGACGAAAGGAAAGAAAAAGAAGAAGAAGAAGAAAGAAGAAAATAAAAGTTTCCGCCCCCACGTCTAGTCCAATAATCGAGGACGATTATTAAAACAGGAAGGCGACTTGTCCTGGCCCCAGCCCTTTATAAAAGGACTGTGCCTATAAATACATAAAATAAAATCAGAGGTAACTACGTAAAAGACGACATGGCAACGCGACTACGGAGTAGGCCGTAGGTCATAAACCTAGGCTCCAACAGCAAGCACTTGGACAGTACACAGAGGACATTACACTCCCAACATACCGCTGAGTGGACTGACATCGCACATTTTACCTATAAATAGAGGTACGAACACGCGCCGCGGTCTCTAACCTAACCTGGCCGCGCTCTTAAGCTCTTAGGAACGTGGACTCTTCTGAACCTGCAGACTCTATCGGAGTTGTGCTACGCCGGACCGATATGGGGGCATGGCCCCATATCGAGTCCCAACGCCACCATCATCATAGAAGACCGGTATCAACGGTGGGGTGAGTGATAGCGTGCCTGCTTAATTCCTTTCTCCCCCCCCCCCCCCCTAGGTTATTATTTCCATCCTCCCCTATTGCAATTGCCACTATTTAATAATAAACCCCCTTTTTGAACAGTCTATTGATTACCTTTTTATTTCATTTAGATTAAGAAGCCCTTCCCTTTAGATTAGTACCTAGTTTTAAGATCTCCATTGAACGCTGCCCTGCATGAGGCGCTGCACAGCAAGCGTGTGGCCTACTAAGCCACATTGAGGTAAGCTAGGTGAGTATTCCTCCCGCCAGTTCCCCTGTATGTAAATTGCTCTCTAAACGTGTCCGCAGTTCTTCATAAGACATCCTAGTAAATCCCCGTAGATGCAAGGATGCCCAACACTCAAAAACATCCTTAACAAATACTGGGAGGTGCGGGTAAGAACAATCAAAAACACCCTTAATAAGTGGTGGTTAAGGCACCAATCAAAAACACCCTTAACAGTATAGATTAGGGGGTGAAGGGGAGGATTAAAGGAAGTACGACACACTCGCTTACCTTACCTCGTCTACCGGTTGTCCATGCTCGCGTCGCGTCGTTGGGTCGGCGCCCGGTAGGCAGGTGGTCGCGTAGCACTACGAAGATCCAAGACGTAAGAGCAAAGAGCCCAGTTATAAACGGGCGGGCGCGTAGGAGACTCCTCTGTTTGAAGGCTTTCAACTGGGTCACCTTGGTCAGTGGAATTCAGAGTTGTACACTTGGTTTCACTATTAAGACTGCCAGCTTGCGTTTGCCGTGTTTGTGAATGTGGGGCAATGCTGGCTTGCTTCAACTGTGTGTTTGTAATTCTGTAGTTCCTTCTGTTGTTGTTTGAGTCTTCAGTCTTTTGACTGGTTTGATGCAGCTCTCCATGCCTCCCTGTCCTGAGCTAATCGTTTCATCTCTACATAGCTACCACACCCTACATCCGAGGCAATCTGTTTAACATACTCTAACCTTGGTCCACCCCTACAGTTCTTGTCCTCGACCCTTCCTTCCATAACTAAGCTTGCTATTCCTGGGTGTCTTAGTATGTGTCCTACCAACCTATCTCTTCTCTTCATTATCAGTCGCCAGAAATATCTCTCCTCTTCCACTCGTCTTAATACCTCTTCGTTTGTAACCCTATCTACCCATCTGATCTTCATCATTCTCCTGTAACACCACATTTCAAACGCTTCAATTCTCCCCTTTTCTGTTGCACCAACAGTCCAAGTTTCACTTCCATAGAGTGCGACGCTCCAGACAAAGGTTTTCAAAAATGTCTTCCTAATACTTAAATCTATATTCGATGTCGATTCCTTTTCTGTAGAAATGCTATCTTTGCCTGAGCCAACCTACATTTTATATCCTCTTTGCTTCGTCCATCACTGGTTATTTTGCTTCCTAAGTAACAGAAGTCTCCTACTTCCTTTAGTTTTTCCCCTGCCAATTTGATGTCCATAGAGGTTTCTGATTTATTGCGGCTGCATTCCAATATTTTTGTTTTACATTTATTAATTTTCATCATGAATTCTTTCCTCAAGACGGAGTATTGTTAATAAATTATGTAGAGTTGTAGTCACCACCCTATAACACTACGCTCCTCTGATCAAGTGAACCGTTGCATGGTGGTGTCGACAGTGGCTAAGCTTGGCTTGCAATCAGTGGCGAAGCTGGACGGGAACATTTGAGCCTTAGAATACCCATTTCATTCTCAAGGAATATGCACATTTTTTAATTTTCCTATTTTTCATTGGCATGGGCAAATTAAATCTCTAGTTTCCGGTAGTATTCTCTGTACCACGGTGGGATTGACCAAGGATCATGTAATATAAGAGATTCGTCACTTTTGGTTATAAAATTGCCGAGAGATCGCACCGCCTGAGGCTATGTACTGCTCTAGCAAGTCTGGCAACATAAAAAGTAAAAAGCCATATGAATGTCGCCTTTATTGCGCGTAATTGAACAGTATGATCTGCGAAGAGTTATTGATTATTGATGAAAATAATACGAACATAACTGCACCTTTCGCTAGGCGCAGAAATATACGTCCAGATAGCAAATATACATCAATGTTGGCAATAGATTTGTCACGAAGGACACAGTTATTCTGTTCTAGAGCCTAATTCGCCTTTAGGCTGATTAAACATTGCTCTCCTACATTGCTCTCCTACTCTACAGAATTGTTGGGATGTTCCATGAATATAAAAAAAACTGTCCAAATGCACATATGCCTACTATACTGCCATAACCTCACTGTTCGCCTACCATACCGCCTGCTACCCACCTCTCCCCCGTCACCCTAAACCACGAATTGTATCGCAATGTAAAGGAGAATGGGTAAGAAAACAAGCTAGAGATGAAATGCACACAATTATTCTATATATTTTTTTAAAAATCACAATGAACAAAACATTTATTCGAGAGTAGTCCATGCTGCCCACTATCTTTACACATGGTCAACACCGGGTCAAGGATAATTCACACAAAAATAAAGGAAATTTTCCAATAACAGTGTACAGTACATTAATGAATTCCTGTTTTATAGCATCACTTTCTCAAACATGCTGGTAAGTTAGTTCACATTGCATGTTATTTTGTCGCACGAATTTCAGCGTTGGCTACAACTCGTTTCCGAGTATAATGTTCTTCCTAATGGTCCTTTCCATCAAATGTACGTACACAAATATAGAACACACACACAATTGTTCTTACTATCATTATAATTCTTACATCCCTGTGCTTGGCATTTCTTTCTCCCGTGCTGTGGTATGATTGATTCTCAATTCAATTCAAATAAATAATCAAAATACCGGCGAACAAAATAGCCAACAACACGAGGAAAATAACTCAAAACAGACCAACTACAGAGTGCCAACTACGAAACCTTAGTACTAAAATGAATTCCTCATTGGTTGGCAGAACATCTGGAGCAGAGCTTTTTACCGTGACCCACACGCTCCCTATGATCTGTCATCCCCTACGCCAGCTCCTCAGCGCGGCACTGAGCAGCCAGTGAGTGTCTTTTGGAACAGGCTGAAGTCTCTGTGGGTAGAGATGGCAATTGCGCATGCACCAAGCGGAAGGTCGATATCTGATCAACGCTTAATACGTCGGCAGAGAGCCTAGGCTCCAAGTAGTGCATTCGTCATGCGGGTGGTATTTCAGCGCGTACATGTTCGTTTGTGAGTTTTAAAATATGGATCAGTGTAGTGATTTAATGAAAATGAAAATCCACAGCCTGCTTCCAGTCTCGGACCGGGTCAGGAATGGAATGAATGACCCGCCCATCTAGCGGCGAGGATATGAACTGTGCCGGCTGCCGAAGCCTGACGCACTCCTCTGGGACAATGATTAAATGAATGACAGATGAAATGAAATGATAGTGGAGAGTGTTGCTGGAATGAAATATTGACAGGGAAAACCGGAGTACCCGGAGAAAAACCTGTCTGCCTCAGTTTTGTCCAGCACAGATCTCACATGGAGTGACCGGGATTTGAACCACGGACCCAGCGGTGAGAGGCCGGCGTGCTGCCGCCTAAGCCACGGAGGCTTCAGTGTAGTGATTTAATGATGTATTTAAAATCAAGACCATTTTCTTTGTCGTCCTATGAAGAGAAATGTGCAGTGAAATAGAGAAGACCAAAACCTCATCTATATACTGTACTGAGTGATAAACATCAGTCACGTAAATTCCAGAGTATGCTCTATCGCGATTTAACCATCCGAGTACAGTGAAACTTTGCACGTTAATGTTAATCCATTGGCATCTAATTTATTTCAATTGTTTTCATAACCACAAGATGGCAGCTGCGCGAAATATTAAAATCTTGTTTTTACTTCTTGTGTCCTAACCATGCAAATGAAGTTTGAATACCACACGTACACAATAATCTTCATGTAATAGTACATTAATAAAAATCCAACCTGGCGACCATCTGAAATAATTAGACGGTTCTCAATATCTACGATTCTATCACAACAATCAAACTGAAATTTTGTATGTCGATAGAGGCAATTAACATGAGAAGGATATATGAAAATAGGCTGTATAGTTCTTCACGGAACTACTTGTTTTTATATAAGTTCATGGGTTAAACACTTCCAAACAGGCTGTCAATTAATGTGTCACATGACAATGTTCTTTCATTAATAAATCGAAAACGAATGATTTTGGGACATATGTGTGTGTATGAACTTTATTTCTTGTTTTGGTGTAAGGAACCAATCCCCAAAGTTAGTAAAAGTATTTTAAAACACCCTGTATATACTGTACCGAGTGATAAACATCAGTCCCATAAATTCCATAGGATGCTCTATTAGAGCGAAAAGCACGACTACTGGAGTTTATCTACAAAAAACTGTAGTCCAAGGTATGAACTTTAGAATACCCAGTTGCATGAATGTAGCTTTTCCACTGGTTGCAACGTGAGTCAAGTCCATTGCCCGAATGCCACATGGATGCTCTCGAATATTTCCATAAATGACCGATCGCCTCTCTACTACAATTGCCAAGAAATCAGCATCAAAACAAACACACTACTTTAGCGTAGTTGGTATGGCACGATTCTGTCAGCCGGGATGTCTGAGTTCAATTCTATGCCATAGTGAAGTTGTGTTTAACTCAATTGAAGCTCTGAAGCCATGTGCAACACCGCCCCGCAAAGCCCATTTGAATTCACCCACGAAGCGATCTGATTTGCCTGCTTCAGCAATTGATAAAATGACACCAGCGTGAGATATCGACATTTTGTTTTTGATGCGTAACATCTTTCCACTCGGTTGCTGGATATTTTTGTGGGAGTGATTTTGATAAATGGGACGGAAGTGGATCGGACGGAAGTGTGTAAGACGCACTGCCAGTTGGATCGCATCCCTCCTGGCTGCTTTAGATGTCATTGGTACCATGTGGAATGTTTATCACATCCGGATTAGTTTGAAACAGCAGAGTATCAAGAAGGCAGTGCGAGAGTATAAATATCAAGTGGGCAGTGAAGAAATAAAAGTCAGTCTCTGTTAACGTAACTTAGTTACTGGCAGGAGAGTGATGTAACAGCAGAGTATCAAGAAGGCAGTGCGAGAGTAGAAATGTCAAGTAGGCAGTGAAGAAGAAAAGAGAGTCTTGGAATTGTTATATTGTCTGAGAGTGTAAAAAATAAAAAGATAGTTTGTGTGTTGATGAATGTGCCGGATAATAAAAACGGTAACAACTTCAAGGTAGGATAACATGTCAGATGTTACACATCATATGCGACTACTGTAAGGCTCGTATCTTTTTTCTAATTATTTATCAGTATGACCAACCTTCTAACGCTCATATACCCGGTTTACGTTGTTCCCGACCACCCTGTATATTCCACTTGTATGTTAATATCCCCTTTCTGGACATATGTTGACCTTCATGTGGGAATGATATGGTGCTGGTTCTTGTAGGAGACAACAGACAGTCATATAGACGATGTTATGTATTGACCATATGTTGAAAAGTGATTGACTCTGAAGTAGATATTTGTTGCGTGTTACCAAGTACAGGCGGCGACATGTAAGGGATTTGTAATCTGAAGTATTACTGGTGTTGACACCTCATCGATCAAGTGTCCTAATTATTTTTTATTGCCCTGGATCAGTCAGTAATCCACCTCGCAATATGGCGATAACAGGACCAGATTTCACTGTTAACTCTTCTTAACTCTTTCAGAGAATAATGGAAGTCACACAATATGCACGCTGCCATTTGATAACACTGGTAGTGTTAGGTAATTGGTGAAGACATTCTCTCACCCACCACTCTAGATCGGCTTCGACTGTAACTCGGGAAGAAAGTATCATTAGAGTTGTTGTTGTAGTTGTTGTTGATACATTTAGGGGATTTGAGACATTGTGGTCAATTAGCCCCGTGCATTTAGGTGTGTGTGTGGAATCTGTCTGATAAACTATATCATTGTGATGAATGTGGTGGTGAGTGTATTTGTTGCCAAGTCAAGGATTATGAAGGAGGTGACCATGGCCTTAAATTAGGAACCATCCAGCCATTGGTCTAAAGTAGAAGTAGGAGACCTCGGAAACGATTTCTAAGATTCGTGAGGTGGGAACTTCTACTCAGTTTTGCCTCACGGGGCGGAGTGTACCCCGCTCCAGCATTCAGACCAGAATTACATTTCTCGGCAGAGCCGAGAATCAACCCAGTCCTCGGGGATAACAGCCAAATATGCTAAGCACTGCGGCACGAGGTAGACTTGTAGCCAATTGATTAATAGTTATTACGTATTATACAAAAGAAAAGTACGTATAATATGGTTAACATGTGATGCGGTGTATTTTGAGCTCATAATACCTTTTGTATACCACTAGAAGCTTATTTTCTTCAACATACGAGGGTTCTTCCACAAAGTGTGAGACTGAATTTTTTCGCAGCTTCCTTTATAGTTACATGTTTACAACGTACATATTTGACATCAGGGGAGGTACAATCATCATCATCATCTTATTATACAGCGTGTCATTTATTTACTTGAGTACCCTTAAGGGGCGTGTAGGGGATGGGTAAAGGATCAATTTAAGATAGGGAACCTGGGGTCGGAATGGCCTCTTAACTCCAGAAAACAGGTTTGTTTCAGGCCCTTCCTCCCTGTAAAGTAGGGAAGCGCGCTATGTGTTACTCTGAGGTCAGGCACTCGTTCGCTGTCAACGGTCTTGGCGCGACTAACGCTCAATGCTGCGTTAGCCGAAAGGATAACGGCGAGGCGCGGTGCCACGGTGGTACCGGCTTCGGTTCTCCTGGGGTGCCATGCCTTGATTTTTTTTCTTTTCCTTTTCTTTATTTTTAGAGGGGAAGGAGGGGGCGAAGTCACAGTGCGTGTTTATTCTGTGCTGATTTTTTTAAACTATCGTTGATTCTGTAACTTAATTGCCTTTGATTATTAGCATCAACGAGATACGTGTGTTTCTGTAGTAGTTAAAGATGACGGAACTATCGATTGGCAAGAGGAATGCAGCTCTCGGCTAGCGCAGCGTTGAGCGGTGGTCGCACCAAAACCGTTGACAGTGAAAGAGTGCCTGACCTCAGAGTAACACATGGCGCTCTTCCCTACTCTACAGGGGCGGAGGGCCTGAAACAAACCTGTTTTCTGGGGTTAGGAGGCCATTCCGACCCCAGGTTCCCTATCTCAAATTGATCCTATACCCATCCTCTACACGCCCCTTAAGGGTACTCAAGTACATAAATAACACCCTGTATAATACGCTAAGGTGTATGTTTCACGAAACTCAAGCTCCTAAACCAGAGGGCGTTAGAAGGTGTGGTTTGTACCAAAATCTTCCAAATCATCTCAATAGTACAGGTAAAATCTTGCATTTCTTGAAAAGTCAACGGAAATATATTTGTTTATAAAGTGCTTAAATAATTAAATAAATAAATAAATAAGACGATAGACCCTGGCAGAACTGTGTCGCGTACAGCCACATAGTACTAGAGCTGGGCGGGTAGTCTGTACACATGGGGCGCACACAACCCATTATGCGAGAGTTCTCGCACGGGTCCGCTAGTATACATACACGCTAAGGTGTATGTTTCACAAAACGCAAGCTCCTAAACCAGAGGGAGTTAGAAGGTGTGGTTTGTGCCAAAATCTTCCAAATCGTCTCAATGGTACAGGGAAAATCTTGCATTCCTTGAAAAGTCAACGGAAACATATTTATTTGTTTAAAAAGTGAATTTAAACAATAAATAAGACAATAGCCCCTACCAGAACTGTGTTGCGTCGGACTCGCATGACAGTAAATTAGTCTATACGCATGGGGCACTCACAAGGAACGGAGTATGCATTCAAAAGAAAGAGAATTACATTCAGCAGTGATAAATTGCACTCTCATTTCATAAATATCGACAATTTGTTTAAAACGTGAGTCTAAACAAAAAACAAGAAGCCCGCATAACAGTAAAGCCGGGTGGCTGGTTTATGTACATGCGAGATTTTTCGCACAGGTACCCTAGTATGTGTAATACCCATAGATGGCAGCACCATAATATCCTTTGGTTGACAGCAATCCTGCAATAAAAGAAAATCTTATATAAATTAAAAGTGTAACAATATTAAATGCTATGCTAAAAACACATCTTAAAAAGAAGTTCCGTGACGAACTAAAAAGCCTACTTTTCTTAAAATTAAGTTTCATGCCAATGATTAATCTACAGTATATGAACCTATCTAGAATAATGACGAAATTAAGTTGGTAATATCGAAATGTCTAATTAGTTCGAAATATACCTGGTATAATGTAGCCTAATAGAGCATTACAGTTGGCAGCCCTGGTGACTGAATATATTCTTAGTTCCATCTCTTAAGGTACAGAATTTTTAAAAATGAAGTCCAATGGACGTTACATGCAGTTAGACATTGGATCTATCAGCACGCGTAAAAGCATGTTGGCAACAAAGTCATGCGTGTGCTGGTCAGAAATAGCCTAATCTGAAATATTATGATATCTTGTTGTGCCAATTTTGGACGAAATCCCTTTGTTAGTATAGAAGTTACATGTATTTTAAAATTGGACCTATCGGTAGGCATAGAATCATGTTGGCAGCACTGACTTATATTAATTGTTCCAAATTAATCTAGAATGTCAGGTGTTATACGTGTGCAAAGTATAGGGCTGTTGGCTTGCATACTTCCTGATATATTGATATTAGGTTAAAAATATATAGACAGCATTTATCAACAGTTGGCAGCCCTTATTACTCTTAAGAATACTTATAGTCATATCTATTATGTTACACAAAGCACATACGAAATTTGGTTGAAATCCAACTGATAGTATAGAAGTTACATGTATTTAAGAATTGGCCCTATCAGCAGGCTTAGAATCATGTTGGTAGAACTGAAGTTTATAAGTTACTCCAAAATTAATCCAAAATGTCAGGTACTATACGCGTGCATAGTTTAAAGCTGTCAGCTTGTATACTTTCTGATGTATTGGTATTTGTATGAAAGAATAGAGAGAGAGCAATTATTAACAGTTAGCAACCCTGGTGGCTCTTAAGAATACGCTGTCATATCTGTTTATACACATATTACATACAAAATTTGGTTGAAATCCAATTGCTAGTGTAGAAGTTATATGCATTTAAAAATTGGACCTATCAGAAGGCTTAAAATTATTTTGGCAACACTGTCATGTATGGCCTCCTGGAAATTAAACTGAAATAGTGTTATCTACATGTGTGCCAATTTTGGAATAGCTCCCATGCATACCTTCCAGGATATCCAACATGGAGCTCAAATGTTTCGTGTTCTTTTTTCAGCAGTTGGTAGCACTGACATCATTTTCAAATATGGACGTGAGATATTCCGGTATAGATCTTTATTCATAATAAATTTGGTTTCGATTTCTGCAGCCGTTTAGGAGTTGATAGGGGGGGGAGACACACACAGCCAGACAGAAGGATAGACAGACAGACTGAAGGACAGACAGACAGACAGACACACATTTTCCCGGATCGATCTCATAAGTCTACTTTTTCCTCATTTTTGCAAAATGTGAAAAGTAGGCTAAAAATGCAAGAAGAATATTTTAGAAGAGAGAGTAATGCTATACAGTACTGAAAAATGCAGTATTAAATTACCTATAACAAAAATTATATATTAAAATTAGCTGTTGAGCATTAAGAATGTACAATAGTTATGAATATAAATTGTGTCTCAAAACACTAATGGATTCCTTAAGGGCTGCTATTGCAAACGCAAATTAATAGGCATATTCAACGCAAAACTAAATATTAACAAAAACAAGAAGTTCCGTGACGGACTAAAGAGCCTACTTTTCTTAAAATGTAAGATGCATGCCAATCTACATAGACCTATCTAGAATAATTACGAAATAGAGTTGGTAATATCGAAATTTCTAATTAGTTCGAAATATACCTAGCCTAATAGATCACTACAGTTGGCAGCCCTGGTAAATGAATATATTGGTATTTCCATATTTTAAGGTACAGAATTCAAAATTTGGTTGAAGTCCAATGGATAGCATGTACGTTACATGCAGTTAGACATTGGATCAATCAGCGCGCGTAAAATCATGTTGGCAACAATGTCATGCATTTGTTGGTCAGAAATAAACTGAAATATTATGATCTCTTGTTGTGCCAATTTTGGTTGAAATCCATTTGTTAGTATAGAAGTTACATGTATTTTAAAATTTGACCTATCAGCAGGCTTAGAGTCATGTTGGCAGCACTGACGTATATTACTTTCTCCAAATTAATCTAGAATGCCAGGTACTATCCATGTGAAAATTTTAAAGCTGTTGGATTACATACTATCTGATATATTAATATTAGGGTAAAAAAATAGAGACAGCATTTATTAACAGTTGGCAGCCCTCGTTGCTCTTAGGAATAAGACAGTCATATCTGTTTGTGTACACATATTACATACAAAATTTGGTTGAAATCCACTTGATAATGTAGAAGTTATATGCATTTAAAGATTGGATCTATCAGAAGGCTTAATATTATTTTGGCTACATTGTCATGCATGGCCTCCTGGAAATTAAACTGAAATATTATTACCTACATGTGTGCCAATTTTGGAATAGCTCCCATGCATACCTTCCAGGATATCCAACATGGAGCTCAAATTTCTAGTTCGTTTTTCAGCAGTTGGTAGCACTGACATCATTTTCAAATATGGGCTTGAGATATTCCGGTACAGATCTTGACTCTTACCCAATTTGGTTTCGATTGCTGCAGCCGTTTAGGAGTTGATAGGGGGGACACACACACAGACAGACAGACAGACAGACAGAAGGACAGACAGACACACATTTTCCCGGATCGATCTCATAAGTCTACTTTTTCCTCATTTTTGCAAAATGTGAAAAGTAGGCTAAAATCGTTCTATACATTGTTTAAATTAAAATAGATCTCTTTTAGGATGACAGTGGAAAGTTATACTTCCCTAATAAGTTAAGGAAATTCACCTCTGTAATTTAACAGAACTACACTTAAAATAAAAGTAAGCAAGCTTGTAGTTTAACGTGACCGTTAATCTCGAGATCATGAAAGTCACACACTTAAAATAGACTGCAAGAATAATCAAATAATGTTATTAGGTCATTATACCAGGAATCGCTGAGATCAATTAATTCCATTAAGAATTAACGTTTTTCAGCTTTAGGGAGTTGACATGCATGCCTTTTATAATTTATGAAAATTAAGCCAACAAATCATACGCGTAGAGTATCTCTGTATTATACCAATCTTCGTTGGGATCGTTCGAATAGAACATAAGATATAAAATATAAATTTTATAAATTTGCATAGCCGCCGTCTCGACTTTTTGAAAATAATTGAAATCAGTTATATTTATTATTTATTTATTCATTTATTTACTTATTTATTTATTTATTTACATGACGCTTTGGCCCCTAGTTAAGCGGGAAGAACACTTGTAACTAAAAATTTCGCGTGGTTTTAAAGATGCCACAAGACTTAGGCCATACATTATAACTCGCTACTTACGTAATGTAATGATTACTATATTAGTTTCCGAGATATTAAATGTTGGTTAAGTAGACTATTCCAAGGAACCGTGCAGTTTAACGTGATTATCTCGCTATTATAAGCCATAGGACCTTCATTTTATGTGGAATCCGAACCACAGGACGTGATATTTCACTTCGAAATCTCACATGCGAGACCGGGAATCTACAGGGTCATTATCTATGTGCGTCCCGATAAACACGGCTGTAACTGCCGCAGATCGAGGGCGCACGTACATGGTTCAGCCGGTGGTAGGCGTGCACTTTTACACATTTACCAAACATGTTCAATAATGTGTACTTACAGTGCTCATAGCCGATGCTGAAAATGTCCTCCCTCTCTTGTAACACACACCTGACATCTTCTGAAGAAAGAAAGGACAACAATCTCATCTAATTTTTGTTGTGTAAAAACACAACGTTGTCTGTTAACTTTTATTTTATTTACGGAACCTGTTTTCTTGAATAGTTTAGTGAGTCTCCTAATTGCACTGGCATTAGACACAGGTCTTCCTGTAAACTCGATTCGAAATTTTCGTCTTGTTTCAGAACAAGATTTTCTGCCTTTCATATACGAATTATGGATAAACACACATTCGCGCAATGTGAATTGGTGTCTAGGCATGACCAACAATCACAGTAATTACAATACTCACTAAACGTGCAACACTAATGTCTAAGCTTTGCAGACACACGCCCATATGAATGACAAAACACGTGTGGACAAGTACATAAGAAGGAAAAGAGGTAAGCTGTATATCACAGCTATTGATTTGGAGAAGGCGTTTGATTCAGTGAGCAGGGGAGCTCTCATGGCTAAACTGGGAAAAATCGGGGTGTCACATAAAATGATACGAGCAATTGAGAATGTGTATTCCGAAGTGAAATGTGCAATTAAAACTAAAGATGATGTAATTGTAGGAGAGATAACGTCTAATATAGGATTAAAACAGGGATGGAAATTATCCCCGGTGCTTTTTTTGCTATTTATCAGCGATATTTTCGAGTCAAAGGGCTTTGAGCAACGGTCCAACCCTTGCTTGGACAATTATGATATCCCGGGCCTAGCTTTTGCTGATGACATCCATCTGCTTGCTCTAACACCCTATAATATGCAATATAGTATTGACGAGATTGTGAGATACTGTGAGGACTGGAACTTAAAAATTAACCCGAGTAAGACCAAAGTTATGGTCTGCAAAAAGGGAGTTAAACTGGCTAAGAATGAAAAGTGGGTCATGTATGGGTCTCAGAGACGGTGAAAAAACTTGAGTATCTAGGGACGATAATGGCGAGTAATGGTAAATGGACCGAACAAATTAAAAGGGCAAAATCGAAAGGGCTAGCGGCATTGGCGAATGTTAAAGTGATAGAGCGTAGGTTACCGAATCTTGACTACAAAGTGTATAAGAATGTGTTCAACGCACTCATCGTTTCAAGAGCACTCTATGGAGTGGAAGTATGGGGTTTAGAGGAAGGAACGAAAACCCTGGACAGTATTGTAAGTAGGTTTGCCAAGATAATTTTGGGGCTACCTAGTTGCACGGCGAATTGTGGAGCGAGAATGTTGTGTGAGGATGTAAGCATTAGACAACATATCATAAAAAGGGTCATAAAGTCTTGGATTCGTTTAAAAGCAGGTGGAGGGGGGGAAATGCTTAAGGTAGCCTACCTGCACCAAATGAAGCATCAGCAAGAGGGCTACTGGGTGGACGGGGTAAGAAGTGTACTGGAAAGATTAGGAATGGGTTATCTATGGGATAGGGACTTACAAAGAGAGGAAGGTAGGGTGTGTAAAAACGTGTGCAGAAGGGTTAATGACGTAGAGTTGCAGGTGCTAAGAGAAGAGTGCACCAGTAGGAGAACCTTAACGAAGTTCTGCGAAATAAGGAACTTTATGAGCATAAAGCCTCAATGCCTAATGAAAAGAGAAATGAGAGGGATAATTTGGTGGTTAATAGGGGTGTATAAGAACAAAGCGTTGAGAGAAGTAGGAAAAGAGGGCATTCGCCTGTTTTGTGGGAAGGTTATGGGTGCGGCGCACCTGATCAGGGAATGCAAGGAAATTAAAATGATAAGAGCAAAGTTTGTAGACAAAGCAGATCTAAACAGAATAGAAAATGAAAATGAGTATCACACTTTAATTAAATTACTAAAAAGGGAATGGGGGAAAGCAGGTCAATTAGCAAAATATTTTAATACCATCAGGGCAATGTGGAATAAGAAAGCGTCGGATGAGATTCAGAACAAAGATGCATGTAAATTAAGCATTCAAGTACAGGAGATGGCTTCCTAAGCTATAAGTCTTGTTAAAGCCTAGGAGTATCTGTATTAACTAGGTAGCCTATACGATTACTACAGTACAGCCACATATTGCTGTCTGTAGATTTTTCCTGTGAGTTTGATGGGTTTTTTTTCCTTACCACAAAACTTATCAGACTCTTACAGTCAGTAAGGGCTCGATAGGGAAATAAAAGGTAATTCTTTCTGTGAGGTGTCTCCCATGGAGAACTGTCAAAAAATGAAGAACACTGTGTCCACATTTATGATTAAGAAAGAACTTTGTGCAGTTTCCATCAGAAACGTTGCCCAGTGATATTGTGAATGAAGATAACTATTGCAAAGCATTATTAAGTTTTGAAATAACAAGGAAGCTATGAAATGCCGAATGAACATTTGGTTTAATTATCTAACGCCATACTGTAAATTTATGTTATCTATGTGTTTATTGTCTGTATGTCACGATATGACTCTCTGAGTTAAAGTGACAATTAACAAGTAGATTTGGTTTAAATAAATAAATATAAGAAAAACACGTGTGAACTAACGATATGAGTCAACGGAGGGCGCCACCCCCGGCAGAACCATGTACGCGCGCCCGCTATCTGCGGCAGTCACAGCTGGCTTAGCTTGCCGTGTTTATCGGGGCTCACATAGATAATGATCCTGTATTCTGGTACGCTTTGATGAGTGGCATGCAGTTTGACCTCTGCACCATCACACCCCTAAAGCACAACTAAGCGGCCAACTAATTTTCAAATATTACAAATGACTTTTCTGGCGATCTAATCATACGAGACGAATGGAACTTAGCACAGTGAATCTTAGCTGTGATGACTGTAGTAGTGTGTGTAACTGTATTCAGGGTAGGGATGGGATAGGTGTCCCGGGACTTGAAGTAATGTAGCCTAATATCCCGTCATTTACCTGGAGGGAGTGTCGAGAAACCAGGGGGAAAATCACACTCAGGATAGCCACTGTCAGCGCGGGAATTCGAACATGCGACTTCCGGACCTGCTGCAGCTGCCCTTACGGCCGTGGTGCACGATTTAACGAGCACGGATACACTGCGGGTAGCCCTTGGCAATTTGACTGAATGTGTGGTCTTAGTATGGTTATTGTATGTACGTTCGTGTATATATTTATTTTGGCAGTTAGCTGCACTTATTAAATTATTATTAATCCATGATTCAGCATGGTTAGCTGCCGCCCCGGAGGTCCTGGGTTCGATTCCCGGCTCTGCCACGAAATTTGAAAAGTGGTATGAGGACTGGAACGGGGTCTACTCAGCCTCGGGTGTTCCAAATGAGTAGAGGGGGTTCGATTCCCACCTCAGCCATCCTCGAAGTGGTTTCCTGTGGTTTCCCATTTCGTCTTCGGGCAAATGCCGGGATGGTACCTTCTTCAAGGCCACGGCCGCCTCCTTCCCTCTTCCTTGCCTATCCATCCTGACCATCCATTACCTTCCCTCATGAAGCCCCTGTTCGCTTTGCAGGTGAGGCCGCCTGGGCGAGGTGCCAGTCACACCTCACCAGTTGTATCCACTCCGATTAGATGTTCCCAGCTCTAGGACACTGCCCGTAGAGGCGGTAGTGGTGAGTTCCCTCGCTGAGTCCGTGGGTTCCACCAACCTGGAGAGTAAACGACTAAAATAAGAAGAAAAAATTAATCCATGATAATATAATTAATATTCCAGCAGTGATTTTATCCCATCATGCCGAGATGGAAAACGGATATAGGTCGTAGCCCATTGAAATCGAAAACAATGCGCCTTTTAAGCTTACGCTGGGTAAACCGTTAAAGATACCGGGCGAAGCCGCTCCGGCTAGTTTAATTATAAATTGAATAATTATCGCGTCGCCTCCGTAGCGTAGCGGTCAGGTCCTGGGTTCGATTCCCGGCTCTGCCACTAATTTGAAAAGTGGTACGAGAACTGGAACGGGGTCTACTCAGCCTCGGGTGGCCGAAATGAGTAGAGGGGGTTCGATTCCCCTTCAGCCATCCTCGAAGTGGTTTTCCGTAGTTTCCCACTTCGTCTTCGGGCAAATGCCGGGATGGTACCTTCTTCAAGGCCACGGCCGCCTCCTTCCCTCTTCCTTGCCTATCCATCCTCACCATCCCTTACCTTCCCTCATGAGGCCCCTGTTCGCTTTGCAGGTGAGGCCGCCTGGGAGAGGTGCCAATCCCACCTCACCAGTTGTATCACTTCCGATTCGATGTTCCCAGCTCTAGGACACTGCCCGTAGAGGCGGTAGTGGTGAGTTCCCTCGCTGAGTCCGTGGGTTCCGCCACTAAAAAAAAAACTGAAAAACGAAATAAAAACATCGCTGGCCCAGCAAAAAAAACGAGCCTTACAGTAGTCGCAAATGATGTGTAACATGTGACATGTTATCCCTTGTTAACAGTGAACTCTGTTGGTCATTGAAATAACTACTTGTAAAACTGCAGAGCCAAACGGTGACCAGTTTTCAGCAAATATGATATAATTAATATTTTCACACCAAACCACGACAATTTGAAGATGACTTATTTTAGGAAGAATATCTTTAATGGGGCCTCCAAACCTTAAAGTAATTTTGTATGAGATATAGATTCCACATAGACACATGGCTGACAGAAAGTCGTGGTATCAATCTCGGCCACCGCGCGCGCTCATTGTTTCCGTCCAATCCGTTTCCGTTTCATTTTTTCCGTCCCATCCATTTCCGTTTCATTTTTTCAAAATCACCCCCACAAAGAATATACAGATACCGATTAGAAAGATGTTACACATCAAAAAACACTGACAGTCAGTCTGAAATACTAGACTTTATATCATTTTAAATGTTACAATTGCTGGGTGATCTCCAAGTCCGTTAGCAAAAAATAATAATATTTTTTTTAATAAAATAAAATAAAATAAAAATAAAATAAAAAAGCAAGTGCAAACCAATGTTAACGGAGGTAGCTGGCTGGATGACGTCACGCTCACCTGAGCGCGCGGGGAAAGGAGGAAGCTCAAGCAGTACTATGACATCACACACCTCAGTGCATTCTCGGTACATTTCGTCCCGGCACCGTAACGTAACGCCAGACCCCCAGCAAATTCGACATATTCATTTAAAATTATAAAAAATGTTAATTTGTAAGGCAGGTTGCAATCTTTGACCTGACACTGTGTAAAACTGCTGTGCCATGGGTCGTGTTACAGTATTTGCATGGTGTTTTAAAGATAACCGCCAGTTATTATACTGAAGTCCACTTGCTCTGTCCATGATTGAGTTTTATGGTAGTGGGATTAGCGTCTGTTTGAACGCGATTTATTCATTATCCCCTTGCTGGACCGGACATCGATATCAGTCAACGCTGATAACACAGTGACACGTAATACCGCCACTTGCCGACAGGTGGCAGGCAGGTGTGCAGGCTTAGCTTCAGCATACAGTACTCGTATGGGGGCGTTAATAACTCTGGTAAATAACATGCTTTTGTTGCTGCTTCGTTTGGAACAGCATGATCACAAGCAGGGGTAGATTTTTAGTGTAGGCCCTATGTTACTCTTAAAAATAACTGTTGTTGTTGTTGTTGTATAATTTACGGGCTTTGTGCAATCGTGGCCATGCATCCCGTGCACTTGGGTGTGTGTAAGGAATCTGTCTGATAACCTATGTCATTGTGATGTCTGTACTAGTGTTTG
Source organism: Meconema thalassinum (assembly GCA_946902985.2). Taxonomy (NCBI): domain Eukaryota; kingdom Metazoa; phylum Arthropoda; class Insecta; order Orthoptera; family Tettigoniidae; genus Meconema; species Meconema thalassinum. Next base: position 427,789,451 of record OX336388.2, on the reverse strand, counting down.
TGTTTGAAATTGGGGCTAGAATTTCGATAGGAGGCGGCTATGGTCCTAATTCGCCTGAAGTAGAAGTAGCAAACCAAGTAAAACAACTTGTTGGATCGTTTTGACAGGAACCGGACCCTTCATTACGTTTAAATAAGCACAATGATACCATACGGTGTCGAGGATACGAGAACCGGACAGTTAATTAAGTTTAAATAAGCACAATGATACCATGCGGTGTCGAGGATACGAGAACCGGACCGTTAATTAAGTTTAAATAAGCAAAATGATACCAGGCGGTGTCGAGGATACGAGAAATCTCCACAACTTACAAATTATCAGAAAAATTAGGTTGGGAGATTTCTTACTCCTTTTCATTTTTTGGATGTGGTGTTTTTGGTTTCTTGTTCATTTGTTCGTTTGTTTGTTTCTTAAGAATTCCTTCTACACTTTGAAATGTCTGTTTCAAAACACTACGATACCCAAAAAAAACATCCTGCAGTTAGCAAAATTTTATCTTCCACTCTACTATAATTGCCAAAATTACATTTCTTAACAAGAGAAGAGAGTATTAGCATAATATAAATTTTAACGAAAGCTGTTGGGTAAATCAATTAAATGGTGTAACCATTCACCAATTATGTTCCACATTTTAGTATATTTTCATTATGCGAAACGAGATCGACTTTTGTCTGTGTGTGTTCGTCCCCGCCAACCCCCGAAAATAACTTTTGAGCGACTATACCGATGACAATTATATTCAGTAGTATACCTGTATATTGCCTCCATCTCCGAACACGTTCCTGATTCAAATCTCGTAAATCTCCACAACCAAGAAATTATCAGAACATTAGGTAGGGAGGTTCTTTTTTTCAAGTTTTTGTATGTACGGTACAAAAGGATTCATCCTTTAGTTAGTCAAATTTTACCTCACGCTCAAGTAAATTTGCCAGAATTGAATTTCTTAAGTAGAGGAAAAGGATTAACATAGTATTAAGTATTACAGACAACTTGTGTCAAACCAAAATTAAATTGTAAGAGATCCCATGCATACCTTCCAACATAGAGCTCAAATTTAGTGATTAACAATTAGGCTAATTCCGTGAAGAACTATATAGACTATCTTCATATATCCTACTTATATTAATTGCATCTATCAAAATACAAAATTTCAGTTTGATTGCTTTACTAGATTCGTAGATATTGAGAACCGTCTAAACATTTCGGATGGTCGCCATGTTGGATTTTTATATATGTAGGCCTTGGAGTTAAGTACTATTACATGAAAATTATTGTGTAGGTGTATTATTCAAACTTCAATCGCATGATTAGGACACAAGAAATAAAAACGAGATTTTAATATTTCGCACAGCCACCATCTTGTAGTTATAAAAACAATTGAAATTAATTATATGCCAGTGGATTAAAATTTGTATAAGCATATACCGTACCAAGTTTCACTCCGCCCGGATGGTTAAATCACAAGAAACGTCCATTTAAATACTTAAATTTCGCTTTGCCGCCATGTTGGATTTGTGCTGACCATGTTGTCAAAAGTTCCATATAGCCTCTATCAACATACAAAATTTCAGTTTGATTGGTGTCATAGATTAATATTGAGAACCGTTTCAATATTCCAGATGGTCGCCATGTTGGATTTTAATATATGTAGGCCATAGAGTTATGTATTATTAGAAGAGAATTATTGCGTAGGTTCATTATTCAAACGTTGATTTCGATCGCATGATTAGGACACGGAAAAAACTTAATTTTGACAATACGCACAGCCGCTATCTAGGGGTTATGTAAACAATTGAACTAAATTAAATGTCAGTACGTTACAATGTGTATAAACATTTGCTGTACCTAGTTTCACTGCATTCGGATGGTTAAATCACGAGAAAGGTCAATGTAAATGTTTCAACTTCACTTGGCCGCCATGTTCGCATTGTAGTCATCAGGTTTTTGAAAGTCACATCGGTAAACTTCTAGTAGTGCCATTCATCAGCGTACAAAATTACAGGGTGATATCAGTAATAGGTTCGGGATATAGAATGCCAGTGAAATATTTCGCACAGCCGCCTTGTTGGATTGGTGAAACGTAATAACATATAAAGGGCACGGTCGGTGTTGGTCAAAATAGTACTATGACATTACCGAGTTTCATTGAAATCGCTCCAGCCGTTTAAATTTCATTAGGTGGACAAAAGGTGATCTCATAAGCCTATTTATTTCTAAAATGAAAATAGGCTAAACATCATGTTATTCGTATAAATAAAGAGGACACACGCATCATACTTGGATTTTGGTATGGGAAATCCTGAGAGTTATAAAGTTTGCACCGGTAGTCAACCTACAGAAGGGAGAGCAGCAACGAACCAAATGGTGGGTGGGTCTACCCAGACTTTACAGAGCCCTATCTAGACCGGTCCAAACATAAAGGCGTTTTACACCCGCCAATTGACCGCATTGGCTTTAACAAACACGGACAGGACGTGCACTCGGAGAACAGTGACAATTCGAGCTACAGGCTTGGAGTGGAATCGATTAATCTATTGCGGCAAAAATTCTGGTATCTGAGGTAATACTGGACGTAAATGTTCCCAGTAGTTTATTGAAGTCGCTCTTTCTAATATACAGGATGTATCAAAATTCAAGAGCATAGCGTCAGAAATGGATTTCACATATTGCGAGAAGTAGGGTATGAAGACATGAGTCTGTAAATGCACATATACAAAGTTATTCGTCTATTTACTGTCAAAGAATTCGTTTCAGTCGACCAATACAATTGTGCCCAATTATATTAGGCAGAGAGTACAAATATTATAACACTCTGGTTAGTTGGTTGGTTGGTTGGTTGGTTAGTTCCTCAGTTTTGGGGCCGTGACAACGCGGCATGTAGCCCCGTGTACTTTGGGTGTGTGTAGAATCTGTCTGATAACCGGTGTTAATTGTGATGACTGTATTAGTGTGTGTATCTGATTTAATTCAAGTAAGGACTGCAGACGTTGAATTTTTTCAAGTAGTTCCTACCTTTGCCGCCAAACGCCACCGTCAATGACCAACTAGTTCAGAACTTAGTTACCAAATGCCACCGCAGTCGGATCTTGAGGACGAACATAGATACCTAAGAACGTTAGTCAAATGTTTAACCTATATATAATTTAGCTTCACACAGGTGTACCGTAATTAGTGGAAGGTTCTTTAACATGCCATAAATGTATGACATGAGACCGCTGGCTTTACTTCCCCTCTGAAGGAAGGCATACTGAGGGATTTTTAACGCTCTTAAAAATCCGACGACTTCGGCCAGATTTGAACCCGCGATCTTGGGCATAGAAGCTCAGCATTATAACACTCTAACCTGAAATAAATATTAATTATTTAACACTTAATAATACACTTTTTGTACAAGTATTGAATGGTATATCTACCCCTTATTATTTCCGTTTCCAATGGGGTCGGAGAAGAGATGCGATGAAATTGTATGTGGCGGATGGTTTTTACGGCCGGATGCCCTTCCTGATGCCACCTCATGATGGGAGATAAAATGAATGAAGTTGAATGAAACTGGGTAAGGATGTGGAAGGAAGCTGCTATGGCCCGTCAGAAGGTACCGTCCCAACATTTGACTGTAGTTGAAAATGGGGAAACCACGGAAAACCATTTCAAGGCGGCCGACGGTGGGACTCGAACCCACGTCTACCGAGTTCGCAAAGAGCTTGGGCCCTTGGCTTAGCGCTACGCTTTATCGAGCGTAGCTACCACTGTCGGTACTTTTTGTAGTAGAAAGGAGCGTATTTAATGGAGTACAATTGTGTTGACCGACTGAAAAGCACACTATGGTAGATTACTAGGCAAAACTGAAAAATGGCTTCTAATACTTCAATATTATTTACTGTAGTAACGTTACTGTAATCCAACACTGTTGCTCGGAATACGTCTCTAACGCCAGCTACCCACGTATCAGATGAAATGTTCAGTGACCTCATTCTAAGTACAGACCTCTGCTCTTCATCACATTCAGTGTCGAACACGATCAAAAGTGCCTGCTACAGGCTATCAGGCAGCTAAAATATGCATAGAGAGTTGATTTGTCATTAACAGACCAGCCGAAAACATGACATACTTAATGCTGTACCCATAAGGGCACAATGTGTCTGCAAAAACAGAAGACCCGGGGGGTTTAAGTCAGGCAAGCGTGTTGGCCAACCAATTTGTCTTTACTTTTCCAGTGTCAAAGTTCTTAAGGGAAGCTAGACTGAAATGTGCAAAAACATTATTACGTATGGAATGTAGCTCTCGGCGTGCACTCAGAAAATGCATACTTGAAATCATGCTTGAAATCATGCATTTCCAGGCCCATGTTGCCATACCCTCCTGTAAATTGTAATGATAAACTGTTAAAAATCTGTTTACCAAAATGCTGATCCGACAGTTAAAATAGTAATAAATGTTTTACATACGCCACAATATTTCCTTCGTGAACCCAAAAATATGTCGCGGTTTTATACAATGTCACATATTTGTAGGATTTTCACTGAAAACCCAACAGGCATCTTGTTTCATGCTATGCATTATCTAATACATTGTAGCGAATGGAGAAAGATCTTGATGAAATGGTGAAATGTAAATGAAATAATGAGAAAATTCATAGGTCACCAAGAAATTTTGAGGGAAACGTTTCTGTAAGCAATACAGAAGAATACCATATTTATTGCAAAATATTGGAGGCAATCTCCAGCATTCACCTGAAGAAAATGTTAGTTAGTTATTGGAGTTTTAAGGAGCGCAACAACGAGGTCATCTGCCCCTGGAGAAAATGTGATGCTCTATCATTATCATTTTATAAACCTTGAATTTGTATACATTGGGATCCACATATAAGCCAAAAGGATGTCCGAAATATTTCAGTCGAAAGTACTGTGTAGAGATGTCTTGTGAGAATGTTTTCAAAGTTCAAGGAAAGAATCATTGTTATACCTTTGATTATGATTCTTCGTAAGCCATGATCAGCTCTGTCCTAAAATCATTACGAAACAACTGCAGCATGAGTGATTTTAACGGTGACAAAATTATAGAAAACCTAATCATAAGTTGTAATCTGATTTGATTTATTATTAGTATTAGTAGTAGCTTACTATTATTATTATTATTATTATTATTATTAAAAGAGTTGGTGTACTTCACAAACTTAAAATATACTAAATCATTCAAATTCACAAGTCATTAAAATGAAAGAAACCCTAGACCTCGGATACCTTAAAACCGTTGGGGAAGTCTACAAGAGTTGATCAAGACGTAGGAGAGGAGCCTGGCTGAAGTAATTGGAAGCAATGCCGGACTCAGCTGGGGTCCCTAGGTCACCAACCCACATCCCACAAGTTGTAAACCCCTGGGGGATCTCTCTAGTCTCGACCTTCACAAATTACTGTAGTAAAAATTGTTCCCAGGCGCTCCGAAGAGAGCTGATTTTCTCCATTCTTTTACCAAGAAAAGTAGAGGCAATTTTTTGATAATCGATGTGTGAATAGAATGTCCAAACTCGACCCCCTCGTCAAGCAACTAGACATAATTTATCAAGTTTTGAATTGCCACCATAGTGGGTTTAGTTTGTCATCTACACGAAACGAAGAAATGTCACTAAATAGCCCATGCCACCCACCACTGCCTATGCAGATGAGTCACAATGTCCGGTTTGTTGAGAAACAGGTCGCTGGTTATAGATTATAACCTCAGGGGACCTTGGCCGCTCGAATGGTTTCCATGGAGATTTAAGTGTTGTCATAGATAGGAAGCGATTTCAATTCCAAGACTTACACCTTGCTCAGTGAAAACAAAGGCAAGAAAGTCGATTTTACACATTCATGTTATACGTAAACAAGAACTACGTTCATGAGTCCTTGTGTTTATGTATGGTACTTTCTTATAACCTATGTTACTGTTGTGACGAGTGCTTTATGTAACTGTAATTATTAGCATCTAGATTTAGGGTAGGTTCCCTGGTGCTTGAAATTACATACCATTTCGGCAATAATATGGAAAAACATGAGAAGAAACCGCATTCAGGTTGTTGGTATTCGAACCTTGCGGATCCACATTGCTGTCTCAGAGCGTGCCTCAACTAGCATGACTGACTGATGGGTAGAAGAAGAAACTTAGCCTAGTATAAATACGTCGGTGTCTACCGTCCGTCTATATTTTGTAGCAGCTGAACAATTATTTTACCATAATTCAACTACCACCGGTGGTCGATATCTATATTAGAACTGGGTATCGTGTGTCCTAAATCAATGAACTGCTGTCGGCTTTACTGAAACATTGACGGTAGAGGACACCAGCTCTTCACGCTACCCTCGGACATATTCAGTCAAGAGCCCTTAATGTGCTGAATTTCACACTTTGAATATGAATTAGGACATTATTTAACCATCATCAAGATGTCAGTTCACCTTCTTGAACCATTCTATACTGGGAAACAACTATCTAAATCATTTACCCTATCGTCGGCTTACAATATCTAGATGAAGGTCAGGAGAAGAGCTTCTAGGGGCAGATGACCTCGTAGTTCCGCCTCTTAAAACAACAATAACTTACTAACTAGACTCATCTTCTCAAGAACGTGTTGTCTGACTTAGTGTGTTTCACTTGTAAGCCGATCATATGGTCTGATATTTTCAACAAACCATGCCTCACTTTCAGACACGTAAGGGAAAATAAAAACCACGAGTCAGTCACAAAGTCACGCATAAATATGTTATAGACTTATCGTTGTCTACTTTGAAATCGGCTCTTCCCATAAGTGGTGCCAGCATTTCTCTAAGAATACAATTCCCATTGTATGACGTTGTATGCAAGGGTGGCCCTAGGGTGGTACAAACGGTGCGACCGTACCGGGCGCTGTCAATGTGCGCAGAAAATACAACGATAGTTTGACAGCGCAAACAACACTTTATTAGCCTACTACTTAACTCTACCCCTAGAGGCTTCGGTGGCGTAGTCGGTAGCATGCTATGCCCAAGATCGTGGGGTTCAAACACGGCCGAAGTCGTCGGATTTTTTAAGAGCGTTAAAATCCTTCTGTATGCCTTCCTTCGGAGTGGAAGTAAAAGAACCTTCCACTATTTAAACTTGCGTGATGCTAAATATGCAGGTTAGATTGCGTTGAAACGCTCTATCAAAGTTCCAACGTTCACCACTAGGTGTCAGTGACATCTGGTAGCGACAGTTGGAACTACTTGAAATTGAACGGCACTTGTAGCTCACCCCATGGGTGTCCGCAATGAAGCAGCTACAGCCTCTGGCGAGCCGAACATGTCCTTGGACACTCCCGACACTAAAAGCCATACGCTAATTGTGGGGTTTGAAGCCATTTTTTCAGTGTTGCCTTAGTAAACTCTTGTCATACGCTAAGTAAATAAATTAACCCTAACCATTAACATTAATTCTATATATATAAGTGAGCTTGGGTTCGTGCATTTCAAAGTATAGACATATATCGTGAAATTCGCACTTAACGTAAAAATATTAAAGAGTTGAAACCAATATATACCAGGTGGCCCATTTGCGCCATGCAGTCTACTTATAAGTGTCCCGCATGTACTAGTGATGAACGGGAGGTCTAATAACTGAATTGCTAAGGGGGTAACCTTGCATGCAAGCAGGTTACGTCAGAATGCCAAAAGATAACAACCAGACGGCCGCACGCTGCATGTTCCTCAGTGCTCCCGTCTCATGCGCCCCTTAGCGGTATGAAGCCTCGCTGCCGAGCACAGAATAGTAGCTTTGAACGTGGTACAGCAGTATTGAAGTTGCTATCAACACAACGACAATGGTTGAGGTTTTCACCAAAAACGAGCACACACACATAATTTTAAACTATGGAGCATATGATCACAATCCCACCAAAGCTCGCACATTATATGCACAGGAGATTCAAAATAGACGCCTGCCTTCTGTGCATGTATTTCCCCGAACAGATCTGTAGTTAAGAGCTCATGGATTGTTGAAGCACATACCAGCTTACCCATCTGCAATCATTCTGATGTAGTGCAGACTGTACATCAGTAGTGTGATCGAAGCCTCCACACGGTATGTTGAATTGTACCGTACTGAAACAATGATTTGTTGAATTTTTGGGGATTTGCAACATAGTGGTCACGCAGCCCCGTGTACTTGAGTGTATTAATAATTTGTCTGATAACCAGTGTAACTATTGTTATTTTATTATTACAGGTTTCTGCCCGATCACGTGCGGGTGCATGTAGATTGTGATTTGAGTCTGTTTTGCAAGCTACGAGTGAAATTGAAACTTCACTTACTGTTAGAACTTACTATTATGCCAAGTGTTGTTATGTAATGTAAAATATAAGTAACATCATATTAGATATATTTCTTTTTGTGTATATAATAATCATGCCTAGCCTGATCTAAGCGCGGCTGTAAGCGAACAATATTGTTTAATATTTTAGGAGCGCTCTAGGAATAATATTTTAATACTAAAATAATAGTTATTAATGATGTAAATAAATGTTTGTTATATTTAGTCTCTGCAGGGGAGGGGGGGAGCCACAATGAAATCACGCACCACCTGAAAATATTGCTAGGGCCGCCTCTGGTAGTAAGGGCTATTTAACATCTAAATAGATGTCCAGAACCAAAGTTTATTGGTGGTGGAATGAAAATGTTCAACTGACCATCAAGGCAAAGGAGACATTATGACTTGGAATCAAACTAGGCTAAGTAACGATCTTAATTAATACAAAACACTTAAGTCAGCCGGAAACTAGCAGTCGCTACCGGGAAGAGTTGCCATTTTCAAGTATGATCTACTGGATACATCAGAAGGTGCTAACAAGTTACGTCTTCCTCTTAGTTAAATTTCAGCATCGAGCAACGAAGAATATCACCCACGTCCTGCAGATCAAAATTGCGACTCAACTACCTCTTCGAGATCTGATGGCCATCCTGAAGCGGTGGAGAGAAAACTTCAAGGAAATTTTTAACCAAAGATTTCCAAACCCACTGATATTGAGGTGAGACCCAGTTGCTGCGTCCATGCCACCAGTTTTTAGAGATCCTGAAGTGAATAAAGAGTAGATCCGTGAAGAACTATACAGTCTATTTACATATATCCTACTTATTGTACAGGCCCCCCAGGGGGCTGCACCCCCTGAAGCCACCCTCCATCATCTATTAAAACCACCCCTAACTGGCAAACATCATAAGTCCAGAACAGCACCTTTTACACAGCAAGGGCGGCTGCCCAGCTTGGGAAGCCTGCCAACCACTTGCATCACACTCATAAACATCTACACAATAGCTAACTAGGGCACCTACATCGATGGAATGTCGACGAAGCAACGCCAGAACCTATAAGAAGGAAGGCCTTAATGAGGACAGGCTCTCTATTATCTGTCATACAGTGTGTGTAGCCGGAGGCCCTGTTACTGCTGCCTATCATCAGGTGAGTCAGCAAGTGTTCAGATATCCTATATTTTGTAAAACCTACCCACAAACTTGTACACATAGCTTGCATTATTATTCACGTTCCCCTAAAAGGGACATACAATTTCATACTCACTGACCAATAAATAATTGGTCAGTAATCTACACATTGCATTCGTAATTACACGCCTCTTTACATCCTAATACCCTTCCTGTCTCTCGTCACGAGTAAGCGTGACAATAGTAGCCGGTAATCGCCTGCTCAAGTTCCATTGTGTCTCCCGCACGCGTCCGCTGGCAGCAAGCCGCCGGCATAGCTGACATAGGCAGGTCTGTTATATAATTCCTTCCGACCAGCTGGGAGTCCAGTACATTAACCTGCGCCCAGAGGATCATCCCCTAAGCGACACTTGCGTCTTTATAGGAGCACCCCCTAGCATTTAAACATCAAACAACACTCTACACTGGTCAGCTTACCCAGCTACGGGAGGCTGCCCTCTCTAGGAATCACCTTCCAAATTAGCACACTAACACATATGTTTTAGATCTAACTACCCCCAACTAAGGGATCTAAAACAATTTGGTGGAGGCGCCGCTACTACGCACAGTAAGGGTAGGACTCATACAACGAGCCCTCGTAGTAGAAACGACCCCTACCGTACCGCATACAGCCAAGCGAAATAGTGAAAAAAAAATGCTCAAACAGAAAGCATCATTTTTGCTTCACACTACCTACACAAGGGAAATTTTTGTTAAACCAACCCCCCAGCCCCTCGAAAGGAGCAGAGAGATATAAGATACACTGCCGAACACGCACAGTTTTTTTAGAAGATGCATACACTTCATTCGGCATGGCCCCCCTATACCGCCTAGCTGTGCTGAGGAGCATTGGGGAGTACCAGGAATTAATTGCCTGGCACAAAGTCTTTGAAACAAGCCAGGACTACCTCAGAAGGTTTCAGCAGCTCCTGCACGCCCAGTATATGCGGATCATAAGAGCACTTGTCCGGCCACTCCGCAGCGCTAAGAATCGCAAGATTCGGGCGAAAATCCCCACCCTCCGTACACAAATCATTAAGGCACACTGGCAACTACACTGCCGACACGAGTTCATGTTCCAGCAATGGGAAACACTCATCAGGGAACACCAACGGATAGGGACTAATGGCACCAAAGTCGCTGAACAGGCCATATGCCTCAATAGGCAGTACTCCCAAATTTGGGAGGAATATATGGAAATCCAGGCTAACAAGGCCATTTTTGAGTTCATGGCAGGGCCGCCAACCCAGCCGAGAGAGGACATAAGCGTAGATACGCTAACTCGGCAATTTGCGAGGATGTCCCTCTCGCCACGTACTGCCACACAAGGGAAGGAGTTCACCGTGGCCACAGTCCAGAAGACGACCAGGTTAGACTCCAACACACTGCAGGGCCAAAGTCACAACAATACACGTCCCTCAGCTCCGGATCAGAAGGCCATTTTGCCAAACCGAGGAGCAGAACCTAGGCCAACCCCCTCAAAACGGACGAACGAGAGGGAGTTGACGCCAGGACTCTCGAGTACACATGACATAACAGGGAGAAAACTGGAGGTAACCACGTCATGGGCTGAGGACATAGAGCCCGTCCTACAGCACATTAAGCCCACACACACCTACACAAATAGGCAAACACAAGGGCAGGAGTCTGCCGTGGCCATAGGCCAGAAAGCGGTCAGACTACACGCCACTACATCGCCATGGAAAACACAGGTAATCACACGGCCTTTACCGCTAGTTCAAAGGGCAATTTTGCCAGAATGGAAGCGGACACCGGCATTCGTACCCCAGGTGCGAATGCATAAGAGGGTGTTGCCTTCAGGCCCTCAGGGTGCACAACACACACCCGCTCACTCTGACCAGGAGCAAACACACAGTACACGGGGTATAAGAAAGGTCTTATTACCTACCCCACGAGACCGGTCAGTCAAAAATACACACACCCCCGTAAACTCTACTAGGGTAGCGCGAAGCGCAATCAATCCCTCAGACATAACCACATTAAGGCCAACAACCAGGCGCTATGGTAAAAGTAGGCCCAGGCTTACTTTGCTACAAACTCCTCCGGAAAATAGCAAAGAAGCACCTAAATGGGTTTCAGGGGCATATGCCCTAGTGACAGGGCGACAGTATCCACCTCCCCGAGCAATGACGCTCGAACAAGGATAACGACTTTCACCATGAGTATAACACACACTGTCACCTGAAGCACAAATATATACGGGCAGGGTCTTTTACACGCGAGAAACACGACAGTGGATACACAAAGGGCAGATCCCACCCCTGTAAACGGTAGATTTCACACGTATATACAACAGATCGTGGCCAATTCAAAACTACGTAATTCGAAATTTTTCCTAATTTTTCCTTGGCCCCTAGCATTTTTTTTTAGGCCATCAATGGTTTACAATCATGATTAATTCAGGATGTATTGTCGGACAATGCAAAGTTTTAATATGCAAAGCCGAGCGGAAGCCAATTAGGCGAGCCACGCGGCTTAGGGCCGGAAAGAGCTATTCCGAACACAGCCTAGGCAACAAACCACAGCATAGAGCTTAGGCGGGTCTTTCTAAGTAGAAATGACTAAGGGTTCTATGTTCCGGTCCCACAGTTTGATAGATTCTCTTGTGACGGGCGAGAGCCCTAAGCGTAAGCAAGAATTAAGAATCTCAAACTATTTTTCAAAAATGGTAGATTTCCCCTGAGACGTAACTAGATTACTGTCGTACTAACGTCGCCCAACAGGTGAATAGTACACTCAGGTCCTACTTTTCATTTTTAAACATTTTGGCATTATTTACGATACAATCTTTACAGATTACCGCTGCCTGGCAACCCGCTTTGATAAGCATAAAGCATTGCGCAGACGGGATACAATATATTTTCTCTACTCTTTTCAAAGAGCTCTCTTAATTCGGATCGTTGCATAACTCATTTTTTTTCTCGCCTCTTTCACCAATCCTGTGAAAGGAACATTATCCAAGTTGAACTGTATGTATTTAACCTATAGGTACACGTAATATGTTACAATGCCCATAACATAAACTTTTCTCGTCCCCCATAACAGCGCACAAACTAACCATAAACACCATGGGGTAACACTCACAGCTCAAGGGGGAAACACCATTACTTATTTCTGGAGGGTATATCACACCCGCCAAACAACACCTACACGTGCAGGCGGGAACACTGTCAAAAGGAAGGGGAATGATCCCACTGGCAGACGTGGAAAGAAGGCCAAGAAATAGCCTTCGGACCTCGCTGACCGCACCGGGATACGACCCTAACACTTGGCAGAACTGTCCAGAAGACACAAGCCTGAATGGCACCAGAAATAATTATCCTGATTAAAGACGGTCTCAAACCCGCAACCTCCTGGATACCAGGAGTGCAAGATCGGGTAATTATCCCATGGGAGGATATAATAATAAAGGACAGTTCCACTAACACATATACATAAGCACAAAACAATCAAATCACCTCCGACACCTAGTCACCAAACACGCGACTAGCGGCCCGGAGACACTCGTGCATAGACACAGCCAAGTGCCACTAACAGGGACATATTCGACCCACGCTTACATTACCACAAAACTTGGGAACACAAATGTATTTAGTGGAAGGTTCTTTTCTATCACGGAAAGCCATGCTCACAACTAGAGAGAGAGCACTCAGGCTTAGACACACACACGTGCCGGATACATGAACATCGTCAAACAAGTAATAAGATAGCGCACACGTCAATGAAATTAGAGACTATCGCCGTCAGCGATAAGACACTCGTGACTGGGCGACCTTCACTACATACGAACAGCTAACATGCATGCAGCTCTGAAGGCGGAACACACGCCATCATTCACGCCAGGTTCAAAATCCTATAACTTCCAAAATTTCAATACGAGGACCATTCCCAAAGACACAAACTTTTCACGCCAATGCGTATTTTCATCTGCGCATTTCAAATACACGATACGTGCGCCATGGTATATACGGTACAGATATCGTAATACCAGAGCCTTAAAGCAGGCGGGTGCGAACTCACGACCACACAACACACTCGTGCCAAAAACTAACTAACCAACGGTATTTTTGGCACGAAAGACACAATCAAAAGCCACACTGGGGACAATCAAATCTCAACAGAAAACGCAGACATAGAACACGGAGAATTACATGATCACGGGTCCGAATACCCAGCAAAAAAATCGGACGCCATGGGAACAAAAAATCCAGACGCCCAATTACACTGAAATTGGCCCCAGACAAGTACATAAATGGATCAGACACATGTCTATAGGCATAGGAGGTTTTTTTCTCTCTTTTTTCCCATACATAATGGAGCATAGATTCGCCCCAGGGTACTCGCTACAGCAGCCTACCTCGGCATTGGCGAGCCAGGAATTCCCAACAAGAGGGCGCACCGAAAATTCTAGGCCTCCAAGGGGATCACAATAGACTTCCCAGACATGGAGTACACATAGTTACACAAAGCAGAAGCTGAAAACAGTGTACACATAACATCGGTTAGCAAAAACGGGACAGATTAGCACACTGGCACTCCCGGAATCCCAAACAATGACAAAATGCCGACATTCGCAAAAGGCACGTTCCGACAGCCGACATACGTGACGTCAGAGCCTTCCCTTACACAAGCAAAAACATTGACTTGCAAATTCTAGAAGCATTGCTACACTAACATACAGTACACATGGATATTGGCACAGAATTCTGCAATGTTTCAATATGCCTGGCATTTAGCAATATGCAGATACTGTGGGTCATATTAGCTTAGGCCCATAGGAGCATGTTTACAAAGATATTGACAAGCCGCACGCACCTCCTGCCCATGCACGCGACACACGATAGGACTTAGGCTATAACAGCCCACCCGCCCGCATGGTGTAACGGAACATAGTCACACACACGCGCTCACTAATCAGGGGCGAATACAGACAGGGACTCTGAGGGAACAGACCTCCCCAATAAATACTTCTCCTCTTACTTTTAAATCCTCAAACCATCATAGGCGGTCAGGACATGACCAGTCACACTACGATCACTTGCTACATTAACATTGCAACTGAGAGACCAGATTAGGCCGTGATGTCACAGCGTCACCATACTTTACTATCCCAAGGAGCAATAGAAAACAGATATTGACCAGATGAGGATGACAGGAGCACAGGTGGATAGGGCTAGCCAGATAGCCAACATACCGCCTACAGGCCACCATAGTACCACCTGCCTCCTTCCATAACCTTTCCACTTCCAACATTAACCAACACAGACACATAAACACATAAAAACAGCTAAACTACACGCCAAAATTTACATCGGGGTTTGATAGACTTCATGCGTTTAAAGAGAGGGCTCACTACGCCCTGGCTCTCAATGCTAACACCAGAGTATTAGGGGTGTGTCGGAAAGAATGGCAAGCGTAATGCACATCTCTAAGTAAGAGATGAGGCCAAATTTATATATTAACAATTCTTTTTTATTAAATATTCCCGCATGAAAGGGAAATAGTATTATTATACATTGACCGATACCTATCCTTAAATGAGTGCGGATACGCCTCATATCCAGACACATGCATGGAATATCCCACCCACATACCAAGGGTTATTATTATTATTTAACCTGCATGACTCTTTGTGAAAATTTTTGAAAACCTGGGAAATACCTACCCCCGTCCACTCATTGTAGAAGCATCCTGATAGCATCACCGGCTCTAGGCTACCATTTATATGGAGCCCAAAGATGCGCAACCCCCTCCTACCATGCTTTAAGCCTATTCAACGAATAATACCCCCGGATCCTAATAACAGGGAACCTAACGCCATAAACCCTACTAACGCCTCCATGAAAATTAACAAGGCATTACAGCTGGAAGTCCGACATAGCACAGTAGACCTGAAGTAGTCCATGCATTTAGAAGATTCTATAACCCCAGAACACTTAAAAATTTTACATTTTCTACACAATAAACTATTTACACAGTACACTAATTTTTTTATATAAAAAAAGGAATCTGTGACACGCTGAATGATGATGGCAGCGTAAGCAGAAGGCCAAAGGCACCACGCAGGAGCAGAGCTGGGTAAGGCGATGATAAGCCCTACCCCAGTTGGCTCACTGACCCAGACCAAACAGACGAACTACGTAAGCTCGAAGCGCCGATGACCTAGCACGGGCAAACGTCGGAGTCCCGGAAGGCCTAGCCTGCCCCCGGGACAAAGAAAAGTTACACCCACCATGTGCTACGGGCATCGAAGCCAGACCTGCAGGGAAGACTTTCTGAGGATGGTGGGAGAAATAGCCAGCTCCACACCGGACTCAGGAGATGACCCTAGGGACGACCAATTAGGACTAGACTCTTAGTTAGTGTATAGGTAAATAAAACTTCTAGAGCGAGAAGTTTGTCTCCTATTTGTAGGAGTGAAGCAGCATTTTAGGGTACACCGGAATCAACCCTAGAGCCAACAATGCCAATATAGGCGAAGAGGAGCCGGACGCCGCCATTCCCGGAGTATATTATTACTGCCAACATAGGCGAAGAGGACCCGGACGCCACCATTCCCGGTGGACACTATTTTAGCGGACGATGTCCAATGCCCACTTAAATGGTGACGCATCGGCCAGCCAGAGTTATTAATTGAGGAGCATCGCGGGCACTCAAAGGGGTTTAGTGGGCAGACCCAACAACAATGAATATATCAATGACGACATATGCAAATGCAACGGCAATGAACAGGCAAGTATAACGGGCGAAGCGTTTGCTCTTTTTGGGCACCGCAGCCGCCCGGAACTTTATTAATACTAGTTAATAAGCATTAACATAAGTGTCGACAATTAGGATTAAGACGGAGGGGACTACGAGGCATTGTTGGGTTCCGGTCCCAGCAATGTACTACAAGGGCACCCCCGTGAGAGAAATCGGACGGACAGCCTCCATCTAAATTTTAGTATTTAAGTCACAGTGCCATTTTTAAGGTCACTTAGATGTAAGCAAATTCAACAAGCGCTGTTGCTAAAATAGGGCACAGCACATTTCGGCTTTAGAGTAAGGTCCACTCGGCATGTATATACAGCATAGTTTTACATTTAAGGCTTTTTTTTAGATTAAGGTAAAGCCGCTCGGCACCTGATGACCAACAAACCCGTCATCAGGGTAAGCCCGATAATACATTAAGTTAGATTATACTAGGATAACTTACATTAAGGTAGAATATTTCGGCACTTGGTCACCAAAAATCGGTACCAGGGTAAGCCCGATAATATAACACAATAAGTAGAGTAAGTAGGCTAAGATAGGACTCTAGCCGGCATAGGTTAAGAGACAGCAATATAGAATGCCAAAGGCAAGCGATATTGGCATGCGCCTATAAATGATATATATGGCTTGTATAATATTTATATGCTCTATTACAGATCACCCGAGCGGCAATCCACTAATATACTTTGTCCACAGGTCCACAACGCAATAAACATGTCTTTTGTAAATATATTTCCAACACCAAATTGTACACACTCTCCTCTGTCACAAACATAGATACTCTCCAAAACTTTCAGTTGCACCCTTTAACGGTGACAACACAGTGGTCAACGATGCACAGTAACCGTGGAATACTGAGTATCAATGAACACAAAAACACACTATGCACGCAAATGAAGCGTGGATTCAGTGTCTAAGGGCGGCACAACGCTTGTAAGCGCCGCGCCTTCGACGCTAAGGTGGAATTCCTAACCACGGTGGGAAAACCACTAGGGCATAAGAGACAACAAAATGAGACAGCGGATTAGCCACTGAACCTTGGCAGAAACGGCCACTTAAGGACGCTTCGGAAGCAAGGTAGAGAGTTAGCAGCGCAAAAAGGTATAAAATAACTGGCCACTTATAAGAGCTCTATAGGGTAATATATATTAGTTATAAATTATTTTGTATTCCATAATTATACCATGACAAGGTTATACACGTACATGTTCCACGTGGTTGGATAATATACCCATACATAGACTACCAACATGGCAACCATCATTACTACTATGGTTATTATTATTATTATGCTCAGTATGTTTATTTATAAATTATAATAATATTATAAATGCCATGATCATTATTATTATCGGGTCATGCCCGGCATCATCAGGATTACCAATGTCACTATGCAATGCCACCATAATTACCACAGTACTATCACCAGCCTGTATACGGCACCATTATTGCCATCAGCGCCACGGCGAATATTTTTATATTTTTCCAATTGCCTCTCAACATATAAAATTTCAGTTTGATTGCTGTAATAGATTCGTAGATTTTGAGAACCGTCTAAATATTTCGCATGGTCGACATGTTGTATTTTTAGAATGTACTATTACATGGAGATTATTGCGTAGGTGTATTATTCAAACTTCAATCGCATGATTAGGACACAAGAAATAAAACCGAGATTTTAAAATTTCGCACAGCCGTTATCTTATAGATATGAAAACAATTGAAATGAATTAGATGCCAGTGGATTACAATTTGTATAAGCATATACCATAGGAAGTTTCACTGCGCTAGGATGGTTAAATCGCAATATACGTCCATTTAAATATTTAAAATTCGCTTCGACGCCATGTTATATTTGTGCTCACCAGGTTGTTAAAAGTCCCATATATGAACTTATGTTTATAGACTCTATCAACATACAAAATTTCAGTTTGATTGCTGTCATATATTAATAGATATTAAGAACCGACCAAATATTTCAGATGGTCGTCTTGTTTGATTTTTATATATGTAGGCAATAGAGTTATGTACTATTAGATGAGAATTATTGCGTAGGTTCATTATTCAAACGTTGACTTCGATCGCACGATATAAAAGATATAAAAAATTAATTTTAAACAAGATGTTCAGTAAAGAGCATATAGCCTACTTTCTGATAAATGCATGGGTATAGTAATAACTCTTTGTCCTTCTCAAGGAGTATAATTCAATGTTGGTTGTAGTAGCTTGTTGAAATACAACGTGCTATGCCGATATTAAACGTTGATTGATTGAATCCTCACCTGAATTCTATATATACACACGAATACAGCCATCACAATAACACAGGTTATAAGACAAAATTCAACAACACTCACCCACGTACACGGGGCTAAATGACCATGATGCCCATGCATCTCATATGAAACAACAACAACAGCTTTCTACCCAAATCTTTCCTCGTATAAAAGTGCACACACTAGTAAGCCTACAGACATCACAGTGACACAGGTTATCAGACAACTTCTATACACACCCAAGTGAACGGGGTTACAAGACGATGATGCCGAATAAACCCTAAAGAATCAACAACAAAAACAACAACAATAGTCTCTACCGCGGTTCAAGTTCAACGAATATTAATCGCGGTATTCGAGTGTTGAAATATTTGGTGTTATAAGTAGGCTATATACATATACTAGCAGAAGTACCCATTCTTCGAACGGTCTTCGGTATTAATAACCAGACGTAATCAATTGAGCTACTGTTGCAATGGGTAAAGACTTGGAACCTGTTTCTCGACAAAGAAAAATGATTAGTTAAAATATGCTCTGAAACTAAATTTACCTAGCGTGTACTTCCTGACGTGAAAAAAAATGAAAACCTCGTAGACGAAACGCAATACACGTCAAATAAAACTGCCCTTCACTATTGTGTCAAGTCTCCATCCAGAGGAAGACCCCTTTAATAAATTATAAAGGCTCGTGGTGCATGAAAATTCAGGTTTTTTAGACTCCAATGGCCCAAATTCCTAAAAGAAAAAAAGAAAAAAACCTACCGTATTTCAATTCAGGAATTTTTGAAAATAATATTTCTGTTGTGAAATTTAATAGACCTTCTGTACGACATAACGCACATTTAAGTCGTGTGAAAAAAATCTAGGGTACCCCTTGACCCCCCTTAAGCGCAGTGATGAATTTTACAGTTTTAGTTGATTCCGTAATAACCTTATAGCCATTTGCAAACATTCACAGAAATTTAATAAATGGAGTGGCTTTACTTCTTGCAGAAATAGATGGAAAGTTGAAAGCCACCTTTTCAGATATTGTTGTCATGGTTACTGGCTTGCATTCCTTCATTAGTTTATTAAATGAAATATGTTTTCTGGGAATATCTCAGAAACTGTCGGTTTTAGAGCCTTAAAATGTACTTTTCGGGGACCCTTTACTGCTATTTAGGGGCACCGAGTTTTGTTTCTAACACCAAGGAGCTGAAACTAAGCTTTGTCTCGTCGTTGTAGGCCGTAGTATAATAATAATAATAATAACTGTAATAATAATATGACAATATAGGGATAGGGATATAATAGACCTTCCGTACCACACCCGCACGTGTAAATCGCGTGAAAAAAAATTTAGAGTATCCCTTGACCCCCTTAAGCGCATTATATGACATTGATGAATTTTACAGCTTAATTTGGTTCCGTTATAACCTTATAGCCGTTTGCAAACTATCTCAGTATCGTAATAAATGGAATTGTATTGCGTCTTACAGCAATAGATGGACCTGTGAGATTCCGTTGCCATGGTAACCGGCATGCATTCATTCGTTATTGTATAAAATGAAATTAGTTTTCTGGACATATCTCAAAAACTGTTGGTTTTAGGGCCTTAAAATGTGGTTTTTGGGGGCCCCTTCGGGCCCCCGAGTTTCGTTTCTCACATTGAGGGCCTGAAAATGAGCTTTGTCTCGCCCGTCTACGCCTATTTCAGCAAGTATTTTAAGGGGGTAGGCCCCCTTTTATGAGAGGTACAGAGAAGAGTTACATCAATGATTAGTGTCGTGCCTCTGAAGGATATTTGTACCAAATTTTACGTTGATCCACCCAGCCTTTCTCGAGTTATAAGGGAACAACCACTTTGTCCACAGACAGACAGACAGACAAACAGACAGACATACAGACAGACAAAAAAATATTTTCGCGCGCATCCGTCATAAAACAGTCTGAAACGCGTAAATAACGCAAATTTCCGTAGAAATTCAGAAAAAACAGACAAACTTTCATTCTTATATATATATAATATTTTCGACTCCAAATACACACTACAGTGACCATTCTGGGGTTGAATTAAATATTAGATTCGGTGACATTACAAAATCAGACTCTGATGCAGCAAATAAGATCATATTCCAGTATCGCAGGGCGGATCAGGGCAAATTTCAGGGGTATTTGAATGAGCTATTTGTAGGATGGGCATCGGAAGAAAATCACATTAATATCCAGTGGACTAACTTTTTGAAAATTTTAAATAGCGCTATTGATAAATTTGTTATATTTAAATTACTGAAACAAAACCCAGATCCTGAGTATTACACACGGGAAATTAGGAGTCTAAAACGGAAAATTAGGAAATTATACAATAAAAGACATGATAGTGACAAGTATATGTTGAAATTTAAGTCCTTATCAAGAGAGCTCGTCTTAAAAAAGAGGGCTGCTCATGACAATTATATTGAAGGTTTACTTGGTTCGGGTCCGTGGCTCTGGCGGCAGCACGCCGGCCTCTCACCGCTGGGTCCGTGGTTCAAATCCCGGTCACTCCATGTGAGATCTGTGCTGGACAAAACGGAGGCAGACGGGTTTTTCTCCGGGTACTCCGGTTTTCCCTGTCAAAATTTCATTCCAGCAACACTCTCCACTATCATTTCATTTCATCTGTCATTCATTTAATCATTGCCCCAGAGGAGTGCGTCAGGCCTCGGCAGCTGGCACAGTTCAAATCCTCGCCGCTAGATGGGGGCTTCATTCATTCCATTCCTGACCCGGTCGGAGACTGGAAGCAGGCTGTGGATTTTCATTCACTTGGTTCGGGAGGCGATGGGTGGAAAAAAAATTACAGTTATGTTAGGAGAAGAAAGGGAAATTCAAATAATTTGTCGATGATAAAGTCCGGTGACGGTAAATTAATTACTGAGAAGCAGGCCATTGCTAATGAATTAAATGTCTTTTATGGTAGTGTGTTCAATAAATCCAATAGCTGTGTGTTGGACATTAACGGTGAATCAGGGGCTCCACTTCTCCAAATAAACCAGTCAGCAATTGTAAAGCTAATACAAAAATTACGTTACAATATTTCGAAGGGTCATGATAATATTGTTAGTGAAGTACTCAAACTAGGGGGTAGGGCCGTGGAACGATACTTAGAGGTGATGTTTAATGTGTCCATAAACAATGCGCGAATCCCGGATGACTGGAAAAGAGCTACGGTAGTCCCAATATATAAGGGAGGGAGCAGACTTGAATTGGGCACCTACATGCCGGTTAGTCTTACGTCCATCGTTTGTAAACAGATGGGGCATCTCATTTGCGACTACTTGAAGGAACAGTGGGAAACATTATCATGGTTTAATGATAGACAACATGGATTTCGGAAAGGTTACTCAGGCGAGCGTAAGATGCTATCACTTTTTCAAGATATTAGCGAAACGTTAGACGATGGAGATTCAGTCGACGCCGTAGTTATAGATTTTGCGAAGGCATTTGATGTCGTGCCGCATGACATGCTACTCCGTAAATTAGCTTCGACGAAGATTGATAGAAGAGTAATTTTATGGGTCCAAGAATTTTTCACGGGTCGTTCCCAGAAAGTGAAAGTTGAAGGCCGATTCTCGGATGAAATTACCGTAACGTCGGGTATTCCTCAGGGCATCGTAATCGGAACTTTGTTATTTTTGGCGTTTATAAATGACTTACCAAATGGGATTCGCAGTGTCTGTCGATTGTTTGCGGTTGATTGTGTAATATATCGAAAGATACATGACTCACAAGACAATGCAGTACTTCAAGATGACCTGAAACTGGTCTACAAGTGGGCAATTGAAAATAAAATGAAAATAAACACAAGAAAATGTAGTCTAATAAAAACAGGGAAAGTGCGAAGGAAAGATTTTTCAATACAACATTGGCTCGGAAATACTTGTAGAAAAAGATTCATGCAAATATTTGGGCGTTCACGTAAGAAATGATATGAAATGGAGTAGTCATATAGGATGTGTAGTTTCTAAAGCTTAAAAAACCCTGCACTTTGTAATGAGGGTATTAAAAGGAAGTAGTACCTCTGCTAAAGAATTAGGATATTTGTCACCTGTAAGACCTATTCTGGAATACGCCTCGGCGGTTTGGGATCCATATCAAGTAGGGCTCATAAATGAGTTAGATATGGTGCAAAGAAAGGCCGCTAGATTTGTGCTCAGTGACTTTAATCCCAGGAGCAGTGTGAGCCGTATGTTAAAGAAACTTGGGTGGGAATCACTTGAGGCTAGTAGGATGAAATCTAGACTCTGCGCTATGTACAACACGTATATAAAACAACCAGCATGGGGTGAGCTTAGCAAACATATGGAAAAGCCTACTTACATGGGTAGGAGCGATCATCCTTTCAAAGTTAAGGGCCAACCACAGCGAAATTATGGTAAATATTATTTCGTAAACCGTGCCATTGATAATTGGAACTCTCTACCTGCCGCAGTCTTAGAGCCTTTTCCCAAACATATAGGTGTGTTTAAAAAAATACTGACTATTTGTGTAAATACTCCAGTTTAATTGTTAGTGAATTGTTATGTACAATTATTTATTTGTTATGTACATCTAATTTGCCACCGGGGACCACACCCCCAATTTCAAATAAACGAATGAATGAATGAATGAATGAATGAATATGCTTAACATTATAACGTGTGAGTAGTTATAAATCCACAAATACCAAAAAGAACGAGGTAAAGAAATTTGAACCTACAGTGATTTGATCCACGAAGCCCCAGACTAAGAGCCTAAGTCGCTACAATTACGCCATGGATGCCCTACGATAATACTTGAAAAACAACTGGTTTAGTAAAACTGTAGGCTATCATATTTTGTGTTGAAATCAACGATTTCATTACCGTTTTCTGGCGTTTCTATAAACCATTTGATACTAAATATGTATTATTTTGTTCAGTACATTCCTAAAAGGTTATAAACTTAGGAAGTTACGGAAATATATGTATTTTCGAGCAAAAATAGCGGTCATGTGGACAACGGGATGGACAACGGGACGGCATCCGCCCACAACGATATGGCACGGTAAGCCTGACCTGTTAGTCACTTCTACGGTTTCATATTCTATCATAAGATGCTAATATCTTATCGGACACCTCTTTAAGGACAGATTAAACCTCCCTATGTACGATAACTGAATTGTTGAGGCCAGGCCTTGTTTAATCATAAGTTACGGTTAGGCTATAATACTTACATGATGCATACACCCACCACCTTGAAACTATTTGGCTGATGACCTTGTAGTTTGGAGAGAGAAAAAAAAGACGCTTCCCGTATTAAGGTATATTGTTGCAAAATTTGGTAGAGATTGGATGATTAGGTTAGTCGTAGTTAGTTTGATTTAAACTCAGAACATATGGGTGGGCGCCATTCCTTTTTGTTATGATGGCGGTGATATACAACATGACACTGAGTTGCACTTTCCTAGTGCTACCTGTGTACCAAAGGTGGTTCGATTTTGGTTCAGTTGTGTTTGAATTGATAGGGGAATCGATTTTCACACATACATGGCCGCCATCTGCAAACAATTGGGCTGATTACCTTATAGTTTGGTCAAAAGATGCTTCCCACAAAACGGTTTGTTGTTGCAAAATTTGGTAGAGATCAGATGAATAGCTTTGTCGTAATTTGATTTAAGCTTTTAACATTTGGGTGACCGCCATTACGTTTCCATCAAGATGCCGGCGATATAAAACATGACACTGAGATGCCCTTTGCTAGTGCTACCTCTGTACCAAATTTTGTTCAATTCTGTTTCACCCTGTTTGAATTGATATGGGGAATCGATTTGCACACATACATGGCCGCTATCTGCAAACTATTGGGTTGATGACTTTGTAGTATGGTCAAAAGATGCTTCCCACGTAAATGTATGTCGTTGCAATATTTGGTAGATATCAGAAGATTAGGTTGGTCGTAATTTGATATAAGCTTTTAACATTGGGGTGGACGCCATTACGTTTCCGTCAAAATGGCGGCAATATAAATCATGACACTGAGGTCCGACTTGATAGTGCTACCATTGTACTGAATTTCGTTCAATTCGGTTTTACCGTGTTTGAATTGATGGGAGAAACGATTTGCACACATACATGGCCACCATCTGCAAACTATTAGGCTCATGACCTTGTAGTTGGTCAAAAGATGCTTCCCACAAAACGGTTTGTTGTTGCAAAATTTGGTAGAGATCAGATGAATAGCTTTGTCGTAATTTGATTTAAGCTTTTAACATTTGGGTGACCGCCATTACGTTTCCATCAAGATGCCGGCGATATAAAACATGACACTGAGGTGCCCTTTCCTATTGCTACCTCTATACCAAATTTCGTTCAAATCGGTTTCATCGTGTTTGAATTGATAGGGGGAAACGATTTGCACACATACCTGGCCGCCATCAGCAACCTATTGGGCTTATGACCTAGTAGGTTGGTCAAAATATGCTTCCCACATAAAGGTATGTTGTTACAAAATTTGGCAGAGATCAGATGATTAGTTTGGTCGTAATTTGCTCTAAGCTTTTAACATTTGTGTGGCCGCCATTACGTGTCCGTCAAGATGGCGGCGATATAAAACATGACACTGAGGTCCACTTTGCTGTCCACTCTGTACCGAATTTTGTTCAATTCGGTTTCACCGGGTTTGAATTGATAGGGGAAATCGATTTGCACACATAAATAGCCGCTATCTGAAAAATATTGGACTGATTACCTTCTAGCTTGGTCAAAAGACGCTTCTCACATAAAGGTATGTTGTTGCAAAAATTGGTAGAGATCAGATGATTAGGTTGGGGGTAATTACTTTTAAGCTTTTAACATTTGGGTGGCCGCCATTACGTTTCCGTCAAGATGGCGGCGATATAAAACATGACACTGAGGTGCCCTTTGCTAGTGCTACCTCTGCACCAAATTTCGTTCAATTCGGTTTCACCGTGTTCGAATTGATAAGGGGGGGGCAGACATGCAGATTATACACCCACACACAGACAGACACACAATTTTTGGCCCTGCAGTGGTGTCATAAGTTTACTTTCATTTTTTGCAAAAATCAAAAGTGGGCTAAAATTCTCACAATTGAACTAAATTAAATGGCAGTGCATTACAATATGTATAACATTTGCTGTTCCAAGTTTCACTGCGATCGGATGGTTAAATCGCGAGACAAGTCTATTTAAATGTTTCAACTTCGCTTGGCCACCATGTTCGTTTTTTACTTAACAAGTTTATTAAAGTTACATAGGTGAACTTCAAGTAGTGCCTTTTATCACCGTACAAAATTTCAGGATGATATCAGTTATAGTTTCGGAGATATAAAAAGCTGGTGAAATTCGCAAAACCGCCATGTTGGATTGGTGAGACGTAATAAAACTTGGAGGGCATGGTCGGAGTTGGCCAAAATAGTACTATGACCTTACCGAGTTTCGTTGAAATCGCTTCAGTCGTTTAGATGTTATTAGGGGGGGAAGGCACACACATACACACGGACAAAAGGTGATCTCATAAGCCTATTTTTAGCCTACCTTCGATTTTTGCTAAAAATGAAAATAGACTTATGAGATCTACACAGGGCCAAAAATTGTGTGTCTGTCTGTCTGTGTGTGTGTGTGTGTGTGTGTGTGTGTGTGTGTGTGTGTGTGTGTGTGTGTGTGTGTGTGTGTGTGTGTGTGCTCTGAATGTCTTTCCCCCCTATCAATTCGAGCACTGTGAAACCGAATTGAACGAAATTCGGTACAGAGGTAGAACTAGCAAAGGGCACCTCAGTGTCATATTTTATATCGCCGCCATCTTGACGGCAACGTAATGGCGGCCACCCAAATGTAAAAAGCTTAAATCAAATAACGACTAACCTAATCATCCGATCTCTACCAAATTTTGCAACAACATATATTTATATGGTGAACGTCTTTTGACTAAACTACAAGGTCATCAGCCTAATAGTTTGCAGATGACAGCCATTTATGTGTGCAAATGGATTCCCCCGATCAATTCAAACACGGTGAAGCCGAATTGAACGAAATTGGGTACAGAGGTAGCACTAGCAAAGGACACCTCAGTGTCATGTTTTATATCGACACCATCTTGACAAAAACGTAATGGTGGCCACCTAAATGTTAAAAGCTTAAATCAAATTACGACGAACCTAATCATTTGATCTCTACCAAATTCTGCAACATTATACCTTTATGTATGAAATATTGTTGACCAAACTACAAGGTCATCAACCCAATACTTTGCGGAAGGCGGCCATGTATGTGTGCAAATGGATTCCCCCTATGTATTCAAACACAATGAAACCGAATTGAACAAAATTTGCTTCAGATGTAGCACCAGCAAAGGGCACTTCAGTATCATGTTTTATATTGCCGCCATCTTAACGGAAACGGAATGGCGGCCACCCAAATGTTAAAATCTTAAATCAAATTACGACCAACCTAATCAGTTGATCTCTACTAAATGTTGCAACATACCTTTATGTGGAAAACATCTTCTGACCGAGCTACAAGGTTATCAGCCCAATAGTTTGCAGATAGCGGCCATGTATGTTTGCAAATCGATTCCCAATATCAATTCAAGCATGGTGAAACCGAATTGAATGATTTTTTTACGGAGGTAGGACTAGCAAAGGGCACCTCACATTCATGTTTAATATCCGTATAGCACGTTGTATTTCAGCAAGCTACTACAACCAACATTCAATTATACTCCTCAAAAAAGGACAAAGAGTTATAACAATACCCATGCATTTAGGAGAAAGTAGGCTGTATGTTCTTTACTGAACATCTTCTTCATAAATAAAAATAGGCAAAAAATGGCAAGGTGTCAGGGCTAGATGACGTACCGTCTGAGTTCTGGAAGATGCTTGGACCATATGAAGCCGAAATCCTTGCTACATTTTCAACAGACTGATTGAAGATGGCTGACAACCCTGAAAAGTGGATGACCAGGACCAGAATTACCATATATCGGAAAATGTTCAAACTACAACTGCTCTGCCAAGTGATGAACATTTCCAAGGTTATCCTAGACTAGCTACTCGACCCGTCGTTGACGGGTTGCGTTATAAGATAACAAAATATAAGGTTTGTGAGACTGGTGACAGGGGTTAGTTTAGTTATGGGATGACTATCGGACCTTGTCTGGCCAACACACGTGTAAATCCGCAATTTGCACACAGTACATTGCTCAACTTAAAATTACTTACTGAAAGGAAGACCACTTCGGGTGACAAAAATTAACGGGTATCCTAATTGGACAAGCGTTGAACATCAATGACAAATAAGTATCCTAAATGGACAAGGGCTGAATATCAATGACAAATGGGTATCCTAAATGGGCAATGGTTGAATATCAATTACAAATGGGTAACCTAAGTGGACAGGGTTTGCATACCAATGACAAATGGGTAACCTAATTGGACAGGGGTTGAATACCAATGACAAATGGGTAACCTAAATGGACAGGTGTTGAATACCAGTGACAAATTGGTATCATAAATGGACAGGGGCTGAACATCAATGACCAACGGGCAACCTGAATGGACAAGGGTTGTAGAAAAGTGACCAACGAATAACCTAAATGGACAAGGGTTGAATATCAATGACAAATTGGTAACCTAAATGGACAGGGGTTGAATAGCAATGACAAATTCGTAACCTAAATGGACAGGGGTTGAATATCAATGACAAATGAGTAACCTAAATGGACAAGGGTTGAATATCGATGACAAATGGGTAACCTTAAAGGACAAGGATTGTATATCAATGACTGATGGGTAACCTTAAAGGACAAGGATTGAATATCAATGACATGGTTTTCCTCGCCGGAAAAGGGTTGAATATCAATGACAATGGGTAAGGGGGCGTGCTGGCTCAGCGGTCTAGCTGTATGCCTCTCACCAAGGCGGACCAGGTTCGACTCCCGATCAATGCATGTGAGATTTTCGATGTGAAATGGCATGTCCTGTGGTTCGGATTCCACGTAAAATGGAGGTCCCGTGGCTTATGATCGCAAGATTAACGCTCACGTTATACTACAAGCTTTTTTGACAATGGGTAACTTTAAAGGACAAGGGTTGAATAACAATGACAAAAGAGTTACCTAAATGCATTCGTTCTTTTCATTCATTCATTCATTTATTTGCTATTGGGGGTGTGTCCTCCGATGGCAAATTGGATATACATAACAAATAAATAATTATAAATAACAATTCAATAACAATTAAACGTTAGTATTTACACAAATCGCCAGTCTTTTCTTAAACACACCTATATGTTTGGGGAAGGGCTCTAAGACTGCCGCAGGTAGAGAGTCCCAATTATCAATGGCACGGTTTACGAAATAATATTTACCATAATTTCGCTGTGGTTGGCCCTTAACTTTAAAAGGATGATCGCTCCTACCCATGTAAGTAGGCTTTTCCATATGTTTGCTAAGCTCACTCCATGATGGTTGTTTTGTATACGTGTTGTACATAGCGCAGAGTCTAGATTTCATCCTCCTAGCCTCAAGTGATTCCCACCCAAGTTTCTTTAACATACGGCTCCCAGTGCTCCTGGGATAAAAGTCACTGAGCACAAATCTAGCGGCCTTTCTTTGTACCATTTCCAACTCATTGATGAGCCCTACTTGATATGGATCCCAAACCGTCAAGGCGTATTCCAGAATAGGTCTTACAAGTGAAAAATATCCTAATTCTTTAGCAGAGGTGCTACTTCCTTTTAATACCCTCATTAAAAAGTGCAGGGATTTGTAAGCTTTAGAAACTACACATCCTACATGACTACTCCATTTCATATCATTCCTTACGTCAGGCTGTTCCAAATCCATGAGTTTGAGTATGCGTACACGCGAGTACTCAGCAGTAATGCTCGGAGCACGGTTGGAGAGGGACTGGGGGTGACAGCCAATACGTCACTGTGCGAAGGTCATAGCACGAGTCCAAGCTCTTCCTGCCAGTCTTGATGTATCCACCGCGAAGTGACGGCAGCTCCCCACAGCAGAGCTGTATTGCATGTTGCAGGTTTACTCACGCAAGGCGGCGAGTACTCCGCTGCTCATGGGCGAGCTGCTCGGCTGAAACAGCCTGCCTTACGTGAACGCCCAAATATTTGCAAAAATCTTCTTCTACAAGTATTTCCGAGCCAATGTTATATTGAAAACCTTGCCTTCGCCCTTTCCCTATTTTTATGAGACTACATTTTCTTGTGCTTATTTTCATTTTATTTTCAATCGCCCACTTAAAGACCAGATTCAGGTCATCTTGAAGTACTGCGTTGTCTTGAGAGTCATGTATCTTTCGAAATATTGCACAATCATCTGCAAACAATCGACAGCCACTGCAAATCCCATTTGGTAACATTTATAAACGCCAAAAATTACAAAGTTCCGATTACGCTGCCATGAGGGACACCCGACGATACGGTAATTTCATCCGAGAAGTTGCCTTCGACTTTCAGTTTCTGGGAACGACCCGTCAAAAATTCTTGGCTCCATAAAATTACTCATCAACCTTCGTTGAAGCTAATTTATGGAGTAGCATGTAATGGACAAGGGTTGAATATAAATTACAAATTGGTATCCTAAATGGAAAAAAGCGGAATATCAATGTCAAATGAGTAACTAAATGGGCAAGGGTTGAATATCAATGACAAAATCTCACACTAAAGGACAAGAGTTGAATATCAATGACAACTTGGTATCCTCAAAGGACAGGGGTTAAATATCAATGACAACTTGGTATCCTCAAAGGACAGGGGATGAATATCAATGACAAATGAGTAACCTTAATGGACAGTGGTTGAATATCAATAACAAATGGGTAACGTAATGGACAAGATTGAAAATCAATGAAAAATGGCTAACCTTAAAGGACAAGAGTTGAATATCAATGGCAACTTGGTATTCTCAATGGTCAAGGGTTGAACATCAATGACAAATGGGTAACCTAAAAGGACAAGGGTAGAATGTCAATGACAATAGGTAACAAAAATGCACATGAGTTGAATATCAATGGCAAATTGGTATCCGAAATGGACAAGGGTTGAATATCAATGACAAATGGGTAACTTAAATTGACAAGGGTTGAATATCAAAGACAAATGGGTATCCTAAATGGACAAGGGTTGAATATCAATGACAATGGGTGACCTAAATACACGGGTTGAATATTAATGGAAAATGGGTAACCTAAATGGACAAGGGTTGAATATCAATGTTAAATTGGTATCCGAAATGGACAAGGGTTGAATATCAATGACAAATAGGTAACCTTAAAGGACAAGGGTCGAATATTAATGACAAATGGTTATCCTAAATGGACAAGGGTTGAATAGCAATGACAATGGTTAGCCCTAAAGGACAAGGGTTGAATATCAATGACAAATGGGTAACCTTAAAGGACAAGGGTTGAATATTAATGACAAATAGGTAACCTTAAAGGACAAGGGTCGAATATTAATGACAAATGGGTATCCTAAATGGACAGGGGTTGAATATCAATGACAAATGGGTAACCTTAAATGACAAGGGTTGAATATTAATGACAAATGGGTAACGTAATGGACAAGATTGAAAATCAATGAAAAATGGCTAACCTTAAAGGACAAGAGTTGAATATCAATGGCAACTTGGTATTCTCAATGGTCAAGGGTTGAACATCAATGACAAATGGGTAACCTAAAAGGACAAGGGTTGAATGTCAATGACAATAGGTAGCAAAAATGCACATGAGTTGAATATCAATGACAAATTGATATCCGAAATGGACAAGGTTTGAATATCAATGACAAATGGGTAACTTAAATTGACAAGGGTTGAATATCAATGACAAATGGGTATCCTAAATGGACAAGGGTTGAATATCAATGACAATGGGTGACCTAAATACACGGGTTGAATATTAATGGAAAATGGGTAACCTAAATGGACAAGGGTTGAATATCAATGTTAAATTGGTATCCGAAATGGACAAGGGTTGAATATCAATGACAAATAGGTAACCTTAAAGGACAAGGGTCGAATATTAATGACAAATGGTTATCCTAAATGGACAAGGGTTGAATAGCAATGACAATGGTTAGCCCTAAAGGACAAGGGTTGAATATCAATGACAAATGGGTAACCTTAAAGGACAAGGGTTGAATATTAATGACAAATAGGTAACCTTAAAGGACAAGGGTCGAATATTAATGACAAATGGGTATCCTAAATGGACAGGGGTTGAATATCAATGACAAATGGGTAACCTTAAATGACAAGGGTTGAATATTAATGACAAATGGGTAACGTAATGGACAAGATTGAAAATCAATGAAAAATGGCTAACCTTAAAGGACAAGAGTTGAATATCAATGGCAACTTGGTATTCTCATTGGTCAAGGGTTGAACACCAATGACAAATGGGTAACCTAAAAGGACAAGGGTTAAATGTCAATGACAATAGGTAGCAAAAATGCACATGAGTTGAATATCAATGACAAATTGGTATCCGAAATGGACAAGGGTTGAATATCAATGACAAATGGGTAACTTAAATTGACAAGGGTTGAATATCAATGACAAATGGGTATCCTAAATGGCCAAGGGTTGAATATCAATGACAATGGGTGACCTAAATACACGGGTTGAATATTAATGGAAAATGGGTAACCTAAATGGACAAGGGTTGAATATCAATGTTACATTGGTATCCGAAATGGACAAAGGTTGAATATCAATGACATATAGGTAACCTTAAAGGACAAGGGTCGAATATTAATGACAAATGGTTATCCTAAATGGACAAGGGTTGAATAGCAATGACAATGGTTAGCCCTAAAGGACAAGGGTTGAATATCAATGACTAATGGCTAACCTTAAAGGACAAGAATTGAATATCAATGACAACTTGGTATTCTCAATGGTCAAGGGTTGAACATCAATGACAAATGGGTAACCTAAAAGGACAAGGGTTGAATGTCAATGACAATAGGTAACAAAAATGCACATGAGTTGAATATCAATGACAAATTGGTATCCGAAATGGACAAGGGTTGAATATCAATGACAAATGGGTAACTTAAATTGACAAGGGTTGAATATCAATGACAAATGGGTATCCTAAATGGACAAGGGTTGAATATCAATGATAATGGGTGACCTAAATACGGGTTGAATATTAATGGAAAATGGGTAACCTAAATGGACAAGGGTTGAATATCAATGTTAAATTGGTATCCGAAATGGACAAGGGTTGAATATCAATGACAAATAGGTAACCTTAAAGGACAAGGGTCGAATATTAATGACAAATGGTTATCCTAAATGGACAAGGGTTGAATAGCAATGACAATGGTTAGCCCTAAAGGACAAGGGTTGAATATCAATGACAAATGGGTAACCATAAAGGTCAAGGGTTCAATATTAACGACAAATAGGTAACCTTAAAGGACAAGGGTCGAATATTAATGACAAATGGGTATCCTAAATGGACAGGGGTTGAATATCAATGACAAGTGGGTAACCTTAAATGGCAAGGGTTGAATATTAATGACAAATGGGTATCCTAAATGGACAAGGGTTGAATATCAATGACAATGGCTAACCCTAAAGGACAACGGTTGAATATAAATGACAAATGGGTAACCTCAATGGGTTGAATATGAATGACAATTGGTAACCATGAAGGACAAGGGTTGAATATCAATGACAAATGGGTAACCTAAATGGACAAGGATTGAATATTGATTACAAATTGGTATCCTAAATGGACAAGCGTTGAATATCTATGACAAATGAGTATCCTAATTGGACAAGGGTTGAATATCAATGACAAATGGGTAACCTAAATGGACAAGGGTTGAATATCAATGACAAATGAGTATCCTAAGTGGACAAGGGTTGAATATCAATGACAAATGGGTAACCTAAATGGACAAGGGTTGAATATCTATGACAAATGAGTATCCTAAATGGACAAGGGTTGAATATCAACGACAAATCGGTAACCTAAATGGACAAGGGTTGAATATCAATGTCAATTGGTAACCATAAAGGACAAGGGTTGAATATCAATGGCAAATGTGTAACCTAAATGGACAAGGGTTGAATATCAATGACCAACGGTTACCCTAAGTCTCGATATGTCGCCGAGGTCTGCAAGAACTATATTTATTAATTGATATGGAGTGTTTGCGGAAAACTTTTCTTTCTGTTACTTGATATCTGTATGGCTAACATGTCTTATTGTTTGGGCAATGTTATCACCAGTCCTGTGTACTTCAGTGTAAGTAGAATTTGTCTGATGACCGAAGTTGTTGTGAAGCCTTTTGTAGTGAATATTTGTGTAACTGGGATAGAATTAGAAAAGAGACGGCCGGTAATACCCATCCCGGCTTTAGCCTAGGACAGAACTTGAAAACAATGGAAACCCATGTTTAGAATGGCTGAGGTGGGAAACCCACCTCTTCTAAATGTTGTGTCATAAGGCTGAGTGTAACCTGTTCCCTCAGAAAACAATTAAATTGCTTTGCAGAGCTCGGAATCTTACCCTGACCCCAAGATGGCATCCAAGAATACCAAACACTAAACAAAAGTGTGGTTCAAATCCAAATTTAAGAAGGAATTTCACAAAAGAGTATTTTCAACGTGGTTTTGGATGAGGACTCGTGCGGTGCTGGGATTTAGGGTCACTCTGTAAATGATTGCCCACGACAGTGACGCTAAGCCATGCGTGTTAGAAGGTGGAACGCGAACACGCCATCACGGGACATTCACTCAACCAAGTTAATATTTGTTTGGATGGAATACATTCTATCAGCGTTAAGTAATGTCACGCCAACTATATCATCATAGAAAGGAGCCTTCTATGGTCTCGGGGTAAGTATTGAGACTCTGTCCCAAAGGACCTCTGACATGAACCTTAATCCTTGTCTGAGTGTTGGAATGAGTTACTCCCAGTCACTTAAGGGAAAACTAATAAAGATATCGGCTAAATACGCACCTGAGAAATTCTAAATGTAGTTTTCCGAGGTTTTCTCCACCTAGGCTACTCCAGGCAAATTCCGAAATGACTCCTAACTTAAGGCCACAACGGCGGCCTTCTTCCAAATATGACCACCTCGTTGGTGGTACAGCAGTCAACCTGTTGGCCTCTCACTACGGCGGACCGGGTTCGATTCCCGGTCAATGCATGTGAGATTTTCAATGTGAAATGGCATGTCCTGTCAATCGGATTCCACGTAAAAAGGAGGTCCCGTGGCTCATGATCACGAGATTAACGGTCATGTAAAACTACAAACTTCCTTCATTTACTGATCATCTCGTAGTGTAGTGGCTAGCACTCTTGGATGTCACCCTGGAGGTCCGTGTTCGATTCACGGCTCTGCCAAGAAATATAATTCTGGTCAGAGGACTGGAATAGGGTACACTCAGCCTCATGAGGCAAAACTGAGAAGAGGTGGGTTCGATTCCCACCTCAGTCATCCTGGAAGTAGTTTACCGAGGTTTCCCCAATTTTACTCCAGGCGAACGCCGGGTTAGTTCCTTCCTTACAGCCACGGCTGTCTCCTTTCCAATCCTCACTTGAAGTACAACTACACACATTCATACAGTCATTAAAATAACACAGGTTCTTCTTCATCTTATTATTATTATTATTATTATTATTATTATTATTATTATTAGTCCTAGCGTTGTCCCACTGGTGCAGGGTCCGCGTTTTTTGTCATTGTTTTCCATTTTGTCCAGTTTCGTGCGTCAGCTAGTTTTAGGCCGGTAATTTTTTAGTCACCATTTATTGTGTCTTGCCATCGCTGCTTCGGTCGTACTCGGGGGCGTAGGCTTTCAACCTCAAAATTAAGGACAGAGTTAGTAACAGTATCAGGCGCTGCACGCAGGGCATGGCCATACCATCGGAGCTGTTTCTCTCTCATTTTGTCCACAATTGGGGCGACACCCATTTGCTCCCGAATTGTGTCGTTTCTGACATGGTCAATAAGGGAGATGCCCATTGTCCAACGGAGCATTCTCATTTCCATGGCGTGTAGGTGACGTTCTGAAATTTTGTCGGATGGTCAACATTCAACTCCATACAGCGCAACTGGCCGTACCACTGCCCGATATATCTTCGATTTGAGACGAAGTGGCATTTTCTTGTCGCAAAGCACACCCGTGACCTCCTTCCACCGCAACCAGGTTGCGTTTACCCTGGCTCTTACTTCATCATTGAAGTTGCCATCACTCTGCCGACGAGATCCAAGGTACCCGAAGTATTCTGTCTTGACTAGATTTTGTCCATCGACTTGAATGGTACCGTCGCTTGGGTTTAACAGGTTATCAGACAAAATTGAGCCTCCGTGGCTTAGGCGGCAGCACGCCGGCCTCTCACCACTGGGTCCGTGGTTCAAATCCCGGTCACTCCATGTGAGATCTGTGCTGGACAAAACGGAGGCAGACAGGTTTCTCTCCAGGTACTCCGGTTTCCCCTGTCAACATTTCATTCCAGCAACACACTCCACTATCATTTCATATAATCTGTCATTCAGTTAATCATTGCCTCAGAGGAGTGCGACAGGCTTCGTCAGCCAGCACAGCTCATATCCTCACCCCCAAATGGGGGCTTCATTCATTCCATCTCCGACCCGTTAGGTCTACTGGAAGCAGGCTGTGGATTTTCATTTCATCAGACAAAATTATATACCCACACCCAATTACATGGGGATACATGACCCCTAATGAATCAACAACAATACGAACATATATTCATAATATATTATCCACTACACTGTATACGAATATTACAACCAGGTATTTGAACAGTGTTGTTTGGGTAGGTTATTAGTTAAGGAATAACCCTCCCTAAGGGAAGATTATGAAAAAAGAGGGGGGAAGAAGTGGGTTTCGGAATGGAGAAAAAGTATGGATAGTTGGGACGGGAGTCCAATATAACTCATAAACATAAACTTAAGTGAGTATTCAGTAGCAAGTATCACTGCAAAAGCCCGTGAAGTACCTAAAGTGGGTAGGGACCTGAACGTGGCTAACGGCGAAACGCAGCTGGAACTTGGGCTGTTCGCAAGCAAGCGGCGATCGTACATTCCCTCTCAAGGCTGTATTTCGGTACTATAGGGAAGGGTGGTAGTCTGGCAAGACAAAGAGTGGTAGATTTACTGTTTGTCCTTTTAAAGGAGTTTAACAAAAATGTTTTGAACGACTGAAATAATTTGAATTCGCCGTGATAATTTTAGTTCTTGGAACTGTTGGATCTCCCGAGAATGGCCGAGTATTCCCAGAAATGGTAGCGATGAAGCAGTTATGCTTTTGGGGATAATTTTGATGTGTTCTTGGAGAATTTAGGTAAGAAAAACAATAGTTGCGCTTAAGAATAGCTAAGCTTTTACCCAGCAAAGTGACGACTAAAAGTTTAGACCAGAAGAAAAACTTAAATTTTGAATACGAACCACAAGTTATAGAGAAAATCTCAACAAGCAGGAAGCTTGCAGAGCTAGCTTTACTTGCCTTACTGGCTCATTAGAATTAGCTATAGCAGCTAAAAGATGCTTTGGAAAAGATGATACTAGGAGGTTTTTTTCAAATGCGACAAATAGTGAAAACTTTATTAATTGAGTACGTGGTTTTCTTAAAAAGGGCATAAGCTTTTGTGAAGAGTCAGGGAAAATAGGGTCCTGCTTAATCGTCATTCTAAGACAAGGATAAAACGAAAAAATATAATCTGATTTATTTAACAATGCGTGGAGATATAATAATTTTGACAAATATGAAAGGTACAATTTAGTTTTTAACCTTTGACGTCTCAGGCCTCTAGAATGTTGAAGTTTGCACTCGGCAATTAACAATTTTTAGGTTTGGAACCTCTTATAAGCACTACAATCTGCATAAGATTTTAAAAATGGTGCTAAGATTAACAAATTCGAAGTTTAACGACAATTAACGCAATCAAAGCTTTAACAATAAATAAAGTACAATGTGGGCACTTTAAGAATTCCTATATGGAAATCTTGAAATTAAGAACAAATAACAAATTCGAAATTATAACAAAAAAAGAGAAATTAAAAAGAAGTTTCTATAACTTCTTATATTTAAACAGGGATCACGAAGAAAAATAGGGCAAGTTACCCTTTCGTGAGACCTGGAGGAGATAGTTAAATAACTCAGCTATGAGTAGAAAGAATTAAATTCATTAGTTATAAGGGAAACCAAGGTGGTTTTAAATGTGTGCTAGACACGAGTTATACAGAAATTAATTATGAGAGATGAAACAATTGCTGAGAAGTGACACCTCATTGAAAAAGACCTAAGTTTAAAAATTAACCTAATTTGTTAGTAAAGGTGTTTGGGAAGGAGGAAATGGGAACTTTAGGAGAAAGTCCTCGGCCATATTTATTGCTTACACGAAACGCGGCGTGGTTGCAAGTTGAACGGGCACTGTTTCTCACTATAGTCTATTGATGTAGATAGAAAGTTCACTATTGCAGAACAGAGAGTTTATAGAGAGAAAAATTATTGCAGTTATGCAGATCACTTGTTAAATTTTAGTTTGAGAGAGTTTATTGCGTCGTAGCTTTTGTAGGTTGTAGTTGAATGCAGCGGAACGTTTCCCACGAAGGAAGGCAAATTATGTTGATTAGAGGTTTATGCAACATAAATTTCTCACTGAGGAAAATGTATTCCCATATTTGAAGAAATGCTAAGTTATTTTACTTGTAGAAAGATAGTTCGATGTCGAAAGTTCTGGAGATATGATAACATTTGAATTGGGCAATAGGTCCCGCGGAGGAAAAGCTAAGTTTTATAGGCAGTATTTCGTTTAATATGAATCCCGCGGTGTGAGAACTCATTCTCAGTTAATTTGTGCAAGAAGCACTAAATTTTTAGAGGAAAGTCAGCTTAGATAGTTATAGCATGACTAGAACAATCCCTCGAAGGTAGTTATTGCACTACATTTAGCAATTTCACACTGTCTATAAAACAAGAATTAAAAAGCATTTAGCTGTTTAACCCCTCAAGCGTGATATTGTGAAACTCTGGGCTGCACCCACAACGTGCATTATTTCTAGCCTACTCCCAATGGTAAGCGCGGTGTCATATGCATTTCGCTATAATTTCCAAACACACTGGCAAAAGTTTTCAGAAAACACACACAATAAGAACAACATATAACATAATATTCTAAACTATTGATAACCTGGTTATCCCTGGTCAGCGGCACGTCAATACTGGGACAATATCACAGTCGCCTAATGTGTTCGTATTTCTTGGCGTTCTATCACGAATTACATCGTCAGCGTCACTATCTTCACTGGAAGTTATAGCGAACTCATCCTCTATATCGCTGTCACACTCTGAATCACTTTCGTTGGCACTAATATCGAGCAAATTAGCTATTTCTTTGTCATCAATAACTGTGCCACGACCTGCCATGTTTACAAGCAAACTCACGGTCCGCAAAAGCGGGAACACGTGTGCAGAGATCTGAAAAATAAATGACTGTGAAGATATGCGACACCTCCTGGCAATAATAAGTAGCTCGAAGTGTAGCCAAAAGTTGCCTCTTCCTGCCATCTTACGACCAAATAAATTACTATTACGAAGTCCACGTAGCGGGCGTTTCAAATTCGACGGCGCACCCTTGCGCCGTACACGCTGTGAACGTAGCAGGCTAGTGGGCGCACCGTTGCGCCGTACACGCTAAGGGGGTTAAAACCAATTAAAATGCGGTGAAAACCATTGAAGTTGTACTTATCTCATTTCTGAAGAGTAGGCGATCCAGGCGACCGTTAGCTTAAATCCACATCATGGCGTAGATATTTAAAACATGTCTCGAATGGACAGGAGACAAGCCGTAGTTAGGCTCCAACTGTAAGCTTTGACGTCTAACACACAAGTGAGAGCCGCTCGACGATCACGAAGGTACCAAGGAGGGAGGAAGGTGGCGGAAACAGACAAAGGAGCATACATGACAAAAATTAAGTATCTTGATGAAGTGGTCTTCAAGTAGTTGATAGCAGGCGTCAATAGCGAAGCCTGGTGGATGGCTATGGAGAAGAAGTCCTCTTCAGCATGGAGATGTTAGCTGACTATGACGACGACATCTGGTGGCTTGACTTGTAAGGAAGTCCTCTTGAGAGTGAAAATGTTGAGGAACTTCAGTGGTTAGCTGCTAGATGCCGCTAGGTTGATCATGGAAGATATATATCTATAACAGACTTACAAACGAAGTAAGCAAGGTGCACAAATAAAAGAAAAAGTAAGAAATCACTGATGGTGTTCGCAAAAAAGGAAGGAGCGAATTAAAGCAAAGAGCAGCAAAATCTAACTCTGTCTTACCATGTATTCCAAGGAATACACCAAGCTGGGGGGACAAACACCAACAGAGAGAAGAAACACAATATTAAAGATTGAGAGGAAGGGGGGCAATTAAAGAGATAGGTCTAGTAATATGCCCATATTTAGTCAAGATCCTAACCACCCTGACTCTTCCAACCCTTCCCGGGTAACACTCGACCACCCGACCGGAGACCCTAACTAAAGGGGGGAAGCATCTCTAACAAGGACTAGGTCCCCCACTTTGATGTCAGGATTAGAAAGAAACCACTTCTGTCTCTGTTGTAAAGAAGTTAAGTATTCCAATTTCCACCTCTTCCAGAAAGAATTACGGAGGGCTTCAAGTTTACGCCAAACAATAGGTAAATTAGAATCTCTATAAGAGTTAGGAAGGGAAGGAGGGACAGAAAGAGAAGTGCCTATAAGGAAGTGACCAGGTGTAAGTGGAAGCAAGTCATCAGGATCATTGGAAAGCAGAGTTAAAGGGCGAGAGTTAACAACACCTTCAATCAGAATAGACAGCGAATTAAATTCTTCGTAAATCAGAATGCGACTACCTAAAACCTTTTTTAGATGACGTTTAGTAAGCTTGACGCAAGATTCCCACCTACCGCCGTGATGAGGGGCGTAGGGAGGTATAACCTGCAATTTAAAACCTTTAGAATAGGAAAAGTTAGAAATTTGTTCCATGGCAGAAGGAGCTGTAAGGGCTTTCTTCCACAATGAAGCTGCTCCTTGAAAAGTAGAAGCGTTATCGGAAAACATTTCAGAGGGAACACCACGCCTGGCAGTGAAGCGAGAGATGGCTGACAGAAAGTAATAAGTAGAGGCATTCGTTACTAGTTCCAAATGGATCGCGCCAGTAACCATGCAAACAAAA
Organism: Meconema thalassinum; assembly: GCA_946902985.2. NCBI lineage: Eukaryota > Metazoa > Arthropoda > Insecta > Orthoptera > Tettigoniidae > Meconema > Meconema thalassinum. The sequence goes on along the minus strand of OX336388.2, from coordinate 427,748,719 downwards.
AGTGAAACATAGAGCTTGCCAAACAATTTGCGTTTAGCTTCAGGGGAATTGCGTTGATAATGAAATGGACTCATTAATCATATGTGACTTTCATTTTCGCAACCTGCATGTTGGTACTCGTACATTGCTTTGTTTACTAAGGGAAGAGTACTGGGTCATAAATGGAGTTCATGAAGTTTCTTCTGTAATTCACAAATGCATCCCTTGTTTTAAGGTGAAACCTAAGGTTAGTACCCACTTTATGAGCGATCTACCTCCTTTTCACTCTTCTCCTATACTTCCCTTTGCTTTAACTGGCGTAGATTACATGAAGTTACGTGATGTTTGGAAGGCAAAATAACAGGATGCCTTTTGTCCTCAGAAAGTAAAGATTGGGAGAGCCTACCACCTACCCTGAGTAACCCATTGTCATCAAGGAACGGGGCTAAGGCACGAAGACGACTGGACTTCGGAAGATCTTTCTTCGCGGATAGCAAAGATAATTCTGTAGAAAAGGCATCTTGCTGTGTTACCTGCAAAACTTTGATAGTAGCGAGACTTAATTAATGATTGCTTAGGTGTGGGTTAGGAAGAAGAGGTTGGTCAACAACGAGATATGTCCGTCTGAGAAGATAGGCAAAAATTCGAATCAGTTTATGAAAAGAAGAGTAGCGTGACAACAAGGGGTGTGAAACGTTGGAAATAAGACACGAAGCAGTGGATTTAGATACTTAAGCGTCAGGCAAGTTGAAGTTTGTAATCGAAGGTTTGGAAGGCCAACAAGAAGAGTCTTCTATTAACCACGAGGGCCCATGCCAGTACAACTGAGATGCTGCCAATTGAGAAGGTGAACATCCACGAGAGATGATGTCAGCGGGGTTATCAACACTGGGCACATGTCTCCATTGACATCCAGAAGAAAGAGTTTGAATTTTAGAAACTCTATTTGCAACAAAGGTTTGCCACTGGGTGGGGTTTTTGGCAATCCAAGAAAGAGTGATCATGGAATCGCTCCACAAATAGGTTTGCGTAAATTCGACTTTTAAGACTTTCTGCAATTTTTTGGCAAGTTCTGCGGCCATGAGTGCAGCACACAATTCAAGCCTAGGCAAAGTAATAGTTTTAAGAGGAGCAACGTTGGACTTAGCGCAAATAAGGTTGGACAATGAAGATTCATTTAGCGAATTGCGATAAACCAAATATGCATAGCAACCGTAAGATTTCTCGGAGCTGTCGGCAAAAACATGAAGAAAGAAAGATGTATTGGAAAGAGCATTAATTAAATTTCTAGGAATTTCAATAAGAGAAAGATCAAGTAAACTGCTACTAAAAGAGAGCCATCTATTAAGAAAAGAAAGGGGAAGAGCTTCGTCCCATTCACATTTAAGAGACCATAGCTCTTGCATGAAAAGCTTGGCGATTACAATAACTGGAGCAAGAAATTGAAGCGGATCGAAAATTTTTGCAATTTCAGATCAAATTTGCTTCTTTGTGTTAGGGAGCTCTTCGGCAAGCGAAACTTTATAGATAAGGGTATCAGTGCGAGTGCACCAGTGTACTCCAAGCGTTTCTATGGATTCGGAATCTCCGCAGATTTCGGCGGAAGAGGGTTCTACATCTTCTATGGGAAACTGAGCAAGAAATTTAGCGGAATTGGAATTCCACTTATGAAGTGGGAATCCTCCATTCTTTAACAATGCCTGAAGTTCTAGCGATACAAAAGAAGCTTCCTCAAGAGTGGGAAAGGACTCATGGTAATCGTCAACATAAAAGGATATAGTTAGGGCTTCAGAAGCTTTTGCATCAAGTAAATGACCATCTTGCAAGGCCAACATGTGTAGGGATCGGATAGCAAGGAAAGCGGAAGGTTTCAGACCATAGGTAACTGTTTTTAAACGAAATATCTCAATGGGCTTGCTAGTTTCGTCGCGCCACAAGATTCTTTGGAGGTCTTGTTGTTCGGATTGAATTAAAACTTGACGATACATCTGTTTGATGTCTGCTATGACAGCTATGGGGAACAGGCGGAAATTTAAAAGGATGGTAGATAAATCGGACTGAATAGCGGGACCAGAATAAAGAGTGTCGTTGAGACTGTTACCATTGACGTCAGGTGATGACCCATTAAACACGACTCGGATTGTATCCTTTACAAGAGGGTTTTTCCAAACAGGGTGATGATTTAAGAATACAGTTTCTTTAGGAGGGTGTAATTCGTCATCAGATTTGCTAACGACTTCCATATGATCCAAGCTCTCGTATTTGTCCATAAACTCTTTCTACTGTTGTTTGACAAGAGGTTCTTTCTTAAATTTGCTCTCGATGGCAAAGAGAGCTTTTCGAGCTTTGGGTTGAGAATTAGTAAGTTTGGGGGGATTTGTTAATCTGGGCATCTGAACGATGAATCTGCCTTCGGGTGAACGAGTAGTGGTGGACATGAAGAGTTGCTCACAGAATGCGTTTTCGGAAGAGCTCAAGTTAGGAAAATCAATGTTTTCGAGTTTCCAGAAGTGTTCTAAATCGGTATTAGCGAAATAACATTACGATACGGGTTGGGGGAATAATGAGGAAGTTGACCAGTAACAATCCAACCAAGATTAGTGTCTCTGTCGACGACGTTTGAAGATAGTTTACAAGTCTGTTTACGAAGGCAATTCGAAAAAACATTGGCTCTGAAAAGTATGTCAATGGGGCCTTGTACATTGAACAGAGGATCGGCTAACCTTAGGTAGAAGGAATATTTAAACCTGAAATATCGACAGAGTGACTTGGAGTATCTTCTCCTATACTGTTGAGAATGAGGCAGTTAAGTTTTAGAAGATTATTTCTGTGAAAAGGGTCCTTTTGGTTAGTTTTGAGAACTGTAAAGCTTGTGATTTTAAGCTGTTAATCCCTGATACATTAATAGAAGTAGGAGTTACTGGTAAGCCCAGTTTTTTGATCAAGGAATTGGAAACGAACTCATGGGTGGCCGCTGAATCAAGAAGAGCTCGTGCGCGGACCCAGTTGCCAAATTTATCCTGAACTTCAATTTGAACAGTAGACAATAGCACTTGAGCGCTAAGTAAAGACTTAGCGATCTGAATATAAGATGAAGCATTAGGGCTGCTAGCATTATCACCTTTTTGAGAACAGGATGCTGCTGATGACTTCGATTGATCATGACGATGCAATAGAGAAGATGCGCTTTTCCGCAATGAAAGCAGAGCCGGGTAGATTTACAATTAGAGGCTGAATGCTTGGGTGAAAGGCAATTAAAACAATATTGATTCTGCGCTACTAATTTTCTTCTATCATCAATTGACAGTTCTTTAAAGGATTTACATGAATACAAAGCGTGGGAATCTTTGCAAAGTATGCACTTTGACGGTTCATTTAAACATTTCCGAGGTTCACTTTGAGTGTTTAAAGCAAGGGAACTTGCAATACGACGTTCACAAGACCTAGTTTGGTAACCAGTGACATTTGACTTGGGTTTACACGAGCTAGACCCAGGTTTTTGGGTACTAGACGCAGCATATTCGCTTTTGGATTTAAGAGACAAAGATTCAAATTTAGAACTAGGAGAAGAGGGTTCACTTTGGTTAGCTAAGGCAGTTAAGAGTTGGCATCTAGCATTTATGAAGGTGCTTAAAAGCTCATAAGAGTAATCGTCGTCTTTGGAAAGTTCGATTTCCCAAGCTTTGAAGGTAGCAACATCGGCTTTAGAAACCAATAAATGTATTAGAAAAGTGTCCCAGTGGTCAGTGGGTTGATCTAATTGGGATAAAGCTTTTACGTGAAGTTGTGTCGTACGATGAGGGTACGCAGGCTAGTGACGTCATTGTGCTGTGACGCAGGCAAATTGAATAGAGCCTTTATGTGGCGTTGAATACGTAACCGTAAATTACCGTATCTTTCCTTCAACAGGTTAAAGGCAATGGGGTAGTTTTCAGCACTTAATGGGAGTGCTTCAACCAACTGCAGGGCATGACCGCGGAGAATAGATCGCAAATAATGAAACTTGTAGATGACTTGAATGTCTTCATTGTCATGAACAAGAGAGCAAAATAGTTCATAGAAAGAATCCCAAGTAGATTCGTCTCCAGAGAAGTGAGGCAAATTAATCTTAGGTAGAATTGGTTTGGGCTTGTGAGTGCCCTCACGAGAAGAGGTTTGTTGTTCGTAAAGGGAACCAAGAACAGAACCGTCCTTTTTTGTTCTTCTGCGAGTTGACGTATTATTTTAAAGGCAGAGCCTATGCCTTCGTAGTATTGATTTTCTACTTCTACTCGATCATCTGTTTGATTGAGCATGCAAGTTTCGATTTCAGTTTGAATATTGCAATAATTCTCATAAGAACGTTCATAATCCTTTACGCGATGTTTTAACAAATCTAATTGAGCTTCTGAAGGATTTAGCTCTATGATGTATTTTCTAAATCGGGTAATTTTCCCTTTACAAGATGCTCGTTTGGAAGTAAGTTTTTCATCCCTACCGTCCTTATCTTTATCTGTAGGAGCCATGGCGAAATGGGGAAAATAAAGTATAACTTACGAAAATGTGGAATTCTGGAAATGCTGTCAGACTGGCGCCAGCGAATAAGTTGAAAGGGAGAGACGCACCAAAGGAGACAGAAGCAACCTCCTTCCCCCTCACCAGCTTTGCACAGTGAAGTTATAGCTAAAAAATTCAAAGTGGATATTAATAATTTGCAAAATATTGACAAATGGACTCTCCCGCGTTTCGGCTCCAAATTTTGGGTAGGTTATTAGCTAAGGAATAACCTTCCCTAAGGGAAGATGATGATAAAAGGTGGGAAGAAGTGGGTTTCGGAATGGAGAAAAAGTATGGACAGTTGGGACGGGAGTCCAATATAACTCATAAACATAAACTTAAGTGAGTATTCAGTAGCAAGTATCACTGCAAAAGCCCGTGAAGTACCTAAAGTGGGTAGGGACCTGAACGTGGCTAACGGCGAAATGCAGCTGGAACTTGGGCTGTTCGCAAGCAAGCGGCGTTCGTACATTCCCTCTCAAGGCTGTATTTCGGTACTATAGGGAAGGGTGGTAGTCTGGCAAGACAAAGAGTGGTAGATTTACTGTTTGTCCTTTTAAAGGAGTTTAACAAAAATGTTTTGAACGACTGAAATAATTTGAATTCGCCGTGATAATTTTAGTTCTTGGAACTGTTGGATCTCTCGAGAATGGCCGAGTATTCCCAGAAATGGTAGCGATGAAGCAGTTATGCTTTTGGGGATAATTTTGTTCTTTTCTTGGAGAATTTAGGTAAGAAAAACAATAGTTGCATTTAAGAATAGCTAAGCTTTTACCCAGCAAAGTGACGACTAAAAGTTTAGACCAGAAGAAAAACTTAAATTTTGAATACGAACCACAAGTTATAGAGAAAATCTCAACAAGCAGGAAGCTTGCGAAGCTAGCTTTACTTGCCTTACTGGCTCATTAGAATTAGCTATAGCAGCTAAAAGATGCTTTGGAAAAGATGATACTAGGAGGTTTTTTTTCAAATGCGACAAATAGTGAAAACTTTATTAATTGAGTACGTGGTTTTCTTAAAAAGGGCATAAGTTTTTGGGAAGAGTCAGGGAAAATAGGGTCCAGCCTAATCGTTATTCTAAGACAAGGATAAAACGAAAAAATATAATCTGATTTATTTAACAATGCGTGGAGATATAATAATTTTGTCAAATATGAAAGGTACAATTTAGTTTTTAACCTTTGAAGTCTCAGACCTCGAGAATGTTGAAGTTTGAACTCGGAAATTAACAATTTTTAGGTTTGGAACCTCTTATAAGCACTAAAATCTGCATAAGATTTTAAAAATGGTGCTAAGATTAACAAATTCGAAGTTTAACGACAATTAACGCAATTAAAGCTTCAACAATAAATAAAGTACAATGTGGGCACTTTAAGAATTCCTATATGGAAATCTTGAAAGTAAGAACAAATAACAAATTCGAAATTATAACAAAAACAGAGAAATTAAAAAGAAGTTTCTATAACTTCTTATATTTAAACAGGGATCACAAGGAAACATAGGGCAAGTTACCCTTTCGTGAGACCTGGAGAAGATAGTTAAATAACTCAGTTGTGAGTAGAAAGAATTAAATTCCTTAGTTATAAGGGAGAACATAGGTGGTTTTAAATGTGTGCTAGACACGAGTTATACAGAAATTAGTTATGAGAGATGGAACAATTGTGGGAGGACACCTGCTGAGAAGTGACACCTCATTGAAAAAGACCTAAGTTTAAAAATTAACCTAATTTGTTAGTAAAGGTGTTTGGGAAGGAGGAAATGGGAACTTTAGGAGAAAGTTCTCGGCCGTATTTATTGCTTACACGAAACGCGACGTGGTTGCAAGTTGAACGGGCTCTGTTTCTCACTATTGATATAGATAGAAAGTTCAATATTGCAGAACAGAGAGTTTATAGAGAGAAAAATTATTGCCGTTATACAGATCACTTATTAAATTTTAGTTTGAGAGAGTTTATTGCGTCGTAGCTTTTGTAGGTTGCAGTTGAATGCAGCGGAACGTTTCCCACGATGGAAGACAAATTATGTTGATTAGAGGTTTATGCAACATAAATTTCTCACTGAGGAAAATGTATTCCCATATTTGAAGAAATACTAGGTTATTTTACTTGTAGAAAGATAGTTCGATGTCGAAAGTTCTCGAGATATGATAACATTTGAATTGGGCAATAGGTCCAGAGAAAAAGCTAAGTTTTTATAGATAGTATTTCGTTTAATATGAATCCCGCGGTGTGAGAACTCATTCTCAGTTAATTTGTACAAGAAGCGCTAAATTTTTAAGTGGAAAGTCAGCTTAGATAGTTAGAGCATGACTAGAAAAATCCCTCGAAGGTAGTTATTGCACTGCATTTAGCAATTTCACACTGTCTATAAAACAAGAATTAAAAAGCATTTAGCTGTTTAAAACCAATTAAAATGCGGTGAAAACCATTGAAGTTGTACTTATCTCATTTCTGAAGAGTAGGCGATCCAGGCGACCGTTAGCTTAAATCCACATCATGGCGTAGATATTTAAAACATGTCTCGAATGAAAAGGAGACAAGCCTTAGTTAGGCTCCAACTGTAAGCTTTGACGTCTAACACACAAATGAGAGCCGCTCGACGATGCACGAAGGTACCAAGTAGGGAGGAGGGTGGCGGAAACAGACAAAGGAGCATACATGACAAAAATTAAGTATCTTGATGAAGTGGTCTTCAAGTAGTTGATAGCAGGCGTCAACAGCGAAGCCTGGTGGATGGCTATGGAGAAGAAGTCCTCTTCAGCATGGAGATGTTAGCTGATTATGACGACGACATCTGGTGGCTTGACTTGTAAGGATGTCCTCTTGAGATTGAAAATGTTGAGGAACTTCAGTGGTTAGCTGCTAGATGCCGCTAGATTGATCATGGAAGATATATATCTATAACAGACTTACGAACGAAGTAAGCAAGGTGCACAAATAAAAGAAAAAGTAAGAAATCACTGTTGGTGTTTGCGAAATAGGAAGGAGCGAATTAGAGCAAAGATCAACAAAAGCTAATTCTGTCTTACCGTGTATTCCAAAGAATACACCATTGTTGTTTAATGGATAAGCTTTGCGATATCGTGGTCTTGTTGCCTCGTGTGCTGGGGTGTGTGCGGAATCTATGTCATTCTGATGTCTGTATTTGAGACTAAGATTTGGGTGTAAAGAGAATGTGGAAAGAAGTAGCCGTCGCGATAACTTAGGAACCATCCCGGAATTTGCCCGGAGTAGAAGTGAGAAACTTCTAGGAGGGAATCGAACCCCCGTCTTCTCAGTTCTGTTTCAAGAGGTCGAGTACACTAAAACCCAGCCCTTAGACCAGAATTACATTTTTTGGAATAACCGGGAATCGAACCCATACCTCAGGGGGGACAGTCAATGCGTCATGAGGTGGTCTTAGAATACTATCGCAAGGAAGAATGGGCCGGTAGTCATGTCAGTACAACCTATCGGTACTCTCACGTGAAGCTGTATTCGTACCGTATAGGCCAGTTTGCCATCTCTTGATGAATGCAGTTCTTTTCACCGATGTCTCAGTCTCACTCATGGCTGTGATTATATGGAAGCTACTGAGGTATGGGTGGTGCTTAGTAATGCCATTCAGGGCGCAGTCAGTGCCTGTGGATGCTGTGAAAAGTTCTACTGATAGGGTTAGTACTGCTGCTCTGACTCAGTGAGGAAAACAAAGGCAAACTACCTCACTCATCATCTTGCCTACTACGCCTCAATATAGTGCTGCCTTGGGTTTTTGTGGGTATCTACCCACATAACCTAACGGTGGTACTTTTTTAGGATCCAACCAGCCTTCTGGCTGACGACCTAACAGACAGGCCTACTATACTACTGTTGCTCCTGAGACAGCCGAATGGGAGTTCTTGGTGACTTAAGTCCGGCTGTCTGCACTGTGGCACTCTGCTTCCTCGCTGATCGATATGGCGATTGCCTCATTTGATAACTCTATCGACCTCCCGATCCTATCTCGTTATTTGTTTTCGCACTCCGTTGGTAATTGGACATTCTGCTGTGGACTTGTGGCCTATTTGGATCATTGTTTAAGTACCTGTCGCAGTCGGTTATACCGTAGCCTTCTAAGCCAAAATACCACGCCGTGGTGCAGTGGCTAGCATTTTTGGCTGTTACCCCTGAGATCTGGGTTCGTAGTTACAGTAGAGACAAGCAAAGTGGCTCCCGCTTGCCTTTGCCGTTAGCTCACTGAGTTATATGTTGTACTGGCAACGCGCTGAGGAAAGTAGGCTGGGGCAGATGACCTCGCTGTTCCTCCCCTTAGAGCAACAACATTCTATCATCAATGTAGGCTAATACACATATGCAAAGTTCAAAGCGGGGCAAGACACGGCACAAACCGATTGGTAAATGTTAATAATGAATTTATTGCCCCGCTTTGAACTTATATCTAAAGACGCCGGGGTGTCTGAAATTTGCGTTGGCAAGAAATCTTAAAAACCCTTAAATGCCATTGGTCAAAGCCGGGATCGATCCCGGCACCGTAAATGTCATAGTATGTAAGCCCTTTGTCATCTCCGAATTAAGCTAATACACGGCACGGCACAAACCTAAAAACTTGTTAAGTTTTAATTCACTGGCCGTGAAAGCAAATATACCATCTTTTTGGAAGCCTTCATACGGAGGTGGAGACTGCTTGAGATTTTAGCTCTCGCAGTGAAGAGGCGCAGGGGCGCTTCATAGAAAGGGAGGCAGCACGCAGTTCGCTACTCCTGTGGGTGTCTGGGTGAGGACACCAAGAGCCAGCTGATGAGCCAGCTTGATGTCCTAGGCGAAACCCCACACAAGACACGGCCCGAACCCAGAATAAATGCTGAGTTTTAATTCACTGGCCGTGAAAGCAAATATACCATCTTTTTTTGGAAGCCTTCATAGGGAGGTGAGGACTGATTAGGCTTTTAGCTCTCGCAGTGAAGAGGCACAGGTGCGCTTCATAAATAGGGAGTTAGCGCGCAGTTTGCTACTCCTGTGGGGGTCTAGGCGCGGACACCAAGAGTCCGCTGATGAGCCAGCTTGGTGTCCTAGGCGAAAGCCCTACAAGACATGGCACAAATCTAGAAAAATTGCTGTGTTTTAAAATAATAAATATTACAAGGTGACCTATCGATATTGTTATTTTATGTGTTTAAGATGATGAATATATGATACAATATGGTCGACATATTGTAGTTGTGAAGTTGATGTAAATCTGTATTAGGCAGATTAGATCTCTTATCTCTCTGGCCAAATTTCGATGTTGCAAGTTCATTAGCAGGTAAGTTATTGATTTACAATATATTCACGATGGCATTGCTCGTAATAGTCTTGTAACGCGTTCAACTGAGATCTCCTGTAGAATAATTCTTTCGACAGGTTTCGTGACGATTGCAATATTACGTACGACATTATCTATCCATTTTTATGTAGCAATACGCATGGTCGCCACCTTCAATGTATGATGCCGATACAGTTTAGTCTTCACCAGAGTAAGAAACCTATTTAATACGTTCCCGTTTGTCCAATAATTTACATGAAATATGATACCAGTGCATTTACTTGAAGTGAATATGGAAGAAAATTATACTCGGTTTACCATCGTAAGCGCCAGGTTTCAACCCTTAGATATCCTTAAACATCTGTTTTGGAGCAACAATGTTGAAATATGTTTTACGAGCTCTACATGACTACATCTTTGATTAGTTTTAGTGTAGTGTTATTACATTTGTACAAAATGTTATTAAAGTAGCAAATGAAAAGAGGAAAAATAATAACAATATATTATATTATTTCTCAAAAAGTATACACATTAAGTTGACAAAAAATCAAATATTGAACTTGCTTTTATGCTAATAACACATACATGGAAGTCGTGATAATCAGGCTAAAATTTCCTCAATTTGACGCAAGAGGAATTATAATTCTTTTAAAATCTTCATCTTATATATACGAGGCACGTCCAGAAAGTAAGTTCCGTTCGGTAATAAAATTAAAATTAAATTGTGCACAACATTCTACACCTCTTAAACTACTTTTCCACATAACTGCCGAACTTTTGCAGGCATTTGTCAAAGCGTGACACAAGTTTTTGGATACCTTCTTCATAGAAGTTTGCCGCCTGTGTCTTCAACCAGTTGAAAACATCTTCTTTCAGCTCGTCGTCATTGTTGAAGTGTTGACCGCCAAGGAAAGACTTGAGATGTGTGAACAGATGAAAGTTGCTAGGAGCGAGGTCAGGGCTGTACGGAGGGTGGTCAAACACGTCCCAGCCAAATCCCTGTAGGAGGTTTTTCGTCACATTTACAGTGTGTGGTCGTGCGTTGTCGTGAAGAAAAACAACACCTTTTGACAGCAACCCTCGGCGCTTATTCTGTATTGCGCGGCGCAATTTCCTAAGTGTCTAGCAGTAAGCATCTGCGTTGATTGTTTGACCACGCGGTAAGAAATCAATGAGTAAGATGCCTTTCCAGTCCCAGAACACTGTGCACATCATTTTCCGAGGTGTCAAGATTTGTTTCGGCTTAACCTTTGCTGGGGATGAAGTGTGCCTCCATTCCATTGATTGCCGCTTACTTTCAGGGGTGTCGTAAGAAACCCAAGTTTCATCTCCTGTGACTATATGTGTCAGAAATTCTTCGCCGCCTTCATTGTAACGGGTCAAAAACTGAAGTGCACTACCCATCCGTTTTGTTTTGTGTTGCTCCGTAAGAATCTTTGGTACCCAACGTCGGCAAAGTTTACGAAAGTTCAGTTTTTCGGTAACAATTTCATGAATTAGTGATCTGAGATTTGGGGAAATTCCATAGCGAGAGCACTAATTGTAAACCTGCGGTTTTCCCGGATCTTGTCATCAACCGCGTGAACCAGTTCTTCTGTAACCAAAGATGGACGCCCACTTCGTTCTTCATCGTGCACTTCACTACGTCCTTCATTGAACTGTCGGACCCATCTTATCACCATTGAATCACTCATCGCATTTTGTCCATACACTTCGCAAATTTCAATTGGTTTCACTTTCCTAGCTTTCAGAAAACGAATCACAGATCTGATTTCACAAGCGGCGGGATTTTCAATCGACACCGACATTGTACGAGTAAACGTGCACAACAACGCGTACAAGGCTGACAGCGCTCTCCAAATGGCGCACGTTTCTTCTCCTTGATACAGAGCGTCTACCGCGCATATGCGGAACTGCGCTGCAGCGGAACGTACAACTAGTTGAAGACACAGGCGGCACACGTCTATGAAGAAGGTATACAAAAACTCGTGCCACGCTACGACAAATGCCTGCAACATTTTGGCAGTTATGTGGAAAAGTAGTTTAAGGGTTGTAGAATTTTGTGCAATAAATATGTTTTCTTTATCGTTACACAATTTAATGTTATTACCAAACGGAACTTACTTTCTGGACGTACTTCGTATATATAAAAAGGGATGTTCGTTTGTTCGTCTTTTATGCGCTCATAAACCATTCATCCGATTACGCTCAAATTTTGGTGAGTTGTTGTGCACACTTCCGAAATCATTATAGGCATAGTTAATCAAATTTACAATACATAGCGCGCTAGTAGTTTAACAAATGAGTGTTGGCGACGCGTTCATATAGTCTACAATTCATCCGATTGCGACCAAATTTTGGTGGGTTGTTCATCACACTTCCGGGATGGTTATAGACATAGTTAATCCAATTTACAATAGATAGCGCGCGTGTAGTATAAACAAACGAGTGTTGTCTATGCGTCCATACACAATTAATCCGATTGCGATCAAATTTTGGTGAGTTGTTGTGCACAATTCGGGGAAAGTTATAGGCATAGAAAATCCAATTTACAATAGATGGCGCGCGAGTAGCTTCAACAAAATGGCGTGCGATTCGTTTCAACAAAGACCACCTGCCTTATACCATTCATCCCACTGCGATTAAGCTCGGGCAAGATGTTGTGTACATTTCAGGGAAGGTTTCTAGCTTAGTAAATCCATTTCACAATAGGTAGCGCACGAGCAGATTCAACAAATGAGCGACGATGCACTGAACGTTTCAACAAAGTCCCGTATGCGTTTTTATACCATTCGTCCGATAGCGATGAAACTTGGGTGAGATGTTGTGTACACTTCAAGGAAGGTCTCTGACTTGGTAAATCCATTTTACAATAGGTGGCAAACGAGTAGATTCAACAAATGAGCGACGACGTGCGAAGCGTTTCAACAAAGTACCGTATGCGTTCATATACCATTCTTTCGATAGCGATGAAACTTGGGTGAGATGTTGTGTATACATCAGGGAAGGTTTCAGGCTTAGATCATCCTCTTTTCAATAGGTAGCGCACGAGCAGATTCAAGATATGAGCGACAACGCGCTTCAACAAAGTCCCATATGCGTTCATATACCATTCGGGCGAAAGCGATGAAACTTGGGTGAGTCTTTGTGTACACTCCAGGGAAGGTTTCAGGCTTAGTACTGCCCCCGTAAATTGAAATATTTAGGGGGGAAAAGAGAGTATCTTCCGTCCCCATGATAAAATTTAACTAGCAAATATAATTTCTGGAAGTGTGACACAAGAGGGTCGTGTTACAAGCTCGACGCTGTGGGAGAGCCCGATCACGTGATATGTTGCACAATGGACGCTTCTAGAAGGCTATTCTTAGCATAGCAACAGCGAGTTTGGAAATTAATATTATAAATATTGTTATAAATTATGCTATTGGATCCCAGTCTACAGCCAATGAGGAGAGGTCTTATTGAAGACGGGATCAACTTTAATTACACAACATGAGGAAATTATGCATTTAGGCCCTTAGAAGAAGAGTTTCTTATTTGATAATGAAGAGAATATTAAGAGAAATTATGTCTGATACTTTAAAAACCACAGATCGGTTATTCTACGCAGTAATAAGCATTACTAATCTACGCGCTAAAATTATGGTGGGAGATTGATATGGCCGCCAAAAATTCGACTTGGAGGGGGAGATCCAAGGATCGAGGTTCTTATTCCAGCAGACTTTGAAGAGTGAGGAAGTGATTTTACTGGGTTAACGGAGATCCCAAAGCTTAGTCCGAGTGCGACGATTATCGACTTGTGAAGACGCGATGATAGCTAGGTGGAGCGTTAGAGATCACCGCACTTCCATTCTGTGTGAAGTTGCGGGGAACATAGTATTGATTATATCTCTTATAATATTGAGATTGGAAGTTAAATAAGTGAACATTTATCTAGAACAGGTCGCCTACTACATATTGTGGAAAGTCGAGCGCTTAAATATTCACCGTTTCGACAATATCAGCCTGTCTAATTACATTTCCAAATGTGTTGGAAACAGAGCTGAAGATCCTTATAAATTGCAACGTGAAGTTGGCAAACGCAGTTCAAGTGAACAGTGGCGGAGAACTTTTAGTATTGGCGCAACACATGAACATTAACAGTATGACTATAATTATTCTTCAAACATTATCATTCAACTTTATTTATATTGTTGATATGATGGACTAAACAGTCATGCGCCAGAGACATTTTCAATAGAAGAAGTGAAGATACAATGATGGAGCTCCGTTAGACAACGTATTCTTGAATACAGACGTAGTGTACAGTCCACCTTGTGCATTTTCGTCAGTCTACGAATACTAATATAACATCAATTAGCAATGGAAACATGTCATTCACTATTTATATGAATATTTCCATAATTGTATTCCAATGATGAAGCCGATACATATTTACGACGGAGAATGGAGACTTTACAGAATAGATTTGTCAAGATGCTAGGGAAGGTAACCCAGCAACCCAGAAGAATTTGCCAGAAGGATGTCTTTCGAGACCAGGCGAATGTTGGTGAATTCCAGAGAGAGACGTTTCTTATCTCTGAGGTCGCAGATCCAAGGTTCGAATGCAGATCCATATCAGTGTCTTGTACTGAGGAAACATCTAAAGTATTGTGGCAATACTTATATTGATCTTCAAGTTTTCGTCTGAATAAGGTATTAGTGTATCTCAGTTGTTATATAGAGCTTGATTAGTGACATTCTGAGCAGCAATCTTATTCCATATGTTCGGCGATTTTATTACATATTTCTATGTTTCCACATTTCATGTATTTCAGTGCTTTTATGTATTTTACACTTCAGATGTGTGTTGAGATTTTTATACTGCAAGATTATTTAGAAGATGATTGCATTTCATCTATTTTTCAATTTTATTCTACGGATCAGTTGTGGAACTGACATTAAAATGTTGTTTGAGGAATCATATTGCCTCATTGGAGACTAGTCGTTTCGACTCTCGAATTTTAATAATTTCATTTAACCAAGTATTCTGACATTGTGTCATAGCTTCAAATTAAATTCTTATTAAATTTAATTTGAGCACTTTAATGTAACGACATATAACTTCAAGAAAAGAAGAAACATCGAATGATATTGTTATATCATTATTGTACATAAACTATCGACGATCTAAGAAATACTAGTCGTTTGATAAGACCGAAGTCTTAATTCCTATGAACATTCTTTGTGTAGAGTGGAAAAATATTAAGACATTGACAAACCTTTCTTATTATCTGTAAAGCTAAGAGCTTTGTTCATTTGATATGTTAGAGGAATTACCTTTTTATAGAAGAGTATTCAAATCTTTGGCTAGGAATTCAATGCTAGTTTATCCCGGTCAGGATTGAATTCTATCTGACACTATAAATAACATGTGTGTTATTTTATCCTATTTGTGTAACATCACGTCTTTTGTCGACATGATATTACAACGATAAACAATTTATAGCTAGACAAGTGAGATGAAACAAGAGTATTATTTTATTACATGTATTTGCGACAGACGACTTAACAGTTAATTATCTTGTTGTGGAGTAAACTTTAGGAGGTTAATCACGACTGTCTAATATCGTTCATTACAATTGGAAGTTTCGTTTGAAGAACTTACGTATGTATAATTGTAGTCCAGTAATCATGTGCAATGATACTGTCATGCCAGTATTTGAGAGAAATTCCTACATAAGATATGTTAATAACAATTAATCCCTTTTGATTATTGTTTAACATAGTAGATGATAATTTTTATGCCATATACAGAGTGTATCTAAATTATACCGTCAAAAAAATCAGGGACGCTCTGCGTGTTATGTAAAAGACGATGCCGCAATCGGATTGGCGGAGAAAATTTTTCCCTCCGAGAAAATGAGGTTACTTTGTTACTACTGGGCGCGTGATTCAAATCTACGAAATCGCCGTATTTGCTGAGTTAGAGAGTAAGCCGCTAGCCACAGCTGTGCTTCAAGTAAGGGAAGGGAGTGTGATAGAAGGTGACAGAGATATGCTGGCGGGCATGCGCAAATTTCCTCGATCGCCTCAGCGAGTTCGTAGATTTGAATCACGCGCCAGGAAGTAACAAAGTAACCTAATTTTCTCGGAGGGAAAAACTTTCTCCGCCAATCCGATTGCGGCATCGTCTTTTACATAACACGCAGAGCGTCCCTGATTTTTTGTCGGTATAATTAAGATACACCCTGTATACTGTTATATGAGGTTTTGAAGAGCTATGGAGTGCTCAGGCGAGGGAATTCCGCATTTTTAGGAAGTCAAAGTATTGTTGTTCTTTGATAAAAAGGCATGTTGTATACAAGTAGTCCAGTTCTTATGAATTAACGATTTAGCTGTGTTAACAGGAGGGTTTTAGCGGAAATACAACTTGAGAAAGATTGTCGACTCACGTCTATAATACAATTATTAAATTTTATTAAACCCGAATTTATGTAATTACGTGCAGTTTACCTTAATCAGTCGACTGTATTATACCAATATGATAAATGAAACCTATATAAGACAAGGTGTATGCAGTATATTGAAACTACAGAACGTTAAAGAAAGAGTGGTTATGTGAAAAACCAGTGTATATATTTAGTTAAGAATTATATTGTAACCGAGAAGTTCGAATCTCGAAAGTGTCGCGTTAGCAACACTAGATAATGGATATTATGATAAACATATTACATGTAAATAATTTTGTGGAAATGATTTAATTAGTTAAACAATTTAATAGGATTTATCAATCAATTGTTTTGGAATAGAGTGTGTTTATGAGAGGATGTTTTGGGAATGAATGATTGTTTATTGTTAAGAGCATATGTGGAACCGTATTGTTCTAGAACAATCCGGAGTGCGAATGAAAGAGTGTGTAAAAATGTTTAGAATGATTGGTTTAGAAACAGGGAAGTTATATGAACTTTTGTAAGATCTAAATGTTAATTTTTACGTGCTTTATAAATGCACACATGCAGTCTCTGTGGGCTAGCAAGAATGATTCACCGTTTGCTCTGGGGAGCGATGACATAATATTTAAGCAGGTGTAGACTCACAGCCTTCTGTTTATTGTATAAACTAGTTTCGAGTACGGCATGGTGCCGATATTTCATTGATAAAACCAAGTTTCTGCACGTGCGTTCTACTACGCAGGTTTGTGAATGAAAACATGTGTATGGAATGCCATTCAAGGGCTTCACTAAACGTTTTTATTTCTACGCTGTGTAGGCCTAGAACAAGCCAAGATTTATACTCATAATTTTTAATACAGCATTGTAGTAAGATGTAGAATTGAAAGGAGGTGCGAATGAGTGCGTGTTTTTAATTTTAATGTTAATTGTTAAATTCATTTGTTGTTATTTTGTTTATAGAAGATTAGTTTACCTTTTTGTTAATAAATTTGTTCAGTTTGTTTTCCATTGTTTTTGGAGTGATTCATTTTAAATATAAGGAGCAGAGTATTGTGGATATAGTGTAGGAGAAGCTGAAGTCCCAGTCCCCGAGGTAAGTAAAGGTGAGTGCCCCGTGTAGTTGGTTGTTGATCCACAATATTCTTGTAACTGCTGTCTGTTAATCCCTAAAGACCATGTTGGAAGCGATTTCTAATGTTGTATATGCCGGAGCAGTTAGAAATAGGCAATCCAGCGGGGGCAATGGATATTCCAACAGGATCCTTTCCGGATTATCGGGTACAGTAGGAATGGCGCCCTATAAACTCCTGGGGCTACGAAATTAGCTTCGTAGTGTCCCTAAAGGAAGTTGGTTTGAACATTTCTAGTGAAAGAAATAATTACCAGACTTGTGGGATGTCTTATCCATTTCGGATGGATGTGAGTGTAATTATATAGGCTTAATTTAAATTAATATTAGGAAGGTTACACTCAGATAAAGATCAGATCTTAGAAACCTGAGAGAGGTGTAATAGGTAGACAGTTTCGAAAAACGACCTAAGATCTGCTATCTATTTTATTTTACCGGTACATGACGATTGCTAAGGTCATGTGTAAAATTAAAGCTGACTTGTTTTGCTGATTGTAATGGTAGAATTTTCTTTGTGGTAGTGTATTTAAAGTGAATCACAGGAGAACGAACATTTTGAGTGAGTTTATTCAACATAGGGTGTATAATAAGCTAATGCTAAGGTAACTTTAAGTAACTTTTAGACATTAAGGTGCTCAAAAATATATATGGAACAAGCTGTACCCGGCATGCGTTGCAATGCCAATCAAAGAAAGTGTTGGCGTTGAAATTCTGTTTCTTGAAGTGCTTTTGGATACACAACATGTTTTTCAATTTCCGTTAACTGCCTCTAAGCTATCGTAAAATGGATTTTCTAATTTAGAACCATTCGTGGGAGCGTGCACAACAACTTTCAAAAGTTTCATCGCAATCGCATGAATGGCATATGAACGTATACGGGATTTCGTTTGAACGATTTGTGCGCTGTCACTCATTCGTTGATTCTACTTGTACGCTACCTATTGAGGAATGGATTTACTAAGTCGAAACCCTACCCTGGCGTGTACACAATAACTCATCAAGGTATCATCACAATCGAAGAAGGTTATATGAACGTATAGGGAATTTTGTTGAAACGCTTCGCGCGTCGTCACACATTTGTTGCATATACTCGTGCGCTACCTATTGTGAAATGGATTTACTAAGTCGAAACCCTTCCCTGGCGTGTACACAATAACTCTTCAATGTTCCATCGCAATCGGATGAATGGTATATGCACGTGTACGTTTTTTTTTAACGATTCGTGCGCTGTCACTCATTTGTTGAATCTACTCGTGCGCTACCTATTGAGAAATGTATTACTAAGTCGAAGCCCTTCCCTGGCGTGTACACAATAACTCATCAAGTTTTCATCGCAATCGAAGAAGGTAATATGAACGCAATAGGGGATTTTGTTGAAAGGCTTCGCGCGTCGTCACCCATTTGTTGCACCTACTCTTGCGCTAGTTATTGTGAAATGGATTTACTAAGTCGAAACCGATCCCTGGCGTATACACAATAACTGTTCAATGTTTCATCGCAATCGGATGAATAGTATATGAACGCATACCGGATTTTGTTTAAACGATTCGCGCCCCGTCACTCATTTGTTGAATCTACTCGTGCGCTATCTACTGTGAAATGTATTCACTAATTTTGAAACCTTCACGTAAGTGTACACAACATCTCACCCAAGTTTCATCGCTATCGGGCGAATGGTATATGAACACATACGGGACTTTGTTGAAACGCTTCGCGCATCGTCGCTCATTTGTTGAATCTACGCGTGCGCTACCTATTGTAAAATGGATTTACCAAGTCAGAAACCTTCCTTGGAGTGTACTCAACATCTCACCCAAGTTTCATCGCAATCGGATGAATGGTATATGAACGCATAGGAGACATACCCACAGACAGACAAACTATCACGTAACATTGATTTTTTTATATATATAGATAGGACGTTGCTCAGATGTTGTTATTTTGCTCTGTTGTTGTTTATGTCTCTATAGCATTATATAATATTGCAATGGCAAGTGAGGATGTGAAGAAAATGTTGGAGGAGTTGCAGATGAAGCTGCAAAAAAGTATGCAACAGAGTTTAAATGTTGTCAAAGGTGAGATAAAGGAGAATTTATCTGCGAGTATGGTAGTTGTGCAAGGTAAATTTCAGGAAGTCAAGCAGGACCTTGAACAGCTGAAGCGGGAACGAAAGGAGGACCTTAACACAGTGGTTGTCAAAGTTGTTGATTCTCTTTCAGATAAAGTTGCAGAAAGTGTCAAAGAGAGTTTCAAAACTGAAATTCAGGAAGTTCAGACTTCTTTAGAGGGTTTGCATACTAGTGCATCTAAAATGGTCGCAAATGTCACGCGATTACAGGCCAGCTCGAAGCAGATACAGGACGATGTAAGTGGTGTACGAACAGAGGTCGGTACTGTCCAGAGTAAAGTCGATACAGTCCAAGTAGATGTATCCACTGTCCGATCCAAAGTAGACTCAGTACAAGCGGATGTGTCTAATGTACAGTCCGATATTGGTAATGTTAGGTCAGATGTATCCAATGTCCAAGCTAAAGTAGATACAGTCCAAGCCGATGTCACTAATGTTCAGGTTGACATAAATAACATGCAGTCAGATGTCACTGATGTACAGTCTTACATGGGTAAAATACAGACAGAAGTTAATACGGAATTTGGAGATGTATCAAAAGTCCAAGTGGACATCAATAAGATTAGACAAGAGGTAGAGACGTCTAAAGAATTATGTACACAAAATATAACTGCTTTAACGACACGTTTTGTTAACAATGCAATAAAAACTACAGCTTCTCTGGTCGAATTAAAGGTAACGTAGAAACTCTACGAACACAGGTTATCGACCATAATAGAATTCTTAAGGCAGATATTGAGGAGGATATAGCTGAAATGTTAAAAGCTAATGTAGTTGTTTGGAAATACGAATGGAACAAATCTAGTGGGGAACATGTTAAGAAAATACAAGAACACATAGAAAGGAAATTAGCCAGTACCCAAGTAGAAATTAATAGAGAGGTTATCGAAGTAAGAACAGATCTAGGTAAAAGGATTGATGCGCTCACTGAAAAGCAAGTAGAGGATAGAACTCAATCTAGTCAGGATGTGCAAGCTTTGAAAGAATCGTTAGAGAGTAAAACTAAAACGATAGAGGAACGATTAAACAAGGTTGTCACTAACGTTAATACCATGAGTGTGGAGAAGACTAATGAACTAGAAGAATTATCCAAGAAATTACAAAATCTTAATCTAGGAGATGTTGCCAAGCTTGAGACGTATAAGGAAGAATTAAAGACTGAAGTAGGACAACAGCTGAAGAAGATTATCGCTGAGATAGAAGAAAAGGATAGGGAGAAGATAGATTTTGAAGATTCGAGGAATCAGACTAGAAGAAATAGCCTAGAAGTGGAGGAAAGGGAAATTAGGCCGGAAGAGAGATTATTCAGGTTTACGGAAGGTTTAGAGGAGAGGAGTAAAGAGCCCGCAAGTCACAATAGAGATTTTCGACAAAACCTTCAGGATTCATATCCGAGAAACGTGACGGTCATAAGGAACTTTGAAGACCAACCGCGTAATTTCAGCAACTTAGACAGTTTCACACCGATAGAGTACATTAGAAATCTCAAAGATTACTTTATCGAAGCACATATTCTAAGAGAGAGGGAAATGAAGATCGTAGAACGTCTTTTATCAGATGGGCCCCTTGAATGGTTCATAGCCTTCAGATATACCTTCATGAACTTCGATGAATTCGCAGAAGCACTAATAAAGCGTTTTTGGTCTATTGAAGCACAAAACTCCCTTCGCGCAGAAGTATACTCACGAAAATACTCAGGAACTCTTCCTACACCCTACGCAGACTTCTTCTCGAGTCAGTTAGCCAGGCTCAGATTTCTTCAACCCCCGTCATCTACAGCTCAGTTGATAGACGCGATAGCCAGGATGCTCCCTGTGGAAGTCAGACGTCTAATTATCTCGTCAGGGATCAACGATCTAGCAAGCATAGACGAATTGCTCAGAAAACTCGATTACACAAGCCCTATGCCAAACGTTGTTGCGAAGAACCAAAGGCAAGAATGCAAAGACATTAACACAGTATATCTTGACCAAACACAACAGACAGACGATCCGAAAGAACGAGGAAAGGGAAATATTGATCCTGAAAGGAATAATTATTTCAGGGATCGTAGACCAGAACCCAGGTACAGGAGATTCCGTGGAGGTCGTCCATACCAGCAACAGCAAGGACGTAATAACGATAATAGCAATGGCAACCGTAGAAGTGGTTATTATCACAACAATAATAACTACCGATACAATAATAATGGTTATAACAGGAATAATTATAGGAATAACCAGAACTATAATCGTAACAGAAACTCCCAAGATGAAATTATGACGAAAGAGAAGTATGATGAACGTCTAAAGGAAGGACAAGAATATCTTAAAGATTTCAGAGACCAGGAAAATGGGAATGGTGATAAAAAAGGATTTGGGTGTTGATTCCAAACCAGGCACCAGTAAAGGAGAAGGTAATGGAAATGGTTCTCATAGACGATATGGAGGGAGCATTTACGTTGACCAAAAGAAGTAGAAGAGAGAAGAGGATATACTGCTACACAGAACCAAGAAAAGAAGAAGAAGAAGAAGACGTTGAAGAACCAAGAAAAGAAGAAGAAGAAGAAGACGTTGAAAGGAAGAATAGAAGAAGAGGAATGGGTCAGATGAAGATAACTGCAGTAAAACCAAGAAGAAAGACCGTTCAGAATAATTAATGCTTATGGGAATAACTGTTATGAATTGTTTGATGATGAAAACAACGTTACTCTAGGAAAATTCAACGCTAAAAGTTTTAAAAGTATCATAAGAAAATAGGCTAAAATAATTCAATATACGAGTTCAAGTGACATATCAAAAGTCTTGAATTAGTATAATTAAAAACAATTTGCAACTGTTTTTAACTTGAGATGACGGACGAATGCCCCCGTAAATTGAATTATTTAGGGGGAAAATGAGAGTATTTTCCGTCCCCATGATAAAATTTAACAAGCAAATATAATTTCTGGAAGTGTGACACAAGAGGGTCGTGTTACAAGCTCGACGCTGTGGGAGAGCCCGATCACGTGATATGTTGCACAATGGACGCTTCTAGAAGGCTATTCTTAGCATAGCAACAGCGAGTATGGAAATTAATATTATAAATATTGTTATAAATTACAAGCTGTACCCGGCATGCGTTGCAATGCCAATCAAAGAAAGTGTTGGCGTTGAAATTCTGCTTCTTGAAGTCCTTTTGGATACACAACATGTTTTCCAATTTCCGTTAACTGCCTCTAAGCTATCGTAAAATGGATTTTCTAATTTAGAATCATTCGTGGGAGCGTGCACAACAACATTCAAAAGTTTCATCGCAATCGGATGAATGGCATATGAACGTATACGGGATTTTGTTTGAACGATTCCTGCGCTGTCACTCATTTGTTGATTCTACTCGTACGCTACCTATTGAGAAATGGATTTACTAAGTCGAAACCCTACCCTGGCGTGTACACAATAACTCATCAAGGTTTCATCACAATCGAAGAAGGTTATATGAACGCATAGGGGATTTTGTTGAAACGCTTCGCGCGTCGTCACACATTTGTTGCATATACTCGTGCGCTACCTATTGTGAAATGGATTTACTAAGTCGAAACCCTTCCCTGGCGTGTACACAATAACTCATCAATGTTTCATCGCAATCGGATGAATGGTATATGCACGTATACGGGGTTTTGTTTAAACGATTCGTGCGCTGTCACTCATTTGTTGAATCAAATCGTGAGCTACCTATTGTGAAATGTATTACTAAGTCGAAGCCCTTCCCTGGCGTGTACACAATAACTCATCAAGGTTT
Source organism: Meconema thalassinum (assembly GCA_946902985.2). Classification (NCBI taxonomy): domain Eukaryota; kingdom Metazoa; phylum Arthropoda; class Insecta; order Orthoptera; family Tettigoniidae; genus Meconema; species Meconema thalassinum. The sequence goes on along the minus strand of OX336388.2, from coordinate 427,725,474 downwards.
CATCGCAATCGAAGAAGGTTATATGAACGCAATAGGGGATTTTGTTGAAACGCTTCGCCGGTCGTCACCCATTTGTTGCATCTACTCTTGCGTTACTTATTATGAAATGGATTTACTATGTCGAAACCCTTCCCTGGCGTGTACACAATAACTGATCAATGTTTCATCGCAATCGGATGAATAGTATATGAACGCATACCGGATGTTGTTTAAACGATTCGCGCCCCGTCACTCATTTGTTGAATCTACTCGTGCGCTACCTACTGTAAAATGTATTTACTAAGTTAGAAACCGTCACGTAAGTGTCCACAACATCTCACCCAAGTTCCATCGCTATCGGACTAATGGGATATGAAGACATAGGGGACTGTATTGAAACGCTCCACGTGTCGTCGTTCATTTGTCGAATCTACTCGTGTGTTACCTACTGTGAAATGTATTTACTAAGCCAGAAACCTTCCTTGGAGTGTCCACCATATTTCACCCAAGTTTCACCGCTAACGGCGGAATGGTATATGACCTTATACGGGACTTTGTTGAAACGCTTCGCGCGTCGTCCCTCATTTGTTGAATCTACTTGTGCGCTGCCTATTGTATAGTGGATTTACTAAGCCAGAAACCTTCCATGAAGTGTACACAACATGTCGCCCAAATTTCATAGCTATCGGACGAATGGTATATGAATGCATACGGGACTTGGTTGAAACGCTTCGCGTGTCATCGCTTATTTGTTGAATCTACTGGTGCGCTACCTATTGTAAAATGGATGTACTAAGCCAGAAACCTTCCCTGGAGCTTACACAGCATCTCACCCAAGTTTCATCGCTATCCGATGAATGGTATATGACCTTATATGGGACTTTGTTGAAACGCTTCGCGCGTCGTCGCTCGTTTGTTGATTCTCCTCGTGCTCTACCTATTTTAAAAGGGATTTACTAAGCCAGAAACCTTCCCTGGACTGCACACAACATCTCAGCCTAGTTTCATCGCTATCGGACAAATAGTATATGAACGCATACGTAACTTTGTTGAAATGCTTCGCGCGTCGTAGCTCATTTGTTGAATCTACTCGTGCGCTGCCTATTGTAAAGTGGATGTACTAAGCCAGAAAATTTCCCTGCAGTGTACACAACATTTTACGCAAGTTTCATAGCTATCGGACGAATGGTATATGAATGCATACGGGACTTTGTTGAAACGCTTTGCGTGTCGTCGCTCATTTGTTGAATGTACTCGTGCGCTATCTACTGTGAAATGTATTCACTAATTTTGAAAACTTCACGTAAGTGTATACAACATCTCACCCAAGTTTCATCGCTATCGGACGAATGGTATATGAACACATACGGGACTTGGTTGAAACGCTTCGCGCATCGTCGCACATTTGTTGAATCTACGCGTGCGCTACCTATTGCAAAATGGATTTACTAAGTCAGAAACCTTCCTTGGAGTGTACTCAACATCTCACCCAAGTTTCATCGCAGTCGGATGAATGGTATATGATCGCATAGGAGACATACACACCCACAGACAGACAGACAGACAAACTATCACGTAAAATTGATTTTTAGCCTATTTTCAATTTTGAAAAAATAGGCTTATGAGATCACCTTTTGTCCGTGTGTGTGTGTGCGTGTGCGTGTGTGTGTGTGTGTGTGCGTGTATGTGTGTGTGTGTGTGTGTGTGTGTGTGAGGTGTGTGTGTGCCCCCCCCCTAATAAAATCTAAACGGCTGGAGCGATTTCAATGAAACTCGGTAAGTTCATAGCACTATTCCGGGCGACCTCGACCGTGCCCTTCAAATTTTGTTACGTCTCACCAATCCAACATGACGGCTGTGCGAAATATTTCACCAGCATTCAATATCTCCGAAACTATTCTCGATATCACCCTGGAATTTATTACGGTCATAAAAGTAACTACTAGAGGTTTACCTATGTGACTTTTGAAAAACTGGTAACTACAAAACCAACATGGCTGCCACGCGAATTTGCGACTTTTAAATAGACGTATCTCGCGATTTAACCAACCAAACGCAATAAAACTTGGCAGAGTATATGTTTATACACATTGTAATGCACCAGCATCTAACTTCGTTCAATTGTTTACATAACCACAAGATGGCGGATGTGCGAAATATTTCACCGGCATTCTATATCTCTGAAACTATTAGCGGTATCACCCTTAAATTGTGTACGGAGATAAAGGGCACTACTGGAAGTTCATCTATAAGACTGTCAAAAACCGGTCAACTACAAAACGAACATGGCAGCCAAGCGAATTTGAAAATTTTAAATAGACCATTCTCGCGATTTAATATTGTACAGTCCCCCAGGGGTATGCACCCCCTGGAGGCCATCCCCCCATCATCTATTTAAATCACCACTAACTGGCAAATCTTGTAAGCCCAGACCAACATCTATTAACACCGCAAGGACAGCTAACCATTCTGGAAAGCTGGCCCAATCCTTGCATCACTACCACAAACAGCGACACACAATTAACTGGGGCATCTATGCCCTCGGAATGTCGACGAAGCAACGCCGGAGAATATAAGAGGGAGCCTTAAAGAGGTCAAGCTCTCTCAATTACCAGTCTTACAGTGCGTCGGCCGGAGGCTAGCGCTGTTATCATCAGGTGAGTCAGCAGTGTTCAGAATCCTGTACTTTGTAACCTTTACCCACAAATTGTATACACAAGTTTGTACACTGTAACATTTACTACATCCCTTAAAAAGGGACTCATAATTCCATATTACTGACCAATAAATACTTGGTCAGTACAATACACCTGTATTACTGTTTTACACGCTTCTTTACGTCCTGGCTCCCTTCCTGAATCCTCCGTCATGATTAGACGTGACGTACAGTAGCCAGACAGTTGCTAGCGCAAGTATCATTGTATTCCCGTATAGGCCTGACTGATAGGAGCAGCACGCGCCATAAAGCTGACGCGTGCACATCGGTTATATAACTAGCCAGCCAGCCGGAAGACCAGCGCGTTGACCTGTACGCTAAGTTCCATCCCCTAAAATACATCTACATCTTTTATAGGAGCGCTCCCTAGTTCCTAACACTAAACAACACTCTACACTGGTCAGCTTGCCCGACTACGGGAAGCCACCCCCTTTTAGGCACTTCCTTATAAATTAACACAATAACGCTTCCGTTTTAGATCCAACTACCCCCCAATAAGGGATCTAAAACAATATTCCAAACGCAATGAAATCTGGCACAGGAAATGTTTATACACATTGTAATGCACTGGTATCTAATTTAGTTCAATTGTTTACATAACCTCAAGATGGCGGCTGTGCGAATTTTAAAATTAAGTTTTTATTTCTTGTGTCGTAATCATGCGATCGAAGTGAAAGATTGAATAATGAACCTACGCAATAATTTCCCTTTAATGGTACATGACTCTATGGCCTATACATTCAACAATCCAACATGGCGACCATCCGGAATATTTAGACGGCTCTGAATATCTACGAATCTATTATAGCAATCAAACTGAATTTTTGTATATTCATAGGGGCTATGAACTTAAGTTCACCTATAGGACTTTAAATAACCTGGTGATCACAAATCCAACATAGCGGAGATGCGAAGTATAAATATTCACCTGGACGTTTCTCGCAATTTAACCAACAAAGTTACTCTGCAGCAGAATATGCATGTCCTGTGTGGTATAGGTCGTGTCATACCAAGCAGGTTGATACTGCATTAAATGAAACGAGTAGACTTATCACTGGCTGCCTGAGACCCACGCCATGTGATAAACTGTATTTTTTAGCAGGCATTGCACCCCCAGATATCAGAAGAGAAGTTGCAGCTAAATGTGAGAGTTCTAGGGTTGATGTGTCTCAAACACATCCATTGTTTAGCCTTCAACCAGCCCACTCTCGACTGAAGTCCAGAAGAAGCTTTCTTCACACAACTGAGTGCCTAACTGACAAACCTCAGGTTTTGAGGATTACGTCTTGGTTGACCAGAAGCCCCCACATTACTCAGTGGATGGTTCCATCTGAAAGGCTCCCAGCAGGACATACAGAGGCTTGGACAACTTGGAAGTCTCTCAACAGATTGTGATCTGGGGTTGGCAGATCCAAGTCCAACATTCATAAATGGGGTTTTTGTTGCGACCCGGTCCTTTGTGAATGCGTTGAAGAACAGACTATGGGTCATCTGCTTCAGTGCAGTCTGTGTCCTATAATGTGCACCATGGAGGATCTGGTGAAGGCTACACCAAATGGACGTGACATGGCAAAATATTGGTCATGCATTATTTTGAACCTTAAATGTTCAAGTGTTGCCATTTTTTGCCCATTTTGTACATAGTTTGTTAAGTAATATTTTTGTTCCTGACACGAGTAAATTAATAAACCATCAGAGTGCAGTGAAACTTGGTACAGTAAATCCTTTTACGAATGTTAATCCACTGGCATATAATATATTTCAATTGTTTCCATAACCACAAGATGGCAGCTGTGCGAAATTTTAAAATCTCCTTGTTACTTCTTGTGTCCTAATCATGCGAGTGAAGTTTGAATGCTACACGTACACAATAATCTTTATGTAACAGTACATAACTCTAGGACCTACATATATAAAATCCAACATGGCAACCATCCGAAATATTTAGTCGGTTCTCAATATCTACGAATCTATTACAGCAATCTAACTGAAATTTTGTATATGGATAGTGGCAGTTAACATAAGTAGGATATATGAAAATAGGCTGTATAGTTCTTCACGGAACTATTTGTTATATATATAGATGCTATTGGATCCCATTCCACAGCCAATGAGGAGAGGTCTTATTGAAGACGGGATCAACTTTAATTACACAACATGAGGAAATTATGCATTTAGGCCCTTAGAAGAAGATTTTCTTATTTGGTAATGAAGAGAATATTAAGAGAAATTATGTCTGATACTTTAAAAACCACAGATCGGTTATTCTACGCAGTAATAAGCATTACTAATCTACGCGCTAAAATTATGGTGGGAGATTGATATGGCCGCCAAAAATTCGACTTGGAGGGGGAGATCCAAGGATCGAGGTTCTTATTCCAGCAGACTTTGAAGAGTGAGGAAGTGATTTTACTGGGTTAACGGAGATCCCAAAGCTTAGTCCGAGTGCGACGATTGTCGACTTGTGAAGACGGGAGGATAGCTAGGTAGAGCGTTAGAGATCACCGCACTTCCATTCTGTGTGAAGTTGCGAGGAACATAGTATTGATTATATCTCTTATAATATTGAGATTGGAAGTTAAATAAGTGAACATTTATCAAGAACAGGTCGCCTACTATATATTGTGGAAAGTCGAGCGCTTAAATATTCACCGTTTCGACAATATCAGCCTGCCTAGTTACATTTCCAAATGTGTTGGAAACAGAGCTGAAGATCCTTATAAATTGCAACGTGAAGTTGGCAAACGCAGTTCAAGTGAACAGTGGCGGAGAACTTTTAGTATTGGCGCAACACATGAACATTAACAGTATGACTATAATTATTCTTCAAACATTATCATTCAACTTTATTTATATTGTTGATATGATGGACTAAACAGTCATGCGCCAGAGACATATTCAATAGCAGAAGTGAAGATACAATGATGGAGCTCCGTTAGACAACGTATTCTTGAATACAGACGTAGTGTACAGTCCACCTTGTGCATTTTCGTCAGTCTACGAATACTAATATAACATCAATTAGCAATGGAAACATGTCATTCACTATTTATATGAATATTTCCATAATTGTATTCCAATGATGAAGTCGATACATATTTACGATGGAGAATGGAGACTTTACAGAAGAGATTTGTCAAGATGCTAGGGAAGGTAACCCAGCAACCCAGAAGAATTTGCCAGAAGGATGTCTTTCGAGACCAGGCGAATGTTGGTGAATTCCAGAGAGAGACGTTTCTTATCTCTGAGGTCGCAGATCCAAGATTCGAATGCAGATCCATATCAGTGTCTTGTACTGAGGAAACATCTAAAGTATTGTGGCAATACTTATATTGATCTTCAAGTTTTTGTCTGAATAAGGTATTAGTGTATCTCAATTGTTATATAGAGCTTGATTAGTGACATTCTGAGCAGCAATCTTATTCCATATGTTCGGCGATTTTATTACATATTTCTATGTTTCCACATTTCATGTATTTCAGTGCTTTTATGTATTTTACACTTCAGATGTGTGTTGAGATTTTTATACTGCAAGATTATTTAGAAGATGATTGCATTTCATTTTTCAATTTTATTCTACGGATCAGTTGTGGAACTGACATTAAAATGTTGTTTGAGGAATCATAAGTCCTCATTGGAGACTAGTCGTTTCGACTCTCGAATTTTAATAATTTCATTTAACCAAGTATTCTGACATTGTGTCATAGCTTCAAATTAAATTCTTATTAAATTTAATTTGAGCACTTTAATGTAACGACATATAACTTCAAGAAAAGAAGAAACATCGAATGATATTGTTATATCATTATTGTACATAAACTATCGACGATCTAAGAAATACTAGTCGTTTGATAAGACCGAAGTCTTAATTCCTATGAACATTCTTTGTGTAGAGTGGAAAAACATTAAGACATTGACAAACCTTTCATATTATCTGTAAAGCTAAGAGCTTTGTTCATTTAATATATTAAAGGAATTACCTTTTGATAGAAGATTATTCAAATCTTTGGCTAGGAATTCAAAGCAAGTTTATCCCGGTCAGGATTGGATTCTATCTGGCACTATAAATAACATGTGTGTTATTTTATCCTATTTGTGTAACATCACGTTTTTGTCGACATGATATTACAACGATAAACAATTTATAGCTAGACAAGTGAGATGAAACAAGAGTATTATTTTATTACATGTATTTGCGACAGACGACTTAACAGTTAATTATCTTGTTGTGGAGTAAACTTTAGGAGGTTAATCACGACTGTCTAATATCGTTCATTACAATTGGAAGTTTCGTTTGAAGAACTTACGTATGTATAATTGTAATCCAGTAATCATGTGCAATGATACTGAGGGTCATGCCAGTATTTGAGAGAAATTCCTACACAAGATATGTTAATAACAATTAATCCTTTTTGGTTATTGTTTAACATAGTAGAGGATAATTGTTTATGCCATATATACTGTTATATGAGGTTTTGTAGAGCTATGGAGTGCTCAGGCGAGGGAATTCCGCATTTTTAGGAAGTCAAAGTATTGTTGTTCTTTGATTTTAAAAAAAAGGCATGTATCATGATAAGAGCCGTTGTATACAAGTAGTCCAGTTCTTGTGAATTAACGATTTAGCTGTGTTAACAGGAGGGTTTTAGCGGAAATACAACTTGAGAAAGATTGTCCACTCACGTCTATAATACAATTATTAAATTTTATTAAACCCGAATTTATGTAATTACGTGCAGTTTACCTTAATCAGTCGACTGTATTATACCGATATAATAAATGAAACCTATATAAGACAAGGTGTATGCAGTATATTGAAACTACAGAACGTTAAAGAAAGAGTGGTTATGTGAAAAACCAGTGTATATATTTAGTTAAGAATTATATTGTAACCGAGAAGTTCGAATCTCGAAGGTGTCGCGTTAGCAACACTAGATAATGGATATTATGATAAACATATTACATGTAAATAATTTTGTGGAAATGATTTAATTAGTTAAACAATTTAATAGGATTTATCAATCAATTGTTTGGAATAGAGTGTGTTTATGAGCGGATGTTTTGGGAATTATTGATTGTTTATTGTTAAGAGCATATGTGGAACCGTATTGGTCTAGAACAATCCGGAGTGCGAATGAAAGGGTGTATAAAAATTTTTAGAATGATTGGTTAAGAAACAGGGAAGTTATACGAACTTTTGTAAGATCTAAATGTTAATTTTTACGTGTTTTATAAATGCACACATGCCGTCTCTGTGGGCTAGCAAGATTCACCGTTTGCTCTGGGGAGCGATGACATAATATTTAAGCAGGTGTAGACTCACAGCCTTCTGTTTATTGTATAAACCAGTTTCGAGTACGGCATGGTGCCGATATTTCATTGATAAAACCAAGTTTCTGCACGTGCGTTCTACAACGCAGTTTTGTGAATGAAAACATGTGTATGGAATGCCATTCAAGGGCTTCACTAAACGTTTTTATTTCTACGCTGTGTAGGCCTAGAACAAGCCAAGATTTATACTCATAATTTTTAATACAGCATTGTAGTAAGATGTAGAATTGAAAGGAGGTGCGAATGAGTGCGTGTTTTTAATTTTAATGTTAATTGTTAAATTCATTTGTTGTTATTTTGTTTATAGTTGATTAGTTTACCTTTTTGTTAATAAATTTGTTCAAATTGTTTTCCATTGTTGTTGGAGTGATTCATTTTAAATATAAGGAGCAGAGTATTGTGGATATAGTGCAGGCGAAGCTGAAGTCCCAGTCCCCGAGGTAAGTAAAGGTGAGTGCCCCGTGTAGTTGGTTGTTGATCCACAATATTCTTGTAACTGCTGTCTGTAAATCCCTAAAGACCATGTTGGAAGCGATTTCTAATGTTCTATATGCCGGAGCAGTTAGAAATAGGCAATCCAGCGGGGGCAATGGATATTCCAACAGGATCCTTTCCGGATTATTGGGTACAGTACATGTATTTTACAATAGGTAGCGCACAATTTTATTCAACAAATGAGCGACGGCACGTGAATCGTTTCAACCAAGTACCGTTTGCGTTCATATACCATTCATCCGATTGCGATGAAACATGGATGAATTGTTATGAGCACTCCAGGAAAGTTTTCTGGCTTAGAAAATCCATTTTACAATGGGTAGCGCACGAGTAGATTCAACAAATTAGTGATGGTGCGCGAATCGTTTCAAAAAAGTCCCGTATGCGTTCATATACTATTAATTCGATTGCGATGAAACTTTGGTGAATTGTTGTGTACACTCCAGAGAATGTGTCTGACTTAGTACATGCATGTCATGATAGGTAGCGCACGAGTAGATTTAAAAAATGAGCGATGGCTCGCGAATCGTTTCAACAAGCGTCCCATATGCATTCATATACCATTCATCCGGTTGCGATGAGACTTTGGTGAATCGTTGAGTACACTCCAGGAAAAGTTTCAGGCTTAGTATATCTATTTTACAATAGGTAGCGTACGAGTAGTTTCAACAAATGAGTGACGGCACGCGTATTGTTTAAACAAAATCCCGTATGCGTTCATATGCCATTCATCTGATTGCGATGAAACTTTAATGAGTTGTTGTGTACACGCCAGGGAAGGTTTTCGACTTAGTAAATCCATTTTACAATAGGTAGTGTACGAGTAGATGCAACAAATGAGTGACGATGCATGAAGCGTTTCAACAAAGTCCCGTATGCGTTCATATACCATTCATCGATTGCGATGAAATTTTGTTGAGATGTTGTGTACACTTACGTGAAGGTTTCTAACTTAGTAAATCCAATTCACAGTAGGTAGCGCAAGAGTAAATTTGAAAAATGAGTGACAGCGCACCAATCGTTTAAACAAAATTCGTATGTGTTGATATCCCATTCATCCGATTGCGTTGAAACTTTGATGAATTGTTGTGCACGCTCCTGCGAATGTTTCTAAATTAGTTAATCCATTTTACGACAGTTTAGAGGCAGTTAACGGAAATTGAAAAAAGATTGTTTCCAAAAGCACTTTACTTACTTACTTACTTACTTACTTACTTACTTACTTACTTACTTACTTACTTAATTCCTGTCGCTCCTTCCGGAGCATAGGGCCTTGGCGAAATTTCTCCACGCAGTACGGTTCCTGGCCATTCTCTTCACTTGACTCCAGTTCTTGTCCACCTCTGCAATTTCATTTTCGATCGTCCTCTTCCAGGTCTTCTTAGGTCGACCTCGCTTCCTGGCGCCTTGAGGATTCCAGTCTAGCGCCACCCTCTCAATAGCTCCATCCGGCTTCCTTAGTGTGTGACCAATCCAGCGCCATTTCCTCTCCTTGATCTGGATGCTAATCGGTTGTTGATTGGTGATGGTCCAAAGATCTTCATTTGAGATTATGTCCAGCCACCTCACATTCATGATGCGACGCAGACATCTGTTAATGAACACCTGTAGCTGGTTGTTGATCGGTTTTGTGACTTTCCATGGTTCACAGCCGTAGAGAAGAATCGACTTTACGTTGCTATTGAAAAGGCGGAGCTTGGTCTTCCTGGAAATGTTTCTATTCCTCCAGATGGGGTAGAGCTGGACAAAGGCACCATTTGCCTTCCTGATACGGCTTCGAACATCTGCTCCCCTATCATTTGTGACTATACTTCCAAGGTAGAGGAAGGACTCAACTCGCTCAATGTCCTTTCCGTTGACTGTCAAACTAGTCGTGATGTCAGAATTTATCCTTATCTCTTTGGTCTTGTTGGTGTTGATCATCAGTCCTGCACGTTCTGCTTCTCTCTGCAACCTCCCCAGCTTATCTTCTATGTCTCGGTACCGTTGTGCCATAAGACAAATGTCGTCCGCGAAATCCAGATCTTCAAGCCTGTCATTTATACCCCATTGAATACCCCTCTTCCGTCCTCCCATTACCGTCTTCATCACACTATCCAGGACCAACAGGAACAGAGTATGGGAAAGGACACACCCCTGTCTCACTCCGGAACTGACCTTTATCTTTTCTGTTAATTTGCCTTCGTGAAGAACCTGGCAATCATACCCTTTGTACATCTCTTCCATAATTCTGATGATCTTTGTTGAAATTTTATATTCCTCGAGGGTCTTCCACATGATTCTTTGATTTACGGAGTCGAAGGCTTTCTCGAAGTCAACAAATGTGAGGTAAAGGGTATTCCGCCACTCCACACTCTGCTCCAGGATGATTCGGAGGGTGTTGATGAGATCCACACAGCTGCGATGTTGTCGAAATCCAGCCTGTTCCTTCCGAAGCCTTTTTTCTACGCAGTCTTTTAAACGATTCAGAATGACTCTCGCCAGCACTTTGCTTGGAATGGACAGCAAGGTGGTACCCCTCCAGTTGTTACAGTTTGTGGTGTCCCCTTTCTTCGGCAACTTGACTATCAACCCCTTCTTCCAGTCAGTTGGTATTTTCTCCTCCTTCCAGATCTTCTCCAACAGCGGGTGCAGCAGATCGATCGTAATATCCAGGTCTGCTTTCAGTACTTCCGCTGGGATATTATCCAGACCTGGTGCCTTCCCGCATTTCATCTGCTTCAACGCTGTCCGTATTTCGCCCCGAGTTGGGGAGTCGAGGCTGATGCTTGGGTCACTTTCTGCTTCCTCTTCATCTTCTCCTCGCTGCTTACTTTCTGGTCCTCTATCTCTATTAAGAACCTCCGCAAAGTGTTCTCTCCATCTTGTCAGCTGCTGTTCACACGTCGTGAGGATCTCGCCCGTCTTGCTCTTCACAGGCCTAGTTTTATTAAAACCTTTCTTCGAAAGCATTTTTGTGATGCCATAGAGCTCCTTAACGTCCCCCCCTTCTTGCCGCTTCTTCTTCTTTCTCCGCCTGCTCATCAATCCACCTCCTATGATCCTTCCGTACACTCCTCTTTACCTCCTTGTTTGCTGTTGAATACTCTGCTTGTGTGAGAGCCTTCTGCTGCCTAGTCTTGCAGGTGTTGAGCTTGGCCTTAATCTTCTTCCTATAATTTATCTTGTCCCAGGTCTGAGCGAATATCCATTCTTTCCGCAGCTAGTTCTTGTACCCGAGCTGCATCTCACTGGTTTCCACGAAGATATTCTTTACCTCGCTCCACACTGTCTCCACGTCCTTCTCTGTCTCGGAGTCCAACACCTGGAATTTATTTCTGAGCTCCAGTTTAAATTGGTCCAATCTCTGCTGGTTCTTAAGCTTGCCCACATCTAACTTGTTGTGCCGAGTGTTAAACTTTCGGCGGACTGCGACGATCTTCATGCGGAAGTTGGCAACCACAAGATGATGGTCACTACCAACATCCGCTCCTCTCTTGTTCCTAACATCTTCCAAGCTTCTTCTGAACCTCCTGCTCACCGCGATGTGATCAATTTGATTTTCTGTGACTTGATCAGGAGACACCCAGGTGACCTTGTGGCACCGCCTATGAGGAAATACCGTGCCACCCATCACCAAATCCTGACTGGCGCAATATTCCGTAAATTTCTCCCCATTGTCATTCATCTCACCAAGGCCATGTTTACCCATGATCTGCTCCAACCCCTCATTGTTTGAGCCCACCTTCGCGTTGAAGTCTCCCATAACAATGAGAATGTCCTTCTTACTTGTTTGTCTTGTGACATCTCGCAGCATTTGGTAGAATTCTTCCTTCTTCTCTGGCTCCGATTGTTCTGTAGGCGCATAGCATTGGATGATGATCACATTCCTGATCTTTGTCTTGAACCTAGCAAACATGAGCCTACTAGAAATTGGCTTCCACTCCATAAGGCTTCTCTTTGCATTTCTGTTGAGCAGCAACCCCACTCCATCCCTGTGTTCTTCATCATCGCCCCCAGAATAGAGAAATGTAATTCCATCTGTTGTCTGTATTTCACCAAATCCTGGCCACCTCACTTCACTCAATCCTAGGATATCCAGCCCATAGTTCTTCATCTCCCGTGTCACTTGTTTCAGTCTGGTTTTCTCCATCAAGGTCCTCACATTCCAGAAACCGATTTTCGTAGTCCTCTTCATGCCAAAAGTCGTCATCAGGTTATCCGTCCGGTTTTGTAATTTCGCTTCAGTTTCCGTAATCAGTTTATTTAAGAGGAGCGAGTAATTAACCCACTGCCTCCGAGTGCCTTGGAGGGGCTGCCACCTTAAGCCTGAGGCACCAGGCTGATTTTCTGTCAGGGTTTCTTCCCTTAGCCATTGAAGAACCAACTCCGCATTACAAGGCAGCAGTTGTTTCACCAGAGCCCCGTTAGCCGTAATTTCTTCAGGGTTACTGTAGGGCCTTCACAGCTACCGTAGCGGTCTCGAGGCACACAAAGTCCCCACTGTACTTCACCCCTACAGGCAATCCCCTACTTAATTACGTAGCCCATCTCCCACGACGAGGACGAGGGGTTGGATTTGTGGGAGACCAAAAGCACTTTAAGAAACAAAATTACAAAGCCAAAACTTTCTTTGATTGGCATTGCAACGCATGCCGGGCACAGCTAGTATAAAATAATTATTATCTCAAAAACATAGGAAAGTTGATGATGCTTATAGTTTTAAGTGACCGTTAATCTCGCGACCATGAGCCACGGGTCCTTTTTACGTGGAATCCGAACAACAGGTCATGGCATTTCACTTCGAAAATCTCACATGCATTGACCAGGAATCGAACCCGGTCTACCTTGGTGAGAGACAGATAGCTAGACTGCTGCGTCATCTCGCCCCTTAGATAGGAAAGTGTACGTAAGTTAAATCGCATAGCGGAATGTATATTTATGTAAGGAATGTGTGTGCATAATTATAAAAGTCCATTAATAATTACAGGTATATGATAGTTCAAACGCTGTGTCCATTAAACTCCATAAAATGCCAACCGTGTTCTAGGTTTCGATCCCGCAACCTTTGACACGGTAGATAAAAGCCTCACGACCTGCCTCACGCAACCGGTTTTTACTTTTAACGCAATTCAAATAATCATAACTTATTGCTATACTGTTGGATTATTTTTTTGCATCAATAATTGATTGCTTAATTAAACACGTCTTTGTGAATGTAACAGCCCAGTGCGAGAAATGAATACTGTAATTACGTAATATATTTTAACCAAGAATATTTTCTTTCGAGAGTCCTCCTATTAGTATTTGAGCGCATTTTAACATCAAGTACTCAATGATGAAAAATAAAACTCATGCTGGCTTTCAATTTGTAATTACGCGCAGCACCATTAGTTAACTCTTATTCTATTGGAATCTCCAAGAATGGTTGATAATTAGCGCTCGAGAGAAATCTAAACTACCATCGCGGCGGACATGTAAATCACTGTAATAAGCAGGCCCGTTATTATTCCCATGCATGTAGCTCTACGCCCACTCAAGATAAATCACCAAGTACTATTGACCTGAAAAGCAATACTTTTCACATCGAACAGAGTCATCGCAGAAAGTCCTTTTCTGTAGAAGAACATTTTAACGTTACTTCTTGATAAAATGTTTAAACAGGTGTTTTGAATTAGTAGCCCCGAAGGTCGACACTTGACTCAAATTTCGGATTCAGTTCTATGCATTGTACCTATGTGTACCTAATCTACATAAACTCGTTAAATGAAAATAAAATTAGAGCATGCACTAGAATTAAATTATGTATATGGTTATTTATCTCAGCGGAGCCATTGGTCGTAGAGCTGTTACCCTATTTTATTTACTATATTGTGTTGTCCTAATGTGCATACACGTGCACAATAGGGCCTACTCATATGTAATTCACAAACACGTATTTAAAAACAAGTAGTTCCGTAAATAACTATACAGCTTATTAATTGCCCCAATCAACATACAAAATTTCAGTTTGATTGCTATGTCAGATTCGTAGATACTGAGAACCGACTAAATATTGCAGATGGTAGCCAGGTAGGATTTTTATTTATGTACAATTACATGAAGATTATTGTGTACGTGCGGTTTTCAGACTTCAATCGCATTATTAGCACACAAGAAGTAAAAACGAGATTTTAAAATTTCGCACAGCTGCCATCTTGTGGTTACGAAAACAATTGAAATAAATTAGATACCAGTGGATTAACATTTGTATAAGCATTAACGTGCAAAAACTCACTGCACTCAGATGGTTAAATCACGAGAAACGTTCATTTAAATATTTATTGTTCGCATCGCCGCCATGTTGGATTTGTGCTCACCAGGTTACTGAAAGTCATATAGGTGAACTTATGTCCATAGCCTCTATGAACATAAGAAAAATCAGTTTGATTGCTGGAAAAGATTCTTAGATATTGAGAACCGTCAAAATATTTCGGATGCTCGCCATTTTGGATTGTTATATGTATAGGCCTTCCACAATTAAATTAAATAAAATCGAAGACACACAACATTCAAAATAAGGTAGATTGGCGCTCAAAGAAGTTGTCAAACTACTCTGCACTACTAAGCAATATAAATCGTCGCTCTACCTTGAGAAGAATCTAGCAGCAACAATAGGCATAAGAAATACCAAGATGGTCCAGTATCTCAGCACAAGAGAAGTCTAGAACTGTTGGTCTCCTCTCCGCACGTACAGCTATCTCGGGAAACAAACCTACGTTCCCAAGAACTGCTTCTGCTCCAGACGGGTTGCGAACTCCTTCTCTCCTGGCTTCCATATACCAAGTTTCAAGCTTTGGGTGGGATCTCCCTACCCTCTTCTCTCTTCTACGACGCATCTTATCGCTGGTAGACAATCATTGTTTTTGACCATAAAGTATTTCATAGATGGAGAAAGTACAATAGGTCGTAGAATGTTCGAAGTAGCTCGAAATAATTTTGATAATGCTCAATGTTTAGGTTAGAGTTGCTCTGTATAACCATCTCACTTCTGTCTAATGTATTCCAAACGCATATTAAAACTTACGCCATCTCTGCAGCTTTCGTATACTGATAATTCTGCCTTCCGTTCCATTTCATGTTAATGTTCATTGTGAATATCTGTAGAGTTGATATCTCACTGATATGAGTTGCCTCAATGTTCATAAACACACGCAGCTTAGTAAATATCAATGGCTTCAATACGGTGCTAATAATGTTCGTCTCACTTCACATAAATTTGCTGCTCGCCTCGCCAGTATACGAAATGTTATGGACTGAACGATCTAGTATCAGACGCAGATTCTCTTATGAATACACTCGTATAAAACACTGTTACAAACGTCAAAAACCAATTCCCGACTACACAATCCTCCTTATTTACCTTAATACAGCCGAAATGAAACCATTTCTCACTTAGTGCAATTTTGCATACGTTCCCCTTAAATTGCATTTTGTGACAATTTTGAATCTAAATTACATTTTGTAAGTATTTTCTATCTAAATTGCATTTTGTAAATATTGTCAATTCAAATAAAAGTACCGTAAGTATGTAGTTAGTTTTAGTTGTAAGTAGGGAGTTAGTTTGTCTATTAGATATATGTCATTGTTCCATTAGACTGTGGTGTGTGAGTGTGTCTGGTAGCAGTTGCCTTGTTTATTAGTTATAGTTCATTGTTTCAGTAGACTGTGATGTGTGAGGGTGCATGTGAGTGTGCCAGTTGACAGACTGTTTTAGTGGTAGTATTTGTTGTTGGTGGAACTTAAGTTGTTTGTTAGTAGAGTTTTGGAATTTAATTGTTAGTACGGTAGAAGGTTAGTATTTTTGTTAGTAGAATTGCTCTTCACTTATTCTGAAAGGGAGTAGCAGCCTTTCAGAATAAATCAATTCTTTACTAGTCTTATAGACGGTTAAGATATTGATAATATAAGCCAATAATGGCTACACTGCGTCCTGCTGCACGGCTGAAAGCAACGGGAAACTACAGCCGCATGCTATTCCCGAGGATATGCACCTCTCTATGCATAATTACATGTGATGATGGCCTCCTCCCTTGTTAAATTTCAATCCGGAGGTAAACTAGTCCCCCGTTCGGATCTCCGGGTGGGGACTACTCGAGAGGGGGTTAACATCACAGAAGTGACAAAGGGGAAATCTGACATTCTACGGATCGGAGCGTGGAATGTTAGAAGTCTGCTAGGAAGTGGAAGGTTAGAAAACTTAGAAAGGGAAATGGATAGGTTGAGGTTGGATTTGGTTGGGATTAGTGAAATGCGCTGGCAGGAAGAACAGGACTTTTGGTCAGGAGACTATAGGGTCATTAGCACTAAATCAAACAATGGCCAAGCAGGGGTTGGCCTCATATTGAGTAGGAAACTTGGACAGCGGGTGGAATATTATGAGCAATATAGTGAACGGATTATTGTAGCAAAAATCAATACAAAACCTACCTGCACTACAGTGGTACAAGTCTATATGCCTACCAGTCAAGCTGATGATGAGGATGTTGAAAAGGTCTACGAAGAAATAGACGAAATTCTGAGGTATATCAAGGGTGATGAAAATGTTATAGTAATGGGAGATTGGAATGCTGTGGTAGGAAAAGGGAGAGAAGGGAAGATAGTAGGAGATTTCGGATTAGGTGAAAGGAATGATCGAGGAAGCAGGCTGGTAGAATTCTGCACCGAGCATGAATTGGTCATAGCTAACACCTTATTCAATAACCACAATAGAAGAATATACACATGGATAAGACCAGGAGATACAGGGCGTTACCAAATCGACTTCATTATGGTCAAGCAGAGGTTTCGAAACCAGATTTTGGATTGTAAAACATATCCTGGTGCTGACATAAACTCTGATCACAATCTGGTTGTAATGAAATGCAGATTAAAGTTGAAGAAACTGAAGAAAAGTCAAAAGCCAAAAAGGTGGACAATAGACAGACTGAAAGAGAAGGATGTAAACGAAAGATTCAAGAAGAGTATAAAGGAAGGACTAATGAAAAACCCTAAACAAACTTCAATTGCAGACGAATGGGCACTTTTGAAGAATGAAATAACAAAATCCGCAGAAGAAAACATTGGTAGGAAAGAAAGAATAGGTAGAAAACCGTGGATCACTCAGGATATACTAGAATTGATGGATGAAAGGCGGAAACACAAGAATCTAAGAGATGAAAAGGGGAAAGCAGAATACAGACGTCTGAGAAATAAGGTTAACAAGAAGTGCAAGGAAGCGAAAGAAGAATGGTTGAAAGAGAAATGTGCAGGTATAGAAAATTGTCTGAAATTAGGAAAAGTAGACACAGCTTATCGAAGGATTAAGAATACTTTTAGGGAAAAGAAGACTAAGTGCTGTAATATTAAGGACACAAATGGAAAGCTTCTAACAGATAGCGAAGAAAAGGTTGAGAGATGGAAAGCTTACATAGAGAGTTTGTATAAGGGAAAGGAGATTGAGAATCATGTAATGGAAAGGGAGGAGGAAATTGATGAGGATGCGAAAGGAGATTTAATATTGAGATCAGAATTTGATAGAGCTTTGGAAGACTTAAGCAGGAACAAAGCACCAGGCATAGATGATATACCGATTGAGTTGCTACGCTGCATAGGAGATGAAGGTCTGATCAGGTTATTTCACTTGGTGTGTAGGATTTATGAGACAGGTGAGGTACCCCCTGATTTCAAGAAGAATGTAATCATCCCTACACCAAAGAAAGTGGGAGCTGACAGATGTGAAGATTACCGTACAATCAGCTTGATTACTCATGCTTCAAAGATCCTGTCTAGAATAATTTACAAGAGGATTGAAAGCCAGATAGAAACGGAGTTGGGTGAAGACCAGTTTGGTTTCAGGAGAAATGTAGGAACAAGGGAAGCTGTACTAAGTCTTAGGCTGATTTTAGAAGGTAGAATAAGGAAAGATAAGAGAACGTTCATGGCTTTTGTAGACTTAGAAAAGGCTTTTGATAACGTTGATTGGACTAAATTGTTTGACATTTTGAAATCAATTGGAATAAAGTACAGGGATAGGAGGGTGATATACAATCTGTACAGAAATCAGACGGCAGTCATTCGAGTTGAAGGACATGAGAGAGAAGCTGGTATTCAGAAAGGTGTAAGGCAAGGCTGCAACTTATCACCCATACTTTTCAATCTTTACATTGAACAAGCAATGAAGGAAATTAGAGAAAAATTTAAAGTGGGAGTGAAGATTCAAGGAGAATTAATTTCAACTCTGAGATTTGCTGATGACATCGTCATCTTGGCCGACAAGCCTGAGGATTTGAATGAGTTTTTGAATGGTATGGACTCCGTCTTACGGAAAGAATTCATGATGAAAATAAATAAATGTAAAACAAAAATACTGGAATGCAGCCGAAATAAATCAGAAACCTCTATGGAGATCAAATTGGCAGGTGAAAAGCTGAAGGAAGTAGTAGACTTCTGTTACTTAGGAAGCAGAATAACCAGTGATGGACGAAGCAAAGAGGATATTAAAAGTAGGTTGGCTCAGGCAAAGAAAGCATTTCTACAAAAAAGGAATCTGCTGACATCGAATATAGATTTAGGTATTAGGAAGTCATTTTTGAAAGCCTTTGTCTGGAGCGTGGCGCTCTATGGAAGTGAAACTTGGACTATTGGTGCAGCCGAAAAGAGGAGAATTGAAGCATTTGAAATGTGGTGTTACAGGAGAATGATGAAGATCAGATGGGTAGATAGGGTTACAAACAAAGAGGTATTAAGACGAGTGGGAGAGGAGAGATGTTTCTGGCGACTGCTAATGAAGAGAAGAGATAGGTTGGTAGGACACATACTAAGACACCCAGGAATAGCAAGCTTAGTTATGGAAGGAAGGGTCGAGGACAAAAACTGTAGGGGTAGACCAAGGTTATAATATGTTAAACAGATTGCCTCCGATGTAGGGTGTCGTAGCTATGTAGAGATGAAACGATTAGCTCAGGACAGGGAGGCATGGAGGGCTGCATCAAACCAGTCAAAAGACTGAAGACTCAAACAACAACATATGTATAGGCCATAGAGTTATGTACCATTAAAGGAAAATTATTGCGTAGCTTCATTATTCAAACTTTCACTTCGATCGCATGATTAAGACACAAGAATAAAAACTTGATTTTAAAATTTCGCGCAGCCGCCATCTTCAGTTTATGTAAACAATTGAACGAAATTAGATGCCAGTGAATGACAATATGTATAATCATTTACTGTACCACATTTCAATGCGCTCATATGATTAAATCACGAGAAAAATGTAGTAGAATGTTTCAACTTCGCTTGGCCGCCATGTTCGTTTCACAGTCAACAGGTTTTTGAAAGTTACATGGATAAACTTGTAGTAGTGCTCTTTATCACCCTACAAAATTTCAGGTTGATATCATAAATAGTTTCGGAGATATTGAATGCCTGTGAAATATTTCGCACAGCCGCCATTTTGAGGTTATGTAAACAATAGAACGAATTTAGATGTCGGCGCATTACAATGTATATATAAATATACCGGGCCAAGTTTCATTGCGTTTGGTTGGTTAAATCGCGAGAAACATCCAATTAAAAGTCGCAACTTCGCTTGGCCGCCATGTTGGTTTTGTAGTTACCAGGTTTTCAAAGGTCACATAAGTGAATTTCTAGTAGTTTCTTTTATCACCATACAAAATTCCAGGGTGATATCGGTAATAGTTTCGGAGATATTGAATGCTGGTGAAATATTTCGAACAGCCGCCATGTTGGATCGGTGAGACGTAACAAAATTTGAAGGGCACGGTCGGGGTCGCCCGGAATAGAGCTATGAACTTACCGAGTTTCATTGAAATCTCTCCAACAATTTAGATTTTATTAGGGGGACACACACACACGAATCACACACACACGCACACACACACGGACAAAAGGTGATTCCATAAGCCTATTTTTACAAAATTGAAAATAGGCTAATAAATACGAGCCTTACAGTAGTCGCATATGATGTGTAACATGTGACACGTTATCCCTTGTTAACAGTGAACTCTGTTGGTCATTGAAATAACTACTTGTAAAACTGCAGTGCCAAATCCTGATCGGTTTTCAACAAATATGATATAATGAATATTTTCACACCAAAGAACGACAGTTTGATGATGATTTATTGTAGAAATATCTTTAATGGGGACTCAAAACCTTGAAGTAAACCGTATGCGATATACAGTTCACATAGCCACATGGCCGAGAGTACGTCGTGGTATCAATCTCCGCCACCGCGCGCCCTCATTGTTTCCGTCCCATCCATTTCCGTTTCATTGTTTCCGTCCCACCCATTTCCGTTTCATTTTTCAAAATCGCCCCCACAAAAAATATACAGATACCGAGTGGAAAGATGTTACACATCAAAAATAACCTTATAACGAGATTGAAACTGCAGATCGTATTATAAGCACCAATTAAATGCACCACTTTCTTCGTAGTTGGATAATATTTGTATATACAGTATAAGCCTCAACAGAGTGATCAGGATCTGATGATGACCGCTTGAAGGTCGAAACGCGTAATCTTTAAAATTTCCCCATTATAATCGTGAGCATAACTACTACATGTAATTATTTCATAAGCGTTATTTACTTATTATGCATATATTATATACAGTACATTGTACACCGCCCAGTTATTGAACAAATTCGTGTTGACAAACTGAAGAGTTACAACTGACAAATTTAAAACATGTAAATGGAATTTTCTCTCGATTTGATAATTTTAGCGCATTTGAACTTGGCATGGTAATTGATTACATAAAATAGTTTTCATAAACTCAAGATGGTGGCTGTGCGAAAATGTAAATTTAAGGTATTATTATTTGTGTCCTAATCATGCGATCAGAGTGAACGTTTGTATAATGAACCAACGCAACAATCTTCATCTACTGGTACATAACTCTTTGGCCTACATACAAAACAATCGAGCATGGCGATCGTCTGAAGTAATTCACCGGTTCTCAATATCTACGAATCTATTAGAGCAATCAAACTGAAATTTTACTGGTTGGTAGAGACCATTACAGTACGTTAATATGGACACTTTCAATAATCTAATGAGCACATAACCAACATGGCGGTGCCGTGTAATTTAATTATTTAAATAATACGTTTTCACGACTTAATCATCCAAGCGCTGTGAAACTTGGCACTGCATATCTTCATACGGGGTTTATTATATTGACGTCTATTTTAATTATATTATGATAACCTAAACAAGCAGTTCCGTGAAGAACTGTACAGCCTATTTTCATATATCCTACTTATGTTAATTGCATCCATCAATATACAAAATTTCAGTTTGTTTGCTGTAATAGATTCGTAGATATTGAGAACCACCTAAATATTTCGGATGGTCACCATGTTGAATTTTTATATGCGTAGGCCATGGAGTTATGTACTATTAGATGACGATTATTGCGTAGGTGCAGTATTCAAACTTCAATCGCATGATTAGGATACAAGATATGAAAACGAGATTTTAATATTTCGCACAGCTGCCATCTTGTGGTTATGAAACCAGCTTAAATTATTTACATGCCAGTCGACTAAAATTTGTATAAGCATTTACCTTACCAAAATTCACTGCGCTCGGATGGTTAAATCGCGAGAAACGTCCATTCAAATATTTATATTTCGCCTCGCCGCCATGTTGTATTTGTGATCACCAGGTTATTAAAAGTCCCATAGGTGAACTTATGTTTATATCCTCTATCAACATACAGAATTTCAGTTTGATTGCTGTCATAGATTAAAAGATATTGAGAACTGTCTAAATATTTCGGATGGTCGCCATGTTAGATTATTATATAATTATGTTGGCCATCGAGTACTATTAGATGAAAATTATTGCGTAGGTTTATTATTCAAACATTCACTTCGATCGCATGATTAGGACACGAAATTAAAACTTAATTTTAACAATTCGCACAGCCACCATCTTGAAGTTATGTAAACAATTGAACTAAATTAGGTGACAGTGCATTACAATGTGTAGAAAAATATACTGTACCATACTTCACTGCGCTCAGATGGTTAAATCGCGAGAAAAGTTTATTAAAATGTCTCAAATTCGCTTGGCCGCCATGTTCGTTTTGTACTTTACAGAATTTTTAAAGTTACATAGATGAACTTTTAGTAGTGCTCTTTATCACTGTAAAAATATCAGGGTGGTATCAGTAATAGTTTCGGAGATATAGAATGCCAGTGAAATATTTCGCACCGCCGCCATCTTGAGGCTATGTAACCAATTCAACTAAATTAGATGCCAATGTATTACAATATGTATAAACATTTGCTGACTTGGCCGCCATGTTCGTTTTGTAGTTAACAGACTATTGAAAGTCTCTTACATAAATTGTTAGTAGTGCCTTTTATTACCGTACAAAATTTCAGGGTTATATAGGTAATAGTATCGGAGATATAGAATGCCGGTGAAATATTTCGCACAGCCGCCATGTTGAATTAGTGAGACCTAATAAAATTTGAAGGGCACGATCGGGGTCGGCCAAAATAGTCATATGTCCTCATCGAGTTTCAATGAAATCACTCCAGCCGTTTATATTTATTAGGGGGGCCACACACACATACACACACACGGACAAAAGGTGATCTCATAAGCCTATTTTTTCATAAATGAAAATAGGCTAAAATTGGCGGCTGTCCAACATTTTTAAAATCCCGTTTTTATTTCTCCTGTCCTAAACAAGGAATAGAAATGTAGGTTGGTACAATGAACTATCATTAGATTATTCATCTGCAGGCATAAGAATCCATAGCCTATAACAATCGAACATGTCGCCCATGCGATAAATTTCGCCGGATCACAATGTCTCTAAAACTATTTAAGCACTTAAAATGCAACATGGTATGGGGATATTGGACTATTAAATAAAAACGTAGTCCGGCTTGATGGCTAATTAGTTAGCGCGCTAGGCTTTGGCCCGAAGGGTCCCGGGTTCGATTCCCGGCCGGGCCATCAGGGACTTTAATCTCCAGGGGTTAATCCCGTGGCACGGGGACTGGGTGTATGTGACGTCTTCATCATCACTTCCTCCTCATTACGACGCGCAGGTCATCCACGGGCGTCAACTAGAAAGACCTGCACTCGGCCTCTCCGGAAGTCACGCGGAAAAAAGAACATACACACATCAAAAAAAGTTTTGCATCACCTCGGTTCCAAGAGTTCCGGAACCGTTAAATACAAAGGGAATAGAGATCAACACAAACAACATTTCAGCTCGTTTTATTGCTCATGAGACCCACACATTGCATGTTGTACCATCATACAGCTAGACTTTCAGCATTTGTGGTCCAGATTGCAGTACACACCACTACCTCTAATACCCAGTAGCACGTCCTCTTGCATTGATGCATGCCTGTATTCGCCGTGGCATACTATCCACAAGTTCATCAAGACACTGTTGGTCCAAATTGTCCCACTCCTCAACGACAATTCGGCGTAAATCTCTCAGAGTGGTTGGTGGGTCAAGACGTCCATAAACAGCCCTTTTCAACATATCCCAGGCATGTTCGATAGGGTTCATGTCTGGCGAACATGCTGGCCACTGTAGTCGAGCGATGTCGTTATCTTGAAGGAACGCATTCACAAGATGTGCACGATGAGGTCGAGAATTGTCGTCCATGAAGACAAATGCCTCTCCAATATTCTGCCGATATGGTTGCACTATGGGTCGGAGGATGTCATTCAGGTATCGTAAAGCCGTTTCGGAGCCTTCCATGACCACCAGTGGCGTACGTCGGCCCCACATAATGCCACCCCAAAACATCAGGGAACCACCACCTTGCTGCACTCGCTGGACAGTGTGTCTAAGACGTTCAGCCTGACCAGGGTGCCTCCAAACACGTCTCCGACGATTGTCTGGTTGAAGGCATATGCGACACTCATCGGTGAAGAGAACGTGATGCCAATTCCGTGGGGTCCATTCAGCATGTTGTTGGGCCCATCTGTACCGCGCTGCATGGTGTCGGGGTTGCAAAGCTGGACCTCGCCATGGACGTCGGGAGTGAAGTTGCGCATCATGCAGCCTATTGCGCACAGTTTGAGTTGAAACACGACGTCCTGTGGCTGAACGAAACGCATTATTCAACATGGTGGCATTGCTGTCAGGGTTCCTCCGAGCGGCAATCCGTAAGTAGCGGTCATCCACTACAGTAGTAGCCCTTGGGCGGCCTGAGCGAGGCCTGTCATCGACAGTTCCTGTATCTCTGTACCTCCTCCATGTCCGAACAACATCGCTTTGGTTCACTCTGAGACGCCTGGAAACTTCCCTTGTTGAGAGCCCTTCTTGACACAAAGTAACAATGCGGACGCGATCGAACTGCGGTATTGACCTTCTAGGCATGGTAGAACTACAGACAACATGAGCAGCGTACCTTCGTCCTGGTGGAATGACTGGAACTGATCGGCTGTCGTACCCCCTCCGTCTAATAGGCTCATGCATGGTTGTTTACATCTTTGAGCAGTTTTAGTGACATCTATGAACAGTCAAAGGGACTGTATCTTGGATACAATATACACAGTCAACGTCTATATGCCGGAGATCTGGGAACCGAGGTGATGCAAAACTTTTTTTGATGTGTGTATATGTATCTTACAAAACCCTGAAGGACTCATAAATAACATGGTGGCCAAGGGATTTTCAAATATTTTTAATGACTTTTCTGGCGATCTAATCACCCGAGAGTAGTGGAACTTAGAACAGCGAATCTTTATTCAGAACTTAGTACAGAGACTTCTAATGATGTTCAATTCTTTTCAAAAATTCTCGATGGCATCTGTTCAAAATTTTAAAACCTTGGTTTTTTTATCGTATCCTATCCAAGCGATATTGAAGAGAAGATTCTTATGATGGGCTATTATAATAATCATTATTTAATGGCACTAAATTCTGTTGCTTACATTTTGTAAATCTTAGAAGCCATGCATTTGACTTTTCCTAAAATGAACTCCCGTGACTTGTTTCAGAAAGATGCCATCTCGCGGCAAGAGTCTAAATAACCGATACTGAGAGTTATATATTCTAGATCTAGAACATAATTTCTCAATGTAATTGTGTTGTTGGAGTTTCCTTCTAGGGGTAAAACACCAAGACCTCTACCCCAAATTTATATTGTCGTCATCGTAAATTATGCTGTTATTTGCATGTTAATATCTGAAAAGAACATATTTTACTGTGTTCTATTTAACCTGTCTCTTCGTAAGTTGATAAACCAGTGCCGTATTCGTATTATGTAGATAAGCCTCACCGTGTAACATAGTTTGCAGTGCTGCAGGTGTGTTGACGTGAGATATCTTGGGGAAAGATGAAAGCTTTGCTGCTGATGATGATGATGATGATGATAATTGTTGTTTTAAGAGACCTAACATCTAGGTTATCGGCCCTGAAAGCTTAGATTTAAGACATGGCTTGCACTACAGTATATTACCAGAATTTTTAGCCTACTTTTCACATTTTGCAAAAAAGAGGAAAAAGTAGACTTATGAGATCGATCCGGGAAAATGTGTGTCTGTCTGTCTGTCTGTATGTCTGTCTGTCTGTCTGTCTGTCTGTCTGTCCTTCTGTCTGTCTGTCTGTCTGTCTGGCTGGCTGGCTGGCTGTGTGTGTGTGTCCCCCCCCCCCTATCAACTCCTAAACGGCTGCAGCAATCAAAACCAAATTTAGTATGAGTAAAGATCTGCACCGGAATATCTCACGTCCATATTTGAAAATGATGTCAGTGCTACCAACTGCTGAAAAAGCGCACTAGAAATTTGAGCTCCATGTTGGATATCTTGCAAGGTATGCATGGGAGCTTTTCCAAAATTGGCACACATGTGGATAAGACTATTTCAGTTTAATTTCCAGGAGGCCAACCATGACAGTGTTGCCAAAATAATTTTAAGCCTTCTGTTAGGTCCAATGTTTAAATGCCTATAACTTCTAAACTATCAATTGGATTTCAGCCAAATTTTGTATGTAATATCTGCACATAAACGGATATGACTGAGCGTATTCTTATAAGCCGCCAGGGCTGCCAACTGTTAATAATTGCTCTCTCTATTTTTTTATCCAAATACCAATATATCAGAAAGTATGCAAGCCAACAGCTTTAAACTATGCACACGTATATTCTGACATTTTAGATTAATTTGGAGTAACTTATATACGTCAGTTCTAGCAACATGATTATAAGCCTGCTGATAGTACCAATTTTTAAATACATGTAACTTCTATACTATCAGTTGGATTTCAACCAAATTTCGTATGTGCTATGTGTACCATAACAGATATGACTATAAGTATTGTTAAGAGCAATCAGGACTGCCAACTGTTAATATATGCTGTCTATATTTTTTTACCCTAATATCAATATATCAGAAAGTATGCAAGCCAACATTTCTATACTTTGCACACGTATAGCACCTGACATTCTACATTAATTTGGAGTAATTAATACAAGGCAGTGCTGCCAACATGATTCTATGCCTGCTGAAATGTCCAATTTTAAAATACATGTAACTTCTATACTAACAAATGGATTTCATCCAAAATTGGCACAACAAGATATAATAATATTTCAGATTATTTCTGACCAGCACACGCATGACATTGTTGGCAACATGCTTTTCACGTGCTGATAGATCCAGTGTCTAACTGCATGTAACGTCCATTGGACTTCAACCAAATTTTGTATTCTGTACCTTAAGAGATGGAACTAAGAATATATTCAGTCACCAGGGCTGCCAACTGTAGTGCTCTATTAGGCTACATTATACCAGGTATATTTTGAACTAATTAGATATTTCTATATTACCAACTTAATTTCGTCATTATTCTAGATAGGTTCATATTCTGTAGAATCATCATTGGCATGAAAAGTAGGCTGTATAGTTCTTCACGGAACTTCTTGTTAATGGATAAGACCAGTAGGATAAATGCAAATATGTTACAGCATTTCGTTCTTCGCGGAACTACTTGTTATTCCTGTTTTCAACAGAGTCGGTGATGAAATGAGATGAAAGTCCATGTGGTGGGTGGTTTTCACAACCAGATGCCATTCCTAACACCAACCTCATGAGAGGAGTTAATGATACCTGAAATGAATGAAGATGAATGAAACTTGGCAAGAAGGAAGGAAGGTCCAGGGAAGAGATTTTGGAAGGAAGTCGGCCACTAACTTGGGTCTAATTAAGGAAGGTCCAGGGAAGAGATTTTGGAAGGAAGTCGGCCGTGGACCTGTTGAAAGGAACCGTCCCGGAATCTGCCGTGGCTTATTAGAAGCGACCGTCCCGGCATTTGCCTTGAGTTGAAAATGGGAAACCAAGTAAAAGCATTACAAGGATGACCGACGGTGGGGTTAGAACCCACGTCTACTGAGACCGCAGAGAGCTTGAGCCCATGGCGTAGCGCTGCGTGTTACTACAAGTCGGGTATAAACTCGAGCAGTAATATTGTAACTCACTCCACCCTTGCGACACGTACTAATGACGCGTCCGACATAACAACTGATGATCGATATGTGGTGTACTTGGTGGGAATCGATTTCAGCTGCACAACATACCACACATACCAGCAGCATGTGGGTGAACACTTTGTCCGTCAGAATACGCCCCATTTAAAATACCTCTCATGACGTATATAATGTAGGTAAAGCATTCTATTATACAAGCAGGACAACAGGGCATCTTGTATCCAACAGTTCTCTGGGCATAACAGCGGAGACAATTTTATACTGTATTCAAACTGCCATAACTCGTGTAATAATTAAATTGCGATGATCTCTTCGTTATGATGAACGACATAATGCAATGTCACTGCTGGGATTGTCTTAAAATGGGATAATATATTTTATGTACTATTTAAATCGTTTATACTCCAAGCTCGGCACCATCCACGGACTCTGCGAGGGATCATTCCTCTACCATCGCAAGGATGGTTTATGGGAGCTGAACACACTTTGTCAGCAGATACAACTGGGGATTGTGACAGGCCACTAACTTGGGTCTAATTAAGGAAGGTCCAGGGAAGAGATTTTGGAAGGAAGTCGGCCGTGGACCTGTTGAAAGGAACCGTCCCGGAATTTGCCGGTTGTAAAAATGGAAAACCATGGAAACTATTTTCAGGACAGCCGAGGTGGGATTCGAACCCACGCTTTCCCGATGCTATCGAGGCACGAGCTTTCGCGTTGGTGCTCTCAGCCATCGTGGTCGGTATATTAAAATATTGATTCTTAACCCTTTATAGGGCAGAAATGTTTTTAATGTTTGTATTTGTATTTGCATTGTAATTTTTATTAATTTTAATTCTAAAATTTATTTTTATTTTAATTTTAATCTTAATTTTTATTTTTTTTTGTTTAAACATTGACTATGTTTTATTTTGATAATTATTTTCGGTAACATTTTACAGTTGTAATTTTAATCTGTATATTTACGTTTGTATTTTTCAGTTTTATTTTTACAATATTTATTTGTATTATAATTTCTATAATTGCCTGACACTTTAATTTCAAATGCTTTTATGTTTACATGCTAAAAATTTAATCAGCACCTCAGGTCATGGAGATACATAAATAATATTTGATCTTCAAAAATATTAGCATTTCCACCAGAAAGTTCGTTGAAATAAGACTGGCAGGTTCAACCCTGAGAATCTTTGATGATATAAATTATTCGTATGATAGGCGGTTAATTTAGATACCACTAACCTACAAAGGGTTAAACAGAAGAAGAACTGAATCAAGTAATTGCTTTCCCTACATCCACAGAGGTATTTTCATTGTGCTGAAAAATTACGAAGTTTTGATGACTCAGGAAACTTTTCACTAGAAAAATTGAAATTAAACAAGTAGTTCCGTGAAGAACTAAACAGCCTATTTTCATATATCCTGCTCATGTTAATTGCCTCTATCAACATACAAAATTTCAGTTTAATTGCTATAACAGACTCGTAGATATTGAGAACCGTCTAAATATTTCAGATGGTCGCCAGGTTGGATTTTTATTTTTGTACTTTTACATTAAGATTATTGTGTACGTGTGGTATTCAAACTTCAATCGCATGATTAGAACACAAGAAGTAAAAACGAGATTTTAAAATTACGCACAGCAGACATCTTGTGATTATGCAAACAATTGAAATAAATTAGATGCCAGTCGATCAACATTTGTAAAAGCATTTAACGTTCAACGTTTCACGGCACTCGGATAGTAAATTCGCAAGAAACGTCCATTTAAATATTTATACTTCGCGTTGCCGCCATGTTGGATTTGTGCTCTCCAGGTTACTGAAAGTCATATAGGTGAACATAAGTTCATAGTCTTTATGAACATAAAAAAAATCACTTTGGTTGCTGTAAAAGATTCATAGGTATTGAGAACCGTCTAAATACTTCGGAAGCTCGCCATTTAGGATTGTTATATGTATAGGCCATAGAGTTATGTACCATTCAAGGACAATTATTGCCTAGGTTCATTATTCAAACTTTCACTTCGATCGCATGATTACGACACAAGAAATTAAAACTTAATTTTAAAATTTCGCACAGCCGCCATCTTGAGGTTATGTAAACAATTGAATTAAATTAGATGGCATTGCATTACAATCTGCAAAATCATTTACTGTACCACATTTCACTGCGCTCAGAGAGTTAAATCACGAGAAAAGTCTATTAAAATATTTTAAATTCGCTTGGTCGTCATGTTCGTTTTGTACTTTACAGGTTTATGAAATATACATAGGTAAACTTGTATCAGTACCATTTATCACCGTACAAAATTGCAGGGTGATATCTGTAATAGTGTCGGAGATATATAATGTCAGTGAAATATTTGGCACAGCCGCCATTTTGAGGTTATGTAAACAATTAAACTAAATTAGACTCCAGTGCATTACAATGTGTATCAACATTTGCCGTACCAAGTTTCATTACATTTGGATAGTTAAATCGCGAGAAAAGTCTATTTAAATGTCTCAAATTCGCTTGGCCGCTATGTTGGTTTTGTAGTCCCCAGGTTTTTGAAAGTCTCATAGGTGAACTTCTAGTAGTGCCCTTTATCACAGTACACAATTTCAGGGCGATATCGGTAATAGTTTCGGAGATATTGAATACTAGTGAAATATTTCGAACAGCCGCCATGTTGGATCGGTGAGACGTAACAAAATTTGAAGGGCACGGTCGAGGTCGCCAGGAATAGTGCTATGAACTTACCGAGTTTCATTGAAATCGCTCTAGCCGTTTAGATTTTATTAGGGACACACACACACACACACACCTCTCACACACACACACACACACACGGACAAAAGGTGATCTCATAAGCCTATTTTTTTCAAAATTGAAAATAGGCTAAAAATCAAAATTGATACGAAAGCGATTTCATGCCAATCGATTCTGGATTTGTCGAGAAATTATTTAAACTAATCTCACTGAAAATATTAGTCCGATTTATGAATATAGGAAACTTTGAAGCGGTTTTCAGTGTTGCCTTATTAACAAACGAATGATAACTTTCAGTCGGTCAACACGAATACAGAGTGTATATAAATATATGTCCATAAATGTAAGGGCACATTCCTGACTTTTAAAACATCACAAAAAGTTCATACGAACATGCATCCCAAAATCCTTCGTAAGGGCGTTATGAACGGAATTCTCCATAGTGATCCCTGATTACGTAATTCACCCCAAACACACCTCACGTTAGTCTGATAGTTCGCCAGTATCTCGATAGCTAGTTGGTCGAGGGAGATTCATTGCATAAATCTGCCCGATCGCCAGATTTGAATCCGATGGACATTTGCCTATGGAGACATGTAAAATCCTTGGTGTATGCAATGCCTCTACCTAATGTCGATGTTCTGAGGGAGCATATACAAAATGGATTTAACCAAGTACGAAACACTCGAAGAGTTTTCCACAGATTACGACAAAGCAAGGAATGCAGTCTCGTGGAATGTGTTGAAGCAGGAGGAAGTCACTTTCAGCAATTTTGTAAATGTAGAGCTTGAACCCCGTAATCCTATATATATTATAACCTATTATATATTTGCTTGGCAAGGACATTCTCGCTCACGCGCTCCGCCAGTGAGGGCTCAGTTGCCGGCTGCCGCGTGCGCGTATGTACGGCAGAATGCCGTGCTTAAAATCATTAACATGCTTTTTTACTCACCATGTTTACATTAGATGCTGAAAATGTTCCCCATCCGCTGCCAAACAAAATCGGCATCTCTTTATGAAGTTTCTGGTTACTCCGGTTAATTTAGCTTCAGTAAGGAAATAACGACCTTTTCGTCTATTCTTCTTGTTTGCTGAACCTGTACGTTTGAATCTCTCAGCCAGTTGTTTTATCGTGATTGTGTACAGTGCTGTAATGCCTGATGTGAAATATTCGTTACGTGAACGTGTATATCTGCACAATACGTACATAAAGTGCAGGAAATCATGCGCTAGAACAAGTCAAAATATTCGAGTGACATTTCCAGGGAGATCCATTCCTAAAATTGGACAATAAAACAACTGGTTAATTTGAGATTCAAACGTACAGGTTTAGTAAACAATAAAAATAGACGTAAAGGTTGTTAGGACTATTTCCTTACTGAAGCTAAATTAACCGCAGTAACCGGAACTTTCATAAGGAGATGCCGGTTATGTTTGGCAGTGGATGGGGAACATTTTCAGCATCTACTGTAAACGTGGTGAGTAAAAACGCATGATACTGATTTTAAGCATGGCATTTTGCCGTATGTATGAGCGCCCAGCAGCCGGCAACTGAGCCGTCACTGGCAGAGAGCGTGAGCGAGAATGTCCTTGCCAAGCAAATATTAAGACCCTGTATTATATACATAATCCCGCCAACCTGGGCTCAATGTATGGGAAGCCTAGCTCTGCCTGTCACAAGCCAAGACAAAGTGGAGAGTGATAGAGGAGTAACACCTCTTTAAAAAACTTAGGTCCAGCTGGCCCGGCTGGTAGTAGGCCTACCTTGAAAGGGTCCCTTGCCAGGTTTACGGTGAAGTCCTAAACGGCATAGACAGTCGAGTGGATGGACCATGGAACAGTGTAGATGGCGTAAGGGGCAGCCCTGTATCTGGGATTAGTAGAGTAAAAGGCATATGTCCTAATATATGGATATATGTCAGCTTTGAACCGAATCTCTCCCGGGATAAGGAAACCTCTTTTATCCAAGGCCAACAGCCACCTTGAAGGGTGGATGAGCAGATAAAAGAATAGGCACTCTTTTGCCCATGGGATAAGGAAGTGCCCCTAAAGGCGGACGAACTACTAGATAGTCAACGGCATAAGATGGGGAAGGAAACGGGAAACCACCCCATTAAATATCCATATAGATTCTCCGAGAACCAGCGGTTTTAAATCATGATTCCTTCTTTTGTTAAATTTTCCGGTGGTAAAATATTTCCCCACGCGGATCTCCGGTGGGGATTAATTGAAGAAGCTACTTCAAGTATTAGAAGACGTATTGGTACATGGAATATTCAGACATTACTTCAGGCTGGAAAGTTTAAGAATTTGATAATGGAAATGGAAAGATTGAATGTAGATATACTCGGTATAGCGGAAGTACGATGGCCAAATCCAGGAGACTTCTGGAGTGGACAATATCGGATTATTCACTCAGGTACAGCACCTAATAGGATATGGGGGTGTTGGTATCATTTTACACAAGACTCGAGGAGATAGAGTAAAGGGATTTGTTAAATATAATTAGAGAATAATTTTAGTAAAAAGTGAAACTAAGCTAACTAATTAGTTCAAGTTTATATACCAACAACTAATGAAGAGAATGAGGTAGTGGAACGTTGCTATGGTGATCTAGATGGATTATTACGCACTATTAAAGGAGAGGAAGTTATTTAGTTAGTTAGTTAGTTATTGTTGTTGTTTTAAGTTGCGGAACTAAAGGAGAGAAAAGTTGTATCTTACTTGGTGATTGAAATGAATCTGTGAGTGAAGGAGCTGAAGAAAATGTTCTTGGTAAATATGGACTTGGGAAAAAATATTAGAGAGGAGAAAGGTTAATAGAATTTTGCACACAACATAGCTTAGTAGTAACGAATACACTATTTCAACACCATCCAAGATGGAGATACACGTGTGGTGCACCAGGAGACACCAATAGAGCTCAAATAGATTACATCCTGGTAAAAGAAAGATTTAAGAATCAAGTGAAAGATAGTAAAAGTTACCCAGGTGCTGATATCAACAGCGATCATTACATAGTGACTTTGCAATGTGATTTAAAGAAATTGCATCGTGGAGAGGTGAAACGATGGAATATTCCTCAGCTTAGAGATGAGTCCAACAAAATTCTCTACAGAAATGAAACAAAATTGAATTCACCGATGATGTAGGAAATTTAAATGTGGCAGAAACTTGGATTAAAATTAAGAACAGGATATTTGAAGCGACGGAAACTATTGTAGGCAAACAGAAAAAGGAAGGCAGGAATAGATCAGTCAGGAGTTTGTTGATATGATCAATGAAAGAAGAAAGTATTATACTGTACCCGGATCGTTCACACGTCCATGACATTGTTGACGTCATTATTATAAAGAAGAGATGTAGATTTATTTGTGTGAGGGAATGGCTGATATTTGAATAGCGCGCGGAGGATACTCAGAGTACTGAGGGAAGCATGCATCGCAGGAACGAGTGACGTCAGTTTATGACGTTGAGCCAGCATACGTCACGAGAAAAAAATCTGGAATTTCCTTTAGGAGAAAAGATGGACGCTTGAAAAGTTGTTTCGAACGAGTGACTTAAAATATCAACATGCGCCGTTAAATTACTCGAAGGATAGGTAGGACATGGAGACGGATGAAGTTATACGGATACAGAAGATGGTCATGGAAGAACACTATTGGAATAGTGTACACCGAAGGACACGCTCTTCCTACACATCAAGAATGAAGTAGACAACCATTCATGTACTCTCCACTAGCCTATAGTATTAGAGAATTCCATTTTTAACACAGTCACGATAAGAAATCAACATAATTATCAACACAATTTTCATCATAACTAGAACGTCTATTGTATTTGTCAGGATGACAAATGGAGCATGCTGTCTGACAATGTATTATTCTATTTTCGATTTTTG
Source organism: Meconema thalassinum (assembly GCA_946902985.2). Classification (NCBI taxonomy): domain Eukaryota; kingdom Metazoa; phylum Arthropoda; class Insecta; order Orthoptera; family Tettigoniidae; genus Meconema; species Meconema thalassinum. The sequence goes on along the minus strand of OX336388.2, from coordinate 427,690,811 downwards.
TCAGGACAGACAGTTAATTCATGTGTTCCGACATGAAATGTTTCAGTTATTCCAAGGGATAGGAGTATTTTTTCCTTTAACTCTTATTATGAGAGGAGACGTAATTACAACTTGGATTATTTAAATAATTTGATATATTTAAAAAATAATAATAATAATAATAGTAATAAACAACTGTGAAGTAAATAAGTTAATAATATTATAAATATAACTACACCATTTAAAGTTAGAAATAAATAATTTAGGGAGTGATAGCACCAAACAATAGGAATTAAATTAAATTGTTAATGGTTAATTGTAATTAAATAATCATTTGCAGATAGGATTTAAATATTTATTTATTGAGGAAATAGGGCGATAATAATAATTCAGACGTTAATGATGACTAAATATTTGTCAATAATAATAATAATAATTTATTGGAAGAATTTAAATAATTTGTGGAAAAAATAATAATAATTTGTGGATGAATTTAATTAATTGGAAGGATTTAAATAAAATAACTTTGTTTATTTTTGGAATAAAAGTTTGGATTTACAAATAAATTTAAATGAGTTTATGGATGAAGAAAGTGAAATAGTAAGATTTTGAGCTCAGAAATATTTTCTAAAATCACTTAAAAATATTCAGATGAAGAGTAAGGAAGCGGCAGGTATTAAATGTATAAATTTGGGAGAGTTCATGTAGATGGGAGGCAACCAAAGATTGACCAGATTTAAATACATCTTTTATTGGTAAAATAAAACTGAAGAATACAGTATAGTAATCATGACAGAATATCACAGAAAAAAATATATGATAAAAAATATATCATGTTGTATGGTGAAGTTTATTTGGAGTCAAATAATAATGTGGTGATTGTAGTGTGCGTTTGGCGACACTTAAAGTTGTGGAGACCTAGGGGGTCATCCAAAAGGGCATTTGTTCCCGTAGTTGTGGGCACACAAGGATGTGCGTGTGTTATTAATGAGCATGTGGGCTCAATTGTAAAAGAAGGGTTAGGCAATGAGGACCGCCCCATATTCTTGTCAAGATTTCATTTTACTTTCAATTCAAATATTTAATTTTTTTTCTGGATCAACTCGAATTTCAAATAGTATGCCTAAATAATTGAAGAACATGAGTCTAGATTTGTTGAACCTGACCGAGAAAAAAAATCAAATGGGAAGTGCAAAATGCAATAAAATAAAATAAAATAAATAATTAGTGAAATTTTTATTTTGTGCTTGGATTAATAATAATAATAACAATGGAAATGAGCAAATTAAAATATTCACAATATGAGAGGGTGAGAAACTTGTTATAAATAAAGTGATGAGACTTGTTATAAATAAAGTGATGAGAAATTTCGAAATAAATAAATTAATTAATAATAATAATAAATTTTATGATTAACATTTTTTTTGTGAGATAATATGTAAATTGTCTGAGTGATAGAAAAATTTTGGTAAAAGAGATAATGATTTAATCCACCGATAGGGTATATATATATATTTATTATTAACAACAATTTTTGCTAACAAACATGACAATAAAATTTAAAATTTTGATGACCTTGAAACAAATGAATGTGAGAAAAGAATAAGATTAATTTTTCAAATTATTATGAGAAGTTTATAAACAATTTTTTGTTTTAGAAATGAAAATCTTTACAAACAAATATTAACATTCGACTTTATGTCAGCCGAATATTGATATTATTATTATGCTACAACGAAACAGTGATATAATAATTTTTCCAAATAATTCAACTTTTGGAACAACATCGAATGAATCAAGTGACTATTTTTTTATATCTTACAACAAATACTTGAACAATCAAATACAACTCTTCGAAAAGTGAACTACAAACATGTAAATAAAAGGGATCACTCGGAACTCTTTATTGAACAGTGATTACCCAGTGTAAATATTTGAAAATTAGTTTTTCGTTTGATATCAGAATGGACTAATGAATTTTCTGATTATCAAGTCTGCGACGTTAGAATATAATTTTAGGGACTGTTGATTTCTCATATGTGATGTGTTTTACTTGTGTTGGAGGTTTTTGCCAGTCAATTAATATTTTACCTATAAATAAATTGAGATTTTAAGAAATGTGCTTCTTTCAAAATAATTTCTTTCCTTACCTTACTTGTGAATTACCGAGATCAGGGATGCCAGATTAGACCCAAGTATTCACCAAGATAGACCCTGAGATAGATTTTCTCGTGCTAATCTGATTTTGGTATTTTACAAAATGTGGTCTTTGGATTTCGGTCCAAACGGGCACATAAGGTAGAGGAATGAAGTTTGGCACCCGTACTAAGGGGATACCGAATGGGTCTTTCGAATTTGTTTTCGAAGAGGCATTCGAGTAGACTTGTGAATTTTGCCACTTGTTTCGACAATTGACAAAAATCCAGTATTTTTTTTATTAAGGGAATTTGTTCAGTCCATGTTTGAGGACATAGTCATATTTGCATTTTGGAATAAGAATTTTGAATTTTGTTTTGTTGTAACGACTTTGTTTCGTATGGGAGTCTAGTAATTGTTAGGGGAGTTTTATTAAATTAAATATTTTTATGTAAATGTTGGAATTGGGAGTAGGTTCTTGGTTAAGTGAAATAGCACATTCATAGTATCCAGATGGAGGATTTTTGAATTTTTGCATATTTGTTGTTGTTGATGTTGTTGTTTGAAAGTCAAATTGAAGAGTAGATTTTTTCATTAGATATCGACGTAGGGTTTATCTCAATGTATTAGGAACTCTCAATACTATTGGTCTAGTATATGTTTAGTATTAAGGCTCCGTTCATATCCATAGAATACCTATCCTGTATTTCTCTTTGAAAAATTATGGATAACATTTTGTAGGCGTTGGCTCGAATGGAGTCAAATAACAAGCAGAGTATCGAGAAAGCTACTCAATTGGAGAACATGTTATTGGAAAATTCCAAAAAGTTGGAAAAACAAATCCAGGAAAATTCGCAATATTTGGAAAGTAGAATAGAAATCAAATTAACTAAAAATTCTAAAACATTAGAAGACAAATTGAATGGAAATTCTAAAACATTAGAAGATAAATTAAATGAAAAAACAAGACTCAATAGAATCCAGATTAAATGAAAATTCCAAATCATTAGAAGATAAGTTGTCAGAGAATTCTAATTCACTCAGGTCAGATATTGACAATAAACTATCACAAAACTCTAAACATTTTGAGGACAGATTAAGTATTAGCACAGAATCCTTAAGAGAAACTTTGGAAGAAAAATTGTCCGAAAATTCCAAAGCTCTTGACAGATTAACTGAAAATTCGCGCATAATGGATTTAAAAATAATTGGAAATGCTGAAACTCTAAGGTTAGATTTAGCTGATCATTCTAAACTGTTAGAACACCGATTGCCAGAAAGTCTGGGGAAACAACTCGCGGAAAATTCTAATAATTTTTGGGGAAAAACTTGGCGAATTATTTGAAAAATCCAAGAATTTAGAAACCAGGTTAGAAGAAAACAAAGTTGCATTGGAAACCAAAATTAATGACAGTATGAAAAACTTAAGAGGACAAATTAGGAAAATCTCATGATAAATTGAAGGGCATGGAAGAAAAATTTTACAAGCATTGCAGACAAGTGTTTGAAGACTTAGTAAATTTGGAGATCAAAATTACACAAGAGTGTGATGTTACTGCAAGTCAGATGTTGCATAAAGTGGCTACCGATTTCCAGGGGACTGTTCTAGAGCAACTAAAAGAAGACAAGCTGATCCAAGAACTTAGTAAGAATGTAAAAGAGATAGCACTTACTGAGGTCAGAAGTTCAATACTGGAGGAAGCGAAAGAAGATGTACAGGAAGTGAGAAGTTATTTTTCTACACATATCAAGGTGATATCAGTAGATGTGGGAAAAATTCAGAAAGATGTGTCCAAAGTGTCTAATCTAGTGAAGAATCATGAGACCATAATAGAGAAGTTAGTTAAAGATGTTCAGGACACGAATAAGGACTTGAGAAAGAAAGAAATTGATCCTTTAACTAAAGAGTTTGTCGAGAAGACCATAGAAGAAATCAGAGGGGAGATGGAAAAGAAGACAGATGATTATGGACTGAAAAAGACCTTAGGAACGTTGGAAGAGAAACTTGCTTTATATAAATCTCAATTGGAGCGAGGAAATTTGGAAGAGATACCAATTTTTGAGCCGGATAAGAAGAAAGAGATTTCTAAAGAAAGGGACAATCAGAAAATCATAACAAATTCTATTCCTATTGCCAAATATAACGACAAGGATGATAAGCCAGGAAAGTTTACAGGAACTGGGAGTATTCCACCCGCAGAATTTCTGAGAAAAGTTAAGGATTACATCCGGGATTCCAAGATTTCAAAGGAGAGTGAGATTAGAATTGTGAGCAGATTTTTGGAAGGACCTGCACTGGTTTGGTTCAGAGCGTTTAGGTTAAGTTTCCATGATTTCCGAGAATTTCCCAGGGGGCTGATGAGAAAATTTTGGTCGCCGGAAACTCAGCAACAGATAAGGGCGGAATTGTATGCCAAGAGATATTCGATATCACAGCCAACGAAGTATTCGGCTTATTTCTCGCAACAGCTATCTAAATTGCAATTTCTTGAACCACCAATGCCAGATTTTGAAATGATATCTGCGCTTATGCGACAATATCCAATAGAGGTGCAACGGACATTAATTGCAGCAAACATAGGAAATATCGAAGAATTTGATGACGTACTGCAGAGGTTAGATCATGCCAACGCACAGTTCTTTCACTTAAGAGGTAATAACAAAACCGATCATCATTCGATAAATACTGTAGTAACTGATCGTCACAGTCAAACCAATCAACAATGGAACAAACCTCAGGATCATGTTGAGAATAAAGAATGGAGCAACACTAGGGACACTCCATATCAAAATAGACCATATATGAGGCCATACAGATACCAGAATAGATGGAATCAGTGAAGAAAAATTGGTTTTAAATCAAAACCATATAATAAGCCACAGCAACAGTACGGAGATCAACAAAGATTTTATCACAATAATCAACCACAGAACAGAAGAGAGGAACAACAAGGGAAGGAGAATTACAAGCAACAGGCTAGGGAAGATCTTGACAGGAGATATCATGATAGCAAGCAATACCTAAATGAGCAGCACAATAAACCGAGTACATTAGGTTTGCAGAAAGCAAAGGATGATATAAAGCGTCCAATACTCCACAATATGCAGAAGTTAATACCTTTCAACTCACAGATTATAATTTCTCTGATGAAGATGATGAACCCGAAACTTTTCGCAGGACCAAAAAGGGAACCAAGATTTAGAGGAAAAAGAAGAGGAAAACATCGTGGGAGAAAGTATTTTATTTAAGAGCCAGATGACCACAGAAAAAAATATATGATGTGTCACATATTTTTTATTGGCGTGAGGGGTGGATGTACCCGGATCGTTCATACGCCCGTGACATTGTTGTCGTCATTATTATAAAGAAGAGATGTTGATTTATTTGTGTTAGGGAATTACTGATATTTGAATAGCGCGCGGAGGAGACTCAGAGTACTGAGGGAAGCATGCATCGCAGGAGCGAGTGACGTCAGTTTGTGACGTGGAGCCCGCATACGTCGCGAGGAAAAAAACTCTGGAATTCCCTTTAGGAGAAGAGGTGGACGCTTGAAAAGTAGTACAGTTTACTGCCAATTATAAGAGAAGGAATTTGAGCTATCAAACATTAAAATCGGTTCAGTAGAAGCCGAGATACGAGATGGAAGTTTCTGGAAGTTTTGACGGTTCGACTATATAAGGAGCTAGGATTTCAAGACAGATTGTATTCCAACGGAGCATTTGCTCAGGTGCGGAGCTACGCAACGTGAAAGTACGAGTATACACGCCGATATTCTGACCGTCGAAGGACTTAGTCGCTAAACTAGTGGTCAATAGGACTTAGTTTCTGTTCAGGTGAACGAACATAGCTTGTGGCAGCGAAAGGACTTATAATATCAACTGACTTTCAGGTCAAATATTCTAACCGGTCAGGTGATGGTAGTGTCGAAAAACCATTCACAGAAGTTAGCCTACAGAGTGATGTATTTCTTGTGGTGACAATACATTCGGCACTTCGAATTTCATCAGGAATAATTTATTCATCAGTTCGTTTTATGCTGCTAATAAGTGTTCCTATCTTAGCGTGCAAACGAAACCGCACTTTTCGAATATGAGAATTATTCTCAATATTACAAGAGTACTGTACCAGTCTATGAATGCACAACATTTCATCTTGTTATACTGTGCTGATGATAACGGGAGTTGTTTCGAACGAGTGACTTTGAATATCAACATGCGCCGTTAAATTACTCGAAGGATAGGTAGGACATGGAGACGGATGAAGTTATACGGATACAGCAGATGGCCATGGATGGACACTATTGAATAGTGTACGCAGAAGGACACGCTCTTCCTGCACATCAAGAATGAAGTAAGACAACCATTCATGTACTATCAACTAGCCTATAGTATTAGAGAATTCCTTTTTTAACACAGTCACGATAAGAAATCAACATACTTATCAACACAATTTTCATCATTACTAGAACGTCTATTGTATTTGTCAGGATGACAAATGGAGCATGCTGTCTGACAATTTATTATTCTATTTTCGATTTTTGTCAGGACAGACAGTTAATTCTTGTTTTCCGACATGAAATGTTTCAGTTATTCCAAGGGATAGGAGTATATTTTTTCTTTAACTCTTATTATGAGAGGAGACGTAATTACAACTTGGATTATTTAAATAATTTGATTTATTTAATAATAATAATAAACAACTGTGAAGTAAATAATTTAATAATATTATAAATATAACTACACCATTTAAAGTTATAAATAAATAATTTAGGGAGTGATAGCACCAAACAATAGGAATTAAATTAAATTGTTAATTGTTATTTGTAATTAAATAGTTAATGCATTAATAATCAGAAAGTGAGATGTTATTAATAATCATTTGCAGATAGGATTTAAATATTTATTTATTAGGGAAATAGGGCGATAAAAACCATTCAGACGTTAAGGATGCCTAAATATTTGACAATAATAATAATAATTTATTGGAGGAATTTAAATAATTTGTGGAAAAATAATAATAATTTGTGGATGAATTTAATTAATTGGAAGGATTTAAATAAAATAACTTTGTTTATTTTTGGAATAAAAGTTTGGATTTACAAATAAATTTAAATGAGTTTATGGATGAAGAAAGTGAAATAGTAAGATTTTGAGCTCAGAAATATTTTCCAAAAGCACTTAAAAATATTCAGATGAAGAGTAAGGAAGCGGCAGGTATTAAATATATAAATTAGGGAGAGTTTATGTAGATGCGAGGCAAGGAAAGATTGACCAGATTTAAATACATCTTTTTATTGGTAAAATAAAACTGAAGAATACAGTATAGTAATCATGACAGAATATCACAGAAAAAAATATATGATAAAAAATATATCATGTTGTATGGTGAAGTTTATTTGGAGTCAAATAATAATGTGGTGATTGTAGTGTGCGTTTGGCGACACTTAAAGTTGTGGAGACCTAGGGGGTCATCCAAAAGGGCATTTGTTCCCGTAGTTGTGGGCACACAAGGATGTGCGTGTGTTATTAATGAGCATGTGGGCTCAATTGTAAAAGAAGGGTTAGGCAATGAGGACCGCCCCATATTCTTGTCAGATTTCATTTTACTATCAATTCAAATATTTAATTATTTTTCTGGATCAACTCGAATTTCAAACAGTACGCCTAAATAATTGAAGAACATGAGTCTAGATTTGTTGAACCTGACCGAGAAAAAAAAATGAGAAGTGCAAAATGCAATAAAATAAAATAAATAATTAGTGAGAATTTTATTTTGTGCTTGGAATAATAATAATAATAATAATAATAACAATGGAAATGAGCAAATTAAAATATTCACAATATGAGAGGGTGAGAAACTTGTTATAAATAAAGTGATGAGAAATTTCGAAATTAATTAATTAATTAATAATAATAATAAATTTTATGATTAACATTTTTTTGTGAGATAATATGTAAATTTTCTGAGTGATAAAGAAGTTTTGGTAAAAGAGATAATGATTTAATCCACCGATAGTGTATATATATATTTATTATTAACAACAATTTTTGCTAACAAACATGACAATAAAATTTGAAATTTTGATGACGTTGAAACAAATGAATGTGAGAAAAGAATAAGTTTAATTTTTCAAATTGTTATGAAAAGTTTATAAACAATTTTTGTTTTAGAAATGAAAATCTTTACAAACAATCATTAACATTCGTCTTTATGTCAGCCGAATATTGATATTGTTATTATGCTACAACGAAACAGTGATATAATAATTTTTCCAAATAATTCAAATTTTGGAACAACATCGAATGAATCAAGTGACTATTTTTTTTTAATATCTTACAACAAATACTTGAACAATCAAATACAACTCTTCGAAAAGTGAACTACAAATATGTAAATAAAAGGGATCACTCGGAACTCTTTATTGAACAGTGATTACCCGGTGTAAATATTTGAAAATTAGTTTTTCGTTTGATATCAGAATGGACTAATGAATTTTCTGATTATCAAGTCTGCGACGTTAGAATATAATTTTAGGGACTGTTGATTTCTCATGAGTGATGTGTTTTACTTGTGTTGGAGGTTTTTGCCAGTCAATTAATATTTTATCTATAAATAAATTGAGATTTTAAGAAATGTGCTTCTTTCAAAATAATTTCTTTCCTTACCTTACTTGTGAATTACCGAGATCAGGGATGCCAGATTAGACCCAAGTATTCACCAAGATAGACCCTGAGATAGATTTTCTCGTGCTAATCTGATTTCGGTATTCTACAAAATGTGGTCTTTGGATTTCGGTCCAAACGGGCACAATACAAGAACCATAATAATGAAGAAGGCGAAAGGAAATATAAATACTACAGGAATTTGATAATATGAACAGTAAAAAATGATAAAGAGAAATATTTTTTATATATGTGTGCTGCTATCAATAGCAGCATGCAAGTAGGCCAAATCGATCTGGCTTATAGGGATATTAGGTAGAAGGATCTTTGATTTAAAAAAGACCAAAACGTTAAGTAAGGATGGAATAATCGTGTTTGATGTTGACTTGATTTTAAAAAGATGGAAGGAATATCTAGAAGAATTGTATACTGGATACAGCAGTAATTATGCCTTCGAAGCTGAAGATGCGGTTGATGTAAATAACATGGGAGCACCGATTTTGAAAGAAGAGTTTGAAAAGGCTCTACAAGAAATTAAAAATAACAAAGCTCCTGGAGTTGATGACATACCTGGAGAATTATTGAAACAATCGGGAGATAAATTAAAAGTTATCTTTAACAAGAAGTTCCGTTAAGAACTATACAGCCTACTTTTCATGCCAATGATTATTCTACAGAATATGAACCTATCTAGAATAATGACGAAATTAAGTTGCTAATATCGAAATTTCCAATTAGTTCGAAATACTGTATACCTGGCATAATGTATCCTAATAGAGCACTACAGTTGGCAGCCCTGATGACTGAATATATTCTGAGTTCCGTCTCTTACGGTACTAAATACAAAATTTGGTTGAAGTCCACTGGATAGCATGGACGTTACATGCAGTTAAACATTGGATCTAACAGCGCGCGTAAAATCATGTTGGCAACAATGTCATGCATGTATTGGGCAGAAATAATCTGAAATAATATGATCTATTGTTGTGCCAATTTTGAATGAAATCCATTAGTTAGTATAGAAGTTACATGCATTTTAAAATTGGACCTATCAGCAGGCTTAGAATCATGTTGGCAGCACTGACGTATATTAGTTACTCCAAATTCGTCTAGAATGCCAGGTACTATACGTGTGCAAAGTTTAGAGCTATTGGCTTGCATACTTTCTGATATATTGATATTAGGGTAACAAAATAGGGACAGCACATATTAACAGTTGGCAGCCCTGGTTGCTCCTTAGAATACGCATAGTCATATCTGTTATGGTACACATAGCACATACGAAATTTGGTTGAAATCCAAATGATAGTATGGAAGTTACATGTATTTAAAGTTGGACCTGTCAGCAGGCTTAGAATCATGTTGGTAGCACTGACGTATATAAGTTACTCCAAATTAATATAGAATGTCAGGTACTATACGTGTGCATAGTTTAAAGCTGTCGGCTTGCATACTTTCTGATATATTGGTATTTGGATAAAATAAATTAGGAGCATTTATTAACAGTTGGCAGCCCTGGTAGGTCTTAAGAATACGCTCAGTCATATCTGGTTATGAACACATACAACATACGAAATTTGGTTGAATTCCGCTTGATAGTGTAGAAGTTATATGCATTTAAACATTGGACCTATCAGGAGGCTTATAATCATTTTGGCAACACTGCCATGTTTGGCCTCCTGGAAATTAAACTGAAATATTATGATCTGTACGTGTGCCAATTTTGAAATAGCTCCCATTCATACTTTCCAAGATATCCAACATGGAGCTCAAATTTCAATTGCGATTTTTTAGCAGTTGGTAGCACTGACATCATTTTCAAATATGGCCGTGAGATATTCAGGTATAGATCTTTACTCCTACCAAATTTTGTTTCGATTGCTGCAGCCGTTTAGGAGTTGATAGGGGGGGACACACACACAGCCAGACAGACAGAAGGACAGACAGACAGACAGACAGACAGACAGACACACATTTGCCCGATCTCATAAGTCTACTTTTTCCTCATTTTTGCAAAATGTGAAAAGTAGGCTAAAAATTAATATGTGATATTTATAGGACTGGGGAATTACCTGATGACTTTGTTAAGTGTATAATTGTGTCGTTACCGATGAAATCTAATGCATGGCCTTGTAGGGATTACCGAACATTGAGTTTGGTGAGTCATTCTTCAAAGATAATCACTAGATTAATACTACGGAGAATGGGAAACACCGTATCAGTGTAACTATCTGACGGTCAATTTGGCTTCCATAAAGGAATGGGAACATGAGAAGCAATATTAGCCTTGAGGTAAATACTTGAAAAAAGGGATTTCCAAAAAGGATAAAACAACGTTTGTAGCTTTTATTGACCTCGAGAAGGCATTCGACAATGTAAATTGGGATATCTTATTTCGCATTCTCAGAGATATTGGTGTTGACTTTCGAGATAAGAGATTAATATACAATATTTAGAAACAAGAATTAGGAATACTTCATTACGGCGATAAAGTAGAAACCGCCCACATAGAAAATGGTGTCCGACAAGGTTGTTCATTATCTCCATTATCTCTTTAATTGATACAGGGCTATTACAAATGATTGAAGCGATTTCATAAATTCACTGTAGCTCCATTCATTGTCATATGGTCACGACTCACTACAGATACGTAGAAAAAATCATAAAGTTTTGTTTGGCTGAAGCCGCACTTCAGGTTTCTGCCGCCCGAGCGCTCGAGAATGCAGTGAGAAAAATGGCGACAGGAGCCGAGAAAGCGTTTGTCGTGCTTGAAATACACTCACATCAGTCAGTCATAACAGTGCAACGACACTTCAGGACGAAGTTCAACAAAGATCCACCAACTGCTAACTCCATTCGGCGATGGTATGCGCAGTTTAAAGCTTCTGGATGCCTCTGTAAGGGGAAATCAACGGGTCGGCGTACAGTGAGCAAAGAAACGGTTGACCGCGTGCGGGCAAGTTTCACGCGTAGCCCGCGGAAGTCGACGAATAAAGCAAGCAGAGAGCTAAAGGTACCACAGGCGACGGTTTGGAAAATCTTACGGAAAAGGCTAAAGCAGAAGCCTTACCGTTTACAATTGCTACAAGCCCTGACACCCGATGACAAAGTCAAACGCTTTGAATTTTCGGCGCGGTTGCAACAGCTCATGGAAGAGGATGCGTTCTGTGCGAAACTTGTTTTCAGTGATGAAGCAACATTTTTTCTTAATGGTGAAGTGAACAGACACAATGTGCGAATCCGGGCGGCAGAGAATCCTCACGCATTCGTGCAGCACATTCGCAATTCACCAAAAGTTAACGTGTTTTGTGCAATCTCACGGTTTAAAGTTTACGGCCCTTTTCTTCTGCGAAAAAAACGTTACAGGACACGTGTATCTGGACATGCTGGAAAATTGGCTCATGCCACAACTGGAGACCGACAGCGCCGACTTCATCTTTCAACAGGATGGTGCTCCACCGCACTTCCATCATGATGTTCGGCATTTTTCAACAGGAGATTGGAAAACCGATGGATCGGTCGTGGTGGAGATCATGATCAGCAATTCATGTCATGGCCTCCACGCTCTCCCGACTTAACCCCATGCGATTTCTTTCTGTGGGTTTATGTGAAAGATTCAGTGTTTAAACCTCCTCTACCAAGAAACGTGCCAGAACTGCGAGCTCGCATCAACGATGCTTTCGAACTCATTGATGGGGACATGCTGCGCCGAGTGTGGGAGGAACTTGATTATCGGCTTGATGTCTGCCGAATCACTAAAGGGGCACATATCGAACATTTGTGAATGCCTAAAAAAACTTTTTGAGTTTTTGTATGTGTGTGCAAAGCATTGTTAAAATATCTCAAATAATAAAGTTATTGTAGAGCTGTGAAATCGCTTCAGGCAGTGGATAGAGGTAGGGAAGAATTGAACGTGGGAAGAATTGAACGTTGGAGTCACTATCAATGGGACCAAAGTAGGCATGTTGCGGTTTGCTGTTGATATAGCATTAATAGCCACAAGTGATAGCGATTTACAACTGACTCAAAATAAGATGGATCAAGTAATGGGATCGGAATTTAATAAGAGAATAAATATGAACAAACCTAAAATTTTAGTATGCAGTAGACAAAATATTCAACGTACTAAATTAAAATTGAGGGGTGAAACATTACAGGAAGTGCCTGAAATTACCTACTTGGGAAGTAAAATTAAAAATAATGGTAGAAGTTCTCGAGAGATAATAAGCAGGACTGCTCAAGCGAAGAATGCCTTTCACAAGAAGAAGAATCTGTTTACTTCAAAAACCATCTATCTCAAAAAAAACCTAAATAAATCAACAACATGACTGAAATGAATATGAATATGAATATTGACAAGAAGACGTGTAAAGAACATTCAGCTAATTACTCCACCTACACACTTCGACCACTGCAGTGAACTGCTGTAGAACAAAACACCCCACATCCATTACACAAATGAGTGGATCCTTTGTACGAGAACGCGTGCCATTGCGACCTCTTGCAAGAAACTCCTGGATACTCCCAATATTAACGAGCAGCTAAGTGCTTTTCAAATTGTTATTGTTGTTGTTTCATTTTAGGGGCTTGGACATCGTGGTCATTTAGCCCCGTGTACTTGGGTGTGTGTAGAATTTCTCTGATAACCTGTGTCATTGTGGTGTCTGTATAAGTGTGTATATTTCCATATTGGGGTTAGGATTGGGAAGGAGGCGGCCGTAGCCACCATACGGAAATTTTCTTGGAGTAGAAGTGGCAAACCACAGAAAACCACTTCCAGGATGGCTGAGGAGGGTATCAAACCCATTTCTTATCAATTTTGTCTCATAAGCCTGTGTGTATTCCGTTCCAGCCCTCAGACCAGAATGAAGATTTCTTGGCAGAGTCGGGAATCGAACCCGGTCCTCCGGGACGACAGCCAAGGATGCTAGCCTCTACACCAATAAGTGAGTCTCAACTGTTGGATACCTTACCTGAGACCCTGGTCTGCCATGATATTCTGTTGCTGCTGATATAATTAGGGGCTTTTTGATATTGTGACGGGTGGCTTCGGTGGCATAGTTGGTAGCATGCTGAGTTTCTATGCCCAAGGTCGCGAGTTCAAACTCGGCCGAACTCGTCGGAATGTTAAAGAGCGTTAAAAATCCCTCAGTATGCCTTCCTTCGGAGGGGAAGTAAAGCCTGAAGTGCCATGTCATAGATTTAAGGCATGAAAAAGAACCTTCCACTAACTACACTTGTGTGTTAAGTTACACCTGTGTTACACCTGTGTGAAGCTAAATTGGATAGGTTAAGAATGTAAACAACGCTCTTAGGTTTCTACGTTCGTTGCCAAGAGCCGACTGTGGTGGCGTCTAGTAGCTAAGTTTTGAACTTGGACTAGTAGTCATTGACGGTGGCGCTTGGCGGCAAAAGTAGGAACTATTTGAAAAATTCTAAGTTGCAGTCTGTACTTAAAAATTTAAAAAAAACAGATAACTCACAATAATACAGTCATCACAATTAACACCGGTTATCAGACAGATTCTACACACACCCAAAGTACACGAGGCTACATTGTGCCCGTTTAGACCGGAGTCCGCACGACCACATATGCATTTTACCAATAATCAGTCAGCACGAGAGTCAAAATATCCCGGAGCGCCAGATGGGTTAAAGCAAATCGCAAAAACGACATCAAATTTATAAAAAATGCTTTGCTGATTTTTGGCTCAATGCAACAATAAGGATAGAAGGAGATTTAATTGGGAGAAACACATCTGGTAAAATTATCTCAGTTTATTTAAAGTTAAAATCTGACTGCAAGAATGCTCAAAGCAGCATCATCCCCGTGTGGCGATCCACACACTTATTTACACACAATATACAGAAATCTTCCAAACACATTTGACAATCTTTTTGAAAACACAAGTCCGATTGTTAGTCCTGTGGACTGTGTTCCAAAATTATTAACATTTAATTCCAGCTCAAAATGAATTATCCATACTGGAAATAACGTAGATCACTGTTTGACTATTTACATGATATTAACACTCGTAGAATAAATGTTTATAGAATTCTAAACTTTCACTTGTTTTCCAGTTTTCAAAAATATATCGTCGAAAATATTATCATCATAGAAGCAACACAAATTATTAACACATATTAATAACATCTGAAAAGTATTTGACCATTGAGCATAGCATCGAAGAACTGTGCGAAGCACAACAACAATTAATTGTTCTTCTGACATTAAACATTCGAGAAGTGACTCGATTATGAACTTCAAGTCCCAAACAAAATATATGATTTCTGAATCATCAACTTGATCAACAAATGGTTGAACCATTCAACTATTAGATTATCCACTTGGAAACATTATGAAAAAAAATATTTATATTCATGGCCATTCTTAGTAACTTTCACAACTTGCAATTCTTCGACAGAATGCGGAAATTAGAATTGTAGTTTTATAATGAATTCATTTAGTTCATGGCACTAGGATTTGAAAACATCCTTCAAATTATTCGTGGTTAAAGAATTATTTTTAATTGGCAGTGGCCCATTCTATTATCTGTGTAAGAACACAATATTATAACAACAACGGCAAAGGTCTTCCTCTGTAGAAGAATAAACTACTATCATGACAAATCCGGGTTCTAGCAAAATCAAAGTCTAAATGGAATTCGTAAACAAGGTTGAAATAAGAACTGATGGTTTCAAAGAAATAACCTTCGGGTTATTCATACGACGAAATGTGTGGCTCCAATACTCCTACTATAAACCTGAGCCATCGAACCTGCTATTTGATTGATGCTCGAAAAAACCTTCATTCCTGCGACTTAACATGCGCACCTGGGAATGGCATTTCAACTACTCCACACACATAAATTATCTTCCCAAAATTTATACAATAAATCAAGCCTCTGCTTGTTATCAACACTGGAAGATTAATAAACTTACAAGTTTATTTTATTTTACCATTCAGTTCAACCCGTGACTTTACCATACTTATGAAAAGCTTCATTATTTCACTTTCGAGTGTATTTACGTCATGATTTTATATAAATACAAAAATATCCTATTTGATACAATTATCAATTGCTTCCCGTTTCATGCCTCTCCGTGTTATATGAAACATATACTTTGCTCAATGCAAATATCAACTGTTCAACCAGAACTGACATGTTGGTTGAATGCGGGCTTGCGCTAACCACTCTCCTTCGGAAAAATCTCCTGTTCCAGACTAGAAATGTTTAAAACTACTTCATAGGCTCTTTCTCAATACATATGATTATTAGAAAATATAATATCCAAGAATTATTTAGAAAAATTATAGAAATTATTATTATTATTATTAGTGGATTATTATTATTATTATTATTTGTATCATTTCAAATATGTTTAATTATCATCTCGTTATGTGAGAATTCACATGTTCGAACCTTCGAATATGGAAAAAATATCCATTCCTCAACAAAAATAAATTTAACTTTTACAGTTACATCGGCTGATTACCGTGATTTCCCAAAAATATGAAAAATTCAAGTAAATGCTCGAAATGCTCGGTCATCGGTCCTAAACTGTTCTGAGTGCTGAAAATGCTCAGAATAACTCTAACAAGTCTTGCGTAAATCATTGCAAGCTTTAAATACGACGAAAAAAATGTGTTGGTCATCTGCAGAAAAAAAATAGTTTGTTCCAATTAGCTAGGCATAAAATAATTCAAATGTGGCTTACATTTCTTGATGTTCTTGAAGTGTAGTAAACCTGGTCTATACCAGATTTATCCATAGACATGCCCTATCGGACAAGCACGTATAATCCTTGTATCGGCCGCCATTGTAGACCCACAAATCGTCTAGTCAGACATAGTGGTAGTATCT
Organism: Meconema thalassinum; assembly: GCA_946902985.2. Taxonomy (NCBI): domain Eukaryota; kingdom Metazoa; phylum Arthropoda; class Insecta; order Orthoptera; family Tettigoniidae; genus Meconema; species Meconema thalassinum. The sequence goes on along the minus strand of OX336388.2, from coordinate 427,674,168 downwards.
TTCGACGTTTGAATAAACTGTGGTTCCATTTTAATATGAGCTTCTATCAAAGCCATAACAGTTTGTTGAAATAGGGTCAGATCTAAGTGATCTCTTCTTAAATATGTCAGTTGTAACATAACTCACTGTAATCTCATCAGTACAAGAAAAACATTGACAGTCTAAGCAGTTAACGGCTGTTCTGAAGATCGTTCCCTGTGCATGGTTTATTAATATCACCATCTGCCATGCGCTAGACAACTTGCAGTTTCCCTTGCGTAGACTAATGAACGCCACCGTTATAGACTAGTCTTCAATGTACTGACAGATCGAAGTGGTTAACTGGTTACAAAAATGAAAACTGACTTGAAATGGATTTAAACATCCAAGTATTAAGTTACTACTGGACTGTGACAAAATACTATTTTCTAGACAGAGTCTAGCATATGTCCTTTTGGAAATATAAATATTTCCACCAATGTCTGTAGAAATCAATCACCTCAGTGATTCTCCTCACCAGAAACTTACTAAGTTCCAACTCGTTTGCGCAGCACTTCTCGTGACTATCACGATTTGAAAAGAACTTCTGCGTAGATGCGGCAACCATGTGCCTTGGCTCAGCGTAGACGCAACTTGCTTGCCAAGTGCTTGTGTTGAAGTGAGCTACCTATGCCTGCTCCAGCTGGCTTTTATACAAAACGGTCAGGGTCACGCGTCATCGCCTGATATCTGGAAATCTTCATATCTCTTGAATCCCTGGTCCGATTTACTTGATACTAATTGCGTTCTCTTTCATTTGGCCGTGCCAGTAATCTGATCCCAGTCTCAAGTCTCTACTCCATAGTTAACTATTTAATCAATAAATAGCCTCAACCTCTGCTATGACTCGCTACGTCACTTGACATCCAACTATCGGTAAAATCCTTCGAAATGCTTCGAGAAGCAATGTAGCGCGATATTCAAATATCTGAACTTTCAAAAGCGGCTACAGCCTTTCCCTTGATATCTAGGTGTCTGAAACTTGGAATACCCATTCCTAGATTTGGGCACAACATGACCGCGTTGTTGCAGCCCCTAAACTTAAGAACCAACCAATCAGTCTATCGTCCATGTAAATGCATCATTTTAATGACAATACCTGTAAAATAAGCATTTCAATAACTCAAGCACACCATGGTTAGCCATTTCTTTTAGAATTTATTTAGAATGTATTAAGACTTCATTCAGGATAAGCAATATTACATCCATCCATCCATACAAGAAAATAAATACATACAAGCTTTTTAAGCATTAGGACACACCCGTATATTGCTCAAGCAATCGCGTGTGCTATATAGACATTGTCCTTGTCACTACAACACTGTATAATTTACTTGTTTTCTTGATCACTGGAGCCCGTTATATTAAATATGTACGATTTCCATCATATCGTAACTTGAGTCTATTTCTTATTATTATCTAAGTAAACGTATTAGTCTAAAAATGTGCATTATTAGATCTATGTGATGAATATCAAATTCATCCGAGTAAGGAAAGAATACAAGTGAGATATACCGCATAAGGCAAGGCCTAGTGGGTGGCATATTAGGTATACTTACCTAATTATAACGTTAAGTCATCATGTTAAAAATTTACATACACATGTATATATATGTGGGAGCCAGATGAGGATCAAGACGGCCGAGTATGGGATCTAGGGGTCGCAGGAGTAATCTCAGCGCCATTGTCTGAGAATAAAAATAAGAGAAGCAATATTCCGAGATCCGACGAGCCGCGAAACACATCCCCTTAATTCTCTACTGTATTTTAATCAGTATCATTATTTTTAATAAATAATCCAGTTCTATATTCGATGCTTGTGAGTGTCATGATCTGGAAACCGTTTCCCACAAATGGGGGCTCGTCCGGGATGGACTGAAACAACGAGTTACGACGCAATCCACGACACGAAGTACGACGCAAAATAAGACGCTGTTATCCACGAAGTGAACGGCTAATCATATTTGTTGCTGTTGCCTACGACGCTGACGACGAGACGACGTGCAGTTTTGTGAGCCCACGACGTGCCAATTTACGACGAGGAATCATAGGCTAGCAAAATTTGTTCTTAAGTTTCAGTGACAATTAGTGGTGCCGTGACGACGACGAGGGTCGGAATCTAAACGACGACAGAGGATTGTGGATGAGGTAAGAGATTAGCGACTCGTCAGAGAGAAACGACGGGAAGTGGTATTCAACGATATCACCTACAAATATCACCGGTTTGGTGAACGAGGTTAAACAGGTTTGATTGCAAGGTTATGAGGAAGCGACATTGACGGAAAACTACTTGATAGACGTTAGTAAACTAATAAGATGACTACACTCGGTGCAATAGAGAAAATAAATAAGAACATAAGTTATGCTCCGGTCAAAGCAATCAAAGTTTTACATAACCTCATTTTCGAGCATATACCAGACGACAGGAAGAATCGAAAGCGACTGCGAGAGTTCCTAGATTCGATTTTGACAAAAATTCCATTGAAGAGGAAGCTAAGAAGAAATTTATCGAAGAAACATTTTCCAAGGCTGATCTGTTGCGTGTTTCTGAGATTCATAATACCGAGATAGGGACAAAGGAGGTAATGATTAACACCATTTGTCATTACTTGAGAAAATTGGACGAACTTGCAACTAATATAGACGATGATGACGAAGAAGAAGACGAAGAGAGCGAATAGGAAGACCAGGACAGAGTGTATAGAGAACAACATAAGTTTTCATTGACGTTCCGCGACGTAGAGGGCACTATGAAAACATTTAACGGTAAGGATGGTCACCCAGTGAAGAAATGGATCGCAGATTTTGAGGAGACGTCAATCTTGATGGGATTGAGTGAGCTGCAAAAGTTTATTTTCGCTAAGAATTCACTCGATGGTTTAGCTAAGCTATTTATTCAAGGTGTGAAAGGACTGACGTCCTGGACTGCACTGAAGAACGCCATGAAAGAAGACTTTGACGTGGCGGCAAGTAGTGCAGAAATCCACAAGTTGTAAACCCAGCGACGAAAAAAGTGTGACGAATCTCTACAGGAGTACTTTCTTGTGATGAAGGAAATCACTAGTAGAGGTGATGTTGAGCAAGTTACTCTGTGTCAGTACGTGATTGATGGGATCGAAGACGATTCAGGGTAAAAACTACTTCTCTATGGAGCAAAAAAATTCTAAGGATTTCAAAGAGAAAATGAGAAGTTATGAGACGGCGGTGAAGTCTTTGCCAAAGAAAAGCACAGAGTACAATAACAGTAATTTTCAAGGAAGTGCCAAGAGTGCCAACGAGAAGGACGGAAAGTGCTGGGGCAGTACAAAGAAGAAAGAGACGAGAAGTGAAAATTGATGTTATAATTGCGGTGGATCTGGTCATAGTTCAAAGGAATGTGAGCACAAGGATAAAGGCATGAGATGTTTCAACTGCAACGAGTTTGGCCACATTTCATCAGAGTGCAAAAAAGAGAGGAAGAAAGATAAGAGGAATAATCAAAGGATCAATCTTATTGATGAAAAGAAAAGCTGCCTCAAGTTCAAAGAGTTTAGGTTGGGTCAGCAGAAACTTCAGGCACTTATCGACTGTGGCAGTCAATATAACATACTGCGACAAAACATCCATAAGACCGTGGGTTCCCCAGGATTGAAGAGCACGGATCTTGTTTTGAAAGGATTCGGTAATGGTTTTGTTGCTCCTCAAGGTTACTTCACAACAGTCGTTGAGGTAGACGAGCTGGAGTTCCAAACCAACGTCTATGTTGTTTCTGATGATACTATGGAGCGGGACATGGTGATTGGTAACGATCTATTGGATCAGGGCGAGGTCATCCTGAGCAAGCAAGGAGTTACCATCAAGAAACTAGAGGTCCCAATGATGTTGATCGGGGTACCCGACGAACAGGAATTGGATATCGAGAACTGCGTTGATGAGGAAAAAAGGGAACAGATCCAGGATTTGGTAGCGAGATATGTACCAAAGAAGACGAAATCTACTGATGTCCAGATGAATATCACATTGAAAGAAGAAAAACCTATATTTAGCAGGCCCAGGCGAATGGCACCGCTTGAGAACGAGTTTGTCGATGAGCAAGTCGAGGCGTGGCTGGAGGAAGATATCATAAAACCGAGTCAATCAGAATATACATGCCAAGTGGTGGTAGTCAAAGAGAAAATGGAAAAAAGCGACTTTGTACTGATTTTCGTCCAGCGAACTCAATCGTGGTTAGGGATCTATTTCCCATGCCAGTTATAGAGGATCTTCTGGACAAATTACAGGATAATACGGTGTTCTGTACCTTGGACTCAGGAACGGATTCTTTCACGTGGAAGTCGAAGAAGGAAGTAGACGATATTTGTCATTCGTAACGCGTTCTGGACAGTACCAGTACAAAAAAAAAGTCCCATTTGGATTTACCAACTCACCTGCAGTCTTCCAACGCCTTATTAAAGCTGTGCTCTGGGAGTTAATCCGAGAGAACATAGTGTTTACCTATATGGATGACTTAATCATCCCAGCGAAGGATGACGACGAGGCACTCCTACGATTGAGACGAGTGTTGGAATTAGCTGCAGAGTACGGGCTGGAAATCAACTTCGAGAAGTGCCAGTTTCTGAAGAGGAGGGTACAGTTCCTTGGATACACTGTTGAACGTGGACAGATTCTACCCGGCACTGAGAAGGTCCTTGTTGTACAAACCTTCCCGGAGCTAAAGACGATCGCTGCGCTGCAGAGCCCTCTCCGATTGGCTGTCTATTTTAGAAAATTTATCCCAAATTTCTCGATTGTAGTCAAACCACTGAGCGATCTGTTGAGAGGTAAGCCGGAGTTAACGTTTGGCGAGGAACAACGATGTGCATTTGTTGAGCTCAAACTTCTTCTCGCTTCGGAACCTGTGTTGAAGGTATACAATCAGAAATACGAGACGGAGCTGCACACTGACGCCAGCAAGAGTGGGTATGGCGCTGTGTTATTGCAAAAGTACCCAGAGGACAACAAGCTACATCCAGTCTCATACATGAGTAAAAAAAATCCTCTCGGCACGCCGGAAGGCGGAGGTAGATTTCACCGGGCAAACTAGGGGATAGGCTATAATAGGCAAAATATGCAGGTTTTCGTAGGAGGATCAGACCTCATTTATCGCGAGAAAGTATTTTACAATTGGAGGTTAATTAACTTTTTCCATCTTTCTATGCATTATTTAACATTTTAATGTCTTATGGGTATGGTAACCTTCTAGTCATTTGGGGTTCATTTTTATACTTGTGATCACACTGTCCTTATGCAAGGTTTGGAACTGATGTGTAACTATCTAACAGTCTGATACTTCTTCACGCAAAATTTTATCTCCCGCAGAGATGTTGGTTGGTTCCTCAGTTTAGGGGCTGCGACAACGTGGTCATGTAACCCCGTGTACATTGGGTGTGTGTAGAATCTGTCTGATAAACGGTGTTAATTGTGATGACTGTATTAGTCTGTAATTCAGGTAAGGTCTGCAGACAGTCAATTTTAAGTAGTAGTTCCTAATTTTGTACCAAATACTACCGTCAACGACACCTAGCTGTGAACTTGGCTGCTAGATGCCACCGCAACCAGCAACTTGCAACGAACGTTGTAACTTCCCCTCCGAAGGAAAGCATGCTGAGGGATTTTTAGCGCTCTTAGAAAATCCGGCGACTTTGGCCGGCCTTGAACCAGCTACCTTGGGCATAGAAGTTCAGCATGCTAACAGTTAGCCGCTTCCCTCATAGTCAGATGGAACAAGAAGTTCCGTGACGAACTAAAGAGCCTACTTTTCTTAATATGAAGATTCATGCCAATGATTAATCTACAGTATATGTACCTATCTAGAATAATGACGAAATTAAGTTGGTAATATCGAAATGTCTTAATTAGTTCGAAATACTAGGCATAATACTAGGTATAATGTAGCCTAATAGAGCAATACAGTTTGCAGCAATGGTGACTTAATATATTCTTAATTCCGTCTCTTAAGGTACAGAATACAAAATGTGGAAGTCCAAAGGACGTTACATTGAGTTAGGCATTGGATCTATTATTACACGTAAAAGCATGTTGGCAACATTGTCATGCGAGTGCTGGTCAGAAATAATCTGAAATATTATGATATCTTTTTGTGCCAATTTTGGATGAAATCCATTTGTTAGAATAGAAGTTAAATGTATTTTAAAATTTGAGCTATCATCAGGCATAGAATCATGCTGGCAACACTGGCTTAAATTAATTACTCCAAATTAATACGTGTGCAAAGTATAGAGCTGTTGGCCAGCATACTTTCTGATATATTGATATTAGGGTAAAAAATATAGACACCATTTATTAACAGTTGGCAGCCCTGATTGCTCTTAAGAATACTTACAGTCATATCTGTTATGTTACACATAGCACATACGGAATTTGATTGAAATCCAACTGACAGTATAGAAGTTACATGTATTTAGAAATTGGTCCTATCAGCAGGCTTAGAATCATGTTGGTAGAACTGACGTATATAAGTTACTCCAAATTAATGTAAAATGTCAGGTAATATACGTATGCATAGTTTAAAGCTGTCGGCTTGCATACTTTCTGATATATTGGTAGGGACCGGAAAAATTAGCATCTATTTATTTCAAAATTAGCATCTATTTTCTTCAAAATTAGCATCTATTTTCTTCAAAATTAGCATCTATTTACAAAGTTAAAAATCATCGCATTGTAATATTATTTTAACGACTTCATGGTTATGAAGTGCAGTTATAGTCCTCAAATAAAAGCATTGTCAACCGTCTGTCTGTAACCACTGTGTTGTAATGGGACAACACACGCTCGCTATCAACATTGTTCGTTGGGGTCCACAAAACAGTATTTACAAATATGCTGAACTCTGTCTGAACTGCAGTTAATGCAAGCATGATATCACATTTTTCACTTTCTTTCATCTGGGTTTGAATTGCATTTAGCCAACTGTGGCCGAAGACGCGGCGAACAATGTACAGCGTGCTAACACTCACGCTGCGCCGTATGCTTGCACGCGGCCGAGTTCTGATGCGACGCAATGCGTAAAGACGAAATCATTGAGATTCGAGAAGACTGAACTGCGTTTCCCTGCGATGTAACAGTAGGCCTACTTGCGCAACTGTTGTGGCGCGCTAATCGCTAATTCGAACGTATCTCAAGGCGGCGAATTTAGCCAACCGTGGCCGAAGACGCGGCGAACGATGCATAGCGTACTAACACTCACGCTGCGCCGTATGCTTGCACGCGGCCGAGTTCTGATGCGACGCAATGCGTAAAGACGAAATCATTGAGATTCGAGAAGACTGAACTGCGTTTCCCTGCGATGTAACAGTAGGCCTACTTGCGCAACTGTTGTGGCGCGCTAATCGCTAATTCGAACGTATATCAAGGCGGCGAATTTAGCCAACCGTGGCCGAAGACGCGGCGAACGATGCACAGCGTACTAACACTCACGCTGCGCCGTATGCTTGCACGCGGCCGAGCTCTGATGCGACGCAATGCGTAAAGACGAAATCATTGAGATTCGAGAAGACTGAACTGCGTTTCCCTGCGATGTAACAGTAGGCCTATTTGCGCAACTGTTGTGGCGCGCTAATCGCTAATTCGAACGTGTGTCAAGGTGGCGAATTTAGCCAACCGTGGCCGAAGACGCGGCGAACGATGTACAGCGTGCTAACACTCACGCAGCGCCGTATGCTTGCACGCGGCGCCTCGATCCTTAATCGGCTCGTATCGAAGTTCGGATCAACTCGTTGTTGCTCGCTCTTCCTGTTAGTATCGCTTCGGGTAAGTTCTTGGACAATGACGACTGTTGTGGCGCGCTAAATCGAACGTGTTTCTCCCTGAAGGTTATTACGGTCACTTATATGACGGTGTCAGTAATGAATGCGAGATATATGCGAGTACTTTTTCCCCCTGAAATTTCAATTAAAAACATGGGGTGCGAGATATACGCGGGGGCGAGATATACGCGAGCAAATACGGTATATCGATTAGAGCGGTTGAAAAAGATATGCGTCATATTTGCAGTATTTCTCATGATTTCGCCGAAATATGTGGTTTTCGCCACTAAAATAACAAATTTTCGCAGAATTCGCACCAAAATCGCATTTTTGTGCTAATTTCGCATTTTGGTCAAAATTCGCATTTTGTCGCATTTTGAATTTAGGTACCACAGTGCTTCAGAACACCTTAAAACTATTTAAAAAATGGTTTTAACACATATTACAAAAAATCGCATTTATCGCAAATGCGAATTTTTCCGGTCCCTATATATTGGTATTTGGATAAAAAATAGAGAGCAATTATTAACATTTGGCAGCCCTGGTGGCTCTTAAGAATACACTCAGTCATATCTGTTTATGTACACATATTACATACAATATTTGGTTGAAATCCAATTGATAGTGTAGAAGTTATATGCATTTAAAAATTGGACCTATCAGAAGGCTTAAAATTATTTTGGCGACACTGTCATGTATGGCCTCCTGGAAATTAAACTGAAATAGTATTATCTACATGTGTGCCATTTTTGGAATAGCTCCCATGTATATCTTCCAAGATATCCAACATGGAGCTCAAATTTCTAGTGCGTTTTTTTAGCAATTGGTAGCACTGACATCTTTTTCAAATATGGCCCTGAGATATTCCGGTATACATCTTTACTCATACTAAATTTGGTTTCGATTGCTGCAGCCGTTTAGGAGTTGATAGGGGGTGGGGGCACACACACACACAGCCAGCCAAACAGACAGAAGGACAGACAGACAGACACATTTTCCCCGATCGATCTCATAAGTCTACTTTTTCCTCAGTTTTGCAAAGTGTGAAAAATAGGCTAAAAATGAATGTGATCTCGTCAATGGCGTTGTCTTGGCAACCTCTGATAGCTATCCCTCATCAATTTAGAAGCGTTGTCATGGTAACCTCTGATGGCACTTGGCATTTTCTTTAATTCCGAAATTAATTTTCTCATCCCTTGGCGTAATGGTGGGTCATATCAAAAATTCTTTCAGACAAAAGTTTTAGGTAATTATTAGGGGAATATTTTCCATTTTTTACGGTTTTGATATTGTGCCGATTAAGAGAGATATGATTAGTGTTTCCCGAAAAACCCACTTTTTTCCACCCCTTTGGTCAATGGTTGGTGCTATCAAAAAACTTATTTGACATAAATTTTTGGCACTTATCTGACACATATTATGAACTTTGAATGGATTCGATATTTCACGTATTAAAAGAGTTATAGCGAAATTTCAGTTTTTCGAAAAAAGACGCCCATTTTCACCCCCTTCGACCGATTTTGCCCATTAACGAACTCGACCGAGAATTTATAGGGATACATATTATGTAAAACATTCAAACTGATTGGGGCAAAATTACAGCAGTTATCGTGTCCAGAAGAAACTGATATATATATATATATATATATAGATACATATATACATAAATTATATATAAACTTTTGAACTGACGGTGGTTTTGGGGTCTGGGGGATGTGAAACGCGAAGATATGTCGAAATTTTCCGGAAGTTGAAACATGGTACCCATTGCAATAGTTAGCTTTCTAATGAAATCTACCTAAAAGACGACGATACAGGAAGAAATATACAGCAGCATCGAGCTAGAGATCTTTGCTGTGGTGAATGCATTTAAAAGGTATAGGGTGTACTTGCTTGGAATTCCGTTCAAGATCGTGACTGACTGTATGGCATTCCAAAAGACAATGCAATAAAGGGACCTGGTCCCACGAGTAGCTAGATGGGCTATGGCCTTGGAGGAGTTTGACTATAACATCGAAGACCGAACTGCAACCAGGATGAAACATGTCGACGCCCTGAGACGATGTCCAGCAGTGATGCTTGGATTCCCTGATGGCCTTGCAGCGAGGATCAAAATCGCCCAGTGAAAGGACGAGGGATTGACAGCGATAAAAGCGACACTGGAGAAAGGGCCTTACGAAAACTTCATCGTCAGAGATGGACTTTTGTAAAAATTTGTTGACGGGCGAGAGACGTTGGTGGTCCCGCGGGCAATGCACCATGAAATCATCAGAGCTGCACATGAAAAGGGACACTACGCTGTTAAAAGGACTGAATAAGACGTGAAGCAGGAATATTATATTCCAGACTTGGCCAACAAGGTGAAACGAGTCATAGCCAACTGTGTGAAGTGTCTGGTGGTTAACAGGAAGACAGGCAAGAAAGAAGGTTGGTTACATCCACTGTTCAAGGAAAGTGTGCCCTTGCACACCTACCACATGGATCACATTGGACCACTTAAGTCTACACACAAGGGATATGAACACATGATAGACGCCTTCATGAAGTTCACCTGGCTGTATCCTGTGAAAACTACGAAATCAGCCGAGACGATTGAAAAGATGGAGTTTCAGAGGACGAACTTGGAACCCCAGTTCAAGTAATCACCGACAGGGGGCCATCGTTCACTTCCAATGAGTTCCAGGACTACTGCAAATCGCAGGGTATCAAGCACGTCTTGATCACAGCTGAACTGCCAAGAGCCAATGGTCAAATCTAGAGAGTCAACTCAACTGTGATCCAGATCATCGCAAACTTAGCTTTGACGATCCGACGAAATGGTACAAGGTTGTACCATCCGTCCAACGAGCTATCAACTCTACGTTCCAGAGGAGCATCGGAATGTCACCTTTCGAGCTGCTGACAGGAGTCAGAATGCACAACCAAACTTATCTACGTATAGTGCAACTCATCGATGAGGAGCTGATCGATTCTTTTAACGAAAAATGTGATCAGATGAGAGAAGATGCAAAAAAGCAGATAGAAAAGGTACAATCTGGAAATCGTGCTGAATTCAACCGTTGACGTAAGGAGCCTAAGAAGTATCAGGTCGACGACCTGGTTGCCATCAAACGCACTCACATCGGTCCACATCTGAAACTAAAAACCAAAAGTCTAGGACCTTATCGAGTGACTCGAGTTAAACTCAACGACACATATGACGTTAGCAGAGAAGGAGACCATGCTGGACCAAGAATCGCATCGTCCTGTGCGGAGTTCATGAGGCCCTGGCCGGGCGGATCTTCTTCATCCGGGTCGGATGAGAAACAGGACGGCCGAATGTGGGAGTCTGATGAGGATCAAGACGGCCGAGAATGGGATCTAGGGGGCGCAGGAGTAATCTCAGCGCCATTGTCTGAGAATAAAAATAAGAGAAGCAATATTCCGAGTTCCGACGAGCCACGAAACACATCCCCTTAAGTCTCTACTGTATTTTAATCAGTTTCATTGTTTTTAATAAATAATTCAGTTCTATAGTCGATGCTTGTGACTGTCATGATCTGGAAACCGTTTCCCACGTATTAAAATAAGAGTTGTGAAATATCTAAGTAGCAACGGTAATGCTAATTTATAGATTAAACTACTATAATATATCTTTAATGGCATTTTTAACCTACTTTCGATTTTTGCAAAAAATGAAAGTAGACTTATGAGATCTACACAGGGCCAAAAAAAAAAGTGTGTCTGTCTGTGTGTGAGTCTGTATGTGTGTGTGTGTGTGTTAGTTTGTGTACTCGGAATGTCTGCGCCCCCCCCCCCCCCCTATCAATTCAAACACGGTTGAACCGAATTGAATGAAATTTGGTACAGAGATAGAATTAGCAAACGGCACCTCAGTGCCATGTTTCATATCGCCGCCATCTTGACGGAAACATAATGGCGGCCCCCCAAATGTTCAAAGCTTAAATGAAATTACGACTAACCTAATCATCCGATCTCTACCAAATTTTTCTACAACATATATTTATATGGCGAATGTCTTTTGACTAAACTACAAGGTCATCAGCCCAATAGTTTGCAGATGGTGGCCATGTATGTGTGCAAATCGATTCCCCATATCTATTCAAACACGGTGAAACCGAATTGAACAAAATTTGGCACAGAGGTAGCACTAGCAAAGGGCACTCCAATGTTATGTTTTATATCGCCGCCATCATGAAAAAACGTAATGGCGGTCACCCAAATGTTAAAAGCTTGAATCAAATTACGACCAAACTAATCATCTGATCTCTACCAAATTTTGCAACATTATACCTTTATGTATAAAGAATCTTTTGACCAAACTGCAAGGTCATCAGCCCAACAATTTGCGAATGGCGGCCATGTATGTGTGCAAATCGATTCCCCTATCTTTTCAAACACGGTGAAACTGAATTGAACGAAATTTCTTACAAAGGTATCACTAGCAAAAGGCACCTCAGTGTCATGTTTTATATCGCCGCCATCTTGACGGAAACGGAATGGCGGCCATCCAAAAGTTAAAAGCTTAAATCAAATTACGACCAACCTAATCATCTGATCTCTACCAAATTTTGCAACATTATACCTTTATGTATGAAGCATATTTTGACTGAACTAAAAGGTCATCAGCCCAATAGTTTCCAGATAGTGGCCATGTATGTGTGCAAATCGATTTCCCATATCAATTCAAACACGGTGAAACCGAATTGAATGAAATGTTTTACAGAGGTAGCACTAAAAAAGGGCACCTCATATTCATGTTTAATATCCGTATAGCACGTTGTATTTCAACAATCTACTACAACCAACATTCAATTATACTCCTTGAAAAGGACAAAGTGTTATAACAATACCCATGCATTTAGGGGAAAGAAGGCTATATGTTCTTTACTGAACATCTTGTTATTCTCTCGAACAAATATCTTTGCATTTCGTATAAACTTTGTAGATTTATGCAACTGCTCTTTTATAGCTTTAGGAAGGATATTGTAAAATTTAGGAATAACGTATTGAAAATTACGCTTAGCCATAGTTAGATTTGGTTTGAAGAGAACAGACAAATTTTCAGTTCTTCCTCTTGTTTGGTAGGTGTGGGTCATATTTATAATTGAATTTTTATTATTATAGATATACAGTATTTATACACTTCAGTCACGTAAAGTTGTCCTATATTCATGACGTTTGCTTCCGCATACAATTCATTAGTAGGATATAAACTTTCCTTTATATACATGATACGCAACACCAAGTTTTGCATTACTTGAACTTTTCTTACAGTAGTTTGATAAACTCCTCCCCATGCAATTATTCCAAACGTGAGAGTAGACTAATAATAATAATAATATCGTATGGCCTCGGGTGCCTGGTGCCAGCTTTGTAATTTGACACCTAGAGGGTAGCTTGCATGTCGAATTTCGTTGTTCCTTGAATCACTATGAAAGTCAAGTAGGTTAGATAATAGATATCTAAGCTCCTTGAACATTATAGCGCTTTCTAGTAGAGAAATTAGGAACTTTGTGTTGGCGGAAACTCCAGAGATTAATTTTGCCATTATGAACTCGGCCTACTGAATTCAAATGGGTTCTTTGATATGCCAACATTGTATGACATGCGTATCGTATTTTTGCCGCCTTTCAAAAATCACTCCCCACGGCCAGGGGCGAACCTGCAATCTTGGAGTTAGTAGACCGACACGCTATCCACTCACCCACCGTGGCAAGCTGAGAGTAGACTGAATAAGTGCAAAATAGATATCTCTCAGTAGTTTAATTTTGCCAATGTGTTTCAGACAATGAAATACATAAACTGTCCTCCTTATTTTCTTCGTGATGAAATTAATGTGCGATCTCCACTTCCTGTCTTCATCAAAATAAATTCCTAAAGTCTGTTCGCCGAGTCGAGATAGTCGAAGCAAACACAGTTGTACACGTGATTCCAGGGCTGCCCGCAAGGGGTGCATAGAACTGTGCCTGTTGAACGTATGCCCACTTCAGAGCTGTGTATAGCCTACATGTGAAGCGGGCTGACTTATCGGTTACATGCTACAGCGCGGTGTATTTATTTTTCGTTTATGTATTTATTTAATTAATTAATCAATTCTTAACTGCTTACGGCAGGCAACAGTGTACAGTGCAGCACAGCACTAAGTGCAGCAAATCTTGTCTTTTCTAGGGCTACGGTATGACTAATGATCACGGAGCTTCTTGGCTACCCCTGTCCGACAAAGCCGATCACGTGAACTGGGCTCGTTTCCCTGTCCAGGCAGTCAAGTGACCACGTGCAAGTATTTACGCGCACTATCTCTACTCGGCGAACAGATTTTACGTATTTTATATTTTGTGTGCGGTTGATTTTTATGCAGTTGCAGCTTGTATTACAGTTTTCCCAATGTACTATAAGCTTGCTGATTGGTTTTTAGTGTGAAAATAATACATTTTGATTCATTTAGATTCAGAAACAATTCATTATTATCCAGCAATAATTTAATCCCTTTTAAAGCTTCGGTTGCATCTTGCCTAACCATTTCCCACATTTTCCCTTCAACAAATATAGCGGTGTCATCTGAATAAGTGATAATGGAACAAATTCTTAAATTGTATATTGATTATTCTATGTCATTTATGTGGGAAACGGTTTCCAGATCATGACACTCACAAGCATCGAATATAGGACTGAATTATTTATTTAAACAAAGAAACTTGTTAGAATACAATACTTAGAATTAAGGGAATGTAGTTCGCGGCTCATCGGAACTCGGAATATTGCTTCTCTTCTATTTATTCTCAAACAATGGCGCTGAGATTACTCCTGCGCCCCCTAGATCCCATTCTCGGCCGTCTTGATCCTCATCCGGCTCCCACATTCGGCCGTCCTGTTTCTCATCCGACCCGGATAAAGATGATCCGCCTGGCCAGGACTTCATGAACTCCGCACAGGACGATGTGATTCTTGGTCCAGCATGGTCTCCTTCTCTGCTAACGTCATATGTGTCGTAGAGTTTAACTCGAGTCACTCGATAAGGTCCTAGACTTTTGGTTTTTAGTTTCAGATGTGGACCGATGTGAGTGCGTTTGATGGCAACCAGGTCGTTGACCTGATACTTCTTAGGCTCCTTACGTCGTCGGTTGAATTCGGCACGATTTTCAGATTGTACATTTTCTATTTGATTTTTTGCATCTTCACTCATCTGATCATGTTTTTCGTTGAACGAATCGATCAGCTCTTCTTCGATGAGTAGAGTTGATAGCTCGTTGGACGGATGGTACAACGTTGCACCATTTCGTCGGATCGTCAATGCTAAGTTTAGCGATGATCTTGGTCACAGTTGAGTTGACTCTCTCGATTTGACCATTGGCTCTTGGCAGTCCAGCTGTGATCAAGACGTGCTTGATACCATGCGATTTGCAGTAGTCCTGGAACTCATGGAGGTGAACGATGGCTCCCTGTCGGTGATCACTTGAACTGGGTTTCCAAAGTTCGTCCTCTGAAACTCCATCTTTTCAATCGTCTCGGCCGATTTGGTAGTTTTCACAGGATACAGTTGAAACGGTCTTGCTTTGCTCCACGTTGAGCGTACAAATGATACGTTTTTGACTGTTCCATAATGTTGGGTGACAAATGTAACTGTGTAACAGTTTGACTGGTGCTTCCTTGCACTTTGAAATATTTACTCTGCCTAAGATATGTTGTTTTAATGGGCGCCAAGACCTCAACGCTATGTTGAAATCTAAATTTGTATTTAACAACACCTAGCTCTGGTAGAACACCTCCAAGAATCTTTACTCTCAGATCGTGGTATGATTGGATCATTAACCCATCAAACAATTGTATCAGGAGAAGGAATTGGTCTATATCTAATGCTACCTACTGAAAGCAAATATTGCATGGTTAAAAAAATGAATTTATTATATATAAAACGTATTGCAAAATTAATAATAATAATAATAAGTTTAAAATTTATATTGGAGCGTTACGATTTGAATATTACCGCTAGAAAATTACGTGAAAACGGAGTCTGATAAATTATTGATTTTTACTCTTATTCCCAAGCTATGAAGTTACTGAAATACTGAATTTAAAACAAAGATAAACGAGAGATTGCGTACTTCTGCGTCATTCGCGCTTACCACTGGAAATTGCCGAAGCATTTCCCTCGTACTGGATGATGAAGAGACCTTCCCACTGTCTACTGGACGTCGTCATCTTCTTCGTTAGTTGATGATATACTGGTAGATATGATTACATTATGGTCCGAACATCGGAGCCAAACACTCGTACAACCACACTGGTTACGTTTTACAAAGATAGTCCCTTACTCCACGGCGCGCCAAACGATATATGCCCTCGTCGTCCCCCACTCCGGTCCCGACTTCCACCTTACGTGGTCTCCACTGATTGGCTGTGCCACCCTGCTACTCCCCTCCTTAGGCTCAATACACACGGCGCGCGGATGATGTCGTTTGCCGTTCCAGACTATTTCACCTTTTCTTGACGCTGCAACCCAGGCTTGCGACATATATCTTGACAAGACTAAGCCTGTATCTGAATTCCCAATGAGTCATCTCTCTCATAATACCCTAACTGACAAAACTCCGTAAAATTCCGTAATCATATAATTTTCTCTGATAATGTTGTTCGTAATAATTTGCTTGATAGTGTTTTCTAAGACATAGAAAACCTATCTGTATACTTATAATTTTATAAAATGCTCCGAAAAAATACCTTAATAATAATAATAATAAATTAACATGAAAAATTCTCTTGGCTGAACAATTTGCCGCGTAAATAAATATAGAATGGCTTCCTACTGACTTATGCCAGTGGCGTAAAATCCCTCGAAAAACACGTTACATATTCTCCTCGGATCATCGGATGATTTGCCGTGACGACGGTCCATTATCCGATTATCCCAGACACGTTAATAAACCCCATCCAAAATACATATTACATAAATGAAATCACCCTAAATTACATATATATACACTCATAATTTTTCTTTACGCACTTTGCGTCAAAGTTTGTTGTCACTATAGATTGCACTTTGCAACCAGTCCAATGTTTTTCATATAGAACAATGTTCCACGGATATTTCCGCCTCTCAAATTTCTCTATGTTGGAAAAATCGACATAAATAATGTGTGAGCACTATGTATATAAGATGTCACATCACACGCATCAATGTTGTTCTGATATATGTATATCACCATAGAACTTCCTAATTTCACTGGAGGTTCCTTCCTTATGGTGAAATTTAATCTCATTTATCACTGAGCACACGATCACACTATTGTGGCAGCGCATCGTGACCATAACACTTAATCTCTCTTTATAAAAGACGAAATTAATATTGACTTCTGAAAAAAAAACAGTAAATGCGCATTACATATAACACCAAATATTTCTGTGCCGTAATCGCCCTGTCTTCTTAAGTTCCCGTAGACCATATTCTACTTAATACTAGTTCTCAACACAGACCAGTTCTCCTCACACAAATAATACCATTGTACAAATTACCTTAAATTACACACTTACAAATCTTACATGGCGAGGCCGTAAACAGAAATCACGTGTGCTGTTATGTATGAGTTTCATGAAGGACTGTCTCGCCTTCTGATGGCCCATATTTTGTCTCGTGGACGCCTTAAGCAAAAATACCATGTACAAGCGCTCACCCATCTCTAGGAGACAAATGGGAATTCACCAGCGCTACCAAATTCTGACCTTGGTGTATCGAGACATTTTAGTGCTCAAGAGCATCCGACAATCCCGTCATATTTCCCTGTACCTTAAAAACTCTCAATTACTTACATACTACCCCCCTGTGTGACTTCTGATATGCCTGCCTGGAAGACCAGATCTTCCACGCACCAAATACCACACTTACTCATTTGATAGGCTGGCTCGCCAGCTAAACACACTTACTTTATGACACATACTTTCGTAGACTATGTATATTATACGTCCCGTATAATCTGTTTCCCTTACTATCCTCCAGCACATATGCTGTTTTGCCAATACGTTTGGAGACTATAAATGTTACTGCGTCACCTGCTTCCAACCTTGCCAGTGGCTCCCTTAAATGAACGTCATCACGTTACTCTACCTACCTATTTCTCAGTGTCTGTAACGATGCCCTGTTTCTACTGTCCACACATGCTAACCCTAATTTCCTCTTGTGTCACACCTCTACTCGACACTCTATGACCTAAAAATGTCACTTCTGACTGACAGAATGACGACTTAGACAGCTTCAAAGTGAACCCTGCCTGATCTAACTTCTGAAAAACTATATCTAAATGACGTAGATGCTTCTCAAAACTGCGTGAACTAATTACCATATCATCTATGTAAATAGTTACAAACTCTCCTGTGTCATCCCCTAATGCGATGTTTAAAGCCCTAATTAAAGCTGCTGAACTACTCTTTAACCCTTAAGGTACCCTGCATAATTGATAACGGTTATATTTATGTCTAAAAGCTGTAAATGGTCTATCTTCGTATATAAGTGGCACTTGCCAAAAACTGGAACTCAAATCTACACAAGTGAAATACTTCTTCCCCTCAAATGTTTGCATTAATTCCTCTATTGACATAGATTTCAGCTGATCTGAACTAATTCTACTGTTAACCAAACGAGCGTCTAAACAAATACGAACTGTGCCGTCGGTCTTGGGTACCGTGATCAAAGAATTAACATATGGACTGTTAGAGTGCTCAATAATCCCATCTTCAAGCATCTGATTAATTTGTGCCTCAACTGCACTCTGATAAGTGAAAGGTACAGGATATCTATGTCCTGTGAATACTGACCTATCAATAACGTTCAATGAATGTGTATAGCAATGGGCCATACCAATGCGATCCTCAAAAACTCTCCTATTACACAATAACACATCATAGAGCCGTACACATTGTTCCACCTCTATATTTCCCTGAAATGCAGCATCACGTAACGAGTCCTCTAGACTTCCGTTCGTAATCACACTGCCCACAAAACATGGAGAACCCCGCTCTACGGCTGGCGATATCTCATTTAAAGTACAAATCACACCTACAACACTACTTCTCTGAATATGGTCATTGAACGCTATTTCTACTTCAGAATCTCCCCATTTAAAATTTCAAACTCCCTACATCATAACATAAGTTACCAGACACCCTACTTGGCCACTCTGAACCCAAGATAACACTGAATACTAAATTTGAAATTACAAGGCAAATCTGCTTCTCTACATGATTATTAATTTTAATGTCTACTAAAACTTGCTTAGAAATTACTTTAGACCTCTTCCCAACAGCTGTGATAACAAAAGTGCTTTTAATTGGCATCTCCTCAAAATTTACTCCAGTTCCTTTCATTTTATCATAAAATGCACTACTTATGCAACTCTTCATACAACCACTATCAATTAAAACATCTGTGTACGCCTCGGACACGTTAAATTTAACTATGGGGCTCTTACTAACCACTTCCTGAATAATACCTTCATCATTTAGTTCATGTAATAATTCATTTCTTACATTTAGGTCATAGTGTTCCTGTATAATTGTATGGACAGGGCATGTTACAGACTGAGATTCTGACCTTACTTCGCAGCCTGGTTCGCGTTTAAAGAACCGCTACAGCTGGCTGTAGTACTACTAACTACTGCACTGGTCTGGTTGTTCTGGGCTGTGTTGTCATTGTTTGGCTGTATATTACTACCACTAGGCTGTCCTCTTCCTTGACCCCTATTCTGGTTGTAATTATTGTCATAATTTCTCCCTTGATTTCCCCTGAAATCATTATTTCTCCCTTGATTTCCCCTGTAATCATTGTTTCTCCCTTGATTTCCCCTGAAATCATTGTACCTCCCTTGATACTGATTACCATAGCCATTTCCTCTGTTCTGATTTAGCTGATTATTATTATTATTATTTCTATTTTGAGCGTTGGCCCCTTCGCCACCGTTCCCTTGAACTTCCTGATGCCTGGCTTCATTAGGCCTATTATTATTATTATTACCCTGGTTCCGATTGAAACTGTCCTCATAACCCCCTCTCCCTAGTGCATCAAATGTGCTTAAAAAAATTTCTACTTGTGATATTGTCTTTACATTCTGGATACAAGCAGCCTCCTTGATCCTATAGGGAAAGTGCCTAAGTAGCAACCTTACCACATCACTTTCCTCCTTCAAGCCATCCAGATATTTACACACTAATACCTGCCCTAAAAAGTATTCGGTCATGGTGGAGCTTCCTTTAGGGTTATATTTACCACACACTACTCCCTCACGATGCTGCGACTGAATAACCTCATTCCAGAACTTTTCACAGAATTTCATTTTAAAATCTTTAATATCAGTAAACTTGTATCTGTAGACAGCAAACCAATTCCTCGTTTCCTCCACAAACACTTGTTCTAAAATTTCAACTACCTGGCACCACTCAATACTACCATTTTCCAACCTCTCCCCGAATTTATTTTCTATTCATGAACTCCATTGGGCACCCCTGTCGATTGCTGAACTTACCCAGTTCTACCTCCCTGTGTGTGCTATTCACAAAAACTGGCCTATTCTGACTATTTTCTTGCCTGATCCTAGCTTTTAATTTTAATTCTAATTCTGCGATTTTCTCCTCAGCCTTCCTCTCAATACTGTTTACTGTTAATTTAATGTTTCCTTCTGATTCTTCTACTTTATCATATAGCTTTGCTTGTTTCTCCTCAATCTTGCTAATGCTCTCTCTATTACTCTCTCTTAAATCATTTACTTCTGCAACTATTTGCGAGTGGACTTTCTCAATTCTTCCCCCCAGCTGTTCTTTAACCTCTTTAGTTGCTACCTGAATTTTGTCAATTTCTCCCCCCCAATTGCTTTTTAACCTGCTGTGTTTCCAGTTGCACTAGTTCTTTTAAATTTTCAGCCTGTGTACTGATTCTAATTTCTAACTCCTCCTGTACTTTTCCTAATTTTCTGTCTACATCTGCAATAATCTCTTTATCCTTCTCTTCCATCACCCCCTTGATCTCACCTCGAATCAGTTCGAATTTATCACTAATTTCCCTACTGTTTTGTTCTAATTTAGCATTTAAAGTTTCAGTACTCTCTCTATTTTCCCTACTATTTTGTTCTAATTCAGCATTTAAAGTTTCATTACTCTCTCTATTTTCCCTACTATTTTGTTTTAATTTGGCGTTTAAGGCATCTGTACTTTCTTTATTTTCCCTACTGTTTTGTTCAAGTTTAGCATTTAAACTATCGCTCAATTCCCTATTACTCTCTTTATTTTCCCTACTATTTTGTTCGAGTTTCGCATTATTTTGTTCCAGTTTAGCATTTAAAGCATCACTACTAACTTTGTTCTGATACATAAACTCGAGAAGAAAGTTTTTAATTCTGGTTGGACGCCTACACTCCCTGTTTCAGTATCGGGATTTACCTCCGCTACCCCGGTACTACCATCACTCGACATACTGCTCGTATCATCACTCTCCAGTTGATGACCACTACGTAACCTCATCTGTCTTTCTTTCTCATCCCCCATAATGATATACACTGATACAGACAAATAACCCCCAAAATACAGGCACAGAAATATATACCCTTCTCCTTCCACAAATGTTATTAGGTTTTCATCCCCAAGTTGTCGGTGACAAATGAAACGTGTTTGCTTTGCTCCTCGTTGAGCGTACAAATGATACGTTTTTGACTGTTCCTTAATGTTGGGTGACAAATGTAACTGTGTAACAGTTTGACTGGTGCTTCCTTGCACTTTGAAATATTTGCTCTGCCTAAGATATGTTGTTTTAATGGGCGCCAAGACCTCAACGCTATGTTGAAATCTTAATTTGTATTTAACAACACCTAGCTCTGGTAGAACACCTCCAAGAATCTTTACTCTCAGATCGTGGTATGATTGGATCATTAACCCAACAAACAATTGTATCAGGAGAAGAAATTGGTCTATATCTAATGCTACCTACTGAAAGCAAAGATTGCATGGTTAAAAAAATGAATTTATTATATAAAACAAGTATTGTAAAATTAATAATAATAAAAAGTTTAAACACTCGTACAACCACACTGGTTAAGTTTTACAAAGATAGTCCCTTACTCCACGGCGCGCCAAACGATATATGCCCTCGTCGGCCCCCACTCCGGTCCCGACTTCCACCTTACGTGGTCTCCACTGATTTGCTGTGCCACCCCGCTACTCCCCTCCTTAGGCTCAATACACACGGCGCGCGGATGATGTCGTTTGCCGTTCCAGACTATTTCACCTTTTCTTGACGCTGCAACCCAGGCTTGCGACATACTTCTTGACAAGACTAAGCCTGTATCTGAATTCCCAATGAGTCATCTCTCTCATAATACCCTAACTGACAAAACTCCGTAAAATTCCGTAATCATATAATTTTCTCTGATAATGTTGTTCGTAATTATTTGCTTGATAGTGTTTTCTAAGACATAGAAAACGAGGGAAAAGGCAGTTGAAATAACGTGGTCCATAGACGACCGAAACGATTTAAAAAAAAAAAATGAATAATAATAATAATAAATTAACATGAAAAATTCTCTTGGCTGAAAAATTTGCCGCGTAAATAAATATAGAATGGCTTCCTACTGACTTATGCCAGTGGCGCAAAATCCCTCGAAAAACACGTTACACAGTCAGGTGAACTTCGTGAAGGTGTCTATCACACAGAAGATGTGTTCATATCCCCTGTGTGTAGACTTAAGTGGGCCAATGTGATCCATGTGGTAGGTGTGCAAGGGCACACTCTCCTTGAACAGTGGATGTAACCAACCTTCTTTCTTGCCTGCCTTCCTGTTAACCACCAGACACTTCACACAGTTGGCTATGACTCGTTTCACCTTGTTGGCCAAGTCTGGAATATAATATTCCTGCTTCACGTCTTCTTCAGTCCTTTTAACAGCGTAGTGTCCCTTCTCATGTGCAGCTCTGATGATTTCATGGTGCATTGCCCACGGGACCACCAGCGTCTCTCGCCCGTCAACAAATTTTTACAAAAGTCCATCTCTGACGATGAAGTTTTCGTAAGGCCCTTTCTCCAGTGTCGCTTTTATCGCTGTCAATCCCTCGTCTTTTCTCTGGGCGATTTTGATCCTCGCTGCAAGGCCATAAGGGAATCCAAACATCACTGCTGGACATCGGCTCAGGGCGTCGACATGTTTCACCCTGGTTGCAGTTCGGTGTTAGATGGTATAGTCAAACTCCTCCAAGGCCATAGCCCATCTAACTACTCGTGGGACCAGGTCCATTTTGTGCATTGCCTTTTGGAATGCCATACAATCAGTCACGATCTTGAACAGAATTACAAGCAAGTACACACTATACTTTTTTAATGCATTTACCACAGCTAAGACTTCGAGCTCGTAACTGCTGTATTTTACTTCCTGTATCGTCGTCTTTTTACTCATGTATGAGACTGGATGTAGCTTGTTGTCCTCTGGGTACTTTTGCAACAACACAGCGCCATACCCACTCTTGCTGGCGTCAGTGTGCAGCTCCGTCTCGTATTTCGGATTGTATATCTTCCACACAGATTCTGAAGCGAGAAGACGTTTGAGCTCAACAAATGCACATCGTTCTTCCTCGCCGAACCTGAACTCCGGCTTACCTCTGAACAGATCGCTCAGTTGTTTGGCTACAATCGAGAAATTTGGGATAAATTTTCTAAAATAGCCAGCCAATACGAAAAAGTTCTGCAGCGCAGCGATCGTTTTTGGCTCCGGGAAGTTTTGTACAGCAAGGACCTTTTCAGTAGCGGGTTGAATCTGTCCACGTTGAATAGTCTATCCAAGGAACTGTACCCTCCTCTTCAGAAACTGGCACTTCTCGAAGTTGATTTCCAGCCCGTACTCTGCAGCTAATTCCAACACTCGTCTCAATCGTAGGAGTACCTCGTCGTCATACTTCGCTGGGATGATTAAGTCATCCATATAGGTAAACACTATGTTCTCTCGGATAAACTCCCAGAGCACAGCTTTAATAAAGCGATGGAAGACAGCAGGTGAGTTGGTAAATCAAAATAGGACTTTTTTGTACTGGTACTGTCCAGAACGCGTTACGAATGACAAATATCGTCTACTTCCTTCTTCGACTTCCACGTGAAAGAATCCGTTCCTGAGATCCAAGGTGCAGAACACAGTAGCATCTTTTAACTTGTCCAGAAGATCCTCTATAACTGGCATGGGAAATTGATCCCTAACCACGATTGAGTTCACTGGACGAAAATCAGTACAAAGTCGCTTTTTTCCATTTTTCTTTTTGACTACCACCACTTGGCATGTATATTCTGATTGACTCGGTTCTATGATATCTTCCTCCAGCCACGCCTCGACTTGCTCATCGACAAACTCGTTCTCAAGCGGTGCCATTCGCCTGGGCCTGCTAAATATAGGTTTTTCTTCTTTCAATGTGATATTCATCTGGACATCAGTAGATTTCGTCTTCTTTGGTACATATCTCGCTACCAAATCCTGGATCTGTTCCCTTTTTTCCTCATCAACGCAGTTCTCGATATCCAATTCCTGTTCGTCGGGTACCCCGATCAACATCATTGGGACCTCTAGTTTCTTGATGGTAACTCCTTGCTTGCTCAGGATGACCTCGCCCTGATCCAATAGATCGTTACCAATCACCATGTCCCATCCGTAGTATCATCAGAAACAACATAGACGTTGGTTTGGAACTCCAGCTCGTCTACCTCAACGACTGTTGTGAAGTAACCTTGAGGAGCAACAAAACCATTACCGAATCCTTTCAAAATAAGATCCGTGCTCTTCAATCCTGGGGAACCCATGGTCTTATGGATGTTTTGTCGCAGTAATTTATAAGGACTGCCACAGTCGATAAGTGCCTGAAGTTTCTGCTGACCCAAACTAACCTCTTTGAACTTGAGGCAGCTTTTCTTTTCATCATAAGATTGATACCTTTATTATTCTCTTATCGTTCTTCCTCTCTTTTTTGCACTCGGATGAAATGTGGCCAAACTCGTTGCAGTTGAAACATCTCTTGCCTTTATCGTTGTGCTCACATTCCTTTGAACTATGACCAGATCACCGCAATTATAACATCTATCTCCACTACTCGCCTCTTTCTTCTTTGTACTGCCCCAGCACTTTCCGTTCTTCTAGTTGACACTCTCGGCACATCCTTGAAAATTACTGTTATTATACTTTGTGCTTTTCTTTGGCAAAGACCACCGCCATCTCATAACTTCTCATTTTTTCCTTGAAATCCTTTGAATTTTTTGCTCCATAGAGAAGAAATGTTGATCCTGAATCGTCTTCGATCCCATCAATCACGTACTGACACAGAGAAACTTGCTCAACATCACCTCTACTAGCGATTTCCTTCATCATAAGAAAGTACTACTGTAGAGATTCGTCGCGCTTTTTTCGTCGCTGGGTTAACAACTTCTGGATTTCAGCACTGCTTGCCACCACGTCAAAGTCCTCATTCAAGGCCTTCTTCGGTGCAGTCCAGGACGTCAGTCCTTTCTCACCTTGAATAAATAGCTTAGCTAAACCATCGAGTGATTTCTTAGCAAAAATAAACTTTTGCAGCTCACTCCATCCCATCAAGATTGACGTCTCCTCAAAATCTGCGATCCATTTCTTCACTGGGTAGCCATCCTTACCGTTAAATGTTTTCATAGCGCCCTCTATGTCGCGGAACGACAATGAAAACTTATGTTGTTCTCTATACCTTCTGTGCTGGTCTTCCTCTTCGCTCTTTTCGTCTTTTTCGTCTTCTTCATCTTCGTCATCATCGTCTATAATAATTGCGAGTTCGTCCAATTTTCTCAAGTAATAACAAATGGTGTTAATCATTACCTGCTTTGTCCCAATCTCGGTATTAAGAATCTCAGAAACACGCAACAGATCAGCCTTGGAAAATGTTTCTAAGATAAATTTCTTCTTAGCTTCCACTTCAATGGAATATTCGTCAAAATCGAATCCAGGAAACTCTCGCAGTCGCTTTCGATTCTTCCTGTCGTCTGGTATATGCTCGAAAATTAGGTTATGTAAAACTTTGATTGCTTTGACCGGAGCATCACTTATGTTCTTATTTATTTTCTCTATTGCACCGAGTGTAGTCATCTTATTTGTTTACTCACGTCTGTCAAGTAGTTTTCCGTCAATGTCGCTTCCTCATAACCTTGCAATCAAACCTGTTTAACCTCGTTCACCAAACCGGTGATATTTGTAGGTGATATCGTTGAATACCGCTTCCCGTCGTTTCTCTCTGACGAGTTGCTATCCTCTTACCACATCCACAATCCTCTGTCGTCGTTTAGATTCCGACCCTCGTCGTCGTCACGGCACCACTAATTGTCACTGAAACTTAAGAACAAATTTTGCTAGCCTATGAATCCCGTCTTAGATTGGCACGTCGTGGGCTCACAAAACTGCACGTCATCTCGTCGTCAGCGTCGTAGGCAACAGCAACAAATATGATTAGCCGTCCACTTCGTCGAAAACAGCGTCTTATTTTGCGTCGTACTTCGTGTCGTGGATTGCGTCGTAACTCGTTGTTTCTGTTCATCCCGGACGAGCCCCCATTTGTGGGAAACGGTTTCCAGATCATGACACTCACAAGTATCGAATATAGGACTGAATTATTTATTTAAACAAAGAAACTTATTAGAATACAATATATAGAATTAAGGGAGAGCCTCCGTGGCTTAGGCGGCAGCACGCCGGCCTCTCACCGCTGGATCCGTGGTTCAAATCCCGGTCACTCCATGTGAGATCTGTGCTGGACAAAACGGAGGCAGACAGGTTTTTCTCCGGGTACTCCGGTTTTCCCTGTCAAAATTTCATTCCAGCAACACTCTCCACTCTCATTTCACTTCATCTGTCATTCATTTAATCATTGCCCCAGAGGAGGACGTCAGGCCTCGGCAGCCGGCACAGTTCATATCCTCGCCGCTAGATGGGGGCTTCATTCATTCCATTCCTGACCCGGTCGAAGACTGGAAGCAGGCTGTGGATTTTCATTTCATATAGAATTAAGGGAATGTGGTTCGCGGCTCATCGGAACTCGGAATATTGCTTCTCTTCTTTTTATTCTCAGACAATGGCGCTGAGCTTACTCCTGCGACCCCAAGATCCCATACTCGGCCGTCTTGATCCTCATCCGGCTCCCACATTAATGTATATAACATAAAATAGTGTATGTAAGACCATTCCTTGTGGTATTCCCCTTTTTAATTGCATCGGTGCACTCAATGTGTCATTAATTTTTAGCCTACTTTTCACATTTTGTAAAAATGAGGAAAAAGTAGACTTTTGAGATCGATCCGGGAAAATGTGTGTCTTTCTGTATGTCCTTCTGTCTGTCTGTCTGTCTGTCTGTATGTATGCATGTATGTATGTATGTATGTATGTATGTATGTATGTATGTCTCTGTGTGTCTCCCCTGTCTGTTAGGTAGTCAGCCCGAAGGCTGGTTGGATCCTCAAAAAGCACCGCCGTTACGTTATGTGAGTAGATACCCACAAAAACCCAACGCAGCGCTATATTGAGGTGTTCTAGGCAAGAAGAGGAGTGAGGTAGTTTGCTATTGCTTTCCTCACTGAGTCAGAACAGTAGTCCTAACCCTATGAGTAGAACCTTTCACAACATCCACAGGCACTGATTGTGCCCCGAATGTCATTACTAAGCACCACCCATACCTAAGTAGCTTCCATATAATCTCAGCCGTGAGTGAGACTGAGACATCGGTGAAAAGCCACCTTTTACTCTAGCCTGTGCCAACTTACAAATGCAAATGTACTGTATTCGTCAAGAGATGGCAAACAGGTCTCCTCTATCAACTCATAAACGGCTGCAGCTATCGAAACCAAATTTGGTATGAGTAAAGACCTATGACTGAATATCTCACGGCCATATTTTAAAATGACGTCAGTGCTACCAACTGCTGAAAAAGCACAATTGAAAATTGAGGTCTCTGTTGTATATCTCGGAAGATATGCATGGGAATTGTTCCAAAATTGACACACATACAGATAATATTACATTACACTAATTTACTGGAGCCCATACATGAAAGTATTGCCAACATGATTCTATGCCTGCTGATAAGTCCAATCTTTAAGTACATGTAACCTCCATACTATCTGTTGGATTTCAACCAAATTTGGTGTGTGATTTGTGCACCGGAGCAAATATGGATGAGCATTCTTTTAGTGTCAGCAGGGCTGCGAACTGTTGAAAAATGCACTTTGTACATTTTTATCCTAATCTCAAAGTATCAGAAAGTATGCAGGCCAACAGTTCTAAAGTTTGCATACATATGGTACCTGCAAACGTAGGTTAATTTTCAGTGATCGATATACGACAGTGCTGCCAACATGATTCCACGCCTGCTAATAGGTTTAATGTTGAATCACATGTAACTGCCATACTAATATATGAAGTTGTTTCAAAATTGGCACATATATCGATCATAATATTTCAATTTAAGTTTGAACAACCCATTTATGGCAGTTACGGACGCTGATAAATTCAATATTTGAATACATGTAACGTGCGTACTATCTTTTGAACCTCAACCAAATTTTGCATGCGCATTGTGGACCTTGTGAGATGAAACTAAGAATATATTTAGAGTCGCCAGGTCTGCCAACTATGAATATATGGTCTCTATAATTATAAGAAAATTAGGCTCTTTAGTTCGTAACGGAACTACTTGCTACTTATTGGATTCTGTCAGAGACAGAGGTACGAGCAGCTAGAGCCTTTACGGGGGCGTGGTCAATGCTTCAACTCACAGCGTGCGAGAGAGCTTATTATTCCTTGATTCACTATGGCCCACATTTTAACCAAGTGTGTGGATCTTGCTGATTTACGAAGAAACCTTGGTCTGCAGAATTCACTCGTTCGTATTGGAGATACTCCGCAGTACAGCTAATTCCGCAATAAATAAATTATACCTTTTCTGCAGATAATTCAGCGCAAGAGACGAGTTCATCCCGCCAGTTGTGTTGAGTAAACTATATAATTTCTCATTACTATGAATTTTGAAGTATTGTGAAGTATTTATAAAATCATGTGAATTTCGGTGATGCATTTATGTGGTAGTGGTAGTGAATGAAAATCCACAGCCTGCTTCCAGTCGACTGACTGGGTCAGGGAATGGAATAAATGAAGCCCCATCTAGTGGCGAGGATATGAACTGTGCCGGCTGCCGAAGCCTCTTGCACTCCCCTGGGGCAATGATTAAATGAATGACAGATTAAATGAAATGATAGGGGAGAGTGTTGCTAGAATGAAATTTTTGACAGGGAAAACCGGAGAACCCGGAGAAAAACCTGTCTGCCTCCGTTTTGTCCAGCGCAGATTTCACATGGAGTGACCACGGACCCAGCGGTGAGAGGCCGGCGTGCTGCTGCCTAAGCCACGGAGGCTGGTAATGGTAGTAATGAATCATATCATTAGACTTATCATATTGTGGATTTAGACAAGGTACCGCGGATTTAGTCCTAGTACCACAAGTCTTCTATATATATAAAAATCATTGTTATCAATAGTTTGTATGTGGGTATGTCGCCTATGGGTTCATATACCATTCATCCGATTGCCATGAAACTTGGGTGAGTTGTTGTGTACACTCCAAGGAAGGTTTCTGGCTTAGTAAATCCATTTTACAATAGGTAGCGCATGAGTAAATTCAACAAATGAGCGACGACGCGCGAAGCATTTCGACAAAGTCTCGTATTCGTTCGTACATCATTCATCCGATTGCGATAAAACTTGGGTGAGATGTTGTGTGCACTCCATGGAAGTTTTTTTCCTTAGTAAATCCATATTACAATAGGTAGCGCACGAGTAGATTCAACAAATGAGCGACGACACGCGAAGTGTTTCAACAAAGTCCCGTATGCATTTATATATCATTCGTCCGATAGCTATGAAACTTGGGTGAGATGTTTTGTACACTTCAGGGAAGTCTTTTGACTTATTAAATCCACTTTTCAATAGGCAGCGCACGAGTAGAATCAACAGATGAGCAACGACGCGAGAAGAGTTTCAACAAAGTCCCGTATAAGGTCATATACCATTCGTCCGATAGCAATGAAACTTGGGTGAGATGTTCTAGACACTAATGAAGGTTTCTAAGTAAGTAAATACATTTCACAGTAGGTAGCACACAAGTAGATTCAACAAATGAGCGACGACACGCGAAGCGTTTCAAAGAAGTCCCGTATGCATTCATATACCATTTTTCCGATAGGAATGAAACTTGGGTGAGATGTTCTGTACACTTCAGGGAAGGTTTCTTTCTTATTAAATCTATTTTACAATAGGCAGCCAACGAGCAGATTCTACAAATGACGGACGACGTGCGAAGCGTTTCAACAAAGTCCCATAAGCGTTCATATACCATTCGTCCGATAGCGATGAAACTTGGGTGAGATGTTGTGTGCACTTCAGGGAAGGTCTATGGCTTAGTAAATCCATTATACAATAGGTAGCGCACGAGTAGATTTAACAAATGAGCGACGATGCGCGAAACGTTTCAACAAAGTCACGTATGCCTTCATATACCATTAGTCCGATAGCGATGAAACTTGGGTGTGATGATGTGTACACTCCAGGGAAGGTTTCAGGCTTAGTAAATCCACTATACAATAGGTAGGGCACGAGTAGATTCAACAAATGGGCGACGACGCGTGAATCATTTCAACATAGTCCCGTATGCGTTCATATACCATTCGTCCGATAGTGATGAAACATTGGTAAATTGTTGTGTACACTCCAGGGAAGGTTTCAGGCTTAGTAAATCCATTTTACAATAGGTAATGAACGTGTAGATTCAACAAATGAGTGACGGCGAGCGAATCGTTTAAACAAAATCCCGTATGCGTTCATATGCCATTCATCCGATTGCGATGAAACTGTGATGAGGTATTTTGTACACGGCAGGGAAAGTTTTTGACTTAGTAAATCCATTTCACAATAGGTAGCGCACGAGTGGATCCAACAAATGAGTGACGACGCGCGAAGTGTTTCAACAAAATCCCGTGTGCGTTCATATACCATTCAGCAATTGCGATGAAACTCTGATGAGTTGTTGTGTATACTTAGTAAATATATTTCACAGCAGGTAGCGCACGAGTAGATTTTTTACAAATGAGTGACAGCGCACGAATCGTTTAAACAAAATCCCGTATGCGTTCATATGCCATTCATCAGATTGCGATGAAACTTTGGTGAGTTGTTGAGCACGCTCCCACGAATGTGTCTAAATTAGTAAATCCATTTTATGATAGCTTTGGGTTGTTTAGGGAAATTGAAAAAAAAATGTGTATACAAAAACACTTTAAGAAACAAAATTACAACGCCAACACTTTCTTTAATTGGCATTGCAACGCATGCCGGGTACAGCTTGTAGTCTATAAAAAAAAAGCTACTAAATTCAAATTTCTTTCAAAGGACCTTATACACCAGCCGAGAACTCAACTTTCACCTCAGAGTTCGAATGTTGCGTTGCTATGTTTTTCCTGTTCTTTTGTATGGTTTCGAAGAGTGGACGCTCAGCCCATTGCTGGAGAAGCGGATTGAATCTTTTGAGATGTACTTATACGCAAGAATACTCCGAATATCTTGGGTAGAAAGGAAAACAAATGAAGAAGTCCTCAATATCTTGAACAAGAAGAAAGAGCTTCTCACAACCATCAAGGAGCGTAAGCTCAGCTACCTCGGGCACATCATGAGAGGGGAACGATATGAACTTCTCCGGCTGATCATTCAAGGGCAGATTGATGGGAAAAGATCTGTGGGAAGACGAAGAAATTCATGGATGAAAGACTTGCGGCGGTGGTATGGACATACGTCGATAGAAATCTTCCGTGCTGCCGTTTCGCGTGTAATCATAATCAATTGGATCGCCAACCTTCGGAGAGAGACGGCGTCATAAGAAGAAGTTATTAATTGAATTAGACAGCCCAAGCCAAGAAATTTTAAGAACTGAATTCATGTCGCAAATATGTAGTCATTTAATTTGTATGTTATTTAAAAAAAACTCTCCCTTAATTTATCATGTTTACTATCAACCCCTTAATATTGCAGATTTAGCTCAGTCTCTCCTATAACTCATTACACTATTATACGTAAAAGATGCACTATGAATAAAAACGTTCAAATACGCTCAATTGACCCCTAATGTCCTAATGTTGGATAATGGGGTCGGTGTGTGACGCAGTAGGCCTATGTTTTGAAAGTTCATAGTTGGCCATGTTGACAGCAATATAAGACTCCTCGTGACACGTTACTGAAGCCTATCTTTAAAACAAAAGGCAGTGGCTTGTTTTGTTCCAAGGCCCGCTCGTATTTTCCACCATATTATTTGTTGTCATGTCCCATGATGGCGCTGCAGTCGGTCTCAGGGTTCATTAGAGGCACCACCATTACTTTATGTCAAGGGTGGATCTACCCACTGCTTCGAATATTTTCTCCTGTATCGTGTGAAACCCTGCATTCGGTTGTGAGTGGGTGTTAATATTCATCCTGCAGTATACATGAATCTGTTACATTTAAGCATCTAAGAAGAGTCAATTTAATTAGACCGTTCGGCCGGCTTCACGGCTAAGTGAATAGGATGCTAATCCTGAACCGATAGACTTCGGGTTCGATTCCTGGCTGGGTTGTGGGATTTTAACTTCGTGTGGGTAATTTCCATGGATCGAGGATTGAATGTTTAATAATTATTAAAGAAAGCTTTCCATTATGGTGTTTGAAGCCATTTTCAGTGTTGTCTTAGTAAGAAGGAAGCTTTTAGTTTTACGTGACCATTAACCATGCGATCATGAGCCACGGGACCTCCTTTTTATGTGGAATCCGAACCACAGGACATGGCATTTTGCTTCGAAAATCTCACATGCATTGACCGGGAATCGAAACCGGTCCACCTTGGTGAGAGGCCAACAGCTTGACCGCTGCGCCACCACGCCCCCTGTTGCCTTAGTAAACGAAGTTTGATGTTTTTCAGTCGGTCAACACGACTGTACCCAATTGTGATGGATTATTCCCTAATCGTGAAAAACAATTGCATGAGATTAATAAATACACTAGGATGACCTGTTTCGATCATCAAGCGATCATCATCAGATCCATTACACTTAGGCTATAAAATCTATGTCTGAATGTATGGATGAAAGTATTTACAATATTGTTACGGCTGTGAGTTTGTTTCGTCGCCTCGCCCCGTGAGTCACAGCTGCCTCGGGCTATCTCTGCCTCTGTGTATTACGTGCGCCTTACGCAACGGGCTGCGAAGTGAAAGGGATGGTCCTGAATATTTGTGACCCAGCCAGTGATGGAAATCTCGAGAAGCCGTGAATCCTGGACGGGTCTAGAAGCATTCATTGAGTCACCAGCCAGCTATATAAGAGCGACCTGGCCTGCGAGGGGGACAGTGTTTCTTTTCGAGCTAGTGCGAGCTTTTATCTGAGCGACAGTCGTTGGTGACGTGACTTGCGAAACCCTAGTGAAGCTGATTCTCTTGACAGCGAAGGAGTGTAAAGCCTACGGAGAAACTATGTCTTGAGCGAGTGTGTTTTCCAGTGCAACAGAGGTCAGTGTGGTGAATTGCGAAAGCACCGGGGGCTGTTTCCCTAGCCAGCGGGCAGCGAAGCAGAGTGTAGTGGTGAGTGACCGGCTATCGTAAATAACTGTAGCTTGCGTATTCAAGGAAGTGTTGCAGGTAGTTCTATCGAGGCCACCGGTCCCATTAGGAGGGATTAACTTCTGTGGCTTATTGACAAGTGAAAGGCAAGTGTTCCCTACGAGGGGAAACTAGAGTGAGATACTAATTGCTTGCATTTGCTATTTGTGTGGTGTATCTTTCTGGCCCGCAATAAAGCTAATACGTTTCTTTAAAGGAACAATTTGTGTTGTGCTTTCTACCCACCGTAATCCAGTTAACGGAAGTGCCACTAGGGGGTGGCACGTAACAACTGGTGTCAGAAGCCGGATTACGAACTTAAGCACAAGCACAACACCTGAAGGTCCTAGGTTCAAAATCGTGCAGGTCATTGTATCACAGTTCATAATTTTCCTGTGAGTGCATGCCCTTTACAATACAAACATCTAAAATGGAAGCGCAATTGGCAGCATTGCTAGAAAAGTTAAGTGGCATGGAAACCAAGATGGAGGTCGGCCAGCAGAAGATGGAAGACGGCCAGAAGAATTTAACCAAGGACCTAACTGCCAAACTAGAAGACGGCCAGAAGAAGATGGAAGACGGTCAAAATAAGCTAGCGGAGGACCTGAAGAGGATAGAGGACGGCCAGAAGAAGATGGAAGACGGTCAGAATAAGTTAACACAGGACCTGAAGAAATTAGAACTGGGTCTGCGTGAGGAAGTCACGGCAGTGGAAAAGAAGTTCGACGCCTTACAAGTGGAAGTTGCCGAGCTGCGCCGACGCCCGCTGATGGGGGTGGAGGAGAAATGCAACGCCTTACAAAAGGAAGTTGCCGAGCTGCGCCAACGCCCACTGACGGGGGTGGAAGAGAAATTCAACGCTTTACAAAAGGAAATTGCTGAGTTGAGACAACGCCCACCGACGGGGATGGAAGCGAGATTCAACGCTCTTCAAGAGGAAGTTGCCGAGCTGCGCCGACGCCCGCCCAGTGGTACACCGGGAATATCAGGAACGGGACAGAGCAGAGTGACGCCTCCAACCTTCGACGGAAATGTCCCGTGGAGCAACTATTTACGTCAGTTCGAGGCAGTCTGTTCCATAAACAACTGGAACAGCACGGAAAAGGCTACAGCTCTCATTGTAGCGCTAAGAGGGGACGCCCTTAACGTCCTTCAGGCCACCCCGACTGGATCCCAGGACTACGCTTCACTAATCGCCCTTATGGAGTCCCGATATGGAGATAGCCATCTTCAACAGGCCTACCAGATGTAGCTCTGAACCCGGGTGCAAAAGAACGCGGAAACCCTGCAGGAGTTCGAGATGGACATCGCACGGACGGGCTACGGGACTCGGACACTCAACAGGCGCTGCGACTCGCGCGTAATAAGACCCTGACAGATACGCTGAGCCACGCACTTGAGTTCGAGACGGCAAAACAGGCATCTAGAATGCACGCGCGGGTGCGTCAAGTGGACGTCGACGAACCAGCAAAAACCAACGAGACCAAGCCCCTGGCCGACGAATTGATGGAGGCGCTAAGCCGTTTCTTCGATAGTCGCGGCACCACCAGCAATGATACAGCCGGAAGACAACCGGAGAGGCGGCCCGGGAGAGGGCTACCGACCTGCTGGACCTGCGGTAAGAAAGGCCACCTGAGCAAGGACTGCGGTGATCACCGCCGCCGAGGGTATCCGACGGGAAATCAGTCGTCTGAAAACCGCGTGGCCCAGGGAAACGAGTATTAGCCAGCCTTGGGGGGCAAAGGTTGGCTTGTGACAGTCGTCAAGCCCCGGCCGTCCAAGTTCGTGTGACGCAGTTACGGAGGGATAATAGCAACCGGATGGTCGACGAAGTCGTCAACGGAGAGAGCTTGCCCATGCTAATCGACACGGGAGAATCAAGGACCATCGTCAATCCCACCGTGATCCCGAAGTGGAGAGTGCAACGCACACAAAGGAACCTCCAGCTAATAACCGCGACTGGAGAGACCGCACCGGTACATGGCGAAGCATCACTGGAGTTCGTCATTGGTCGGCGGACGGTGAAGCATCCAGTGCTCATGGCTGATGTAGCAAACGATGTGATCATTGGACTGGACTTCCTCGACCAGAACAACATCATCTTCGACCTGAGCACCAACACTCTCCGCTACGGAGATGAAGAACTTGCTTTGCAACCAGCACACGAGGCCGTCACCGCACGACGAGTAAGGCTGAGAGAGGACGTCATCGTTCCCGCCAGGACGGAGGTCAGCGCTGCCGTAATTGTCGACGGAACTGCTGAGGGAGTGGCGGCTGTCATCGAGCCAAAATATGAGGACATCCAGACAAAAGGATTGCTAATTGCCAAGACCCTCGTCAACATGACGCCTCGGCCGTACGTCCACCTGTCCAACCTGAACGACTACGACATTACGGTTCACCGGGACACCAACCTAGGAGTCTGCGAGCCCGTTACCTGGATTGCCCACATCACAGACACGACGGACGGACACCTGCAGACGGATAACCGAGGAAGACGCGCCCTGCCAGAAGAACTACAGAAGCTGTACCGAGGATCCCAGGACCAGCTAGACGAGGAGCAATCACGCCAACTTCAGGACCTGCTACGCGAATTCCAGGACGTCTTCTCCGTGGGAAGCAAAGGCTTTGACAGGACAAGCTTGGTCCAGCACAGAATCGACGTTGGGGACAGCGCACCGATTAGGGCCCCATTCCGACGTGTCCCACTCGCCAAGCAAGCTGAAGTCGACCAGATGGTAGAAGAGATGAAGGAGCAAGGGGTGATCGAGCCATCACATAGTCCTTGGAGTTCTCCGGTCATGCTAGTGAAGAAGAAGGACGGTTCCACCAGATTCTGCGTGGATTACAGGCGGGTGAATGACGTCACGAGGAAGGACAGCTACCCTCTACCCCTGATTGACGACACCCTGGACACCATATCAGGATCAAGATGGTTCTCCACCTTGGATTTGAAGAGTGGCTACTGGCAGGTGGAGTTCCACCCTAAGGACCGCGAGAAAGCGGCGTTCTCAGGGGGCAGCGGGCTCTGGCAGTTCACCGTCATGCCATTCGGTCTGTGCAACGCCCCTGCGACCTTCGAAAGACTAATGGAGTCCATTCTGAGGGGACTACACTGGAAGACTTGCCTGGTCTACCTAGACGTCATCGTTCTGGGGAGAAGCTTCGAGGAGCACTACAGCAACCTGAAGGAGATCCAGATGAATCTACGGGCTGCCCAGCTGAAGTTGAGCCCCAAGAAGTGTCAGCTCTTCCAGAAGCAGGTCCAGTACCTTGGGCATATAGTCTCCGAGGAAGGGGTGCGTACCGACCCAGAGAAGACCACAGCTGTGAGGGAGTGGCCAGACCTGAAGGACAAGTCCCAACTTCGAAGCTTCCTTGGACTCTGCACATATTACCGTCACTTCGTGAGAGGATTTGCTGAGATCGCCAAACCACTCCATCGACTGACTGAGAAGGACCAACTCTTCACGTGGACAGCAGAATGCCACAGTGCCTTCGAACAACTCAAGCAGGCTCTGTGCACCACACCTATTCTGGCCTACCCCAGACCTGGAACAAGTTTCATCGTCGATACCGATGCCAGCGACTTTGGTATAGGGGGAATCCTGTCGCAAGTAGTGGACGGCGAGGAGAGAGTAGTGGCCTACTTCAGCAAAGCCTTGCCAAAGCCAGAGAGGAACTACTGCGTCACCAGGAAGGAACTGCTCGCCATCGTGTAGACCATTGAACACTTCTACAAGTACCTGTACGGGCAAGAATTTATCATCAGGACCGACCATGCATCCCTGCGGTGGCTCCTGAACTTCAAGCAGCCCGAGGGTCAACTCGCGCGGTGGTTAGAGAAGCTTCAACAGTACAACTTTGAGATGCAGCACAGGAAAGGCCAACTGCATTCTAACGCTGACGCCCTGTCACGAAGACCGTGCCCCGAAGGCTGCACCTTCTGTGCCCGAAGGGAGGAGAACACCGGGATACAGTGCCGAAGGACTACCGTGGAACTTCAAGGGAGCTGGATCCGCGAATCTTTCACGCGGGCGCAAGCGGAAGATGATGACCTCGGACTGATAGCCGAATGGAAGAGGGCCTGTGTCCCCAGACCCGGGTGGAACATTGTGAGTGACTGAAGCCCAAAGTTTAAATCCTACTGGGCGCAGTGGGACTCGCTGGTTGTAAGGGATGGCCTCATCTGCCGTACCTGGGAGAGCACCGACGGGAAGACATCTCGGGAACAAGTCGTCGTTCCTAAGGCTATGACGGAGGAAGTCCTGACGGAAGTCCATGAAGGATCATCTGGTGAACACCTAGGGATAAAGAAGACCCTGGAGAAGCTGAGAGGGCGGTTCTACTGGATCGGATGCCGAACAGACGTGGAGAACCACTGCGTGAGGTGCCACGATTGCGCAGCCAGCAAGGGCCCAGGACAAAGACGACGGGGTCCACTGAAGACCTACAACGTGGGCGGCCCCATGGAGAGAGTGGCCATCGATGTTGCTGGGCCGTTCCCGTTGAGCGAGGCAGGGAACCGCTACATATTGGTCGTCAGCGACTAGTTCGCCAAATGGACAGAGGCGCATGCGCTCTCTAACCAAGAAGCCGCGACGATTGCAGAGACCCTGGTGAAGGAATTCGTCAGCCGGTACGGAGTACCCCTGGAGCTGCACTCCGACCAAGGGAGGAACTTCGAGTCGCCGGTGTTCCAGAACCTATGCCAGCTGCTGGGAATCCGGAAGACAAGGACGACTCCGCTACACCCTCAGTCCCACGGGATGGTAGAGCAATTCAATCGCACCATCGAGAATCATCTCCGAATAGTCTTCAGCGAGCACCAGAGGGATTGGGACAAACATCTTCCACTATTTCTCCTGGCCTACCGCGCCGCCGTGCATGAAGCCACCGGGTGCACACCAGCCCGGGCCATGTTTGGGAGGGAGCTCCGTCTACCTGTCGATCTTGCCTTCGGCCGACCTGGGAATGATCCGATCCCGGTAAGCCAGTATTGTCAAGAACTGGTCGACCAACTGGAGGACGTGCACGCGTTCGCGACGAGGAAACTGCGGATCGAGACCGACCGAATGAAGACCCGATACGACCAGCAGACGGATGCCGGCGGATTCCACGAGGACGACCTGGTCTGGCTCTTCAACCCATTACGGAAGAAAGGCCTGTCACCCAAACTGCTGAAGTCCTGGGAAGCCCGTACCTAGTCGTGAAACAGATCAATGATGTCGTCTACAGGATCCACCGGAGCCCGAGGGCGAAGATGAAGATCGTGCATCGAGATCGCCTGGCAGCCTACGGAGGGACACAGACGGACTAATGATTGATCGGGACGATCAGCCTTTTAGGAAGGGGGTGGTGTTACGGCTGTGAGTTTGTTTCGACGCCTCGCCCCGTGAGTCACAGCTGCCCCGGGCTATCTCTGCCTCTGTGTATTACGTGCGCCTTACGCAACGGGCTGCGAAGTGAAAGGGATGGTCCAGAATATTTGTGACCCAGCCAGTGATGTAAATCTCGAGAAGCCGTGAATCCTGGACGGGTCTAGAAGCATTCATTGAGTCACCAGCCTGCTATATAAGAGCGACCTGGCCTGCGAGGGGGACAGTGTTTTTTTTCGAGCTAGTGCGAGCTTTTACCTGAGCGACAGTCGTTGGTGACGTGACTTGCGAAACCCTAGTGAAGCTGATTCTCTTGACAGCGAAGGAGTGTGAAGCCTACGGAGAAACTATGTCTTGAGCGAGTGTGTTTTCCAGTGCAACAGAGGTTAGTGTGGTGAATTGCGAAAGCACCGGGGGCTGTTTCCCTAGCCAGCGGACAGCGAAGCAGAGTGTAGTGGTGAGTGACCGGCTATCGTAAATAACTGTAGCTTGCGTATTCAAGGAAGTGTTGCAGGTAGTTCTATCGAGGCCACCGGTCCCATTAGGAGGGATTAACTTCTGTGGCTTATTGACAAGTGAAAGGCAAGTGTTCCCTACGAGAGGAAACTAGAGTGAGATACTAATTGCTTGTATTTGCTATTTGTGTGGTGTATCTTTCTGGCCCGCAATAAAGCTAATACGTTCCTTTAAAGGAACAATTTGTGTTGTGCTTTCTACCCACCGTAATCCAGTTAACGGAAGTGCCACTAGGGGGTGTCACGTAACAATATGTACACTTGTTTAGTTGCAGTATTAGTTAAGATATTATGGGCAGATGACCTCATAGATCCGCCCCTTAAAACCTCAATAACTAACTAACTTGTTGAGATAATGCAACTCGTCAAAATTTGTTAGTTATGTGATGTTTTGTTAAGATACTGGAAGTGGTGATTGACCTCCAAAATTTGCTTGTTTACAGTGAATATGTGATTTTTGTTATATGGTTAATTCAGATTGTATTTTACAGGCTACTTATCTGCTTTGAGTCTTGCGCGGTCCTGGTGAGAGCAGTTAATTTTGTCACTATCTGCTCTCAGCTGAAGGAAGCTTCCTGTGTGTGAGGGTCCCTTATCTCCCTGGTATATCCCCCCTCTCGCATTCCTCAAATTCATCGTGCAAATGTAACTGTGAGTTGCCAAGTCTAGTCTCCCTAATGTGTATGATACTAAATATTGGACAACCTTCAACTTTTAATGACAAGTTTTCATTCTCACCACGCTCAAGCTAAAAAAGACCTATAAGCGCTACCCGGTCTAATAATAATGTCCCGGAACCTTAAATACTGCCGTTAATGCCGGCCTCGGTTTATTGAAGAAAAAGATGCATCGTACAGTACATCCTCATCCAATAACATGTTTCCATTATTAATCCCTTATCTATCTTGGGAAAATGAAGGATATCCTTGGCCTAGGATACCTTAATACCGTCGGGTTTGGAAGAGAACAAGAATTGACCAAGGGAGGTCGACATGAGCCTTCCACAAGTAAGTAGAAGCAGTGCTGTGTCCTTCTGGGATGAAATGGTCGCCAACCCACGTTACACTAGTTGCGACCCCTTTGGCGTTGTACAGGCCAGACAACTACTAGTGTATTTTGGCGAGTAGATAACAAAATGAGACGCCCCTTACTAATAAGTGGAATGAGACAAAGACCACCCTGTGTGTGTGTGTTTTTCTCCGGGTTTCTTCACCCCTTCCAGGCAAATGCTTCGATGGTAAAGTTTTGAAGCCATTTTTTCAGTGTTGCCTGTATAAACGGTTAGTTGTAACTCTTCAGTCAGTCAACACGAATTTTCCAAATAATTCGGCGGGAGTAAAATGCACAAATAATACATGTAATAATTTTCAGGAGTATTTATACCAGGTGACTCAGCAGCCCCTTCCAATATCGTTTGCTGCAACCCAACTAACGTGTGTTGGCAAGAAGGTCACTAATTCGCTGCTTGTATCCCGTATGGCAGGCTGTTCCAGCCGAGCAGCTCGCCCGTGAGCAACTGAGTACTCGCCGCCTTGTGTGAGTAAACCTTCAATATGCAATACAGCTCTGCTGTAGGGGCGGCCGTTACTAAGGGGTGGATACATCAATATAGGCAGGAAGCGCATGGACTTCTACTATGACCTTTAGGTTTTGGCTATCACCCCCAGTCCCCCTCCAACCGTGCTCCGAGCATCACTGCTGAGTAATCGCGCGTACGCTTACTGAAACTCGTGGATTTGGAACAGCCTGCCGTATGGTACTAATGCACTGCAAGCATATCCTGCAAACGATACTGAACACTATTATTTTTCCCTCGATGTGACTGCAAACTAATACAAGGGGAAAATAATAGTGTAATAGCTTCTTTTCAAATTTACCGCAAAATCATGCAAATCAGAAAATACATTTATGTGGCACAAAAGGAAAATATGTGTGTTTGACTAACATCGCTGTGCTGAATTTTTTAATGCAATTTGATTTTTCCTTATACATCTGGTTAATTGGCAATAGTAAAAACTGTTATTTTGATTATAACAATAAATGAAAGTAATTGAGCCAAAACCAGATATGATAATAAAGGATCCACAGTTCTAGCGCTTCATGCAAGCAACTCAATGTTGAAAAATCCTTTAATGGCATAGACTAGACGTTTTATAACTTAAAAGGTTCGTTCCGGTTCCGAATTGATAAACTAACTGAGTAATAAATACGAGTAGGTTGAAAGTTCTGCCTAATCAATACTTGTTATTAAATAAAGATCACTGTTTCTATGCCGAAGATAGTGGGTTCAAACCCGGCCGAAGCCTTCGGATTTTTAAGAGAGTTAAAAATCCCTCAGTATGCCTTCCTTCGGAGGGGAAGTAAAGCTGGCGGTCCCATGTCATAGATTTATGGCATGTTAAAGAACCTTCCACTAATTACTCCTGTGTGAAGCTAAATTGTATAGGTTATGAATGTAAATAACGCTCTTAGGTTTCTACGTTCGTTGCCAAGAGCCGACTGCGGTGGCGTCTAGTAGCTAAGTTCTGAACTAGGCCTAGTAGTCGTTGACGGTGGCGTTTGGCGGCAAAAGTAGGAATTATTTGGAAAAATTCAAAGTTGCAGTCCTTACTTGAATTAGAAAACAGATACACACACTAATACAGTCATCACAATTAACACTGGTCATCAGACAGATTCTACACACACCCAAAGTACACGGGGCTACATGACCGCGTTGTCGCAGCCCCTAAACTGAGGAACCGACCAGCAAGGATCACTGTGCGGACATTGGTGGGACATTGTTTGAGGTGTTGTAAACGTTTCCCTACTTACTGCTGGATTCCAGCAACAGGTTCCCATTGTGTTCACAACTATTGCTTCCGTGAAGAGCCAATACATTTTATGTTTCATTGGCATTTGTTGACCATCGTGAAGCGTATGTTTGTTTTCAAGACTTTAGCCACGTTTTTCCACATCATATTGTATTGTTTTGAGCATTCAATTTCCCATCCATCCTTATGGAGCACCATATTAGGTTTGACAAGGGACTTCTTAGTGCGTTACGCTATACATTTTGTTGTGTCTTCGGCATTTATTTATTCATATTGGCTGATGAAGGGGCCAAGAACAATAATTAGACCTTGAAGCATGTCCCACCAATGAGCACACGGTGATCTTTATTTAATAAAAAGTATTGATTAGGCGGAACGTTTAACGTATTTATTGCTCAAATAGACTAAACGTCCCATGAACACTATTCCTTTAGGGGATACTCAACTATATCCAGTCGATTAGATTACCAGTTTGCCTTTTATACCACTACGAGCACTAACATGAGTCAATGCAGAGTTTCACTTCTTATTCTTCTTATTATTCTTATTCTTATTATTATTATTATTATTCCTCTTCTTCTTCTTCGGATGCCTATCCATTAATGGATGTTAGAGATCACATGATACATCTTTTGCTTATGAACTGTGATGTGGAATAATTTATCGATGCTGGGTAATCCTGTCCACCTAAGCCCTTAGGCCTATGATTACATCCGGTGTAAATATTTTTTCAAAACATTAAAACACGCAA
Organism: Meconema thalassinum; assembly: GCA_946902985.2. Classification (NCBI taxonomy): domain Eukaryota; kingdom Metazoa; phylum Arthropoda; class Insecta; order Orthoptera; family Tettigoniidae; genus Meconema; species Meconema thalassinum. Next base: position 427,631,226 of record OX336388.2, on the reverse strand, counting down.
AGGAACATATTAAAGAAATAATTATGTAAATAAGATAATTTAGCTAGAATTTTAATAAAAACTAAAACTAGTAAAGAAACAAGTAGATCCGTGAAGAACTATACAGCCTATTTTCATATGCTTAGGTTCATTATTCAAACTTTCACTTCGATCGCATGATTACGACACAAGAAATAAAAACTTAATTATAAAATTCGCACAGCCGCCATCTTGAGGTTATGTAAACAATTGAACTAAATTAGATACCAGTGCATTACAATGTGTATAAACATTTCCTGTACCAGATTTCATTGAGTTTGGAACATTAAATCGCGAGAAAGGTCTATTTGAAAATGAAAATCCACAGCCTGCTTCCAGTCTCCGACCGGGTCAGGAATGGAATGAATGAAGCCCCCATCTAGCGGCGAGGATATGAAGTGTGCTGGCTGCCGAAGCCTGTCTCACTCCTCTGGGGCAATGATTAAATGAATGACAGATGAAATGAAATGATAGTGGAGAGTGTTTCTGGAATGAAATTGTGACAGGGAAAACCGGAGTACCCGGAGAAAAACCTGTCTGCCTCCGTTTTGTCAAGCACAGATCTCACATGGAGTGACCGGGATTTGAACCACGGACCCAGCGGTGGGCGTGCTGCCGCCTAAGCCACGGAGGCTCTAAGAAAGGTCTATTTAAAATTTTCAAATTCGCTTGGCCACCATGTTCGTTTTGTAGTTAACCGGTTTTTGAAAGTCTTATAGATGAACTTCCAACAGTGCCCATTATCTCCGTACAAAATTTCAGGGTGATACCGCTAATAGTTTCAGAGATAAAGAATTCCGGTGAAATATTTCACACATCCGCCATCTTGTGGTTATGTAAACAATTGAACGAAGTTAGATGTCGGTGCATTACAATGTGTATAAACATATACTGTACCAAGTTTCATTGCGTTTGGTTGGTTAAATCGCGAGAAACGTCTATTTAAAAGTCGCGAATTTGCGTGGCCGCCATGATCTCATAAGGCTTTTTTTTTTTTTTCTAAATTGAAAATAGGCTAAAAATCAATTTACGTGTTTTCGCGGAACTGCATTTAGGTCGGAAGTGATTTTCGAAATTTGGTTGTTTAGTTTGATAGAGCTCTCCAAGACTCACTATTTGAAACATTTCCGGGCCTTTTAGACCTACAACGTTTGGCACATTTGAGGAAACTTCCTATTTTACGTTTTTGCTAAGATGGGGACCCCTACTTTGCTAGGAAATGTTTTCGACATTAAGACTGACACCATTTTTGGATTCAGAATATAATCCCTATCAAATTAATTATTTTCAATTTTACCGCTAAATTATACAGGCCTGTGTTATCAGACAAATTCAACACACACCTAAGTCCATGACAATGATGACCGAGATGTCTCAAGTCCCTAAATTGTGTTAACAACAATATGTTGTAAATCAAACACTTGGCTACGGTATAGTAAAGCAATGGTGTTAGCAGATGATTTGATGATTTGGGGAAACAAGAAGGAGGAGGTACAGGAGCAGTTGGACGTGTGGGAAGGAATAATACAATGATATGGGATGAAATTTAGCATAAATAAGAGTGAGATGGTGATCACAACAAGGAAGAAGGAAAGAACCACAACGGGAATAACAATTGGTGGGAAACAGCTGAAGAAAGTGGAGAGTTTCAAATATCTGGGAAGGCTGATACAAGATAATGGAACGATAGAGAAATAAATGAGCGGGGGAGACAGGCAGAAGCATTCCAGAGGAGTGTGAGAAGCATGTTATGGAGCAAGGATGTCCCTCAGAACAGCAAAAAGGTCATATATCGGACGTACTATGTCCCTATCCTGACGTATGCCTCGGAGACCTGGGTTATGAAAGGAACGGAGAAAAGCAAAATACAGGCCAGTGAGATGAGGTTCTTGAGAAGCAGTACTGGAGCTACAAATATGGACAGAATAAGAAATGAGAGGACCAGAGAATTAATGAAGGAGGAACCATTACAGGATGGTATAGAGAAATCTAGACAGATGGTATGGACATGTAAAACGAATGGAGGAGAAGAGGATACCCAGGAGGATACACGAGACGAAGTGGGAAGGAAAGAGACCGATAGACAGGTGGCTGAAGGGGGTGTAAGAAAGCGTGAAGAAGAGAGGAGAAGACTGGACAAGGGTAGAGGCTGAGAGATGGTGGGAAGACAGAAGACGTTGGAGAGGCTTGTATTCCAAACAGACCCGGCCAGTGGCTGGAAACTGTGCAAGATGATGATGATGATGATAATGATGATGATGATGATGATGATGATGATGATGATGATGATGATGATGATGATGATGATTATTATTATTATGATGATGATGATGATGATGATGACAGTAAAAACACATTCAAAGGAAAGTTAATGCCTTATAAAAACTATGTTTTGTTTCAAAAGCATTCCAATAAGGGTGAAGGAAGACAACACCCACATCGTGATCCATTGATTTATTCACTATGTCAAATAATTGTTATGTTTCCACATCAAATAAAACACAACAAGATGGTCGTTAGTCCCACGCAGTGCTTGAGAAGGGGAAATGATGAGCGAACCCATATTTATTATCTCAGCCTCATCGACTTTACCAGTAATGAGGTGGTCTCGAACAAGCGATAATCATTCTAAAACCAATACAGGACAAACAGTATCTCACTGATGAGGTCGATAACAGAAAATAAAACATGGGGCTTTTACCAAGTGCATTAATTGTTTAAACTTTAAAATCTATTGTAGAGCGTTGTTGTTGCTTTATAGGGATTGCATAACGTGGTCATATATTTGGCTGTGTGTGTAATATGTGTGATAACCTGTGTTAATGTGATGGGTTTAGTAGTGTGCATATTTGTAAGTCGGGAATAGGATTGTGAAGGAGGCAGCCGTGTCCTAAAATTAGGTACAATTCCAGAATTTGCCTGAATTAGAAGAGATGAAATCACGGAAAACCACTTCCAGGTAGGAATCGAACCCTCCTTTTCTCAATTTTGCCTCATGAGACCGAGTGTACCCCTTTCCAGCCCTCACACCAGATTTAAAATGTATTGGCAGAGCTGGGAATCTAACCCGGACCTCCGGAGCACCGAGTACATCGATGTGTGAGTAATCTATCTGATAACGTGTGAACTTGCTGGGACCAAGGTTGTAGGTTCGTATACTGTCGCAGTCAGCTGGCATTTGAGGGTGCGCAAATGCGAGGGAGCCGTGTCAGTAGATTTACTGTCACGTTAAAGATCCTAAGCCAGAGTATTTAAAGGGACGTAAAACCAATAACCATATTGTTATGATAACGTGTGATATTATGATGGCTATACTAGTGTGTGTATTTGTAATTGAGGCTAGGATTTGAGTGAGGCACCGTAGCCTTAATTTAATAGAAGTGAGAAACTACGTAAAACCATTTCTAGGATGGCTGGGGTGGGAAACGAACACACCTCTTTTCAGTTTTGCCTCATGAGGCTGAGTGTACCCCACTCAGGCCTTCAGACCAAAATTAAATTTCTTGGCAGAGCCGGTAATCGAACCCTAGACGTCCGCAGAGACACCCTAATATGCCATGAATGAATACAAGCTAACTACGCCTATATTTTAAGGAGAGAGTTAAAATTATGACGCATGCAAGAATCGGAACAGAATGGTTGTGTTAGTATAAAGTAGCTCCCCTTACCTAGAGAAATGATTGCCCTGCCGCGTTAGCTCAACTGGTGGGCAAGCGATAGATTACAGTTTCGATTCCTGGGCGTGTTACAGCAATTTGACTATTTACTTTACTTGGCTTGTACCCAATGTACAAAACACTATCTAATAGCTTCTTAAATTATGTTATAGTTTCCCCTTTAAAATTTTGACGACCAAAAACTGCGGTAGGGATTTTGGTTGGTTGGTTCCTTAGTTAGGGGCTGCGACAACGCGGTTATGTAGCCCCGTGTACTTTCTGTGTGTGTGTGTAGAATCTGTCTGATAACTGGTGTTAATTGTGATGGCTGTGTTAGTGTGTGTTATCATCAGTTTTAATTCAAGTTAGGACTGTAGACAGTAATTTCAAGTAGTTCCTACTTATGCTACCAAATGCTACCGTCCACAACACCTAGCTTGTGGACTTGGCTACTAGATGGCATCACAGTCAGCACCTGGTGGTGAACGTTGGAACTAATTGAGTGCTATCAATTCTAACCTAAAAATTTTGGCTTCACACAAGTGTAGTTAGTGGAAGGTTCTTTTTCATGCCATAAATTTATGACATGGTACCGCCGGCTTTACTTCCCCTCCGAAGGAAGGCATACTGAGGGGTTTTTAACGCTCTTAAAAAATCCTACGACTTCGACCGGGTTTGAACCCGCAATCTTGGGCATAGAAGCTCAGCGTGCTACCAACTACGCCACCGAAGCCACCGGTAGGGATTTTGCTGTAATATGTACGAAATGATGTATTTTATTTCAATAAAGTAATACAATCAGTTCGAAATGTCGTCCTCAAGAGATCTCTGCAGCAGCTTAGCTTGAAGAGAATATGTCACGCTAACTGTTGAGGAAATTACAAAACCCTCGCGAGCAATAGGTGCAGTATATTGCCAGGAAGTTTGAAACAAAGTACTGCAAACTTACGTGACATGCAAAATAACCTTACCTTACCCTACTGAGGAGGTATTGGAGAAAGTAGGAGGCTGTTACATACCATCCATACAAGGAAGAGGGGCTAGCTTGGGCACTGGCTGCGAAGAGAGTGTTTACTGAGGGATGCTCTCGAAGATTCAGTAAACCGAAAGAGAGGAAGAGGACGGAGCAGGTACCAGCTGGTAGACAGTGTCAAGATAGCAGGAAATTACCACCAAGCAAAGAGAACGGCTGAAGACAGGACTGCATGGAGAGCTGCTGTGTGAAGACTTGCCTAAGGGCACAACACATTATATATGCCCTACTAGTATTATATTACTAATTGCAACTTGCCGTTGATACATGGGATTTATTTGCCCACCATTTTGATATTATTAAAGAAAATGATGTTGTTTATTTAGAAAATAACAGATGATTTCAAAGCCACTCACACACGCCATACAAAGCAACTACTTGGCAACATGTCCATATGAAAATTGCAATAAATTAATAGTCACTGTATACAGTATAACACAATTTATTATCAGCTATTGTATCTGTATAGATAAGTTACCCTAAACTTCAACTATTGGACAGTATTGTGTGTCAAATGTACTGTATCTTCACTTCACATTGAACCTTTAGCGTAGTTATGCCCAAAGTTTCTTTCTAACTAAGATTGCTGTCTAATTCATGTGTATTGTATTGAAAAGTAGGGGTGTTGAATTGAATATTTACTCACACCTCACCTCTCTTATTATCTACACTTTGGTTTCCGTAAATGTGTGGGTGTGAATGAAAAGGTCCCAGTTGTTGAGTATTAACACCATTTCTGAGCTGTATTGAAGTATTTAAAAGTCGTGTTCGGTACCGTATATAATATTGTTTATCATCCAGAAAAAAGAACTTAGAACTTCCAACCTCGAACAGAAAAAGTAAGTACCTAAAATTCATACCTTTGAGCACTCCTTTGACCTTATTATTCTGGACTACGTTTAGTTTTAAACCAAAATTATATAATATGATAGATTTAATGATTCGTTAGTTTTTATCAACTAGAAACCAGGAACTGGTACCTTTTCATACGCACGTGCACAATTGAAGCGTATGCGGGAACAAACGTCAATGTTCCATTTACACAACATGTAACATATATGTTTGTTCCCACATACGCTTCAATTATTGGCCCTCTTTTCCTGGCACTGTGCAATTTACTTAAATGACAATTATTCATTTATTATGTATTTTCTGTTAATTAATTGCTATATTTATTCTTATGATTATCATAACTTAAGCTTAGGTTGTTCATCCCTACTTATCTCAAATATTAGACTGTTTTATAGTGATTTATTAATATCTACATCTTATAGTTCTATAAAGTAAGTTGTGTATTGTATATCAGGTTTGATGTAAGAGAAGGCCACCAGGCCTCAATCTTGCCAGGCTAGATAAAACAATAATAATTGATCACTCTTCGTTGGAACTCCAAACATTTTACTCCAATCTATAATTTCGAAGGCATGTTTAAGGTCTACAAATGCTATGAATGTAGTTTCACCTTTGATTTCCTTATTCTACTTCCTACAATCAGTTTTAGAGTTAGGGGATATGATGGCCTTGCTCTCCTTAAAACAACAATAACCATTACCATCTCCACCATCGTCAACTTTAGAGTAGAGGTTTCTTTGTTCCAATAATCTGATGTTTTATGGATGAATGTTCTTTTTGTTCCTGCGTAAATATTTGTGAATCTAAATAAGTTTTAACCCTAAAGGAATATAGGTTATAGCACATAATTAGCCCATGCGCACTCAGAGCCGATCTTCCTACTGTTGTACTGTATGTTATTCCCTAAATGGAGTAGACTAACATCTTATTTCATTGTTCTTCTAGCTGTGTTTGGCGCTCTTGGGTAAGGATATGGGGAAATACTAGTACACTGTTTGCAATCCTGGAATGCACGAAGAGTTGCCTAGCTATTCTACGTCACGGCGATATTGTTCATATTGTAAGAGTATAGAATAGTACCCTACTTCAGAGTGATCGGGTAGCTTGAGCGACTACATTGTTCAGCTAAGGGCCGGGTTCACCATGGTTCGTCAAAATGTTAACAAACCAATTAAGGCCGTTGATGGACGATTACCTAAATGTTGTGGTTCACCAAACTATAACAATTCATTAGCTTCCCTAACAAGCCGTCAAAACTAATTGCTCTGTCAACATGGAATTAACGACTTGACGGTCGATTTACGTAGCATTCAAATCCAAAATGGCGTGCGGCGAAAGCCGGAATAGTTGTGCATTAAACTTTATTCTGAACGATGACGATGATTTTGAAGACATGCTAGATTTTCTTCGACCACTAACTTATAAATAACGAAGGAATTACTTGAATGAATGCGACGACACAGAATTTATCATGAGATTTCGGTTGTCAAAACCTTCTGTGTTGAATGTTCTACAGATGACAGAACCTGGAATTCCCATCTGATAAGCAAGATAGCCTAGGCCTATATACCATTCCTTATTTATGTGTAATATCGTGTGATGCATTACGGTGTAGCACATGTTAATTTTATAAAAGGCTAGTTCTCACATTTTTTACGTATAATATCGTGTGATGCATTACGTTATAAAACATCTTAGTTAATTTAATTTAATAAAAGACTACCTAAACGTTACAGCATCAGTCCTCTTATTTTCAACTATTTCACGATACTCATCCACCAAGTAGATAAGGGTGAATAATTATGTTTCTTTCATTTAACGAAAATTTCACAGTCCCCGGCTCTTCTCTCTCTCTTTTCCTCATCAGCCATGTTTGGTGTTACCAAGGAGTGTGTAATTTTTCAGCTTTTCAGTTAATGGCCTGCTTGATTACACCAAAGAATAAACAAATACCGCCACAATCTTAGAGCATAAATACAATAGAGGGCGCATTGCCACACTGCGCCTGTACTGTGACGTGAAACCAACATCTCGATCAGCTGACTGAAGGGTAATGGCTCAAGACCGACTACAATTGGCTAATGGCGAATGGTAAGCAACGTCAAGGAATACAAAAGGAACTCCATATTGGATAATTCTATTATCACTATCCGAAGTTCCCTTCAGTCAGCTGATCGAAGTTTCTGGTTTCAACAATGTGACGTCATCAGCCATCTATTGAATGTATGGTCTAAGGCCACAATCATCTTCTTTCAATGAGGTTTGTACAGCCCTTAAACATAACGCTTCGTTTGCTAATGCCAATAGGCGAATGTGCTGGTGAAACGCCGACGAGTTTAATGCCGATGTTAAAGTTAACAACGCATTTACTGACGACCTGTTAACGCTGCGTTGGTGAACCCGGCCCTAAGTGTCATTCTATTGATTGACTCTCTTAGCTCAGACATCATCTATCTATGTGAACTAATCCATTTCACATTTGAACGACACTCCCTCAAAATGCTTAGGATTACACCGAATGCTGTGCCCAGGGACACTTGTGTCTACACGGACCAAGACATAGAAGGAAGCTGTTACATTATAATCAAGCTTCTATAAAGGGGCAGATGACCTTGTAGTTCCTCCCGTTAAAACCTCAATAACTAATTAACTTCTACATCTCTAAGTAATATTAATTTCCAGTGAATTTCTACACAATTTATGTCATGTTTTTTTCTATAATTCGAAATTCAATTACTGGAATATTTCGATATCTCGAATGATATTTTGTTCCCCAGACGTAAAATATGTGTCTTTAACTCGAAGTTGGGGTGAAAATGTAGTTGAATTTCGAAAGGTAAGTTGCACTTTATTACGGCAGGTGCTTGCCACGGTGGGTGAGTGGTTAACGTATCGGTCTACTAACCCCAAGATTGCAGGTTCGCTCCTGGCAGTGGTAAGTGATTTTTGAAAGGCGGAAAAAATTACAACACGCATATCATTCGATGTTGGCATGTCAAAGAACTCTTTTGAATTCAGAAGGCCGTGTTCATAATAGCAAAATTAATCTCGGGAGTTTCCACCAACACAAAAGTCCTCATTTCTACTATAAAGCGCTATAGTGTTCAAGGAGCTTAGATATCTAACCTCCTTGACTGTCAAAGTGCTTCAAGGAACAACGAAATTCGACATGCAAGCTACCCTCTGGGTGTCAAATAACAAAGCTTACACCCGGCACCGAGGCCATACGATATTATTATTATTATTTATTCAATTCACCATTACAAACATGGGTTACTCTAAAGCACGGGTTAAACCAAGTGCTTTACAACAATACATAAAAACTATAATACATACCGGTATCATGTATATACAAAATATGAGAGTTCATTATCACTCATTCACTAGCAAGGAAGGATCGCACAATATTGCATGTGGATAATAAGACCGAATGCTGCATACTCTTGTAGATGGTCGGTGGAAGATCCAATTCCTTCAGACTCTTGTGGAGTGTGTGAGGTATGAGGCCGTTGACTGACAAGATTACAGGCACTATCCGGACGCAGTTCATCTTCCATATCCTCTTGATTTCCTCTGCAAGCTGTCTATACTTGGTGATTTTTTCATTGTGTTTACGTTCGATGTTGGTGTCGTTGGGGACTGCTATGTCTATTATAAATGTAGTGCCATCAACCTTATTTACTACTATGATGTCTGGTCGATTGTGATCTATTGTTTTATCTGTCACAATACCAGTGTCCCAGTATATTTTACACAATTCATTTTCGAGGAGGGATGGTGGATGATACTTGTAGTAAGGGATATACTCCTCAGTTAATTTATATTTCTGTGCGAGTGCTTGATGAATGATGCCTGCAACCTGATTGTGCCACTTTGTATATTCAACTGATGCTAGTATTGGGCAACCTGCAGTGACATGGTCAATGGTCTCGAGATGAATGGCGCATCGCCTGCATTTGTCTGAAATTACACTGGTATCTTTGATGATGTATTTCTTGTATTTTTTTGTAGCAATGACTTGATCTTGGATGGCAATTGCGAATCCCTCTGTTTCTCCAAACAGTCGACCACTTTGTAACCACATACACGATGCGTTTTTATCAATACTCTGTTGGGATAGGTTGCTGTAGAATTTTCCATGGAGGGTCTTTTCTCCCCATGCCTTTTCTTTTTCATGTAAGTGTAGTGGCTGGCTGATATGATCATCAGAGGATGTACGAAGGTTCAATACAGTGTGTTTATCAGCAAGTACAATGGCTTTATGGAGAATGCTGTTTTCCTTTCTTTGATAGAAATATCTTCTAAGGGTTTTAATTTGGTTCTGGAGCAAAATTTGTACATCCAGTACTCCTCGACCTCCCATCTTTCGTGGAAGAGTGACCCTTTCTTTACAGGCGTTTGGATGATGTAAACGGTAAGTAGTGAGAAGGGTCCTTGTTTTTCTCTGCAGGCTTTCCATTTCTGTTGCTGACCATTTCAGAATCCCAAATGAATATACTAGGGTTGGTATAGCGTATGTGTTGATAGCTTTAATTTTGTTCTTTGCACAGAGATTGGTTCGCAGCACTTGATGTAGTCTTGTGGTATATTTTCCAATGAGTTCATCTTTGATACTTTTATGATCCAAAGTTGTATTTTGAGCAAATCCCAGATATTTGTAGGTTTCTATTTCAGTCATTCCTTCAATTAGAGATCCTTTGCGTAGCTCATGTGGTTCAGAAGTTGCATATTTACCTCTTTCAATTGTCAGGCGCTTGCATTTCTTCACTCCCAACGACATTCGGACATCGGATGAATATGAATCTATTATATTTAGCATGGCATTCATTTGAGTCTCACTGTGTGCATATACTTTGAGGTCATCCATATAAAGGAGATGGGATATTCTGTATTTCCTGTTGTAGTATTTGATGTCAAATCCGAAGCCGGTGGATTTTAGAATTTTAGAGAGAGGATTGATGGCTAAGCAAAACCACAATGGGCTTAGCGAGTCTCCTTGATAGATACCACGCTCAATTTTATTGTGTCAGATGTGACACATTCATCGTCTGTCTTAGTATACAGTACTGTTTTCCAATTATCCATCGTGACCTCCAGGAAGTGAATTACAGCAGGGTTAATCTTATACACATGGAGGATTTCTTTCAGCCATGAATGCGGGACTGAATCAAATGCTTTCTGGTAATCTATGTATGCCGTATATAGATTCCTTTGATTATGTATCGCCTGTTGTGTTATCACTGAATCAATAACTATCTGTTCTTTGCATCCTTGCGACAGCTTCTTGCATCCTTTCTGTTCCTCAGCCAAAATGTTATGTTTGTCGAGAAACTTGTATATTTCGTCCGCAATTATGGACGTAAACAGTTTGTAAAGTGTTTGGAGACAGGTGATAGGTCTGTAGTTTGATGGGTCTTTAGTATTTCCACTTTCTTTTGAGATTAGATATGTAATTCCAGCAGTAAGGAAATCAGGACATTCCTCAGGATGATGGATGAGGTAAGTAAATTGCTGGGCTATCTTCTGGTGCACGCACGTGAAATGTTTGTACCAATAATTGTGAATTTTATCTGTGCCCGGCGCTTTCCAATTCTGAGTTCTCCTTATAGCATCATACACATGCCGTTCTTCAATGGTATCAAAACCCATTTCTTCATATACATTATTGCTGTTTCTTTCTTCGTTGATCCAATTTGCATTTTCATTGTGCGGTGACTTCGCAGCCCATACACTTCTCCAAAAATCTTCCATTTCTTGCGTGCTAGGAGGTTCTGCTTTTGTCATGGATTGTTTGCTTCGTTTGATCATTCTGTAGAACTGACCTTCATTGTTGGAGAAAAGTTTGTTTTGTGTTTTCCTCGCTCGTGATTCCTTGTACCTCCTGAGTCTCGCTGCTTTTGCGCACAATTTTAGCTTTTGGTTGTCAATGTATTCCTTGATTTTTTCTGTGTGATCATATTCCTTTATATGGCTGTTGATTTTTCTGAATATATTTCTCAGCTTTCGATTGGTTTTGGGTTTAGTTTTATTGTTTAAATATGCTGTTAGTTGGCCTATGGTTTTCCTCAGTTCCTTGATGTCATTTTCTAATCGACGCTGCCAGGGTGGAATGTATTCTGCATCTGCACCTTTTCCACGAGAGCTTCCAGACAAAGGTATTAGTTTCTGGTTGTTCAGCCTTATCACAGTTGCTGCTGCGCAGTATACAAGAGAGTTTGTTTCTTCTAGATTATCGGATGTTTCCACATACTGTTTTAGGATGTTATTTGTCATACTGACAAGAGATTTACTCTTTGCTGTTTCTAGGAGTTTGGGCAATTTTGGTCGATAGTCTACTTTAAGGCCCATAAATTCTGTCATTGCCTCTTTAAAAACATGTTCAATAGAACTTGTTTCATCAGAACTCGAGATATTAGTAGGGATAGTTGGTTCAATAATTCCCTCTTCCCCTGTGTCATTTCTGCAGGTTACTTCCTGAACAGCTTGAATCAATAATGTGGGTCTGCTTTCATTGTTGGATTCTGAAGCTAGAATTTTTGCTGCTTCCTCTTTAAGACTTTGAATCATTATTGCAGGAAGTCTATTGTTCCTCACTATTACACGTCTTTGGTCTGCAATTCTTTGTTCTGTAATGAAAGAGTAGTCAGGAAAATTCTCCACAAACAACTTGTGCAAATCTTTCCTATATGTTGTGAGGTCTCTCTCTAAGTTTGTAACAATAAAGTAGGAGCGCATTATGAATTTGTTCATCTCATCAGTCCATTTTAAGCGCTGCCTCAGTTTGCCTGCCTTAGTGGTCAGTTGAATGTTTGAAACAGTTTCGACAGGGGGAGATGACGGCTGTTGGGTTCTCCTATCTGCGTTGTCGGCTGTAGAATTTTCGGGTGACCCGACATGTGCCCGCCTGTTCAGCATCATGTCACTGGTGGTTCGCCTGCTGTCACGTTCATCACCAGCTCCAAACGTGCCCCGACGCACCTCGGGTAGCGTCCTTTTCCGAGGCTCATTATTCTTTGACATTTTCTCCATTATCAATGGGTTGCGTTTTATACCTACTGCCAGGATTTCATTTAGGCCGCCCCTAACATGGGGTACAGACGCCTTTCACAGCCGCCCCTAACATGGAGTACAGACGCTGTTGGCTAGTGCTTATGGCGGCACTGACTCGCCTTGTCACATTGCTGTCTTTGGATATATGTGGCATTTTATAGAGACTGTGGTGCCATCCACAGACCCACCACATCCTGTTAGCAATGCCGCTGTTGGTCCGGGACTGCTTATTCGTCAGGTTTCCCTGCTTATGTCGCAGCTACCCTCCATATCTAGAGGGCGATCCACTATCCGCCACCTGTGGACCCGTCCGGCCGTAGTCAGCTCTACGTCCTCCTCGAGGCGGATTATTATTATTATTATTATTATTATTATTATTATTATTATTACCGACAGTAGTGGCTATGCTGGCTAAAGCGCAGCATTAGGTCATGGGGCCAAGCTCTCTGCTGACTCGGTAGACGCGTGGGTTCGAGCCCCACCATCGGCCGTCCTTGAAATGGTTTTCCGTGGTTTCCCATTTTCAACACCAGGCAAATGCTGGGACGGTACCTTCTGACAGGCCACGGCCGCTTCCTTCCCCATCCTTGCCCACTTTCATTCACCATCATTCATTTCATCTCTCATTAACTGCTCTCATGAGGTTGGCGTCAGGAAGGGCATCCGGCCGTATAAACCATCGCCACAAAGACTTCCATCGCATCTCATCCCCGACCCCGTTGGAAAACGGGAATAATAAGGGGTAGACATACATACATAATTATTATTATTATTATTATTATTATTATTATTATTATTATTATTATTATTATTATTATTATTATTATTATTATGGCAGGCAAATTTAATTTAGTTGAGTGATGCAGAACAATGCATAAGAGACACAGATACACCACACTGTTTTCGACATGTTGTTGTTGTTATTTTAGGAGTTGGAACATCCAAGTTATCTGTCCCTAATTTATCGACCCTCAGTTCCAAGAATCTTAACTAAATACCGCAAATCGTTTACGTAATATGTCGTGTCTGTTGGAGTTTCACCCAGATGTACCGATTGGGCTCATCAGTACACCCTGTCCGGACCCCTTATGTGATAGAAACAACTTGCCATGTCCCATCTATGAAGCGCATTACAATGCTAAGAGTTTTCATCTTCTTTAACACTGATAACCTTCCTATGAAAACACGAAAACGGCACCAAGAATCTGAATATTCTGATTACAGAAATTCACTCCTTAGTCGTGGAAACATCGAAAAGCTACGTTTGAACTTGCAGATGAACTCGCTGGTCCACCCCTTATAACAACAATCTAAATGTTTACTGTCGACAAGTCTTTTTCCACCTAGATATACAGTATCCATTCAGCTTCCCGAGCCGGACTGTATGCCGTATGCTTCTATACCTATTACCGAAAAGGACTGGCTGCGTGGCTCAGCGGTAACGTTCTCGCTTGCTGGTCCCTAGGTTGCAGGTTCGTATCCTGGCGCAGTCAGCTGGCATTTGAGGGTGCCGAAATGCGAGGGAGCTGTGTTAGTAGATTTATTGGCACGTTAAAGATCCCCTTCGGGGCGAAATTCCGGCACCCCGGCGTCTCTAAAAGCCACAGTTGTTAAAAGGGACGTAAAACCAATAACATTATTATTATTATTATTACCGAAAACGTCCAAGCAAAACTTGTGCTGTTGGCGCCTAGACTCTATGCATAAAAGGGTTTTTTTTGTTTTGTTTTTTAATGTTGGCTAGTGTTAGTAAATTGTAGTAGAACAATATTGGTGACAGAATACGTGGTTCACTACAATTCACGCTAGAATTTGAACTCGTACAATTTCACCCACCCCCACAAGGTCACAAGTAAATTTGAAGACAAATGACCAAATTATTATTTAATTATTTTAGGCTGACCTATATTTGTGCCAAGTTTCATCGAGTTCATGTTTACGAGGTTACTTTGTCAACTTCGGAATTCAACTCTCTGAATTTATTGTTGTTTCTGTTGTTTTATTTGGTAAAACAGGACATCGTGATCATTATCCCCGTGTTTGCTTGTGAAATTTGTGTAATAATCTGTGTTGTTGTGGTATCTGTAGAGGTGTGTGTATTTGTAATTGGTTGGTTGGTTCTTAAGTTTAGGGGCTGCGACAACGCGGTCATGTAGCCCCGTGTACTTAGGGTGTGTGGAGAATCTGTCTGATAACCGGTGTTAATTGTGATGACTGTAATAGTGTGTGTTATCTGTTTTTTTTTTTTAATTTAAGTTCGCGCAACTTAGAATTTTTCAAATAGTTCCTACTTTTTCCGCCAAGCGCCACCGTCAACGACTACTAGGCCAAGTTCAGAACTTAGCTACTAGACGCCACCGCAGTCGGCTCTTGGCAACGAACGTAGAAACCTAAGAGCGTTGTTTACATTCTTAACCTATCCAATTTAGCTTCACCCAGGTGCAATTAGTGGAAGGATCTTTAACATGCCATAAATCTATGACACGGGACCGTAGGCTTTACTTCCCCTCCGAAGGAATGCATACTGATTTTAACGCTCTTAAAAAATCCGACGGCTTCGGTCGGGTTTGAACCCGCTATCTTGGGAATAGAAGCTCAGCATGCTACCGACTACGCCACCGAAGCCGCTGTATTTATAATTACACCTTGGATTAGAAGGGAGGGGGCCGTGGCCTTAAGTTAGAAACCAACCGGCATTTACTTGAAGTAGAATTGGTAGACCAAGGAAAATCACTTCTAGAATGGCTGAGGTGGGATTCAAACACATCTCCTCTTTATTTTGTCTCTCAAGGCTGAATGTTCCCCATTTCCAACTCTCAGACTAGAATTGATTTTCTTGGCAGAGCCGAGAATCAAACCCAAGAACTTTTGTTACAGAGTTTCAGTATGTACCGAAGAAGGCGTTTGATTTGAAGTTCTCATCTCCAGAAAGTATAAAAATTGCACTCGCGTCCAAGAACACGAATCTGGTGACCAAAGACGTTGCTAGTCGCTAAATAAAGGAACAACTAATTTAACATGTAATAGTAGATCGTGTGTAGATGTAATATGACATGAAATGAATATTTCTTAGCTTACGTTGTTTCTGAAAGCATAATAAAAATGGAGGTCAACTGATATTATTTGGTCTCTAGCACATCTCTTGTTATCGAAACCAGCCCCATTCTTCAACTCGTGGCTTAAGATAGCCTTTATTAGAACATCCGTGGACGACCTGCTGCTTGGTTTACACGTAAGGGGCCATGACCGAGAGCTTTATGAGAACCCAGCCAGGAGGCCCTGGAAAAAATATGACCCATTCTATGGTCTTTCAAGGAGACTCTTGATTTATCTTGTTAATAACAAGATGTCACATCCTTCGAGTAAAGAGAGAAAGATTGTCACTGGTCTCGTCTTTGTGCTCATACTGGTATGAGAAGTTCAATTTTCATTCTGGTTCACCGCGTGATGTTTAACACTAAACGAACTTCATGTGACATAATATAAAAAGATACTAGGTTATGAGCCTGTAAGAAGTGGGAAGGAACTTGAAAATTATCAAGATAGCACAGGTTCATAATTAATTTAAAGCAAATCGTAGGGACGGTCCACATATTACGTAATCACTTTTTGACGATTTATGCCCCCCTCCTTCCTGTATTACCTAATCACAAAGCAATACCTAATATTTCTGATTTCGTCACAATTAACACCGGTTATCAGACAGATTCTACACACACCCAAAGTACACGGGGCTACATGACCGCGTTGTCGCAGCCCCTAAACTTTTTTATTTATTTATTTATTTATTTACATAGGTCCCAATGAGCCTGAGCTCGTGTTAGGGACAATCAAGTAACATAGTTACAGCATGGCATATATATAATTTTTGTAACATTATTGTTTAGTTTAATAGTAACTTAGATTGCTAGTGACTAACTTTACAGAGATAATACGGTATGATACATTGCATTGCTTAAGGCTATTGTACATTGGCTATTCATTCCTTAATAGGAAGTCTTTTGTTTTCCTCTTAAATGTTTTTATAGAGAAACTTTCCCTTATGCCTAATGGTAGCGAGTTGTATTCTTTTATTATAGAGGACATAATTCCTTTAGTTCCAAATTTAATGGATTGGGAATGGCTGGTGAATATTTGATTTACTCCTCTTGTTGCATAGTGATGAATGTCATTTGCATGGGTAAAATGGATGTGTGTGTGTATCAATTTGTTTTCTAATTTGTATACAAATACTGTTGCTGACATAGCTATTTGTTTTTGCAGTGGCATAATTTTAGTTCCTGAGTACAATTCATTTGAGGGTGTGAGCCAAGGTAATCCAAAGATAGATTTTATAGCACGTTTCTGGAGTATCTCAAGTTCTTTTATCAGCTCCTTCTTACAATATCCCCATATGAAATTCATGTACATTAGATGTGAATGTATCAGAGCAAAGTATATATTTTTCAATTGTTGGCTAGTAAGACAGCTATATCTTAATCTGAAAATAATACCAATTAAAGGGCTGATTTTATGTTTTACATTTTCTACATGATTTTCCCAGTTTAGTGTACTATCTAGTGTGATACCTAAGTATGTTGCCGATTTAACCCTTTCTATTTCTTTGTTGGCTATGTTGACTATGTTTGTGGTCTCAATCTTGTATGATGGTTTATGGAAGAACAAATATTTTGTTTTAGCGATATTGATAACCATTTTGTGTGCTCTCAACCAATCCACCAGCTTATTGAGATCATAATTAATATTTAGCATAATTTCCTGTTCAGATGTTCCCAGATAGAGTATAAAAATATCATCTGCAAATAGTTTAAGCTTGCCTTTCAATTCTAATAATACTATATCATTAATATAGGCCAAGAAAAGAATTGGTCCTAAGACAGAACCTTGAGGTACTCCTGTGTCAATTCTCATTTGAGATCCTTTTACGTTATCGATTGCAACATATTGTTTTCTGTTAGTGAGGTAGTTCTTGAACCAATCATGTGCCACTCCTCTGATGCCTGCAAATTCTAGTTTATTAAGGAGAATCTTATGGTTAACCAGATCGAAGGCTTTTTGAAGGTCAATTAGTACACCAGCAGCTAGTTTGTTTTCATCTAATGCCTTTTCTACATCAGTTACTACTTCAAATATAGCACTATCAGCTCCTCTATTTGGAATAAACCCATATTGGCAGTTTGCAAAGTAATCATTTTTCATTAAGAAATTCATAAGTCTTCGTTTAACAACGCTTTCTAGAACCTTGCTGATGGCTGATATAATATTAATGGGTCTGTAATTTGATGGGTGGGTTTTGTCCCCTTTTTTGTAGATCGGGACCACCCTAGAGACTTTACAGGCATCGGGGAATATACCAGTCATCAGTGAAAGATTTATTATTTTGACAAGATATGGTGTAAGGCCCTCAAGACACAATTGTAGCATGACATTAGTAGTGTTGTCCTCACTTATATTGTTTTTGTGTTTTAGGGAGTTTATAATTGATTGTATTTCATTAGCATCAGTAGGTAACATAAAGATTGTCTTAGCGCTAGTAGTATTTTTATAGCTTGTAATGCCCGAGGTAGAACCGTTTCCTTGATTTTCCCATATACTGTTAGCAATATTGACATAATATTTATTAATTTCATCACATATATTTTCCTTTTTTTTCGACATTTGTGCCGTCGACTATAAGTTTGACAATTTCATTTTTCCCCTTAAGAACCAATCAACCTATCCGTACAAATAAATGAAACAAGAAACACAAAGTCAGAGACTCGGGGACACCAATTCAGGCGCGGATCTAGAGTTTGGCTTGGGGGGGTGGGGGTCACAGAATCGAAATTGTTAAGAAAAATGGTTATCACAAAATAACCAAACGTACAAAACCAGACCAATTTTTTTTGCAAGCTTCATGGATAGAAATTTGATGCATTTAGCGCACCAAAAATATTCGTACAAATAGCAACAGCGTGTTTTGCGACTTTTACATCGAGCTTCGAGCAAAGTATCAAGGTACGTTACAGTTTCGGCAAGTCGAGTTGGTACCGACAAAGGGAGAAAGTCACAGCTTAAATTGCCAACCAAGCTTGCAGTTTGGACGTCGGAAAAATTTTTGGTGCCAAAAAGGCCCCAAATTTCTATCCGTGCATTGCTGCACATTCATCGTGACATCACTATAGACATCGATTCGGTAATCACAAGGTTTGCTAAACAAAATAGACGAGTTGATTTTGTTATATAAATAATATTTTTTATATAACAGGTATGAAGTTGTAAATATGTACAGTTGTAACAGAACATAATAATTGCAATCAAGATATTTTCAGTATTGAATAAAATGAAAAAAAAACTGTTTTTCAGATAAAATTCGTTAAGTTTTATTTGTCTGGTTATTGTGTTTTCGTTTTTTGAGTTTGCAAAAAAAATGGTCTCCGTTTGGGGGGGTGTCATGACTCCCGTGCCCCCCCCCCCCATCCCCCCCCCCCCCCATTGAATCCCCGCCTTCACCAATTACTGTAAAAAATATAACGCTGCAGTTTCTTGAGGTGCTGCGGTGATTTTTTTAAAAAGCACAAGAAATGTAGGAACAATTGACGAAAGTCGTACTTTACTTTTCATCAAAAATGTATTTTGATTCTTTTTATGATCTGAAAAGAAATACTCTTTGATCAAGGTAAGGCTTCTGCTAATTTTATTAGACTAAAACAAAAATTACTTATACATTCAACTTACAAAGTAAGACTTCCGCACGTCATCAAAGTAATCATAATCTTCGAAATACCCCCCTCTTTGTGATTACGTAATATGTGGACGGCCCCGTAGTAAAAATAGCAATAATAATATTATTAATTCACCCTTTCTTCAAGGTAATTTTAACATGTTTCAAATTGGAGAAATAAAATCACTGTCGAGACCGATCTCCTCTCCCTTCTTATTCCCTCCTAGCGATAACGACAACAACTGAGCTCAATGAGTGAGTTCTGGAGCTTGGCTGTCGCCCCCTGAGGTCCGGGTTCGGCTTCCGCCATTGCCAAGAAATTTAATTCTGGTCGTAGAGCTGGGATTGGGTACACTCAGCCTCGTGTGGCAAAACTGAGGAGAGGTTTTCCATGGATTCTCACTTCTACTCAGGATAAATGCCAAGATGATTCCTAACTTAACACCTTGGCCGACCCCCGAGGTGACAGCCAAGAATGCTAGCCGCTACATCAGGAAGTGGTCCATAATAAAAGTTGTTGTTGTTGATTCATATTAGGGGCTTGGCACAACTATGATCATCAGCCCCGTGTACATGGGAGGGGGGGGGGTCGTGTATCTGTGGTGACTGTAGTAGTGTATTACGGACAGGAATAAGGTAGATGCCCCAAGGCTTGAAATAAGGAACTATCTCGGTATTGGCCTGGAGGGAGTATGAAAAAGACTAGGGCACAGATGGGGCATTCGAAACATGGGCAAGCACAAAATCAAGATCGTGGGCGCGCGATTTTTCAATAAATTCAGTTGCATTTTCTCTGGACCTATTATAGCTATACTTCAGAACAATAGTGCCAGGATAGAATTCTGTAATGAAAATCCACTGGTGAATTTTCCGAAACCAACATAGTGCCAGCGTGAATTTTCAAACTTTAATTGCCTTTTAATGGAACCCAGCTATAAATGTACCTCCATTCATGTGAGAAGTGTTTCAATAAGTGTATAAATAATTCATGTCACAGGCCTTAAGAAAATTAGGAACTCTTGTTGACTGACTGAAAAGTTTCTACTAATAGATTACTAATACGGAAATTTGGCTTCAAACATTTCAATAGTTCCAGAATGTCAGGACCTACGGTTCATGGTGCCCTGAGAGCTCATTTTTAGCCTATTTTCATTTATGAAGAAACAGGCTTAAGACATCACCTTTTGTCCGCGCGCGCGTGTGTGTGTGTGTGTGTGTGTGTGTGTGTGTATGTGTCGCCCTAATAACTTCTAAACGGATGGACTGATTTCTATGAAACTCAGTAAGGTCATAGCACCATTCTGGCCGACCCCGACTGTGCCCTTCAAATTTATTACGTCCCACGAATCCAACATGATGGCTGTGCGAAATATTTCACCGGCATTATATATCTCCGAAACTATTACCAAAATCTCGCTGAAATTGAGTACGGTGATAAAGGGCACTACTAAAAGTCCACCTATGAGACTTTCATAAACCTGTTAACTACAAAACCAGCATGACTTTTCTCGCGATTTAACCATCCAAACGCAATGTAACTTGGTGCGGTACGGCAAATGTTTATACACATTGTAATGCACTGGCTCTAATTTAGTTCAATTGTTTACATAACCTCAAGATGGCGGCTGTGCGAAATATTTCACCAGCATTCTATATCTCCGAAACTATTGCTGATATCACCCTGAAACTTTGTACGGTGATAAAAAGCACTACTAGAAGTTCATATTTGTAATTTTCAAAAATCTGCAAAGAACAAAACGAAGTTAAAACATTTTCATAGACTTTTCTCGCGATGTAACCATCTGAGAGCAGTGAAATATGGTACAGTAAATGTTCAGGCTATACACATTGTAATGCACTGACATCTAATTTAGTTCAATTGCTTACATAACCTCAAGATGGCGGCTGTGTGTAATGTTTAAATTAAGTTTTAATTTCTTGTGTATTAATCGTGCGATCGAAGTGAAAGTTTGAATAATGAACCTACGCAATAATGTTCATCTAATGGTATATAACTCTATGGCTTATAGACTACATATAACAATCCAACATGGCGACCATCCGAAATATTTAGACAGTACTCAATATCTAGTTTACGAATCTATTACAGCAATCAAACTGAAAATTTTAATATTTATAGAGCCTATGAACATAAGTTCACATATGGGACTTTCAATAACCTGGTGAGCACAAATCCAACATGGCGTCGACGCGAAATATAAATATTTAAATGGACTCTTCTCGCGATTTAACCATCCGAGTGCAGTGAAACCATGGAGGAAAGAATGGAAGGAATGTCTTCGCTGCGCTGCCTAGCACAAGCCGCTGAAGCCAAACGGCACGCCCACTTTGGATAGCAAGAAAATGGCTGTTCCTACGCTTAAAGCCGTAAACCACTCCAACCAGTCTTGGATTTTAGTGACATAAAACTGCAATGACAAGTCAAGATTTGTTCTTGGATAGGCAGAATACACTCTGTACATCACGGTACAAGGCACAAATAAGCTGCGTTATCGTTTTAAAAGCCAATTTAAATAGAAATATGAGAGCACCTATGCAAGGCTAGTTTTGTAAGAAAGACGCAGCGAAACGTAAAAATACGCTGAAACACTGATTAAATTGAATACAGGTGTCTGAAGGTGCGAGTTATACCAAAAAAGTAACATCTTGGGAACTATCATAATGATGCCGAACTAGTCTAATCACGGTATTTAGGCCTACACCAAATTGATTTTTAAGTTCTTATTGGTGTTGAGGAATTCATCAGTTTTTAGGCCTAATTTCGAGCACAGCAACTTTCACTCATTGTTCGTACATATTTTGATATTCAAGAATAGGAACCTTAAAATTAATAAACAGAACACTTATTCGATTCGTACAACCATTTGGAAGTCACGGAACACCAAATACAAGTTAAGGTTACGCCCACTTTGGACGCAGCGCTTGGCTTCACTCAAACGAACTCAAGGCATCTCCTCTTATTATACATGTTTAAATCCACTGGCATCTAATTTATTTCAATTGTTTGCATAACCACAAGATGGCAGCTGTGCGAAATTTTAAAATCTCGTTTTTATTTCTTGTGTCCGATTCATGCGATTGAAGTTTGATTCTACACCTATACAATAATTTTCATGTAATAGTACATTACTCCAGGATCTACATATTTTTTAAAAATGCAACATGGCGACCATTCGAAATATTTGGATGGCTCTCAATATCTACGAATCTATTACAGCAATCAAACTGAAATTTTGTATTTTGATAGAGGCAATTAACAAGTAGGATATAATATGAAAATAGGTTGTTTTTTTTTTTTTTGTATTTTTTTTTTTTTTTCAGATAAACGAAAGCATCAAGGCCGAAAACGCCTTATGACTCGTCATTAGAAAGAGGAGTACCTAAGTCGGATGAGCTCGCGTGGTAATTACACATAGGAGGGAAGAAATCAATCTGATTGCACTTCGAGGGCGAAGCCCGAGCTGTGTACAGTCAGAGCTGAAACCCTCAAAACGGTGTAACGGAAAAGAAGAACTAATGATAACACGAGGCAGCTACCAGCAACGTTGTTAGCAATTAAAATTTGGAAAATTATCAAATGAAAAATCTAAAGCTTCTGATAAACAAGCCAAGGACCTGGAAAACTGCGCCTAGTAATTGGCTGCTTAATATTAATAGACTTGTAGATACTATCAAGGCCTTTAGTACCAGATTGGATATTATGGTGTATTATTCGTTTGACCAACTTGCAGATCCTTCTGATCTGATCATCAATGAGAGGAATATTAAGGTCACGTCTAATTTCCGAGTTACTTTTGACGGACCTTTTGACCTGAAGGAACTGTCGGAGAGTTTTATTTTGGTATGTTTGCATCTTGTCAATATGCGTTTTAGATATGTGGCCCCAGGCCTCACAGCCATACAGCAGGATAGGACGGACTACAGCAAGATATAATTGCTTCTTAATAAATGAGCTCAAATATTTATTACTAGTGAGAGCAAAAATAGCCTTTTTCCTAGCTGCTGCAAGCTGTAAGACTCGGGCCACATGCAATCGAAAAGTGAGGGATTTGTCTAGCAGTATGCCAAGGTACTTGATACTGCTAGACCAAGGAAGGAGGGTGTGATCCAAACCGAGTAGGCCAAACTGGGGGCGACGGCGAATAAAGAGAATGGCGTGAGTTTTTTCGTCATTCACTTTAAATTTATTAAGAACACACCAACGCCAGAACACAGAAATCCAGCGTTGCATAGCATTGATTGCATCGCATTTCTTATGCTTGGAGGTATAGATTGCAATGTCATCAGCAAACATCTGCAGTTCTACTCCCTTCGCAGTGGGGAGATCATTCGCATATAGGCTAAACAGCGTTGGCGAGAAGACTCCACCTTGAGGTACACCAGCGCGCAAGGCTTTAGTTCTTTACGGAACTACTTGTTGAATATGCATCTCTTCTTTCCCATCTTACTTGCGCACACTAGGTCTGAATAGTAGATATCACTGTCAAAAGATGGTGTTACTTGCCTTTGGTTTGCAGCGCTCCCATACGTCACAAATAATAACTTGTTGGTATCTGCGTAAATATTTACGCGTTTCAGTAGGCATTCCACAGACGTGAGACACGGTGGAGCGCCTTGCAAATGTCATATCACTGAAGAGGAATATTGTTAACTGTCATACAGTCTTATGAAATAGAAGAAGGTGAGAAGACATACAACTTTCACTGAGATTTTGCTTAAATTACGTGAGACTTCTTTATAAAAGCTGCGCTAATCGACGAATATAGTTTAAAAACTTACTTCCTTGTATTTTATTGCAGAAACGTTCGGTATTGCCAGCCCGAAAATGTCCATCAGTGATGACATACCTAATATACAGACCTTACAGTCACATTCAAGCGATGTCACAACCTGTGATTTTGGAGGAAACTACCTTTTAGCCACTGGTTCAGGGTAAGTTGATAATAGGAAGTCCCAGGTCGATATATTCAATAATTATACATTAATTTGACGGGTTCTGTCGGGCCTGGGGGTCCAAATGTTTGAGGGTTTTTTTTTTTTTTACTTTTTATGCCGGAGTTAACGGTTTTAACAAGATCTTGTCCATGTACATCCCCATAGGAGAGTTACACCCACCCTTACCCTCTGAGATTATTCCCTTTCGTTCATTATTCTGCACCACCTACCTACACTCTTACCCACCTTACCAGTGACATCATGAGCCATGGTTATAAGAGAACCACATAATGCTATCAATTCCCCCTTTGCTTGGATTTCTTAATGGTAGATGTATCATAAAGGAGAACAGATCTGCATTAGTTCTAGTTAACTCACTCCTCTGTCCATAGGCACAGTTGTTCTGGTCAAATCCAGTGTTGTAGCCAGAGGAGTGTTACTGGGGGTTAAACCCCCCTCCCTTTTTTTGAAATTTTACAAAAAGAAATCAGGAACTGATAATAATTAATAAGTTAAATAAACATTACCGTACTTAAATTAAATAATGACACAAGCAGATGATTCTATAACTCGTGCTTTATGGGAAAATGATATGGTTGTGATTTGTGCCTACATCAATGCTTGGAGATTGAGGCTACACATGTCTTCATGACAACACATAACTCTGTCCTCTCAGGGTTGCCTAACTAGCTTTTTCCCTGCTAGATATAGCTTTTCTCAAACCGAGCCTAGCCCCAGATAATTTTAAATCCCGGATAGCGAGGTACCATAATTAGTTTCTTTCGTTTCTTAGCGGAAGAGAAATTGTTTAAGTTATGTCTACTTTTATTGATATACAAAATGTTTTAATAAGGACCTAGAAGGGTACATTAACTTAACACTAATTTGGAGATCGTTAACTTCTTGAGTGTGAGATAGCCGAGTTGCTTCATGTTACTATGCCCTGCAATTCCCTGAATTTACTGTTATCCCCCTGTTACTATAACCCCTCCCATTAGTCAATCTTGGCTGCGCTACTGGTCAAATCTCTATCATGACACGATCTATCTCTACAATGGCACTGTGTGGATTTTCTTGGCAGTCTACAATTGTTCCAAAATGCTTTGTTATACTGACTGGATTGATACCCAACTACTTTTGCCCATCACAACAACTTCCTCATGGTCCAAAATTTCATAATTAGCTTCATAATTGGTATATACCAGTCCACTAGAAAGTTATGAATTTACAATTTTACTGTAATTATGTAGCACATATGTATTACTACATAACATGAATCAGCAATGTTTATGGTCCCAATGATCACCAATGGAATAGATGTAACACAGGGTTTCACCCTATACCAAATAAAGGGATATTATCTGTACATTTTTGTGGCATATCTGTCCTGCTAACAATTTTTGAACACGACTGATCCATGCTATGAAGTGGCAAGATAGTGCTACATAATTACAGTGAAATTAATAGTTCCCAACTTCTTTTTCTGGACTGTTACATAGCAAACACAAATTTTGGACCACAAGGAATTTTAGAAATGTTAAATTTCCAGCTCAAGGTAAGAGTTTTTATACTCCCTCTCAAGAGACTCTAAGACCCCTCCACTGGAATATTTTTCATGAATAAAATACTTGCTACAAAACCCATTGTATCCTTTGTTGCAACCTATCGAAAAGCATCAACCTGACATAATGTTTCTAAATGAGTCGTCTTCAGGACGTGAATGGTCGCTATGAGACATTCATACCAAAAAGAAAAATGTCAATAAATTTTAGTGCAAGAGCGTTGCTTTGTTTGTTACTAACAATGCCAATGCATTCCAGATCCACTGCATGACTAGTTGGTTGAGATCTGACTGCTTAAATGTGAGACATCTATGTCAGTAAACTTATTGATATGATGTAGAACAACCCCAAGGTAAAATTCTGGTGCCCAGCCTTTAAAAGGGATGTGGAACCCTACTATCAATATATTCTGCTTTCAGAATACCCCACAAATAATCATCATAAATGTGTCAATGTGAATAGTTATGGTAGTCTTATAGTGAGTAGCCTACCAGAACCTTTCTGTCTAAAAGAAGACATGTACTATACACTTGCACCTGATCTCTCTGATATCCTCTCTTCAAGACAGGCATTTAAGACAATTATCATAGCTGGCTTTGCTCCTAATAACCAATGTTGTTAATAACAGTTGGCGTTGTTCTAAAAAAAACTGGTTCTAGCCCATCATAACAATTTAAAAGGACAGATTTATAGAATTATTTTCCTAGGCTAAAATGCAGAGCTATTTCAATTAGGCTAGTCTAGAAAATGAGACATATCCTCTAACAGCCCTTGGCCATTTATGTGTCCAACCCAAAAAAGGAAAGGCCTATTATTAATTCATTTTGAAGTGACTAATAAGACAGATGTCATAGAATGCCTCTCCTTTTCAAATCAAACACTTATAACTCTCCCTTTTAAGCTTTGCTTTTCAGTTCTGGATAACAAATTTTAAATTAATATCTGGCATGTAAAAATATTATGATTGACTGGAACCACTATAAATAACTCTTTTATTTGCCCTGTTATCAAGAATATCAGAAAACAGCATAACTGTTTCAACAGGACCCGAATAGGACACTCTCAGAAAGAACAGGTTTGAGTTATTGATAAATGCTTATCTTCTGTCATATTACAATGTATTGTTGTACATGTTTTCTAGTGACAAAACTATACGGGTATGGGAGTGGACAGCTGGTCTGGGGTATGTGGACACGGCCTACTCTCCACTCACTGGGCACAAGTACGGTGTGACTTGTGTCCGCTTCTCACCTCAAGGGACCATGCTAGCCACATCTTCCGTCGATGGAAGCACTGCACTATGGAATGTTCGTGTGAGTCTCGGTTGTATTAATAACCTCATGATGTATCCTGCATGACTATAGTCTGATTTACAAAAGATGCTCGGTGCAAGCTGTCACACGCTTGATGGGTGAGGTGAGGAGTGGAGACGAGAGTGGTAACGGTTTCCATGGCAACAGTGAGCAATGTTGCAATGTATGCCGACACAGCAATAAGCACATGGTTTGACTCAGTGTGTCTTCACTCGTCACGGTCATTAGAGAGCGAGGCAGGGGGACTAACTTCCACAGTATTTGTGACTTCCTGCAAGCCTCTTGGAATGTTATGAGTCATAATCTGCCTCAGTGGCAATGCAGCATTTCCCCACGTGCTAGCTTTGACAGCTGTCAGCGAGCTTTATTGGTAATTCAGATTATACTGTGTAGCATAAGTCATTTGAGACCAAATTAACAATAAACTATAATTATAATTGGTAGAATGTAGTCAATTTTGATGACTCCTATGATGTCACCCAATTGTACGAGTAATTTTTGTAACGTAATAAATCAAGAGAACATTCGAATGGCTCTGGTCGGTCGACAACACGGTCATGTAGCCCCGTGTACTTTGGGTGTGTGTAGAATCTGTCTGATAACTGGTGTTAATTGTCATGACTGTGAAATTCAATTTCTGCAGTCCTTACTTGAATAAAAAGCAGAGAACACACACTACCAGTCAGTCGAGTAACTCCAGGTTGGTTCCTCGGTTTAGGGGCTGCGTCAACGTGGTCATGTAGCCCCGTGTACTTCGGGTCTGTGTAGAATCTGTCTGATAACCGGTGTTAATTGTGATGACTGTATTAGTGTGTGTAGGCCTATCTGTTTTTTAATTCAAGTAAGGACTGCAACTTTGAATTTTTCAATTAGTTCCTACTTTTGCCGCCACCGTCAACGACTACTAGGCCTAGTTCAGAACTTAGCTACTAGACGCCACCGCAGTCGGCTCTTGGCAACGTACGTAGGAACCTAAGAGCGTTGTTTACATTCTTAACCTATACAATTTAGCTTCACACAGGTGTAATTAGTGAAAGGTTCTTTAACATGCCATAAATCTATGACATGGGACCGCCAGCTTTACTTCCCCTCCGAAGGAGTCACTCCTGTGTGCAGACTACGTGTTTTCACGCTGGCACTTCGCAGATTGCTTGGACAGAGTATAGGCCCTAAGGATGGTAGTCAACAGTGATAATCACTACAGTGTGAGGCATAAGAGAAATGGGTTGAAATATTTAGGGTCTGTAAAATTATCAGCCCAGGGATCAGTTGGATCCTCAAAATGCAGTCTTAGGTAATTTTGGTAATAGCCCTCTACAAAAATAAAACTCAAGGCAGTGCTATAATGAGACATACAGTATTAAGCAAGGTAAGAAGTGAGGCAGGTTGCCATTGGTTTGCTCACTGCAGCAGCATTAAACCATAAAAATAGTCACCTTTCATAGCATTAGATTTGTCTGAATGCCATTACTCAGCACCACTCATACCTGTGTGGCTTGGATATATTCACGGCCATAAATGAGACAAACATCAGCCAACAGCCACATATTGATATAGCCCTGTACCAGCAGACAAACGCAAAGTACTGCAGTCATCTAGATAATTATAACAACAGGCTAGTTAAAGTTTTTAAAAATAAAGGTATTGAATATGTGTGTGATGTTAGTTGTGCTTTGGTAATATCCAGGAAGAATTGCAGCATTAGAGAGAGCATTTGTATTTGTCAATTGTATGTAGTGACTGGAATAACGGCAACAATTTTGAAACTATCAAGGCCAGAATAATGACAAAATCTCATTTCTGGAATGTATCTTGTGTTAGTTTTTCATGTTAGGCAATAGAACACACAAACCCTTTGCTGGAATGGTATTCATTGTACAGGCTTTAGTGCAGGACTTCATTAGATTTTCCACAATCTGCAAGAGATTATGCTTGAATAATAATAAGAAGAAGAAGAATAAAAAGAAGTATAAGAAAATAACTGGCAATAACCAGCAGCCAATCTATGATGTATCAAAGAAACTGAAATTGTCCAGGTTACCTCAGTCTATTTTCCCAGCATTTCACCCTACAGTACCTCATTAGTTGGTATGGTACAACTCACCAAAATGCTGTCTAGTGCACACTGAGACGGCCACTGCATTGCTCCTGTGATGTCAAGACACAAAACACACTAGCCCCTTCCTCTGTCCTCCAATATTTAGATACAGTCCATCACCACATCAGTGGAAGGAAAATTCTCTACTTAATAAGTATAAGAAAATAATTGTATTCACTGGCTATTAGCACATGCAAATATTTACCCTATGTACAATGCAGAGCCTTAATTCTTCTAAAGAATCAGAATCTTAAGTGAATGAAGAATTGCTAAATTTTAAAAGGTTAGCTTGAGAAAAGAGAATCACTGTATCTGTTATTGATTGATTCAGAAAAATAATAGTTCTCTTCCATATTCAATACACCTGCATGAGCCACCACTGTGACAAATGTATTTGAAGTTGGCTCATAGAACATGTTTGGATCACTTGGGTGAAGAGCGCACTGAAAGATTTTATGCAAGCGAGACAATAGCCACTTGGGAACTGGCTCTCCGAATGCATACTTCCTTGTGTTGTTCGGGGAGTTGGGATGAAGCGATGGGAGACTCGTGCCAATCCATGTTAGTCCCAGGTTTATGAATGGGCACAGTAATGGTAAAAAGAAACGAGTGCAAAATTTTAGGAACATACTGAATTTGTCTGTCTGAAAATGTAATTTTCCGTATGCTGTTATTTTTCAGACTGGGGTGCGTATTCACACATTTGTACAAACTAGTGGAGGTGCTGTTAGAGTATGCCGCTTCTCGCCAGACTCAACATTATTAGTGACTGCAGGTGATGATGGCTCTGTATGCATATGGGATCTGGTTCACCGCAGTCTGCTCAGGTGAGGGATGGTTCTCATCATTGTTATTTACAGTGCATATGAATATTAAAAGTATGTTTCTTTTTATACATAGAAGGAAAGATATATCTGCCTTAGCAGTACATTAAAAATATTTAAGAATCGACATTATTCTCAATGTATTGACTGGGTAAACCCATCTTTGCCTTTCCTGGAACTGCCTTATAAGACGTACATTAAAAATAATTAAGAAGTTACATTACGTTTAATGTTTTGCCAGTATAGATTCATTTTTGCCTTTCCTTATATACATACATACATTCATTCCATTGACAATTGAAACTATCAACGCTGACCTTCAACGACTTGGAAAATATTCTCAGGAAAATTCCCTTCTTTTGAATCCCTCCAAAACACAAGTTATCATAATTGGCTCTCAAAAACTATTGACGTCACTCCGAGATCAAATTATTCCCCCAATTGTACTGAACAACAATGAAATTCCATACTGTCCTACAGTGAAAAATCTAGGTGTGATAATAAATCAAACTCTTAACTGGTCTGAACATGTACAGAGTGTATGCAAGACGATTTTCGCAACGCTCCACTCCCTCAAAAGAAAAAAAGATATTTTACCATTTAAAGTAAGAATCCTACTCATACAGACACTAATACTTTCTATTTTTGACTACTGTGACTTTATTCTTGTAGACGCAACCAAAACACTAACTTTGAAACTTCAACGAGCTCTCAACTCTTGTATACGATTTATCTACGATCTGAGCTATGATAAACATATCACTCCCTATTATTGCGCTCTTTCCTGGCTGAAACCTGAACTACGTCGATCATATCACATTCTTGTCCAGATTTTCCAATTATTGACTGACGATAGACCACTATACTTATCAAATAAATTCAAGTACTTGTCTTCTTTCCATGGTAATAATACACGCTCTGGTTCTTCCCTCTCCATTCCTATTCATCGCTCCTCTATATACAACAACTCTTTTCATGTGGTGGGGTCTAGGCTGTGGAATACCCTTCCAGCCAGTGTCAGGGGCACCACCTCACTATCTAAATTCAAGACCACCTGCTAGGGCTGCCTGCTGAACACTGCTGACCGACAACAAGTGTGACTGGATGAGTGAATGAGAGTGTGAAAGTCATTATCTATGTCTATTATTGTTTAATTTTGTCAGTTATATAAATGTCATAATATGTTTATTGTATTGCATTAATGTGGTTAAGTGTAAGAGAGGGCCAAGAGCCCTAACTGCGCCACCAATAAAGGCAATAATAATAATATATGGAGGTCGAGTCATAAGTCATGGCAACTATTTTTTTCTCGCGAACAGGAGACAACACGGAAAATCTACGATGTTCAAGGTGTTCTTGTGTGTCATCCAGTGCTTGAGGGGCACACTGCCAATGCAGTGTATTATTACCCTTTCACGCATTGATTGCCGGCGGTCGAGATGGGAACTATTGTTTATTTACTTGTGTCACACGTCGGCCTGCTTCGTTGACAGGTACAGTTGCGCGAGTAGGATATGACTCAGATTCAGTAGCCTCAGTCATCGTTTAACTGTCCATGGTGACATGAGCTCCTGTGACGCGCAATGCTGCTTGACTTATGTGCAGAATGCATTCTGTCATCGCTGTGTTCCCCGCAGGGCAACTGCTACAATAAACAAGAAACGCTGGCGCAGTCATGCTCAGCAGCAATCATATCTTAAATGGGTAATACTATTCCTTTTTGTTGTACCAATTGCGCCATGCAGTGCGAACCAAACATCCTGATCGTTTGGACGACGCCATAATCCTACACTATAACGCAACAGCTCACACAGCAGCCATCGTTCAGCGTCGCTTACAACGGTGTGGCTGGGAAGTTCTTCCACAGTCGCCTTATTCGCCTGATCTGAGCCCATGTGACTATGATCTAATCCCCAAAGTCAGGAAGCCACTACGTGGACGACGGTTTGCTAACAAAAAAAAGACATCGTAAGAGCATCTCGAAGGGAGATGTTATATGTTAGCGATACACATGCTGCGATTATTATTCATCGCCTGCCCCTCCGCTGGCAACGCACAGTAGACACCTTGGGTGATTATTTCGAAGATCTGTAACCAGTGGAGACCTGTCCTTTGTACGTAGTCTTGTGTATTTGCTGTCTATACCGTAGTAAAACTATGTTAACCAATAGCATGTGTTCTGTCACTTACCTACGAGCATCTCCTGATGTCAGAATTTATCTTCAGGCACTGTGCATATGTACATGCCCTATATTTCCAAATGCATATCGTAGATTTTGTGTGTTGTCTCCTGTTCGCGAGAAAAAAAAACTTGCCATGACTTATGACTCGACCCTGGTATATATGTTAGGTAGCAGGTAGGGACCCTCTTCGGAGGTAGCCCTACCCAGGGAGTGGCGCCCCTGCCTTTGTGAGTCCCAGACCACACTGGCCCGGTGTGTATCATCTGGTAAGGGTCCCAGCTCAGGGTTACGAGTGAAGACCCCAACGGCAGTGAAGGCGGAGAAGATGAACTTCGGTACGGCGGAGCTGGCGGATGGGGCACATGTGTTTAGGCCCAACGGCAAAGCGGGCGGAAGAAGAATCCATTACTTTTATGGTTCCCAACGGTCGTGAAGGCGGAAGAGGCCATGCCAGGCGAATTGGCTGTGAAGGCGCACCTCAGTAATATTTTGAGTCTGCGGCAGTTCGTTGCAGTCTCTGTGTCTGGTCTTGCATGTCTCATTTCATATGTGCCGCAGGACACGACTCCGAGATCATAGTGAGTGGGTCACTTCCTGGCAAGTTGTGATCCACCCTAAACAAATACACGCCAGTGGCAATTCTTCCATCAGTCACTTATTTTCTAAAGTCCAACGGCGATGGGATATGGATGGTGGGGGCAGGTTATGGGTGTAACTGGAAGCCCCTAGTTCGGACCTGCACGTTGGCAGCAGATGTGTGATGGTTGTTTTCCGGAGACTCTGTGACTACTCAGGAATTCGGTCCTGCATCTGTGTTTGG
Source organism: Meconema thalassinum (assembly GCA_946902985.2). NCBI lineage: Eukaryota > Metazoa > Arthropoda > Insecta > Orthoptera > Tettigoniidae > Meconema > Meconema thalassinum. The sequence continues at coordinate 427,598,158 of OX336388.2, read as the reverse complement.
GCAGGCCTATTTAGGATCACCGCTGCCCACCCCACATGGGGAAGGCCCTAGAAAAGGTGGGCTAAACATCGGAAGTCACAATCTTGGTCCGTCTGGGCAACCGCACTCAGCAGGTCACCCCTCATGCGGTCGAAACTCAAAAACAGCAAAGAATCACAAATTGATTATTGGATCATGGAACATCAGAACCTTGCTTGATTTGGACAATAACATTAGACCTGAGAGAAGGTCAGCTCTCGTAACTCATGAGTTATCAAGACTCAACGTTGACATTGCTGCTCTCAGTGAAACTAGGCTGTCTTCTGAAGGCAAGATTACTGAATCTGGAACAGGATATACCATCTTCTGGAAAGGAAAGGAGGAGGGTGAATGTCGTATTCATGGTGTGGGCTTCGCTGTGAAGACCAAACTGGTAAATTATCACCAACTTACGCCCATTGCAATCAGCGAAAGGCTCATGACTCTCCGCATACCACTCTCAGGAGGTTCCTTTATGACACTCATCTCTGCCTATGCTCCTACCTTAGATTCTGATGATGAAGTAAAGGCTCAGTTCTATAATCAGCTAAGTGAAATCATCTCCAAGGTACCATCTGCAGATAAACTCTTGCTCCTCGGTGACTTCAATGCCAGAGTTGGGAAAGATCACAGGCTATGGAATAATGTGATGGGCAAACAGGGACTTGGAAAATGCAATCCCAATGGACTGTTGCTTCTTGGTCTTTGTGCAGAACACAAACTTTTCATTACCAACACGCAGTTCCGGCTACCTGACCGCTTCAAAACCACGTGGATGCATCCTCGTTCCAAACATTGGCACATTCTTGATTATATCATTACCCGGCAATGTGATAAGAAGGACACTCTTATTACCAGAACAGCAAGGAATATAGACGATTGTTGGACAGATCATAAACTTCTCATATGTAAGCTCAGGATATCCATCAGACCTAAACCACCTAGGAACATCAAAAATTTGCCAAGAAAGAAGTATAATACATCCAAACTTCAGGATGAATCCATGTACAAACATTTTGGAAACAGGATCGTCACCCAGTTATCAGAAAACCCAGTAACAAATGATATTCAGCAAGAATGGGCCACATTACAGAAGATTATCACACAGTCAGCTGAGGAAACCATTGGTTTTATAGTGCGGAAAAGACAAGACTGGTTTGATGACAACAATGAGGAAATTCTGTCTCTCATCAATGCCAAAAGGAATGTCTATCTTGCCCATCTACAAGACCCAACTTCCAACACAAAGAGAGATAAACTACTGGAACTCAAGGGTAAATGCCAGACGCAGATAAGGCAGATTAAAAATACTTGGTGGCAACAGAAGGCTCAGGAACTGCAGAGACTATCGGATGCTCGAGACTTGAGGAACTTCTATGCCGTACTCAAGGAAATATATGGACCATCTCGCTCATCATCAGGTACACTGAAAAGCGCTGATAATTCTACTACCTTTACTGATAGTCAAGAAATCTTGGAACGCTGGAAGGAGCACTTCTCCAATCTCCTAAATCGTCCATCAGAAGCTGCTGAAGACTTCCTCTGTGATGTGCCGCAACAACCTGAACAACTGTGGTTGGCAGTACCTCCTACTTATCATGAATTCAGTGCAGCTCTCACCCAATTGAAACCCAGAAAAGCACCTGGCCCAGATAACATCCCTCTGGAACTACAGTAGAACCTCCATAACTCGAACCTCCATTACTCGAATTTTCAATATCTCGAAGTAATTTCTACTTCCCGGCCATTTGTCCTATTCTTGACGTGTATTTATTTCTCTATTACTCGAAATTCGATTATACGAATTTCTCGATTTTTCGAAGCAAATTTTTCCTCCCTAGAAGCAAAAATTGTTCTCTAACTCGAATTTTGTTCCTAAGCGTTTATATTGCGGCTTATCTGTCCACCCCTGCTCTGACTGCCCACCCCTGCTCTGTTCATTAACCTTAGCTGGTGTGAGAATTCCCAGTGCTGATAAGATTCCACGGGCCATCCCCGCGCATTGCGTCAGCACCAGGAAAACTTGCAGCTTGTATCTGGCTGTTCAGTGCACGCTTACAGCCCTGTAGATGCAATCATGGAGAAACGTAAAGTGAAATGCCTGAGCCTGAGTGAAAAAGTTCGAGTGATAAGTGAAGTGGAGAAAGGTCAGAAAAAGAAGAAGGATATTGCAGCTGAGTATGGAATTCCTCCCAGCACATTATCTACAATACTGAAAGATAAAGACAAGATTCGTCTGGCTGTGGATGAAACACGATTTGCACCACAGCGGAAGAGGCTTAAAACTTCAACATTCCCGGAGCTGGAACAAGCAATGATTCAATGGGTGACCCGTGTGAGAGACAAAAACATTCCAATAACCGGTAGCTTAGTTCGTGAACAAGCAGAAAAATTTGCTAAAGACTTCGGTTATGAATCTTTTCAGGCCAGCAGTGGGTGGCTGGAAAAGTTTAAACTTCGGAATGGAATAGTGCAGATGGTAATGTCAGGTGAATGTGCTGCTGTCAGTGAAGTGGACTGTGAACATTACAAAAAAAACGTTTTACCTGCCCTGTTACAGGAGTGCAGTACTAATGACGTGTTTAATGCTGACGAGACTGCTTTATTCTACAAATGCCTGCCTGGAAAGACACTGGCCTTTAAGGGTGAAAAGTGTTTTGGTGGTAAAAGAAGTAAAGAAAGGGTTACGGTAATGCTGGGAGCTAATATGACGGGAACAGAAAAACTAAAACTTTTAGTGATCGGAAAATCAGCGAAGCCTCGCTGTTTTTCGGGTGTTAAGTCTTTACCGGTCCTGTACCAAAGCAACCGGAAGTCATGGATGACAAGCTCCATTTACGAATCTTGGCTGCATGGTATTGACAAGAAGTTTCAACATGAACGAGGAAAGTTCTACGTTTTGTAGACTACTGCCCAGCTCACCCCAAGATGCTCACTCAGGAGCTGAGAGCAGTGCGCGTGGTCTTCTTGCCACCGAACTTAACATCCAAACTACAGCCAATGGACCAAGGGGTGATTAAAAACTTGAAACATTACTATAGGAAGAGGGCTGTTCAGAGAATTCTGAGAGTAATTGACTCCGAGGAGTCATTAACAGACATCAATCTACTAGAGTCGATAACAATGCTAAGTAAATCGTGGGCTGATGTGAAACAGGAAACAATTGCTAAGTGCTTTCGCAAAGCAGGATTTTCGAAAGATTACTCGCAAGCTGCAGAAGATTAAGAGGACGAAGTCATTTCTGTTCCTGAGGAATGGGCGGAATATCAGCAGCTTGTTAATTGCGAAGCTGATTTTGAGAGTTACATAAATGTGGACTGTGATGTTATAGTGGCGGAACAACCTACGGGTATCGTCAACACTGCTGCCGAGCAAGAAGAACTGAAAGAAGACGACGATGGTGATTCCCAACAAGAAGAGTTGGAGCTGCCCTCTCCCGCACCGTCAGCAGATCAGGCGTTAAGTGCAGTGGCTGTTCTTCGATCGTACATACAGAGTCAGCTGTATGTAAATGACAGTGTTTTCACAGCAATAAATGTTGTTGAAAACTATGTTGAGGAAAAGAAGCGTAACAGTAAAAAACAAAAGAAACTAACGGATTTCTTCCCAAGGTGCTAACGGAGGTACTGTATGTTCCTTTTTTAATCACTGTACGTACGTATTCTGTCTGCTACTGTAAGCTATACGGTATACCTAGGTACAATTGTTATACTGTAATTGAAGTTATGCCATAAAGTACTGTATGAGTTTTTTGTTGTTAAATGCTGTCAGATATTGTTGCACTGTATTCCGTAATGGTTCATAGACGAATGTGATTAAATAACGTGCTAAAGATGCCTAAAATCGGTATTTCTCTATTTCTCGAAATTTCGATAACTCGAAATAAAAATTTTCTCCTGAGGTGATTCGAGATATCGAGGTTCGACTGTAATTCAAGCCGGAGGTCATTCCCTCAAAACAAGAATTTTCATCCTTATCCTCAGAATATGGGAATCAAGAAAGGTACCTGGAGACCTAAAGAATGCCACTATCGTCACTATCTTTAAAAAGGGTGATCGCAGTGTTTGTGGCAACTACCGTGGTATATCACTGCTATCAATTGTGGGGAAGATTCTTGCAAGAATTCTACTTAACCGCCTCAAGGTTATCTCTGAGAAGATCCTCCTAGAGTCACAATGCGGATTTAGAACTTCCAGAAGCACAATTGACTTGATTTTCTGTGTGAGACAGCTACAAGAAAAATGTAGAGAACAACAGAATCCACTCTTCTTAGTCTTTTATGACTTGGAAAAGGCATTTGATTCGGTTCCAAGACCAGCCATGTGGGCAGTGCTGAAGCGGTTTGGTTGCCCTCAGCGTTTTGTAGATCTAATCAAGGCTCTCCATGATGGCATGACAGGTCAGGTTTGCCATCAAAATAAGATGTCCGATGAATTTCCCATTACCCATGGACTGAAACAAGGATGTGTACTGGCTCCAACGCTTTTTGCGCTGTACTTGGCTGCAATGCTTTATGATTCACCCACAAACATCCCAGGTTTGGAGGTCAAGTATCGTTTTGATGGAGGGCTTTTCAACCTAACTCGTCTCCGCTCCTTGAGGAAAACTCAGGTTACTAAGGTTACTAACATGTTGTGTGCAGATGATGCTGCGTCACCAACTCTCACACCAGAAGAGCTGCAAGAGTCAGTTAATTGTTACAAAAGTGCATGTGATCGCTTTGGTCTTACCATAAATGTCAATAAGACTAAAGTCTTGGCACAACCTTCACCAGGCACACCTCTTCCTCAGTTCAATATCTCCATCTCAAATTTGCCATTAGAACAGGTTGACCACTTCTCGTACCTGGGCAGTACCATCTCTGTGAGCTGTACCTGTGAGCAGGATGTGGATAAGAGAATTGGCGCAGCCCACGCAGCGTATGGACGATTAGCGCACCGGGTCTTCATGAATAAAGATCTGTCTGAGTACAAAGCTTATGGTGTACAAAGCAGTAGTCATTTCTACATTGTTGTATGGTTGTGAAACGTGGACCCTTTACCGACGTGATCTTAGGAAGCTTGAGCGTTTCCACCTACAAAAACTTTGATCAATCCTGAGGATTAAATGGGAAGACCGCATTACCAATATTGCTGTTCTGGAAAAGGCTCAAATCAACAGCATAGAATCATCCATAATAGGTCACCAATTTAGATGGATTGGTCATGTCCATCGAATGGATGATGTGAGATTACCTCGTCAAACGCTATATGGTGAGTTATGCTATGGCACCAGACCTCATGGTGGTCCTAAGAGGCGCTACAAGGACCAATTTAAGCAGACCCTGAAATTGACAGGTCTTGATTCACAAACCTGGGACATGCTGGCTGAAGACCGCTCAACTTGGCGCCGTACCATCTCGGATACTGTAAAGACGTTTGAAAGGGATCGACGCACACATGAAGAGGCCAAGCGTCAAGCTAGGAAACTTCGAGCAGTCCAACCACGTCCTCCTCCAGCAATACTATGTGACTTGTGTGGTCGCTTGTTCCATGCCAGGATTGGACTCTTTAGTCACCGTAAACACATCCACAAACTGGACTGAAGGAAGAAGATTTATACTCGGATTCGAGTTAAAGCCGATGATGATGATGATGATAAGTTTAAAACAAAAAGGAAGTGCTTTTAATATTTGTGAGTTGATATGGATCCTTCAACCCAAATCACAGATTAAATCATGCCATTTCAATGCATATGAAATTCTAGTAATATTTTCCTAGGTCTTGAATTGTACTGGTTTATTTGGAACATCCTTAGCTACGCATAAAACTAAGAATAGGAAAATAGAGAGGAACAGCAATTCACCCTGGTTAAAAGACACTCGTCACTCTTTTGTCTTCCCTCCGTCACTGACAATGATATTTTTGTCATTTGTGACATTCTGCCACACTTTGTTTTTGCTTATCGTCTACTGACCCTTGTAAGTCACTCTTCTTTATTTTTTTCCTTTCTAGATTGATAATGTTGACTGTTATTTGCCCCTTTTCTTTTTCTTATAATTTTGTGAAAAACCAGAAATTTGAGAGGAGGATTTGGAACTTTAGCAAAATATTATCTTCTGTACAAAAAAAAATTACTCTAGGCAAATGATGGGATAATGGCTGCCTCTTGAACAATCCTAGCCCCAATTACATGTACACACATGCACAGTTACCACAGAGACAGATTCTACATATCCCCTAAGTATACAATATCCAAAGTCCCTAAATGAAACAACTGTCATTAATAGCTTGTTCATAAGAGGTAGGTGTACCAACCCCAACGGCAGAGTGTTATTCTGTTTTAGATTTGTGTAATGTGTGTATTGTTTAATACAGAACATTCCAGCAGCATGAAGGTGCCATCCAGGCTTTGAGTATAACACCAGATAGCTGTCACCTGCTCACGACCTGCACCCTGGGGGTCATGAAACTGTGGCACCTGGCTGGCTCTGATGAGGAGGTTGATACGTGCCTTACGTCTGTAGATGATGCCCATGACCTTGGTGTCATGAGCACCGACTTTTGTCCCATCCAGGAACTATATGGTATGTATGTAACAAACTGATTCTCTAACTTATAGCTAGGAATAGGAATTTTTCGGTGATTTGAAAGTGAAGAAAGTGGTGTTTTAAAGTGTAAAATTTGTTGGTTTCAATTGCTCTTTTCGGTACTTTAAAAATGACAAGTTTTAGGCAGGATATTTTTATATCAGGAATAATATGCATTAAATGTTACAATACTGTACACTACAGTGGTGTATATACAATTTCTTTTGGTGGGGGGGGGGGCTGACTATCCTGGAAAACTGTAAGTATTCTCAGGGGATTGTCACCGCAAAATACCCAAAAATATCAACCAATATCTTAGAGCATATAACTTTGTGTAATTATTTTAGATAAGAGTTAATTGTAAAATTCTAAGTTTATATAGCCTGCAATTAGTGGCAATACAAAAAAAGTTGTAAAATACAACACAACACACAAATAAAATTTTATACTTGATGAATTTTCTATTATGACCTATAAAGTCGTTAAAAGTTTCAAGTATTTGGCAAGTGTGATCGCAGAAGATGGAAAGATAACTGATGATGAGAATGGGAGAGGAGAGAGTACCAAAGAAAACTTTCTGTGAAAAGTGTTATACTCAAAGCCTGGATGGCACCTTCATGCTGGTGGAACGTTCTGTATTAGAAGTCGTTAAAAGTTTCAAGTATTTGGGAAGTGTGATCACAGAAGATGGAAAGATAACTGAGAAAATTGGAAATACAACAAGCGAACAGGTTTTACCAGAGTGTAAGGGGTATTGTGTGGAACCGAGATGTCCCAAAGAAATGCAAAAAAGTATTATATTCAACCTACTACAGACCCATACTAACATATGCAGCTGGAGCGTGGACTACTACAAAAAGAGAGGAGAGTAGAATGCAAGCCGCAGAGATGAAATTCCTAAGAGGTATTGAGGGCAAGACCAGAAGAGATAGAGTTAGAAGTGAAGAGATTAGAGAAAGGACAGGAATATTGAAGCTGCAGGACAGGATACAAACAACAAAGTTAAAGTGGTATGGACATATGATGAGAATGGGAGAGGAGAGAGTACCAAAGAAAACTTTCTGTGAAAAGATGACAGGGAAGAGACCACGAGGAAGGCCCCGGAAGAGATGGGCAGATACAGTGTGAGAGTGTGTAGAAAAGAAGGGAGGAAAACCCAAAGATGTACTAAAATCAGGAGAGGAGTGGTGGAGAGACAGGCAACGATGGAGGGCCTTAATTCACAACCCGACCCAGGAAGCTGGAAACGGGAAATGAAGATGATGATGAAAGTATGAATGGTAAATATCTACATATTTGTCAGTTCATTAAGCAGAAAGGTAAACAGTTTTCTTTTGTTTACAAATTTTAATTTATTTCTCAAAAGTACCGTACAGTGGAATTCTCAGTTTTGTCTCGCAAGGCTGAGTGTACCTCGTTCCAACCCTCAGACCAGAACTAATATTTCTTGGCAGAGCCAGGAATCAAATTCAGACCTCCGCGGCGGTGCCCAAGAATGCTAGCCGCTACACTACGAGGTAGTCTAATTTCAATCTTAATATTGTTTATAACTTAGCCAATAAGTTAAGATTAGGGTACAACCAAATTTGCAATTGTTTTATGCTTTTACCAAAGCAACACATTCTTAATTTTTATTGGCTTTTTTCGGGAGGGGCTGGAACCCCCACAGTTTATATACGCCCCTGGTACACTAACGACACATTTCACAGTCCCTCAAAGTATACTTCAATGAAACGATCTACAATACCTTGTGACAAATAGTGACTTTTCACTTAACGTGCTAGTGTAAGCTGAAAAAAAAATATTCACAGTCAGCGTTTGAATGGGGTATCCAAATGGTCTTCAACACAGATTCTGAGAACTTCGGAAATGCAAATGTCATTCCTTGCAAAACTCAACAATGTCTGTCTTGGTCCTGTCGTGCAACTGCTTCTTGATAAACGTTTGCAGTTCAATGTATCCTCTTTATCACCTCACTTTCTTCCAGTGTTCCACAGAATGCTAACTTCTTAATTTTCTTTGCAAGATGTTCATTGGCACTATTTCTGCTGGATCAAACACACACATTTGTAAAAGTTGTTTCTAGGGTCTACTGATGTCAAGCTGATTAATTTTGTAAGAGCATGGGACTCAGCATTTACTAAAACTGAATGTATTTTCCCTGTTTTTGACACATTTCCACAACCCTCCAACCACTCTTTAATGTTGGTACCGTAATTTCCAGAAACAGCAAGTTTAAGGGCTTGCTTAATTCTCTAGGGATGTCCATCTAGAAGTTGTTGTTGTTTGTTCGAGTCTTCAGTCTTTCGACTGGTTTGATGCAGCTATCCATGCTTCCCTGTCCTGAGCTAATAGTTTCATCTCTACATAGCTACCACACCCTACATCCGAAGCAATCTGTTGACATATTCTAACCTGGGTCCACCCCTACAGTTCTTATCCTCGACCCTTCCTTCCATAACTAAGCTTGCTATTCCTGGGTGTCATAGTATGTGTCCTACCAACCTATCTCTTCTCTTCATTAGTAGTCGCCAGAAACATCTCTCCTCTCCCACTCGTCCTAATAACGTCTTCGTTCGTAACCCTATCTACCCATCTGATCACCATTCTCCTGTAACACCACATTTCAAATGCTTCGATTCTCCTCTTTTCTGCTGCTCCAACAGTTCAAGTTTCACATCCATAGAGTGCCACACTCCAGACAAAGGCCTTCAAAAATGACTATATGAATCTAGATTCGATGTCAACAGATTCCTTTTCTGTAGAAATGCTTTCCTTGCCTGTGCTAACCTACTTTTTATATCCTCTTTGCTTCGTCCATCACTGGTTATTTTGCTTCCTAAGTAACAGAAGTCACCTACTTCCTTTAGCTTTTCACCTGCCAATTCGACATCCATAAGGTTTTCTAATTTCTTTCGACTGCATTCCAATACTTTTGTTTTACATAAGGTGAACAGTTGGATAAGACTGCCCTTCTGAAGTGATGAGTTAAGTGATGTCTGTGTCCAATTCTTTGATGAACATGGCCTGTACTTGAATCTCAAGTACCGGTATTTCATCATGTGAAACATTGTTGAGAAAATCAACACCAGAGTTATCGGTCCCTACTGCTGTACTTCATTCATAAATTGCACAATATCTTTCAAGTACTCTGACAGGTGCACTACAGAATGATACAATACAATGTTGTAAAGTGTGATTTTTTTTTCATAAAATACATGTCAATATTTTAACCAATACCATAGTTTGTTTTCTGCTAGGCTTAAAAACATAATTGCAGATAATTTGCAGTTTTCAATAATTCGCGGAAGTTTGTGCATTAATTGCCGCAAATTATCGGGAGTGCATTGAGAAAAGAAAAGTATAAAAGAAAAGCTAAAATTCGCGTTTTCATGCGGAATTCGTGAAATATTGCGAGTTGAAAAACCATTCTTTTTGCCAATTTTAGGGTTATTAAAACAGATTGCCACTCGTGTATTACTTCATTTAATAATTCGCGAATTCGCAATCACGAATTTTTCCTATCCCTACATAGCTTATAATTTTGAGCACCCAACCCATACCGTCTTCTGTAATCAAGAAAAGTTGTCAATTTCCTTGCAAAATATTAGAATATGATAGATTTTTAAAGGGAAGCTTTGTCTAAAAGACAAAGCAGTACTGCGATGCCTTGAAGATATTAGCTTTGGAGAAATGACCATTTTCTGATAATTATACTGTATTTTGATTCCCACCTCATCTACCTGGAAGTGATTTCTGTGGTTTATAATTTTACTGTAGGCAAATGCTGGAGTGGCACCTAACTTATGGCAAGGCCATAAATCAAGGTACAGTACTGTATAGTACTAGGAATCCCTTCAGCAGCAGTCAGATAAGTGTTCCACATCAGTATTTTGGTGACTTGTACATTTCAACAACATAATTAACATTATTAATGTTAATAAGAAGCACAATAGCTACACACGACCTTGCGTTGGGCAGCGTGCTACGGTTGCTGACAGGGTATTTTCCAGTAATCGAATAAGTGGTTCACTTCAGTATTTATGTAACGAGTTGATTATCCTGTAAATTTTCCAGTGCTATGTATATACCACATTTGATTATTTATTTTTGTTTCAGAGGAGGATGATATGATGTTTCATCGCTATCTGTTAGTCACCAGTGGCAACGATAATTTGGTGAAGCTGTGGCAGGTGGCAGTAGGGCAGAAGCTCAAGTACCAAACGACTACCCCTTGTCAATTCACAGTTCACCTTATCCTTGAAGGCCACACATCAGCTGTGACTTGTGTACGTTTCTCCCCAGCGGGAACACATGTTGTGTCCTCCAGCCTCGACAAGACCATACGAATTTGGGAGGTAAGCAGAGGAATAGGTTTTTGAGCTTTCCTGTGATAGGCCTTCATTGTTAGCAATGTCATGTTCAATGTCCTAGCCCAATGGCCTTTTCTCTTAGTAATATTCTAATCAAATAAGATGTGCATTTTCTCTTACATTCTTATATACTTTCTAGAACTTCCTGGTCATCTTAGCTGTCTTCCCATTCTACAGGGTCTTTATATTTGCTTGGCAAGGACATTATCGCTCACGCGCTCCGCCAGTGACGGCTCAGTTGCCGGCTGCCGGGCGCGCGTATGTACGACAGAATAACGTGCTTAAAATCAGTATCATGCATTTTTACTCACTAGGTTTACAGTAGATGCTGAAAATGTTCCCCATCCACTGCCAAACATAATCGGCATCTCCTTATGAAGTTTCCGGTTACTCCGGTTAATTTAGCTTCAGTAAGGAAATAGGCCTAACGACCTTTACTTCTATTTTAATTGTTTACTGAACCTTTACGTTTGAATCTCTTAGCCAGTTGTTTTATTGTCCAATTTATAGGAATGGGTCTCCCTGGAAATTTCACTCGAAACTTTTGTCTTGTTCTAGCACACGATTTCCTGCACTTTATGTATTTATTGTGCAGATATACACATTCAAGGAACGAATATTTCACATCAGGCATTGCAGCACTATACACAATCACAATAAAACAACTGGCTTAGAGATTCAAACGTACAGGTTCAGTAAACAATCAAAATAGACGTAAAGATCGGTATTTCCTTACTGAAGCTAAATTAACCGGAATAATCAGAAACTTCATAAAGAGATGTTGATTATGTTTGGCAGCGGTTGGGGAATATTTTCGGCATGTACTGTAAACATGGTGAGTAAAAATGCATGATACTGATTTTAAGCACGGTATTCTGCCATACGTATGCGCGCCCGGTATCGGGAACTGAGCCGTCACTGGCGGAGCGCGTGAGCGAGAATGTCCTTGCCAAGCAAATATAAAGACCCTATAGATCTGGACAATCTCTTCCTTTCACTTTACACCTGTATAATGGTTACTTCTACCAGAATCTAGCATGCTAAAGAGAGACAACCCTTAACAATGAATGAAGCAGTATGAAGAATAGAGATATTCTGGAATTGACTGGCTGCGTAGCGGTAACATTCTCGCTTATTGTGCCCAAGGTTGCAAGATCGAATCCTGGCGCAGTCAGCTGGCATTTGAGGAAGTGGAAATGCGAGGGACCCATGTCAATAGATTTACTGTCACGTTTAAGATCCCCTTCGAGGCAAAATTCCAGCACCCCAGTATCTCCAAAACCCGCGATGTAAGTCAAATACACATGATTACAAATTAAGCCAATATATTTAAAAAAAGATTATGGTTTTCCTTCTTTGAGCCTTAAGAGCCGGCCGGAGTGGGAACGGCCGACCACCAGCCCAGCACTTGTTGTAACATGGGTCAAAAGTTTTTGAAACGTTTTATAAAGAGTCGGGACAAGGTAAAATTATTTTGTTTCTATAGCCCACTGTAGTATTTTATACACTTTTCATCGGTGCAAAAGCATATCGAACAGGAATACAAAGATAGTTATAAAAAGTGTAGTTAAAATCACAATTCTCCATATAAAATAGAGTTCTGAACTGCATTTTTCTCAAACACTTCTATGCCATCAGATGATGTTGAAAACAGAAACAAACTCCACTGCAAGACAGCTTATAGTTTTCTCTAGAGTGCTACTGAAACATATTTTAAAATTAAGAACTCTGTATATGTTTAATCGTGATTTTAGAAAATGTAAGCATATTGAGTTGCTAATGCTAGCCGAAAATGTTACTCTCTCCCATCACAAGAAAGGTTGGTAGTTCAGCCGGATTCCGTCAGATACCGCATCGTCGCCAAGTCATGTCCTTGAAACAAGGTGAAGACAGAGACGGCTTCTGAGAGAGGGTAATCTCATGCCAGGAAGTGATGAAATCAGCTCATGTCCAGGTGCTGTCACTCACTTCATTACAATCGGCAGTGGACACGGTGAAACTACTTTGTTACATGCTATTGTTTTAGTTGTAGTCAGGGCCGTGGAGAGTGAATACGGGCCCTAGGGCCGTGACATCGTGTAAAATTATCAAACATGTTCTTTTTATTTTTAAATCCCCTTCGTTTTTTTTTTTTTTTTTTTTTTTTTTTTTTGAACGTACTAATTTTGTTCATTGTAAATTTGCAATGTCGTTTCTGTTGTATATGACCGAAAATGTTACTCTCTCCCATCACAAGAAAAGTTCAACTCCTTTCACAATCTTATGTACTAAAATTCTAACTTTGCGAAAGTTCATAAATGTTGCTTAGTGGCTACTAGGTCGAGTTAAAATATTTAGAAACTTTCCTCCCTATAATTAGCGGAAACTTTACAATTTCTCTGGCCGCGGAGATATGAAGATAATGGTTATTTACATGTTCTCTTTTTAGTATTTTGTAGCATATTCAATTGATTCAGATACCGGGTGAGTTAGCCGTGGTTGTTACGGCGTGGCTGCAGGCAGTCACTCACATCCGGGAGGCGAGGAGGTTCGATTCCTCCCTCCGGCAACCATGAAGATTGTCTTCTGTAGTTTCCCATCTTCCGTCCAGTCAAGACGATCGAAACTAGTCATCCAAGTGTATTTATTTATTTATTTATATATTTATTTATTTATTTATTTATTTTTTTCAGGATTAGGGAACCACCCATTTCAATTGGGTACAATTGTGTTGACCGACTGTAAAACATTAAATTTCGATTGTCATCTTCTGAAAATATTGTTTATATTTTATTGAGTATTAAGTATCGTAATAGGCCTCTAGAATTTCCTGCTTGCTCGAGGAATCCATTGCACTACAATATACATTTTGGTTTTTAAGAGCCTTAAGCTAAAATCCCTACATAAGTTACAAAATGAACATTATAGTCAAGATGTTCCCATTTGGATGATAGTGCTGACATATTTTATGGAAGGAATATATTATTATAACCTGTAGTAAATAGAATGCTGCTTTCTTAATCATCATATTATTATGGAGTATGGCCTACAGGTCTTTTGCAGTTCCAGTGTTTATTATGAGCTTTTTTGGTTTTTTTTACATGTTTGTGATATAGTACAGGCTACTTTCAAGATTATGCGATTGTTGTACTATAAATCGAGTTGTTGTTGTTGTTGTTGTTGTTGTTGGTGATTCGTTTAGGAGATTTGGGACATGGTGGTCATGTAGCCGCGTCCACTTGGGAGTGTGTATAATGTGTCTAATAACCTGTGTTATTGTGATGGTTGTATTAGGGTGTGTATTTGTAATTGGGACGGGTATTGTATATGAGGCGGCCATGGCCTTACGTCAGATACCATCCCAGCATTTGCCTAAAGCATAAGTGAGGAAACAACTTCCAGGATAGCTGAAGTAAGAATTTAACCCATCTCTTCCCAGTTCTGCCTCACATGCCTCAGTGTATCCCGTTACAGCCCCAAGCTCCCAAACCTGGACCTCTGGGTTGGCAGCTAAGTAGGCTAGCCACTACGCCACGAGGTGGTTTGTAAATATAATGTTGCTTTGTCGGTCTAAATACATGATGTAGCGACTACTGGCCTTTTGAAGTTACAGTAATTATTATATGAGTAGCAAGCAATCACTAGTTAGTAATCATCATACGATGTTGGCATGTCAAAGAACCCATTTGAATTCAGTAGGCCGAGTTCATAATGGCAAAATTAATCTCGGGAGTTTCCGCCAACATAAAAGTTCCTCATTTCTCTACTAGAAAGTGCTATAGTGTTCAAGGAGATTAGATATCTAACATCCTTGACTTTCATAGTCAAGGAACAACGAATTTCGACATGCAAGCTACCCTCTGGGTGTCAAATAACAAAGCTTGCACCCGGCATCCGAGGCCATACGATATTATTATTATTATCACTAAAGTGCACCTGAGTTTCATTAAACTAATTTGTTTATTTATTTATTTATAATTTTTGTTTGTTAATGAGAAATAACAATATGAATTACACTTAATATTTTTAATATTTTTCCTACACTAATATAAAATGGTACTTATAATACATATGACAAAATATTATTCGAGTAAGTACCGTACTTGAAATTATGTTACAAGTCGCTGAAAAGGAGTGTATGATATTAAGTGATTGCTGTTCAATACAAATGAACAAAAGGTGCTGTCTGATATATTGAAATGTGTGCATGTTTTTTCTTTTTAGATATTGAATGTGTTCGATGCAGGCGAATGTTTATGTTGCTATGTATTAGTTCTTGGACAGTGGGATGTTATACGTTTTGGTCTTATTGACCGCGAAGGAACATATAGTTCAAATTCAGATGACAAATAAGGTCTATGAAAGATGTTATCAAATTATTTAAATGTACCGGTAATAACCTGCCTACTTTTCTCTAAAGTCTTTAAAGAAAAAGTTCCAGTAAGAAATTATGCTTAGCTTATTTAGCCTAAAGGAAATTTGTAGTTTTATGTGACCGTCAATCTCGCGATCATGAGCCACAGGACCTACTTTTTACGTGGAATCTGAACCACAGGTCATGGCATTTCGCATTGAAATTCTCACATGCATTGACCGGGAACCAAACCTGGTCCACTGTGGTGAGAGGCCAACAGCTTGACCATTGCGCCACCACATTCCCACTTAGCATATTTAGGATATAGGCCTACATTTGTCCTTTCGTATTCCAAGTATATAGACTACGGAATTTATTTTTTATCGATTCAACTCTATCGTTAGCATTTGCACATCTTGGGTTCCAAACTATTGAGCCAAATTCAAGTCTACTTCATACAAATGCATGATACAATCTTTACCAATGTACAGGTTCCTAAAATAAAATGTGCATCTTATTATACATCCCAGCATTTTGAATATATCTCAAAAAATTCGATCAATACGGTGAGAAGAGGATAACTTTTTTATCAAAGTATAGCCTACCATAAACCTAGATGACTTGAGATGGGAACTACAAAGGAAATGGTGGTGTTTACTATCAAAATGTGTGTGTTTTCGTGTAAATGCAATCGGATGACATTTATTTATAAATCTAAATAATTTGTTTTGTTCCAATTTATTTTCTCTTCATCTTTTGGAGCAGCATACAATCCCCTAACGAATAAATGTATTTAAACAATTTGACGTCAATAGCAAATAATAATAATATATTTGCATCCTGGAGATGGCTAATTAAGATAAAAATAACAGAGGCACAAGATTCGATCCCAGGGGATCACCAGTGGTTGAATGGAGCTTTTCTGTATGATACAAAGTGTTGCCTCTTACATACTGTAAGTATGATCCGTAATAGGCCATTTTCTTAAGTTGTAGGCTATGTCATGGCACTGCGAGCGGAGGAGCGGAAGCAACTTAGTGCTGATAATAAAATGCAGTAGCTGATTATTGAAGTTAATCCTTTGTGATGAGAAATGTAGTAATTTCAAAAACGTATTTTTTAATATCTTCTTTGTTAAGAATAAAAGATAAAACAAGTAGTTCCTTCACGAACTAAAGAGCCCACTTTTCTTAAAATTTAAAATCCATACCGATGATTAACCTATATAGACCTATCTACAATAATGTTGGTAATACTGACATTTCTAATTAGTTCGAAATATATCAAAATTAGTGTAGCCCAATAGAGCACTACAGTTGGCAACCCTTGTGACTCTCAATATATTGTTAGTTCTATCTCTTAAGGTACAGAATGCACATACAAAATTTGGTTGAAGTCCAATGGATAGTATGGACGTTACATGTAGGTAGACACTGGATCTATCAGCGAGCGTAAAATCATGTTGGCAACATTGTCAGGTATTGGCTCCTGGAAATTAATCTGAAATGTAATTATTTATATGTGTGCCAATTTTGGTATACACCTCATGCATAACTTCTGAAATATCCAACATAGTGCTCAAATTTCAATTGTGATTTTTCAGCAGTTGGTAGCACTATCATCATTTTCAAATATGGCCGTGGGATATTTAGGTATAGATCTTCACTCATACCAAATTTAGTTTCGATTGCTGGAGCCGTTTAGGAATTGATAGGGGGTGGACACATACACAGAACAGACATACATATCTGCCCGGGTGACCTCGTAAGACTACTTTTTTCTCATTTTTGCAAAATGTGAAAAGTAGGCTAATAACTTCAGTCATGGTTACAACAACACGTACATATAATTCTAGCAAATCGACAGTAGTTTTTCTCCATAATACTGTTCTAGGGAGCAGGGTTCCTTACGTATCTCTTCGATGTTATTGTAAACACAATCAAGTTATATTTTGAAATATTCAAACAAAATTGTTGAAAATTTACTTTTAAACTATTTTCAGGAATTAGTTTAGTCTGAGCGATTATTAATTACAATTAATGTTAGTATGAAGATTGTTTATGAAAGCAAATGATTAAATATACACAATCTAGTGGAGCATAAGCAGCAACTGCGACGGCGTGAAACCTTATTGTATTACGTTTCGAACTTTGCAATATAGGAAATGGTAGAGCATGGAGAAAATCATATTAATTTCTTTCTGCGTTATCACATTATGCATAGCATACTGTTTTGAGGACCACCTCGTGGTGTAGCGGCTAGCATTTTTGGCCGTCACCTCGGAGGCAGGGCCGTGAAGAGTGGTGATGCTGGAGTATCCCGGCCCCCACCCCCTCTATTGCCAAATGTAATATTAATTTATAATCCTCCTAAATTTGCACAGACTGATATTGCACCATATTTACAAAAATCACGAAATCAATTACAAGATGATAAAAAAACCAGCAAGCAATAATATTTAAATTTCATATTCCACTAAATCCAGGCTATAATTAGTTTACTATAATAAGCAGAGTATGTATTAGTATCGATATAAATAAATTAATGCTGGTATGTAAAATTTACAACAATTTAACTGGAGGAATGCAAGCAGAATTATTTGCAAATTCAATGTTTATACATGGCAAGCGTGCAGTATCTGCATTATTTTCAATAAACAAAAATGTAAAGCCATCGAAAATTAGGTAATAGTTTACATTAAATTCACTATACTGTTTAGTTTTTGCGCTTGAGAGATCTAAATTTGTTTCGATGAGGCAACACTAAAACAGACATATGTTCAGATTTGAAGTTCTGTCTATCCGTTTTGATGTCAATAACTTTAGAACTTCAGTGCTAAAACGATATGATCCGCTTTGCATTTACATTTCCGGTAATTTCGTCGCATTTACAGTATTTGACTTCGAAAAATATCATATTAAAAGAAAAAAAGCTATCCATGTGTCCAGGGATCGAATTCCACCGTCTGTCATACTTTGTAAGCTTATTTTCGAAGGTTCATCGCCTAAAATTGTTCAACTGCATATTTAAAAAAAAACACATTTTGTGCTTATAAGTTGTTTAGGATGATGTTTTGAGGGGATGAACAGCGAGATTATCTGCCCCATTTTAGTTGCGTTTATATTATTATCCTACCGAATCCTTAGCCTAATTATCCTACATTCATCATTTAAATCTACTATGAACAATACCCTACGCACTATCGTTCTTTGAAATAATCATCATCATCATCTTGTACAGTTTCCAGCCCCAGGCTGGGTCTGTTTGGAACATAAGCCTCGCCACTTATTTCTTTCTTCCCACCATCTCTCCGCTGTCACTCTGGTCCAGTCCTCGCCTCTCTTCTTGACACATTCCTCCACTCCTTTCAGCCATCGATCTCTTGGTCTTCCCCTTGGTCGTTTCTTCTGCATCTGCATCTCATGTATCCTCTTGGGAATCTTCTTCTCATCCATTCTCTTTAAGTGTCCATACCACCTCAGTCTTGATGTCTCAATCCTAACTTGCAAGGGCTCCTCTTCCACCATTTCCCTGACCTTTTCATTCCTCACCCTGTCTCTTCTTGTTACTCCGATCCTACTTCGCAGGAACTTCATTTCACCTGCCTGTATTCTGCTTATGTCTCTTTTCTTCATTGTCCACGTTTCTGAAGCATAGGTCAGTATCGGGATATAGTAGCTTCTGTATAACACTTCCTTGCTTTTTTGTGGGACATCTTTATTCCACACTAAGCTCCTAATGCTTCTCAGAAATGCTTCTGCCTGTCTGCCACGTTCCGTAATCTCATTGTCATTTCTCCCATTCTCCTCCACTATACTTCCCAAGTACTTGAGACTTTCCACCTTCTTCAGCTGTCCACCTCCAAGTGTTATCCCACTCATTGGTCTGTCCTTTTTCCTGGTCGTTAACAGGACCTCACATTTACTGATGTTGAACTTCCATCCGTACTCTCCCACTGTTTCTTCCCAAGCCTTCAGTTGCTCCTGGATTTCCTCCTCCTTGTTTCCCCAGACCATGAGATCATCTGCAAACACCATTGCCTTCATCTTATCTTCTCCTATCTTTCCTGCTATCCGTGTCATTACCTCGTCCATAACCACAATAAAGAGAAGGGGTGACAGTGCACTACCCTGTTTCAGGCCACTCATTTGTCTGAACCAGTCTGTTCTTTCCCCTCCAACTTTCACACAACTCACACTTCCACAATACATCTCCTTCACTCTGCCTACAGTCTCTTTTTCCACTCCCATGTTTTCCATTGCTTTCCAAACCTTCTCCCTACACACACTATCATAGGCCTTTTCGATGTCCAGGAAGGCCATCAACAGATCCTCTCCAAATTCGTAGTGGTGTTCCTGGAGCTGTCTCGCTGAAAATATGAGATCCACTGTTGATCTCCCGGGTCTGAATCCATACTGTTCCTCTCTCAATTTTCTCTCCACTTTGGCTCGTATTCTACTTTCTAATATCTTTTCATATATCTTGGCACAGTGAGGTATGAGTGTGACTCCCCTGTAATTTCTGCACTCCTTTCTGCTTCCTTTCTTAAATATTGGGACAATTAATCCTTTCTTCCAATCTTCTGGGGTCTTTTTCTCCTTCCATATCACCCTCATCACACGGTACAGCCACTGTTTCCCAACCTCTCCTGCTGCCTTCACCATTTCAACACTCACTTCATCCACACCTGGTGCCCTTCCTCCTTTCATCTTGTCTATAGCCATTTCCAGTTCTCTCCAAGTCAGGTCCTTTTCCATTCCTGTGTTGTCTTCTCCATCTTCCAATACATTGTCTTCCTCCCTATGACCATTTGGATTCAGCAAATCCTCAAAGTACTCTTTCCACACTGTCTTGAGTGTCTCTTTGTTGTGTACCTCAGTTCCGTTTTTGTCCATCATTACCACATCCTCTCGCAGACCTCTTCTCTTACTTTTGACCATCCCATAAAGTACTTTCTTATTTCCTCTGCTGTCTTCCTCCATCATCTCTGTCCACTTTACCATCCACTTCTTCCTCTCCTCTGCAACAATCTTGTTTGCTTCTTTCTTCTTTATCTTATAATCTTCCCTTGCCAGATCAGTTCTTTCCTGGAACCACACTCTGAAAGCCTTGTTCTTCCTTCCCACAGCTTCTTTTACTCTCTCATTCCACCATGGTGTCTCTTTACACCGCTTTCTGTTGCTTGTTCTTCCACATACTGCCACTGCAGCTTCCACCATTGTGTTTTTGAATTGCTTCCATTCCTCTTCCCCTGTTTTAGGATTGTCTGTTGGCATCTTTTCCCTTATTATCTTCTGGAATTATTCCTTGACTTCATTTTCCTTGAGTTTCCATACTTTGATTCTCCTTTCCTGGTACTCTGTCCTCTTGCTATCCTTAACAACTCCCAGGTTCATTACAAGTATTCTGTGGTCGCTATCTAAGGCCTCTGATGGTATTACCTTTATATCTCTGACACTTCTCTTCATTTCCCAGTCGTACAGCATGTAATCTACCAAAGATTTCTTTGTTAAATCACTGCTGTACCACGTTACCTTGTGGCTTTCTTTCTTCCGGAACCAGGAGTTGCCTACCACTAAACCGTTTCTCTTGCAAAAATCCAGCAACTTTCTCCCTTCTTCATTCCTGCTACCCCATCCTTCTGCTCCCAATACATTTTCATTTTGAAATAATATTATTAATAATAATAATAGTAATAAAAGCCATGAGAAACCTGCATGGCAAGAAAGAACTAATAAAATGATAAAAGCCCAAAAATTAACATGGTCTACATATAAAAGAAAATGTCTATCAATCGCAACAAAATTAAAACATTACAAGACGGTGGTTCAACCAGAGGTGACCTATTGTAATGGTTTCTATTGCTCTCACGTTGAGCGTACAAATGTAATGGTTATTAATGCCCCATGTTGGTAGCGACAAATGTAATGGTTTCTACAGCCCTCACTTTGAGCGACAAGTGTAACGTTTTGCTAGCCCCTAACTGTTGGGTGAGAAATGTAACTGTTTACCTTTGCCTAAGCTATGTTGTTTTAATGGGCGCCAAGACCTCAACGCAATGCTGAAATCTAAATTTGTATTTAACAACGTCTAGCTCTGGTAGAACACCTTCAAGAATCTAATCACTCAGATCGTGGTATGATTTGATCATTAACCCAACAAACAATTGTATCAGGAGAAGGAATTGGTCTATATCTAATGCTACCTACTGAAAGCAAAGATTGCATTGTAAAAGAAATGAATTTATTATATAAAACAAGTATAGCAAAATTAATAATAATAATAAGTTTAAAATTTAAATTGGAGCGTTGCGATTTTAATATTACTGATAGAAAATTACGTGAAAACGGAGTCTGATAAATTGATTTTACTCTTATTTCCAAGCTATGAAGTTACTGAATTATGAAATATAAAACAAAGAAAAATGAGAGATTGCGTATTTCCGCGTCATTTGCGCTTACCACTGGAAATTGCTAAAGCATTTCCCTCGTACTGGATGATGCTGTGTGCTTCCCACAGTCTCCTGGACGTCGCCATCTTCTTCGTTATTTGATGATATTCTGGTAGATTAGATAATTCTATGGTCCGTACATCGGACCCAAACACTCGTAAAACCGCACTGGTTAAGTTTACAAAAGTTAGTTCTCCACTCCACGGAACATCGGAGCGACTTCCGCGTGCAAGCGTACTCGGCAAGAACTATACAGATTGTTCCCGTTCCACGGAACATCGGAGCGACCCCCGCGTATAACCATACTCCGCAAGTTCTACACAGATTGTTCACGTTTCACGGCGCGTCGAACGATATATCCACACGTTGGCTCCCCCACCATGGTACCGTCTTCCAGCTTACGTTGTCTCCACTGATTGGCTGAGCACGCCGCTACTTCCCCTCCTCTGGTTCATTACACACGCTGCGCGAGAGGGAGAAGTCGATTTCCGTTCCAACAATTCGCCTTTTTTTGACGATGCGACCCAAGCTTGCGTCATACTTCTCGACAGGAATCAGCTTGTATTTGAATTCCCAGTGAGTCACGTCTCTCAAATACCCTAACTGACAAAACTCCGTAAAATTCCGTAATCAGATAATTTTCTATGATATCGTCGTTCGTAATAATTTGCATGATAGCGTTTTCTAAGACATAGAAAACCTATCTGTATGCTTATAATTTTTATAAAATGCTCCGATTATATCTTAATAATAATTATAATAAATTAATAATAATAATAAATTAACATGAAAAATTCTCTTGGCTGAACAATTTGCCATGTAAATAAATATAGAATGGCTTCCTACTGACTTATGCCAGTTGCATAAAAACCCCTCGAAAAACACGTTACATATTCGCCTCGGATCATCGGATGATTTACCGTGACGACGGTCCATTATCCGATTATTCCAGACACGTTAATAAACCCCATCCAAAATACATATTACATAAATGAAATCACCCTAAATTACAGATATATACACTCATAATTTTTCTTCACGCACTTTGCGTCAAAGTTTGTTGTCACTATGGATTGCACTTTGCAACCAGTCCAATGTTTTACATATAGAATAGTGTTCCACGGATATTTCCGCCTCTCAAATTTCTCTATGTTGGAGAAATAGACATAATTAATGTGTGAGCACTATGTATTTATGATGTCATATCACACGCATTGAAGGTGTTCTGATATATTTATATCACCATAGAACTTCCTAATTTCACTGGAGGTCCCCTCCTTATGGTGACATTTAATTCCACTTTTCACTGAGCACACGATCACACTATTGTGGCAGCGCCTCGTGACCATAATACTTAATCTCTCTTTAAAGTAGATTAAATTAATATTGACTTCTGAAAAAAAAAACAGTAAATGCGCATTACATATAACACCAAATATTTCTGTGCCGTAATTGCCCTGTCTTGTTAAGTTCCCGTAGACCATATTCTACTTAGTACTAGTTCTCAACACAGACCATTTCTCCTCACACAAATAATACCTTTGTACAAATTACCTTAAATTACACACTTACAAATCTTACATGGCGAGGCCGTAAACAGAAATCACGTGTGCTGATATGTATGAGTTTCATGAAGGACTGTCTCGCATTCTGATGGCCCATCTTTTGCCTCGTGGACGCCTTAAGCAAAAATACCCTGTTCAAGCGCTCACCCATCTCTTGGAGGCAAATGGGAATTCACCAGCGCTACCAAATTCTGGCCTTGGTGTATCGAGACATTTTAGTGCTCAAGAGCATCCGACAATCCCGTCATATTTCCCTGTACCTTAAAAACTCTCATTTACTTACATACTACCCCCCTGTGTGACTTCTGATACGCCTGCCTGGAAGACCAACTCCTCCCACGCACCAAATACCACACTTACTCATTTGATAGGCTGGCTCGCCAGCTAAACACACTCGCTTTATGACACATATTTTCGTAGACTATGTATATTATACGTCCCATATAATCTGTTTCCCTCACTATTCTCCAGCACATATGCTGTTTTGCCAATACGTTTGGAAACTATAAATGTTTCAGTGTCACCTGCTTCCAACTTTGCAAGTGGCTCCCTTTAACTTAACGTTATCACGTTGCTCCACTAGCATATTTCTCAGTGTCTGTAACGATGCCCTGTTGCTACTGTCCACACATGCACATATTAAAATACCGTCCTCTGCTTTAACCACAGGATAATCCCTACATAAATTAGTGTCCCTCGATAGCATGTCTGCAAGAATGTTATCTTTACCTTTAATATATTTTACTGTGAATTCGTATTCCTGCAGAGCAAGAATCCACCTACTAACTCTGTTAGAACTGAGTTTACAAGTTCTCATATACAGTAATGCATGGTGATCTGTGTGGATCTCAAATTTCCCCCCTACTAAATACATTCTAAATTTCCCTAAACTGAAAACAATACCTAAAAGCTCTAACTCAGTAATCGTGTATCTTTTCTCTGCTGCTGTCAGTCCTCGCGAGGCTAAAGATACAATGCACAGATTACCCTCATCATCTTTCTGACATAATACTCCAGCAATGCCTATATGTGAAGCATCTGTCATAACCACATATTCCTTATCTTTTAACGGATATTTCAGCACTACAGCTTTCTCAAAACCTTCCTTCAGTGCTCTAAAAGCCTGATCATGCTTAGACTCCCATCTCCACCGAGTCCCACTTTTAAGCAATTCCCTGAATGGTTCTACCAACCCTGAGTATTTAAGAACGAACCTCCTGAAAAAGTTTCAAATTCCCAGGTATGTTTTTAACTGTTTAACATTCTGTGGCACCTCTGCGTTAAGTAACTTATTAACCCTACTTTCTTCTGGTGTTACACCTCTACTCGACACTCTATGACCTAAAAATGTCACTTCTGACTGACAGAATGACGACTTAGACAGCTTCAAAGTGAACCCTGCCTGTTCTAACTTCTGAAAAACTATATTTAAATGACGTAGATGCTCCTCAAAACTGCGTGAACTAATTACCATATCATCTATGTAAATGGTTACAAACTCTCCTGTGTCATCCCCTAATGCGATGTTTAAAGCCCTAATTAAAGCTGATGAACTACTCTTTAACCCATAAGGTGTTCTACAAAATTGATAAAGGTTATATTTATGACTAAAAGCTGTAAATGGTCTATCTTCGTACATAAGTGGCACTTGCCAAAAACTGGAACTCAAATCTACACAAGTGAAATACTTCTTCCCCTCAAATGTTTGCATTAATTCCTCTATTGACATAGATTTCAGCTGATCTGAACTAATTCTACTGTTAACCAAACGAGCGTCTAAACAAATACGAACAGTGCCGTCGGTCTTGGGTACCGTGATCAAAGAATTAACATATGGACTGTTAGAGTGCTCAATAATCCCATCTTCAAGCATCTGGTTAATTTGTGCCTCAACTGCACTCTGATAAGCGAAAGGTACAGGATATCTATGTCCTGTGAATACTGACCTATCAATAACGTTCAATGAATGTGTATAGCATATGGCCATACCAATGCGATCCTCAAACACTCTCCTATTACACCATAACACATCATAGAGCCGAACACATTGTTCCACCTCTATATCTCCCTGAAATGCAGCATCACGTAACGAGTCCTCTAGACTACCGTTCGTAATCACACTGCCCACAAAACATGGAGAACCCCGCTCTACGGCTGGCGATATCTCATTTAAAGTACAAATCACACCTACAATACTACTTCTCTGAATTTGGTCATTGAACGCTACTTCTACTTCAGAATCTCCCCATTTAAATTTCAAACTCCCTACATCATAACATAAGTTACCAGACACTCTACTTAGCCACTCTGAACCCAAGATAACACTGAATACTAAATTTGGAATTACAAGACAAATCTGCTTCTCTACATGATTATTAATTTTAATGTCTACTAAAACTTGCTTAGAAATTACTTTAGACCTCTTCCCAACAGCTGTGATAACAAAAGTGCTTTTAATTGGCATCTCCTCAAAATTTACTCCAGTTCCTTTCATTTTATCATAAAATGCACTACTTATGCAACTCTTCATACAACCACTATCAATTAAAACATCTGTGTACGCCTCGGACACGTTAAATTTAACTATGGGGCTCTTACTAACCACTTCCTGAATAATACCTTCATCATTTAGTTCATGTAATAATTCATTTCTTACATTTAGGTCATAGGGTTCCTGTATAATTGTATGGACAGGGCATGCTACAGACTGAGATTCTGACCTTACTTCGCAGCCTGGTTCGCGTTTAAAGAACCGCTACAGCTGGCCGTAGTACTACTAACTACTGAACTGGTCTGGTTGTTCTGGGCTGTGTTGTCATTGTTTGGCCGTATATTACTACCACTAGGCTGTCCTCTTCCTTGACCCCTATTCTGGTTGTAATTATTGTCATTATAATTTCTCCCTTGATTTCCCCTGAAATCATTGTTTCTCCCTTGATTTGCCCTGTAATCATTGTTCCTCCCTTGATTTCCCCTGAAATCATTGTTCCTCCCTTGATACTGGTTACCATAGCCATTTCCTCTGTTCTGATTTAGCTGATTATTATTATTTCTATTTTGAGCGTTGGCCCCTTCGCCACCGTTCCCTTGAACTTCTTGATGCCTGGCTTCATTAGGTCTATTATTATTATTACCCTGGTTCCGATTGAAATTGTCCTCATAACCCCCTCTCCCTAGTGCATCAAATGTGCTTAACAAATTTTCTACTTGTGATATAGTCTTTACATTCTGGATACAAGCAGCCTCCTTGATCCTATAGGGAAAGTGCCTAAGTAGCAACCTCACCACATCACTTTCCTCCTTCAACCCATCCAGATATTTACACACTAATACCTGCCCTAAAAAGTATTCGGTCATGGTGGAGCTTCCTTTAGGGTTATATTTACCACACACTACTCCCTCACGATGCTGCGACTGAATAACCTCATTCCAGAACTTTTCACAGAATTTCATTTTAAAATCATTAATATCAGTAAACTTGTCTCTGTAGACAGCAAACCAATTCCTCGTTTCCCCCACAAACACTTGTTCTAAAATTTCAACTACCTGGCACCACTCAATACTACCATTTTCCAACCTCTCCCCGAATTTATTTTCTATAGTGTTCATGAACTCCATTGGGCACCCCTGTCGATTGCTGAACTTACCCAGTTCTACCTCCCTGTGTGTGCTATTCACAAAAACTGGCCTATTCTGACTATTTTCTTGCCTGATCCTAGCTTTTAATTTTAATTCTAATTCTGCTATTTTCTCCTCAGCCTTCCTCTCAATACTGTTAATTTAATGTTTCCTTCTGATTCTTCTACTTTATCATATAGCTTTGCTTGTTTCTCCTCAATCTTGCTAATGCTCTCTCTATTACTCTCTCTTAAATCATTTACTTCTGCAACTATTTGCGAGTGGAGTTTCTCAATTCTACCCCCCATCTGTTCCTTAACCTCTTTAGTTGCTACCTGAATTTTGTCAATTTCTCCCCCCAATTGCTTTTTGACCTGCTGTGTTTCCAGTTGCACTAGTTCTTTTAAATTTTCAGCCTGTGTACTGATTCTAATTTCTAACTCCTCCTGTACTTTTCCTAATTTCTTGTCAACATCTGCAATGATCTCTTTAACCTTCTCTTCCATTACTCCTCTGATTTCTCCTCTAATCTGCTCCATTTTCACACTAATTTCCTTGTTGTTCTTATCTAATTTTGCATTATTCTGTTCTAATTTTTTATTTAAAGCTTCTGTACTTTCTTTATTTTCCCTACTGTTTTGTTCTAATTTTGCATTATTCTGTTCTAATTTTGCATTTAAAGCTTCTGTACTTTCTTTATTTTCCCTACTGTTTTGTTCTAATTTTGCATTATTCTGTTCTAATTTTGCATTATTCTGTTCTAATTTTGCATTTAAGGCATCACTACTAACTTTGTTCTGATACATGAACTCGAGAAGTAAAGTTTTTAATTCTGGTTGGCCGCCTACACTCCCTTTTTTCAGTATCGGGATTTACCTCCGCTACCCCGGTACTACCATCACTCGACATACTGCTTGTATCATCATTCTCCAGTTGATGACCACTACGTAACCTCATCTGTCTTTCTTTCTCATCCCCCATAATGATATACACTGATAAAGACAAATAACCCCCAAAATACAGGCACAGAAATATATACCCTTCTCCTTCCACAAATGTTATTAGGTTTTCAGCCCCAAGTTGTCGGCGACATATGTAATGGTTTCTATTGCTCTCACGTCGAGCGTACAAATGTAATGGTTATTAATGCCCCATGTTGGTAGCGACAAATGTAATGGTTTCTACAGCCCTCACTTTGAGCGACAAGTGTAACGTTTTGCTATCCCCTAACTGTTGGGTGAGAAATGTAACTGTTTACCTTTGCCTAAGCTATGTTGTTTTAATGGGCGCCAAGACCTCAACGCAATGCTGAAACCTAAATTTGTATTTAACAACGTCTAGCTCTGGTAGAACACCTTCAAGAATCTAATCACTCAGATCGTGGTATGATTTGATCATTAACCCAACAAACAATTGTATCAGGAGAAGGAATTGGTCTATATCTAATGCTACCTACTGAAAGCAAAGATTGCATTGTAAAAGAAATGAATTTATTATATAAAACAAGTATAGCAAAATTAATAATAATAATAAGTTTAAAATTTAAATTGGAGCGTTGCGATTTTAATATTACTGATAGAAAATTACGTGAAAACGGAGTCTGATAAATTGATTTTACTCTTATTTCCAAGCTATGAAGTTACTGAATTATGAAATATAAAACAAAGAAAAATGAGAGATTGCGTATTTCCGCGTCATTTGCGCTTACCACTGGAAATTGCTAAAGCATTTCCCTCGTACTGGATGATGCTGTGTGCTTCCCACAGTCTCCTGGACGTCGCCATCTTCTTCGTTATTTGATGATATTCTGGTAGATTAGATAATTCTATGGTCCGTACATCGGACCCAAACACTCGTAAAACCGCACTGGTTAAGTTTACAAAAGTTAGTTCTCCACTCCACGGAACATCGGAGCGACTTCCGCATGCAAGCGTTCTCGGCAAGAACTGTACAGATTGTTCCCGTTCCACGGAACATCGGAGCGACCCCCGCGTATAACCATACTCCGCAAGTTCTACACAGATTGTTCACGTTTCACGGCGCGTCGAACGATATATCCACACGTTGGCTCCCCCACCATGGTACCGTCTTCCAGCTTACGTTGTCTCCACTGATTGGCTGAGCACGCCGCTACTTCCCCTCCTCTGGTTCATTACACACGGTGCGCGAGAGGGAGAAGTCGATTTCCGTTCCAACAATTCGCCTTTTCTTGACGATGCGACCCAAGCTTGCGTCATACTTCTCGACAGGAATCAGCTTGTATTTGAATTCCCAGTGAGTCACGTCTCTCAAATACCCTAACTGACAAAACTCCGTAAAATTCCGTAATCAGATAATTTTCTATGATATCGTCGTTTGTAATAATTTGCATGATAGCGTTTTCTAAGACATAGAAAACCTATCTGTATGCTTATAATTTTTATAAAATGCTCCGATTATATCTTAATAATAATTATAATAAATTAATAATAATAATAAATTAACATGAAAAATTCTCTTGGCTGAACAATTTGCCGCGTAAATAAATATAGAATGGCTTCCTACTGACTTATGCCAGTTGCATAAAAAACCCTCGAAAAACACGTTACACTATGGAAGTGAAACTCTTTTTAAAGTTACTCAGAAAAACAGAATCGACAAAATTTTAAAAGTAGAAAGAAGAATAGCTAGAACATGCATAAATAAAAAATATCAGAAAGATGGACAGTGGCGGATAGTACCAAATGAAGTGGTATACAGAGAACTGGAGCCCATCACTGATACTATTCGGAAGAAACGGCTTTCTTTCTTTTGGTCACATCATGAGGACACCAGAAACCAGGTTATCTAGAAAAATTGTAGTGAAACTTTGGAATATGAAACAACAAGTAGGATGGATTAAGGAAATTAGAGAAGATATGAAAGAATTGGAAATAACCTTGGGTGACTTGCAAAACAAAACAACAAAATTAAAAAAACTGAGAGATATAAAAATAAGATTTCAGGCTAAAATAGACAAACGTAATACAGTAAAAAGGGTATTTACAGATGAGGAACGCCTGAGAAGATCAGAGCGAATGAAGAGCTACTGGGCGACTCGGAAAGGAAACTTACTGAAGAAGAGGACCAAGAAATGTGGTCCAATGAGGCCGTAAAAGCAGAAGAAGAAGAAGAAAAGCCATCGATGGTAAAGAGTTGAACAGGTTGCCACACCGGGCAAGATCCCAATAATAATAATAATCATTAAATTTTATTTTTATTCTCCTTTGAATCGATTTTCCTTCATGCTCGGATTCATCCACAGACTCTGCGAGAGATCATTCCTCTACTGTCGCAAGGAGAGAGTCTTGGAGCTGAACAACTGGGGATGGTGACCGACGACCGCTAACTTGGGTACCGGTAACAGTATTCCCACACGCACGACCTTGAACCACACTCACTGTAGGGGGTAATCCGTGCTGATACCTATGTACGCACCATGTAACTACTAGGCGACAGCGACTACAGCGAAACTAGCGGCAACGTTTTGAAATAAAGGGTCCTGACTCCCTAGTGGGGTAATCTGGGCTGACTCTGGCCGCCTCTTAATATTCTTTGCATAATCCTCGCACCCTCCATTTCTTCCACGAATTTTAGGCTAAAAATGTGACGATTATGCGAGGAAATACATTAGTGTTATGTTACAATTTGCATATAAAATTACGAATATACATAAAACAATATAACTAGCAATCCGTTCCAGCTTCGCCCAGAAACTGAAGCATCATATTTTATATAATTTATTGAGGAATCATAATTCATAGCAGAATTCTCTTAATCGGACCACAGACCATGAACATTTGTTCCCTGTGTCATAGGAGCTTTGGGGATGACTCCCTTTGTCTTTGTGAATTCTTTCTTTCTCTCTCTTCTGGCAATCAAGAAATTATGTTTTGCTCAGTTTCATTGTTACGTGATAAGCTTCTTTTTTTTTTCTTTTTCGATTTCAATGAACTATGACCTATATCCTTTTTTCGTCTCGGCATGATGGGTTAAAATCACTGACTGGACTATTAATTATATTATCACAGAGATAGCATGTGCAACGATTTCTTGTCAGACGTAATTTAAGAATGGCGAGGTGCATGAAACACAAATCCCCCTTCCATCCAATCTAAGCTTGACTGTTTATTCTGCGGAACTAAAAGTCGACAGGCGAAGGAAAGAAAAGGGAAGTTGCTCTTCCAGGGAAACTCCTAACTCATCCACTCTTCTCTGAAGTCTTAACTTGACACAACTCTGCAGTGTCTGGGATGATAGGCTCGCTTGCCAGCCAGCTAGCTCGTAAACTGTCTCGAAGCTAGTAATTGAATGGAGATTGTTGGAAGAAATGAAAACGTAAAACCACTTATAGTGGGCGATATATTGAAGATAGAGATATGCTGTCCTGGAAATTTTTGTAGAACTTTTCATGCTGAACAATTCTTACATTCGTAGTATACAGATATTTTTAACAGTTTGTCCAGCGTAATCTTATGGAGCGCACGGATGCCAGGTTTCTTTTTACGACTTTTTCACTGAAATCGTTACTGCTTGGCTTTCTTTGATCATAAATAAATTATTTTCTACAGAAACCTTCTTCGAGATATCCTTTACAGATTGGTGAATACCGCATCAAAATCCAACCAGTGGTTCTTGAGATTACCCATAACATCCAAGAATCGGGGACTTCGTTTTATACTAAGTAGAGATTTACATTTGAAAAATAATATGGCACCCAATTTTCATGAGATTTTGCCAGAAAATGTTCATATTATAATAGAGTAAATACAGTTGTTCCATGGAGAAGTTAAGATTCTTTATACGTGTCACGTCTTTGCTCTTTGTTAATCAATTTTGTGAGATATCGTACAATTGTGTCAAGTACCATACATTCTCCTTGTTATCAGGTGGAAGGAAACTGTGTGGCTGTACTAGAAGGTCACACTCGCTACGTAGTCTGCTGTGCTTTCTCACGGGATGGTTCCCTCCTTGCATCAGGTAAATTGATAAAATAATTATTCATCGTTATTCGTATCTGTTCATGCTTCTCACCAAAATGCAAATATCAAATTCTGGAAGACAATCATCTTCACTCGAGTATAAATCATTCACAATCGTGCGATTGACAGGACTGTTCTCTTACTTGGTTTGTGTTATGTCATACCGTATTTCCTCGCATAATCGTCGCACTTTTTTTGCCAAAAATTCGTGGAAAAAGCAGAGTGCGACGATTATGCGAAGAATATTTAAGTTCAAAGAATATACTGTATCATTATTTGCTGCACGGGCCAGTCATTCGTGTAGTGTGAGTCTGGCGTGAGTCATAGCCTGCAGAGACAGGCTTCTTTCTTCTAACAAGGTCACAACAGGTTAAAGCTCGTGGAATGGGTTGACGAAGCTGGCCATTCGTGCCGTGGTTCATAGCCCGCAGGCATAAATACGATATTACTTTCTCCTGACAAGATCACGCCACATTATACGCTCGCGGAATGTGCTAAGTGACTAAGCTTGCCGCTCGCGTCACAGTTCATTGCCCGCAAGCATAAAGACGAGATATTTTTCGTCTGACAAAGTCGCGCCAGGTTATAAAGGCGCTGCAACATGTGCAACTGACTGGCGCACAAATACGAACATGCTATGCGACGATTATGCGACGAAATGTTATAAACCTATTTTAGTGTTTGAAAAGTGGGGTGCAATGATTACACGGTGGCAACGATTATGCGAGGAAATACGGTATTTGTGCCTTCTGGCTGTAAACACAATGCTCGATATACGTACCGCTGATTCCCTGTCCAAAGCATGGCAATAAATATATTCAGAAGCCCATCAATTCTCAAAAATCTATGTAGATATTGTCCAAGAATGTGTATTTGAGTTCAATGATTTGACACCCAGCCGGGTAAATACTCGTTATAGGGAAGAAATTAATAATATTGGCCGAGATTTGGATTAAAGGATAATACATTACCCTGGAGTGGGGTAATTACACATTGCTCAAATTAATGTACAGTACTGTATTTGTTTTGTCATTCTCAATTTTGAAGGAAAGAAATGTGTAACCTTCCACCCAACCTGTAAATATTTTGATTGTCGGATTATACTTTACTCCCCCTTTATTTGTGTCGACTTCTTTGATCTAAGTACATAACCAGGCTTCCTAGGAATCTTTCTATGCAGACCTCTCTGTCTAGGGCTCTTTCCATTCCTCGGGCATACCACGGCCACCCCTTCTTCCTTCCCTTATCATAACAGATAGGGACTGGGGTTCGTAAGGTACAACCCTTGCTGTCATTTCAGCCATCCATGGACCACACTATTTCAACCATCCTTTTCCATTTCTTTGCACGTGTACTTTAACATTCGCTCAGTATTCCTGCATTAGTTTCCTATGCTTTTCCTCGCTTCAGTCCATGTTTTGCCAGTTCTTAGTTTTGGCTTTTCTTGGAGTTTCGTCTTGAGCAGAACATGTTTCTGGATATCCTCGTGTGTTATCCCCACTTCATGCAGGTCTTTCTGTACCTTGCTTAACCATGCCTCCTTGGTTCTTTTTTAATTTTTTTTTTATTTACTTTTAAGAAAAAATATGAAGTTCCTATTAATGATAATAATTTATCCAGCATGTAAATTGTTTGCAAGCTACATAGCGCCAGGTTTCTATTTCATTTCTAATGAAGGTACACATCATTTTGTTTTATTTTTTAATGTCGAAAACATCTCTTAGCAGACAAAGTAGGGGCCGTCCCCCCCCCCCCCCCATCTTAGCAAAACTGTAAAATTATGCAATTTCCTCAATTGTGCCAAACGTTGAAGGGGTAAAGAGCCTGGAAAGATTTCAAATTGTGAATCTTGGAGAACTCTATCTAACTGAAAACCCAAATATCGAAAATCACTTCCGACCTAAATGCAGTTCCAGAAACACAGCCTAAAATCGCTTGTTTCTTTACTCGTTTTCATTTTTATTCAAATCATAAGCAAATTACTGTAACGTATTTACATAATTCTGTATTTAATGTGTGCCTTGGTTTAATACCCTCAAGCGTTTTTTGATTTTTTGAAAAATCTTCACATTGGAAGTAGTTAAGTGAAACTCTGCATTGACTCACACTAGCACTTATAGTGGTAGAAAAGTTAAACTGCTAATGTAATCGACTGGATATAGTTGTGTTTCATTGATTCACACCTGCGCTTTTAGTGGTAGGAAAGGCAAATTGTTAATCTAATCAACCAGATATGGTTGTGCTTCCGGTTAACAATTATCAGTCTACCGTGTGTCATCATGCCGGCAGCTCATATGAAACGTTTAGTTTGTCCTTTACATTTGGAAAAGTGGAGAAAACAATGAAAATTAATTACAAATGCACCAATAAAGGACTAGTTTTCATGGAAGGTCTAGTCTATGACATTAAATTATGTTTTCAACATTGAGTTGCTTGCCTGAAAGGTGGATGTTTTTGTTTTATGACTAAATAAAGCCCTGTCATGTGTGGAATTGCTGTGTCCAAAAGAGCCATGTAAAACTACAACCTTTACTTTACACAAGAAGTAGTGAGGGGCAGATGACCTCGTAGTTCCGCCCCTTAAAACAGCAATAACTAACTAACAAGAAGTAGTGGCTCTCATAAAACGGATAATTGCAGTGTTTTAGTTTCGGCAGTTAAAAACGGACGTTAAACCCATTATATTGTTATCTTTTAAACACTGAAGATGGAAAGCTGACAAGGTGTAGTATGATACAAACATAGGAAAAGATGGATGGAAGTCAACAACCTACTAGGTAAGAACACTATAGAAACATAAAAGAATTATGTCACATATTGTCCAAAATATTCAGGCAATCTTTCATTGGTATAGAAAGGTACTCTTCAAAAATACTACTGCTGCTTTTCCTATATTGTATTGGTGCCTCATCTTTACATCTGAAATGGATCACACAGTGCATTCTTCTTTTATTCTTTAACAGCCAACCCAGATTGGTGGTGTCGAGGAGAAGAGAACTGGACCATGAACCTTCTTCTGTCCAATCCCTGATGTGTGCTCCAAAACAAATCTCCTTTACCTTGTCCACTCTAGAATAATGAGGAATCTTATCTGCATCTTTCTGTAAGAATGTTTAAAGAATGTAAAGAGATTCTCATAACATCTTAAAGAGTTGCTTTTTCTGTATATAGGATCCAATGACAAATCCTTAATGGTGTGGGGTGTAGCTGAAGGAGTAAGTTTGGATTCAGAACTGATTAAGCCTTGCACTGTCTTCAGTCATTATGGGAACAACAACAAAGAGGTAAACTCTTCATAATAATCATTTTGTAATTTATATTTCCTAAGTAGTAAAAACAAGCTTAAAACATACTTTTTAATGCAGTTGATAAAAAGAATCTTTCTTTCTCTCTCATGTGCATCCTATTAAAATAGAAAATAATAATGAAAATCAGGTCAAGCTAAGAAATTAGTATGCTGTTTTGTCAATTTATATTATTTATTGATAGCGATTGCTGCCATTCTGTACTTTTTTTGCATACAGTAGACTCTCACATATCCGTCTCGTGACTATCTGGCCTCCATACTATCCGCCCAACTTAATACTGTACTAATAAGTTTCCAACGCTTTAACAAGCGGGCTCCTGTTAAAACACCGTGTGGTATTTCAAAATATTTTATGCATATCTTGTACTTCTGGCCCATCTGGAGCCACAATTATAAGCTACAGTACAGTATTAATACGTATGTATTGAACACGTTATCGGAAAAAACTCTTTTTTAACAAACGGGACACAGAAGGCCTCTTTCAGCGCTCACAAACAACAATGAATACACGTACAGAGCAGCTCTGTTGGCAACTCTGTGTTCTTTATTCCGTCAGTTGTTTACTGAAAGTTCAAAGTGCGTACGTTCGTAAATTGTTGTTTTGTGCAGTACAGTATTATAATGAAATATTGCGGAATGGGTTATAATATATACGAAAAATAGTTGTAGTAACTATAGATGAGAAACTACGTGCTTTAAAGCGACTAGATTCTGGAGTAACGGCCAGAACTCTTGCTTTGGAGTTAGGGGCAGCAAAGAGTACTGTTGGAGACTGGAAGAAAAATCGAGTAAAAATTGAAAAGTGGTGTGCTGACCAAAGTAGTGGAAGTGGAATGAAAGTAGCAAAAACGATGTTGAAAGGTAAGCATAATGGTACGGATTGGATCAGAAGAGAGAATATAGAACTCTGCCCTATCCGGCTTGACCTCCCGCCACATTAGGCCAGATAGCCGAGAGTCTACTGTATTAACGATTTTGTAGGAGTAGCAATGGAAATAGTTTGAGCTAACGGAATGAGTATGGAGTAGTTGACTTCAAATAGTTTGTGCTGTAAAGACTAGATGGTGACATAATTATGTCAGGCTGCAACCATGGCAACACATAGTTGAGGGAATACTTTCCACTTGCCTCTAATCTCTGTATCGGCGGCTTCGGTGGCGTAGTTGGTAGCATGCTGAGCTTCCTTGCCCAAGGTCAGGGGTTTAAACCTGGCCGAAGTCGTCGGATTTTCTAAGAGCGTTAAAAATCTCTTAGTGTGCCTTCCTTTGGAGGGGAAGTAAAGCCGGCAGTCCCATGTCATAGATTTATGGCATGTAAAAGAACCTTCCACTAACTACACTTGAGTGAAGCCAAAATTTGTAGGTTAGGTTTGATTAATGCTCTTAAGTTCCAACGTTCATCACCGGGTGCTGGTTGCGTAGGCATCTAGTAGTAGTGGTGAAATACACAGCTAGGTGTCATGGATGGTAGCGAAAGAAGGAACTGCTTGAAATTATCGTCACAGTCCTTACTTGAATTAAAAACAGATAACAACACACTAATACAGTCATAACAATTAACACCGGTTATCAGGCAGATTCTACACTCACCCAAAGTACACGGGCCTACATGACCGCATTGTCGCAGCCCCTAAACTGAGGAACCAACCAATCTCTGTATCAGACATTTCTAGGATAGGGACTTAGGGAGGTAGCCTGATATGATTGCCAGTCAGTGTATAATCATACAAGATTAAATATGTTGCAGTGCCAGCACCTGGAGGAGCAGGACTTGGTGAAGCATGCTGAAACTGATGGTGGTGAAGTGCAGCTGCTGCAACGATTGGATACACTTGGTGGGGCTGTTAACACCTGTGACTTCCATGGTAGCATGTTTCTGGCATGTGGTGCTGGGTATGTAACTTATGTTTAGGGCTAAGATAGTTATGCATTTAAAACCGATCAACGTAGTCACTCAACACAACTGTAATAGAGAGTTGCTGCAAGTCAGGAGGTCTGAGGTTCAAATCCGACCACGAGCTGTAGCTCTCCTGAGTGTATTTTTCTCAGAATTTTTCACCTTATTTCAAGACCTAGGGCACTGGTACCCATCTCAATTTTTTCCAATAATTGCAGTTACAAATTGTAGCTCCCACAGAAACACAAGTTATCAAATTCAACACACACCCATGTACACAGTGCTGTTGGGCAAGATCATCCAAGCCAATAAATGAAATTAAGACAGCATTTCAAGAGCCAAAATAAAAAATTCTTGGAAATCGCTTATTGAGAGTCAAACTAAAACATTCTTGGAAATTGACGAATTCTGTAAAAAAAAAATTATAATTACAACTGAAATTCATTCTCTCTTATGACAAAAATATTTTTCTTGTTACAGTACGGTATATTAGTTTGTTATTCAGATGATATGACCGCCATTTTGCGTACCGCATACGCGATTGGGCAGGATATCGAATTGTGTAGCCAATGGGCTTCACCCAATATCCAATAGAAGATGCCACACTATTGGCCGAGTGGAAGTGCCATCTGCCAATGAAAGTTATGGTTTCATCTTGCCTGCATTCTTCTGTTTAGTATTATTTATGTTGCGATTCGATTGTGTTTACGACAGTCTCCTTAGTTTTATTTTAAACACATTTCATTTGTTGCAATAACCGTCTGCGTTTGTGAGAAACGTTATTGGTATATTAATATGAAATATGTGAATAATACGTGCTCAGATGTGTTTACAAATGTTAGTGAGAAGTGATCCTGCATTCCCTAATTGATGCATTCTCCCTCCCTATGTTCAAATAAAAATAAAGTTTGCATTTCCATGTCTGATACTTTGTCCATTTAATTCTATTTCTTTGATACTAAGATTTTTGCTTAGCAAGGGATAGTAGTGAAAGTCATTGGGGGATAGCTGGGAAAGTGAAGTTATGGCAGTCTCATAATGGGCTGATTAAGGATTTAAACTTGGTTTATTTAGATTAAGTATATCATACTACCTTTGGGTGTGGCGAACCCATCGTACAAATAGCCTAAATATGATAGTGTGCGAGTCGAGGCCTCGGATGGAGGTCCTTGATTCACGCCCCGACCCAGATCACTGGAACCGGGAAAAGAAGAAGAAGAAGAAGTATATCATGCTATGTAGCATCAAAATAAAATAGCTTATTTTTCCTCTCTCCCTTTCCCAAAATAATGGATTTTTGGGAAGTTCGCGTCTATAGTACCCCCCTCAATTTCGGAACTAACAATTTAGAAAAAAAAGGGGGGTCTTATAGCCGAGTATATACGGTCAAGTTTATTAAACCTTTTAGAATGTTGAAATGAAAATAAATATTCACTCCCAGATATCAATTACAGTTACCATATACAGGGTCATCGAAAAATAATGCCAACATTTCAAAAAATTATAGCACCGAAACCCTTTATGTTAAACGTGTAATTCTTTCACTGAACGCCAGCTGGTTAAAGTAAGTTTTGTTTTGGAGGGGACGTGACCTTGCTATGCGCACACTTGATGCGCAGTAGCCAAGGTCGACCGGGGGTGCGCGCGCCAATGAAGTCCTGACCTCAGGCCTTTGCATTTTTTTCTGGGGGTACATTAAAAACATTGTGTATGCAGAAAAAATTCGGGATTTGGAGCACCTGCGGGAGCGAATTTCTGCCGCCATCTTGACAGTTACTCCTGAAATGGTTGCACGTGCCAATCAAGCCATTGGGAAAGCATGCGTTCAATGCTGATGTTGGTGGTCGGCCTGGCCTAGATTTTTTCTCTTCAGTCCCTGTTTCCTTAAACTGATTAAACCATCGAATGACAGCTTTGTAATCAGGTGCAGTTTGTCGGGCGGTGCAGTCATTACGCACGCGCCCCCGGCCGACCTTGGCTACTGCGCATCTAGTGTGCGCATAGCAAGGGCACGTCCCCTCCAAAACAAAACTTACTTTAACCAGCTGGCGTTCTGTGAAAGAATTACACGTTTAACATAAAGGGTTTCGGTGCTATAATTTTTTGAAATGTTGGCATTATTTTTCGATGACCCTGTATATCACAGAATAAAGTACGGTAGATTATCATTTGGTGACTAATTTCTAAGCAGATATATTATGAAAATGAAATGAACACCTACGAGCAAGATATTGTCAAACCAATAGTATTGATTATTAAACTGCTGTTGTTATGATGCCACTTAGGCAGCCTGGTCCTATGGACTATTCAGAGCATTCTTGGCTACCAAAGAGTTCAAAATATCCTTAAGTTGCCATCTAAACCTAAATAAATGTTTCTATACTTAACTTGTCAATGCTTGCAATTTACAATAAATGCTCTAAAATTGGCCAAATTTGTATAATTGCAATGATTTTCTCTAAATATGACACAATAATATACTAAAGTGTGTACATAAAAATTCACATAAATAGCATTTTCTGGATGCATAAACAATTTTTGTGGGTATGTACAGTATATACCTGCATATATTTCAATCCAATAAAAATTGTTCTTATTACATAACTATATCTACATCTACTCTAGAGACAAGATGGTGCGACTGTGGACACGTGGTGAAGACGGACGGTTTGAGGAGTCAGAAGTTTCACCCCTGGAAGGCCATCGTTATTCTGTCAACCAGGTGGAGTTTTCTCCTTCTGGTGATACGTTGGCATCGTGTTCTTTAGATGGCACCACTGTTTTGTGGGATGTAGAGGTAAACATCTGATTAGCTCCCATTTGTAAGAAATTTTAAAATTTCTAGCCTGTATAGAAATAATTCCCTGAAGTATCTCAAAATGAATTAAAAATTTAAAGGAACCATTATATTACTAGTCTATATGGCATCAAAAACATCAATTTTTCAACCTCTATGTCACCTACCTGCTGATCATCTACTTTTCAATTTCTCACAAACCCACTATCACAGAATATGATTATTAAAACTCAGCCGCGGCTCGTAGCGTTGGAGCCGGGGAAGGCTCAGTACGTAGTGTCAAAATGCGGGTATAACGCATTTATTATATGACACCCACATACACGGCTGCAGGATTTTAAATTTCACGGTGAAAGGTGGGGGAGCTCGGAACAGATTTCTTGTTGACAAACAGATTGGCTCATAATAAATAATATATAAACAGATTGGCACCATTATATTATTTTATGAAGCATTTTTTCCTAATTAAAATTAATTTACTTACCTAGTTTCAAAATACGGGAAGAAGCAATGCATTCGTTTTCTAATTTAACCTAGTCCCCATTCTAATTAGTCCCGATCAGAGAAGTCTGTTTCACGGTTGTACACTATCAAACAATCACATTTTACTTAGAAAGCAGCGTGCTTACCAGCTAGAACTGTAAGGGAATTGATCTGGAACATAGGCCAAAAGTGTACCCTATCTTGAGGGCTAAATGGAAACAAACACAATTGTAGATATTAAGAACAATGAAGCTACTTGCTATTACTTTATATAAACACATGACCTACCTTAATTCATAGGTTTGTAAGTGAAGTCTGCCCTCCTCTCCTTTTGCGCTGCAAAGTGGTCAATGACAAGCTCATTGAAGTTCGGTGACTCCAACAACTCCTTCTCTGTGGAACACATTGCAAGTGCACAGAGTCGGCCTTCTTTCATTGTGTTACGTAAAGATGTTTTCACTCGTTTTAGGGTAGAGAAACACCGCTCTGCCTCTGCTGTGGTCATTGGAATGGTCACTATTATCTGTAGGAGTTTAACGCTTTCGGGCAAAGCTCCCGCCAAGTTGTTTTCGTAAAGAAAGTTCAACAAGGTCAATGCACCTGATGCCTTTGCAAAGTCAGGTCGGCTGTATAGCACATTCAGCTCATGGCGCAGCTCTGTCGAGTTTAACCTAAATAAGTCGACTGCTATTTTCAGTTCTTTTTCAGGGACAACAATGCGATGTTTAGGGAACAATGACGGCTCAAACAACTTGGCAATTGTCAGGTGGTCACTAAACAGAAAGCGATCACTGAACTGCATCATAATGATATCACAGACTTCTCTCGCACACGCACTCCGCGACTCAGTGAAACGCGCACGTTTTATGGACGGTCCCTCCCCCTCACTGAGTTGATCAGTATCAAGCGAAGACCTAGCCCGCTGAATGCTTGAAACAAAAT
The DNA here is from genome assembly GCA_946902985.2 of Meconema thalassinum. Taxonomy (NCBI): domain Eukaryota; kingdom Metazoa; phylum Arthropoda; class Insecta; order Orthoptera; family Tettigoniidae; genus Meconema; species Meconema thalassinum. The sequence continues at coordinate 427,556,807 of OX336388.2, read as the reverse complement.
CAGACACATACATCATTGTTTTCACTGCATCAACACTCTTTTGTTGAAGTTGATTGAATAAAATGTCACAATGAGGCATGACTTTGTTAAAAAACTCCAACCAAAAAAGGAAAGTGTCTTCTTGTAGGAAATCCTTTATTCCCATAGCCTTATTAACTGTCTTATAGTCATTTGTAATATCGTCAATAATTTTGACCAGGCACTGCACTATTTCATCCTTGTATTTGTGCACAGTGGTCACGCAACGGGATTTGAAATTCCATCTGATGGACTGAGGACAGCTAGAAATTCGCTTTTTTACAGTCTCAAGAACAGCTGTTCGTTTGGGAGACTGCGAAAAGAAGGTGGAAATCCCTTCCAAGTTGCTGAAAAATAGTCGCACTTGCTTATTCCCAGTTGCACAACCTTCAACAATTAAATTTAACTGGTGTGCGTAACAATGAATGAAGTGGGCGTTCTGGTATTTCTCTTTAACCCTAACTTGAACCCCACTCCTTTGACCACTCATGACTGGAGCACCATCGTAGCTTTGAGCAATGAGTTTTTCAGGGGTCTCACTTACTTTCATTTTCACCAGCTCACTAAATATAGCTTCAGTGACACCTTCTGCACTATGGTCTTTTGGCTGAACGAAACTGATGAATCTTTCGTTTATTTTTTCCATTAACTCGTGACGCCCGTGGAGTTCCCCAGTCGTTGGGTGCTTAAGCGGGCAAATTGGCCCTCGTTTCAAGAACGAGCTGTGTTCGTTGATCTTGGTTGCCGGAGCGTCGATGACGAGGTACAGCACATCACCGATGTGCTTCTTGCTGCCGCCGAAGAGTCCATTCCATCCTTTTCTGGGACTCCTCGTCGCAAACTTGTCCCTTGGTGAACAGAGGATATTGCAGCGGCAATAAGAGACCGTCGTCGAGCTCATAAGCACTACCGTCGGCATCCAACCATGGCCAATTTGGTGGCGTTTAAGAAATTTCGTGCCAAGGCACGGATTCTTATTCGTCAGAGTAAGAAACAATCCTGGGAACGGTATGTGTCTTCTATTACGGCACATACCCCCTCCTCTCAAGTGTGGACTAAACTACGACTCATTTCGGGAATTCAGACATCTTCTACTGTACCGGGAATTTCCATCGATAATGAATTAGTTACAGATCCTTATCGCGTTGCAAACCATCTCGCCTCGTATTTTGCGGATATATCCGGTTCCGATAACTATGACCCTGCCTTCGTGGCCCTGAAGCGCGAAGCGGAACATTTCCAGCTTAGTTTTGCTTCCCGCGCTTTGGAGGAGTACAACATGCCCTTTATGGAGTGGGAACTCCGCGGAGCGCTGGCGCTCTGCAAGGACACGTCTCCCGGCCCGGATAATATTCACAACCAGATGCTTAAGCACCTTAACGATGAGAGCATTCGTTATTTGCTCAGGGTGTTTAACCGAATCTGGTTGGAAGGTATGTTTCCAGCGCAATGGCAGAAAGGTATCATTATACCTATCCTGAAGCCCGATAAGGATCCCAATTTGACAGGGAGTTACAGACCTATATGTCTCACTAACGGTCTGTGCAAGATCTTTGAGAGGATGGTCAATCGGCGCCTGGTGTGGGTCCTGGAGAAAAGGGGACTCCTGTCTGAATACCAGTGTGGTTTCAGGGCGTCTCGGTTTTTATTGCGAATTTTCTGTCCCTTCGCCTATTCCGTGTCCGAATAGGGGGGACATATTCACAATACCATATACAGAAAAACGGAGTCCCACAGGGATCGGTGCTTAGTGTAACATTATTTGCGATTGCCATAAACGGTATAGTCGCTGCTGCTGGTCCAGCAGTGGTACCGTCGCTATATGTAGACGACTTCGCTCTACATTATAGTGCGCAAAATATGGCGGTCGCTGAACATCAGCTACAACAAGCTATTCGAAGAGTGGAACCCTGGACAATGGAGCGTGGCTTTCGATTCTCAACCGCTAAGTCCTCGGTTGTCCATTTCTGCCGAAAGCGCACTCTCCATCCTGATCCTGAGCTTTATCTGGGCAATGTAGCTTTGCCTGTTGTTGCTGCGTACCGGTTCCTTGGGCTCCTTTTCGATCAGAAATTGACGTGGGAACCACACGTGCGGTGAAAACTGCCTGTGCTAAGAAACTCAACATGTTGCGGTTTCTTAGCGGCACATCATGGGGGGCGGACCGCGCGGTGCTCCTACGTTTTTATAAGGCCCTGATTTTATCTAGATTAGATTATGGCAGTTTAGCATATGGTTCGGCCCGTAAGTCAGTGCTTGTTAAACTGGACAGTGTCCACCAGGGCGGTGTGAGGCTGGCGACGGGTGCCTTTCGGACGAGCCTAGTCGTCAGCTTGCTCGCCGAGGCTGGCGTACCTCCTTTACACCTGAGGCGCCAACAAGTACTGCTGACCTATGCTGCAACTATTCGACAGATGCCACTTCATCCAAGCTATCCATGTTTGTTTTCCAATCCGAATCGCCGGCTGTATGATGTGCTCGCCCGAGCCACTCGGCCGGCGGGGATTCGCTTGGATGACTTATACCGTCAGTTCCGATTTCCTTCTGTCTCCTGTATCGTCCGAGTACCTAGCAAGGCCCCTCCGTGGATGGTCTCTCGCCCTTATATCATCCTGGATCTGCACACCGGCCCCAAGTCGGACACGGACTCCTCCGTCCATCGGAGGCTGTTCCAGTCCGTGGTGAGCCGGTATCCGGGATCAGGGCTTCTATTCACGGATGGTTCGAGGGTAAACGAGAAAGTAGGCTGTGCATTTGTGGTTGAGGATCGTCGGTTTCTCTTTTCACTTCCCGAGGCCTGTTCCGATTTCCTTCTGTCTCCTGTATCGTCCGAGTACCTAGCAAGGCCCCTCCGTGGATGGTCTCTCGCCCTGATATCATCCTGGATCTGCACACGTGCCCCAAGTCGGACACGGACTCCTCCGTCCATCGGAGGCTGTTCCAGTCCGTGGTGAGCCGGTATCCGGGATCAGGGCTTCTATTCACGGACGGTTCGAGGGTAAACGAGAAAGTAGGCTGTGCATTTGTGGTTGAGGATCGTCGGTTTCTCTTTTCACTTCCCGAGGCCTGTGGCGTGTACACTGCGGAGCTCTATGCCATCATAGAGGCTCTGCGGTACACGTTATCAGACGATCACCAGCACTTTCTTGTGTGTACTGACTCTCTGAGTGCGCTGCAGGCGATCGATATGTGTTTCCCGAAGCACCCGTTGGTGCAGCGTGTGCACGACCTGCTCGTCAGTTCGCGTAACGCTGGAACCGGGGTGACCTTTGTGTGGCTTCATAGCCACATGGGTATTGCGGGAAACGAGCTTGCTGATCAGGCGGCAAGAGAGGCAGTCGCACTGCCCTCGCTACCGTATAAGATGCCTGCTAGTGATGTGCGCTCTCAGTTGCGGCATTCGATCCTGGCGCATTGGGAGGAAGCATGGCGTGCCACGCCTCCACCCAACAAACTGAGAGGCATCAAGGAGACAACGAAGGTGTGGAAATCTTCCTTCCGATCTCTCCGGAAGGAAGCTGTGGTACTCTGTCGACTCCGGATCGGCCATGGGATTGCTACGCACTCCCACTTGCTAAAGAGAGAAGATCCTCCTGTGTGTACTTGCGGCGCCCACCTAACCGTGGCACACCTTCTCTTGGAGTGTGTGGATCTGGCCGATCTGCGAGGAACTCTTAAACTGCCTAATACCCTCTCCCTTATTCTCCGTGATGACGGGCCGTCAGCTGACCTCGTCATCCGGTTCATGAGGGAGAGTGGTTACTTTTTTAAGTTTTAATGTGTAGTTACGACTTTTAATACAGGTTGAATCTGCTTTTTGTTTTTTATTGTGTCCATCTATTTTATTGTTCACTATGCCTTATTTGTTTTATCCTTTTTTACCATCCGCCTTTTTTCTTTTTTCTTTTCATTTAAATAAGGCATAATTTTTTGGGGCTCACTGTCTGTTTTATAAACACCATTTTCGTTTCATCCATGGCAGTAAGTTGTTTTTATCTACGTCCTTTCATTTCACGCCATTTCATTTCATTAGGGGCCGATAACCTCGATGTTAGGCCCCTTAAAACAACAATTATCATCATCATCATCCATTAACTCGTATCGCATTATCAAGACCAACTGTGATAGAGAGGCACAGTCTGTGGCTTCATCAACTTCGATTGCTACATAATTAGTCTGTGACAGTTCAGTCCTAATCAAATGAAGGCAAACTTCGTAAATCGAGTCCAACAATTCATTTTGTTGTTTTTGAGAGACCTAGGAAAACTCGATTATCGGTCTTTTCTATGTGTTGCTTTAAAACACTGTCGAGTTCGGACATTAGACTAACTAACCCGCGAAAAATTCCTGGATTTTTGGAATTGTCTGTTTCGTCATGTCCCCGCAAGGCGAGCTCGAACTTACCGCAAAACTTGGTGCAATCTATGAGCTTGCCTAATATATACCGGTTCTTCGATACATTTTCATTATATTTCTTTACATTCAAGCGGTAAGCACTGTCTAACTGGCACCTTATGTCCACTTTCCCTAACATGGCAAACTCAATAAAGCCATTTAGGTGATTTTCACTGGAGTTATGTTTTTTAACTTTGGCATGAAAATTCTTCAAGTCCGTAATACCTGTCTCAGTCCCTGAACTATCATTTGAATTGGTAACAAGGCAGGTGAAACAAAGAAGGCATTTTTTTTCCTCGCAACCACACAACCATTCTGCTGCATCGTGCAATGCTCTATTAACATTTCTAACATACCCCCACCCCTGGATTTACAATGTTTCTGAGTTTGAGAGATTGTAAGATCTGGTTTAGGTGCGCCAAGACCTTTCACAATGAGCCTAGTTTCGTGGTCAAGAATTTTGCCCGATACGCTACTAACTGAATTCATTGTCTTGAAGACATACACTTACCACTACTGTAGCCCGTAACATACAAATTAAGACTTGCCACTGACAATCAACAAAATTAATGAACTTGTAAGTTACACCAACGATTTTCACGCGCGAACACTTGTTTACAATACACAGCATGCATGAACAGCGGCAGATTTTAAACAGAATACTTCCGTTAAGTCTCGGTAGATGGTTCTGCTACCCCTCACCACCTCATGGTGCTATCTGGCGGAAGTATTTTAGTTATTATACTCAAGGAATGCCATCTGAGTTCTCAATAATGAATATCACTTATTAGTCGTCTAACTGTTTCTGGTAACTTGTCAATTAATAATCCTTCGGAAATTAAAAGAGGGAAAGGATAAACTTTCTCGAGAGTGGTATGAGTCTTCTAGAACTAATTTCAATGCATTCCACTGAATAGAAACATCCTGTCGGCGTTGGCAAGCCTGGGTTAGGCTGTAGCCGCTTGAGCCTTTAGCGATACAATGTAAACGAATGGAGCTTTCCTAACCACGCCCCCCAACCCTGTTACATGGGAAGGAATGGCACAGTTAAGGCGCAGCCTAACGGCGCTACTACCCATCATAAGAACATGCCTTTATCAACAGTTCCAAATATATTGACTCGTGACTTAATGGATTAGTGAAATGTTTCTAATTAATATAAATTATAAATTCCTCAATTAATGAGGTAGAGTAACATACAAATTAAGACTTGCCACTGACAATCAACAAAATTAATGAACTTGTAAGTTACACCAACGATTTTCACGCGCGAACACTTGTCTGAAAGTATGGGTGAAAATATTTACAATATGTACACTTCTTTAGTTGCGGTATTAGTTGTGATAGTTCAACTTGTCAATATTTGTTAGTTATAGTGTATGTGATGTTTTGTTAAAATACTGAAAGTGGTGCTTGACCTCCAAACTTGCTTGTTTAGAGTGAATATGTGAGTGTAGTTTAAAGGTCAATTCAGGTTGTATTGTACAGGCTACTTATCTGTGTTCGTCGTACAAATGTGACTGTTTGTGGCCAAGTCTAGTCTCCCTAATGTGGTGTATGTTACTGTATTCAGGATAATACTTAAGTGTCTGAAAGTATGGGTGAAAATATTTACAATATGTACACTTTAATCACCAGCAACTACACTTCCAGACAGATTGAATCTCGCTCATTAAATTTGCCTTAGTAAACGAAAGTTTGATGCTTCTCAGTCGGTCAACACGATTGTACCCAAATGAGATGGGTTATTCCCTAATCCTGAAAAAATTTACATGAGATTAATAAATACACTAGGATAACCAGTTTCGATCGTCAAGCGATCATCATCAGATCATTACACTTAGGCTATAAAAATTTTATGTCTGAAAGTATGGGTGAAAATATTTACAATATGTACACTTCTTTAGTTGCGGTATTAGTTGTGATAGTTCAACTTGTCAATATTTGTTAGTTATAGTGTATGTGATGTTTTGTTAAAATACTGAAAGTGGTGCTTGACCTCCAAACTTGCTTGTTTAGAGTGAATATGTGAGTGTAGTTTAAAGGTCAATTCAGGTTGTATTGTACAGGCTACTTATCTGATTGAGTCTTGCGTGTCCTGGTGAGAGCAGTTGTCTTAGTCACTATCTACACTCAATTGGGGGAGGTTCATGTGGGCCAGAGTCTCTTATATACCTGGGTATTTCCCCTCCCGCATACCTAAGTTTCTGTGTTCGTCGTACAAATGTGACTGTTTGTGGCCAAGTCTAGTCTCCCTAATGTGGTGTATGTTACTGTATTCAGGATAATACTTAAGACTTAAAAATAATTCATAACGAACTTAACATAAAGGAAGCAATCAAGGTACACTTAGCTAAGATTTTAAAAAACAATAATTTGAACGAACACACATTCATTGAGAGTTCACCCCTCTTCACTCTACTAGAAAACACACCCCGTCGGAGACAAGACACAATATAACAATGTAGCCAAGCTAGATAAGGATGGATCAGGGTGTACAATGTATCTTTTTCTTCAATAAACCGAGGCCGGTATTAACGGCAGTATTAAAGGTGCCGGGACATTCTCCTTAGACCGGGCAGAACTCATATGGCTATTAGCTTATGCATGGCGAGAATTGAAACCAGGTCTTCAATATATTTCCTGACCAGGATGCTGTCTCACTGTCAGATAGCTACTCAATTGTCCTCACAAGTCTAAGTGCACCCCGTTCCAGCCCTCACGTCAGTTTCTCAATTCTCTGAGGCAGCCAGAAATCGAACCCAGGGCCTCCGGGTGAGAGGCAACACACTACCCTAATACCACGGGGCCGGCCATATCAAAGATTTATAAATTTGAAAAAATAACCCTGTCTATCATATCTGACAATTATTGCTTGATTATGATCCCTGTGCATACAGTGTACTGTATTTTCTATATTTCTCAGGTAGTTATTCCACAAATCTACTAGTGTGCATTTGTTAGCCTACTTTCGATTTTTGCAAAAAATGAAAGTAGACTTATGAGATCACTACAGGGCGAAAAAAAGTGTGTCTGTCTGTGTGTGTGAGTCTGTGTGTGTGTGAGTCTGTGTGTGTGTGTGTGAGTGTGTGTACTCTGAATGTCTGTCCCCCCCTATCAATTCGAACACGGTGAGCGCAAATTGAACGAAATTTGGTACAAAAGTAGCACTAGCAAAGGACACCTCAGTGTCATGTTTTATATCGCCGCCATCTTGACAGAAACGTAATGGCGGCCACACAAATGTTCAAAGCTTAAATCAAATTACTACTAACCTAATCATCCGATCTCTACCAAATTTTTCAACAACATACCTTTATGGGGGCAGCATCCTTTGACCAAACTAATAGGTCATCAGCCTAATAGTTTGCGGATGGCGGCCATCTTTGTGTGAAAATCGATTGCCCCTATTAATTCGAACACGGTGAAACCGAATGGAACGAAATTTGGTACAGAGGTAGTACTAGCAAAGGGCACCCCAGTGTCATGTTTTATATCGCCGCCATCTTGACGGAAACGTAATGGCGGCCACACAAATGTTCAAAGCTTAAATCAAATTACGACTAACCTAATCATCCGATCTCTACCAAATTTTGCAACAACATACCTTTATGGAGGGAGCATCCTTTGACAAATCTAATAGGTCATTAGCCTAATAGTTTGCGGATGGCGGCCATCTTTGTGTCAAAATCGATTACCCCTATTAATTCGAACACGGTGAAACCGAATGGAATGAAATTTGGTACAGAGGTAGCACTAGCAAAGGGCACCCCAATGTCATGTTTTATATCGCCGCCATCTTGACGGAAACGTAATGGCGGCCACACAAATGTTCAAAGCTCAAATCAAATTACGACTAACCTAATCATCCGATCTCTACCAAATTTTGCAACAACATACCTTTATGAAGGGAGCATCCTTTGACAAATCTAATAGGTCATTAGCCTAATAGTTTGCGGATGGCGGCCATCTTTGTGTCAAAATCGATTACCCCTATTAATTCGAACACGGTGAAACCGAATGGAATGAAATTTGGTACAGAGGTAGCACTAGCAAAGGGCACCTCAGTGTCATGTTTTATATCACCGCCATCTTGACAGAAACGTAATGGCGGCCACACAAATGTTCAAAGCTTAAATCAAATTACGACTAACCTAATCATCCGATCTCTACCAAATTTTGCATCAACATACCATTATGGAGGGAGCATCCTTTGACCAAACTAATAGGTCATCATCATCATCTTGTACAGTTTCCAACCCCAGGCTGGGTCTGTTTGGAACATAAGCCTCGCCACTTAGTTCTTTCTTCCCACCACCTCTCCGCTGTCACTCTGGTCCAGTCCTCACCTCTCTTCGTGACACATTCCTCCACTCCTTTCAGCCATCTATCTCTTGGTCTTCCCCTTGGTTGTTTCTTCTGCATCTGCATCTCATGTATCCTCTTGGGAATCTTCTTCTCATCCATTCTCTTTAAGTGTCCATACCACCTCAGTCTTGATGTCTCAATCCTACCTTGCAAGGGCTCCTCTTTCACCATTTCCCTGACCTTTTCATTCCTCACCCTGTCTCTTCTTGTTACTCCGATCCTACTTCGCAGGAACTTCATTTCACCTGCCTGTATTCTGCTTATGTCTCTTTTCTCATTGTCCACGTTTCTGAAGCATAGGTCAGTATCGGGATATAGTAGCTTCTGTATAACACTTCCTTGCTTTTTTGTGGGACATCTTTATTCCACACTAAGCTCCTAATGCTTCTCAGAAATGCTTCTGCCTGTCTGCCACGTTCCGTAATCTCTTTGTCATTTCTCCCATTTTCCTCCACTAGACTTCCCAAGTACTTGAGACTTTCCACCTTCTTCAGCTGTCCACCTCCAAGTGTTATCCCACTCATTGGTCTGTCCTTTTTCCTGGTCGTTAACAGGATCTCACATATACTGATGTTGAACTTCCATCCGTACTCTCCCACAGTTTCTTCCCAAGCCTTCAGCTGCTCCTGAATTTCCTCCTCCGTGTTTCCCCAGACCATGAGATCATCTGCAAACATCATTGCTTTCATCTTATCTTCTCCTATCTTTCCTGCTATCCGTGTCATTACCTCGCCCATAACCACAATAAAGAGAAGGGGTGACAGCGCACTACCCTGTTTCAGGCCACTCATTTGTCTGAACCAGTCTGTTCTTTCCCCTCCAACTTTCACACAACTCACACTTCCACAATACATCTCCTTCACTCTGCCTACAGTCTCTTTTTCCACTCCCATGTTTTCCATTGCTTTCCAAACCTTCTCCCTACACACACTATCATAGGCCTTTTCGATGTCCAGGAAGGCCATCAGCAGATCCTCTCCAAATTCGGTGGTGTTTCTGGAGCTGTCTCACTGAAAATATGAGATCCACTGTTGATCTCCCAGGTCTGAATCCATACTGCTCCTCTCTCAATTTTCTCTCCACTTTGGCTCGTATTCTACTTTCTAATATCTTTTCATATATCTTGGCACAGTGAGGTATGAGTGTGACTCCCCTGTAATTTCTGCACTCCTTTCTGCTTCCTTTCTTAAATATTGGGACAATTAATCCTTTCTTCCAATCTTCTGGGGTCTTTTTCTCCTGCCATATCACCCTCATCACACGGTACAGCCTCTGTTTCCCAACCTCCCCTGCTGCCTTCACCTAATAGGTCATTAGCCTAATATTTTGCGGATGGCGGCCATCTTTGTGTGAAAATCGATTCCCCCTATTAATTCGAACACGGTGAAACTGAATGGAACGAAATTTGGTACAGAGGTAGCACTAGAAAAGGCCACCTCAGTGTCATGTTTTATATCACCGCCATCTTGACGGAAACATAATCGCGGCCACCCAAATGTTAAAGGCTAAAATGTAATTACGACCAACCTAATAATCTAGTCTCTACCAAATTTTGCAACAACAAATCTTTATGTGGGAAGCATATTCTGACCAAACTGCTAGATCATCAGCCCAATAGTTTGCAGATGGTGGCCAAGTATGTGTGCAAATCGATTCCCCCTATCAATTCAAACACGGTGAAACCGAATTGAACGAAATTTGGTACAGAGGTAGCACTAGCAAAAGGCACCTCAGTGTCATGTTTTATATCACCGCCATCTTGACGGAAACGGAATGACGGCCACCCAAATGTTAAAAGCTTAAATCAAATTTCGACCATCCTAATAATTTGATCTCTACCGGATTTTGCAACAACATGCCTTTTTGTGGAAAGCATCTTATGACTGACTACAAGGTCATCAGCCCAATAGTTTGCAAATAGCGGCCATGTATGTGTGCAAATCCATTCCCCAGATCAATTCAAACACGGTGAAACCGAATTGAATGAATTTTTTTTACAGAGGTAGCACTAGCAAAGGGCACCTCATATTCATGTTTAATATCCCTATAGCACGTTGTATTTCAACAAGCTACTACAACCAACATTCAATTATACTCCTTGAAAAGGACAAAGAGTTAAAACAATACCCATGCATTTAGGAGAAATTAGGCTATATGTTCTTTACTGAACATCTTGTTAAAGATGTAATTTAGACAGTAGATGATTCGTCAAAGAAAATAAAGATCCAGTGACATGATATAAACCCTATTGATTATATTCCTTTTCTTGTCAGACTGGTGAAAGAGCACGCCCCAGTTTCCAGTGTAGTGGGGGTGGAGTTCGAACATCCCGTTATTCACCTGATGGTCATCTTCTTGTGACTGCTGGAGATGATGAGACGGCAAGTGTGTGGAATATCAACAGTATGGAAATGCTTATGTGAGTGGTGTGTGTATTTTATTGTTCGACTTTGTTCCAAGTACCAATCAGGGTAGCTTCACGCACTTAAGACTCTGGAGACAAATGGGCGTGAACTCTACCATTGGCCATCCTCAGAATTCCATTGGTTACGCATTTTCAGTTCCAAGCCAATAATGGGATTGTACCTTCTAATAGATCATTGAAATGTGGCACAGTCGATTCAAATAGAATTCGTGAATAACACTCATTATTACTGTTTCAATAAACAACATTCGCGAGCCACTAAATATAGGCAATCTACCGGTAGATCACAATCAACATGTTACTAGCCTCTGGTCTAGGGATGCATTTTGAGAATTCTGTCCCTAAGATCCTAGGTTTGATTCTCACCACTGTGATAGTTGGAACAGGGTTCACACAACTGAGAAGAATCAGGGTTGGCATGTTTAAAACAACATGTTTTAAACAGGGTGTTTAAAACTGTTTAAAACAATGCACATTGTTTAAAATTAGTTTTAAACTCAATGCTTCAAACAACCGTCTAAAATATGTTCTTTAGAAGATTTTTTTTTTCTTTCATATTTGTAACTAATCATTTTGCAATACAGTAGAGTACAGTGGTCTTCTCTGCCTTCTACTGAAGGTTTTACGTCATAATATAAAGTTTATAGAGTGATTTTGTATTGGTTTTGATGTCCTTGTTAAAAATTTTTGCAAGCGAACATCCATCAGAAAATATAGGGATGTATTTAAAATATTATAAATCCAAATGTCACTGCCACTTTGCCTTTATTCAAAAGGTTTCTTGTTGAGTTCACGAAAAACACAAACTAGTTTGGCAGCCTTCTCAGTCCCTAACCTATTCCTGACTTTGCTATGCACAAACCCAAAAGTGGAGAAAAGATGTTCTATCCCAGCTGATGAAGCAACTGCACTATGCAGCTGATGTGCTAGGCCTGAAGTTGTGTGATGAATGTTATTCTGCAGTGCCACCAACCATGTCAGGGGTTTAATTTCTTTTAGTATTGCAGGACCAAACAGGTATTCCTTGAAGGGTGAACATTTTGCTTTGTACTTAATTAGGTCAGGCATTGCATATGGGTGGTAAGCTTCAACATACTCCATAGCAGAATGATATTGTTCTTCACTCAGTCTTTGTCTTTGATAGCGTGGATCCATGAGATTGGCAAGGAGATGGGTATCAGTTACAGCGGTGTTAAATCGTTTCATGAATGTCTTTAAGTCATTGGGATTGTTTTCATTTTTGAAAAAATGAGCAGGTCAAGCCAAACCTCTACTGCTTCCCCAATGGTACAGTCATCATGCTGCATCTTATCTAATGAGACTGATGCAGTCTTAAGTTTTTTGAGATAGTCTTGAACATTTGTTTAAAACATGTTCAGAATTTTAAAAAAAACTGTTTAAAACAAACAAAAACATGTTTTAATGTTTTATTTTAAAAAACTGTTATTTTGCCAACCCTGGAAGAAGTGTCTATGATTCCTTCCTCAGCCATCCTAAAAGTTTTCTCACTTCTCTGTAGGCAAATACCGGGATGGTACCCAACTTAAGGCCACCACTGCCTCCTCAATCTTAGTAATAATTACAAATATTCACTTTAGTACAGATATCACAATAAACACAGACTGTCAGAGAAGTTCAACACACACCCAAGTACTAGGGGCTGATTGCAGTGATGTTACAAGCCCTCAAATTAAAACTACAACAGCACACTCTGACATAATAAATGCTTGACGATTGTGTTCAGTTGGGAACCTTAAAATTCTCAAAGAGTGAATAATATATTTTGTGTGTTTGTGCACATTTAGTCCTTCAGTCAGACAGTTGCATAAAATTAGCAATTTTACAATTTTTTAAGTCAGAGGTATGTTTTAAATGAGACGGTTGAAATAGAAAGTGCAGGGTAAGAGTTTTAGGTCAGCTACAATGAATGTACTTCTCACAGCGAGTTGATAAAGATCTCCTTAAACTAAACTTGCAAGAACTAAATTACATAGCACAGTTCTTAACTGAATTGTTTGGTTTTTACAGGACTGTAGAAGGTCACAGTGATGCAATTGCAGGTGTTGCATTTACCCCAGACAGCCAGCTTTTGGTGACTGCCTCATCAGATGGTAACTTCAAAGTGTGGTGTGTAACTCCTTGTTCCGACCAGTGTGTCCTCACCCAGGAAGAAGCTCATGACTTGGGTGTCCAGAGTGTGGACTTTTCGCCCTCAGAAGGTCTACCCGGTAAGTATACTGGCTCATAAAGTGTCATACTGATACTCATGTCTGAGTATTCTTTTCTCCAATTCTTTAATATCCATTATCAGGCATGGTGGAGCAATTGGAGGGAGATTGCAATCAACACCATAGGGAAGATGTAGTAGAATGTGGAACAGGGTAGGGAAAGATATAAGAAGTTTGGATACAAAGGAAGAACCCAATCAAAACAACTTTTATTGACAAAAGTGGGATAAAACTACAAATAGATACAGAAAAGGTATTGAGATCTAAAGGTGATAATAATGTGAGACCTCTAAGCGACTCAAGCAGAGTAGTGTGAGGGAAGCGGTGGCCCATGGCCCATTTACAATAGTTGACGTGATTAACAAGTATGGTTAAACTTAAAATTTGTGAACAAATACGATTGTTATGTTCAAAGAGAGAACTGAACATCTAAAGGGAAACATTGAAAGGAGTGCAACAAACAAGAAAAATATTTAACAAAGTTCACTGGGTGCATTTGAATTTGCTGCCAAACATGAAGATCAAGAGAAAAGTACTAAATTTGATTAGTTTTGACAATGATTTGTAGTGTAATTTTAACCCTAAGCGGTTACAAATGTTACAAGATTCATACAGGGGCGGCAGTGGCCAAAAATGTAAAAACTGTGTCACGCATATAGAAATAAACCATTCAATTGCTGGGAGATTAGCATACAAAAAGAGCAGTTGCTGTTGAAAAGTTGGTCTCAGACCAGGATTAGGCTTAAAAATACCAATCATAAAAGGAATTGCAATTATTGCCTAAATTAGAATAAACTAGTAAGAATATTAAGTTGACGTGCTACAATAGACACAGTAAAGCTTGAATAGGACTAAGATAGTTAAGAATTTATTGATCCTGAGATCCTGGGCACAGTAGGTGCCTATGCATTAGAGCAATATAATGCAAGTAGCGAGAAAGTGTTTGGACTAGAATATGAGAGTTGAAAGTACATAAGCAATATAATGCTAATAAACACCATAAGGAACCTTACAGGTGAAGGCAGTAAAATTGGACTCTGAACTGAGCCTTTTGACTCAAATCAATAAACTTGCAAGTTGATAAAAACAATGAGTGTGCATAAAAGGAAAAATCCAACATTCATGTTGGGATTAAAGAAATGGCTTGGATTATTGGATTATTTAAGCTGAATGACATTTGATTTTAAGTTCAAAAAGGGGGGGAGGGGACGTCCTCAGACATAGCCTCAAAAATTACAAAAAATATACATAGATTACTTAAGCTAAGTTTGTTAGTAAAGAGTGAAATGCGGGAGGGAAAGAGATGGGGTTTTTTCACTGTAAGTTTATGTATGCGCAACACTGTGACTTGAGAACCAAACTGTTTTTGTGGCACAAAGCACTTTCGAGTTTTTAGCATAGGAGCATAATTTCAAAGTTGAGAGAAGTCACTGTTTACTATTGTGAATTATTTCAGTTTTAAGCATTGATGCAAATTTCTAGAAGGCCTTCCGTTATTAGCAGAGTTAACCATTAAACCATTAGAAGTGGAAACTGGTGAATTTCACTGTGATGTCACAGACTTTAAATTTGAAGAGAATGCTTCGAGAACTTTCTTGATGAAGTTTCTTGGATTTCATGGAGTTTAATGAAAAGCCTACGGAGGCCCCATTTATTGGCATTTAACACAGCGAATAAAAAAATCCCACAATGTGCCAAGATATTTACTTTGACGTAGTATAGATGAAAATAGCACAAATCATTTGATGCGCCTAGCCAAAAGTTATAATATCAAGTTAGAAAGACCTCCCACGGTGGCAAAACTAATGTATGACATCACGAAAATGGTACTTTACCATTGAAAAGTAGAACTTGGCAGGAAATTAAAGCTTTAGTAAAATACACTTGCAAGTATTCAAAAGAGCTTCATAGTTATAATAATGTGTAACTTATCTTTTCTGGCTGTAGGCGGTAGAATGTGTGTCAAGGCATGGCCTTCACAAAATGTCGGTCTGGTGAGTACAGTCCCTTGTTGATAGACTGAGTGAGCCTGCTGGTGGCATGTAGAAGAGTGACAGGAGAGAGAGTTCGACACCAGTGAAGTGAGCGAGGCAAGGGGGTAGAGGAAGGAGGTGACGTGAGACACAGGGGAACAAACATATGAAACAATAAATCTCTTGGGTTGCACAAATTTCTTTTCTTGAGGCAGTGCCCACAAAGTAAAGAGAAGACGTAGATTGCCATCTGTAGCAGGTCAGCCGAAGTAATAAACATTCTTCAGCAGCCGCTGGCAAGGAGTTCACATGCTGGCCGCCAGGAACCATTGAATTCAGCAATTTGCCGTATGAAGCGCTGCAGGGCGAAGCCAGACGCTACTGCTAAACAGGGGGGGGGGGGAGACATCTCGATTTCTGGAACAAACTAAGGAAAACCTAAGAAAATGCACAACAAGAGAACTGAATACAAAGAAATCTCTGTTGGTGGTTTTCAAGAAATAAAAAATAAAAAAGGCTAAAAAAATAAAGAAGACCCAATGCGGGTGCAAAATTACATGGAACGTATATTCACAGAATATACCACATGGAGATGTCTTTGGTGGCTTATCAAGCCAATCCAGGCATGAAACATTCGACCACATTGGTTGCACCTTATAGAGGGTGGAGGTTGTGGTTGAGCCTGGCGTAGTTTATGCCTTTGACATTTATCTGCAACTTGCCTTCAGTATTCACACTCAAAATGTGCAACAGCAGCTGCCATAGTCGAGTGCCAGTGAGGACGATCTTCCACATGGGCACTCCAAGTATTTGATTCAATGCCTGCACTTCTCAAGGTATTCTTAAGCTGGTCCTTATAGCACTTCAGAAGGTCACCACAACGTCTCTTGCCTGTACTAATTTCACTATACATGATCGGTCGATGAAGCCGGTCATCACTCATGCACTGAATATGCCCAATCCATCTGAATTGGTGACCAACAATCGTGGCTTCTATACTGTTCATCTTTGCCCTCTCAAGAACTGTTGTGTTTGGAATGTAGTCATCCTATTTGATGATTGTATCTGAGCTTCTGTTGGTGGAAGCATTCTAACTTCTTCAAATCACTATGATATAGAGCTAGGCTTCACATCCATAGAGCAGGGTGGAGATGACAACTGCTCGATACACAATCAATTTGGTATATATTCTCAGATCTTTATTCAGGAATACCGTATTTGCTCGCGTATATCTCGCACTTATTTGACCGAAAATATGTGTGAAAATTTTCGGTGCGAGATATACTCGGGGAATGACCGTATTAATAAGGTTTTGATAGTTTCCATTTGAGCGGATGAATTATCAATAAATGGAAACTACATCATATTCCCTTCGGGAATATTCAAAACCTTATTTGGATTGCCAAGGTAAGGCTTTTGTTTTTATGAAAGGGAGTTTTACTCCCGTAGCACATTGGCATGCTCGTGACGTCAATACTGCTTGTATTTTGTGTCTTGCATGGCCTTCTCAGTATGTGCTAGCCACGCGTATTGGTAGGTGTGTCTGTACCAACTGACGAGCCCAACGGCACACTGGGGCGAAACGCTGGCATTGTTTGAGCTAACCGGACCATTTTTATCATTTATTGAATGACCGTATTCCCGAAAAAACACAAAATTTGCATTATTGAAACAAGGCAACTGGCATACGGTACTCGCCCTACTCATTGTCATTGCCGTCACTGCTGCCAATCTCCAAGGTACTCTCGCGTGCATCATTCTGGTCATCATCCCATACTGCTTCATCCTAACATCCGTCCAATGCATTTGCGATGCCCGTCTTCAAGAAGTTCTTCACAACAATGTCCGTCGACACCATTTATTTCTATTCGTTATGGTTATGCGACATTAAGAACCTAGGAAAAAGACGTCATACGCTCGTTAAGAATGATTCAAGGCAGAAAAGGAATTTAGAGTGCAGACGCTTAGCGATCGATACGATCGATCATCTTCCCTATCGATTCCTCGCTACATGCACGAGCGAGTTCGAATTTAGCCAACCACGGCCGATGACGCGGCGAACGATGTACAGCATGCTAACACTCACGCTGCGCCGTATGCTTGCACGCGGTGCCTCGATCCCTAATCGGCTCGTATCGAAGTTCGGATCAACTCGTTGTTGCTCGCTCTTCCTGTTAGTATCGCTTCTGGTAAGTTCCTGGACAATGACGACTGTTGTGGCGCGCTAAATCGAACGTGTTTCTACCTGAAGGTTATTACGGTCATTTATATGACGGAGTCAGTAATGAATGCGAAATATACGCGAGTACTTTTTTTTCCCCTGAAATTTCAAATATAAAAATGGGGTACGAGATATACGCGGGGGCGAGATATACGCAAGCAAATACGGTATCCGATGTGTGAGACGTCCAAGAGAGTATTCTGTTCTCAACTTCCTTTTCTGATGAGCAGTTACTGGAGATGTTACTTCCAAGATAGAGGAAGTATCTACGTGTTCCAGAGGTATACCAGATTAGTTATACTGAAATCTAGAAAGGCAGTTCCAGAGGCGAGTACCTTTGTTCTAGGAATGTTAATAGTCAGGTCAAACCGTTAATATGCCCTAGTGAAACAGTCGACTGACAGTTGCAAGTTGTTGGGTGTATGAGCTGAAGAAGCATTTTCGTCTGCATATTGCAGCTCAGTTGCACGGGCGAGGCTTGTCAACCATTCTGATCAGAGTCTGGTCTGATAGAAGAGACCTCCCTCAAATCTGTACTTAAGATCCACATCCGCATTGTTCACAGACGATATCTCATAACATGGCTGCCAGGTACAAGGCAAAGAGTGTTGGTGCAAGCACACAGCCTTGTTTTAGCCCATTAGGGCCATTATTGATGACCTCCACCTCCACAATCTTTGGGAACCTCAATGAGAACAGGTTCCTCCTCCGCCCGCTTCGCCGTTGGGTCTAGCACTTACTCACTTCTGAGCACTGGGCTGCCACTTCCACCATCTGCACTGTACCGCACCGAAGACTATCTTCTCCACTGTAAAGTGTAAATTTAATATAACATGAAAAATAGGATAGTACCACAGCATCCAACAAGTGCCCATTATAGCATCACCGGCTCATACCAAGAGTTTTAAATTCTCGCTGGAGCTGGGAATCAAATCTAGGAACTTAGGGTAGCCACCCAGTAGCACTAGCCATTACTCCCCAAGGCAGCCTTATAGTTCCTCTAAAGCTGCCAATGACATAAACACATACTGCTAATGTAATAATTATTGATAAACAGTAGAAAATGCAACAAAGTTTGAACTCATCAGGACATTTAAATTGTCTCTTTAATATTTATTTAATTTTGAAAAATAGTGTATGGAAGTGAATTTCTTTTTCTAGTAATGGATCATTGTATCTACTGTCCTCTCAGGAACGGATCACAGAGGAGGCCAAGACTATAGATATCTGCTGGCAACATGCGGTAACGATTCTCTTGTTAAGTTATGGCACATCACGACTTGTCCTGATGAGCAGGAAGAAGATTCACCAGTTGTGACTGCCGAAAGTGTGCTATGGAAAACTCTCACTGGTCATGGAGGCAATGTGATGTGTGTTCGCTTCTCCCCAGGTACTGGAGAGATACTGGCCTCCTCAGCTACAGACAAAACTATTCGCCTGTGGAATGTGGTAAGTCTGCCTTAAGAAAGATTCTGATATACTGCTGGAAAGTTTTAATTTTGTTATTGTTCTTTCCACAATTTAAGGCTGCAGATCTTGTAAGTGAGTAGTGGTTGCAAAGCCCACTAAAAATCATTTGTGATTAAAGTTTACTTTGAGTAGTATTTCTCCAATTTCAAAAGTGCTGGATAGATCCATTCAGCTGATTTGCTGTAAAATTGGTTCTTCCATGTCTAAAAATGCACTTCCTGAAGCAAATCAACAACAAAGCTGGATTCAGAGTTTGAAAATTGGGAAAGTGCTACTGAAGTAAACCTTGCTCACTGATAATTTTCATTTTGCAACTATACTACTCAAAAAAAACTTTCACCATTTAAATCACCCAGATGTCTTTTCTCAGTCTCTCCAAACTGTTTGTCTTACAAGAACATCATATTTTATATGCTGGTGTTTGCAGTTGCAGAGTGAAGGTCTGGCAGCCATAGGAACATCAAGATCTTGCATTGCCTCTACCAATTTGTACATATTCATCATTACTTTTTCTCTCAACCTCTTCTATTCAACTCATGTATAATTCAGACCAATTACATTGGACTGAGGAGGCAGTTGTCCTTGAATCCCATTGGTGTTCATCCTTGAAATGTTTTTCTGTGATTTCCCAATTCGGCTCTAAGCAAATGTTCAGATAATATGATTCTCGCCCAAGTTCATTTCCTTCCAATTACTACTGGCTGTCAGATAAACTCCATACATACACAATAAGTATATGATACTGATGACTTTTTTGCCCATGAACAGAACTATAATAGTTCACTCTTGACCCCAGTTCTGTTTAGGTTTCTACACACAAAATATTTGTCATTTGGTGAGATTTCATTTCAGGTTTGAGAATCATGGTCAACAGCCCCGTTGGCGTGGAATCTGTCTAATAACTTGTGTTGTGTATTTAGGTGTCTGTACTATTGTGTGTTTTTGTAATTGAAGCTAGGATCGAAAAGGACACATACATGGCCTTAAGTTCCGCAACCAGTGAGTCACAGCAGACTGGTGTGCCGCACATTTTTACCTACGGTATTATAATAAACTAGCAACCCGACCCGGCTTCGCCCCAGAACAGTTATGAATGCATTACGTGATAAGCGCTTTTTTTTCCAATGTCAATGAACAACGACCAATATCCGTTTTAAGTCTCGGCATGATGGGTTAAAATCACTGACTGGACTATTAATTATATTATCATGGAGATGCATGTGCAACAAATACTTGTCAGATGTAATTTAAGAATGGCGAGGTGGATGAAACACTAATCCCCCTTCCATCCAAGCTTAACTTGACTGTGAATTTTGCGGAACGAAAAGTACTCGGGTGAAATTAAGAAAAGCCGAGTTGCACTTCCAGGGAAACTCCAAATACAACCACACTTCTCTAAAGTTTTTAACTCAACACAACTCGACAGTTTGCTGCTGGCTGTATCTGGGGCAATAAGCTCGTCCGCTAGCTAAGCTGTAACTGGGGTGATAGACTCGTCCCTAGCTAGCTTGTAATGTGTCGCCTCAGTAACTGAATGGAGATTGTTAGAAGAAATTAAAACTTAAAAACACTTATAGAGGCGATGTATTGAAGATAGAGATATGCTCTCCTGGGTTTTTTTGTAGCACTTTTCATGCTGAACAATTCTTACACTCATAGTATATAGATATTTTTAACGGTTTGCCCAGCGTAAGCTTATAAAACGCTCGGACGCCATTTTTTTTTCGACCTTTTCACTGAAATCGTTAGTGCTTGACTTCCTTTGGTCGTAAATAAATTATTTTCTACAGAAACCTTCCTCGAGATATCCTTTACAGTATGGTGAAAACCCCATCAAAATCCATCGAGTGGTTCTCGAGTTTACCCGTGACATCCAAGAATCGGGGACTTTGTTTTATACTAAGTAGAGATTAACTGTCGATTTTATGTAAGAAGATGCTTGTTTATTATTTAATACATGTTGATAACTGTTATGTTTTCATAGAAATTAAGTGTACTTTACATACTCAATATTTTTATACAGTTGTTTTCTTAAGTTAGGGTATTTGTATTCTCGCATGTAATATTGGGCCAGTTTGATGGGCTGCAGGCGGCATGTTGTTTGGTCGCCACCGAGAAAGCCCCGTAAGACTTTTAGCAAGACTTTTGGCAAGTCTTTTAGCGGCCCGCACCAATCATACAATAATAGACTTTACGTTCAACACTCGATAACAAGAGAGTTCTTTGTAACACTGCATCTTTTGTGTACGGCTGCCTGTACTTGCTTTTAACTAAACTTGGGGGGATTGCCAAATATGTCCCTCTCTTTTATTATTTTATTGCCTTATTCTAATGTTACAGTATTTCAGTGCAGTTCTATCAAAGCTATCCTCTGCAGTGGTGCGAATATTGTGATTGCTATGCTATACCAATTGTTGGCAACTCTGGCACTGTACATACTCTAATGACAGTTGGTCCCCCTGCTGGAGGGTTGTTGACCCATTAAGAGGAAGGGTCGTTTTCTTACCTGCGTCAAGCAGGACTCACTTGCAAGCAGGTAGCAGTGGCTACCAGACATGGTGTCATAGCACGCATGTAATATCTACTGTACTTGTTCAGTGTTTAATCATGTACATACAGTGTAAAATATATTTCTTTATACAGTCCTCCACATCGTATTCTATGTATTCGACATAAGTTTTGGTCCTCCGGGCACGATTAGATGGCAAGCAAAACAGTGAAAATTGAACTCTGTGATCCCAAGACAGCATGGCTTCGCACGAATGCCGTGGGTTGCTGGCGGCATGGCGACTACTGGACAACAGAATTCATCATCCTGGTAAGTCACCGATCATCCTTAATTATTCCTTGTGACTCATATGCATTCCTTTGTTTCTCCATTCAAAACTGTTCGTTTGTACTTGCAATGTATTGGTATTGCTAGTGATCACACATGATTTCGCCCGTAAAACTGTATGTTATTTGTACGCAGTTTTCCCGCAACTCTTTGAAACAAAACCAGGAGTTCATCTTTGTACTGTATTATGTAAATATGTTAGGTAGTTGTCTTTTCGTTTTGTCATTCTTTTACGTATATGCATTTGGTCTATTGTGATTTTATATCATTCAGCAGTTTATTGGGAATTGCTAGTGAAAAATGGAACAAAAGATAAAATCACTGTGTAGCAAAAGGGGTAGGTTAAAGGCTAGCTTATCTCGCATACAAGGCTTCGTAGAGAAATTAGATTCTCAATCTAAGGACGTAGATCAGTTGGAAGATCGACGGGCTCACTTATCAAAAATCTGGGAAGAATATGAAACAGTTCAATCACAAATAGAGGATTTGAAAGAGGATGAATCATTTCAAGCAGAACAAGAATCTTATCGCTCCGACTTTGAGGAGCAATACTTCAAAACATCTGGTCTTATAAGATCCATAAACAGTGCAATTTCCAAGTCAGCAACTTCGCTAAGTGATTCTATTGGTGAATCAACTGCCAGTTCGCAAACACGTTCAGTTAAACTGCCTCAAATAAGTTTACCTACATTCGCAGGTGATTATTTAGAATGGCCCAATTTTGCCGATACCTTTAAGAATCTCATTCATGAAGATGCAAATTTGTCAAAAATACAGAAATTTCATTACTGTCCCAATATAAGACAAACGCCGGATTACCCGTTGTGTGGAGGGCTGGGTTTTGTACTCATCGGCCGAAGTGGTCTACAACCGGACAGACCTCGTTTGCTCTGCTACGTATATTTTGAGGTTAACATAACTGTCTTCTTTAGGGGAGTATTTCTGCTCTGTTGAGTGCTGACCAACCAATCCTACGTCCCTGTAGTGGTATTCGAGAAGAAATGTAAATGTATATTCTTACTTCTTACCAAGTATTGGTACTACGATGCTGCTTCTCAAAGGGTTCACGTTGCTCACAAGGTGTCGTATATAATTTAATTAATGAAAAACGATTTCATAAAAACAACAACCGCCAAAATATATTCTTTAAAACAGAACAAATACAAATGTCAGACAGGCTAGAGGAAGGAACCAATCATTAAAATTATGCTCTAGGCAAATAATATTCTCCAATGGCGGCTAACAATGGCATGCCGTTTGGCAAGGTTGCATCCAAGCACTAAAATGGGAAGCTGAACCTTCAGGAATCGCGAGATAATTACATTTCACCAAACTTTAATAATTATTTCAATGTTGTTTCAACTCTCGTTACAGATAGACGTCAGATCAACTGCAGTATTCAGTCCGGCAGTTAATATTTCAATTCAGTCCAATTCGAACAAAAGACGATCAGCCATAGATAACATAATCATTTTGACGACGAGAAAATTGTGAAGATATAACCAAAACTTAGGTCAAATATAGAATAATGGGCCCATATTAAAATACAACAAATCGCCACAAGAAGAAAGAAATTCTGGCTATACTAGCCTCGTAGTAAAAACATAATGCCGCAACTTCGTTAAAGCATATTAGCCAGACGACACCAGACTATGAATACAATAATTCAAAAATAACATGATCCGGAAACACTCCGAAACCGCTGCGAATAGATTAATCACAAAATATTCTTCATTACCTTTGCTTATCCAACGACGCGTTTATGGCCACCGAGGCCTGGCCTACGGAACACTTCCGACCAATTCAGGTCCCCATAGTTGAATGCTTGTGACTCTCCTTTTGTTTTTCTACCAGCACCTCTGTTACTGCTTGCACATGCGCAGTGAACAGAAGCTTTAGCAGAAACAAATGAAAAGCCGTGCGCGTATTACGCGTTGCCAACCGTTGCAAAAACACACAAGCACCTTACCTAAAGAGCTTCAACACAAGTTAGAGAAATTTAAGTTGGCATTTTCATGACAAGATGAGATGTTACATGCCCATTGGTTCTTCGACTACAATGCACAATTAGAAGTACAAGACACATAAAACATGCAACAGAACTGGTACAGCACCATCATAGTAAATATACAATACTTTTCAATTACATGCAACATTCCAGGTATTGACATGCACAATTACAATTCCAAATATGTTCATTCTCATGCAGTAGCACTAGTCTACTGGTATGCATTTTAAATTCATTTAAGGGGAAGCTAATTGTTCTTTATTTCTTCTTTTCCTAATTCGGGGTTTGAAAATTAAAATTTTGAGGTAAGTAACGAAGTTTTCGACGAGATACGACGACGGCCGACAGGACACGAGGGCTCCCAACGGGCCACGGGGAGGGCCGACAGCAGGGTTTGAATATTGTGTCAATTTCAATTGGCACAGTTCTCCCTCTGCGAAAGGTCAACCAGGGGTTCAGCAGTTGATTCTGCAGGGCGCATGCAAGGCATGGGTAGGGCTCACCGACTGACAGACTGTCATGTCTGTCACAGCTAGGCATCTTCACGTTGTGGTACCAGGCACCTTCACTCCGACCAGCAGAATGGCAGACACCTCCACCAGATGTTAGTTCGTGTATGGTGACAGCAGCCAGAGCTCTTGCTACCGCCACCCAAGATGAAAGGCGACTAGAACACAATCAAAACACAGCAGAAGGGAGCACCACCAAACATTGCACCATGGTTAGATTTTATCACCAGTCACCATGTCGTTTCATTCCAACCGCTAGAACGCGCACTAATCGCATACTTCGAAGAACTTTATTATCAAATTATACTCCCCAGACGACTTGGTCATATTTCAAGTATTCACTTCAATTGGTA
The DNA here is from genome assembly GCA_946902985.2 of Meconema thalassinum. NCBI lineage: Eukaryota > Metazoa > Arthropoda > Insecta > Orthoptera > Tettigoniidae > Meconema > Meconema thalassinum. Next base: position 427,532,003 of record OX336388.2, on the reverse strand, counting down.
CTGGAGCAGGTTATCAACTTCCAGTACAAGCTTTCGGTCAGACTTTAGTCGAGTAATAAATTTTAACAACAGAAGGGGGCATAGGAAACGAACATCACATTCCGATGCTCGGGCAAAGAAAATCAACTTTCCCACCAAAATCCTGCGTTCACATTCTAAGATGAATTAATTAATGGGATTCGAAACGTGCTTAAATCACATAACCTCTCAATGACATGGTGACTTTGGCTCTCAAGTAATCAATTAATTATAGGTACAAGGTACCACAATACCTTCTGGTAAGTGCCAGACAATACAGGTATATTGAATTGATTAATCTTATAGACTCAAATACACAGGCTTCAGCATGGCTTTAAACTTTACATGTGACCACTCGCAGCAGACACAGAACCGAACCAACACAGTTCAACAAGCTACCAGCAGCAAATTCTCGAAATTTAATCACTTCACCAGGACAACTTACACCAGAAACCAAACTTCCATGGCACGATCACAACACTCAGTCAGCATAGACGATCATTAAATCCAATCAAGAGATGACCACATAAGCCATAACCTCACTTTCATCAACCTAATCCTCATTCAACACCAAACAATCCACTCAACGCCCAATCACTAACTCAATCAACAATCCGCTCAACCATCTTCTAAACGTCACATTGCTGCTCATAACCGCACCATGACCAACCTTCACAGCCCATTATTTCACAGTCAGCACACTCACTTCATGCACCGAACCTTAGTGTAACCAATTCTGACACACATTCAACTCCTTAACAGTGCAACCAAACAGCACCAATTCATCACAAGTAGCAAGACTCCTACCAACCTTCCAATAGGTCACTCAATGCAACCAACTAACCATCATGGGTCACTAAACAGCAACCATTCTTCACTGGGTCAATCAGCCCCTAACCGTCCGTAGGTGCCTATGACGTCTGTAGAACCAGACAAAATTTAAATTTTCCCAACTAATCAATTCCAGAACCAGACCTTCCGTCGAACTCAAAACTTCCTCCAGCCATCCTGCAAATCCACAGTTCACCACAGAAAGCATACTAAGCTTCATAACATTCCGGCCTTCGAATTCCGAATAGATAAACTTCCAGTCTTCTTCAGAAACTGGCCTAAACACCTGCCACGTGTTGCAGCGAAAGGAAAACATCTGCCTGCATATACTTCACACGAAGTACCCACCTGCATATACCTCCCACAAAGTATCATAATTAAAATCAATAGGCACCACTCGACAAACCATCTCACATCATCAGGGAATGATCATCCTGGAATTCACTATCCTGGACTTCAGGGAACCACCCTCCTGAATCCAACTCGACGAACTAACTCCCACTCCCATATCCACCTAACCTTAACAAGGACCAAGATTAGCTAGCACTATTCCCCATAAAACAGTACCAACCAATGAGGAACCAAACAATAGACCAAGCCTGGCTAGTACTACTTCCCATAAAATAGCACCAACCAACGAGGAATACAACAACAACAAATACCTACTAGGTACCAACAAAATGACAACAAGGAAATACCCTTGATAAAGCTTCTCAAGTATCGACACCGAAGTACCGACCAAGAAACTCTAACCAATTACCCTTTAATATTTCCACAAAAATACCAAGCTAGACAATAAACACTACCAAGTACCAGCACAGTAGTACAGACAAGCACACCTAGATACACAAATACCCATAAGAGTACTTACCAAATAAGAACACTAAATTTACAACAACAAGAATTGCCAATACTCACTCAGAATACCAACTTAACAACAAGTACTCACACTGAGCACCAAGTACCAAGAAAGCACTTAACACACCTGAAATTAAAAAAAAGAAAATACCCTCAAACACTAAAATACGATGTGCGACCATCACCAGCCCGAACGACATCAAGAGTCAGAAGAGCATAGCAATGTCGACATCACCAACCCTCACTGAAAGCACCAGAATCATAACAAACAGAGACTGGATACTTCCGCTAGGTTGGTATCACTTCATCAGCAGTACCTTAACAAACTCTAACTCCCCAAAAGACACCACTGCTCAACACAGCCATGTCACCAAACAACACTAACAAATACCAACCACAGTTAGTACGAGAGAACGAAATGTTCAACAAGAAAACCAAATATCCACACAGGATATCGAGTACCAATCAGACAACAGGCACTCACACTCACTAAGTAAAAATATTTTAGCCCTAAAATAACCTTGATGAACGGGACACTCCAGCCCAAGCAACATTAAGGGTCGGAGAGAGCGCAGAATGCCCGACATCAACACCACCAAAACACCCACTACTCCTGAGGTGCATGTAACACCCTTACCTCTCACCACAACAAACACTCTAGCACTCACGCCATCACCATTCACACATGCCCAGGCACGTTCTTCTTCATCCGCCAAATCAAAATTTCAAAGTTGAACCTAATTAAAATTTTGAATTTTTTTTTTTTTTACCATTCACCAACTGAAGATCAAAACCTCTCCACCATTAAGCAAACAGTACACCACGATCATCGCTTCTTAGCACCCACTCGCTGCTGACACCATGACCTCGGCATCACATTGCACTGAACAGCTGATCTAATAGGTACCAACCTCACAACTGATGAAACACTTAACCTCAACAAGAAGGAATCTCAATCCCGAAACGATTTAGAACCTGGAAAATCCTCCGCTGAAAATGAAATCTGCAGCTGCACCACTGCTAACCTGAAATAAAATTTCAAAGAAATTTGCCATCCACCGACCAAAGATAAAAATTTCACCTGACCAAAACAATATCACCAAGATCAACTCTTCTTAAGACCGCACTCGCCGCTGTATGTACTTACAGTACACAACCGAAGTTCATCTGCACGTTCACTGAAAGTACATAAGACCGTTGTACTACTAAAATCAGGTAACAACTCAGCACTACCCACCTGAGCACAGAGGTTTACTAACAGAAGCTAGATTGATAACTCTCCTCCAGATGATTTTAGTATCACTCGGCAATTCACCGGAACTACTATTTTCACGAAATCACTTAGGCAACACTGCCAGAAAAATTTCAGCGCGGTACAATGCAGCACTTTTCCAATCACTCGAACTTTACACAGCAGAAGAAGCTATGAGCTCTTTGCTCGCCAATGTGCAGAGGTAAAACAGTAACTACTTAAAATAAAACACGGTATTATCTGGGCTTACCTCGCGATCTCCTGCAGCACCAACACCATCGAGATAACCAAACATAGGCCAACAGCCAAGCCAACACCGTCACTTGAGAAGTCACATGTCTTGAGTGTCAGCTAACAGCTGATCTTGACTCGTCTCTTGCAAGTACACGTACAAAAGAATGCCAGCAACGTCTCGAACCCGTACATTGCATGAAAGCAAGAACACAATACATCCATTAGTAATAACACTGGTTAGAGCCCTACCTAACTGATTAAGTTAATATTAAATGTTACAACTTGCCCGTAACTCCCCGCCACTTTAAGTTATGCTTAACAAGATCTGCCGGCTGCAGAAATCGAAAACCACGATCTATAGCTACCATCACTCTGTCCCAATATAAGACAAACGCCGGATTACCCGTTGTGTGGAGGGCTGGGTTTTGTACTCATCGGCCGAAGTGGTCTACAACCGGACAGACCTCGTTTGCTCTGCTACGTATATTTTGAGGTTAACATAACTGTCTTCTTTAGGGGAGTATTTCTGCTCTGTTGAGTGCTGACCGACCAATCCTACGTCCCTGTAGTGGTATTCGAGAAGAAATGTAAATGTATATTCTTACTTCTTACCAAGTATTGGTACTACGATGCTGCTTCTCAAAGGGTTCACGTTGCTCACAAGGTGTCGTATATAATTTAATTAATGAAAAACGATTTCATAAAACAACCGCCAAAATATATTCTTTAAAACAGAACAAATACAAATGTCAGACAGGCTAGAGGAAGGAACCAATCATTAAAATTATGCTCTAGGCAAATAATATTCTCCAATGGCGGCTAACAATGGCATGCCGTTTGGCAAGGTTGCATCCAAGCACTAAAATGGGAAGCTGAACCTTCAGGAATCGCGAGATAATTACATTTCACCAAACTTTAATAATTATTTCAATGTTGTTTCAACTCGCGTTACAGATAGACGTCAGATCAACTGCAGTATTCAGTCCGGCAGTTAATATTTCAATTCAGTCCAATTCGAACAAAAGACGATCAGCCATAGATAACATAATCATTTTGACGACGAGAAAATTGTGAAGATATAACCAAAACTTAGGTCAAATATAGAATAATGGGCCCATATTAAAATACAACAAATCGCCACAAGAAGAAAGAAATTCTGGCTATACTAGCCTCGTAGTAAAAACATAATGCCGCAACTTCGTTAAAGCATATTAGCCAGACTACACCAGACTATGAATACAATAATTCAAAAATAACATGATCCGGAAACACTCCGAAACCGCTGCGAATAGATTAATCACAAAATATTCTTCATTACCTTTGCTTATCCAACGACGCGTTTATGGCCACCGAGGCCTGGCCTACGGAACACTTCCGACCAATTCAGGTCCCCATAGTTGAATGCTTGTGACTCTCCTTTTGTTTTTCTACCAGCACCTCTGTTACTGCTTGCACATGCGCAGTGAACAGAAGCTTTAGCAGAAACAAATGAAAAGCCGTGCGCGTATTACGCGTTGCCAACCGTTGCAAAAACACACAAGCACCTTACCTAAAGAGCTTCAACACAAGTTAGAGAAATTTAAGTTGGCATTTTCATGACAAGATGAGATGTTACATGCCCATTGGTTCTTCGACTACAATGCACAATTAGAAGTACAAGACACATAAAACATGCAACAGAACTGGTACAGCACCATCATAGTAAATATACAATACTTTTCAATTACATGCAACATTCCAGGTATTGACATGCACAATTACAATTCCAAATATGTTCATTCTCATGCAGTAGCACTAGTCTACTGGTATGCATTTTAAATTCATTTAAGGGGAAGCTAATTGTTCTTTATTTCTTCTTTTCCTAATTCGGGGTTTGAAAATTAAAATCTTGAGGTAAGTAACGAAGTTTTCGACGAGATACGACGACGGCCAACAGGACACGAGGGCTCCCGACGGGCCACGGGGAGGGCCGACAGCAGGGTTTGAATATTGTGTCAATTTCAATTGGCACAATTACCTAAAATCAGTGGTATCAGGCAGGGCGGCAGACGTGTTACAGTCTCTAGAAATATCTGCAGCGAATTACGACATAGCGTGGAACCTGTTAAGTGAAAGGTTCAATAACCGGCGAGCAATTGTTTCCTCCCACATTAATTTGGTCCTTCAGATTAACAAAATAGAAGTAGAATCTTCCAAGGCATTAAGAGACTTGTATGACGGCTATGACGCTATCAGCGCTTGGTCTGTCTTGTGAAGAACAATTAGATGCCATTTTGATACATTTAATAACAAACAGATTTGACGCTGAAACATTAAAAAAATGGGAGACCTCGTTACCAACCTTTGATCTTCCATCGTATCAGACACTGGACAAATTTCTACTCGAAACATGTAATGCATTGGAATCGATCGAAACTAAGAATTGTGATCGCACAAAACAGCTGAAGCAGGTAGGCGTTTCATCTAAACCGAATGCATCTGGTTTCAAACCGAGGCCATTCACGAACCCAGGAAAAAATTGTTTCCTTTCACAGAAAAATCAGAAATGCCTGCTTTGCACGGAGGAACATCCCATATTTAGATGCAGAACCTTCACTTCTATGGGTGTTTATGACAGATGGCGGGAGATCAAGAAGCATAAGCTCTGTGTTAATTGCCTGTCTGGAAATCACTTCGCTAACGAGTGCACTCGTTCATGTTGTAAGCTGTGCAAGGATAAACACAACACCTTGCTTCACAGGGACCAAGGGTCACCGAACCACAATAATAGTCAAACTTCAAACAAGAGTATTGTGTCCAATAATACTTCATTGTCTCCCCTTAATGAGCAACATAGTAGTAATGCTGTTTCATTGCACAATCACAACAATGATGTTTCCTCTCATGTATTGTTGTCGACAGCAGTAGTGAATGTCAACAATTCAGAGGGAAAAACCCGTCATGCTCGGGTTGTGTTAGACAGCGGCTCGCAACTCAACTTCATAACCAGGGAATTAGCTCATCAATTACGATTGTTAAAGACAATGACTAATATTAACACTACCATCAAGGTGGGGTCGGTGGTAAGAACAAAGATTTCTTCGCGGTTCGGTTCCTTTGAACGAATCATGACATTTCACGTAATACCTTCAATTACTGGTCAGTGCTTACCCACTAAAAATATCAACATCACAGATTGGAGTATTCCAGAGTTTATATTAGAAAACCTTGCGGATCCTCAATTTAATGTGTCATCATCCATAGACATTCTCATTGGAGCAGAATTCTTTTACGATCTTATCGGCGCAGAACAATTTCAGCTCGACAGTTTCTCAAACAAACTACCGTTGTTTCGCAACACGGCTCTTGGCTGGGTAGCAGCAGGTAGTGTTGGTTTGTCTGAAAAGCACGCAGATAACAGTTCTTCCTGCCTCTTTGTGTCAGGTAAGATATTCAATGAGCCGGGGAAAGCACTGCTTGGCCAAGGACATTCTGAGCAAGAGATTAGTGAGAGGCTATTTACTGACGGTCACAGAAGGAATCCACAGGGTAGGTTCATAGTCCCACTACTCCTTAAAGAGGACCCGAGTCAGCTAGGTAGCAATGTTAATGAGGCAATTAGACGGTTTCACAGCCTAGAGAAGCGTTTTGAAAGGCAGCCCCAAGTCAAGTCGGAGTACGTACAGTTTATGAGAGAGTACACTGACCTGGATCATATGGAGGAAATTCCCAGTAATGAGATAAACAAACCATTACAGTACTACCTTCCGCATCATTGTGTATTTAAGGGTAATTCATTGACAACGCGCACTCGCGTGGTATTTGATGGCAGCTCGAAGGGCGATTCTGTATTATCCCTCAATGATTTGTTATTAGTAGGACCGATCGTTCAAGATGATTTATTTTCAATATTGGCTAGATTTCGCATGCATCGCTATGTATTGACCTCATAGAACCTGCACATACTGACTTTCAGCGTATCGTGTGGAGGGAGTCCCCTAAGGACGAGCTTAAACATTATCGTCTCAAAACAGTCACATATGGCACTTCATGTGCACCCTTCCTGGCCACAAGATGCCTCTCTCAATTGGCGAATGACACTAAGGAGGAATTTCCTGAAGCTTCGAATGTAATACGGCGGGATTTTTATGTTGACGATTTAATGACAGGTTGTGAATCAACTGACGGCTTAAGAACCACTCACAAGTGTGTTTCAGATATTTTATCCAGTGCGGGTTTTACCTTAAGAAAATGGTGTTCGAATGAGCCCAATGTACTATCGAGCATTTCTAACCACGAAACAGATCCCAAGTACATTATTAAGGTAGATGAGGGTGAAGACTTGAAGTTGTTGGGGCTATCTTGGAAACCCATCACAGACACTTTTCAGTTTGAGTTGAGAAGTGATTTCAGTTCGACACAGATAAACAAAAGAATAATTCTATCAGACCTGGCTAAAATATTTGACCCCTTAGGGCTTTTGGCCCCAGTATTGATTAAGGGTAAGATTTTCGTCCAGCAACTGTGGCAAATGAACTTAAATTGGGACGACGTTCTCACAATAGAACTTCAAATTAAATGGATTCGTTATATGCAGGATATTGCTAAATTGAAGGAGTTCAAAGTGCCTCGTCATGTTAGGGCAGTAGAATTTGTGGAGTATGAAATTCATGGATTTTGTGATGCGTCTCAGATTGCTTACGGCGCTTGTGTTTATGTAAGATCTCAGACAGGAGATGGTAAAATAACAGTTCACTTATTGTGTTCCAAGTCTCGCGTTGCGTCATTAGGCTCAGTAACTTTACCAAGATTAGAACTATGCAGTGCTGTATTACTTGCTCAGTTGGTCGAAAGAGTCATGAGATCCATAAACGTAACTAAAGACAAGTGTTTTTGTTGGACTGACTCCACAATAGCATTAGCATGGATTTCGGGCCATCCACACCAGTGGAAAACATACGTCGCTAATCGAGTGTCGCAGATTCAACAGTTGACAAATATTGATTGTTGGCAGCACGTCTCTACTCATCATAACCCAGCAGATATGATCTCGAGAGGAGTTACCGCGGAGAAGCTGTTAAATTCATCATTTTGATTATCGGGACCATCTTGGCTTTCAGATAATAAAGACGAATGGCCTTCACAGCAGAGGCATAGCTCTCAAGAATTACCTGAAGTTAGGAAAACTAAAATCGTTCTAGTGTCATCTACAGAATCCCTTGGATCGAATCTGATTAACAGATACTCTTCCTGGAGCAAGCTGATTAGAATAACAGCTCTCGTGCTCAGATTTATCAAAAATCTTAAAACTAAAACAGACAGACAAACAGGTGCTCTTAATCCGGTAGAACTAGAGCAGGCTAAGTATTTATGGTGTAAAATTGCGCAAGGTTCTGAATTTTCACAAGACATAAAGGCTCTCAAACAAAATTTGCCACTACCCAAGGGAAGCAAATTACATGGATTAGCACCGTATTTGGATGAGCAGGGTCTGTTACGGGTAGGAGGCCGTCTGCAAAATACTAAACTATCGGTCAACAGAAGACATCCTATTTTATTACCTGGCAATCATCGCATTACAATAACGTTATTTGATCATTTTCATTTTGTTTTTCTTCATGCTGGAGCTCAGACTTTATTGACAATGATGCGACAGCAATACTGGCCTCTATGTGGGAGGAACGGTGCTCGAAAAGCAGTGTATCGATGTAAGACGTGTTTTCAATTCTCGTCTCGGCCGTATCAACCGATAATGGGATCGCTACCTGAAAGGAGAGTAGTTCCCAGTCGACCATTTGCATCTTCAGGAATAGATTTCTGTGGCCCAGTATATTTACGGCCTTCCTCCAGGAAGGGCGCTCGGATTAAGGCATATATAGCTATGTTTGTTTGTTTTGCCACAAAGGCTGTACATATTGAACTTGTAAGCGATCTGTCTACAGCTGCTTTTTTAGCATCACTGAAAAGATTCATGGCTAGACGAGGAACTTGCACCCACATATTCACTGACAACGCAACTAATTTCGTAGGTGCATCACGTGAGCTAAAGAAATTCTTTAATGATATGAATACCAAGCAGTCACTCATAAGCTTTGCTACTGAGAAGGGGATTCAGTGGCATTTTAGTCCTCCTGGTTCACCTCACTTCGGAGGGTTGTGGGAGGCTGCAGTTAAATCAGCTAAGTATCACCTTAAGAGAATAGTAGGAAATGCTGCATTGTCGTTTGAAGAAATGACTACAGTGCTTGTACAGATAGAGGCAGTTTTGAATTCGCGCCCCCTCTGCCCACTATCCTCTGATCCCAATGATCCGGAAGTATTAACCCCATCCCACTTCCTGATCGGTGGCTCATTTCATCTTCCTGTGGAAAAAGATGTGTCTCAGACTCCCTTGAATAGACTGAAGCGCTGGCAACTGCTTCAGGCTATGTTCCAGCAATTTTGGCGTCGATGGTCCAAGGAATATCTCGGACAACTCCAACAGCGTTCTAAATGGCGGTCGCCCGGACAATCCCCACAAATCGACACTCTGGTTGTTCTGAAGGAAGAGGGCGTGCCTCCACTTCATTGGAAACTGGGCCGTGTCGCAGCAGTGCATCCAGGAACGGACGGAGTTACGAGGGTTGTTACCATCAAAACACCCAGCGGAGCTCTTTTGAAAAGAGCAGTGTCAAGACTTTGCCCATTGTTGAGTGAAGAGAAGTGAATTGTTTAAATGTTTGTGTACATAGTGTTTATTTCAACTCTTATTCCAGTTAATAGAACAAAGTGACAGTATTTAATTGTTGTTTGAAATATTTGCTATTTCAAGGGGGGGAGTATGTTGGCAACTCTGGCACTGTACATACTCTAATGACAGTTGGTCCCCCTGCTGGAGGGTTGTTGACCCATTAAGAGGAAGGGTCGTTTTCTTACCTGCGTCAAGCAGGACTCACTTGCAAGCAGGTAGCAGTGGCTACCAGACATGGTGTCATAGCACGCATGTAATATCTACTGTACTTGTTCAGTGTTTAATCATGTACATACAGTGTAAAATATATTTCTTTATACAGTCCACCACATCGTATTCTATGTATTCGACACCAATCTTACGATCTTCTACTACTAATACAGTGTCATTAAACTTTTTTTTTCCATTTTCGATATGGATAAGTTCCTTGTGTGTAGTAGTCCTTCCTCGAGTGCAAGTAGTGAAGCCATCGAGCCCGAAAACAAGAAACAGAAAGTAGTTCACCGGCAATATAGTGATGATTATTTATCTTACTTTTTTTTTTGGTGTGGTAACAAAACTTGCCCAATTCCAGAGTGTGTTGTGTGTGGTTAAAAACTCATTAATGCTGCTATGGTTGCCAGTAAATTGAAACGACGCTTGTCAACAAAACATTCTTCTCTGATAAGTAAGGATGTCAATTGCTTTTGTCGGTCGTTTACATCGGTACGTGTTTCGCAATAGGTACCGGTAGCCGAACTTATCGTAAAGGCCAAGAATCCACGCACAATAGCAGAAACGTTGTTAATGCCCGCATGTAAGGAAATGTTAAAAGTAGTCCTGGGTTTAGAAACTGCTACTGAAATTTCGAAAATTCCTCTCTCTGCTGACACAATAATTGGCCGAGTTAGTGATTTGTCCATTGACATCAAAGACATTATGAAGGAGAAAATAAAGAGCACTCGAAAGTTCTCACTTCAGATCGATAAGTCCACCGATATTGGCAGTCTCGCACAACTTCTTTCCTACATAAGGTATGTTGATGGAGATGTAATTGCAACCAATTTATTTTTTTTGCAAAGAGCTAACCGAGCGAGCAACTGGTGAAGAAATATTTCGTACGACTAATGAATATGGGAGGTTGCATTAGTGTTTGTACACACAGAGCCGCTTCTATGACAAGCCGAGTGAAAGTAAATCTTAACTTGCGAACTGACCATTGTCACATTCACCACAAACCCATTGTTGCTATACCAGACCCAAAACAACTGTGAACATGAGGGAGGAGCCAGAATAACGCACTCACCCGCGCCAGCCAATTGCACAGCGCGGCGTTGCCTAGTTAACTGCGCACTCTGGGCTCGCTGTGCCGTACGAAATCTTTATTTCTCTCCGCGCACGAAAATCATTAAATATAGAATTATTTAGACGAACCTATGTTACAGAGCTAAACATTTTGAAACTGACTGTCCAAACCCCGTGACGCTACGACCAGCCATTCGGGAGATATCATCTGCCCTTGAAGTAAAGGGATAATTAGAGTGAAGAATGGTTAGGTGTTGAAATATTTAGGTTCGCTGGGGAAGATAACGAAGTGTGACAGTATTGCTGTATCAATTCAGTAGTGGAGCTTAAAGAAGTTAGTGCTGTGAGCTGAAGTTTTGAACTCATTACAATGTTCCTTAGCAAGCCGAGTGGCAGTCGAACAGCCAGGCAAGAAATATAATCTTCAGGGTATATGACCTTTTAAAGAATCTTTCGAATACAGAAGTACGTGAAAACACAAAATCTGATAACCTGTGTTATTGTGGTGTCGGCAATCATGTTTTCTTTTTTTAAATTGAGTCGAATAAAACTCACCTCTTCACAGTCTTACCTCACGAGGCATAGAGTACCCGGTTCTATCCCTGAGACCAGAACTAAATGTATTGATTGAGCCGTGAATCGAATCTGGACATCATGGGTGACAGCAAGAGTTGTTGTTGTTGTCGTCGTCGTTGACGACGATGATTGTTTTAGGGACTTTGCGACATCGTGGTCATGTAGCCCCGTGTATTTGGGTATGTGTGGAATTTGTCTGATAACCTGTGACACTGTGATGTCTGTACTAGTGTGTACTAGACCTCAATGGCAGTGAAGGCGGAGAAGATGAACTTCGGTACGGCGGAGCTGGCGGATGGGGCACATGTGTTTAGGCCCAACGGCAAAGCGGGCGGAAGGAGAATCCATTACTTTTATGGTTCCCAACGGTCGTGAAGGCGGAAGAGGCCATGCCAGACGAATTGGCTGTGAAGGCGCACCTCAGTAATATTTTGAGTCTGCGGCAGTTCGTTGCAGTCTCTGTGTCTGGTCTTGCATGTCTCATTTCATATGTGCCGCAGGACACGACTCCGAGATCATAGTGAGTGGGTCACTTCCTGGCAAGTTGTGATCCACCCTAAACAAATACACGCCAGTGGCAATTCTTCCATCAGTCACTTATTTTCTAAAGTCCAACGGCGATGGGATATGGATGGTGGGGGCAGGTTATGGGTGTAACTGGAAGCCCCTAGTTCGGACCTGCACGTTGGCAGCAGATGTGTGATGGTCGTCTTCCGGAGACTCTGTGACTACTCAGGAATTCGGTCCTGCATCTGTGTTTGGGCAGGCCTATTTAGGATCACCGCTGCCCACCCCACATGGGGAAGGCCCTAGAAAAGGTGGGCTAAACATCGGAAGTCACAATCTTGGTCCGGCTGGGCAACCGCACTCAGCAGGTCACCCCTCATGCGGTCGAAACTCAAAAACAGCAAAGAATCACAAATTGATTATTGGATCATGGAACATCAGAACCTTGCTTGATTTGGACAATAACATTAGACCTGAGAGAAGGTCAGCTCTCGTAACTCATGAGTTATCAAGACTCAACGTTGACATTGCTGCTCTCAGTGAAACTAGGCTGTCTTCTGAAGGCAAGATTACTGAATCTGGAACAGGATATACCATCTTCTGGAAAGGAAAGGAGGAGGGTGAATGTCGTATTCATGGTGTGGGCTTTGCTGTGAAGACCAAACTGGTAAATTATCACCAACTTACGCCCATTGCAATCAGCGAAAGGCTCATGACTCTCCGCATACCACTCTCAGGAGGTTCCTTTATGACACTCATCTCTGCCTATGCTCCTACCTTAGATTCTGATGATGAAGTAAAGGCTCAGTTCTATAATCAGCTAAGTGAAATCATCTCCAAGGTACCATCTGCAGATAAACTCTTGCTCCTCGGTGACTTCAATGCCAGAGTTGGGAAAGATCACAGGCTATGGAATAATGTGATGGGCAAACAGGGACTTGGAAAATGCAATCCCAATGGACTGTTGCTTCTTGGTCTTTGTGCAGAACACAAACTTTTCATTACCAACACGCAGTTCCGGCTACCTGACCGCTTCAAAACCACGTGGATGCATCCTCGTTCCAAACATTGGCACATTCTTGATTATATCATTACCCGGCAATGTGATAAGAAGGACACTCTTATTACCAGAACAGCAAGGAATATAGACGATTGTTGGACAGATCATAAACTTCTCATATGTAAGCTCAGGATATCCATCAGACCTAAACCACCTAGGAACATCAAAAATTTGCCAAGAAAGAAGTTTAATACATCCAAACTTCAGGATGAATCCATGTACAAACATTTTGGAAACAGGATCGTCACCCAGTTATCAGAAAACCCAGTAACAAATGATATTCAGCAAGAATGGGCCACATTACAGAAGATTATCACACAGTCAGCTGAGGAAACCATTGGTTTTATAGTGCGGAAAAGACAAGACTGGTTTGATGACAACAATGAGGAAATTCTGTCTCTCATCAATGCCAAAAGGAATGCCTATCTTGCCCATCTACAAGACCCAACTTCCAACACAAAGAGAGATAAACTACTGGAACTCAAGGGTAAATGCCAGACGCAGATAAGGCAGATTAAAAATACTTGGTGGCAACAGAAGGCTCAGGAACTGCAGAGACTATCGGATGCTCGAGACTTGAGGAACTTCTATGCCGTACTCAAGGAAATATATGGACCATCTCGCTCATCATCAGGTACACTGAAAAGCGCTGATAATTCTACTACCTTTACTGATAGTCAAGAAATCTTGGAACGCTGGAAGGAGCACTTCTCCAATCTCCTAAATCGTCCATCAGAAGCTGCTGAAGACTTCCTCTGTGATGTGCCGCAACAACCTGAACAACTGTGGTTGGCAGTACCTCCTACTTATCATGAATTCAGTGCAGCTCTCACCCAATTGAAACCCAGAAAAGCACCTGGCCCAGATAACATCCCTCTGGAACTAATTCAAGCCGGAGGTCATTCCCTCAAAACAAGAATTTTCATCCTTATCCTCAGAATATGGGAATCAAGAAAGGTACCTGGAGACCTAAAGAATGCCACTATCGTCACTATCTTTAAAAAGGGTGATCGCAGTGTTTGTGGCAACTACCGTGGTATATCACTGCTATCAATTGTGGGGAAGATTCTTGCAAGAATTCTACTTAACCGCCTCAAGGTTATCTCTGAGAAGCTCCTCCCAGAGTCACAATGCGGATTTAGAACTTCCAGAAGCACAATTGACTTGATTTTCTGTGTGAGACAGCTACAAGAAAAATGTAGAGAACAACAGAATCCACTCTTCTTAGTCTTTTATGACTTGGAAAAGGCATTTGATTCGGTTCCAAGACCAGCCATGTGGGCAGTGCTGAAGCGGTTTGGTTGCCCTCAGCGTTTTGTAGATCTAATCAAGGCTCTCCATGATGGCATGACAGGTCAGGTTTGCCATCAGAATAAGATGTCCGATGAATTTCCCATTACCCATGGACTGAAACAAGGATGTGTACTGGCTCCAACGCTTTTTGCGCTGTACTTGGCTGCAATGCTTTATGATTCACCCACAAACATCCCAGGTGTGGAGGTCAAGTATCGTTTTGATGGAGGGCTTTTCAACCTAACTCGTCTCCGCTCCTTGAGGAAAACTCAGGTTACTAAGGTTACTAACATGTTGTATGCAGATGATGCTGCGTCACCAACTCTCACACCAGAAGAGCTGCAAGAGTCAGTTAATTGTTACAAAAGTGCATGTGATCGCTTTGGTCTTACCATAAATGTCAATAAGACTAAAGTCTTGGCACAACCTTCACCAGGCACACCTCTTCCTCAGTTCAATATCTCCATCTCAAATTTGCCATTAGAACAGGTTGACCACTTCTCGTACCTGGGCAGTACCATCTCTGTGAGCTGTACCTGTGAGCAGGATGTGGATAAGAGAATTGGCGCAGCCCACGCAGCGTATGGACGATTAGCGCACCGGGTCTTCATGAATAAAGATCTGTCTATGAGTACAAAGCTTATGGTGTACAAAGCAGTAGTCATTTCTACATTGTTGTATGGTTGTGAAACGTGGACCCTTTACCGACGTGATCTTAGGAAGCTTGAGCGTTTCCACCTACAAAAACTTCGATCAATCCTGAGGATTAAATGGGAAGACCGCATTACCAATATTGCTGTTCTGGAAAAGGCTCAAATCAACAGCATAGAATCATCCATAATAGGTCACCAATTTAGATGGATTGGTCATGTCCATCGGATGGATGATGTGAGATTACCTCGTCAAATGCTATATGGTGAGTTATGCTATGGCACCAGACCTCATGGTGGTCCTAAGAGGCGCTACAAGGACCAATTTAAGCAGACCCTGAAATTGACAGGTCTTGATTCACAAACCTGGGACATGCTGGCTGAAGACCGCTCAACTTGGCGCCGTACCATCTCGGATACTGTAAAGACGTTTGAAAGGGATCGACGCACACATGAAGAGGCCAAGCGTCAAGCTAGGAAACTTCGAGCAGCCCAACCGCGTCCTCCTCCAGCAATACTATGTGACTTGTGTGGTCGCTTGTTCCATGCCAGGATTGGACTCTTTAGTCACCGTAAACACATCCACAAACTGGACTGAAGGAAGAAGATTTATACTCGGATTCGAGTTAAAGCCGATGATGATGTATATTTGTAATTGAGGTAGGATTTGCATAGGAAGCGGCCGTGGCCTTACGTTAGGTACCATCCCGGCATTTGCCTGGAGTAGAAGTGCGAATCCACAGAAAAACCACTTCCATGATGGCTGAGGTAGGAATCCAACCCACATATTCCCAGGTTTGCATCACGAGGCTGAGTGTACCCTGTTTCAGCCCTCAGACCAGAATTACATTTCTTGAGAATCATACCCGGGACTCCGCGGTGACAGCCAAGAATGGACAGCAATGTGCTAGCCAGTAGCCTACACCACAAGGTGGTCTCCAATAAACAAAAACTTATCCCAACAAATTGTTTTCTCTGTTGGCTTGGGGTGTAGATTACGTCATGTGATAAAATAACGTAATTGTTGTTTCATTTTAGGGGCTTGGACATATTGGTACTTAACCCCGTGTACTTGTCTGGAAATCTGGGTTACTGTGGTGTCTGTATTAGAGTGTGTGTATTATTATTATTCTGGTGAGAATTGGGAAGGAGGCGGCCGTGGCCTTAAGTTAGGAACCATCCCGACATTTGCCTGGAGTAGAAATGAGAAACCACTTTCAGGATGGCTAGGGTAGGAATCTAACCCATATCTTCCCAGTTTTGCCTCGCGAGATTGAGCGAACCCTGTTTCAGCCCTCAGACTAGAATTAAACAGCTTGGCAGAGCCGGGAATCGAACCCGGACCTCCTGGACGACAGCCAAGAATGCTGGTCGCTACTCCAGTAGGTGCTCACTTGCACGAATAATGTTTGTGTGGCATCTTATATATGCCTCATATCACATTGTGTGCAATCCGTTGTGAGGATAGAATTCGTAGGATTAGGTCCCCCAGCTCGTACATGCACTTGCATTCGGAGCGCCTTGTGTTCTGGGGGAAGGTCGTGTGTATACTGCGAGCGTAGGGATGTGTCAACTCCCGGAAGTCTCACTGTGGCAACAGTGCTCAGCTGGACGCGCGTTACTGGGCGAGCCCATGTTCACAGTTGTTTTGGGTCTGGTATAATCTTTGTCATCTCCTCTAAAAATTGTGATGGACAAAGTAGTAAAAGTCGTGAACTTCATCAAATCGCGCCCCCTAACTATGCGGCTTTTTAACGTTTTGTGTCAAGAAATGGGATCAGAACATACTACACTTCTGCTCTATACAGGAGTACGATGGTTATCTCGATGTCAAGTGTTAAGTCGAATGTTTGAACTTAAAGAGGAGGTGCTTGCATTTTTGACTATTGAGGGACATGAGTATGCGCATTTATTTGCAAATGATGAATGGATATCTAAGTTTCCGATATTATCATACACCTCAATGAACTGAACAGAAAAATGCAAGGTAGAAACGAAAATATTCTGTCTAGTATGGATAAGATTCAAGAATTTATTATGAAGTTCATTTTGTGGATACAGACAATTGAAAATGGATCGTGTGAGATGTCCCCAACTATATGGTCCCTTGCTGACAATAATAATGTGTTGATGGACTTAATTAAAGAACATTTAGTACTACTGCAGCAGAATTTCAAAAAATATTTTGGAGTGTGTTGAAGATTTTGACTGGCTTTGTGATCCATTCATTATGGATTCGAAACATCTCCTGAATATAGGCTTATGAGAGGAACTGGCAGATTTCAAAGCAGACAGAACATTGAAATTAACATTTTTTTAAATGCCTTTGTACACATTTTGAATGTCAATAAGCAGTGAATACCCAGGTATCTCCGAGTTGTCAGTTGATGTGTTGTTACCATTTACAACTACGTATTTATGTGAACTGGGCTTCTCGACATTGACTCAAATTAAAACATCTAAGAGAGACTTAAACTCATTGACGAGAAATTAGGCTTGCTTTGTCAACGATTCAGCCATGAATCAGCCGTCTGTGTGCAGCTAAGCAGGCTCAAGTATCACATTGAATGTAGGAGTAGAGTTATTTACTTTAAATTTCGTATTAGAAATGTGTGTTTTCAGTAAATTGAAGTTAATAAGTTTTTAATAAATACAGGAGTCTATAATAATAATAATAATAATAATAATAATTACATAGTAACTTAATGTTATTAATTATATTCAGATTCATATGATCTTGAGGGACCAGACATTTTGGTGTGTCGTGTTAAGTCTAGACGCATCTGCAGTGTGCCGTGAGTAAAAGAAGGTTGCGGAACACTGATATAGCCATCATCCCAGCATTTGCCTGCGTAAAAAGTTGGAAACAATGGAAAACTTCTTGGATTGCCAAGGTGGGAATTAAACCTACCTCCTTTCTAATCGTGAGGATGAGTGAACCCTGTTGTAGCCCTCAGACCAAACTTAAATTTCTTGGCAGAACAGGGAATTAAACTTAGAAGCTTTGAGACAGTTGTCTCAATACATACTCCAAGATCACAGGAGGTGGCAAGACACTTATTTGATCACTGTTGTGGCTGCTGTTGGTGAAGCACAACAACCTAATGCATGAATAAGAGTTACAGGTGAAAGAAAATTTACCTACAATGTAGAACGATGGAAAGCATTGTTGAATACTCCTTGTACAGTGTGGAATAAGTCACTTAGAATATGCTTTCACTCGAGTGATTGCCTTTCTATACGAAAATAATATAGTTGAACCGGTGAATTAAACATTTGAATGATATAAACTTCCCCCCGATCCCTTGACATTCCTATACACGAAAATGAAAATTGTCTTGAGTAATTTTTTTTTTGTCCAATTTTGAATTAAACAAGTTGACTGTAATAGTACCCACAAACTTTTGTTTGCTACAATCTAAAGCTCTATAGAAAGTGGGTGACTGGGTGTATTTGTCCATCATTTTCATTCCTTTGCTAAAACTTAGAGCGTGCATCAAACTTTAGTTTCTCTTTACCCCTGCTCACGGATTATCTCCTACTTGTAATCACATGTGAGGAAAGGTTGAAGCTTTGATGGAATTGTGATCAGTCAGTATTATATGTGCACATTTTCATAGTAATGGTGACAATTTTTTGTTTGGGTAATAGATGAAATAATGAAAATCCACAGCCTGCTTCCAGTCTCCAACCGGGTCAGGAATGGAATGAATGAAGCCCCCATCTAGCGGCGAGGATATGGACTGTGCCGGCTGCCGAGGCCTGACGCACTCCTCTGGGCCAATGATTAAATGAATGACAGATGAAATGAAAATGATAGTGGAGAGTGTTGCTGGAATGAAATTTTGACAGGGAAAACCGGAGTACCCGGAGCAAAACCTGTCTGCCTCCGTTTTGTCCAGCACAGATCTCACATGAAGTGACCGGGATTTGAACCACGGATCCAGCGGTGAGAGGCCGGCGTGCTGCCGCCTAAGCCACGGAGGCTTTGGGTAATAGATGGAATTTAGTTAATAGAGTCTGGGAAAATCATGATGTTTCCATGTCACCAATTGTACCAACGATGTTAGCTCAGCATGATGAGGCATTATTATCAGTGGAAGCCAAAATTTATAGGGTGTCTAGGTTCAAATTCTACCATCGGCAATACCTCCTAATAGATCATGGGCACTTCCTTATCGAGTAGCATTTCAGAATAGACCGACCGTGGAGGCTCAAGTTATAGTGAACAGCCAGTTCATTTGCAATTAGTGACTTAAAGGCATGTTTTCATGCATAAATAAACTCAGATGTTTGAATTTGCTTTGTACTTGATTGTTCATGTGGGGAAAAGTAGGAAAGTTGGAGATCAAAGAAACAAAATTCCTAGTCTTTAAAGAGCCCTATCCCCATCCAGGTGGCTCTGGTTTGAGAAAGGTGTTTTCAGCGCTCTAAATGTCGATCCACAATGCGAAGTCGGTAGTTGGTAGTTGGCAGTCAGCAGCTACAATCAGAAATTGGTAGTTGTCAACCTAGCCATTCACAATGCTCAGTCTTAATGACTGCTAAGAGGAAATAATACAGTGACATTCATTTATTCTTTGTGCACAGAGGCGTTGTCGATAACCTCAAAACTTGCAATATGGATGATTTGGAGATTACGGATTATTTTGTTACACCGTGTATTTAAGATTAAAAAGGTATGTGTTGCGAAGAAACTTCTCTTATATCCCCTTTGTACACGACACAGAACAACAACGTGACGCCAGTTTCTGATCTGCTCTGAATGGCCATTACATTCCTGCAGTCGGGTAGTTGGCAGTCGAAGATGAAATTCTCGGCAGCCGACCACCGGCTACCGACTGCAACTGCATGTTGTGTATGGTGCGTATAGTACACACGGGGACGACGACTGCCAACTACTAACTAGCGACTGCGCATTGTGGATCAACCTTAAGGATAACTGAGAAGATAAGTGCGTTTGATCTCATTCTCAGCCATCCCTTGGTTTCCCAAGTCATCTCCAAGGAAATGTGGAGATGGCACTTAGCCCAAGGGCACAGTCTCATCCTTCTCCTTCCCTGCCCTTATTAAAAGTGCACACTGCTCAGTAATACAAGTACCACGAGGTTGATGACCACAATATTCCAAGGCTTGAAATAAAACTGTGAAATTCATATGTCTTTGTTCATGCATTCATTCATCTATCAAATGCTCATGGGCATAGTTCAGGTGACAGACACCTTGAGTTGGCATGGTTCAAATTCCATCTTGGCAACTGTGGGCTCCATCTAAAATGTCATTGCTCATTTCTGGTTCAAACTTCCGAATTCTATAAACACAATGTCTCTCTATCTGCATTATGTACAGGGTCATTGAAAAATAATGCCTAGATTTTAAATAATTCCTATAAAAAGAACTATTACAGGTAATGTAATGGTTTTAGCCTTTAAATGTGTGGAAACGGTAACAGTACGAAGTCGGACGGCGAATTTTGATTTTAATTTTACATAGTCGTGAAGGTCTTTTTACGCTGAAACAGGTAATGGAGGTCTAACTTTTCGCTGGTCCTTTTTAAGGGGGCTTTGGGAGCTCCAAGTAAGCGGTGCATGCTCTGCACACATTGCTTTCTTGTGTTTTGTTATTCATATTTTTTGTTAGATTTTCACTATCATGCCATGAACAATGCACCCATGCCAGACTGTGTTAGATAAAGGCATTCCTTGAACAGTTTGAACGGCAAGATGATGAAGATGATATGTGATTATGTATTGTATGATTTGTAAACCATTGTTATTGTTTCTATACTCCACAATGAATTCATCTTTGTAAATAAAATATCCCAACTAACGTCAGTTACACAACTGTAGGCATCCGTATCTGGGGAGGGGGATAGTGGAGAACCGAACGAGGGGAGAGGGTAGGCGAGGCAAGACAGCCACTGACTGTGCACGCTGACGTGTGCCGGCATGTACTGTACAATTCAGAGCACTCACCGCCAACTTGGAGCTCCCAAATGCCCCCTTAAAAAGGACCAGCGAAAAATTGGATTTCCATTACCTGTTTCAGCGTAAAAAAGACCTTCACGACTATGTAAAAATAAAATAAAATATCGCCGTCAGACTTCGTACCGTTCCCTCGTTAGTAAGTTTCAATGTGAGCTCCGTTTCGGGGTCTGCAGACGTGCGTCAAGTGTATCGCGTTCCGCACGAAGGTAGTGAGGCGGAACCCCACCTTGTATAAAAATGACACGCTGTCCAGTCTGTTGTACGATATCTTCTATTTGAGCGAACACAAACTGTTCAAGCATGTTGAGGAAAATTAGGCTTGTAATTGTTTTTTCAGTGAAAAAGAAAGGTCCAATAACTTGGTCATGAAGTAACCCGCACCACACATTACAGGTCTGCAGAGCAACAAACGGAGCTCACATTGAAACTTACTAAGGTATGAGAAAAGAATGTTATCTTTTCGACGCATTTTAAGGACAAAACCATTACATTACCTGTAATTGTTTTTTTTTATAGCAATTATTTAAAATCTATAGAGCATCCAGCGTTTAGAAAAGACTGTGGAGCCTTATGGTAACAGTGTTGCTAGCTCTAGGCAGAGGTAGCGCTGACGTCATACGTCATGTTCACCCGCTTCGAGTACTGCACTTTCATAAGTTAGCGAGACAACACGATCCCCGGCAGCTACCTGAAATATAACACGCCCAGGAAGGAGCACCTTTTCAAGTGTCAATGGACCAGTATCAAGGATACGCGAAGAGAACCAATAACGAAATTCAATTCGTTGTGATATGACGCATTACTGATATTGACAGATGTTGAGAGCACAACCATTCCTTCCTTCTCGGATGTATGCTGACGATGTTAACAATGTTTACGTCAGCAATACTGATGATCATCACCTTCTTTTGTTATTAGTTAGGCTTTTTTTTTATTTATCGTATGGCTTTTAGTGCCGGGAGTGTCCGAGGACATGTTCGGCTCGCCTGAGTCTGTAGCTGCTTCCAGCGGACACCCTAAAGGGTGAGCTACAAGTTCCGTTCAATTTCAAGTAGTTCCAACTTTCGCCACCAGATATCAATGATACCTAGTGGTGAACATTGGAACTTTGATAGAGCGTTCTGACGAAATCTAACCTAACAATTTTTGCTTTACACAAGTTTAGTCTGTGAAAGGATCTTTTACATGCCATAAATCTATGACATGGGACCGCCGGCTTTACTTCCCCTCCGAAGGAAGGCATACTGAAGGATTTTTAACGCTCTTAAAAAAACCGACGACTTTGGCCGGGTTTGAACCCGCTATCTTGGGCACAGCAGTTCAGCATGCTACCGACTACGCCATAGGCTATAATTTAGTTTCTT
This sequence comes from Meconema thalassinum, assembly GCA_946902985.2. NCBI lineage: Eukaryota > Metazoa > Arthropoda > Insecta > Orthoptera > Tettigoniidae > Meconema > Meconema thalassinum. The sequence continues at coordinate 427,509,380 of OX336388.2, read as the reverse complement.
TCAATTTGATTCCTCTTGTTGTTTTGTTTAGATTCATAGTGTAATATTGCAGTGAGATAGCCGTGCGGTTAGGGGCGCGCAACTGTGACCTTGCATTCGGGAGATAGTGGGTTCGAACCCCACTGTCTGCAACCCTGATTCGATCGAACAGAAAATAAAACAGACACACAACAGTAGGCCCTATCACCAATGACGGATAGTGCTTCAGAACTTATGTTGCCGGCGACACTGAGCACGTGCTCCACTCCGGGCGAGCATGCAGCACAGGACGAGGCTCTTCTTTCCAGCGTGCTAACCTCAAAAATGTTTAAATTACTAAGACGTAATATAAACGATACTTGTATGCAGTAACAAAGGTAATCAATTGGCAGATAATTGTAGAAAGCTATTATGACGAAAAATATATATGTTCAGAGTTCCTTCATGATAAAAGGTGAGGTAACAAAACCAGTGTAGGGGGGAGGGGTCCGTTAAAAGTAGCCCATAAGACCCATAGTCTTTTCTTAACGCTGGATGCTCTATAGGCATTATCTTTTGATGACCGTGTATTATGCATACACAAATCCTATTTATTATACAGTTCTGTAGAATAGCTTGTATCACTTTCAGTATATTGCTTTAGCATTTTGTGCATTGTGTTTTTCTTGTTGACAGTACACAGGAGAGTGTGTGCATGTTCTGGAGGGTCATGACAGTATGGTGACCACATGTGCCTTCTCGGGAGATTGCAGCCTCTTAGCCACAGGCAAGTTATACTCTCATCTGCAAAAATATTCTATGACAGTAATCAATTGAACTACCTCTATTTTCAGTATCTTGATCCTGAGTATCTTCCTGCATTTGCTTGTAACCTCTTCCTACCTGTTTATTGTCGGCATTTCTAACTCTCTTCTTCCTGTTTTCCCTCCGACCACCTCGTGGTGTAGCGGCCAGCAATCTTGGCTGGCGCCCCAGAGGTTTGTGTTCGTTTCCCAGCTTTGCCAAGAAATTTAAATCTGATTTGAGGGTTCGAACGGGGTACACTCAGCTTCATGAGGTAAAACAGAGAAGAGGTGGATTCAATTCTCACCTCAGCCATCCTCAGTGGTTTCCTGTAGTTTACCACTTCTACTCCAGGCAAATGCCAGAATGGTTTCTAACTTAAGGCCACGGCCATCTCCTTCCCAATCCTCACATGAATTACAAGTACACACACTACTACAGACATCACAGTAGCACAGGTTATCAGACAAATTCTACATGCACCCAAGTACAGGGATAAATGACCATGATGTCCAAACCACTCTAATGAAACAACTTTTCCCTCCGTAATCCTTCATTGTAGACAATGCTTGCCTTTGTGTGACTAAATTAAGATGTTTTTCCTCATGAGACTGCTTTCCTCTCCTGCCCTACTTGAATGATATCTCTTTATTCCTCATCCCGTTGGTCCATTTCATTTCCTCCATTCTTATCCACAATCACAAATCAAAGTATTCAATGTACAGTGAAATCCTAATTTAACATTCCTCAAAATAATGTTTGCCTCCAATTAACGTTCATTTTCATTCGTTCCAGCTATTATGCCATAAGTACAATGTAAAATATGCTTCAGTTAAACATTTGTTGATTTTATGTTTAACCACTATTTAAGGCTCCAATTTTATAACTACTGGAGAAAGATTGATGTTGTTTTAACATTCGTATGGTTCCAAACAATTTACTAGTTGGATTTTTCTCCCCACTACATTATAAAATACACGCACTTGGCTGGGAACAGAAGGGAAATATTTCCAGTCTCATTTTTAAGTCTTTCTCAACAGATATGACTGCTCCAATTTCTATCATGTTATGTTACACATGCACAAACTGCCTGTGAAGAGTAATGAGGATATGAAGTAAGCCGATGTATGCAAATGATAACTTTGTATTTTGATGATTGATTACATTATCAGCTGGTAAATTCACCAGATTTATCCAATTGTATATTAATTGGTGGTATTTACGGTTTCCCACAAAAGCACACTACTTATTTTTAACTTCTAAGTTGTCTCACACAATTACCTGTTTCAAACCATTGGTCGTCACATAACCTATGAAGTTACCCACCCCATTAATACATGTAAAAACACAATTATTGTTTGAATTGAAATTTCGAGATATGATACCGGTAACATGAAAAAATTGTAATATCCATAAAATAGTAGTATGTTGAATATGCTTAAATTTGCCACAACATTGTATAAAATCATTCCCATTGAGTTAAATATTATATCCTCTCCACCAATGAGTAAAATATGTTCAGTTGCTCAATCAAAGAATGAGCTCACTCTTGGTACCGGTAGCTGTTTTGACCATCCCAGTGGGCCGATAACCTCGATGTTAGGCCCCTTAAAACAACAATTATCATCATCATTATTATTGACCATCCCAGTGGCAGGTTTAAGCTTTGCAGCAATGTCAGGGATTAATATAAGGAATGTTGTAAAAAAAAGTCATACAGCCGAACCGTTTTCTGGTGCATGTAAACCACACTATGGACTTCCGTATGTGCAGATGTGCCTGTGAGAAACTTATAAAATACCTTACAATACCTTACATTAATACTACCATACTTGTGAATCATCCTAATCATATATCCTACACATACTTTCAAAGTTTTAATATAACAATACTTACCATCAATAAAAGACTTTTATCTTTTAAATACGAGTTTGTGACATTTTATAGGCTACCCCCTTATCGACAGAAATATGGATTTCTTATTTCTAGCAATAACTTTTTGAAAAGTTATTTTATTAATTTAACCTACAATTTTCAAAATTTTGTGTTTAACTATGTAATATGGATTCAAATTTAAACTGTATGAAATTATGTCAATACAGTAGTAGGTATTTAACTCATCATAAATAGGCAATACTTTGCCATAATCACAAAACTTTGCTTTTAAGTTTGCCTCGATTTAAGGCTCAAAATTATAGATCCCAAGGCATATGCCTAGTTTTCTTCTACAGGGTGGGCACAAAGTCCCGTTACCCCTATACATTTCAGGAAATATATTGATTTTTTTAACATTTTCTCTTTCAGATATAATCAATAGCTGATACTAGTGACTATAGCATTGAAGAACGCATTGTCACAAGCACTTGGGTTCATGAGAGACCCCCGGTCAATGCATGTGATATTTTCGAAGTGAAATGCCATGTCCTGTGGTTCGGATTCCACGTAAAAAGGAGGTCCCGTGGCTCATGATCTCAAGATTAACAGTCACGTTAAACTACAAGCTTCCTTCCTTCCTTTTTCATGAGAGACCAAGAACAGAGAAAACGTTGGAACAGGTGCGTACTGACTTTGAGCTGCGATTCGGACGACAGCCTTCTCAAAAGACAACTCTTTGGTCGATATGGGTGCAACTTTAAGTCATGTTTCATGTGTTTGCGCAGAGTTGACCGGGGTATACCCAGTTCCGCGGATCTTTTGACTTCGTTGGTGATCTTTCCAATGACTCCGCGAGTTCTCGGCATTGTTCCTCACTTGTTGATGGTCGACCACTTCTTGGTTTGTCCTTCACGCTGCCTGTAGCGAACAGTTTCTTTTCCCAACGTAAAAGTGTTGTCTTTTGAGGAGGCTGTCGTCCGAATTGCTGCTCAAAGTCAGTACGCACCTGTTCCAACGTTTTCCCTGTTCTTGGTCTCTCATGAACCCAAGTGCTTGTGACAATGCGTTCTTCAATGCTATAGTCACTAGTATCAGCCATTGATTATATCTGAAACAGAAAATGTTAAAAAAATCAATGTATTTCCTGAAATGTGCAGGGGTAACGGGACTTTGTGCCCAGGGTGTAGGATTGCATTGTATATAGATATGAATTTTTATGCCATTCACTCCAGTAGTTTTTATCTCCGCCTCGTTGCATAGTGGCTAGCACTTTTGGCTGTCATTGCGGAGGGGCAGATTCCATTCCCAGCTTTGCCAAGAAATTTAATTCGTCGGGGGGCTGGAACAAGGTACACTCTGCCTCGTGAGGCAAAAATGAGAAGAGGCAGATTTTATTCCCACCTCAGCCATCCTGGAAGTGAATTTCTGTGGTTTCCCACTTCTTCTCCAGGCGAATGCCGGGATGGTTCCTAATTTAAGGCCACAGCCACCTCCTTCCCAATTCTCTTCTGAATTACAACTACACTCACTAATACAGCCATCACAATCACACAGGTTATCAGGCAGACTTCTCACACACACCCAAGTATACGGGGCTACATGACCACAATGTCTCAAAGCCCCTCAATCAATCAACTACAACAACAAAGTTTTGATATCAACCCATAACAAACAGACAAACATTAAAGTGAGGGAGTATTTTGATCATTATACACTCCATCTGGGATAAATATGAAGACTGTTAAATGTAGAGAGATGATGTTTGGTTTCAGGTTCACTCGATAAGAGTATCATTGTTTGGGAGTTACCACAGGAGCTAGTGTTCCAGTCAGTTGCAACAGAACGCCTCAGGAGTCACCGAAAAAAAGTATGTGACTGCTTACTTCTTCTTTGTTATTATAACTATTTGATGCACTTTATTATATAACTTAAAATACTGTTGCTGCTAGAAATGTATCATCAGTTAACCTAAAATATATTAAAATATCAAAATTATAACTCTCGAACCAATTACAGAGCTTGAACAAACAGAAAGTTGTTTAGTTAGTTACCATATTCTGAAGCCCTAAAGTGTGGACACCTCCCTCTCTTTCTATCAGTCATCCTTTACATGGAAAATAAAATCCATGTTGGGATGAGTCTTAATCTGTCCTTTAGTAAAGGCTAATGAGTGCAAAGTCATCATCTTCCTAGCATTAATCTCGCTTTGTTGCAGGGTCTGCTTTTCTGCACTTTATTTTCCATACTGATTGATCTTGAGCGTCTCTAGTTGAGGCATTCACCAGTCGCATGTCCTCCCGAATAGTATCCAGCCGGCGCTTTCTCGGTCGCCCTCATGGTCGTCGGCCTTCTGGACTGATGTCAAGTGCAGTTCTCGCATCTGCAGAGTGATTGCTTCGCAGTACATGGCCATACCAACGTAGACGGCTCTCCCGCAGTTTTTTAGGGATTGGAGCCACAACAAATGTAGCTTGAACATTGTCATTCCTGATGCAATCCAGTCTAGTAAGTCCATGTTCCAGCGAATCATCTCCATGACATGCAGTTGTTGTTCATGTCTCTTTGTTACTAGCCAGCATTCGGTATCATACAGTGCTACTGGTCGAACAATGGTTTTGTAAATTTTTGACTTCAGATACAGTGGCACATTCCGGACAGAAAGGACTCGAGAGACTTGGCGCCATTTCAGCCATGCAGCGTTGACTCTGTTTCGGATATCTGGGAGTGTTTGACCATCTGAACAGATTAGTGTACCCAAGTATTTGAACACAGACGATTTTCGGAGTTCAGTGCCATCAATGTGAATAGATCCTTCACTTGGCACTCCACAGTCGTTATACTCTGTCTTCTCGCTATCAATGTAGCATGCAAGTCTCGCCAAGAAATGGAACAGCTTGTTCGGTGTTGGAAAACTGCAGAAGACAGATGATGAACAGGACGGGGACAAAGCTGACCCCTGATGAACACCAACTCTGATGGGGAAAGTTGCAGAGTTTCCTGCAGCACATCGGACATAGCTGGTGGCATTCCCATAAAGAAGCTGAACCCATTGAACATATGCTTCTGGCATCCCATGTTGTCATAGCGCATACCATATTAGATCACGAGGTACCCTGTTGAAGGCCTTTTCTAGAACCAAGAAGGCTGTATGGAGTGGTTTCCTCTTTTCTAGGTGCCTTTCCATCAAAAGACGGGTGGTGTGGATAGCATCGATTGTCCCTATACCTTTCGTAACACCACATTGGTTTGAGTCAATCTTGATTATGTCACAAAGGAGTGCATCCATGATACGCTCAAAGATCTTCATAGTGTGGCAAAGCAGGCGAATCAGTCGATAATTTGAACAGCTGTACACATCTCCTTTAACTTTCCAAATAGGTATTGTGGCAATGCTAAGTCAAGTAAGAGGAGCTTCGTTTTCATTGATGATCTTGTTGAAGAGATCTGCTAGAAACTGAACTGCTTGTGGCCCAAGCATCTTCCACACCTCTGATGGAAGATCATCCGGTCCAGTTGCCTTTCCATTTTTCATTTTCTTCATAGAGGTCTACACTTCGGTATCCGTGATAGCTGGTACTGGACCAAGTACAGGATCCGCAGCTGGTAGGGGCGGATGCGCAAATTCTTTGTTGCCAATATTTTCGAAATGCAGTTTCCTTCGGTTGAGGATCTCGTTAGGTTTCCGTAGAAGTTGTTGATTTTCATTCTTAATCATCATTACATGCCCAACATCTTGAGTGGAACAATGGCGATTCTTCGCTAGTCTGTAGATAATATTTGTTCCTTCTGCTGTCTTTAGATCTTCGTACATGTTCTTGTAATGGTCTGCTTTAGCCTTTGATACTTACTATTTAACCATCATCATCATCATCATCTTGCACAGTTTCCAGCCACTGGCCGGGTCTGTTTGGAACACAAGCCTCTGTCTTCCCACTATCTCTCAGCCTCCACCCTTGTCCAGTCTTCTCCTCTCTTCTTCACGCTTTCTTCCACCCCCTTCAGCCACCTGTCTCTCGGTCTTCCTCTCGGTCTCTTTCCTTCCCACTTCGTCTCGTGTACTCTCCTGGGTATCCTCTTCTCCTATTTTACCACCGACTTCAATCATCTATATTGTTGACGATTGAGATCCAGCCCCGAATGGCTTCTTCATCCTGATGGCATCTTGGACATGAGAATTCCACCACCATATCTCTCTATTGATGAAACTGCGTCCAGGTTTTGATTTGCCAAGGATGTTAGTAGCACAAGTCTTAATGTTGTTTTAGATCCCTTAGTTGGGGGTAGTTGGATCTAGAACGGATGTGTTATTGTGTTAATTTATAAAGTGATGCCTAGGAGGGGGTAGCTTCCTGTAGCTGGGTAAGCTGACCAGTGTAGAGTGTGGTTTAGTGTTAGGATGCTAGGGGGTGCTCTTATAAAGACGTAAGTGTATTTTAGGGGATGAGCCTTTGGGTACAGGTTAACGTCCTAGCCTCTCAGCTGGTTGGAGTTATATAAACGACGTGCGTGCGTCAGCAATGTTGCGGCTCGATGCTCTGGCAGGGAAGTGCGATGAAGCTTGCGCTAGCAACTATATGGCTACTGTATGTCACGTCTAACCGTGACGGAAATCAGGAAAGGAGTTAGGACGTAAAGATGCGTGTAATCAGTAAGACCAGTGTAGTGTACTGACCAAGTATTTATTGGTCAGTGATGTATGAAATTATATGTCCCTTAAAGGGGAATGTAATAAGTGTTACAAGTTTGAGTGTACAAGTTTGTGGGGTAGGTCACAAAATATAGGATCTCTGAACACTGCTGACTCACCTGATGATAACAGCTAGGGCCTTCGGCTGACACACTGTATGACTGGTAATTGAGAGAGGGCCGTCCTCCTTAAGGTCTTCTTCTTATAAGCTTTGGTGTTGTGCTGTCAGCATTCCACTGGCATAGATGCCCCAGTTAATTATGTGTAGCTGTTTGTGGTGTGATGCAAGTATTTGGCAAGCCTTCCGAGCTGGTAGACTTGCCCTTGCTGTATGAAAGATACTGTTCTGGCCTTACGAGATTTGCCAGTTAGGGGTGGTTTAAATAGATGATGGAGGATGGCTTCCAGGGGGTGCAGCTCCCTGGGGGCTTGTACAAGCCTCTTCCTCTGTTTAGTTCGCGTCCCCGCGAACGGGAACGGAACGTGGATTTGGGGTGTCGATGTAATAGTTTATTCTTGAATCTTCTTTGTATCTCCTCTTGGTGTCTTCTTCGTCGTGTAGATGTAGTGATGTCGTGTTGATATGTCGATGTCGTGTAGGTGTGAGATCAGCTCGTGTTCAGAGGGGTGGGTTTTGGGGTATACATATATATATATTTGACAATTTAAAATAGTGCATGAGAAAAAAAAATTGACATCGTAATATATAAAAAGTTCCACAAAAAAAAATGGTTATGAACATTAGGCGATATATTGTTGTGCAGGGAGGAAAAAACCCAAGGCTGGACGGATGATTGTGCCGTCCGCTCTATCTTAGGGAAAAAATTGCTCCCTGCAATGAGAAAGATAGAAGAAATAGAAAAAAATGGGTGTTCCAGGGTATAAGTTAAGGGAAATATTTAAAATGTGTTTATTGATTTGGGATAAAACGGAACACCCTTACAAATGGGGACGTTAGAAGAAAGAAAAATGAAAGAGACAAATCATAATCATAATCATAACCACTGTGTACATGTGTGTGATAAAACATGAGTATTCATAATGTGTGGCATCCTACTGTTGTGTATAGTGCCTTGGAACAATGTTATTGTATTTTGTGTTACATTCTATTACATTATGTGCCTATGTCTATCTATCTTACTTATTAATTATCTTATATCTAGACGGCCGTGTCTATGGTACTTCGCGTGCACTCTACCTTTTGTGTGTGTGTGCCGTTTCACGGCTAAACCTGTACGGCCGTTTCCTGGTATAGTTTGGTGGTCGTGCCGCTTGAAATACATCCCTATTCTGTGAAGCATCCCCTGTGGGCGAACGCCTTCACACTTGACAATGAGAGTCGCCGCCACAAGTCGGTTGCGCCCTCATTGCCGTAAGTTGCGTCGCATTTTGACGCTTTACTTTCTTCTGTTTACGTTGATCTGCCAGCGAGCCTGATACCCCACAGGTATCAGTCCTGCTGTGCAGATTTTTGGAGTGTATCTGTAAAAAATGTGGTGAGATTGTGTTAGGATTAGTGCAAGTTGACGTATAAAAAATAGTACATAATCATGGCATGCCGCAAATAATATGATGCCGCTATATGGCAGTGAAATCACTGTCATCAGTTTCATATATCTGGTGACGCCGCCTGAAAAGTGGAGAGGTTAAAAAAAAACATATTAGTATGGCATATTTTCTATGTCGCTTCCTGTGTCTGTGTCCACAGGCTGAAGCTCTTCTTCCTCTGAAAAAAATAGCATGATTAGTGTTAATGTCATGTGTGACCGGGCTTACCCTACACGGTGCCGTAATGTTGTTTCTTATTCTCAAGGTGTTTATATAACCTAGTTAATCTAGTTAGTCTAACTTAATGTATTACCTTAATACCATTTATCTTACTATTGTAGCAGTTTCTAATGCCCCATACGTTGAGCGACAAATGTAGCAGTTTCGCTAGCCCACACTGTTGGGTGATAAATGTAACTGTTTGCCTTTGCCTAAGCTATGTTGTTTTAATGGGCGCCAAGACCTCAATGCAATGTTGAAATCTAAATTTGTATTTAACAACGTCTAGCTCTGGCAGAACACCTTCAAGACTCTATTCACTCAGATCGTGGTATGATTTGATCATTAACCCAACAAACAATTGTATCAGGAGAAGGAATTGGTCTATATCTAATGCTACCTACTGAAAGCAAAGATTGCATTGTAAAAGAAATGAATTTATTATATAAAACAAGTATAGCAAAATTAATAATAATAATAATAACTATAAAATTTAAATTGGAGCATTGTGATTTGAATATTACCGATAGAAAATTACGTGAAAACGGAGTCTGATAAATTGATTTTACTCTTATTTCCAAGCTATGAAGTTACTGAAATATGAAATGTAAAACAAAGAAAAATGAGAGATTGCGTATTTCTGCGTCATTTGCGCTTACCACTGGAAATTGCCAAAGCATTTCCCTCATACTTGATGATGCCGTGAGCTTCCCACAGTCTCCTGGACGTCGTCATCTCCGTCGGAATTTGATGATATTCGGGTAGATTAGATAATTCTATGGTCCGTACCTCGGACCCAAACACTCGTACAACCGCACTGGTTAAGTTTTGCAAAAGTTAGTCTTCAACTCCACTGAACATCGGAGCGACACGCACTTCCAACCGTACTCCGCAAGTTCTACACAGATAGTCCCCGTTTCACGGCGCGTCGAACGATATATGCACCTGTTGGCTCCCCCACCACGGTACCGTCTTCCAGCTTACGTCGTCCTCCTTGATTGGCTGAGCACGCCGCTAGTTCCCCTCCTCTGCCTCATTACACTCGGCGCGCGAGAGGGAGAAGTCGTTTTCCGTTCCAACAATTCGCCTTTTCTAGACCTTGCGACCCAGCCTTGCGTAATACTTCTCGACAGGAATCAGCTTGTATTCGAATTCCCAGTGAGTCATGTCTCTCAAATACCCTAACTGACAAAACTCCGTAAAATTCCGTAATCAGATAATTTTCTATGATATCGTCGTTCGTAATAATTTGTTTGATAGCGTTTTCTAAGACATAGAAAACCTATCTGAATGCTAATAATTTTTATAAAATGCTCCGAAAATACCTTAATAATAATTATAATAAATTAATAATAATAATAAATTAACATGAAAAATTCTCTTGGCTGAACAATTTGCCGCGTAAATAAATATAGAATGGCTTCCTACTGACTTATGCCAGTTGCATAAAACCCCTCGAAAAACACGTTACATATTCGCCTCGGATCATCGGATGATTTACCGTGACGACGGTCCATTATCCGATTATCCCAGACACGTTAATAAACCCCATCCAAAATACATATTACATAAATGAAATCACCCTAAATTACAGATATATACACTCATAATTTTTCTTCACGCACTTTGCGTCAAAGTTTGTTGTCACTATGGATTGCACTTTGCAACCAGTCCAATGTTTTACATATAGAATAGTGTTCCATGGATATTTCCGCCTCTCAAATTTCTCTATGTTGGAGAAATAGACATAATTAATGTGTGAGCACCATGTATTTATGATGTCATATCACACGCATTGAAGGTGTTCTGATATATTTATATCGCCATAGAACTTCCTAATTTCACTGGAGGTCCCCTCCTTATGGTGACATTTAATTCCACTTATCACTGAGCACACGATCACACTATTGTGGCAGCGCCTCGTGACCATAATACTTAATCTCTCTTTAAAGTAGATTAAATTAATATTGACTTCTGAAAAAAAACAGTAAATGCGCATTACATATAACACCAAATATTTCTGTGCCGTAATCGCCCTGTCTTCTTAAGTTCCCGTAGACCATATTCTACTTAATACTAGTTCTCAACACAGACCATTTCTCCTCACGCAAATAATACCTTTGTACAAATTACCTTAAATTACACACTTACAAATCTTACATGGCGAGGCCGTAAACAGAAATCACGTGTGCTGATATGTATGAGTTTCATGCAGGACTGTCTCGCATTCTGATGGCCCATCTTTTATCTCGTGGACGCCTTAAGCTAACAAGCCCTATACAAGCGCTCCCCCATCTCTTGGAGATAAATGGGAACCCATCAGCGCTGCCAAAATGGCCTTGGTGCATCGAGACAATTTAGTGCTCAACAGCATCCGACAATCCCGTCATATTTCCCTGTACCTTAAAAACTCTCATTTACTTACATACTACCCCCCTGTGTGACTTCTGATACGCCTGCCTTAAGACCAGATCTTCCACGCACCAGACACCACACTTACTCATTTGATAGGCTGGCTCGCCAGCTAAACACACTCACTTTATGACACATATTTTCGTAGACTATGTATATTATACGTCCCGTATAATCTGTTTCCCTCACTATTCTCCAGCACATATGCTGTTTTTCCAATACGTTTGGAAACTATAAATGTTACTGCGTCACCTGCTTCCAACCTTGCCAGTGGCTCCCTTAAATGAACGTCATCACGTTGCTCTACCTAGCATATTTCTCAGTATCTGTAACGATGCCCTGTTGCTACTGTCCACACATGCACATATTAAAATACCGTCCTCTGCTTTAACCACAGGATAATCCCTACATAAATTAGTGTCCCTCGATAGCATGTCTGCAAGAATGTTATCTTTACCTTTAATATATTTTACTGTGAATTTGTATTCCTGCAGAGCAAGAATCCACCTACTAACTCTGTTAGAACTGAGTTTACAAGTCCTCATATACAGTAATGCATGGTGATCTGTGTGGATCTCAAATTTCCCCCTTACTAAATACATTCTAAATTTCCCTAAACTGAAAACAATACCTAAAAGCTCTAACTCAGTAATCGTGTATCTTTTCTCTGCTGCTGTCAGTCCTCGCGAGGCTAAAGATACAATGCACAGATTACCCTCATCATCTTTCTGACATAATACTCCAGCAATGCCTATATGTGAAGCATCTGTCATAACCACATATTCCTTATCTTTTAACGGATATTTCAGCACTACAGCTTTCTCAAAACCTTCCTTCAGCGCTCTAAAAGCCTGATCATGCTTGGACTCCCATCTCCACCGAGTCCCACTTTTAAGCAATTCCCTGAATGGTTCTACCAACCCTGAGTATTTAAGAACGAACCTCCTGAAAAAGTTGCAAATTCCCAGGTAAGTTTTTAACTGTTTAACATTCTGTGGCACCTCTGCGTTAAGTATCTTATTAACCCTACTTTCTTCTGGTGTTACACCTCTACTCGACACTCTATGACCTAAAAATGTCACTTCTGACTGACAGAATGACGACTTAGACAGCTTCAAAGTGAACCCTGCCTGTTCTAACTTCTGAAAAACTATATTTAAATGACGTAGATGCTCCTCAAAACTGCGTGAACTAATTACCATATCATCAATGTAAATGGTTACAAACTCTCCTGTGTCATCCCCTAATGCGATGTTTAAAGCCCTAATTAAAGCTGCTGAACTACTCTTTAACCCATAAGGTGTTCTACAAAATTGATAAAGGTTATATTTATGACTAAAAGCTGTAAATGGTCTATCTTCGTACATAAGTGGCACTTGCCAAAAACTGGAACTCAAATCTACACAAGTGAAATACTTCTTCCCCTCAAATGTTTGCATTAATTCTTCTATTGACATAGATTTCAGCTGATCTGAACTAATTCTACTTTTAACCAAACGAGCGTCTAAACAAATACGAACAGTGCCGTCGGTCTTGGGTACCGTTATCAAAGAATTAACATACGGACTGTTAGAGTGCTCAATAATCCCATCTTCAAGCATCTGGTTAATTTGTGCCTCAACTGCACTCTGATAAGCGAAAGGTACAGGATATCTATGTCCTGTGAATACTGACCTATCAATAACGTTCAATGAATGGGTATAGCAATTGGCCATACCAATGCGATCCTCAAACACTCTCCTATTACACCATAACACATCATAGAGCCGAACACACTGTTCATCCTCTATATTTCCCTGAAATGCAGCCTCACGTAACGAGTCCTCAAGACTACCGTTCGTAATCACACTGCCCACAAAACATGGAGAACCCCGCTCTACGGCCGGCGATATCTCATTTAAAGTACAAATCACACCTACAATACTACTTCTCTGAATATGGTCATTGAACGCTACTTCTACTTCAGAATCTCCCCATTTAAATTTCAAACTCCCTACATCATAACATAAGTTACCAGACACTCTACTTAGCCACTCTGAACCCAAGATAACACTGAATACTAAATTTGGAATTACAAGACAAATCTGCTTCTCTACATGATTATTAATTTTAATGTCTACTAAAACTTGCTTAGAAATTACTTTAGACCTCTTCCCAACAGCTGTGATAACAAAAGTGCTTTTAATTGGTATCTCCTCAAAATTTACTCCAGTTCCTTTCATTTTATCATAAAATGCACTACTTATGCAACTCTTCATACAACCACTATCAATTAAAACATCTGTGTACGCCTCGGACACGTTAAATTTAACTATGGGGCTCTTACTAACCACTTCCTGAATAATACCTTCATCATTTAGTTCATGTAATAATTCATTTCTCACATTTAGGTCATAGGGTTCCTGTATAATTGTATGGACAGGGCATGCTACAGACTGAGATTCTGACCTTACTTCGCAGCCTGGTTCGCGTTTAAAGAACCGCTACAGCTGGCCGTAGTACTACTGACTACTAAACTGGTCTGGTTGTTCTGGGCTGTGTTGTCATTGTTTGGCTGTATATTACTACCACTAGGCTGTCCTCTTCCTTGACCCCTATTCTGGTTGTAATTATTGTCATTATAATTTCTCCCTTGATTTCCCCTGAAATCATTGTTTCTCCCTTGATTTCCCCTGTAATCATTGTTCCTCCCTTGATTTCCCCTGAAATCATTGTTCCTCCCTTGATACTGATTACCATAGCCATTTCCTCTGTTCTGATATAGCTGATTATTATTATTTCTATTTTGAGCGTTGGCCCCTTCCCCACCGTTCCCTTGAACTTCTTGATGCCTGGCTTCATTAGGTCTATTATTATTATTACCCTGGTTCCGATTGAAATTGTCCTCATAACCCCCTCTCCCTAGTGCATCAAATGTGCTTAACAAATTTTCTACTTGTGATATAGTCTTTACATTCTGGATACAAGCAGCCTCCTTGATCCTATAGGGAAAGTGCCTAAGTAGCAACCTTACCACATCACTTTCCTCCTTCAAGCCATCCAGATATTTACACACTAATACCTGCCCTAAAAAGTATTCGGTCATGGTGGAGCTTCCTTTAGGGTTATATTTACCACACACTACTCCCTCACGATGCTGTGACTGAATAACCTCATTCCAGAACTTTTCACAGAATTTCATTTTAAAATCATTAATATCAGTAAACTTGTCTCTGTAGACAGCAAACCAATTCCTCGTTTCCCCCACAAACACTTGTTCTAAAATTTCAACTACCTGGCACCACTCAATACTACCATTTTCCAACCTCTCCCCGAATTTATTTTCTATAGTGTTCATGAACTCCATTGGGCACCCCTGTCGATTGCTGAACTTACCCAGTTCTACCTCCCTGTGTGTGCTATTCACAAAAACTGGCCTATTCTGACTATTTTCTTGCCTGATCCTAGCTTTTAATTTTAATTCTAATTCTGCGATTTTCTCCTCAGCCTTCCTCTCAATACTGTTTACTGTTAATTTAATGTTTCCTTCTGATTCTTCTACTTTATCATATAGCTTTGCTTGTTTCTCCTCAATCTTGCTAATGCTCTCTCTATTACTCTCTCTTAAATCATTTACTTCTGCAAATATTTGCGAGTGGACTTTCTCAATTCTACCCCCCAGCTGTTCCTTAACCTCTTTAGTTGCTACCTGAATTTTGTCAATTTCTCCCCCCAATTGCTTTTTGACCTGCTGTGTTTCCAGTTGCACTAGTTCTTTTAAATTTTCAGCCTGTGTACTGATTCTAATTTCCAACTCCTCCTGTACTTTTCCTAATTTTCTGTCTACATCTGCAATAATCTCTTTAGCCTTTTCTTCCATCACCCCCCTGATCTCACCTCTAATCAGTTCGAATTTGTCACTCATTTCCCTACTGTTTTGTTCTAATTTAGCATTTAAAGTTTCAGTACTCTCTCTATTTTCCTTACTGTTTTGTTCTAATCTGGCGTTGTTTTGTTCCAGTTTTGCATTTAAAGTTTCAGTACTCTCTCTATTTTCCTTACTGTTTTGTTCTAGTTTAGCGTTGTTTTGTTCCAGTTTAGCATTTAAAGCGTCTGTACTTTCTTTATTTTCCCTACTGTTTTGTTCTAATTTTGCATTTAAGGCATCACTACTAACTTTGTTCTGATACATGAACTCGAGAAGTAAAGTTTTTATTCTGGTTGGCTGCCTACACTCCCTGTTTCAGTATCGGGATTTACCTCCGCTACCCCGGTACTACCATCACTCGACATACTGCTCGTATCATCACTCTCCAGTTGATGACCACTACGTAACCTCATCTGTCTTTCTTTCTCATCCCCCATAATGATATACACTGATAGAGACAAATAACCCCCAAAATACAGGCACAGAAATATATACCATTCTCCTTCCACAAATGTTATTAGGTTTTCAGCCCCAAGTTGTCGGCGACAATGTAGCAGTTTTCGCTTAGGCTGGGATGACAAGTGAAACGGTATTTACTTTGCTCCACGTTGAGCGTACAAATGTAGCAGTTTCTAATGCCCCATACGTTGAGCGACAAATGTAGCAGTTTCGCTAGCCCACACTGTTGGTTGATAAATGTAACTGTTTGCCTTTGCCTAAGCTATGTTGTTTTAATGGGCGCCAAGACCTCAATGCAATGTTGAAATCTAAATTTGTATTTAACAACGTCTAGCTCTGGCAGAACACCTTCAAGACTCTATTCACTCAGATCGTGGTATGATTTGATCATTAACCCAACAAACAATTGTATCAGGAGAAGGAATTGGTCTATATCTAATGCTACCTACTGAAAGCAAAGATTGCATTGTAAAAGAAATGAATTTATTATATAAAACAAGTATAGCAAAATTAATAATAATAATAACTATAAAATTTAAATTGGAGCGTTGTGATTTGAATATTACCGATAGAAAATTACGTGAAAACGGAGTCTGATAAATTGATTTTACTCTTATTTCCAAGCTATGAAGTTACTGAAATATGAAATGTAAAACAAAGAAAAATGAGAGATTGCGTATTTCTGCGTCATTTGCGCTTACCACTGGAAATTGCCAAAGCATTTCCCTCGTACTTGATGATGCCGTGAGCTTCCCACAGTCTCCTGGACGTCGTCATCTCCGTCGGAATTTGATGATATTCGGGTAGATTAGATAATTCTATGGTCCGTACCTCGGACCCAAACACTCGTACAACCGCACTGGTTAAGTTTTGCAAAAGTTAGTCTTCAACTCCACTGAACATCGGAGCGACACGCACTTCCAACCGTACTCCGCAAGTTCTACACAGATAGTCCCCGTTTCACGGCGCGTCGAACGATATATGCACCTGTTGGCTCCCCCACCACGGTACCGTCTTCCAGCTTACGTCGTCCTCCTTGATTGGCTGAGCACGCCGCTAGTTCCCCTCCTCTGCCTCATTACACTCGGCGCGCGAGAGGGAGAAGTCGTTTTCCGTTCCAACAATTCGCCTTTTCTAGACCTTGCGACCCAGCCTTGCGTAATACTTCTCGACAGGAATCAGCTTGTATTCGAATTCCCAGTGAGTCATGTCTCTCAAATACCCTAACTGACAAAACTCCGTAAAATTCCGTAATCAGATAATTTTCTATGATATCGTCGTTCGTAATAATTTGTTTGATAGCGTTTTCTAAGACATAGAAAACCTATCTGAATGCTAATAATTTTTATAAAATGCTCCGAAAATACCTTAATAATAATTATAATAAATTAATAATAATAATAAATTAACATGAAAAATTCTCTTGGCTGAACAATTTGCCGCGTAAATAAATATAGAATGGCTTCCTACTGACTTATGCCAGTTGCATAAAACCCCTCGAAAAACACGTTACACTATAGTGTCTTAATATGTTGTCGGCCTTACCCCGGTAGCGGAATTTTGGTTACCGGGTGCCGAGATATTCTACATTAATTATGGTAAATTTAAAAAAATGGTTGCTATGATTAAGCCGAGTGGGTGGCCTTATTCTATTGCCGAAATATGCTGTGCTCTTATTGAGCAACAGCGGTTAGTAAATTTGCTTAATCCTAAGTTGCGTACCAAAGTGCAACTGTCTTACATACTAAATTTGGACCAGAGCGATCGCCCGGGGCAGTTTTACCTCCCCAGGTCACCACCCGTACGAATCCTAGAAACACCGGTTGTCTCTAGAATCGCCGGATTCCGCTCCCTTAATACTAGTTGTCGACGTTTATTCTAGGTCTTACTAACTAGTACTAATATAGTCGCAGGCGGCTTACGGTGCCACAAAGCAAACCGTCTCGCCCGCTGTATCTTCCTGCTCTTTACCTTTGCCTTTGCATATGTAGTCGTAGTTGGGTCTGCCCACTTTAACCCCTGTGAGTTGCTCGCGATGCCCCTCATTTAATGCCCTTGTCTGCCCGATGCGTCGCCATTTATGTGGGCATTGGACATCGTCCAATGGCATAATATCCTCTTCGCCTTTATTGGCAATAATCGTATTCTCTTCGCCTTTGTTGGCCGTAATAATAATCTCTTCGCCTTTGTTGGCCGCAATAATAATCTCCTCGCCTTTGTTGGCCGCAATAATAATCATCCGGGATTTGAGCTTCCGGGTCCTCTTCGCCAGTGTTGGCCGCAATAATACTTCACTCCTGCGCATAGGAGTCTGACTTCCCGCCATGGAAGTCCTACTTACTTATGTTTAACTAAAAGTCTAGTCCTAGTTTGGTCGTCCCTAGAGTCAACTCCTGAGTCCGGCGTGGAGCTAGCTATTTCTCCCACCATCCTCAGAAAGTCTCATCTGCAGGTCTTGGCTTCGACGACCGTGGCACATAGTGGGTGTAGCATCTCTTCGTCCCGGGAACGGGCTAGGCCCCCTAGGATTCCGAAGCTTGCCCGTGCCAGGCCGTGAATGCCTCGACCTTACGTGGTTCGTCTTTTTGGTCTAGTCGTTAAGTTAACTAGGGTAGGCTCAACATCGCCTTACCCGCTCTGCTCCAGTGTGGTGCCTCTGGCCTTTTGCTTGTGCCGTTATCACCAATCAGAGTGTTATCAGATTCCTTTTTATGTAAAAATATAAGTGTAACCTGTAAATAATTTGCTGTGTATAAAATGTAAAATTTTTCAAGTGTTTTGGGGTAGTGCATAGACTACTTTAGGCCTCCTGTTGCTACGTCGGATTTCCAGCGATAATGCTCTGTTAACTTTTATGGAGGCGTTAGTAGGGTTTATAGCGTTAGGTTCCCTGTTATTAGGATCTGGGGGTATTATTTGTAGAGTAGGCTGAAAGCATGGTAGGAAGGGGTTGCACATCTTTGGGCTTCATTATAAATGGTGGCCTGAAGCCGGTGATGCTACCAGGATTGCTCTTACAATGAGTGGACGGGGGTAGGTATTTCCCGGGATTGCAAAAAGTTTTATAAAGTGCCATGCAGGTTTGATAGTAATAACCCTTGGTCTATGGATGGGATACTCCATGCATGTATCTGGATATGAGGCATATCCGCACTCATGTAAGGATAGGTATAGGGTGAGGCGTAATAATAATATGTCCCTTTCATGCAGGATTATTTAATAGAAAAAAAAAATGTTAATATGTAAAGTTGGCCTCATCTCTCACTTAGAGATGCGCATTACGCTTAATTGTCGTTGTCCGACACACCCCTAATACTCGGGTGTTAGCATTGGGGTCCAGGGCGTAGTAAGCCCTCTCTTTAAACATATGAAGTCTATCAACCCCGCTGTATATTTTGTCCTGTAGTGTAGCTGTTTTCATCGTGTTCATGTGTCTGTGTTGGCTAATGTTGTAATTGGGAAGGTTATGGAAGGGGAGTTAGGTATAAAATATGGTAGCCTATGGGTGGTATATTAGTAATCCCGCTGGGATTATCCACCTATGCTCCTGTCATTCTCCCTTGGTCCATGTCTGCTTTCTATCCGCTTCTTGGGATAGTAAAGCGTGCTGACGCTTTGCCGTCACGACCTAATCTGGTCTCCCATTTGTAGTGTTAATGTGGCCAGTGGTCGTAGTGCGACTGGCCATGTCCTAATCGCCTGTAATGATTTTTTAGAAATAAAATCGAAAAAAAAGAAGTTATTAGGGGGGGAGGTCTTGTTTCCTCAGAGCCCCTGATTATTGAGCGCGTATGTGTGGGCCTATGTTCCGTTACGCCACGCGGGCGGGAGGCCTGTTATCGGCTAAGTCCTGTCTTGTGTCGCGTGTATGGGCAGGAGGTGCCCGTGGCTTGTCAACGTCTTTGAGAACGTGCTCCTATGAGCCCAAGATAATATGGCCCATCACGTCTGTCCATTGCTAAATGTCACAATTGTTTTTGCAGTGCTGAAAAATGTGTGGCATTATAATTGCTTTGTGTTTATGATTTCATGGTCACTTCTGATATAACAATAGTGTCTGTCGTCGGCAGTGTGGCAATGCGGCGAAATCTGCAAGTCAGTATTTTCGTCATGTTGTGCTTTCATTTGTTTGTGTACGTGACTTTTCGCCAGTATGTGAGTGTTGTCACTGTTTTAGATTCCGGGCGGACCAATGTGTCAAACTGTCCTATTTTTGCTAGTACTTTTGTGTGGCCACTATTCCATAAGACTTTTTGCCTTATGAAATTTCTATACCTGTGTCTGGGAAATCTATTTTCTATGCCAGGTGTAATTGAAATTTATGCATGGTGTTTGACCGGAGGAAATGTGGTATTACCTTTTTATGTACTTGTATGGGCCAATTTCGGTGTGATTGGAAGCCTGGATAGTTGTTTTCCACGGTGTCCGATTTTTACTGGGCATTTGGACCCGTGATCTCATGTCATTCTCTGTGTTCTATGTCTGCGTTGTGTTTTTGGGGTTTAGGTGTCCCCAGTGTGGTTTTTGCTTGTGTCTCTCGTACCAAAAATACCGTTGGTTAGTTAGTTTTTGGTACGAGTGTGGTGTGTGGTTATGAGTTCGGACCCGGCTTGCTGTAAGGACTTGGTATGACGATATCTATGACTTATATACCATGGCACATGTATCGTGTATTTGAAATGCGCAGATGATAATACGCATTCCTGTGAAGAGTTTGTGTGTTTTTGAATTCTCCTCGTAATGTAATTTGGGGAGTTATAAGGTTCTGGATCTGAAGTGAATGATGGCGTTTGTCCCAGTTCACTTGGAGTGGTCTTAGCCTGTCTGTATGTATGAAGGTCGCCCAGTCACGATTGTCTTATTGCTGACGGCGATAGTCTCGAGTTTCATTGCCTTGTGCGTTATCTTCTTACTTGCTTGACAATGCTCCGTGTTTCCGGCACGTGTATGTGTGAACTTGAGTGCTATCTCTGTAATTGCGAGTGTGGCTTTCCGCAATGTAAGAGAACCTTTCATTAACTACGTTCGTGTCCCCAATTTTTGTGTTAATGTAGCGTGGGTCGAATATATCCCTATTAATGGTACTAAATGTCGTTATGCCTGCGTGTCTCCGGGCCGCTAGTCGCGTGTTTGGTGACTAGGTGCCGGAGGTGATTTTGTTGTTTTCCGCTTATGGACATCTGTTAGTAGAACTGTCCCAATCTGTTTCAGATCCCCTACTTTCCTATCCTGCAACCAATCTGTTTTAGATTCCTTAGTTTCCTATCCTGCAACTGGATAGCTACCCGACCTTACATTCCTGGTATTCAGAAGGTTGCGGGTTTTGAGACCGTCTTTAACCAGAGTAATTGTTTCTGGTGCCATTCTAGGCTGTGTCTCCGGGACAGTTTGGTAGTGTATTACTGTTATGTGGCAATGTAAATTGACTGTGTGTCTTCCAAAAATATGTAGGGTTTCCCAAAGTCTGGGATTTTCACCCTATGGTGTGTTTGCGTTTTAGCTTGCGTGTTGTTATGGAGGTGAGAAAAAGTCATGTTATAGGCAGTGTAATGTGTCACGTATGCCTATGGATTAAATACATACATTTCAACTTGGCCACCTTCCTTTCTCGAGATTAATGCGTGAGGCAAAAAAAATGAGTTATGCCCCGCTCCGAATTAAGAGAGCACTTTGAAAAAAAAAATAGAGAAACTATATTGTATCTCGCCTGCACACTGCTTTATGCTTATTAAAGCGGGTTGCCGGGCGGCGGTAGTCTGTAAAAATTGTGTCGTAAACAATATCAAAAATGTTTAAAAATGAGAAGTAGGACCTGAGTGTACTACTCACCCATTTGGTGACGTTAGTACTACAGTAATCTAGTTACGTCTCAGGGGAATCTACCGACACTGTCTAGTACACACTGGGAAGGCCATTGCAAGACGTATTTGATACATGTGTATCCACGTCACGAGCAAAGCCAGTGCACTATGGGAGTCGAAACTCCACTCCAAAGCAATTATAACCTTACCTTGGCATTGAATATATAATTTTCAAAAGAAAAATACGTATTGTCCGTTGAGCCATTATATATTTAAACAGAAGTTGTGCTAAATGTTCCGGCATAACTCAACAAAATGACAGTGTTTCGCCCCGGTGTGCAATTGGTCTCTTCAGTTGGTTAAAGCACACCTTACCAAATTTTTGAAAAATAGTTTGCGATTCTTAATTCTTGCCACGCTTATGGCTCTCGCCCGTCACAAGAGAATCTATCAAACTGTGGGACCGGAACGTAGAACATTTAGTCATTTCTACTTAGAAAGACCCGCCTAAGCTCTATGCTGTGATTTGATGCTTAAGCTGTGTTCAGAATAGCTCTTTCCGGCCTGAAGCCGCGTGGCTCGCCTGATTGGCTTCCGCTTGGCTTCGCATATTAAAAACTTTACGTTATCCAAGTTATAGTGTGAACCAACTATGACCAATAACCATTGATGGCCTGAGAAAAAAATATGCTAGGGGCCAAAAAAAAAACAAGAAGGATTTAGAATTATGCACTTCTGATTTAGCCATGTTGCACTGCATATACATGAAAAAAATGTGCAGTTTATGTTTGTGAGTCTCTGTTTGTCTATTGTCGTATTTCTCACGTGTAAACGAGCTTACGTGTACCTATAATGCAGGTGCAAGTGATATTAGTTTATTTTTTGTGTCCCTGGTGGAAGTCGTTATTCCCGTCCGAGCGTCCTTGCTCTGAAAGGTGAACCCTTTCGCCCAGTTACTAGGGCATAGGCCCCTGAAATCCACTGAGGTGCTCCTTTGCTATTTTCCGGAGGATTTTGTAGCAAAGTGACCCTGGGCCTACTTTCACCGTAATGTCTGACTGTTGGTCTGAGTGTGCCCGTGTTCGAGGGCCTGATTGCGCTCTGCGCTACCCTAGTAGAGTTTACGGGGGTGTGTGGATTTTTGACTGACCTGTTCTGTGGGGCAGGCAATAGGACCTTTCTTATGCCCCGTGTACTGTGTGTTAGCGCCTGGTCAGATTGTGTGGGTGTGTGTTGTGCATCCTGAGGGCCTGAAGGCAACACCCTCTTAGGCATTCGCACCTGGGGTACGAATGCCAGTGCCCGCTTTCGCCCTGGCAAAATTGCCCTTTGGACTAGCGGCAAAGGCCGTTTAATTGCCTGTGTATGCCCTAGCGATGTTGTGGCGTGTAGTCTGACCGCTTTCTGGCCTGTGGCCACGGTAGACTCCTGCCATTGTGTTTGCCTATTTGTGTAGGTGTATGTGGGTTTAATGTGCTGTAGGGCGGGCTCTACGTCCTCAGCCCATGACGTGGTTACCTCCCGTTGTCTCCCTGTCATGTCATGTGTGTCTGAGAGTCCTGGCTTCAACTCCCTCTCGTTCGTCCGTTCCGAGGGGGTTGGCCTAGGTTCTGCTGCCCGGTTTGGCAAAATTGCCTTCCGAACCGGAGCTAAGGGATGTGTAATGGTGTAACTTTGTCCCCGCAGTGTATTGGAGTCTAACCTGGCCGTCTTCTGGACTGTGGCCACGGTGAACTCCTTCCCATGTGTGGCAGTACGTGGCGAGAGGGACATCCTCGCAAATTGCTGCGTGAGCGTATCTATGCTTATGTCCTCTCCCGGCTGGGCTTGTGGCCCTGCCATGTACTCAAAAATGGCCTTGTTATTCTGGAGTTCGCGGTACTCGTCCCAAATTTGGGTGTACTGCCTGTTGAGGCTCATGGCCTGCTCAGCGACTTTTGTGCCATTGGACCCTATGCGTTGGTGTTCCCTGATGAGTGTTTCCCATTGCTGGAACATGAACTCGTGTCGGCAGTGTAATTGCCAGTGTGCCTTAATGATTTGTGTACGGAGGGTGGGGATTTTCGCCCGAATCTTGCGATTCTTAGCGCTGCGGAGTGGCCGGACAAGTGCTCTTATGATCCGCATATACGGGGCGTGCAGGAGCTGCTGAAACCTTCTGAGGTAGTCCTGCCTAGTTTCAAAGACTCTGTGCCAGGCAATTAATTCCTGGTACTCCCCAATGCTCCTCAGCACAGCTAGGCGGTATAGGGGGGCCATGCTGAATGAAGTGTATGCGTCTTCTAATAATAAAAAAAAACTGTGCGTATTTGGCAGTGGCAGTGTATCTTGTATCCCTCTGATTCTTTCTGGGGGCTGGGGGGTTGGTTTAACAAGAATTTCCCCTGTGTAGGTAGTGTAAAGCAAAAAATAATGCTTTCTGTCTGGGAAAAAAAATTCACTATTTCGCTTGGCTGTATGCGGTTCGGACCGTTCTGACCACGAGAACTCGTTTTATGAGCCCTATTTTACTGTGCGTGGTACCCGGCCTCCACCAATCTGTTTTAGATCCCTTATTTGGGGGTAGTTGGATCTAGAACGGATGTGTTATTGTGTTAATTTATAAAGTGATGCCTAGGAGGGGGTAGCTTCCCGTAGCTGGGTAAGCTGACCAGTGTAGAGTGTGGTTTAGTGTTAGGATGCTAGGGGGTGCTCTTATAAAGACGTAAGTGTATTTTAGGGGATGAGCCTTTGGGCACAGGTTAACGTCCTAGCCTCTCAGCTGGTTGGAGTTATATAACCGACGTGCGTGCGTCAGCGATGTTGCGGCTCGATGCTCTGGCAGTCGGGCCGCTGCGGGAAGTGCGATGAAGCTTGCGCTAGCAACTATATGGCTACTGTATGTCACGTCTAACCGTGACGGAAATCAGGAAAGGAGTTAGGACGTAAAGATGCGTGTAATCAGTAAGACCAGTGTAGTGTACTGACCAAGTATTTATTGGTCAGTGATGTATGAAATTATATGTCCCTTAAAGGGGAATGTAATAAGTGTTACAAGTTTGAGTGTACAAGTTTGTGGGGTAGGTCACAAAATATAGGATCTCTGAACACTGCTGACTCACCTGATGATAACAGCTAGGGCCTTCGGCTGACACACTGTATGACTGGTAATTGAGAGAGGGCCGTCCTCCTTAAGGTCCTCTTCTTATAAGCTTTGGTGTTGTGCTGTCAGCATTCCACTGGCATAGATGCCCCAGTTAATTATGTGTAGCTGTTTGTGGTGTGATGCAAGTATTTGGCAAGCCTTCCGAGCTGGTCGACTTGCCCTTGCTGTATGAAAGATACTGTTCTGGCCTTACGAGATTTGCCAGTTAGGGGTGGTTTAAATAGATGATGGAGGATGGCTCCCAGGGGGTGCAGCCCCCTGGGGGCTTGTACAATATGTGTGGAGGCCTTTGTCCAGATTTCATTGACGATTTGGCCTTGTTCTGGCATAGCTAGAGAACCTATAGATGTTTTCAGCTGGATGTGATGCTGTTTTGATTTCCACCATTTAATTCGTTCCGATGTAGATTTAAGACTTTTCTTGCAGAGATCAAGGCAAATCTTAAAATTGAGGAGAAGTAGATGATGTTGGGGTGCAATAATGTCTGATGGTATGACTTTTACATCAGTGACAAACTTCAGATCACTCCTTCGTACCAACCAATAGTCAATCTGCGTATTTCTACCACCACTACTGTAGGTAATGAGGTGCGATGGTCACTTTCTGTAAAAGGTGTTAGTCACAGCTAAGTCTAAGACTCAGCAAATTCCAGGATTCTCATTCCATCCTCATTTCGCTCTCCAAAGCCTTGTCCACCCTGTACTCTGTCGAAGCCAATTCTATTCCTTCCAAGGTGGTCACTTAAGTCTCCACCAATAAACAGAAGTTCTTCTTCAGCAAACTGGGTAGGTTTTGAGGTTGTTCCAAAACTCGTCCTTCTCATCATCCGTACGCCCAGTTTGTGGCACATAGCATGAAACCACGCGTAAGGTTTTCATACCAGTGTGGATCTTAATAGACATCAATCAGTCAGAAAGATGGTTTACTTCAGTGACATGATCTCTGAACTTTGTACTCACAACTATAGCTACGCCATTTCTGCCTGATACCTTTCCATGGTAGAATAACTTGTATCCTTCACCAATGTCCTTCGATTTTGAGCCAGACCATTTGGTTTCCTGGATGCAGGCAATATCTACTTGTAGATTCTTCAAGACATCAGCAAGTTCTCGGCTTCAACTCGTAAGAGTACCAATGTTGATGGTTGCCAATCTGATTTGTTGGACTCTTTTCTTTAGCCCACCCTGTCCTTGAGTGGAGAGCCCTTACACATTTCTCACACCATTCAGGCGATGATGATGATGATGATGATGATGATGATGCACGTCACCTACAGCGGGGAATGTCCTAGCAGTTTGATTTATAATATTTATTCTGTCCAGTGCATTGAGATAAAGCAGAAGTTGTTTTACCGACCGGCTTGTTGCTGAGCCTACCATCGAACCCTCCTCCTTTCTCATCCCGGACTTGGGACCTGGCAATGGCGGAGTTTATGAGTGCAAAGTACTTTTATAAAATACAGTAAACTCTCAATTATCCGTATTAATGTGAACTTGCAATCACATGGATAACTGAAAAATACGGATAATACAAACAGACATAATCTTACCTGAAAACAACATTTTATTTACTAAGCATGCAACATATGAAACACAAAACCCATTGCATTACCAATTTTCCAGTATGTGTCTCTCTAAAGTTTCTCCTTGTATGTATGTCTACTCCTACCCCTTATTATTCCTGGTTCTATGGGATTGGGGATGAGATGAGATCTGGTAAGTGGTTGTTTTTGCAGCTGTATGCCCTTCCTTACCACAACCTCATGAGAGGAGTTAATGTGATAAAATGAAGAAGAAACTCTTGAAAGAGATGGAAAGGCATGGCATGGCCTATTAGAATATATCAACCCCGACATTTGCCTGGAGTTGAAAATTGGAAAGCACAGAAAATCACTTCAAAGCAGCTGGCAGTGAGGTTCGAAGTCGCTCATCTCACAATTCTGGAGAAAGCCTGCCCCGGGGCACCTTAGTTCTCATACTTACCCCAATCAGTTAGAGTTTGTCCATATTGCTTCTGCCTGTCATTGTGTTCAACCTTTCTCATATATCTATTTTTATTTCCTTGTGTAAATTTACCTTAGATTTTAAAAGAACTTACTGTAATTTAGCTTTTGGACTGGTCAGCAGAGGATATCTCTCACTGGTTAGAAGACTCTCAACTCCCTGAGGTGGCTAGTCTGGTGCAAGCCTCCAATCTGACTGGTCAGCAGCTTCTCACACTGCCTGCTGATGAAGTACTGGACATGCTGCAGATAGGTGAGGAGTGCATTCTTTATTCTAGTTTTAAGTTCTTTCGGTTGATTTATTTTACACAGTCTGCAAATGCATAGCCTAAAATATATTTGTGGCATTCTGTATCAGTGGCCAGAAATTTTACTTGGGAGTTAAAAGATGTAGGAAGAGGAAAATGATAGAAGAGAGGTTGTTGGAAGCCTATGCATAAGTATTCGCCTACAGTTTTCTGTATACAGTAGTAAGATGCTAAGGAAAATTGTCACTGTGATAAATACAAATTCCATTATCTCTTGCATTTCTCTATATTTGTTGACAAATTGGTTCCTCAATTTAGGGGCTGTGACAACGCGGTCATGTAGCCCCGTGTACTTTGGGTGTGTGTAAATCTGTCTGATAACCGGTGTTAATTGTGATGACTGAATTAGTGTGTGTTATGAATGAAAATCCACAGCCTGCTTCCAGTCTCCGACTGGGTCAGGAATGGAATGAATGAAGCCCCCACCTAGCGGCGAGGATATGAACTGTGCCGGCTGCCGAGGCCTGACGCACTCCTCTGGGGCAATGATTACATGAATGACAGATGAAATGAAATGATACTGGAGAGTGTTGCTGGAATGAAATTTTTACAGGGAAAACCGGAGTACCCGGAGAAAAACCTGTCTGCCTCCGTTTTGTCCAGCACAGATCTCACATGGAGTGACCGGGATTTGAACCACGGACCCAGCGGTGAGAGGCCGGCGTGCTGCCGCCTAAGCCACGGAGGCTTCAGTGTGTGTTATCTGTTTTTTAATTCAAGTAAGGACTGCAGACTTAGAATTTTTCAAGTAGTTCCTACTTTTGCCTCCAAACACCACCGTCAATGACTACTAGTTCAGAACTTGGCTACTAGACGCCACCATAGTCGGCTCCTTGCAATGAACGTAGGAACCTAAGAGCGTTGTTTACATTTTTAACCTCTAATTTAGCTTCACACCGGTGTAATTAGTGGAAGGTTCTTTAACATGCCATAAATCTATGACATGGGACCGCCGGCTTTCCTCCCCCTCCGAAGGAAGGCATACTGAGGGATTTTTAATGCTCTTAAACAGTCCGACTTCGGCCGGGTTTGAACCCGCGATCTTGGGCATAGAAGCTGAGAATGCTACCAACTACGCCACCGAAGCCGCCTGTTGACAAATTGAGATAGTATATACCATACACAAAATGCAAAACCGAATGAGCACTGAACTGCAAAAGAGATTAGTATGTACTATTTTTACCCACAAATGCACTCATGTGTACTCAAATTAGAGAAATATATAGGGACCCACAGTTATATAACATGGAAGTTGTATGTCTGGATGTGAATAAAGAAGCAGACGAGATATGCTAGAGAATCCTTTCACCCAGTATTTCTCAAACTATTTTCAAGTTGAACCACTAAAATATTCTTACTGTTGGCCTGTTCGGAAGATTATTTTTAATAACATGCAAACTCTCTCTCTCTCTCTCTCTCTCTCTCTCTCTCTCTCTCTCTCTCTCTCACTCACACACATACTCTTTCTCTCTCTCTCAAGTGGGATATTTTAGAATCATGGACTCCATCCATGCCTCACTACTGCATTATAAAAGCAGAATATAAATATATTCAGCATCATAGTCGCACCCTACTTTTCAAATACAAAAAATTGGTTAATGAAAGATCATCACATAGCACACTTGTGCACTAGTCGATTGCACATGCTCTTGCAAGCTTATAATCCTAAAACAAAAGTTGGATGCTTTTCAGTCGGTCAACACGATTGTACCCAAATGAGATGGCTTATTCCCTAATCCTGCAAAAAATGACATGAGATTAATAAATACACTTGGATGACCTGTTTCGATCGTCAAGCGATCATCATCAGATCCATTACACTTAGCTATAAAATCTATGTCTGAAAGTATGGGTGAAAATATTTACAATATGTACACCTATTTTGTTGCAGTATTAGTTAAGATAATGCAACTCGTCAGTATTTGTTAGTTGTAGTCTATGTGATGTTTTGTTGAGATACTGGAAGTGGTGATTGACCTCCAGAATTTGCCTGTTTGGAGTGAATATGGGGTTGTTGTATGTGGTCAATTCAGATTGTATTGTACAGGCTACTTATCTGGTTGAGTCTTGCACGGTCCTGTTGAGAGCAGTTCACTTGGTCACTGTTTGTACTCAACTGAATGGAAATTCCTGTGTGTGAGGGTCCGTTATCTCGCTGGGCTGTTCCCCCTCTCGCATTCCTAAGTGCTGTGTGTTCCTCGTGCGAGTGTACCTGTAGTGAGTTGCCAAGTCTAGTCTCTCAAATGTGGTGTATGTTACTGTATTCAGGATAATCTTCAACTATTAAAGACCTGGTTTCAAACCCTCCACGCATAAGCTAACAAGCCCTCTTTAAGCGCCAACGGACTAATGAGAATGTCCCAGCACCTTTAATACTGCTGTTAATATCATCCTAGGTTTATTGAAGAAAGAGATACATCGTACATCCTGATCCAATAACATGTTTCCCTTATTAATCCCTTATCCAGCTTAGCTACATCGTTATGTTGTGTCTTGTTTCCTATGGGGTGTGTTTTCTGGTAGAGTGGAGAGGGGTGAACTCGCCATGAAAGTGTGTTCATTTAAATTATTGGGATTGTTTCTTTTAGCTAGGTGTATCTTGATTGCTTCCTTTATGCCTTTCGGTTCGTGATGAATTATTTTTAAGTCGGATTCAATGTTAGTGAAACTGTGTCCCGCGTCGCACATGTGTTCGCATACGACCGAGAGTGACCCGTATTTTATTGCATTTCTATGTTCATTGTGTCGTGTATCCAATCTTCTTCCAATCTGCCTTACGTAATTTGTTTGACAACCTGTATCTTGGCATGTAATGTAATATACCCCTCGAATGCTTACATTAAATTAGAATATATCAAAAGTATGAAGATTTAATAAATCATAATTGTTTTCAGCAAATATGATATAATTAATATTTTCACACCAAAGAACGACAACTTGAAGATGATTTATTGTAGGAATATCTTTAATGGGGCCTCCAAACCTTGAAGTAAACCATATGCGATGTTTCCTCTTACACATTTCCGTCCTATTTCCGTCCCTTTTTCAAATTCACTCCCACAAAAAATATCCAGCAACCGAGTGGAAATATGTTACACATCAAAAAATGAAAAGAAATTATCCAATAAAATTTACTTAACTTAAAATACTTACGAAATTTACAAAAACCAGTAAGTTTATCGCTGAGACTATCAGCACCTCCAGCAGTTTGGGTTAAAGAGATCCTATCAAGATCGTAGTTCAGTATAGAAGTTGCATACGGTTGACTCAACCACAGTGATCGGTGGAAAATTCAAATTAGAACCTTGGAATGAGACAAGTTGTGCTGTAAAAATATGTAAATGTTCAAGTTGAAGAACAAGCTTAAGTATCAGGGATATAATTTAATCTTCAAGATATCAAAAAATTTGAGTTATAGAAATTCAACTTAAATAGTACTTTATGCAACGAGCCTATAATGGCAATAATTAAGACACGAGTATGTTTATAAAACGAGCATAGCGAGTTTTATAATTTCCATACGAGTGTCTTAATTACCATTATAGGCGAGTTGCATACGACTGTTTATGTTCGACGATAATTATAACTTTATTATAATATGTTTTAACATAAATATTCATAAATATCTGTGGGATTCAGTAACTTCAGTTAGTGAACAGAGCGCGCTGGGTGGTTTGCTGACTGAACAGAGCGCATGCTTGGGTCAAAGCACTTCGAAAGCAGAGACCATTTACTTTGCTTGGCAATGCTATTGTTTACAGCCTGCATGATGACTAGTGCCGTCCAGCTCTAGCATTCACTAATATTGTCACCGAAGTCGTTTGAAAGCAATGCGCTGTGTTGAAATTGGGGTTAGGGATATTAAGGCACACTGTTATTTCTTGTCTCATATTTGCCTGCTTCTTTACGCGAACATATGGACTGTGCACTTTCCATGTCGGTAATTTATATAGAAGGATGCTGTGTTGCTAACTTCCGGATGTAGATTCATAAATTTCTTGCATATGTCATAGTATTTCCTTGTTACCGTAAAGGTTCGTACTGATTTTGTCTTTGTGTTTGGGATTGTAACTACAGTGGTTGATCCGATATCCAATTTGAACTTTGAAATCATGTAATTCATGTCCGACATGTTGGATTTTGAGCGCATGCGCGAAGCTATCCTTACCTAATTGGTCACACAACTGTTTCTTGAGCTCTGATTGGTAGGCAAAACTGTATCATAATGAAAACTTGTACTATAATGAGCCTCATTATATTACAGTTTTCGGACATATAATATTTACATTCACCATGGTCGAACATAAAAGTATAATTACTATGAGTTATCGAAAATTGGAGTAATAGAAGTTTGAGATATCAACGTATAACTGTATATCTGAAATGAATGTTCTTATTGACTCTTCCTACATTCCTCATACCACTGTCTGCTGATACTGATCTGTTACCTGATCCTGCATCCAGAAAACTAAACTTGTCCTAGAGTCAAAACACAAATTCCCTGGCACTAACTAGGTTGTATTATATTATTACAGAAGATGAAGAGTTGAGGGCTAAAATGCAGCTGCTGGTATTCTGGTTGCGCAAGGAGGATGCTGGTGTGCTTGAGTTGCCTTTAGATGCTGATATTCCGCATGAGTTCCTGTGTCCCATCACACATGAAGTGATGCTAGATCCTGTCGTTTGTGCAGGTAATTAACTAAACATAGATTTGATAGCACCTGCACTTTCAAATTTTTTTTACCATAATTTTATAATAATAGATACTAGGAAATCAATCTATATGTCAAACTACTGTGTATGACTTTACAGTGCAGAAGAAAGGCGGTTAGGCCAATATTACACTGTCAAAGGAATTTAACAAAGATTTGATATATTATTTTATAAAATATTTTGTAAAATTGTACTTCTACAAAGGTTATACAATGAAATCAACACACAATTACATGCCTGTTCATAAAAAATATTATCATAGTAAGTTTAGGAAAAATGGATGAAGGATGCTCACTTACTGTAACTAGAATAATTCAAGTACTGTAGTTGCAACACAGACATATAAAAGAAACAGAAACCGTGGGTTGATAGCATGGCAAGAAAGGTATTTAAAAAATCTTGATAAACCAGCTGCAATATGAGGGCTCGTAAATTCCATCAGTTTATTATTAGAAATTATTAGGATGCAATCTTGAATGTTGTCTTTTGGTTTGAGCTCCTATTCTGCCTCGAACACAGCCCAAAGTTGTTTCAGGAGAACGACCCGTAGTATGTCTCCCAAGCATATCCTAGACATGCTCTATCAGGTTTAGGTCACGACTACAAGGAGGCCACACCATGCACTCAATTCCGACTTCATCCAGGTACTTGCATACACAGACAGCAACGCATGGGCGAGCATTGTCTTGTATCAGGAGAAAGTTCTCTCTGAAGACTGATGCAAAAGGCACCACATGATGCACTAAAATCTCCTCGATGTACCGGTGGGCTGTCAGTCCTCCATTCTCAACTAACACAAGCTCCGTGCACATATCAGTGGTAAACCTGGCCCAGACCATCACAGAGCCTCCTTTGAACGGTGTCCTTGTAGAGAAAGTACGGTGTAAATAACGTTCTCCGGGCCTTCTCAAAACTCTCCCCTCCCACTACCCTCAAACAGAATCTAGACTCATCCATAAACAGCACTGTGCTCCACAGTCCAGATTCAATGGGCGTTGACGAATTGCTTCCGAGCAGCATGATACTCACGTCTGTTGAGTGACTCTGTGGTGGGCCTCTTGGACTGTAAATCCACTTCATACAACCTTCTTTTTACTGTCCTTTCACTGATATTTGTGCTCCCTACTTGCTGCAAGCGATTTCTGGGCTCCACAGCTGTTGTGTGTCGATCACAAACAACTTGCATTATGAGAAAACAGTCATCGCGCTCAGTAGTGCTTCTCTTACGACCTGAACCAGGCCTCCTGGTGTAGATATTGTCCCCTCTGTACCTTTAAACATTCCTGTACACATTAAACCTAGAAATGCCTATAATGTCTACCACATAACATCCTCCACTAATACCACTTCCCTTGCTGCATTTTCAGGAGAAAGAGCCAATATTACATGATATAGAAGCAAGAATAACTTATATAGACAAGCCATGATGTCAATAAAAATATCCAGTATGAGAATTTGCAGAAATTTCTTGTCCAAAAGTGGGAAACGGTAATATTGGTTTTGTGATTGTCACCATCAACAATGTTTATCAATAATTATTGTTTTGTCTGATAGTCTTTCGCTTTATTTGCCGGTGAGTATATTGTGCTTTTAGACTTATCAATATTTCATATGATGTCCTAGCAGTTGTGTGCCAACATTTGACCCAACATTTTATGCTGATAGCGTGTCATCATCCACATGGTCAACATTATTTATTTTGACTTTTAACTTACTTGAGATAGACTATAGGTAGCAAATTTTGGGCAAGACCTTCTTGCTACCCTCTAAAGTAAGTCTTTTTCAAGCTTGTGTTTGACTTACTTCTCATAGCTGATAGCTTCAGCTAATACTTCACTCATTTTCATTCTAACCACTCATTGGTTAACTTGCCCACTTAGAGAATCTACCAATGTTAAGAGGCACATCCTTCAAATATAATGTAGAATCCTTAGGTACAGAATGCATTTACAACACTCAATTTAAAAGTCCAAATCTAAAACATTAAAATACTTGGTAAACAAATGAATAGGAGCTTCCCTCACTGCACCTTAGGAACCCCCCTAAATCAAGAACACAAGGTGACGGAAGTAAATCGCAAGTTGAAATAACATCAGTTCCTATATGACTTTGTCAGATTAAAATATTTATGTAACATATGCACCCCACTTTCAGAAATGAACTTCTTCCAGACTTGGGATTAACAATTAAATACAGTATTTTAGCAATTAAAATTAATCGTTAAAAATATGGTAAATTTTTCACTTCTGCATGATAGCTTTTTTGGTCTATGTTTCTTAATCATGTGTTGTCTTTATTGCCAGATGGATTCACTTATGAACGAGCAGCAATAAATGAATGGTTCCTAAGTGGTCGTTTCACTAGTCCTATGACCAATGCTCATCTCAGTGACACCAAGTGCATTCCAAACACAGCAC
This sequence comes from Meconema thalassinum, assembly GCA_946902985.2. Classification (NCBI taxonomy): domain Eukaryota; kingdom Metazoa; phylum Arthropoda; class Insecta; order Orthoptera; family Tettigoniidae; genus Meconema; species Meconema thalassinum. The sequence continues at coordinate 427,475,125 of OX336388.2, read as the reverse complement.
TCAAGATGGCCATATGTCAGTTCCTGTTTGGAGAAACTGTTTCTTGAACAAGATGTCTGAGTATTGTAACCTCACTCACATGCACATGCAATCTACACATCGAAACTTAAGAGTGGTATTTAAGGCTGTCATCTCTTTTCAGATGTTTTCATAAAGATATAATTATTTTGGAATAGTGTTTACTTGTTGATAAAATGGAAAGCAATATAAAGTAATATCAGGTGAACCAAGTCCACAAACCTGACCATACTCTAGCCAACATGTCTAATGTATTTATCTACATTTTATATATATATTTTTAGTCACCCTCTCAGTCAAATTGAAGTCATATTGAATAATATATTAAAACTGTTTACAATAAATTGTGACTCCTGTAAAAGTGCAATTAGGCTATGCAGTAGTCACTTGCAATGATCGCACACAGAATGTGATGCTGGCCCTGTTTTGTTGGGGTAGGGCTCCTGCCTCTCACCCTGAGGTTCCAGGTTCAATTCTTGGCTCCATCTGGGATTTTAGAAACTGACATGAGATTTGAATGGGATGCACTCAGCCTCATGAGGAAAATTGAGTAGCTACCTGACAGTGAGGCAGCGTCCCGGTCACGGTAACCAAGAATCATGGCCAAGTTAATCGACACTCGACCACACATCATCCAGCAATCTGAAGGTCAAATGACTGGACAGCAGTCGCAGTCGCTTGTTAGGCCAGGGCTTTTCATGGGCTGTGGTGCCACAGGGTTTGGGGATGAATGCAATAGTGACTGCAAAAGTAACACCATAGATGATGTCCAGAGATTGACATATTTGTACATTTTAAGACAGCAGGAATTGATTGTTCAAAGATAATTGTTGACATTTTTTTTTTCAACAGCATGGTATATTATATCAACACAATATATAAGAAGTTGGAACATTATTTGTGTAAAGACTAAAATTACTATTCTTGCAAAACAATACCATACCGATACTTTAATTCCACCATCTTTTCTGAATGGGGGTACATGTTTTTCAAACTGTTCTCTCTAATGACAACACTTATTATTCTCGTAGGTAGGATCATTTGAGTTCCCATGGAACTGTAAGAAGTTTGGTGAGTTTTGATTCTTCTTCTGTTCTGAAATTCGTCTTTGCTGTCAAAAGCTAAATAAATGTACAAATATGAACTGAACAGAATGCACCAAGCTGCCCAAGTCTGCTGCAGACTGACTGGCATCTCTACCAGTCATTGCTGTGACTAGGCCTATATTTGATCCTTGGTGACAGATACAGCAAACTAGATCTCTTGGTTTCCATTGAACATTAATGCATACTGCTTGCCATCATTGCATAGGTCTTTTGCATAAACAAAAGTAGGCCCACACTTCAAAGTGACAGAATTGATCAGATAGTCTCTTTGTCTTTGATTCACACCATCTGCTTTTTTCTTCTTTATGTGAAATATTTTCTTTATTTCCTCTTAACAATTGAGCACCCACCTGCAATAATGGGTAAATGTAAAAACTTAGCCTATGTTTGGCTTCAGGGATGTAATTATTTTAATGGACTCCAATATTGTCTCACCAATGACTGAAATGTTTACCTTTATATCTCATACTTACCTGTGACTAGGCCTGTAATGCTATCTTCTCCAAGAACTACCCTGTATTGTTATAAATATAGGGTAATAATATTAACAGAAACCCACTTAATTCATTATTGCATGAAACATGCATAATAAAGCCTTTCATAGAGCGCACATAATTTATTGTAGCTCACCCTAGTGGTGTCCGCTTGAAGCAGCTACAGCCTCTGGCGAGCCGAACATGTCCTCGGACACTCCCGCCACTAAAAGCCATACGATAAATAGATAAATAAATAAATTATATAATGTTACTAACTCTTGAGGTTAATTACATGACTAGGACTATCTAAGGTAGACTAAAAAACATCTTTTTTATCATTCACAAATTATTAAATAATAGATATATTTTGATGCATAACAATATTGTCAACAATAGGATGTGCTGCTCTGTTCTTTCCTTTCTCCTTGTAGCATGCTGAGCTTCTATGCCCAAGATCGCGGATTGAAACCCGGCCGAAGTCGTCGGATTTTTTAAGATCGTTAAAAAAAGCCCTCAGTATGCCTTCCTTCGGAGGGGAAGTAAGCCGGCGGTCCCATGTCATAGATTTATGGCATGTTAAAGAACCTTCTACTAATTACACCTGTGTGAAGGTAAATTATATAGGTTAAGAATGTAAAGAACGCTCTTAGGTTCCTACGTTCGTTGCCAGGAGCCGACTGCAGTGGCATCTAGTAGCTAAGTTCTGAACTAGTAGTCAACGGTGGCATTTGGTGGCAAAAGTAGGAACTATTTGAAAGATTCAAAGTCTGCAGTCCTTACTTGAATTAAAAAACAGATAGCACATACTAATACAGTCATCACAATTGACACCAGTTACCAGACAGATTCTACATACACCCAAAGTACATGGGGCTATATGACCGCATTGTTGCAGCCCCTAAACTGAGGAACCAACCCACCTTTCTTCTTCTTTGCAGTATATTTTTCATTATCCGGTGATAAATCTCCACAATTGGAATTACATTCATAACCTCTCATTTCTACAGCTGTTGTAATACGGTACTGCAAATGATGTCAGTGAGTAGGAGGTTCATAGAGTTCATGGTAAACCGATATACCCCAATATTGCACGTGGGTGCTCAATATTAAAATTAAAATGTATCTCTCATTTGGGCCTCCAATATTTCAGCTCTACTTTTCTAACAAACAAAAATATAAGGAAAAATGCATACGGTAGGTTCCCAGTTATTACATACACTTCGTTTTGTATTTCATCTGACTGTCTCAATTGCTATTAAGGATATACTGTAGTAGTTTGTAGCCACTGGAAGGACAAATGCCTTATTTGAGTCTCTTTCAATACGTGATATCTAGTATTAGTTTTACACCTTGTAATAATCCGCCCCTATGTTTTATTTCAGACTACATTTACTTGTGAATAGCAGGGAGATCTCCCCGCTCTTTACATACCATACTGTCTGTCTGTTAGGTAGTCAGCCTGGAGGCTGGTTGAATCCTTAAAAAGCACCACCATAGGTTATGTGGTAGAAACCCACAAAATCGAGGCAGCACTATAATGAGGCGTACTAGGCAAGGTGAGGAATGAGGTAGTTTTCCATTGCTTTCCTCACATACCATACTGTAGATGCCCCAAAATCAGTATCCTTGTTACATAATTAAAAGTGGCTTGCACAACGGTCCAAAAAGCCAGAGGTTCCAGGCTTGTATCCTGACCGAACCAAGTTAGATAGATTTTTATTAATTCCATTTGATCAAATACATGCATTCAATACATTTTTGATATAGGACACGTCAGAATTTACATGCATAAAATAAAAGAACTAACTGGTATATATTACTAAGATTATAACTATTTATAACTTATTATAATAGCAAATCTTAATAGATACAATCTTATTGCACAACTATTTACACCTCACTCTATTATCATAATATGAGTCTCTTTCAATACGTGATATCTATGTTTAACTCTGTGATTAACAGCTATTCAGCTAGTACCTATTGCTCAAAACACAACCTAATAGCTGTTAAATCTCGATTTTACAATATATTACACACTGAAAATAGAAATGTATGCATGTAAAACTGTTTATACCTATCAATGGACAATCGACCTATCAACCTTAATGTGGTGTTTATGCCTATAGTCATTTATAAAAACATATAATTTGAACATAAATTGTGCAAGTTTTCTAGAAAAGTCAATTTTGGAATAAATTATCTATTCATTCATTCATTCATCTATCCATTTATTAACATTTCCTAATATGTGTGGGCATAAAAATATGATTAATTTTTGAAAATGTTCGCAATGCCTGTGAATTTGTCTGAAGTTCAAATGCAGCCCCTTCAGCATGAAATGAATGCTCTAAAGTGCTATGTTTTACAAAGTTTCATTGGAAAATATTTGTAAATATTTATTTTCCATATTTTAAGCATCGTAAAGAGCACACTATGCACAAGTAAATATAGTATTTGCTGCTGACGGTCCTCATCAGTTGTCAATCTCTGTTGGATAATTTGAAAGTTGTTGAAGGTTGAAAATAATGCATTCAAGTGAATATACATAGTTTTCAAATGATGTTGTGCAGATTGTGTTTGCATTTTACTGTGGTAGAGTTTTTCACTTATGCCAATAAATATATATCATTAGAAAACTGTCAACTGATCATATTATGATAATTGTTATAAAGCTTCTGATTTTCTTTATTGGTTACCAAGGTTGTGAATACATGAATTTTACTAAGAAATGTAGGTGAAGTGAGCTACTTGCAGGTCATAAGTAATGTTCTTATGAAGTAATAATTATACATTAATAATCCCAGTGTATAATTTTTATTTTTATTTGCAAACAATAGAATGGTCTGGGAAGGAAATCTCTCTCATCTTCTAATGCTTTCTGATTATATAACTCCCTAGTATGCTGCACCTTTCCCCAATCTAGCCCCAGCAAAACAACTTATCAGACAACATTCACACCTCCTTGAAGAATAACTCAGGATTTTTTTTTTTTAATTGTAGACCTTTCGGTGTGTTTAAATTAAAGTTCATCGATTTATATAAATCTATTCACATTCTTAGACCAAAACCTAAAACTCTTCCATGGATTCTCTTCGACGTGTGAAATTCAAGAAAGATTCAAAGATGATTGTTGAATATGTTAGGAGGTGTGTTGGCCCAGTGGTTAAGCCACCAAGATGGACAGGGTTCGATTCTCAGTTAAAGCATGTGGAATTTTCAAAGTGAAATGCCACATCTGGTGGTTTAAATTCCATGTAAGAAAGAGGTCCTGTGGGTTAAGATCACAAAATTAACTGTGTGTAAACCTACAAGCTTCCTTCCTATTTTGAATGTAGTGTATATCTGTTGCAAAACCTTCAATAAAAATGAATTTAAAATGTTTTTCCTTAACCAAATAAATTCAATGTAAACTTCTATCAAATAATTAGGAGTGCAAAATTATTGTAATTTAAAGCTGGATTTTCTTCATTTAAGAAAATATTTTCTACATTGGAAGTTAGACTTAGCTTAGTAACTCAATAAATCACTAATAGCAGATGACATGGTTATTGAACTCTAAAATGCTCGAAAGGTCACAAACCTCATTGAAATACTCTCCCCCTACACCTCTCTCCCTTTTGCACTATTGATTTTATCCCCCTACAATCAATAATCTATAATCTTACACTACACTACACCGATGACTGAATTGTTCCTAGCCTGTAATGTCTCTTAGCTAAACTTTCTTCCCTAGAATGCCTGAAGACCAACTTTGTAGGTTTCTACATAGACTAAATGCATGACTTATTCGGTTTGACCTGCATGTGGACTTGCTTCATTAGCCTAAATAACTTGTAATTTATAAGCAATATATTGAGCTCACTCGTGTTATTCTTGAGATTTTGTGATTGAAAAGATACTTCATCATCCAAATTAGGGTTAGATACTTAGCCATTGCACTATCATTGATGGTTCATGGACTCTAATCTCAAGCTGCATTTATCAAGTTTGTGGTTTTTAGTATTAGTCGTCGATGCAAAATTTGTTCAAAAGTCATCTTTATGTTTAAAAGAGTTGTGTTTATGGATTTTAGATATTTTGAATTTGCAACAAGGTATAAAATGACTCAAAATTATATGTATCCATCTTTCCACTAAATGAATACAATATATTTGTTTTTTGAAAAATTATTTATTTTTCTTGATAGTGCTGTTATTTCAATCCCCACCCCCTTATAAAAACAACAAAAGTGCTTTAAAATATATATTCCTCTATTCTAACTTTAAAAAAAAAAAGTCATGTAATATTGCACATAATCCTTATTTCCAACCAATTTGCTGCAGAATGCTAATACTGTAAACCCTAGATGCAACAAAATGTGAAATTTACCATTCAAATTGTTGAAGTTTGGATTCTTAAATGCTATAAACCACAAACTCCATGCATCTCACCTTCACTGTTGAGCTTGGTGCAAAAATCTAGTCATCATTAGAAACATTGAAGCATTGATACTAATTCTGTATGAAGTCTTATCCAATTTGACAATATTGATATATTTTTAAAAGTATGGTATATTTTCTTGTAAAAATCATCCATCATGAATGATAAAATATTCTGTAAGAAACAGTATATAGCCTATATGTAATTGCATAAAGGCATTATTGATCCACGTTTGTCAATATTCATTGCAACATTCTAATATTATCTTCTGTTTAGTTTGGTCTGCATGCCCATTTGATATTGACTTAAACATAGCTCATTTATATATTTTCCTACATATTATAATTTCCTTTAAAATTTCATCTCGATTAAAAAAGCCTCCGTGGCTTAGGCGGCAGCACGCCGGCCTCTCACCGCTGGGTCCATGGTTCAAATCCCGGTCACTCCATGTGAGATCTGTGCTGGACAAAACGGAGGCAGACAGGTTTTTCTCCGGGTACTCTGGTTTTCCCTGTCAATATTTCATTCCAGCAACACTCTCCACTATCATTTCATTTCATCTGTCATTCATCTAATCATTGCCCCAGAGGAGTGCGTCAGGCCTCGGCAGCCGGCACAGTCCATATCCTCGCCGCTAGACGAGGGCTTCATTCATTCCATTCCTGACCCGGTCGGAAACTGGAAGCAGGCTGTAGATTTTCATTTAACATATTAAAACTTAATCCAAAGCTGGACTTGGGCAGCAGAAAGGTTCATCAGTCTAATGGCCAAGTGCAGCTCATTCTGGTCATGAAGTATTCCGCAATTGCCAGGATATTCTCAAAATTATAAGCTAACTGAATTTCTAAAAAGAGAATATATAAGTGGTACTTTCAAAAGCAAAGCAAATGAATGGAATATAAAGGTGTTGGTAGTAATGCCAACATAGTCCGTGTTACCATAGCAACAGACCCCTAATGTCCTAGTACTTCTTAGCTCAAAGCTACAGAACATGGGAAACCATTGAAACCATTTCAAGGACAACCAACTGAACTTAGAACCCACTTGTCTTCCAACTCCAGACATAGGTTGGCCTCGTGGCCTTGCATCTTAGCACGCATAGCTTCATTGTAATGTATTTTATTTTTGTTGTTTGACTTACACAAAACATGACCAGTTTATGTGTTTTATACCCAAAGTAAATCATCTTTCATACATTCAGATGAATTTATAAAAAGCAAGTTTATGTTTATTTATTTTATTCATCATAGAATCTATTTTAGAAGTATCAAGAACTCAAAATAAGCTTGAAAGAAAAAAAGCCACAGATGATTATTTTTGCACCAAGTTTTCAACTGTACTTCATAATTTTATTTATGAATATATATTTTTTTATTTTTATGTATTGCCTTAAGAAGGAATTTAAGTGTCTTTAATACCTATATTCTAAAATTAGATAATGTGATAATCATGTTTGTAATGCAATGCAAGTGTTTTTAACTTGTGGTTAGGTCAATTATCTTTAATGCTAAAGGTAGCTAGATATAAAATTGACAGCTCCTTTTCTATGATGATGCATGTTGTGCAGTATTTCAATCAATACTGTATTATGAAAAAGTAGCCATATTTATTCATAAAGAATCTTTAGAGTGAGTCTAATCAAAAAAATATGATATGATTATCCGTGGTCATTGATACCTTAAAACAAATTATCATGCACACTTTTTACCTCATTGTAAATGTAGGGTTCTTTTTCTTTTATTTAAGAAAAATACTACTGGTATGCTATTTTATTAGTATGTGTGTGTTACTTAGGTATATTAGATATTTATAAGCTGAAATTGTAGATATTCTCATAGTCTTGAACTGATTTCTCTTAATAGTAGTGAGATGATGTTTTCATTTGCCTTAATGGTATTTGAACTGGGTTTAAAACATTGGTAGGTCCAGCAAACCTGTCAGTGTCCCATAAATAAAGGTGCCTTCATTTATAAGGATGACAAAATGTTACTGTTTTTGTGGAAAGATGTACCCTAGTAAACAAACTGTACAATCTGGCTGTTGTTACCATTATGTAACTGCCTGCAGGAAGTTAGGATGAAGATACCTTATTTGAATGAATTTCTTAATGATATTATAATTGATAACAGGAGGGAGAATATGATAGCATATAAAATAACACCTCATTTAGAGGATGCATCTACAATGATCGATCTGGATCTTGGTAAGATATTTATTTAGATGTCCCTTTATCAAGCAGAAGGATAATTGTGTGAAACAAGCTGTTACTATTGTAATGGTTTCTATAGCCCTCACTGTTGGGTGATAATTGTAGCAGTTTACCTATGCCTAAGCTATGTTGTTTTAATGGGCGCCAAGACCTCAATGCAATACTGAAATCTAAATTTGTATTTAACAACGTCTAGCTCTGGTAGAACACCTTCAAGAATCTATTCACTCAGATCGTGGTATGATTTGATCATTAACCCAACAAACAATTGTATCAGGAGAAGGAATTGGTCTATATCTAATGCTACCTACTGAAAGCAAAGATTGCATTGTAAAAGAAATGAATTTATTATATAAAACAAGTATAGCAAAATTAATAATAATAATAAGTATAAAATTTAAATTGGAGCGTTGCGATTTTAATATTACCGATAGAAAATTACGTGAAAATGGAGTCTGATAAATTATAGATTTTACTCTTATTCCCAAGCTATGAAGTTACTGAAATATGAAATATAAAACAAAGAAAAATGAGAGATTGCGTATTTCTGCGTCATTTGCGCTTACCACTGGAAATTGCTAAAGCATTTCCCTCGTACTGGATGATGCTGTGTGCTTCCCACAGTCTCCTGGACGTCGCCATCTTCTTCGTTATTTGATGATATTCTGGTAGATTAGATAATTCTATGGTCCGTACATCGGACCCAAACACTCGTACAACCGCACTGGTTAAGTTTTACAAAAGTTAGTCCTCCAATCCACGGAACATCGGAGCGACTTCCGCGTGCCACCGTACTCGTTAAGTTCTACACAGATAGTCCTCGTTCCACGGAACATCGGAGCGACTCCCGCGTATAACCACACTCGGCAAGAACTACACAGATTGTCCTCATTCCACGCCGCGCTGAACGATATATGCACGCGTTGGCTCCCCCACCCCGGTACCGTCTTCCAGCTTACGTGGTCTCCACTGATTGGCTGCACCCCATGTGCTACATCCCCACTCTGGCTCATTACACTCCGCGGGAGGGAGAAGTCGTTTTCCGTTCCAACCATTCGCCTTTTCTTGACGCTGCAACTCCGCTTGCGTAATATTTCTCGACAGGAATCAGCTTGTATTTGAATTCCCAGTGAGTCATGTCTCTCAATATATCCTAACTGACGAAAACTCCGTAAAATTCCGCGATCACATAATTTTCTATGATATTGTCGTTCGTAATAATTTGCTTGATAGCGTTTTCTAAGACATAGAAAACCTATCTGTATGCTTATAATTTTTATAAAATGCTCCGAAAATATCTTAATAATTATTATAATAAATTAATAATAATAATAAATTAACATGAAAAATTCTCTTGGCTGAACAATTTGCCGCGTAAATAAATATAGAATGGCTTCCTACTGACTTATGCCAGTGGCATAAAAAACCCTCGAAAAACACGTTACATATTCGCCTCGTATCATCGGATGATTTACCGTGACGACGGTCCATTATCCGATTATCCCAGACACGTTAATAAACCCCATCCAAAATACTTATCACATAAATGAAATCACCCTAAATTACAGATATATACACTCATAATTTTTCTTCACGCACTTTGCGTCAAAGTTTGTTGTCACTATGGATTGCACTTTGCAACCAGTCCAATGTTTTACATATGGAATAGTGTTCCACGGATATTTCCGCCTCTCAAATTTCTCTATGTTGGAGAAATAGACATAATTACTGTGTGAGCACTATGTATTTACGATGTCATATTACACGCATTGAAGGTGTTCTGATATATTTATATCTCCCTAGAACTTTCTAATTTCACTGGAGGTTCCTTCCTTATTGTGAAATTAATCCCACTTATCACTGAGCACACGATCACACTATTGTGGCAGCGCCTCGTGATCATAATACTTAATCTCTCTTTAAAGTAGATGAATTTAATATTGACTTCTGAAAAAAAAACAGTAAATGCGCATTAGATGTAACACCAAATATTTCTGTGCCGTAATCGCCCTGTCTTGTTAAGTTCCCGTAGACCATATTCTACTTAATATTAGTTCTCAACACAGACCCGTTCTCCTCACACAAATAATACCATTATACAAATTGCCTTAAATTACACACTTACAAATCTTACATGGCGAGGCCGTAAACAGAAATCACGTGTGCTGATATGTATGAGTTTCATGAAGGACTGTCTCGCCTTTTGATGGCCCATCTTTTGCCTCGTGGACGCCTTAAGCAAAAATACCCTGTTCAAGCGCTCACCCATCTCTTGGAGGCAAATGGGAATTCACCAGCGCTACCAAATTCTGGCCTTGGTGTATCGAGACATTTTAGTGCTCAAGAGCATCCGACAATCCCGTCATATTTCCCTGTACCTTAAAAACTCTCATTTACTTACATACTACCCCCCTGTGTGACTTCTGATACGCCTGCCTGGAAGACCAACACCTCCCACGCACCAAATACCACACTTACTCATTTGATAGGCTGGCTCGCCAGCTAAACATCCTCACTTTATGACACATATTTTCGTAGACTATGTATATTATACGTCCCGTATAATCTGTTTCCCTCATTATTCTCCAGCACATATGCTGTTTTCCCAATACGTTTGGAAACTATAAATGTTTCTGCGTCACCTGCTTCCAACCTTGCAAGTGGCTCCCTAAACTTAACGTCGTCACGTTGCTCCACTAGCATATTTCTCAGTGTCTGTAACGATGCCCTGTTGCTACTGTCCACACATGCACATATTAAAATACCGTCCTCTGCTTTAACCACAGGATAATCCCTACATAAATTAGTGTCCCTTGATAGCATGTCTGCAAGAATGTTATCTTTACCTTTAATATATTTTACTGTGAATTCGTATTCCTGCAGAGCAAGAATCCACCTACTAACTCTGTTAGAACTGAGTTTACAAGTCCTCATATACAGTAGTGCATGGTGATCTGTATGGATCTCAAATTTCCCCCCTACTAAATACATTCTAAATTTCCCTAAACTGAAAACAATACCTAAAAGCTCTAACTCAGTAATCGTGTATCTTTTCTCTGCTGCTGTCAGTCCTCGCGAGGCTAAAGATACTATGCACAGATTACCCTCATCATCTTTCTGACATAATACTCCAGCAATGCCTATATGTGAAGCATCTGTCATAACCACATATTCCTTATCTTTTAAAGGATATTTCAGCACTACAGCTTTCTCAAAACCTTCCTTCAGCGCTCTGAAAGCCTGATCATGCTTGGACTCCCATCTCCACCGAGTCCCACTTTTAAGCAATTCCCTGAATGGTTCTACCAACCCTGAGTATTTAAGAATGAACCTCCTGAAAAAGTTGCAAATTCCCAGGTATGTTTTTAACTGTTTAACATTCTGTGGAACCTCTGCGTTAAGTATCTTATTAACCCTACTTTCTTCTGGTGTTACACCTCTACTCGACACTCTATGACCTAAAAATGTCACTTCTGACTGACAGAATGACGACTTAGACAGCTTCAAAGTGAACCCTGCCTGATCTAACTTCTGAAAAACTATATTTAAATGACTTAGATGCTCCTCAAAACTGCGTGAACTAATTACCATATCATCTATGTAAATGGTTACAAACTCTCCTGTGTCATCCCCTAATGCGATGTTTAAAGCCCTAATTAAAGCTGCTGAACTACTCTTTAACCCATAAGGTGTTCTACAAAATTGATAAAGGTTATATTTATGACTAAAAGCTGTAAATGGTCTATCTTCGTACATAAGTGGCACTTGCCAAAAACTGGAACTCAAATCTACACAAGTGAAATACTTCTTCCCCTCAAATGTTTGCATTAATTCCTCTATTGACATAGATTTCAGCTGATCTGAACTAATTCTACTGTTAACCAAACGAGCGTCTAAACAAATACGAACTGTGCCGTCGGTCTTGGGTACCGTGATCAAAGAATTAACATATGGACTGTTAGAGTGCTCAATAATCCCATCTTCAAGCATCTGATTAATTTGTGCCTCAACTGCACTCTGATAAGCGAAAGGTACAGGATATCTATGTCCTGTGAATACTGACCTATCAATAACGTTCAATGAATGTGTATAGCAATTGGCCATACCAATGCGATCCTCAAAAACTCTCCTATTACACAATAACACATCATAGAGCCGAACACACTGTTCATCCTCTATATTTCCCTGAAATGCAGCATCACGTAACGAGTCCTTTAGACTACCGTTCGTAATCACACTGCCCACAAAACATGGAGAACCCCGCTCTACGGCTGGCGATATCTCATTTAAAGTACAAATCACACCTACAATACTACTCCTCTGAATATGGTCATTGAACGCTACTTCTACTTCAGAATCTCCCCATTTAAATTTCAAACTCCCTACATCATAACATAAGTTACCAGACACTCTACTTAGCCACTCTGAACCCAAGATAACACTGAATACTAAATTTGGAATTACAAGGCAAATCTGCTTCTCTACATGATTATTAATTTTAATGTCTAATAAAACTTGCTTAGAAATTACTTTAGACCTCTTCCCAACAGCTGTGATAACAAAAGTGCTTTTAATTGGCATCTCCTCAAAATTTACTCCAGTTCCTTTCATTTTATCATAAAATGCACTACTTATGCAACTCTTCATACAACCACTATCAATTAAAACATCTGTGTACGCCTCGGACACGTTAAATTTAACTATGGGGCTCTTACTAACCACTTCCTGAATAATACCTTCATCATTTAGTTCATGTAATAATTCATTTCTTACATTTAGGTCATAGGGTTCCTGTATAATTGTATGGACAGGGCATGCTACAGACTGAGATTCTGACCTTACTTCGCAGCCTGGTTCGCGTTTAAAGAACCGCTACAGCTGGCCGTAGTACTACTAACTACTGAACTGGTCTGGTTGTTCTGGGCTGTGTTGTCATTGTTTGGCTGTATATTACTACCACTAGGCTGTCCTCTTCCTTGACCCCTATTCTGGTTGTAATTATTGTCATTATAATTTCTCCCTTGATTTCCCCTGAAATCATTGTTTCTCCCTTGATTTCCCCTGTAATCACTGTTCCTCCCTTGATTTCCCCTGAAATCATTGTTCCTCCCTTGATACTGATTACCATAACCATTTCCTCTGTTCTGATTTAGCTGATTATTGTTATTTCTATTTTGAGCGTTGGCCCCTTCGCCACCGTTCCCTTGAACTTCTTGATGCCTGGCCTCGTTAGGTCTATTATTATTATTACCCTGGTTCCGATTGAAATTGTCCTCATAACCCCCTCTCCCTAGTGCATCAAATGTGCTTAACAAATTTTCTACTTGTGATATAGTCTTTACATTCTGGATACAAGCAGCCTCCTTGATCCTATAGGGAAAGTGCCTAAGTAGCAACCTCACCACATCACTTTCCTCCTTCAAGCCATCCAGATATTTACACACTAATACCTGCCCTAAAAAGTATTCGGTCATGGTGGAGCTTCCTTTAGGGTTATATTTACCACACACTACTCCCTCACGATGCTGCGACTGAATAACCTCATTCCAGAACTTTTCACAGAATTTCATTTTAAAATCATTGATATCAGTAAACTTGTCTCTGTAGACAGCAAACCAATTCCTCGTTTCCCCCACAAACACTTGTTCTAAAATTTCAACTACCTGGCACCACTCAATACTACCATTTTCCAACCTCTCCCCGAATTTATTTTCTATAGTGTTCATGAACTCCATTGGGCACCCCTGTCGATTGCTGAACTTACCCATTTCTACCTCCCTGTGTGTGCTATTCACAAAAACTGGCCTATTCTGACTATTTTCTTGCCTGATCCTAGCTTTTAATTTTAACTCTAATTCTGCGATTTTCTCCTCAGCCTTCCTCTCAATACTGTTTACTGTTAATTTAATGTTTCCTTCTGATTCTTCTACTTTATCATATAGCTTTGCTTGTTTCTCCTCAATCTTGCTAATGCTCTCTCTATTACTCTCTCTTAAATCATTTACTTCTGCAACTATTTGCGAGTGGACTTTCTCAATTCTACCCCCCAGCTGTTCCTTAACCTCCTTAGTAGCTACCTGAATTTTGTCAATTTCTCCCCCCAATTGCTTTTTGACCTGCTGTGTTTCCAGTTGCACTTGTTCTTTTAAATTTTCAGCCTGTGTACTGATTCTAATTTCCAACTCCTCCTGTACTTTTCCTAATTTTCTGTCTACATCTGCAATAATCTCTTTAGCCTTTTCTTCCATCACCCCCCTGATCTCGCCTCTAATCAGTTCGAATTTGTCACTCATTTCCCTACTGTTTTGTTCTAATTTAGCATTTAAAGTTTCAGTACTCTCTCTATTTTCCTTACTGTTTTGTTCTAATCTGGCGTTTAAAGTTTCATTACTCTCTCTATTTTCCCTACTGTTTTGTTCTAATCTGGCGTTTAAAGTTTCATTACTCTCTCTATTTTCCCTACTGTTTTGTTCTAATTTAGCGTTGTTTTGTTCCAGTTTTGTGTTGTTTTGTTCTAATTTAGCATTTAAGGCATCTGTACTTTCTTTATTTTTCCTACTGTTTTGTTCTAATTTTGCATTTAAGGCATCACTACTAACTTTGTTCTGATACATGAACTCGAGAAGTAAAGTTTTTAATTCTGGTTGGCCGCCTACACTCCCTGTTTCAGTATCGGGATTTACCTCCACTACCCCGGTACTACCATCACTCGACATACTGCTCGTATCATCACTCTCCAGTTGATGACCACTACGCAACCTCATCTGTCTTTCTTTCTCATCCCCCATAATGATATACACTGATACAGACAAATAACCCCCAAAATACAGGCACAGAAATATATACCCTTCTCCTTCCACAAATGTTATTAGGTTTTCATCCCCACGTTGGGCGCCAAATGTAACGGTTTCTATAGCCCTCACTGTTGGGTGATAGCAGTTTACCTATGCCTAAGCTATGTTGTTTTAATGGGCGCCAAGACCTCAATGCAATGCTGAAATCTAAATTTGTATTTAACAACGTCTAGCTCTGGTAGAACACCTTCAAGAATCTATTCACTCAGATCGTGGTATGATTTGATCATTAACCCAACAAACAATTGTATCAGGAGAAGAAATTGGTCTATATCTAATGCTACCTACTGAAAGCAAAGATTGCATTGTTAAAGAAATGAATTTATTATGTAAAACAAGTATAGCAAAATTAATAATAATAATAAGTATAAAATTTAAATTGGAGCGTTGCGATTTTAATATTACCGATAGAAAATTACGTGAAAACGGAGTCTGATAAATTATAGATTTTACTCTTATTCCCAAGCTATGAAGTTACTGAAATATGAAATATAAAACAAAGAAAAATGAGAGATTGCGTATTTCTGCGTCATTTGCGCTTACCACTGGAAATTGCTAAAGCATTTCCCTCGTACTGGATGATGCTGTGTGCTTCCCACAGTCTCCTGGACGTCGCCATCTTCTTCGTTATTTGATGATATTCTAGTGGATTAGATAATTCTATGGTCCGTACATCGGACCCAAACACTCGTACAACCGCACTGGTTAAGTTTTACAAAAGTTAGTCCTCCAATCCACGGAACATCGGAGCGACTTCCGCGTGCCACCGTACTCGTTAAGTTCTACACAGATAGTCCTCGTTCCACGGAACATCGGAGCGACTCCCGCGTATAACCACACTCGGCAAGAACTACACAGATTGTCCTCGTTCCACGCCGCGCTGAACGATATATGCACGCGTTGGCTCCCCCACCCCGGTACCGTCTTCCAGCTTACGTGGTCTCCACTGATTGGCTGCACCCCATGTGCTACATCCCCACTCTGGCTCATTACACTCCGCGGGAGGGAGAAGTCGTTTTCCGTTCCAACCATTCGCCTTTTCTTGACTCTGCAACTCCGCTTGCGTAATATTTCTCGACAGGAATCAGCTTGAATTTGAATTCCCAGTGAGTCATGTCTCTCAATATATCCTAACTGACGAAAACTCCGTAAAATTCCGCAATCACATAATTTTCTATGATATTGTCGTTCGTAATAATTTGCTTGATAGCGTTTTCTAAGACATAGAAAACCTATCTGTATGCTTATAATTTTTATAAAATGCTCCGAAAATATCTTAATAATTATTATAATAAATTAATAATAATAATAAATTAACATGAAAAATTCTCTTGGCTGAACAATTTGCCGCGTAAATAAATATAGAATGGCTTCCTACTGACTTATGCCAGTTGCATAAAAAACCCTCGAAAAACACGTTACACTATATTTCGCCAGTCTCTTGGAATTCGAAATTGCATGGTAGTAGCAAGTAGTAGTATGTTGTACGTACTTCAAGTTTTTTCCTTACTGTTATTTGAAGAGTTCTTTTTACAGAATTAATCTTCCTGGTGCATATTCATTACTGTTGTAACTTTGGAAGTTTTATTCTTATTTATCAAGTATGCGGTTCTGTATATGTAAGGTGCTGCCACCTGCCCCTTTATGCTTCAGATTGTCTAGAGCCCGCGCCATGTTCGCACATGTTTAGTTTGCACTGTTCCGCTATTGTTGTTTAGTTTGGGTGTTTGTTTCTTATAGTTCTTGTTACCTGGACCAGTCTTCTTCTTGACGAACATATCTCCCGCTATTTCACCTTGTGTGCTAGATTTTCGTGCGTCATCCTCTTCGATGATTTTGGTCCGAAGAGCCTCGGGAGTCGGTAGGTTGTCACGTGACTCTATTGCACACCTAAAGTTCTCGAACCGTGTCGGCAGACTGTATAAACACATAACTGTCAACAATTCCGGATTGATCGTGATGTTCATATCTCCCAATTTGTCCACTGTGTTGAAGAAATCGTTCAGGTGGTCACGCTCATTGCCATCGTCCGCCAATTTTTGTAAGGTTAGCCTTTTCAGTAAGGTCACCTTCCGAGCCGGTCCCTGGGATTGGTAGATCAGTTTCAGTCGTTGCCATGTATCACGTGCCGTGACACAATTCTTGACTTGCTTTATTTCACTTGGAGACATCGACAAAATGATCAGCGACCGAGCTTTTTGATCCTTCTTGTCCCACTCTTGAATTGCCGCCGCGTTTGCATTTCCAGCCGATGGTTCTGGTTTCGTGGAATTCCCTCCGATGAATTCCCACAAATCGCCCGTAATGAGGATAGCCTGCATCTGCACGGCCCACGTGTCGAAATTGTCCTTACCGAGGGGTTCAATTCTCCCAATACTTCCGGCGTTCATTTTTGAGGTTAAATTCTGGCAAGTTTATACGAATAATTATGATTTGTTATTTACGCACTTAGTCACGCGCATCTGGGTCCATAACCTGTAAGAGGATATAAGGAATCCAGAGATATATAAGCAAAGCGAACTGATGTGAGTTTAATAATAATAACGAACTGATGTACATGGATTGGCAATAGCGGAACAGTGCAAACTAAACATGTGCGAACATGGCACGGGTCTTAGACAAACTGAAGCATAAAGGGGCAGGTGGCAGCACCTTACATATACAGAACCGCATACTTGATAAATAAGAATAAAACTTCCCAAGTTACAACAATTACTAGTCAGTGAAATAGTTAGAGCGGAATTGCAGGTATGGAAAAATAATAAATATATGTTCAGAAATTAAACCCTATGGTCGACTGGAGGACCACCGAATTCATGGACAATTGCCACCCAGCTATCTGCAATTTATAGGTGGGTGATGTGTGCCAGCCCAACAGCACCCTCAGTTTCACCACATTCATATTAGGACATTAGGGTACTACTTCTCTTATCAAGCTGTTACTCATATGTCCTCACAAGGCTGAATGTAGCCTGCTCCAGCCTCATGTCAAACCTTAAATCTCTGATGGAGCCAGGAATCAAATCCAGGGCCTCTTCAGCAAGCAGCAAGTGTGTTGCTCCTGCACCACACATGCCGATGCTTTCATAGGAAGCATAATCTTGAAAACATCATTTCAAGAAAGGAGGGGAATGAGTGAGAGCCTTTTGGTTGAAATACTCCAGTACAACATACCAACCAATTGCTATACTCTTTATTTACCTACAACTGACCACAGCTTTCTATTCAATCACAGAATCCAGAGTGGGTGTTATCGGTTGGGCAGAGCCTCTGGAGCCCAACCTAAGGTAATTCCCCTGAAAGGATGTGGGATACATATCACATAAAGTACCGGTAGCTGAAAAGTGTTTCATGACAAACGACAAGCATTTCACAGGAACAATCCACTTCAACATGCAATTTAAGGACTCTTGTTTCTACAGAAATACTTTTACTTTTTATGCTTATACATGCACTGACATGTATTTTATATATTAACTACAGTATGTATGCCTTTGTTTTCACTCTCCCCCATCCTCAATCGTAGAGAATGGAAATAACTTCTCAAAGTTTAAAGAGGAGAAAATAGGTTGCCCATAGGTTGTGATATGTACGAGAAGTCTACCAACATTGAAAAGCTTACAGCATATCCGAAATACGTATACAAACTCCCAATGCTATTCTATAATGGTTTGTATGCCCCACTTGATACAATATACTGGTACTATTTGTGACACTTTATATTTAAATATTCAAGAGATTTTGGGGGAGAGGGTTGACCACTTATTCCCTCTCCCCCTTTAAATATGTATGTTTAAATATACCGGTTGTGTTTACCCAAGCTTTCAGATGTTATATTCCATTTGATAGTCATGGTAATAGCTTTATGACTACATGAATTTCAATACCATACCCTACCTCTATTGATTTTCTCCGTACCTTTGTCATTAATTATATAATTATAATTATAGGCCTACAGTGGTTAGTGACAATGTCTTCACAAGTTCTATCATTTACAGTTTGATTGTGTGAAGACGTGATGAATTTATGCAATAAAACTAAATGATAGTGTACCGGTATGCAATATGTATATACCAGTGAGTTTGATTCTGTCAGTTAGTGAAAACTAGATGCTGATGAACATTGAAACCATGGGCGCCCACAGGATAATTTCCAGGGAGGGGAGGGGGGCAAGTAATATTTTTCATTTCATTACCTACCTGTCACTAGGTGGTGATGAGATGTACCCCTCCCCGCAATTTTCGTTTCATTTCTTACTTGCTTCGTGATATTCATTATTTGGCTGCTCTGAAACTGTTAGGTACATTATCTTTATGGCATGAATGGTAGGAATAGTTTTTTTTAGTTCAGAGTTTTTGTCCATAGAAGTTCATTTTTCTTTGTAAATCGTCATAATGTTAATTTCTTAAAAACAGGTAAAACGTAGTTGTATCACCATGTATCAACAAAAATAGTGATCAAGCAGTTCATTCCAAAAAAATGAAAATAATGGTAGGCCTAATGTTAACCCAGTTCGCCGATTTTCTAAATAATCGCAAATTACTAAGTTAAATACAACTGTGAAATTATCCCTACATCTTAATCAGTTAGCTATCAGTAAGTTGAATTTATGTATTAAACTGGTGTGACAATGAACAATCGAAATATTCTTGGGATTCCAGAGGGAGGCCAAGGCTCCTCTTCCTTCCCCCCCCCCCCCCCTCCTGCGGGCACCCATGAATGAAACTCTGCCGTATGACAATATTGTTTGAATTTTTATCCTCTCAAAGTGTGATTGGTATATATTATTAAATAATAATGTAATTTAATTGTAAAATTTATAATTGACACATTGTGGTACACATTTTTCACACATCTTGCAAAATAAATAAATAAATAAATAAAGAAAGAAAGAAATATTTTAAGCTAGTCTAATTTAAGTTAGTATACCCATACAGTAAAATCAAATTGTTTTGGCATTTATATAGAATGCTGCACTCCACATAATTGATTGCTCCAACTATTCTTATGTATGTATTCCAAGTAGGGTTACCACACATCCAATGTCCCCTGCTTGGTTTGTAGGTTTATTTTTTCTTTTTTTTCTTTTACTAATTGTTATGCAACAAGTCTGGTAGGAATTTCCAATCAGTTCCAAGATGGGTAAAGGAAGGAAACATGTTTAAAGGATGCCAGATGTACAGGGTCCGACAGCATAACTTACTTTTTTTAAATGCGCGCCATTCAGTTGGTTGATGTCGTAGCCGAGCGCTAGTGGTCTCGTTTGTGAGGTGGTACTATAAAGTTTTGTCCCGACACAGTTCAGTTGCCATCATGCGTTGGAACTGGGAGGAGCGTGCTTTTACCGTTGAGGCCTACTTTTCGAGCTGATGTTCTGTGATCGCAAACCAGCACGCCTTTCGGAGGTGCTCTAAGTTATCCCGTTGGCCCCTGTCCCGGACCGGAAATCAATTGTTACGTGGGTCACTACGTTTAGACGAACTGGAAGTGTGACAGGACGAAGAACTGGAGTCCCTCGGCCTATTCAATCACCTGAGAACATTGAGGCAGTGAGA
Organism: Meconema thalassinum; assembly: GCA_946902985.2. Classification (NCBI taxonomy): domain Eukaryota; kingdom Metazoa; phylum Arthropoda; class Insecta; order Orthoptera; family Tettigoniidae; genus Meconema; species Meconema thalassinum. The sequence continues at coordinate 427,454,485 of OX336388.2, read as the reverse complement.
GCTTCAATGTTGCAATCACCACGGCATTCTGCACGCAAACATGCGTCTGGCTTTGGACTTTCCGTTCTGTCTGTGAAGAGAATTCTTTATGCTGATCTTCATTTCCATCCGTACAAGATGGCGAGTGTGTAGGAACTTTGTGAACATGACTTCACTTGTCCACGGAACGCGTGTGAGGTTCTTCTCAAAGTCGCTCTTGAGGACGCTATTTTTTTTTTTGTTAGTGATGAAGCCCATATTCATTTGAGTGGATCCGTTAACAAACAAAACATGCGCTACTGGTCTGCTGCCACCAATCCTCAAGAACTGCACCAAAGGCCTTTGCATTCACCTTAAGACAGTGTGGTGTGCACTGTCCTCATCTGGAATTATTCGTCCATAATTCTTTAAGGAAAATGCAATCACAGTTACAGTGAATTCGGACCGGTATGTAAGCATGTTACAGGATTCTTTTCCCATAGCTGGATGAGTTGGACTTAGGGGACATTTGGTTCCAACAAGACGGTGCAACGGCACACACTTCAAGAGCATCGATGGCTATATTGAGGGAACACTTCCTGGAGCACCTCATCTCACTTAGAGGCGATTTGGAGTGGCCAGCCCGCTCTCCCGATTTGTCCCCTTGTGAAATCCCGTATTTATGTGAACCGTCCAAGGACCCTACAAGATTTGAAGACCAACATCCAGGAAGAAATTGCCAACATAATGCCTGATATGCAGGCAAGAGTCATGACAAACTCCAGAAAGTGGTTTACTCCGTGTATGGAAAATAGGGGACATCACCTACCCGATTTTATCTTCAAAACTAAGTAAAACAAAACTTTATGTATGCCCCTACATTATAAAAAAATATAAAAGTTTTCTGATTCATACAATAGGTTTTATTACGTTTTAAAAAATAGAATTTATGCTGCCGGACCCTGTATGATGAAAGCATGACTTCACTATCTGCCAAAGGAACAACCACTTAGAAGTAACCGACATGTTTAGGTATCGGTACTCATCTTCACCACCATCTGTAATTTACATTTAACAGATTTAGTTGATAAGTGTCCTGAATCGACTGGAAACCATAATTAGCTGCTAACCCAAAATCTGTACAGGGGAAAACCTTCATTATTTGAAGTGAAACTCTTAAAATGCTTACATTATAAATTAACAAGGAGAAATCCGAGCAATGGAGAAATGGAGCAAAGCCGTGGGTACATGCTGTTTATTGTGTTGCTGTTATCAACCCACAGACTGGTTGTATCATGGAGGAAAGAAAGAGAGGCGATGCCCAGAGCTCATTTCAGTGAAGCCAAGCGCCGAATCCAAAGTGGGCGTAACCTGGCGAACTTATTCTGTAATTTGTATGCGGCAGAGCATTGTTAAAGCCCTGACCGCGAGATCTCTCTCCTCAATTGAAAAAATGAAAATCCACAGCCTGCTTCCAGTCTCCGACCGGGTCAGGAATGGAATGAATGAAGCCGCCATCTAGCGGCGAGGATATGGACTGTGCCGGCTGCCGAGGCCTGATGCACTCCTCTGGGGCAATGATTAAATGAATGACAGATGAAATGAAATGATAGTGGAGAGTGTTTCTGGAATGAAATGGTGACAGGGAAAACCGGAGTACCCGGAGAAAAACCTGTCTGCCTCCGTTTTGTCCAGCACAGATCTCACATGGAGTGGCCGGGATTTGAACCACGGACTCAGCGGTGAGAGGCCGGCGTACTGCCGCCTAAGCCACGGAGTCTCTCCTCAATTATTAAAATTAAAAAGAAAAACACTCCAATACAAATCTCAAATTTCAAAACCACCAATCGGTAGTAGTGGTTTTTGGGGGGTTCTATATCTACCGCAATACAAATCTCAAATTATCAAAACCACCAATCGGTAGTAGTGGTTTTTGGGGGGTTCTATATCCACCGCTAGAATTCCAAGATGGCTATATCTTTCGAACGAGTTATTGGAGGATGTCGTGTCAGGTGTCGAATTACTCGGGATGATGTCCCCATTCCAGTCCTCCATTTATTTTTCAAAATTTTGCCAAAGGGCCTAACCACACATTTTGAAAATTTTGATTTATTGATTTTTTAAATTTTATTTAATATTCAATGCATTCTTTATATAATCTTTTATTTACCATTTATTTTTAATTTTTGTTAAACGGGCCTAACTACACTTTTGTTGATATTTTCCTGAACCCATGATCGGATTTAGATGTGTGATGTGTTGTAGGACTTGGTATGACATCCCCCTTTTGAATTTATTATTTATTTTCCAAATTTTGACAAAAGGGCCTAACTCAAGGCCAACTAGATAGACAGGCCATAAGGCTCCCCCTCCACTTTGGTCGCTACGTCGTACAAGTAGCCGGCCGCTTCACTTCTCGCCAGTGACTTGTAGGCTGAGCTGAACCTCTCAGCAGTGAAGTTATCAATAGTATTTAATGATTGAAACATGTGTGAACATGTAAATTATACCCACGTTGTGTTGTGAACCTGGTTGTAGAAGCAACTACAGTTCAAAACAACCTAATATTTCAGTATTTACATTCCCTACTGACTTGGATCAGAAACAAAAGTGGATCTTAGCCTTCCATCGAACCGAATTTGTCCCTTTGTCAAGCTCTGTTGTGTGCATAAAACTCTTTGACGAAAGGTTCATAATTAGGGAGGATTCTGTTAAGAGACCCGATGGGTCCATTTTAACTTAAAACGTGACCATTTGAAACTCTCAAACAATGCTATTCCTACTAAGTTTGAAAATGTGCCACCCTGTCTAAAATCTTCCAACACCAAGGAAAACTTCTATTCAAAGACAAAAAGAAATTGAGAAACAGGAAGAGGAAAGAAAGGAAGCTGAGGAAGAAGATTATAGGATCTAGGACTTCGACGACGTTAAGGGTAATTTCAGTATTAAATGCAAATTAAATTTGGACAAAGATTTTGTCAATTTTGACAGCCAAAGACTGTATTTTCAAATTTTATATGACTGAGGAAAATGTTCCGAAAATTGGTACTTCTTTAACATTAAACAAGACTCTTGATTTTAAAGCCGTAAAGCATGGTATTTTGATCAAGGATAACCCTGATATACGTGCATTAGGTGACGGAGGGAAGATGTTAAAATAATCGAATTTGAGAAGTATCTGAAACTTGCTTGGTGGAAATCCGTTAGACCGGCCAAGCAAACAAATACGGTAGCTGTAAGATTCGCTACCCATGGATTTCATCACAAGATTTGTGTAAATAAACGATTCCATGACCCAAGACAGGACTGTGTGTGAAAGATGCATGACAGATATAACGCTATGTAGGCCTACTGCGAGGCACGCATGCTGTAGTCGACATGGTCGTTCAACTGCGACATCATCAACAACAGCAGTTCACCCACGCTATTTTTTTATACCCACCCCATCGCTGCACGCCTGGGTGCCGTACGAGTATTGTAGTTGGTCTTGGCTGTACCCCGAGGCGGTAGTTTTGAACAGCGGCGGATCTAGGGGAGGGCGACCGCCCAGGGCCCCGCGGTCCGGGGGGGCCCCCCACGCCATGGGCTTTTTTAAAATGTAATTAATTAATTATACTTTTCAAACTAATTTATAATTCATATTTCTTTTTTCAGTGCAGTTATGACCTCCCGTGACCATTTAGCAAGTTTGGATTTCAGTGAAATATTAGAAGACTTCAGCCGGGAAAAAGTCATAAAGTAATATTTTAATATTTCATAGTTTACATAATCGTCTTCAAGGAGACTTAAAGGATTAATTTGTATTATTAAAATGTACTTTAGTGTATTCAAAATATTGTAACTAGGGCTATTCCTTATTTTATTATTATTACCAAACTATTTTCCATTTGATTTGATATTTCTTAAATTTCCTATTGTTGTGGGCTCCGCAAGGTCTGGAACCGCCACTGGTTTTGAACTATTTGAATAACCCGCCATGTACACATCTCCATGACAAGCTAAACGAGCAAAGAGAATGCATGAGACCACGCGCATGCGCACTAGAGAAAGATCTTCCGCTCGGTAGACTCATCTCCTCTGTACTGGTAGCTGTCCGCCCTGCAGATGCTATGTTTGCCGCTAGAGGCGCTGCATACACCCCTACATGATCAGTACAGTTGGCGATATTCATACACAATTGTGTACGCACGAATCAAGTTATATTAATGAAATAAGGCCATTGTATTGCAATGGTATACTGTTACGTGCCGTTTTGTAAACAAGGCTCTAGAAATAATGTTCCTGAAACTAGTTTTCATGAATTTCTTAGTCCAGAGCCAACTAGGAAATTATGGATTAAAGCATTAAGACAAGACAAGGTATGTAGCCTACGCTGACCATGCGACTGAAAATTAGGTTATCTTGTATTATTGCTCCAGTTCTGATGATCATGATACCTGACCTATTCGTCGTGTAGTGGCTAGCATTCTTGATTGTCGCCCCCAGAGATCCATGTTAGAATCCGGCACTGCCAAGAAATTTAATTCTGGTCTGAGGACTGGAACGGGGTACACTCAGCTTCATGAGGTAAAACTGAGAAGCGGTGGGTTAGATTCCCATCTCATCCTTCCTGGACAGGTTTTCCGTAGTTTCCCACTTCTACTCCAGGCAAATGCCGGGATGGTTCCTAACTTAAGGTCACCTTCCAAATCATCACTGGAATTACAAATGCACACGCCGCAATAACACATGGTAGGAGAAACGAGGCTAAATGACCAAATTTCCATAACGAGAGCTGCAATGGCCTATATTGGAGGGTATTTGGTACTGTACCCGTATATTCGGGAAGTTGCCTGTCGGAATATCCATAGCCCAGCTGGATTACCTATTTCTAATAGCACCGGCTAATTACTTCATTAGAAATCGCTCCAACAAGGTCTTCAGGAATTTACATACAGTATGCTGCAAGGATATTGTGGATAACAACAAAATAGAAGGGGCTCACTTGATCACCTACCTTTCTCTTCTCTCGGGGTTCTCGTATGGGACTCAGCTTCACCTGAAAAGGGGATCCACAATACCTTGTTCCTTATATTTAAAATGAATCACTCGCAGACGACCAAGAACAACGAACTGTGTACATTTATTTAAACGTGAGTTAATTACATCTAACATTAAACAATAAATAACAATACTAATAAAATTATCCATACATTCATACTCGGTCCTCATCCACTACACACATACTACTGCGTTTACTGAACTGTAAATTAAAAGCACAAACATTTTGAAAGGTCGCCTACTGTAAGTGATAAAAACATTTAACAAAAATTCCTGCCTCGACAGCATTCCTTTCAGAGGTTACTACGGCTGCCACGCGTCTCGTAATGCACCTGCATACTCTGTTTCATTGATACAAATGACAACCAAGTGTCGCGCCGTGAAACTATTTCCATTAAGAAGGGTGTGGCCTTTCACCAAGCTGCACGTTATATAATAGACTGGCCTTGAGTCCTAACTGTACTCATCTCAGCCCATATTTGCTTGTATACACGCTGTCTGGCGCGCGTCTAGTAGCCTCGTTTAAAATTAACTTTCTGGTTTCATAAAAATGCTTGTAACTCATACAATACTTCAACAATCTTTCTAATAATTTAATACTATCTTCCTTTCACACTCCGAGTCGTTCTAGAACCGACCAGGTTGTTCAATCATTCTTAACAACTGGTAATCATCCATTCTAAAAACATTTACTCGAAAAGTACACTATAATACAAAAACATCCTACTAATTAATCGTTATAAAATTATTTAACTAATTAAATAATTATGAAAAATATTTACAGGTCTGATCGTTATGACAAACGATATCAAACGCTATCAACACGTTATCTGCGAGAATCTAAGTTATCTCTCCAAATACAACTTGTAGTTAAATATATACAATGTTTCCTCAACATAAAGTTTTCTTAACACTCATCAGTGTTCAATATACTGCACACACAATGTCTTAGATAAGTTTTTATACAATATCGGTCAAATACATTCAACCAGCAAAGGTCAACTGCACGTTTCTATACAACTCCGTAATTTAATAAAGGTATAAGTGTCATAAGTAGACAACCTTTCTCCAATTGTTTTCCGCTCATACCCTCGTGTCATCACAGCTAAAACGTACTGGAGTTCATATATACAATGGCTCCTTTACGATCTATGCCATGTTCTCATCAAAAGAACTATACTTCATTAACTTCCCTTAAAATGTGGAACACCCTCGCACGAGCTCAGACATAGCTCTATATCACCTCATATAACACTGTATATGGTATAAACAAATATCTACTACTATGTTAAACAATAACCAAATACAGATTAATTGTTATTTACATTTCTTCTGTAGGAGCCTCCTTCAATTAATGGCATAATCATCCGCGTCATCACATTCGACTACTGATCTACAAAAATACATCCTTCAGTTCTTCAAAGAAAACTTTCCTAAATAAAATACGACTTTAGACTGTCATGAATTACCTCCCTGAGTTTACTTCACAAAAAGATAATTAATTGTTAACTCATCTGTCACAAATACATGTAATAAAAATACTAATTCTGTTTCATCATACTTGTCAAGCTTTAAATTGCACGTCATTGCAATATCAGGTCTACATTATGACGTGATATCACACATATAGTGTATTTATAATGCCAAATAGAATTCAATCTTGACCGGGATAAACTATCTTTGAATTCCTAGTCAAAGATAAAAATTATCTTCTATAAAGAGATATTTCCAAAAACAATTAATAAAGTAAGGATTGCCAGTTTCGCAATGTCCTTCCATCCTGCACGAAGAATGTCTATGAGTTTATGACATCAGTCTTATCAAACGACTAGTTTTTGCTAGAGCGCCGTACAGTGTATATACAATAATGATATTACGATATCATTCGACGTTTCTTCTGGTCTTGAAGTTGATACAATAAAGTGCCCAAATTAAATTATTGAAAAGAATTTAATTTGCATCCATGACACAATGTCTGAATCCTTGGTTCAAATAAAAATTAAAATTCGATAGTCAAAATGACTAGTCTTACATAAGGAAATCTGATTCCTCAAACAAAATCTAAATGTCAGTTCAACAACTGATCCGTAGCATAAAAATTGAAAAACAGATGAAAGACTATCATCTCAAATGATCTTCAAGCATAAAAATCTTGATACACATATGAAGTGTAAGTTTACATCGGTTGGTTGGTTGGTTCTTAAGTTTAGGGTCTGCGACAACGCGGTCATGTAGCCCCGTGTACTTTGGGTGTGTGTAGAATCTGTCTGATAACCGGTGTTAATTGTGATGACTGTATTAGTGTGTGTTATCTGTTTGTTAATTTAAGTACTGCAACTAAGAATTTTTCAAATAGTTCCTACTTTTGCCGCCAAGCGCCACCGTCAACGACTACTAGGCCAAGTTCAGAACTGAGCTACTAGACGCCGCCGCAGTTGGCTATTGGCAACGAACATAGAAATCTAAGAGCGTTGTTTACATTCTTAACCTATCCAATTTAGCTTCACACAGGTGCAATTAGTGGAAGGATCTTTAACATGCCATAAATCTATGACATGGGACCGCCGGCTTTACTTTCCCTCCGAAGGAAGGCATACTGAGGGATTTTAAGTTTACATCGAAACACTGAAACACATAAAATATGGAGTAAGGACGTCGGCTCAGAATGTCACTAATCAAGCTCTATACTACAAATAAATAACACTGCTACCTTATTTTTGACGACATTATGAAGATCTGGGTAAGTATTTGCAAAATACTTAGGTATTTCCTCAGTCCAACATACAGAGATGGACGTCCATTCGAAACATCGGACCACCGACCTCGGATATGAGAAAACGTTCCCTCTCCGGTAATCACCAACCTCCATCTGGAATCGAACGACATCCTTCTGGCTTACTCTTCTGGGTTGCCGGGACTTTCCCTGGCATATTGACAATCTTCTTCTATCGGATCTTCATTCTCCGTCGCAAATATATATCAGCATCATCGTTGAGTACCTTCTTCTTCTTCATCTTTTCCCGCTCATGCGGGGTCGACGTTTTTGGCAAGTCTTTTCCATTTCCCTCGGTCCCAAATGGTGTTTTCGGTTAACTGCTTTTCTGCGAAGTCTTCCCGCACGCAGTCCATCCATCTTCCATATTCATGTAGGTGGTGAATGAATTATTTCTATAGCTAATCGTTGTTCTATTTGTGTTCGTAAACTGACGAAAATGTACAAGATGTAACGTACACTACGTCTGTATTCTGAAATACGTTGTCTAACGAAGCTCCATTGTTGTACCTTAACTCTGCATTAAATATGTCCCTGGCACATGGCTTCTTAGTTCGACATCTCAAACATGTTAATAATGTTGAATGATACTAGTCGCTAAATATTAACTGCCATAATAGCTTGCCACGGTGGGTAAGTGGATAGCGTGTCGGTCTACTAACCCCAAGATTGCAGGTTCGCCCCTGGCCGTGGTAAGTGATTTTTGAAAGGCGGCAAAATACGATACGCATGTCATACGATGTTGGCATGTCAAAGAACCCATTTGAATTCAGTGGGCCGAGTTCATAATGGCAAAATTAATCTTGGGAGTTTCCGCCAACATAAAGTTCCTCATTTCTCTATTAGAAAGCGCTATAATGTTCAAGGAGCTAAGATATCTATTATCTAACCTCCTTGACTTCCTTAGCGATTCAAGGAACAACGAAATTCGACATGCAAGCTACCCTCTGGGTGTCATATTACAAAGCTTGCACCAGGCACCCGAGGCCATACGATATTATTATTATTATTAACAGCCATAATAATAATGTTTGTTTGCTGCGTCAATGTAAAAGTTCTCCACTGCTGTTCACTCGGACTATGTTCGCTACCGGTATCTTCGCGTTCCAACAAAAGTGTTTTTCAGCTTCTACGTCCGTCTGTTTTGTAAAACTGTCTTTACAAGCTTATATCTTCGAAATGGTTCGAATTATGATGCTCAACTTTTGATATAATATAGTATTCGAACTGTACTATCTATTAATTCAATCGGCCGAAGTATAATCTCAAATATAAATGAGATATCCTATTATCAAGACTCCTTTCAACTTCGCCTAATTACTAGCACGGGGATCTCCAATATTCAACCCTGCTATCGTATCGTCTCCACGAGTCGTCTATCACCGCACTCGGACTAAGGCTTTGGGATCTCAGTTAACCCAAGAAGCACTTCCTCTCTCTTCAATGTCTGTAGGATTAAGAACTCCGTTGCTTGTGTCTCCCTCTCCACCGTCTGGCTGCGTGGCTCAGGGGTAACCTTCTCGCTTGCTGAGCCCAAGGTTGCAGGTTCGAAACCTGGCGCAGTCAGCTGGCATTTGAGGGTGCGCAAATGCGAGGGAGTCGTGTCAGTACATTTACTGGCACGTTAAAGATCCCCTTTGGGGCAAAATTCCGGCACCCCGGCGTCTCTAAAAGCCAGGGTAGTTAAAAGGGACGTAAAACCAATAACATTATTATTATTCTCCCTCTCCAAGTCGAATATTTGGCGGCCATATCAATCTCCCACCAGAATTTTAGCGCGCACATTAACAATGCTTATTACTGCGTAGTTCAACCGTTCTGCGGCTCTTAAAGTATCAGACATATTTTCTTTTTAATATTCTTTACATTGTCAATTAAGAAAATCTCCTTCTAAGGGCCTAAATGCATAATTTCATCAAATTATATAGTTGAAGTTAATCCCGTCTTCGATAAGACCTCTTCTCATTGGCTCAGGGCTGATATCCAATAGCATAATTTATAACAATGTTTATTATATTTTATAGCTAATTCACTGTTGCTATGTCGATTTCAAACTTCTAGAAACTTCTGTTGCACAACATATCACGTGATTGGAATCTCCCCACTGCCTCGAGCTTGTAACACGACTGACTTGTGTCACACTTCCAGGATTTATATTTGCATGTTAATTTTTATCATGGGCTCGGAAAATACTCTCATTTAATTCCCAAATAATTCAATTTTCGGGGGGCAGTACGAGCTGTCGAGTCCACCTCGTTGCGTAGTGGCTAGCATTCTTGGCTGTCACTGCAGAGACCCGAGTTCGATTCCTGGTTCTGAGGGCTGGAGCGGGGTACACTCAGCCTCATTAGGCAAACCTAAGAAGAGGCGGGTTCGATTCCTACCTCAGCTATTCTGAAAGTGTTTCCCACTTCTACGCCATGCCGGGAAGGTACCGGTACCTAATTTAAGGCCACAGCCGCTTCCTACTCAATTACAAATACACACACTATTACAGACATTACAGTGACACAGGTTATCAGAATTATTCTACACACACCCAAGAATACGGGGCTTCATGACCACGATGTTGCAACGCCCCTGAAGAAACAACGGGCTGAAGACCATAGCCTACCTATATCATATCAACAGTGCTTGATAAAATTAGTAGTATCCCGAGTTATTGTTTTAAAGGACGGAACACCGAGGTCCACTGCCCCTCGGTATCAAGAGTCCATCTCCAGTAATGTCACTAATTTAAAATTCAAAGACAGAGGGAGAGGTGGTCGCCGGTATCGTAAGCCAGGTTTTGTTTCGCTGGAAGAAGTAACGGACGAAATGATATCAGTTACGGTGAGCAGTCCAGGAATAGCATGAACATTAACTAGAATACTGTTGCCACATGTTGCTAAAAATCATATTCTACAGTGTGGAGTAAGTGATCATCCTGAGGAACTGAGCAGGATAAAATTGCAATGTTTCTGCGCCCATCTGTCACTAACTACACCAATGACACGAGACTTCGTCTTGAGGAGAAAAACAAATTATGAAAAGAAAGAATCACAAACATTCAGAAACGTCGTTCCTTATCACTGAAGCTGTATGGTACATTGGTAAAAATATTCAGTGCAACCATCTACTGACAGTACCGTACCGGCACCTTACTCTTGTAGGCTACATACCAGACAGTTGTGCATGCTATCTAATAAGGGAAATCCGCAGTTGAAACGAACTCCTAGTAGTAAAAGATGAACATCTCTTACAATACAATACAAAACTCTTTATTTCCAGAACCTGCATCATACAGAATTGGATACGTCACACAACATACAGTTAAATTTACATATTTACAACATTTTTACATAATTAAACAGTTACATGTTTCTTTAAAATTCACTTAAAGAATACAACACTTTCTGGGCTAGGTATACCTTGAGAGACTTTCTGAACCCAGTTCCAGTCAAAGATTTTAAGTGGTTTGGAAGCTTATTGTGGTATATAGCTCCTTTTTTGAAAGGATCCTTTTCTGCATATTGTTTATTTACCCTATTTTGAAAATAGTCATTCTGCCCTCTGGTTTCATGATTGTGGACATTGTTGATTGTGACAACTTTATGTTGATTTTCCCTTACAAGCAAGATAACTTTGAAAATATACAATGAAAATATTGATAAAATATTATGCTTCTTAAATGCAACTCTGCATGATTATCTCGATTTCAACCCAAACAAGTATCGTATTACTCGTTTCTGCAGTTTAAATATTCTCTCCATATTCCTATTTGCTGCCCCACCCCATATCTCAATACCGTGTATCTGTGAATGTATTAATCCATGGTAGACTGTTAATTGGTATTCGCTGATTAAGTATATTGAAATTCTCTTTAAAACGAAGGAGTTTTTGTTAATATTTTACAGATTTCATTTATATGCTCATCCCACGATAATTTATGATCTATTGTAATACCCAAAAATTTTGCTGAGGCTACCTGTTGAATATCATCAGATCCACAGTAAAGCTTTCGATCTACTTCTAAATTAGTTCCCTTATGCTTGTTAAATATTACAAAGTTGGTTTTTGAAGGGTTTACACTTAACATTATCTCATAAAAATATTGAGAGACAAGATCAATACTATTTTGAGTTTCTTGAAGAGTAATTGTTTTATTACAGTTCCAGTTCAAAATTGAGGTATCGTCTGCATACGAAACAATCAAACTATTTTTTGACTGTGGTACATCATTTGTATAGAGAATAAAAAGGAGGGGACCAAGGATTGAACCTTGAGGTACACCTTTTTAACTAAACCAGGAGTGGATTGGAACTTGGAGATATTTTCACCATTCTTAAAAGGAATTTCTGTAAATTGCCATCTATTATTCAAATATGATTTTAACAGTTCCAATGCTACTCCCCTTATACCATAAGCCTCAACCTTATCCAATAATAATTGATGATCTACTGTATCAAATGCTTTTGTCAAATCTACGAAAACCCCAACAGCACATTCATTATCGTCAAGAGAATGAAGCAGATTTTCATAAAATTCTGCAATGGCATTTATAGTTGATAAGCCCTTCCTGAAACCAAACTGATTCTTATTTATTAACTCATTCTTATCAATTAACTCAATTATTATATGGTAAATCACATACTCTAAACTTTTACAACATGTAGAGATAAGGGTGATCGGTCTGTAGTTACCTAATTGATGTCTGTCACCCTTTTTAAAGATTGGTTTAACAACGGATAGCTTTAGAATATCTAGGAAGATGCCCTTTAAGAGATAGATATTTATCAGTTCTGTAAGAATGTCTAGGATTGGACCATAGCACTGTTTCAACAACCAGGGTGAAATTTCATCTCAACCATGACTATGTTTATTTTTTAATTTTCTGACTATCTTACTTATTTTTACTTTGGTAGTTGGTTTCAGGAAGATTGACTTATTACATGTGATGCTTTATACTGCTCTTACCACATTTATTTCCTACAATATTATGATCATTACATTTTGCTCTATTGCTGTTTACATTCACACTGTTCCTAACGGGTGGCTGAATGAAATAATCATTGAATGCTGTTACTACATGTATGTAAAGGTGCATTAACAACATTGTTATTGATTTTTATCGAAATATTTTCCCATGTGTTGCTTTTATTAAGACATGAAATATATTTAGCTATTTGCCATACTTCTTCGGCAAGGTTGTTAGAATTTGTTATTCTATTTTCATGTTCTTGTGCTTTATTTTTTTTATTTATTCATAATATTCTACTTTAATTTTTTATAGTTATCTTTATAAAGCTTCAATCCTGTTTGCTTGTAGCTATCGAAAGCATCAATCATGTTTTGTTTTTTCCTATGGCACAGATCAGACAGTTTTGTTGTTTTAGTGCTCTGGTGATTCCTATTTATTATTTTAACTAATGGCCAGAATAAATTAAGACACACTTTAAAAATAGAACAGAATTTTTCCCATGCAGCATTTACATCCCTAATATTCCTCACTTCCCCTCAATCAACATTACCAAGTTCTTCTGTGAGTTTCATTACATTATTATTAGATACATGTCGAGTGTATTTCCATGTAGACTGATTTAATTGAGATTCATGAGGAAATGCAATTTTTAATTCCTGGCCACGATGGTCAGATACAAAATTTTCCACAACAGTGCAATTACTTAATACGTCTGGCATGTTAGTAATAATGTAATCGATTAATGTTTCAGAATGTTTAGTTACCCTAGTTGGCTCCTTGACAAGATTATTAAGGCCAAATGACAATACAATGTCTTTGAATGTCTCGAGGGACCTGTCATGTGCAAACCAGTCTATATTGAAATCACCGACTACTATTATGTTTCTATATTTTTTGGCTACTTTATTCAGAAGTAAATCAAACTGTCTTAGGAATATTTCCATATTTCCACTTGGGGCTCTATATACTCCTGCTATAAATATTTCAAAATCATCATTCCGCTGAATTAAAATACCTGCAACATCAAAGTCATGATCCCTTCGATAGCTATTAACCCACCCCAATTCCTGGTATCTAACATTTATTTTACAGTACAGACTCACACCCCCACCTTTCATTTCTTCTCGACAGTAACTACTGGCTAGTATATAATTATCTAGACGCATGGTTTTTATTTCCTCCCTCTCACACCAATGTTCAGTGAACACAGCAACAGTGTAGTTTTTTGAATTTATGAGGTTATTTAAATGATCTACTTTATTCCTTAGATGTTGAACATTCTGACGGCAGATATGCATATTAAAATCAATATTGAACCCTTTTAATTTACTATTAGTGGTTTCTGAATACACTTGCTGAATCTGTTTTTCAGATCCAGCTTCTTCTAACATTCTCCCTGGTTCTGATACCCAAGTGTCCACTGTAATGTAATGGTGTCTACCTTTTCCTTTAACTTCATGTTAATAATTTTACTTATTTCACAAGTTAAGACTTCCTTACCTAGCTTATTCAAATATTGACCGTGTCTAGTGTGCATAGCTATATCCAACCTACTAACATCTAGCATATGAACATTGCGAAAATGCTTACATACCTTCGCAATCCCTACATTCGTGTCTTTTACAGCTTCATTTACACAGGATTTCTTCATTAGATCATACCTGTGGGGAAGGTTCACATACATACATACATACATACATACATATATTTATTTGCAGATGTGGACGCTGTCCATGGCGGCAAATTACAACAACAAAAACACTAAGCAAAATAAATTATTCATACAACTAAAAGAATTCATTTTAGATACAAGGAATAATTGGTATAAGAAAATACTCATAATAGAAACAAATATAAAATACGAATAAGGATAATTTACACTATTCTTCATCCATGTCATGTCACTGGCTCCTGATCTGGTGCTTTCTCACCAACTCCTTGGGTTCGATATTTTGCTTAACCCTGGTGCAACCTGATGGACGTCGTAGGACGCCAATTCCTGTCTATTGCTAAACGTGACCGTAGTCATTTCAGGGCTACTTTGTTTAACCCCATCTGGGGTGATTTTCGAGTCTTAGCTGAGTACTGTCATGGCAAATTGATGCCATGGTCATAACTCTTTAACTGCACTTATAGCAGCCAGTCAACGTTACGCCCCTGACTTGATTAGAGAAGTCGTATCGACTGTAATTACCAGTTTTATAACTGCATTTATATTTCATTCAGGATGTGCTCAGAAGCCATCCAGGTCGAGTGTAGACCTTGCAAGTAATAGGGATGTTCGTTGTAACCTAGCATCGAACTCAGTTCCCAACGTATCTTTAAGCAAATCCAGCAGAGTGGGGTTTGCGCCATAATATTATTTTGTTTGTGTCAAGTGTAATGACACGTGATTTATTTGAATGTTTGATACAAGAAACAAATGAAGTGTTTTATCTTTGAGAGCAAAGAGCTCCAGCAATGATAGACATTGCTATCTTTTAAACGTCTTTGCTATGAAAGACAGATTTATATATTTATATTCAGCTTTATAGCGTGCTCTTAATGCACACATTCTTTGATGTTTACAACCCATGGTAAAGGTATTATTATGAGGCCAGTTTTATAGTTATTTTCTTGCCAAAACTACCGGCCCAGTCAACGTGTTGTGTCAAATAGTACAGGGAGCCTGTAACTCGCTGTGACACAAAGGAGCGCTTGCTTCCAAGTGAGACAGACTTATTTTTAACACAGGACGCAATGCTTGCAGCATTTTCTTTTTCATTGCATTGATAGCTCATGGAACCCAGTGTCCATTTCTGTGTCTGAACACATGTTCTGTAGATTGTTATTTGTTAGTTAAACGCCTTTTGCGTGTACCGTTGTTTCGACGAGTACAGTTATGTCAGGATTCTTATATTATGTTGGAGGCTAGTGACCCCCCCCCGTGAAGTGTACCATGTCCGGGACAGTTCCGGTAGACCAAATATTTAGGGAGGGTAGCTGATGTGTTTCCAGGCCTGTCCCAAAGTTATTGAACGCGAGCTGCGCGCCGCTGGTAACTCGTGTTATTGTGTATCCGAGATGTTATTACTCGTTGATCGTTTCCCGACTTTTGAGTCGAGGTTCTTCGGCAGAGATGATCTTGCAGAGACGCTCCATGCCAGGCTAGTCAGCTGTTATTCGCCATAAACCAACTATAATTTAAGCCGACATCTTAATAATGAAACGCATAATTTTGATAAACAAAATATAAATAACAAATCTTTTCTATTTAACCTTGTTCATTTGCATTTGGAACCTGCTGACATAGCCGTGCCAATGAAAGTATTTCCTGGAGGAAATTACCTTAGGACAGCTGACACTTTTTGTAACGACAGAGGCTTACCTGAACCTACAGTTCGTAGCTGGTGGAGCTCAGGCCATACGATGTTAGACGTAGTTTCCACTACGCTGTCGTCACCGTAATTACACACATTAAATGACTATGGCTTACGAACTGTAAACCAAGGTGTAGGTAGGCTTTGAATAAAACTGTGGTCTTGTATTTATTGATTTATTGATGTGAAAGTGTATAAATCCTCCATGTCACCTTTTGTGTGCCGATTAGCACCTAGTTTGTAAGAATGCCTTAGATGTGTTTTTTTTTGTGGCTTGTCACATATCTTTGATTGTAATTGTTTGATATTACGGACGTCACCGCCGTAAATTTTGTAATTAATTGGTAGGACTTAGCTAGATGAATTAATATTAAATGTAAATGAGGAAATGGTATCATCCTAACTTAGATTTGTTTTGCTGCCCTGTTAAATGTAAATTCCGATATTAGCTTGATCTTGTAACTTGATCTAGGGTTTTTCGCCGTACCATTTTCCTAGTGTTGCTGTTGTTGCTTTAATAATTGTGAGATAGATCTTTCGCGAGGGTTTACAGTAACTTCTCGGGTAGGGACCTGCTCTTTATTTTTGATTATTTATTAGCTTGCGGATTAGCCGATAGAAACCCTCCGAACTAGGATAGGGGTTTGTCGATTTTAAAATAAATCTTTACGATGTTTTACATAAGTCTGGATATTTCTTTTCTCAGTCTAGCTTTTAAGGTGAACCTTTCCTTAGGCAGTCTATGACCTTTAGTCACCATGTACCACAATCACCGTGGATGATGGATTCTCGTGCCGCTTTGGCCTGTTTGGAAGTTCACCTGATCCTCTTGGCATTTAGGTCCGGCGGATGACATGTTAGGGAAGTCATTTCGGTTGTTGGCTGTCCTGGCAGCTCCTCTGACGGGCTCATATACTTGACAGTATTAAGTGGCGCCCAACTCATGTGCCGACGTTAACGTGGTGACCGTCAGTTCCATGTTATTTAAGAGGATCTTAATGTTGATCAATGGTAAATTGACCGGACTGGGACGAACTTAGAAAGTCGTACTGCAGATCGATTAACCGCATGGCATTCATGTATGATACAAGTCCATGGGGTGAGGCTTTTGTGTTAGATAAATTATGGATAGGATTTTATTTGATGATGCCTCATTCTGAGTAAATGTAATACTTTGCTTTGCTCGCTGTTGTCTTTGTAAATGTAGAAGCACTTAGTTTGCATACTCCAGCTGTACTCGTGATGTTTATTTAAATGAAACAAGCTTTATACCACTAAGTAACTAATCATAGCTGTAAGTTCCATAAGAGATTGCTCCCTCTCTTTCTCAATAATTTCTTGTCATGGATGAGGAAACAATTCGTCGTGTATTTGGAGAGATTTTGGCAGGTGTCAATGCCAATCTCCAGCAGATTACTGCTGACTTAGGTGAAGTCAGGCAGGAAGTAGGTACTGTAAGGGGTAACTTAGGTAATGTCCGGGGTGACTTGGGTGAGAATACCCAATCTGTCAATAATGTTAGACAGGATCTTGAGGCTAACACCCGATCAATTAACACTGTAAGTGGTCATGTGGACCAAGTAAGAAATGAAGTTAATAATGTTAGAGCTGATCCAACGCAGGTCAGGGCCGACATAGATGATCATAGAATAGAGGCCAGAAACGATCTTACGGCAGGTTTAGCAGCTGTTAGGGTTGACGTAATACGACACCATCAGGAGGCTCACCAGCGTATGAATAGAGCTAGGGAGGACGTGCAAGCCCGTTTAGAGGAGCACACCGCTCAGATTCAAACGACTATCAATAGAGTTCAGGTTGATATGAGGGCTGACTTAGACCATACTCGAGAGGAATTTGGAACTCGATTAACTCACGTCGAGGGATTCATGAACAACGTCAAGAAGGACATGGCTACCATGAACATAGGACACGTACTGATGAGAGGTACAGCGAACGCCGTCAACAATAATGTCAAGACAATCGTCGATAGTTTGATCCAGGTCAAGGACGAGTTGTATACGAATCAAAAGAACATTACGGGATTAACCGATACCGTAACAGGGCTGCGAGAGACATTAGACATTCATCGAGAAAAAAATAAGGTCGATGTAATGCTATTGAGGGGTGACCTTAATGAGCATAAAACCATTATGGAGGCGAAGGTAGCCGAGGTCAAGGATGACGTAGGTCAGGTCAAGGACAACATGTCCAAAGTCGAGGGGTAAATTGACTCACTGCAGAAAAGATTTGAGGAAGTCGCAATAACTGAGAGGTTAGACCTCAGTTACAACTTGAGGACAGCTATTCGTGAAGTCGACACCAACCTCAAAGGTAAAGTCGAGAGAATTGAGTTGCAGCTCAACGATTTGGGAAACAAGGTCGCAGCTAAGACTATCCCAGGGCTCGAAATTATCGAGAGACGTCTCGACCGACTTGAGACTCAACCAAGAGAGATACATTTACCTCCACAGATGGGAGACTCTCGGACAACACCAGGACCGCAATCCGCAGGGATAATGCCTACACACTTTCAACCTAGCGCACCCATGGAACTACAACCGTCCCAATTTACCGGTTCAGCGCAGAGTCAAGCGTTAAATTATGACGCGAATCCTTTCCAACCCGCACATAATCAACAAAGTCAGGAGACAAGTACGCCAACGCATAATTATACGCCGAGTTCATTCAGACCCGCGTACACACAGGGGAACGTGACAATCATCCGTTCGCGAGAAGAGCAACCAGCTCGATTCTCAGGCACTGGAAGTGGCATCACTCCTGTAGAATTCTTAGCGAATGTGGAGAGCTACTTAAGGGACACAATGGTAACTCCGGAGAGAGAGCTCTGAGTTATTGAGCGTTTGCTTGAGGGGCAAGCTAGCACTTGGTTCAGGGCCTTCCGCTATTCATTCGTAGGCTATCAAGACTTCAGAGAAGCCCTACTGAGGACTTATTGGTCGAGCAACATCCAGCAAAGTATCAGAGCTTAGATGTACACTCGCCGATACAGCTCGAACACTCCGACGGGCTATGCGAACTACTTCGCTACCCAGCTGGCGAAACTTCGTTGTTTGCAATCCCCACTGTCAGAGCAAGACCTTGTGAATACCATCGTCTGGCAATACCCTGCAGAGGTGCAACGAGTATTGATCGCTGCTGGAGCATCTACATTCCAGCAGTGCGATCAGATCTTGCGACGACTGGACGCCAATACTGAACAGTTTCCAACCCACCGTCAACAGAAGGCTGACAGGCGTGATGAGCGACACGTTAACTTGACGACCGTGGACAAAGTGTGCCAGACGCCACAACAAACACAGACTCAAGAGAGTCTTGAACAGCGTAATGAATACAATCGTGGTCGGAGAAATTGGAATAACACTCCGTACGCTAGAGACCGGAGAGATGAAGGTCGTAGTTATTGGAACCGACGCTTTGATCGAGGGACGAACGACAACCGTCGTCACGATGACGACCGCCGAGGGAATAACAACCGAAACCCACAGCAGGGAGATGTCCGTAGAGATTACCGCTACAGCGAAGGATACCGTCGAGATCGGGACCCCAGCTATCAGGCCGATCGAGACTGGAGAGGAAGAGCACAGGAGAGTCGTGAATACCTTCAGCAAATCCGAGGACTCCAATAAATCCAAGAAGCGGGGGATCAGAACCCGACTTCGCGGGAAACACGAAATATTCCGGCGGAAGAAACGAAGCGAAACCAGCCCGGTACTTCCCTCCAAGGAAAAAAACGCCAAAAAACCAGTAGACTCTTACCCGATTGACCACATAGTAACTGCCACTATCTTACTCTGGGAGCCAATTCAGGAAAATCTATTAGACGAACGACGAACGACGAACCACAACTACGAATTGACGCGTCTACCGAAAATTGTAGCTACCCTGAATGGATGTGACGTGGTCATTCTCATCGATACAGGAGCGATGATAAGTGTTATTTCCGCCGATTGCCATGCCAGACTCAAAGCACACTCTGAGGTGACAGAGCTGCTAGTTTCTGCAGTAAGAGTCAGAGGAGTTATACCTGACCGTGTTGAAATGTGCAAAATTCAAATTTTATGCACTTTAAAAATTTCGAACCACGTGTATTTGCACGAATTTCTAGTGATGAAAGGCTTGCATCATGATGCCATATTGGGAGCAGACTTCATTCGGAAGTACGATGGAATCATTGATATGGGACGTAATACGGTGGAGTTTAAGCCGAACGAACCCATTCAAATGAATTTGGTAGAGGAAGAACCGGAATTTGAATCCGAAGTCAACGTTGTTGAGAATTTAAATGGCAAGGAAATTGAGGAGACACAAGATGCCGACGGAGAGGCAGAACGATTATCAGCACCTGTACGAGAGAAACTAGATGCAATATTAAGCGAATACGAGGATATATTCGACACCACACCTGGTGAAATATTGACTACGAGTACGATCTTATAGTACTAGATGATTCCCCGTTCCAGAAGAAGATTTATCCTATCGCAGAGAAACACCGAGAGGAAGCTGCTCAGAAGACCCGTGAAATGGAAGCAGCAGGTACAATTAAGAAGTCACCAACTTCTTTCTTGAATCCTATAACACCTGTGGTTAAGGTGGATGGAAGCCTGAGACTTTGTCTCTATGCCAGGGCCTTAAATGAACGCCTAGCTCCTGAGCATGACCGACCGCCCAAAATTAGGGACATCCTCAGAAAATTTAAGGTGAAGAAGGTATTTTCGTCATTGGACTTCGTACAATCCTACTACCATATAAGATTGTCTGAGCATACTCAGAAGTATACAGGGTTTCTGTTCGATCAGACCACCCATGTCTTTCGAAAACTACCCTTTGGAGTGAAAAATGCCGGAGCTGCATTAATTAGAGCACTTGATGCGAAGCTGACTCCTGAAGTAAAACAGAAGGTGATATGTTACGTGGATGACATCATCATAGCCTCGGAAACGGAGGAAGAACATTTAGCAACTTTACGCCTTGTTTTTGAGAATCTTCGACAGGCTAATTTCAAAGTGAAGTTCGACAAGTGTCGATTCTTCCAGAGAGAAGTCAAATTTGTGGGACACATAATTAATGGGGATGGATACAGGCCGAATCCGGCTAAGATCAGAACCGTTGCTGCATTTCCGACACCAACCCGTGTGAAACACGTGAGACAATTCCTGGGAATTATCCAATTCTTTGCTGCTCATTGTGAAAAGTATTCTGAGACTGTCGCACCACTTCAAGGTCTGTTGAAGAAGAATTGCCGATGGGCTTGGGACGACGAGTGCGAGACGGCTTTCAGAAAAGCTAAACAGATGCTGGTTGATTCGATTCAGTTAGAATATCCGGACTACTCCCGGAATTTTATTCTAGAGACTGATGCATCTGCGATTGGAATAGGTGCCATCCTATTGCAGGAGGACGATTAGAAGAAACGTCATTACATCGCTTTCTTAAGTCGACGTTTGAGAGCGCATGAATCTCATTATTTCACCACTGAGATTGAAGCACTCGCGATTGTTTACGCGCTAGAGTACTGGCAGAAACTTTTGTTAGGCCAGAGGATTATCGTGAGGACCGACCACCATGCGCTGACCTTCATTTTACTAACAAGACTGGCAAGCGACAGGATCACACGTTGGACGCTGTTTCTCCAACTGTTTGATTTGGAAATTGTTTACCGACCAGGCAGAGAGAATGTGTTGGCCGACATCCTCAGCCGGAATCCTGAAGCCACTGTGAATGCCATTGGCATCGAGAGAGAATGCGAGGAACACCTTCGCCGACTTCGTCACCTACCAGAAGGACAACGACGTGAGGAGGAACTCAGGAACATTATCCGCTTCCTGGAACGACGAATGGATCCACAGGATGCTCACTACGCGAGGACAGCTGCTCTTGCAGATGCCTATTTGATCTATCATTGTGTCTTGTATAAGTTTGTGGGCGAAGACCACACTCAACTGCGTGCAGTCATTCCGAGGAGATATCAAGAATCTGTCATTCTTATGGTTCATCTATCCATTGGGCATGGTGGGACTGACAAGGCCATTGCGACCATCAAGGAGTCTTTCACCTGGAAAAGGCTAGGAACCACCGTTAGACAGTGTTTACGTGCTTGCGACGCATGCCAGCGTAACAAGTACACGTCACACTTGTTGAAGGAACCCCCTAGACCTATACTCCCAACTCAACCTAGAGAGTTATACGCACAGGACCTCTATGGCCCAATACCAAAGGCCCGCCGTGGGAATTGCTTCATTGTTGTAACCATCGATGTGTTCACGAAGTATACGATGCTTCACCCAATTCAGAAAGCCACCGCATACCAGATTCTACAGAGGATTAGACGACAAGTGATACCAGAGGCAGGAAAGCCAAAATTCCTGTTGACTGATCATGGATCACAGTTCACCTCCGTAGAATTCGCCAATGCTATGAACGAGTTGGAGATAGGTCATGTTTTATCTTCTATTCGCCATCCAGAGAGCAACCCAGCAGAATGCGTAATGGCAACTATCGCAAAATTCTGTCGATTGTATTGTCAGGAAGAACACTGGCGTTGGACCGAAGTCCTAGTTATCATGGCAAAGTGTATTAACTCAACAATCCATGAGAGCACTGGTCAAATACCCGTCGTTTTGTATTTGAACCAGTTGCCGATGAGAATGTGGAATCGTTTGATTGTAAATCCACCTTGTTTACAACCATCACACGCCAGCAGACGTTTATCTGCAAGGGACACTTTGGACAGACAAGCTGCGAAACGTTTGAGAAGAACTAGACGCCAGAGATTCAGAGAACCTCTAGTCGCGGGAGACCTTGTTCTCATAAGGAGACCCGGAATTTCAAGTCCTATAGACCGCATATATGGGAAATTTCTGTCTTTATATTATGGCCCCAGTCGTATCCGACAACCTCTGAACAATGGAAGTTACGTGATTGAAGTCATTCAAACAGGAGAGTGCATTGGAACCTTCAACGCAGCTAATCTAAAAAATATCACTCATGAATGAACTTTGAGTCAAATAAAAATGCCTTCCCTACATTTTTTATTTGAAACGACGGAGAGGCATATGAACCCGCTGAGCTAAGGTTCATGTGATATTTTTCATGACAACACATTTATGATGGGATGTACTACCTTTGAACACACCCAGAAAGCAACTAGAAGCTGAGAGCTTATACAATTCTCTTTGGAGTAGCGAAGGATCGCACTTTTGACCTTGGTGAAGTCTGCTAATTATTTATCTGAGGTCTTATTAATCAACTTTAACTTTCTGCGAGACTCAGAATATTCCATTTCGTCATTCAGTATTATTGAAACATTTAGGAGAATTTTTTTTTTTTCACTTTAAGGTATGGTAATATCATTGCAGATATGCAAAAAGGAATGTAAATAGTCGCTAAACGACTTAGTTTGACGACTTGATTCCACGGGGAACGCAGTTCCGTGCACTATGTCTTGAGGATCCGCCCGGTTGAGGCGTGTTGTAATACCCGTCGTGTAAGACGTGGGAATAGTCCGCTTTATAGCGAAGAATTTTATCAAGTGTCATCGAGCACCATCGTATTGTGCATCTCGATTATCAAAGTGTAGTGATCAGCACTAATAGTATTGTGAATTTATTTGAAACGTATTGTGAATTTTCTACGATTTTGTAGCACCGCATTTTGTACCCACGTGATTTGTGGAGGGCTAAAGCCTGGTGCCAAATATACAAGTAATTGTGATAACGTTGCATTAAACGAGTGTTATATTAAATACGCTTCGTGTATAAATTGCTACAGTGGATTTATCCGCAAGAATTCGACGCCAATTTCACGGATGCCACGTGATTGCAAAAATAGAATATGTGCCCGTGTGAACCAGCAGATCAGTGCATGGCCATTTATTTATATCTGCAAAGTGTAGAGGCTGTGTTGCTAGATATATGTGTAACGCCTGTGATAGCTACAAAGCCCACCGCAATTTCAAGTGATATAGAAATACATAATGTCTAATATTACCAACCACGTGTTCGACATTTATAACACCATGTCCGAGTCGAAGATGATGGGCTAGATACCGTCATGGTATGAGGGAGAAGTCTCGGATGGAACGAGCATGATTTGGAACTTCAAGAACGTCGAACGAGAAGGAAGGAGTCGAGGATGCCCTTTCTAGGCATGTCCAACCCATTCACGATGTCAACTACTGGGACAGACCGAACCCTGGTCTTTGGGAGAGCCAAGATGGAAGTTCTGATATGGACAAAACCAATCCTGAAAGCCAGAGGTGCTTTTGTTCAACCCTTGTCGTTGGAAAGAGCTAAGTGTGGGCTCCTTCATATCGTGAGTTTGTACAACCCTTCATTGTTCTAGTCATTGGTGGTATATTTAGATTAGTGTACATTGTAAATCAGCCGAACTTCGTGACAGCCATTTTATAGGCAGGGAATGTAATTAGTATAATTAGATGTTATTTATTTACAGTGATTGTGAGCCACCCTTGGGTTCGATATTTTGTTTAACCCTGGTGCAACCTGATGGACGTCGTAGGACGCCAATTCCTGTCTATTGCTAAACGTGACCGTAGTCATTTTAGGGCTACTTTGTTTAACCCCATCTGGGGTGATTTTCGAGTCTTAGCTGAGTCCTGTCATGGAAAATTGATGCCGTGGTCATAAATCTTTAACTGCACTTATAGCAGCCAGTCAACGTTACGCCCCTGACTTGATTAGAGAAGTCGTATCATTTAGGTAATCGACTGTAATTACCAGTTTTGTAACTGCATTTATATTTCATTCAGGATGTGCTCAGAAGCCATCCAGGTCGAGTGTAGACCTTGCAAGTAATAGGGATGTTCGTTGTAACCTAGCATCGAACTCAGTTCCCAACGTATCTTTAAGCAAATCCAGCAGAGTTGGGTTTGCGCCATAATATTATTTTGTTTGTGTCAAGTGTAATGACACGTGATTTATTTGAATGTTTGATACAAGAAACAAATGAAGTGTTTTATCTTTGAGAGCAAAGAGCTCCAGCAATGATAGACATTGCTATCTTTTAAACGTCTTTGCTATGAAAGACAGATTTATATATTTATATTCAGCTTTATAGCGTGCTCTTAATGCACACATTCTTTGATGTTTACAACCCATGGTAAAGGTATTATTATGAGGCCGGTTTTATAGTTATTTTCTTGCCAAAACTGCCGGCCCAGTCAACGTGTTGTGTCAAATAGTACAGGGAGCCTGTAACTCGCTGTGACACAAAGACAGGTGTGTGAATATTTCCCAGCGCACGATTGAGAGCGCTTGCTTCCAAGTGAGACAGACTTATTTTTAACACGGGACGCAATGCTTGCAGCATTTTCTTTTTCATTGCATTGATAGCTCATGGAACCCAGTGTCCATTTCTGTTTCTGAACACATGTTCTGTAGATTGTTATTTGTTAGTTAAACGCCTTTTGCGTGTACCGTTGTTTCGACGAGGAGTACAGTTATGTCAGGATTCTTATATTATGTTGGAGGCTAGTGACCCCCCCCCGTGAAGTGTACCATGTCCGGGACAGTTCCGGTAGACCAAATATTTAGGGAGGGTAGCTGATGTGTTTCCAGGCCTGTCCCAAAGTTATTGAACGCGAGCTGCGCGCCGCTGGTAACTCGTGTTATTGTGTATCCGAGATGTTATTACTCGTTGATCGTTTCCCGACTTTTGAGTCGAGGCTCTTCGGCAGAGATGATCTTGCAGAGACGCTCCATGCCAGGCTAGTCAGCTGTTATTCGCCATAAACCAACTATAATTTAAGCCGACATCTTAATAATGAAACGCATAATTTTGATAAACAAAATATAAATAACAAATCTTTTCTATTTAACCTTGTTCATTTGCATTTGGAACCTGCTGACATAGCCGTGCCAATGAAAGTATTTCCTGGAGGAAATTACCTTAGGACAGCTGACACTTTTTGTAACGACAGAGGCTTGCCTGAACCTATAGTTCGTAGCTGGTGGAGCTCAGGCCATACGATGTTAGACGTAGTTTCCACTACGCTGTCGTCACCGTAATTACACACGTTAAATGACTATGGCTTACGAACTGTAAACCAAGGTGTAGGTAGGCTTTGAATGAAACTGTGGTCTTGTATTTATTGATTTATTGATGTGAAAGTGTATAAATCCTCCATGTCACCTTTTGTGTGCCGATTTGCACCTAGTTTGTAAGAATGCCTTAGATGTGTTTTTTTTGTGGCTTGTCACATAACTTTGATTGTAATTGTTTGATATTACGGACGTCACCGCCGTAAATTTTGTAATTAATTGGTAGGACTTAGCTAGATGAATTAATATTAAATGTAAATGAGGAAATGGTATTATCCTAACTTAGATTTGTTTTGCTGCCCTGTTAAATGTAAATTCCGATATTAGCTTGATCTTGTAACTTGATCTAGGGTTTTTCGCCGTACCATTTTCCTAGTGTTGCTGTTGTTGCTTTAATAATTGTGAGATTGATCTTTCGCGAGGGTTTACAGTAACTTCTCGGGTAGGGACCTGCTCTTTATTTTTGATTATTTATTAGCTTGCGGATTAGCCGATAGAAACCCTCCGAACTAGGATAGGGGTTTGTCGATTTTAAAATAAATCATTACGATGTTTTACATAAGTCTGGATGTTTCTTTTCTCAGTCTAGCTTTTAAGGTGAACCTTTCCTTAGGCAGTCTATGACCTTTAGTCACCATGTACCACAATCCCCGTGGATGATGGATTCTCGTGCCGCTTTGGCCTGTTTGGAAGTTCACCTGATCCTCTTGGCATTTAGGTCCGGCGGATGAGATGTTAGGGAAGTCATTTCGGTTGTTGGCTGTCCTGGCAGCTCCTCTGACGGGCTCAGTATGTATAGGAACTCAGAGAACTTGATAGGATCGAGTCGATTGCCATAATTCACAGAGCTGAAAGCTACGAGCACGTACATGTAGATGTAGAAGACGGAATCTAGGGACTGAGCCTAGGAAGCCACAAGAAGTTCAAGTCCTACGGACTTAGCAAGAGTCGAAAGTAGTTTAACAGATTATATCAGGGAAAGCAGGCAACGGTCCAGTAACTGACCAGCCCTACGACACTCATAACTATTAACCAACAGTATGTGTATATATCTGTATATTGTTAAAGTAGCGAACTAAGCTGCTACTAATAAACTATATGTGCAAAAATTCTTCGTTGGTACTTAAACTAAGAGAGTTCCCAGGACTTCAACCCACCGACATTAACCGCACGGCCGATAAACGTCTGATCCTTGCACAAGCCTGTTCTTGGGTCACGACAGAAGACGAACTTTGGTGTCAGATTGTGGAGCACTTAGTTCACACACGAGCAGAGTGAACTCTCAAAGTACCTACCAGCGGCATCGGAGAACTTCAACAGAAGAAGATGACTCTAGGAATAGCCCAGCAGAGCGTAGCCCAGCAGACTCCAGGAATAGCCCAGCAGAATCCAGTAAAAGCCCAACAGACCCCAGGAAAAGCCCAGCAGAATCTAGGAGAGCCAGCAGATTCCAGGAAGAGCCAGCAGATCCCGAGCGAAGAAATCACCCGACGGTAAGTAGAGCTTAATTTACCATGGCAGACTCAGATCAGGTGTTAGGGGGTTTGAGTTGGAACCCCTAAAGGGATTTAGAAAGGATTAGGTTTCGTGCACATGAGTTGAGTTGCCACAGGATGGTGATGTAAGAGACCAAATTAAAGCTTTGCTTTCACATACATTTATTGGATCTTTGAAGAATATACTTAGTAAACAGAAATACTTTCAATAAAGATTGTCATTGAAGTGACAATTTATAAAATGATAAATCCAAAATGCCGGTTTCACCAGGAAACTCAAATAGCTTGTAAGCTATAGTTACTAAGAGAATAAATTCAAAAACTTTACTAAAATGATTGAGTAAAAGGCGTCGAATAGCAGGCAACTCCATAAATAATTTCACAAAAAAGATCCATCACAAAATAGAGAAGTAAAAGGCGTAGCCTGGTATTACGGAAGGATTCCGTGAAATATTAGATAGACTAGAATGTTGTTACCAACTGGTTGATACTTAATACCAGAAGTACAATCCCATATAACACCATCCGTGGTAGGACAGCTACATCAGTGGCTGGAATCAGTATAATTTGCCCTCACAGGGCTGGATCGAAGAGTCAGTCCAGCATACTGCAGCATTCGAGTTCAGTGCTAGAACCTTGACTGTAATTTAGTTGGCGCGTACAAGGCTGGCTTGGAGTTCAGTAAAGGCATCCTCCAAGGTTCCTGGTTCGGCTTCAGAAAATTGATGATAGTTGATTTCTTTGATGAAATATGTCCAACAAAGACGTGCCCCTTGATTGTGACACGACTTGCTCGGTGAGAGAAGTTACAACTTCATGATGAAGACTTGTAAAGGGCATCCACGTAGTAGGTACAGCTCATGGAAAGCGGTTGAATATGGGCTGCGCCGAGCGGGCGAAACCCGAGCAGTGAGGTACACAACGGAGTGGCGTCTCCGGCTGTGGATGTTTACCAACAGTGCGATGACCCCAGCAGAGACATGGAGCGGTTGAGTGACCAGGCAGACAGACGCAGTGGGCTTGAGACGAAGCAGTTATATTGCTGGTATGACGTCATGGAAAGGCGTCGACACCAGAGTAGAAGGGGAAGCTGGCAGCCAATCAGCGCATAGTTCAGGACCCGATGCAGGGTTAGCGGACGGGGCCAGCACAGTGCTTACGAGATAGTGTGAAAGAGAAGTGCTCAAGAAAACACACTTCAAAAAAGGGTGAGTAAAGATACATGAATAATTGAACACATCAATACAATTGAAACATAAGTTGAATATAAGCAAAATATACACAAGACCGCGTTCTTCCTGCGATTACGGAGAAGAAAAAGTATGGGGCAGAAAATTGACACGTATTTCAACCCAAACGGGAAACACAAAATAACATACTAACAAAACTATTCGCAAAAGCAAACATGCTGGGAGGGGCGACACAAATTTCAGAAAGAGAGTGCAGGAGTTAGGCTTCACGTGGAAAAGGAGCTATCGTAGTGATTGGTCTAAGAAAATGACCAGTAGTAGTTTTAAGCTTTACCACGCGGACCCTACCATCTCTGCCGGGAAAACATTCGACAATCCTACCAATATTCCACACAAGGGGAGAACTGGGAACTTTTAAAAGCACCAAGTCCCCTACTTGGAGGTTAAAACAAGAGACACGCCATTTGCTTCACTGCTGAAGCACACTGAGGTATTCCAATATCCAGCGACGCCAAAATTTATTGCGCAAGCTTTCAATTTTGCGCCAAGAAATGGCTGAAAGTAGGGGGGCTGTTCCGCTTCTATATAATAGCCTACTTTCCTGGTGATGTAACAAGATGGCGACCAAGATGGCAGCTAACCAAAATGGCGGCAAACCAAAATGGGGTCCATGGCCTAACTAAGCACGCCATACCTAACCTCACCTACGAGGTGCGATCGAAAAGTTCCAAAATGTTGACCCATAGCCTACATTCCTGGTGACGTCACAACGAGGGGTGATCAAAGAGTTCAAAAAACATACTAACCCGCCATACATTCAGGGGCAAAGCCGATACCCCCCGTACGCATGGTCGGATTTTTACGAATGATGTGTCGTTGAACTCGGACTGACACCCCCTTTCCAAAATTCCAAAATGTTGACCCATAGCCTGCTTTCCTGATGACGTCACATACTAACCCGCCATACATTCAGGGGCAAAGCCGATATCCCCCGTACGCATGGTCCTATTTTGACGAATGAAGTGTCGTTGAACTCGGGCGGACACCCTCTTTCCAATATTCCAAAATGTTGACCCATAGCCTACTCTCCTGGTGACGTCACATACTAACCCGCCATACATTCAGGGGCAAAGCAGATATCTCCTGAATTCATGGTCGGATGTTGATGAATGAGGTGTCGTTGAAATCGGGCTGACACCCCCTTTCAAAAATTTCAAAATGTGTACCCATAGCCTACTTTCCTGGTGACGTCACATACTAACCCGCCATACATTCAGGGGCTAAGCCGACATCCCCCGAACACATGGCTGGATTTTGACGAATGAGGTGTCGTTGAAATCGGGCTGACACCCCCCTTTTCAAAATTCCAAAATGTTGACCAATATCATACTTTCCTGGCAACGACATACATTCAGGGGCAAAGCCGATATCCCCCGAACGCATGGTCGGATTTTGACGAATGAGATGTCGTTGAACTCGGGTTGACACCCCCTTTACAATGGCCAACCTATTTCCACCCCACCCCCTTTCCAATGGACAACATTGCTTACCAATGAATTCATCTCTATTTGATAAATCATGGATTGCACTGTAATGATTGAAAAAACAATTGCGAGAATGATTGCCGAGCCACAGGACATGGTATTGACCAAGATAATAGCCATGCAAGACCAACTACAATGCTCAGACCTTAATGCAGGTCTCGAAAGTGTGAAAATGGCGTATGCTGAAGCCCCGGCATATTGTTTGTTTACAATCGTTGCTGGGATACACTATTTAGCTTTGATTAGCCTGATTAGCTTCATTTGATGAAAGTTGGGATAAACTGTCGCTCATCTGTAATTTTTAGTGTCTTATGTATGTCTGTAAAGTCCAGTTCACGTTAATGTACTGCAATCGTATGTAAATATGTGATAATACGCTTAATATGGACTGTTTCGTGTGTGTGATGATTGTCCAGTCAACCGATGGCATTGTGTCATTTACTTCGGTTGTTGAAGTACCTAAGACTAAAGCATAATAGACGTGTCTCAAGAATATAGGCTACACCGCAATTATTTGCTAGTTAGTGACAATATAATAATAGCTTAGTACACTTCAGAAGTGTCAAACTTAAGTAGGCTACGTAAAGGGAAAACGCAATGAGCATCTAGGGCTAGACCAAACCATTGACGTTATCTTGAACGCTCAGCAATATGTGCCTTCGTAAATCCTTACCAGTCTGGCAGATGTTCTACACTGCCTTGTATACACGCCAAATAATACAGTGAACTTCTGTTTTATTGGTTAAGGAAGATGTTCCCCCTGTGCCAAACAGTGAACTCATTGTGTTCCGTCATTATTCATACTTTTGTGATTCTTACAGCTTGCAAGTTATTTTGTATTATGATGTGTGTAATAAAGTGTTGTGAGTACCTTGCCAATTATATACTTATATTGCGAGATGGTGTGCCGCGATAATTCCGTAACAGGGAGATGGTGCCTTCCAACCTATAGTACTTTACTAAATCAACTATTTCAAGCGTACAACTATTCCAAACGGTAACAGCGAATGTTTAATAGGTTAGATGGCAACATATTATCGTGTTCCTTGTGTGTAGTATTCTCCATAATTATGTTCTGATATCCACACGACGACTTCTTTGATTATTTCAATCAACTAATTCCTTAGACCATAAATTCAATTCGGTGTAATGTTTTACCCGAGATTTTAAACAATTCCACGAGAGGTCTTAATTGAATTGTATCTCTATGGCGTTGGTTCGATTATTTCGGGCAACTATTCTCATTCCGATTGTGTACACAAATACTCTGCATGTGCTGGGGTAGCACTTCAGTAACCGGGTACTTTCTTCTCTCCTACATCAGAATCTGTTTAATTTTTTGCTAATAATATTAATCTATAATTACTGAACTTAAATACAAATCGTGATAACTCGCCAAAAAGCTTCTTATTCAACCACAGAAACAGTAAGACTATTGTAGCTGCCCCTTGGGTGTAGACGAAGAAACCTGTAATTCGATGCCAGCACTAGGCCTATATAGATAAATTAATTCAGGTAAGTCTAAATTATTGATGCATATTTCATCGGAACCTAGTCTCGTCTTGTGATATGTTTTACCGTATGCTCTTAGGTGAGTAAAAATAATAATTTACACGAACTGTGACAAGCCCGATGACATGATCTTAGCTATTGGTAGGGCAACCGTCGCCGCCATGTTTTTTCTACATTAAGGTCTGAGGATTATAGTTGGTCTTGAGCCATGCTTGCTTTAGTCGATATTTGAATGAACCATAAATCACAGAGGCTTATGCATGATTTGTACAAGACCAACTACAATACTCAGACCTTAATGCAGGTATCGAAAGTGTGAAAATGGCGAATGCAGAAGCCCTAGATATTGTTTGTTTACATTCGTTGCTGGGATACAATATTAGCTTTGATTAGCTTCGTTTGATGAAATTTGGGATAAACTATTGCTCATCTGTAATTGTTAGTGTCTTCAGTATGTCGGTTAAGTCCAATTCGCGTTAATGTACTGCAATCGTGTGTAAATATGTGATAATACGCTTATTATGGACTGGTTCGTTTGTGTGATGATTGTTCAGTCGACCGATGGCATTGTGTCATTTACTGCAGATGTTGAAGTACCTAAGACTAAAGCATTAGTAGAAGTGTCTCAAGAATATACACCGCAATGATTTGCTAGTTAGTGACAATATATTAATAGCTTAGTACACTTCAGTACCGGTAGTGTCGAACTTAAGTACGTAAAGGGAAAACGCAATGAGCATCTATGGCAAGACCAAAGTGTTGATGTTATTTTAAACGCTCAGCTTCATGTGCCTCCGTAAAGTCTTACCAGTCTAGCAGATGTTCTACACTGCCCTGTATACACGCCAAATATTACAGAGAACTTCTGTTTTATTGGTTAAGGAAGATGTTCCCCCTGTGCCAAACATTGAACTCATTGTCTTCCGTCATTATTCATACTTTTGTGATTCTTACAGCTTGCAAGTTATTTTTTATTATGATGTGTGTAATAAAGTGTTGTGAGTAACTAGCCAATTATGTACTTATATTACGAGATGGTGTGCCGCGATAATTCCGTAAGAGGGAGATGGTGCTTTCCTACCTACATTACTTTACTAAATCTAATATTTCCAGCGTACAACTATTCCAAACGGTAACAGCGAATGTTTAATAGGTTAGATGGTAACATATTATCGTGTCCTTTGTGTGTGGTAATCTCTATAATTATGTTCAGATATCCACATGACGACTTCTTTGCATATTTCAATCAACTAATTCGGTGTGATGTTTTAGCCGAGATTTTAGACAATTCTACGAGAGGTCTTAATTGAATTGTATCTCTGTAGCGTTGGTTCGATTATTTCAGGCAACTATTCTCATTCCGTGTGTACACAAATACTCTGCATGTGCTGGGACAGCACTTCAGTAACCGGGTACTTTCTTCTCTCCTACTTTAGAATCTTGATTTTTTGCTAATAATATTAATCTATAATTACTGAACTTAAATACAAATCGTGTTAACTCGCCAAAAAGCGTCTGATTCAACCACAGAAACAGTGAGACTATTGTAGCTGCCCCTTGGGTGAAGACGAAGAAACCTATAATTCGAGGCCAGCACTATATAGATAAATTAATTCAGGTAAGTCAAAATCATTTATGCATATTTCTTCGGAACCTAGTCTCGTCTTGTGATATCTTTTATGATATTAGGTGAGTAAAAATAATAATTTACACGAACTGTGACAAGCCCGATGTCATGATCTTAGCTATTGGTAGGGCAACCGTCGCCGCCATGTTTTTTCTACATTAAGGTCTGAGGATTGTAGTTGGTCTTGATTTGTAGCAGTCAATCGAACTCGAGATACTTTAAGCCAAAGCCTAGCGCGCTAACCAGTTAGCTATGGGATGTAAAACAGTGTCGGCTGATAAAACCTATCGCACTTTCCTGGGGGAATGATTAAATGAATAACCGATGAAATGACATGAAATGATAGTGGAAAACGTAGCTCGACTGAGCGTAAACAATTGCGAGAATGACCGCCGAGTTTTCTTGGTGACGTCACAACGAGGTGTGATCAAAAAAGTTCCAAAAATGTTGTCCCATAGCCTACTTTCCTGGTGACGTCACAACGAGGGATTATCAAAAAGTTCCAAAATGTTGATCCATAGCCTAATTTCCCGGTGACGTCACAAGATGGCTGCCATAAATTAACTTTATCAAAGTTCGAAAATGTTAATCCATAGCCTACTTACCTGGTGACAACACATACATTCATGGGCAAAGCCGATATCTCCCGAACGCTTGGTCGGATTTTGACGAATGAGGTGTCGTTGAACTCAGGCCGACACCCCCTTTCCAATGAATAACCTATTTCTACCCCAAAATAAAACTACCCCTACTAGGAGGTGAAATCATAATTTTTTTGAAAATCTTGCTTTCCAAGTGTGACATATGAGAGTTTGAATGCTAATAGGAAATTAAACAGTGTTTCACATGAAAAACATGCATATTCCTATATGCAACTATGATTTATCATTTTTGTTTTTTGTTTTACACTTGCGCACTTGGGGATTTTGTAAGAGGGTAAGCTTTTTGCATAATGAATTATGGATGAGTTGTTTTTTATCCATGGCTATCTCGATGGAACGACGGGTCGTAATAGGAAGATTCGGTTTTTCTGATGTGGCGAACCAAGATAGTCATGCTTGCAAATGCATTAGTCGATATTTGAATGAACCATGAATCGCAGAGGCTTATGTCATGATTTGTAGCAGGCAGGCAATCGAACCCGAGATACTTTAAGCCAAAGCCTAGCACGCTAACCCGTAAGCTATGAATGAACGAAATCGGTGGTCGGCCACGGCGTTTTTCATGCTTGAAAAAAATGTATTTATTGCTATTTTCACAAATCATGGATCGTTGAGCTGTATGTAATGGTTCAACTCATTGTTGGTAAAGACATGATTGAAAAATGAATAAATCCACAGCCTGCTTTCAGTTGACCGAGCAGGTTAGGGAATGGAATGAATGAATCCTTTATTTAGCGGTATGAAATGATCGTGTGGCCTCTGGAGAGGCCGAGTGAAGGTCTTTCTAGTTGACGCAGTGGGTGACCTGCGCGTCGTAATGAGGATGAAGTGATAATGAAGACGGCACATACACTCAGTCCCCGAGCCACGGGAATTAACCCCAAGAGATTAAAATTCCTAATGACTCGACCGGGAATCCAAACCGGGGCACTTTAGGTCAAAGCCTAGCGCGCTAACCATTTAGCCACAGTGAGGTTTTGAAACAGTGCTGGCTGCTAAAGCCTGTCGCACTTTCCTGGGGAAATGATTAAATGAATAACAAATGAAATGACAGTGGAAAGTGTTGCTTTATTAATTGGGGTTTGGGAATGAATGAATGAATGATATCCTCTTTTAGCAGCGAGGATATGAAAAGGTGCTGACTGCTGAAGCCTGTCGCACTCCCCTGGGGTAATGATTAATTGGATGACCCATGAAATAAAATCAGAGTGGATAGAGTGCTGCTAGAATGACATTTTTGATTGTGAATACTGAAGTAGCTAGAGAAAAAAATCTGTCTGTCTCTGCTTTGTCCAGCACAAATCTCACATGGAGTGACTGGGATTCGAATTATGGAGTCAGCAGTGAGAGGCTAACGTGCTTTTTCCTAAGCTATAGAGGCTTCGAAACACGAGTGTCATACATTCAGTCTCTGAGCTACAAGAATGAATTCCAAGGGATTAAAATTCTTGATTGAATGAATGGAGTTGTGTTTAAGATGAAACTTGAAACACTACGGCTTGCTAGCCAACATTAGCATGCATGGCATGTTACCTTGTGATAGTGAAAACTGCAACTGTTGCATGATATCGGTGTTGAATTACGCGTTCTCTCTAAACACGTTGACTGTTAGATCGCAAACAAGTGGACTGTATGTATTACTATATGAAACTAGTGGTAGCGTAGCGGTTAGCATGATTAGCAGTCGCCCTGGAAATCCTCGGTTCTATTCCCGGCTCTGTCATGAAATTTGAAAAAGTGATACGAGTACAGGAATGCGAATTACTCAGCCTCAACCCAGGTTCAAATGAGTAGGGGGAGGGTTCGATTCACCCTCAGTCATTCTTAAAGTGGTTTTCAGTGGTTTCCCACCTACCGTAAGGCCACGGCAGTCTCCTTCACCAATTCCCTGTCACACTCTCTCACTCTTTCTATCCCTTCATGAGACTCCCGTTTGCTTTGCATGCATGGCCGCATGGATGTCGTGGTTGCACACCCCGGTTGTATCACTGACTCAGAGTTTCAAGCTCGAGGACACTGCCCTTAGTGGCGATAGAGGTGGGATCCCTCGCTTAGTTCGTGTGAAAAGCTGATCCTGTATGATAAAATTATATCAAAACAAGCAAAGCTAAGAATCCACGAAAGGAATTCCTTAGGGGGTTGTCCACTTTTAAACTCACTAGTCAAGCGCTTTTTGAGGGTGTAACCATATTCAGAGTGCATTAAAAGTAGTGGGGCAAATGCCGGGATGATGCCTACCATAAGGCCACGGCAGTCTCCTTCCCACTTCCTAGCCACACCCTCCCACTCTTTACATCCTTTCATTAGCCCATTGTTCGCTTTGCAGGTGACGCCGCATGGGCATCGTGCTGGTCACACACCCCAGTTGTATCACAGACTTAGGGTCTCAAGCTCTAGGACACTACCCTCAGTGGCGGTATAGGTGGGCTCCCTTGTTTAGTTCATGTGAAAAACCAATCCTCGAGGATAAAATGATAGCAAAGCGAGCAAAGCTACGAATCCACCTCAAATGAATTTCTTAGAGGGTTGTCAAACTTTTGAAACTCACTAGTCGAGAGCTTTTGAGGGTGTAACCATATTCAGAGGACATTAAAAGTAGTGCGACTACATACACCCTGCCTCTTTGAGGGTCTTGAGTAGAAG
Organism: Meconema thalassinum; assembly: GCA_946902985.2. Classification (NCBI taxonomy): domain Eukaryota; kingdom Metazoa; phylum Arthropoda; class Insecta; order Orthoptera; family Tettigoniidae; genus Meconema; species Meconema thalassinum. The sequence goes on along the minus strand of OX336388.2, from coordinate 427,417,642 downwards.
GCAGGTGATAACATGAAAAGAAAAAAAGGTTGACCCCCTTGCAGGGTATCAACAAAGATCGGGCAAGGGGCGATTAAGTCTGGAAAGTGAAAAACTCCCTAGGCCTTGGATACACTAATACTATTGGGGATGTGAAGAGAACAAGAGTTGACCGAGTGAGGTCGACATGAAAGAAAACAAAGAGGAGCCCTACACAAGTAAGTGGATGCAATGCCGGACTCAGCTAGGGTCCCCGTGGTTGTCAACACACATTTCACTAGATGTGAGCTCACAATTTTATAAAGACTAACTATATGATATCGTTTTTGTTTCATGACATAGACACTGGCAGTGACAATCTTGAAACAGGATGCCGTCTTGCCATATCAACGATCCTGTTTGAAATAAGCAGGTATTGCCGATAAGCATAAACTGAGAACTTATTGTGTATGCCATTTCCGTTTAAAATGTGGAAAGAATATGAATGTCTGGTAATGTAAAAATGTTTTTAGTAATTTTGAATCTTGATGTATCGCGATTCTCAATGTACAGTGATTTATTCTATTTCGCTCACTCTTGCGTGGACAATTTTTTGCAAGCTGGCAATATTGAACAATATAAAAGCAAGGCCATACCTATCATTGGCACTCATTAGTTACATGCCAGGTGATTAGTGCTGCAGTGCTATCATTTATATACAAGTTAATCGAGATAAAGCAGTGGCGTTACTAGGAAAAAGAAAAATATTTGAGAGGTATGTATTTAATAGATTAAACATTTCAAATCAATGTGTAAGTGATGGATTGAAATGAATGGATTGATTGATTGATTGATTGATTGGTTTATTAATTTACAGATAATCGGTTTTTCTGGTTATACCTAAATCAATCAGCAACAGCAGTGTTATATTAAAGGTGAGTACCTTTTTTCATAACTAAACATGTAGGTGATATTTGATGAATGCTCTATCAAGTGTCAATGTTGACCACTACATGTCATTGACAATACTATTTTACAAATCCGTGTTGAAACGACTTGACCATTTGTGATTCGATTAACGCTTTATCAAGTGCCAATGTTTACTACTAGATGGCATTGACAATACTATTTTGCGAATCCGTTTTGAAACAACTTGACCATTTGTGATTTGATTAACGCTCTATCAAGTGACAATGTTCACTACTAGATGGCACTGACAATACTAACGCTCTATCAAGTGCCAATGTTCACTACTAGATGGCAATACAAGTTTGCAAATCCGTGTTAAAACAACTTGACCATTTATGATTTGATTAACACTCTATCTAGTGTCCATGTTCATGACTAGATGCCACTGGCAATACTATTTTGTGAATCCGTGTTAAAACAACTTGACCATTTGTAATTTGATTAACACTTTATTCAATGTCTATGTTCACTACTAAATACCATTGACAATACTATTTTGCGAATCCATGTTAAAACGACTTGACCATTCGTGATTGATTAACGCTCTATCCAGTGTTCATGTTGGCTACTAGATGCCATTGACAATACAAGTTTGCAAATCCGTGTTAAATGACTTGAACATTTTGCGATTTGATGGATACTCTATCCAGTGTCCATGTTCATAACTAGATGTCACTGACAATACGAGTTTACAAATCCTTGTTAAAACAACTTGATCGTTTGTAATTCGATTAATTCTTTATTCAATGTTCATAAAACAACTTAACCATTTGTAATTTGATTAACACTCTATCCAGTGTTCATGTTCATAACTAGATGCTACTGGCAATACTATTTTGTGAATCCGTGTTAAAAACAACTTGACCATTTGTAATTTGATTAACACTTTATTCAATGTCTATGTTCAATACTAAATACCATTGACGATAATATTTTACGAACCCATGTTAAAACGACTTGACCATTTGTGATTGGATTAACGCTCTATCCAGTGTTCATGTCATGACTAGATTCCACTGACAATTCGTGTTTGAAAATCCATGTTCAAACAACTTGATCACTTGTAATTCGATTAATGCTTTATTCAATGTTCATAAAACAACTTGACCATTTGTAATTTGATTAACGCTCTATCCAGTGTTCATGTTGACTACTAGATGCCATTGACAACACAAGTTTGCAAATCCGTGTTGAAACAACTTAACAATTTGTAATAATAATAATAATAATATCGTATGGCCTCGGCTGCCGGGTGCAAGCTTTGTTGTTTGCACCCAGACGGTAGCTTGCATGTCGAATTTCGTTGTTCTTTGACTATGAAAGTCAAGGAGGTTACATGTTAGATATCTAATCTCCTTGATCACTATAGCGCTTTCTAGTAGAGAAATGAGGTACTTTGTGTTGGCGGAAACTCCCGAGATTAATTTTGCCATTATGAACTCGGCCTACTGAATTCAAATGGGTTCTTTGACATGCCAACATCGTATGACATGCGTATCGTATTTTTGCCGCCTTTCAAAAATCACTTACCACGGCCAGGGGTGAACCTGCAATCTTGGGGTTAGTAGACCGACACGCTATCCACTCACCCACCGTGGCAAGCTTTAACCATTTGTGATTTGATTATACGCTCTATCCAGTATTCATATTCACTACTAGATGGCATTGACAATACTATTTTGTGAATCCGTGTTGAAACAACTTAACCATTCTTGATTTGATTAAACGCTCTATCCAGTGTCCATGTTCACAACTTGATGTCGCTGACAATACTATTTTGCAAATCGGTGTTAAAACAACTTGACCATTTATGATTTGATTAACACACTATCAAGTGTCAAAGTTCACTACTAGATGTCACTGACAATACTAATTTGAAAATCAGTGTTAAAACAACTCGACCATATATGATTTGATTAACACTCTATCAAGTGTCAATGTTCTCTACTAGATGTCGCTGAAAATATCATTTTGCGAATCCGTGTTAAACGACTCGACCATTTGTGGTTTTGATTAACATTCTATCAAGTGTCAATGTTCACTACTAGATGTCGCTGACAATACTATTTTGTGAATCCATGTGAAAATGACTTGACAATTTATAATTTGATTAGCACTCTATCAAGTGTCAATGTTCACTACTAGATGTCGCTAACAATACTATTTGGCGAATACGTGTTAAAAGACTTGACCATTTATGATTTGATTAACACTTTATCCAATGTCCATGTTCATTATTGTAAACCAGGGGGGGGGGGGTTGCTAAATAACTTAAAAACCATGGGTGATTGTTGTTGTTGTTGTTGTAACAATGTTGAGACTAGAGTGTCATAGTTATGTTTTTTGTTTATAGACTACCGTGGAAGGTTTGAATGCTATTGGTCAAGCCTGTGGTCTTGAACTCAAGAAGATGAGCGACTTGCCTATTCATACACCTTTTCGCATTCATAGAATTAAAAAATAAACACTAAATTTGGAATCCGCGCTCTTTGCGTTTGTGAAGAGTTTGAAACATTTCTTCCTTCACGTTTTGATGACGTGCCTGATGATGTTTTTCAAGATATCAATACAAGTAGTCAAGCTGTATATTTTATTTATGGAGGTAGAAACAATCATCGATGTATGGTACGTTTTGAATAAACAAAAAAACATAAATGCTTGTTTTCTATTTTTTTTTATCAAAGCAGTGATTATACACATTTTGATTGTTTTTAACCCTAAAGTTTATGGGTAGATAAAAGTCATTTACCATTCATTCCACTAATAAATACCAACAGGTCTTAATAATGCATCACTGTTATGATAAGCTATATCATTATTTCACGCCTGCATGTCTCTACTACCTCTCGAACAATCATCAAGCTGTGTGCTGGGACCTCAAAAGGAGTATCAAGGTAGGTATATTTTTAAGGGTTTATATTCAATGACTATATGAATAATTCCATAGCTAGTATACCATCGACATTGGTTAGCACTATGCAAATGAAATACAACTATAATCATGTCCTAAGATTAAGGGTATTCATTCTAACTATGGTTCTTGCTCAATCAAATACATGTAAACAGCAACCGTGGTTTGTTTGAAGCACTACATTGATGAACACTCACACTTAAAACCTTTCCTTTTTTTACTTTTAGATTCCCTCGACATTTTGTTGACCTCTCTTTTGAGCAATGCCAGAATATTATTCCATTCACATTCTGGCGATTATAGTTATAAGAGTAGCCTTGATAGAGTACACGTTGCCTACCTTTGTTGGTTGTAGTAAGTTTCATAGTAGTAACTGACCTGTCAGTATGATGTTCACAATACAAAGGATTTGCTAATAAAGTGACGGATAAATTGTTTAAAGTAGATGCAAAAAGCGTGCAAAAGTGGGATTAAAAATGGGTGCAAAGGTAAATGCAAAAGTGGGTGCAAAGGTAAATGCAAAAGTGGGTGCAAATTTAGGTGCAAAAGTGGGTGCAAAGGTGGGTGCAAAAGTGGGTGCAAAAGCGGGTGCAAAAGTGGGTGCAAAGGTGGGTGCAATAGTGGGTGCAAAAGTGGGTGAAAAACTGGGTGCAAAAGTTAAACCAAAAATTTTCCTTATTTTCCAGCCTCCTACCCCATCCATCTCGAGGTTGTCTCTGAATCGTTAGAGGAAGGACACCTTGCCAGTGGCAGCAGCAGACCAGCATAGTTGTGCTAACAGCTCACCAGGATGGAGACTACGAGCAGCGGGACCATCGAGTGGAGGAAGCAGCAGAGGACCGGCGAGCCAGCCAGGGGTCAGAGCAGGCGCAACCGCGCCCGGAGAGGTAGAGGGCCACGATCGGCAGGCTCCTTGGGTGGGGAGTTAACCTCCTCAGAGCCCTCTCCCCCGGTCACGCGGGCTCGCCAGCAGGCCCTTGGTGAGAAGACGTCAGCGGCGCAGAAGCCGCCAGCCGTTGAAGAGGAAGGTGTGCCTCACATCCCGGCTGGCGCAAGCAACGCTGGAGCAGCTCCCGGCCCGGGGAGCACAGGTAGCCCGGACATAACGCAGGTGTCCCTGCGGTCCGAGTCAACCGACGCCTCCCCAGGGCCCTCTGAGCTAGAGCTAGCCGAGTCCGAGAAGAGTCGGACGCCAGGACCGGCTAGCTCCCCGCGACAGGAGAGCAGCAGCAGCCCGGACGCCAGGTTCAGCTGGGCGAGCGATGTGAGCTCGGACACCGTGCATGGGCACCCTGGGGCCACCTCCCCAGGCTCCGAGCAAGCAAGTGGCTACGACCCCAGTGACCTGGCTTTGTTTGTTTATTACAGGCCAGGCACCAACCAGGAAGAAGAATGGGAGGTCATCAGTGCCTACAGGGACAAGGTCCACGCAGTCGTGACGAGAGGAGCTGAACGTGTCCACGAGGACATCGAAGCTGTCCTCTCTACTGGTGTCCTGTTCAGGCCACGTGAGAGCGCGGCCATGGGATACGTCTACATCAGGGCATTCTCCGAGCACTGGCAGGTTGCGGTGGTACCAGGCTGTGCGCCAGGTGCCCCTCCGCACGTCCTCAGCCACGCTCGGAGGCGCCACCCAGACTTTCTCATCGAGATGGAAGATGTGGGGATCCAGGCAGGCCCCCTGACCTTCTCCAAGAGAACGCAGGCTCCAGCACCTCAGGCGGTGCCTTTAGCGGGGCAACCCGCGCCCGCCAACCAGGAGGAGGCGCGACTTCCAGAGCTCCAGGTGGGGCCTTTAGCGGGGCAACCCGCGCCCGACAACCAGGAGGAGGAGGAGCGACTACCAGAGCCCCAGGTGGGGCCTTTAGCGGGGCAACTCGCGCCCGCCACCACCGCCAGGAAGGGGACGGCCGGGGCCACCAGGACGGCCCCTAAGCAGCGACTACCAGAGCCCCAGGAGGGGCCTTTAGCGAGGCAACTCGCGCCCGACACCACCGCCAGGAAGGGGACATCAGAGACGGCCGGGGCCACCAGGACGGCCCCAAAGCAGCGGAAGGTCAACCGCAGCAGCCCAGAGGACCGTCGCCCGCAGCGCCCCCAGGAGGGGGAACCAGGACGCCGCGAGGCCATTAGCCGCAGCCAGGGACAGCCGCTACAGCCAGGTAGTATGAAGCCCCGCTCAGGCCAGCTTTTACAGTGTTTTCGCTGTCTGAGATGGGGGCACTCCCAGGGATCCTGCGGCTCTCCAGTCCGCTGTAACCGGTGCTCAGGTGGCCACCACCACACCGGCTGCACGGTGCCGCGGGACGCGCCGGTGTGCGCCAACTGCATGGGTGACCATCCGTCATCCCATCGCAGTTGCCCCGTCTACAGGTCCATGGCAAGAGCAGAGAGGAAGGTGGCTCGTTCCCATGGACCGACCACTAGGCCCCTGTTTCGGCAGGCGAGGCCCCCCCTCCACTCTCCGGTGACGGAGGCTCGGTACCAGGGACCCCATGGAGACCGGGTAGTGGCGCAGGTTCTCCGGATCCTTGTACCATTGCTCGGTAGCCGGCAAGGCCCGTGCTGATCCCAGCAGTGCCGAGTTCTATCGGATTCTCCGGAGACAAACTGGCGAGAAGACGGACATGGATCTGGTGCATGATACCTTCTCCCAACTAACATACCTACTCATTTCCATACCCACATTATCCTTGCATGTGGCAATAACCAAGCCGCCAGGTTTTACGTGTAGGCAATCTTTCCTTTCTGCCTATGCGGTTTTCCCTGGCCCTACAATCTTACCCTTATATATGAGTACATATTTATATGTGCTCATATATAAAATATACCAATGTTAATACCTACTCATTATGCCTGGTAGATCGCGACCGCGATGGGACAGGCACTAAGTCCTAAAAGACATTCCTTCTATCCAATCCCCTATGCTATCTCTTCTACTATCGTAGATTAATTGCATGTCGGAGGCACCAGTAGTAAGGTCGGGTGCCACGCGGGGGGTGCGGGTACTCTTTTCGGGGCCCCCCCGAAAAAAAAAAACCATCCATCTATGACGTCATGGCTCAACTCACCTAACATAACGTAACTTAACCTTGTCACGTGACATGTTCTACAAGTTTAGACCTGCTTTAAGACTGGCTATGACATCACACAGAGCTCACCTAACCTAATGTAACATATCATAACCTAACCTAACCCCATGTGTTGGCTTTTGTATTGTCTTATGTATTGGTTTTTGTATTGGCTTTTGTGTTGGCTTTTGTATTGGCTTATGTATTAGCTTTTGTGATGGCTTATATATTGGCTTTTGTGTTGGCTTATACGTTTAGACTTGCTTTAAGTCTGGCTATAACGTCACACTTAGTTCACCTAACCTAATGTAACTTATCATAACCTAAACTAACCTAACCCCATGTGTTTGTATTGGCTTATTTATTGGCTTTTGTATTGGCTTTTGTGTTGGGTTTTGTATTGACTTATGTATTGGCTCTTGTGCTGGCTTATATATTGGCTTTTGTGTTGGGTTATGCGTTTAGTCTTGCTTTAAGACTAGCTATAACGTCCCACTTAGTTCACCTAACCTAATGGAACATATCATAACCTAACCTAACCCCATGTGTTAGCTTTTGTATTGGCTTATGTATTAGCTTTTTGTATAGGCTTCTGTGTTGGCTTTTGTATTGACTTTTGTGTTGGCTTATATATTGGCTATTGTGATGGCTTATACGTTTAGACTTGCATTAAGACTGGCTATAACATCACACGTAGTTCACCTAACCTAATGTAACATATCATAACCTAACCCCATGTGTTGGCTTTTGTATTGGCTTATGTATTGGCTTTTGTGTTGGGTTTTGTATTGGTTAATGTATTGGCTTTTGTGTTGACTTATATAGCCTATATACGAGCTTTTGTGTTCGCTTATACGTTTATTGTAACTTGGCGGTCATTCTCACATTTGTTTTCGCTCAATCGAGCAACACTTTCCACTATCATTTCACTTCATTTCATCGGTTATTCATTTAATCATTCTCCCAGGAAAGTGCGTCAGGATTTAGCAGCCGACACTGTTTTACATCCCATAGCTAACTGGTTAGCACGCTAGGTTTTGGCTTAAAGTATCTCGAGTTCGATTGCCTGCTACAAACCATGGCATAAGCCTATGTGATTTATGGTTCATTCAAATATCGACTAATGCAAGCATGGCTATTTTCTTGGTCAATACCATGTCCTGTGGCTCGGCAATCATTCTTGCAATTATTTTTTTCAATCATTACTGTACAATCCATGATTTATCAAATAGCGATGAATGCATTGGCAAGCAATGTTGTCCATTGGAAAGGGGGTGTCAGCCCGGGTTCACGACACCTCATTCGTCAAAATCTGACCATGCGTTTGGGGGATATCGGCTTTGTCCCTGAATGTATGGCGGGTGAGTATGTGACGTCACCAGGAAAGTAGGATATGGGTCAACATTTTAGAATTTTGGAAAGGGGGTGTCAGCCCGATTTCAACGACACCTCATTCGTCAAAATCCGACCAAGCATTCGGGAGATATCGGCTTTGTTCCTGAATGTATGGCAGGTTATTATGTGACGTCACCAGGAAAGTAGGCTATGGGTCAACATTTTGGAATTTTGGAAAGGGGGTGACAGCCCGAGTTCAACGACACCTCATTCGTCAAAATCCGACCATGAATACGGGGGATATCAGCTTGGCCCCTGAATGTATGGCGGGATAGTATGTGGCGTCACCAGAAAAGTAGGCTATGGGCCAACATTTTGGAATTTTGGAAAGGGGGTGTCAGCCCGAGTTGAACGACACCACATTCGTCAAAATCTGACCATGCGTACGGGGGATATCGGCATTGCCCCTGAATGTATGGCGGGTTAGTATGTGACGTCACCAGAAAAGTAGGCTATGAGTCAACATTTTGGAATTTTTGATCACACCTAGTTGCGAAGTCACCAGGAAAGTAGGCTATGGATCAACATTTTTGGAACTCATTAATCACCCCTTGTTGTGACGTCACCAGGAAAGTAAGCTATGGGTCAACATTTTGGAACTTTTCGATCGCACCTCGTATGTGAGGTTATGTTAGGCTAGGTTAGTTAAGCCATTTTGGTTAGACGCCATTTTGGTTAGCCGCCATCTTGTTCGCCATCTTGGCCACCATCTTGTGACGTCACCAGGAAAGTAGGCTATTATCTAGAACCGGCACAGCCCCCCTACTGCTGAAGAAAATTCAGACTTGGAGTATAAAAGAGTGGATGGGGAGGCGATCAGCGAACCACCAATAAGAAAGTGACCTGGTGTTAAAGGCAGAAGAACTGATGGGTCATTAGATAAGGGATACAACGGATGAGAGTTAGTTATGATCTCGATAAAAATATTTAAGGAATTAAATTCTTCATGAGAGAGACGGGTGTGGCAACAAACTCCTCTAGGATGCCGCTTAGTAAGCTTAATGCAAGACTCCTAACGTCTACCTTGATGAGGTGTGTAAGGGGGGATAAAATGCCACTTGAAATCTCTCTGATGAGCGCAGTTAGTAATATTTTCTAAAGCAGAAGTATGAGCAAGAGCTCCTTTAATTTGTGCAGAAGCTCCGACAAATTATTTGGCATTATCGGAAAACACCTCCGAAGGAAGACCTCGTCAGGCAGAGAATCTGGAGAAGGCTGCTAGAAAGCACGCAGTAGAAGCATTGGTCACCAGTTCTAAATGAACTGCACCGGTAACCATGCATACAAAAAGCAAAATATATAATTTTTCCAGAAACACATTTTTAGCTTCAGGAGATTTTTTTCTATAAACAAAGGGACCGGCATAATCCCCGTAAAGGAAAAAGGTCTGGCAGGAGCAGAACGAAACGTGGGAAGATCACCCATAAGCTGAGTGGCAACCTCAGGGTTAGATTTAAAACATGGAATGCACTTAAGTATAACAGAAATGACTTCATGTACTCCGTTTACAGGCCAATACTTTTCACGAATAATAGAAAGTAACCTACGAGTGCCAGCATGAAGATGTTGGTAGTGATACTGCCGAATAATTAATGAGGTGACGTGGTGCTTTGAGGGAAGAATGGGATGCTTCTTATCCTCATAGAGTTCAAACAAAGATAAACGTCCACCTACCCTTAGCAAACCATCAGAATCCAAAAATTGGGGCAAGTGAGGAAAGTCTACTCGATTTCTTAAGAGGTTGACCTTGAGACAAAGTTTGGCATTCGTCAGAATGTATTTCTCTTTGGGTAAGCCGTAAAACCTTTATGGTAGCTAAACCTAGCTCAGGAAGGGTTAAAATGGTTTCGGAACAAGGGGTTGATCTACAACAAAATACTTCCACCAAAGGAGATAAGCCATAACCCTTACCAACTTATGGAAAGAGGAATATCGCTGCAAGAGAAGAGGAGAGTCGGAAACAATTAGAGAGGATCATGTAACCTTCCCAGCATCCGGCAAATCTGATAATTCCGAAAGAGGAAAGTTTGGCCAAGTGAAAGGCCCGAATAAGCCAGCTGGGACCATGCCAATATAATTTCAGGTTAGACAGCATGCGAGGAGAACATTCTCGTGAAATGACATCTTCAGGATTTTCCTTGCTAGACACACGATGCCATTGAATTTTGGACACTCTATTAGCGACAAAAACCTGCCAATGAGATGGAGGTTTGGCAATCCGTGCCAAAGTGATAGCTGAGTCACTCCAAAAGTAGATTTTGATAAATTGAATTTTTAGAAATTGACGGATTTTAGCCGCCAATTCAACCGCCAGAAGGGCAGCACAAAGTTCCAGGCGTGGCAAAGATAAAGTTTTAAGGGGGGCCACTTTAGACTTGGTACAAATTAAATTGGAAAAATAAGATCGAACAAAATTACGGCAAACAATATATGCGCAACATCCATAAACTTTTGAAGAATTATCAGCAAAAACATGAAGTTCATATCTGCCGCAAGAGAGAAAGGGGATTTTCCCACGTGGGACAATGACATTTGAAAGGTCCTCAAGACTATATCTATAAGACATCCATTTTTATGCAATACCGAAGGAACGGGTTCATCCCAACCAGTTTTCAAGGACCAGAGATCTTGCATAAAACGTTATGCCGTAACTGTTACTGGCGCCAAATTTTGGAGAGGATCAAATATCTTTGCAATCTCAGACAGAATTTGCCGCTTAGTTTGCTGTTGGGTTTCGCAAAACTTAACTTTGAAAAAGATGAAATCCTTTTGAGGACTCCAATAAATACCTGAAGCTTTCATAGAATTGCTTTCTTGTAAAAGTTCTACTGTGTCATTATAAACTGGGCTTAATGGGAAATTGGAAAGGAATTCCATTTATGCAAGGAAAATCCACCTCCTAAAAGCAAGGCTGATAAATCCTTAGAGATTTGAAGCACTTCTGATACCGATTCAAAGGAATGAAGAAAATTATCAACATAAAATGACGACTTTAAGGCTGCTGAAGCTTTGAGAGAAAACAACGGCCCATCCTGATCAGCTAACAATTTCAATGTACTGTACGTATGGATAAAAAGACGAAAGATTTTAGTCCATAGGTTACCGGTATTGTTTTAATAGAAAAATCTTAACAGGTTTGGTAGGCTCGTCAAGCCAAAGAATTCTCTGAAGATCACGCTGTTGATTAATCAAAATTTGTCGCTACATTTGTTTGATATTAGATATCACTGCGATAGGAAATAAGATAAAAATTATTAAAACAGAAGAAATGTCAGATTGAATTGGGGGGCAGGATAATAGAGTATCATTCAAAGAAATTCCAGTGGCATCCAAAGCAGAACCATTGACGACGACTCTTATATTTTCCTTTAGCATGTCATTTTTCTAAACAGGAAGATGATTAAGATGAGCTACTTAAGATGGAGTATATGAAGCATCATCCCTTTTAGTAACGACTTCCATATGGTCGAGTTCCTCGTACGCTTCCTTAAATGTAGAAAATTGAATTTTGACAACAGGATGACGTTAAAGTTTGTTTTCAACAGCATTGAGTGCTCGAAGAGCTCAATGGTGTGTTATAGGTAGAAGAGATGGGTTATCCACGCGAGGCATGGTTACAACAAATCTACCCTCTGGATTGCGCGTAGTAGTTTCACAAAACAGTTTTTCACACATTTCATTTTCAACAGAGGAAGGTGAAACTGAATCTATAGTTTTAATTTTCTAGAATCCTTCTAGGTTTTGATCAAGAGTAGTATTAACAAAATGACATTGTGAAAAAGTTTGAAATAAATTACGAGGAACCTGACCCGTTCCTTACCAACCTAATTTGGTATCACAAGCAAACACTCCTGTTGATATTTTGACTTTGGAGGTGAGGAGGCACTGCCAAAATACATTGGCACTAAGTAGTATATCTACTGGAACACTTGTGTTAATTGTTGGATCTGCCAGCTGAATGTCATGAGGAAATTTCCAATTTCTAATTTCAAAGGAAGTGCTAGGGGTATTACTGCCAATGGTATCAATGGCAAGACAATTTAAATGTAATGTTGTGCTAAAATGAACAGCATCTTTGATTTGAATTCCAACAAAATGCAAAGATTGAACATTGCTATTGTTAATACCAGTAACCTCAATCAATGTAGGTTGTTTCTGAAGACCGAGTTTTTTAATAAGGCGTTCACTTATAAAATCGTGAGTGGCGGCATTGTCCAATAAGGCACGGGCTTCAAGCCATCTACCAAAGGAGTCTTGAACATTCAATAATACTGTTGATAGTAACACCTGGGTATAAGATTGCGCTTTGGCTGCTGGGGGCGTACCCCTAGAACTTCCAGGTGAGGGATCTTGACGTGGCTTTTCAAACCTTTGAAGCAAGGTATGATGTTGAGGCTTGCAATGCAGACACGTGTTTTTTGATAAACAATCAGACAAAGTATGCGTTTCTGAGAAACAGTTGAAACAATATCTGTTCTGGGAGACTATTTTATGTCTTTCGTCGGTAGAAAGAGCTTTAAAGGCAACACAGGAATATAAACTGTGAGAATTTGCGCAGAGAATGCAATCTGCTGACTTATTTTGAGCGGTAAAGACAGTGGATTTATTTACTTTCTTATCAGTACTGACCAGTTTGACAGTATGAGATTTGTTATCTGCACTACCGGAAGTGAGACAGGCTACGGCTGACAGAACCTGACATCTATTATTTATAAATGTAAGCAAAGAATCATAAGTATATGACGTGTTATTTGCTATTTCAATCTCCTATGCCTTTAAGCTTGCAGGATCAAACTTGGAAGTAACTAAGTGAACCAAAAATAGATCCCAATGCTCAACTGGCTGATTCAATCTTGCCAGCGCTCCTACGTGTAACTGGGCTGTATCATCTCTGGACCGCAGTGTTGACAAATTGTCAGCACGTAAGGCAGGTAGATTGAATAAAGCCTGAATATGCCTTTATATACATAATCTTTCGTTACCATATCAACCCTTCAGTAAATCTATGGCAATGTTATAGTTTTCTGCTGTTAAAGGGAGTTCCCTTATAAGTTTTAGGGGTGGACTTTGTAACACAGATTTTAAATAGTGGAATTTTTGAATTTCTGGAAACGCAGTATAGTCATATACTAGTGACCCAAACAATTCAAAAAATGATTGTCACATATCTTCTTTCCCAAAAAAAAGAGAGGAATTTCAATTTAGGTAACAATGGTTCGATACTGTTCCCATTATTGTTAATTGTCCCTTGAGTTTCTTCTGCCTTTAACGCCAGGGTCAAAGTTCGGACTAAAGCCACCGCCCGAGCATGTGTCTCAAAGTAATTACTTTCAACTTCCCTCCTATCTAATTGATGCTCTGGACTTTTAATTTCAATTTCAAACTGTACGAGGTCATATTTTTCGTAGGCTTATTCATAAGCTTTTAAGCGCTGAGAAATAATATCAAGATTGTGTTCATCTTTAGATAAGGTGGCTAGATATTTTTGGAACCGGGTAAGTTGACCTTTATAAGCAGCCCGGGAATTTAACAGCTTGTCATCTATTGTTACCGGCATGACTGGAAATGTAGAACAACTCACCGCTCTCCTTGAAACCCACTCTCCGGAAATTAAGCTTTTTATATTGTATGATGGGCCTGTTTCCGTCTCCCGGCAGATCTCCTGCGTTTGTCCACGGTAAACTGGAATATATAAGGAAAATATTAGATTGCACGGCTTTTTTTTGTGAATACATTTTCGCGACCACAGGAGAAAGATTCTGGATACGATCCCTGGGTTGAGGTACCAATGTAAGGGGGTTTGAGTTGGAACCCCTAAAGGGATTTAGAAAGGATTAGGTTTGGTGCACAAGAGTTGAGTTGAAACTGGATGATGATGGAAGAGAACAAATTAAAGCTTTGCGTTCACATACATTTATTGGATCTTTGAAGAATATACTTAATAAAGCAGAAATACTTTCAATAAAGATTGTCATCGAAGTGACAATTTATAAAATGATAATACCAAAATGCCGGTTTCACCAGGAAACTCAAATAGCTTGTAAGCTCTAGTTACTAAGAGAATAAATTCAAAAACTTTACTAAAATGATTGAGTAAAAGGAGTCGAATAGCAGGAAACTCCATAAATAATTTCACAAGAAGATCCATCGCAAAATAGAGAAGTAAAAGGCGTAGCCTGGTATTACGGAAGGAATCCGTGAAAGATTAGGTAGACTATAATGTTGTTACCAACTGGTTGTTACTTAATACCAGAGGTACAATCCCATATAACACCATCCAGAGGTAGGACAGCTACCTCAGTGGCTGGAATCAGTATAATTTGCCTGCACAGGGCTGGATCGAAGAGTCAGTCCAGCATATTCCAGCATTCGAATTCAGTGCTAGAACCTTGACTAATTTAGTTGGCGAGTACAGGGCTGGCTTGGAGTTCAGTAAAGGCCTCCTCCAAGGGTCCCGGTTTGGCTTCAGAAAATTGATGATAGTTGATTTATTTGATGAAATATGTCCAGCAAAGACGTGCCTTTTGGTAGTGACATGACTTGCTTGGTGAGAGAAGTTACAACTTCATAATGAAGACTTGTCGAGAGGTTCCGCGTAGTAGGTACAGCTCAAGGAAAGCCGTTGAATATGGGCTGCGCCGAGCGGGCGAAACCCGAGCAGTGAGGGACACAACGAAGCGGCACCTCCGGCTGTGGATTTTTACCAACAGTGCGATGACCCCAGCAGAGACATGGAGCGGTTGAGTGGCCAGGCAGACAGCCACAGTGGGCTCGAGACGAAGCAATTATATAGCTGGTATGCCGTCCTGGAAAGGCGTCTACACCAGAGTAGAAGTGGGAAGCTGGCAGCCAATCAGCACATAGTTCAGGACCCGATGCAGGGTTAGCGGACGGGATAGTGTGAAAGAGAAGTGCTCTAGAAAACACACTTCAAAAAAGGGTGAGTAAAGGTCTACGCACACCGGCGCGGGATGCGGGAACGGGAACGGGAGCGGGATTGACACGATACCCGCAGTCGCTGCGAAATCGTCTTTGTATTCTGACCAGCGCGGGAAACAGTTCCGAAATGAATTCGTTTGATGAAGTGCAACATAAGGAAAATATATACCAATTATCGGGAAGCTATCTCGCCTTGCTATTGCTATTAGATTTTTGGCTACTGGGGATTCTTTCTCGACAATTGGCCACAGGTTTCGTGTTGGATTCACAACTGTTGGAGCTATCGTGAGAGAGGTTTGCCAAGCTATCTGCGATACGATACGATAGTGCAGTTTATATTTAGTTTTAGGGTCGTTCAGTTCGGTTTTCTTTAGGTTACCGGTAATCACCACGTGACAAATGAACACAGAAACAAAGAGTGATATTATTTAAATTGATGCTAAATTTGTACTTGCAGTTCCTTTCCTAAATTCGTCCCTGAGCTTATCTTTATTCCTTATATTTCTTAATCTTCATTACTCATGTTATTGCTATAAGGCAGGATATTTCCTGACACACTCTATTAACAGTTCCGTCGCCATTGCTAAATGGATGTGGGACGCGGGAAAACGCTGCAAGCTGCGTACTCCTGCAGTAACGCAGCAATCCCGCCATCTGTGCGGGATTGTGACGCAGCTGTCTGAGTGGATGCATATCCCGCCAAGTGCGCAAATATTCGCGACATTCCCGCTCCCGCTCCCGTTCCCGCATCCCGCGCCGGTGTGCGCAGACCTTGAAGATACATGAATAATTGAACACATCAATATAATTGAAACATAAGTTGAATATAAGCAAATTACAGTATACACAAACCACGTTGTTACTGCAATTACGGAGAATAAAAAGAATGGGGCAGAGAATTGACACGTATTTGAATCCAAACGGGAGACACAAAAAACATACTAACAAAACTATTCGCAAAAGCGAACATCAGGAAAGCATGGCAGAACTACTATTTCAGTGTCGGAAGGACTCAAACTAATTGGCATGGAATTTGACGGAAGCCAACAGGAAAGGCTAAGAGAATTTATAGCTAATGTAGACGCCACAGAGGCAATGATCAAAGAGGCAGATCAGGCTTTGTTCTTTAAATATATGAAAGGAAAAAAAACTAAATATATATTGACAAAAATAGTAGGGAAAGCTAGGAAAAAGCTGCTCGTAAGAAGAGATGTAGACTCTTGGTTAAGAACCAAGATAGGGCTAACAGAGTACTACGGGTCATAGGGCACACGCGATTTATACGTGTGCCAATTGTTTCAGAGCAAGCAAGAAACAAACGAGTCAGTAGCCTCATGGGCTCATAGGATAGATGTTATAGCATCATCCTTTAGGGATGCCATGTTAGAGGGGGAACCCCTTGAACATAGGCATCCTATTCTCAGGTGCATTAGCAAAATCTACGTGGCGGGGTTTGTGCAGGGGCTCACAAATCCCAGGATACAGGCGCGTGTCCAAACCTTAAAAACACCGAGCATTGAACAGGCAGTAGGTTTCGGCAGGAGGAGGCGGTAATCTTGTCCAGACAAGTGAAGGACTGATTACCGGGCCAACACACGTCCAGTACTAGTCAATATAGACCCCGAGATAGCAAGGCCCCAAGTAGCGGGCTGGCACACAAAACCAAGGACGGTTAATGTCAAGGTCATCTGCTATCAACGTAATATGCAAGGACTCATAGCTAGGGACTGTAGGCAGTCAGGGCCAAGTACTCCCAAGAAGAATGGTGTTGTTAACCAGACCTTACCTTACTTGTAAATATTGCAAGAAGGCAGGTCATATCGAAAGGGACTGCAGAAAAAAAATAGGGATCGCATAGGAACCCCAGGGCAGTCCAGATAGTTAATACGAACCCTAGAGCAACCCAAACAAATAGGACACGTGAAACACGCCAATGTTTCAATTGCGGCAAGTACGGGCACGTACGGGCAAATTGTCGCGCAGAAAAAAGGGGCCACAGGAGGGCAACCAGACAATAGAAAATGTTTCTCGTGTGGAAAAAGGTCCACATTCATAGAAGCTGCCAGCAGAGTCAGGGAGACCAGCTGCAGGGAAGTAGGGGCATGAAAGGCCACACCCAGTGCGCCACCTGTAAAAGATGGTCTCACCGAACCCAAGAATGCTGGTTCGGAGCTGGAAGTAGTAGAAAGGCCAGTTCTAATGTATAGAATTCGTCAAACTAGGGGGGGGGGGGCGCTCGTAGTCTAGGGAAGACTATGACAACCCCGAAAGTTCTAGGTCCCCAGAGACCCCAATAGGAAGGTACAATATTATTAAGGATAAATAATAATAAAAGGCCTTTAAGACTCCTGGTGGATATGGGTTCAGATATCTACCTAGTGAAGGAACGAGCTGTACCCAAAGATTGTAGAATCGCGAGGAACAGCGCGATAGATTTCACAGGGGTGTGCGAAGGCTTCAATCGGAAACACGGTGCATCCTTTCCATGTCGTGGGAGAGGACCTTCGGCTGACCTAAGATGGCATTGTGGGTAGAGATCTACTCAAGGACGGTGTCATTCATTATCGAGAGGGCTATGCTGAAATGAAGGGAACAAAATTTCCTTTAGGGGCACGGGAAGTGCAGACGATTCACTTCGTACCCAGAAGGTATTATGTTTTGAATAAAGCACATTATAGCTATTATGTTTTGAATAAAGGATATTATAGCACTTTAATATGCACACACATCTGAATCGACATCTTAACACAATGAACAAAATACAACTAACATTGTCACAGAGTAAAAGCATATTTACACTCCGACCAAGTTCCATAGAGGACATAAACTAGATACATAATAGTCTCCCCCACTTATATAGAAACAAATAAAAGGAACTATTCATATTCATTTGGGCACATAGTCTTGCAGAAACTGAGGAGGTCGCCTGTCTCTGGCTGATCTTCTTAAATAATTATCAGCAGGTGGTGGAAGGCTGTTTCGATCAGGGCGTTCATCTGGTTGCAGGATGGTCTGCCTTGTATCATCTGAAGTGTGGGTTGCAGGAGGAATATCCTCATTTTCTAGTCTTGACTGGGTTGGTGTTGGTATGTTTGGAACACCACGCACTGGAGGATTTGTTGGAGCAAAAGTGACATGCTTATCTTTCTTTTGCACGAGAGTCGATAATAACTGGTCAACATGCCGCTTTAAAATTCGTCCGGAATCCAATTTCACATCATAGTGACGCTGGCCGAGTTTAGTTTGTATAACACCAAACTGCCAAATATCACGGTTTTTCTGGTGAATCCGGACTTGCACTCTCTCTCCCACTTTGAAAGAGCGAACAGGGGGTGAGAAACTGGATGTAGTCATGCTCTTTTGGTTTGGAAGTAGAGCATCCAACCGGATACGTAGCCGACGTTTCAAATATAGTTCAGCTGGAGACTGTCCACATGCCAATGGCGTTGCTCTGTATTGAAACAAGATGTTCTGTAACTTAGTCGATAATGGTGCCGGGTCATTTACAGCAGCACGAAGTCGCCTCTTCAAAGTTTGGATGTTTCTCTCGGCTAGCCCATTGGTTGCTGGGTGCCCTGGTGCAATATATTTCTGAAAAATCCCTCTCTCCTTGCAATAGGATCTGAATACATCACTCGTGAAGATAGTGGCATTATCTGACACAAGGACATTCGGGTACCCATGTACGGTAAAGATATTGTCAAGCAGACTGATAGTAGTTGCAGTAGATGGAGCGTCTTTCACCATTCGTACTTCGACCCACTTGGATTTCGCGTCGACACACATCAAGAAATGGTGGTTATCAAATGGCCCCGCATAGTCAATGTGTATGCGTTCCCAATTTTCTTCTGGTTCGTCCCAGGGGTGTATTGGAGCTTTTGGTGGATTTCAACGAGTCTGCGCGCACTCTTCACAAGATTTGATAAGCTTCTCAATGTCTTTGTCTAATTGCGGCCAGTAGACATATCGTCTTGCTAACTGTTTTGTTTTCACAATGCCGAGGTGTGTTAAATGTAACTCTTCCAAAATTTGTCTTTGTAGTTTCTTTGGGATAACAATTCGGTCTTGACGGAATAGAATACCATTTTCAACTGTATATGGTTCATCCAAGGATTGAGTTTGAAGACGTTGCAGGGTGGCACTAAGTTCTGGGTCTAACATAGTCTCATCACGGATAGTTTCGTACGTAATGGCTTCACTTGACACTTGAAGAATCGTTTCAGCACAGAGTTGTGAAACTTCTGCATTTATTGATGTTTCAATGTTTGGCGAGGTAGATTATTATTATTATTATTATTTATTTACCATAAATCGTACACGAAGTATGGAAGGCCTAGTGAAAAAGGGCAAGCCCCACATACATATTTCATGCTCCACAGGCACAGCTTACATCTACATTTGTTTTAACAATATTTACAAGTTTTACAAAGATATTTGCAGTATTTACATATTTAGAATATTGACATAGTACATTTTCCTGTTCACTCACTCTCTCACGCACGCACTTTCATAACCTCAATCACTCGATACATTCATTCATTCATTCCATTCAGATATTCATTCATTCATTCAGCGAGACAATCAATCACTCATACATAAGTTTATTTATACAATGTACCTTTTTACGTACGGCTTGAATTTCCGAAGAGGCAAGATCTTGGCATCCCCTGGCAGCGCGTTCCATAACCGCGCAGAGCGGCCGTAGAAACCTGTCAGGTAAGCATTGCTACGTGCGAAGGGCGGAACGAGGGTTACACCTCGTCCTCTCCGAACTGAGCGATATGCCAATGACAGTCGGCAAAAGGGTCAATATTAATGGAACTTGTAAGGGATTTTTTAAGAAAAATTAGATCAATTTGTTTGGCTGTTGCCTCTATAGATGGAAATTTTGACAAAGGGGAAGGGGAATAACGATCTATTAGCCTCTCTGCGCGGCGCTGTACACGCTGGAGCTTGTTTATGTTTTCCGCTGTAGTGGGATGCCAAGCAGGTAAGCCGTACGTTAATATTGGACGGACCATGCATGTGTAAGCCATCCTGAAGGCTCTAGGTTTACAACCTCTCATGTTTCTGTACAAGAAACCCAGAACTTTGGTGGCCTTACATCTTGCCACTTCACTTTGAATGTTCCAATTCAGGGTGTCGGAGATTGTTACCCCTAATAGCTTTAAGTTTGTGCACTGTGGGATGACACTGTTCATAATTTTGTATTCATTCTCAATGGGTTTTTGTGACCTGGTTATTCTTATGTACTTACATTTTTGTACATTTATATTTAAATTATTCACAGAACACCACAGCGATAAGTTGTCCAGATCTGATTTAAGACAGAGGGAATCTTCTTCACATTTAATGCCCCTGTATAGCACGGTGTCATCTGCATATAGTGACATTGATGAGGTGACACAACCAGGAAGATCGAGCACATATATAGTGAAGAGAAGAGGTCCGATCACAGAGCCCTGAATCACTCCAGAAGTAACTTGAGCAGCCTGCGATCGAGCTCCTCCGTACACCACGCACTGTGTTCGACCCTCTAGGAATGACCTCACCCATGCATGTAAGCTACCCCGTATGTTAAGCTGCTGTAGCTTTAACAAAAGTCTTTCATGAGACACTTGATCGAAGACCTTAGCCCAATCCAGTGCAATACAGTCCACTTGTTTCACTTCTGGCTGATTCAAGTAGAACTGAAACTCATCAATGACCTTTGTCAATAGAGTAGTGCAAGAACGACCCGGAAGAAAACCGTGCTGATTTGGATCGAGCAGATTGTTCTCCCGTAGGAATTCCAGCACACTGTTTGCTACTAGCCGCTCCATACATTTACAAATTATAGATGTTAGACACACCGGTCTGTAATTTGCAACATCTTCTCTGTCACCTTGCTTATATATTGGCACCACGTTAGCACATTTCCACTCACACGGAACAGAACCTTGGTTGATAGACAGGTTGAATAACGCACACAGAGAGGGCGCTAATGCTTCCGTACACTGCAGCAGGATCCGTCCGGGAACATCATCTGGGCCGGTCGCCGCATGTGGTCTAATCTTCCGTAGGCTCTGAATCACCTCAGTTGTTGTGAAGTACAGGTTGGAGAGTGGGAGGGGTGGAAGTGATGACCTTGGCAGAAGCAGGTTCATGGTCATACCCGGCTTAGAAAAGTTCTGCTTGAAACTGTCACTGAACGCTGTTGCAATATCTTGGGGTGCACTTAGGAATTTACCGTTACAGTGAAATGAGGCTGGCGCAGCGGTGCCGCGTCTTCTGGACAAAAATTTCCACATTTCACTGGTGCTGCTTATTTTGTGGATATAATTGTCGTATGTTTCGCGAATTAATTTCTTTGTTTGGTTCCTGATGTTCTTGTATTTTTCCCACATGATGTCGGTTGAGCAACTTTTCCATTTCTTGTATAAAACGTTCCTTTTCCTAATCATTTTAATGACTTCCTTCGTCACCCAAGGAGAATTTTTCTTCCCACTAATGGTTATTTTCGGTATAGCTATATCCACACATTCAAAGAAACAATTTCGCCAGGCGTGCCACACTGAGTTGATGTCGCTGGTGTCCAGAATACATGGGGTGGGAAGGTGTTTGAGGGATAAAGATGATAGCAGTTTCCAGTCTGCCTTTTTGTAATTGTATACTGTCCTCACTGTGCTCTTGCTGCGTGGTTTGTTGTAATGCAATGTGGTAAAGATGGCTGCGTGATCACTGAAACCGGGTATGACTTCAGCTTTCTGTACGGAGGAAGGAAGGCTTGTGAGGAATAGGTCTATTGTGGAGCGTGTAGTTTGTGTGATTCGAGTTGCTTCGGTTATTAATTGGTCAAGGAATAAATCGTAGAATGCGGTAAGGAATTCATTAGCAATGGGATCCTTGGGAGTGGGAGGAGAGTTTTGCCAGTCTATTTCTAAATTAAAATCGCCTGTTATGTAAATGGCCTTGTATTTGTGCTGGATGTATTGTACACGACGGAGGGAGTCCAATAGTTCATCATTGATGTGCCGAGTTGAATTTGGAGCACGGTATACAGAGCCTATTAGAAATGTATTGTTTGCACACGTGAATTCCACCCACACAGCCTCAGCATCAGTTTCAAGCTCCCGTTGGCGAACAGGCCTTAACTCAGGTTTCATGGCTATTAGTACCCCTCCCCCTGATGTCCAGGTTCGATCTTTGCGGAACATGGTGCATGTTACCGGAAATATTTCTGGGTCGTTAGTGGATTTTTTCAGCCATGTCTCCCCTGAACACACAATTGACGGATTAAGTGCTGTGAGACAAGAACGCAGGTCCGGTTGTTTGGAGGGACATGTTACACTTCGAGCATTGAAGGAAAAAATGGACAATGCTTTGCTATCCGAGGGTGTTACGTCACTATCTACACTATTTGCACTCTGTGTCGATGTATTAAAAAATGAGTTAGAGAACTGAGGTAAAGAACAGTTCCAACACAGCCACGATTGTTTCCCAGAGGTGATTATTTTGTGTTTTGAAGCACTGATTTTTGCACAAGTTCTGTGCGCTTGAGAGTGGCAAGATGTACATGTCACAAATAACTGATTCACACGACCCTTCGAATCACAAATTATACACACCTTATTCGGCCCTGGGTTCATCTCCACATCTCCACTGAGAGCCACAGACAGCACCACGAGATGTAATAATGTAGCGGGCGGTCTGGCAACCCCGCGCAGTGCTGGGCGCCCTCTGCCTGCTGCTGTGACTATCAGCCCCTCGCTTCCGCACCATGTGAGAGAAGATATATTGAGTTTACAAACTACCATGAGGTGTTCCTTCAGGTCCGAGTTCACACACGAGTCTTCAATTGTTAAAGAATGATCGAGGATCTTTTTCGAGGCACCCACTGAGCTTTTTACTAGGTAGAACACGAGGAAAAGTTGGAGCACTCTAACTGCTACACACCCGCTGGCCGGGATAGGCAATCAACATTTTCGTTATCTTTCCCTTTTTTCACTCTTACCGTGTAGTCAAACCCGGAGAGAAACGATGCATATCTTAGGAGCCTTGCGGATGTCATTTGTGGCAGGCCCTTGTTCTGATGAAAAATACGAGACAGAGGTTCATTGTCTGTCACAAGAATAAAATTTCTTGCAAATATATAGTTGTAGAAGTGTGTTGTGGCGAAAATTATTGCCAGCGCTTCCCGGTCAAGCTGACTGTAATTACATTCTGCTGGTGTTAGGGCACGAGATGCATAGGCGATGGGTCTTTCTTGGCCATCCATCTCATGACTTAATACTGCTCCAACACCAGTAGGACTGGCATCGGTTGACAAGATGATAGGCAGTGATGGGTTGAATGGGGTAAGGACACGTTCACTACATAACTCGGACTTGAGATTCAAGAAAGCTGCTTCACAGGCTGCAGACCAGAAAAACCGTACACCTTTCCGCAATAACTGCCGTAATGGGTGGGACTTCGTTGAAAAATTAGGAATGAACTTTGCATAATAAGTCACCATACCAAGAAAGCGTCTCACTTCTTCATTGTTTTTAGGGCGTGGCATTTGTGACACAGCTTGAACTTTCTCTGGTGACTTGCGGATCTCATTATATGATACAATATGCCCTAGGTAGTCTATGTTTTCCTTGAAAAATGAGCATTTGCTTTTGTTCAAATGCAGATTATTTTTTGAAAGCCGTTCTAGACAGGCTATTAAGTTCTTGGTGCACTCCTCCTTCGTTGTACCATGTATTATGATGTCGTCAAAATAAGCTTCAGCTTTTGGAAGACCATGAAGCATCTGTGATAATATCCTATTAAATTCTGAGGGGGCAGTTTTGATGCCAAAACTCAGTCGGTGCATCCTGAAGGTTCCTTTGTGAGTGGATATAGTTTGAATCATACTACCTTCTTCATCAACCTTCAGATGTAGATATGCCTTATATAAGTCTAACTTGCAAAAAAAATTTGAGTTTCTAAGACTATGTAGAACATCATTAACTGGTCTTATGGGATGGTTTGCAGAAATCAACCTTGAATTTACTCCACATTTGTAGTCAACACATAACCTAACTCCCCCATCCGGTTTTGGGATAACAACAAGAGGCGATCCCCAATCACTTACAGCTGTGGGAGAAATAACTCCTTCTGATTCCAATGAAGCGAGTTCCTTTTCAATGCGTTCCCGAAGAGCAAAAGGGACATCACGTTCACGATTGAAGACAGGTTTCACCCCCTCTCTGAGTTGCAGTTTTACTTCAATATTGGGAACGCATCCAATTTTTTCTTCAAAGATTGTACTATACTGATGTAAAATATCCTGAATTGACTGCACTGAGTTGACAGATTCAGTGTGAAGTGATTGATTTGTGTCCTTGTCAATTTCCTTCAGATCAAGGCCGAGGCCCCTGATCCAAACACGACCAAGCAATGCGGCATGACCTTGCGGAACTACAAAAAGATCTGCAACAATTTCTGTTCCTTTGTATGACACTGTGACAACAATTTTTCCTCTGGGTTTGATAACATGATCAGAATATGATCGAAAACAGACATTTGTTGGCTGCAATGGCAAACCAAGACCCAAGGTTGAACATTCGTTCTCTGGGATGAGTGAATATTTTGCTCCCGTGTCGACTTCAAATCTTTGTGATTTATTGTTGAGTTTAACAGTGATAAAATATTTATCTGATTCTTGTCCTACTTCAAAGAGATCTTCGATGCATTCCAGTTGTCCTATCCCGAAATTGGTTTCAGGGTGGTCATGCAAGTTGTCATCTATGTTCTCAGTTGCAATGTTGTGTGTATTTGACTGTTGAAGAAGTGTAGTGATACAAACTTTTGCAACATGTCCCACTTTCCTACATGACCTACATTTAAGAGAGTTTCTGTTTGTGCGACAATCTCTTGACCTATGGTTTGAATTTCCACAATTCAGGCATAATCCATCAATACCTAGTGCTCTATAATTGACAGAACTACGGCGGCCCCTGGACTGTGAACGTGAGTGAGAGCCTGGGTTAGGCTGTTGAACAAAACGTGACTGAGTATCACTGCTGTATTGATTCATACTTCGGTCATTATATGAACTTGTGGCTTTTGTTACTTTGTTTGTGTCCTCTATAGAGTCTGACGGTGCAGTGAGCTGTTTTGACAGCTGATTACTCTCATACCGCGATGCTTCCAAGGCTATAGCCTTCTTCAGGAGATCATCAAATTTCGTGTCATTAGACTGGAGAAGTTTCTCTCTGATCCAATTATCTCGCAAGCCACGTATAAATTGTGCACGAAGAAAAACATCCGCAATTGAAATTCTGGCGTCACATGTACACTGAATATAAAAGTCACAGTCTAGTAAGTGGCTTCTAAGAGTGGCAACAAATCCTGCAATATTTTGACTTTCTTTTTGATTGACGTTCAAGAAATAGTGTTGGGAAACTACGGTTGAGACTTGAGGTGACAGTATTTGCTTGAAATGCTTTACTAGGTCATTATAACCGAGAGACTTGATTGGTTTATCAGGGCCTAAAAATGCAGAGAGATTGTTATAATGAATTGCCCCTATTGATGTACACAAGAGTTGAGCTTTCTTTGTTGGATCGGTGGCATTGTTGAAGTTTGCGTAATTTTCAAAATCGTTCTAAATACGACACAAATTTTTCCTTTTCAGAATCAAAATTTTCAAAAGGTGTGATGTTAGTGGCTTGTGGGGTTGTGACGGGCTGGTGAGCTTGATACCTTTCAAGTAACTTCTCTTGAGAATTAGTAAAAATGTTCAGTAATTGTTGAAACTGATTTGCGTCCATCTTGACGGAACTTCGAAATAATTTTAAAAATCACAGTTCAAATATAATAAAATGTTTCAAGATAACAGATTTAAAACACACTGGGTAGTGATCGATGACCGAATATTGTCCTGGGCTTGAGAAAAAAAAACATTGCATAACCTCAAAGTTCGAACTGCGATTCATATTATTTTGAATATGTGGCATGCAGGCACACGTAGCTGAATATACGATGAGTTGCTTAGGATCGTTTACAAGTACTCTGTGTACATTTCACGTCGATTTGCCTGATTCTTGATTTTACTCACGTGGCCGTTGAAACAGACGACGTAAATACCGTACTTCATTGATGTAGGCTATATCTGAACCGGAGAATCAAGTCCCAATTCCTCGTCGCCAACTATTATGTTTTGAATAAAGCACATTATAGCTATTATGTTTTGAATAAAGGATATTATAGCACTTTAATATGCACACACATCTGAATCGACATCTTAACACAATGAACAAAATACAACTAACATTGTCACAGAGTAAAAGCATATTTACACTCCGACCAAGTTCCATAGAGGACATAAACTAGATACATAATAGTTAGTCACTCTGACAAGTCAGAGAGTGCACATACAGGCGGTAACTACGTCCTGTTTAGCGCAGGTACGTAAGGTAGGGAAACGAGTGAGACAGAGGCCCACAGAACGGCTAATCGCAAGCCCCGTTTTCAAAATTTGGAGGACAGCCTGAGAATAGATCACCTTGACCCGCAGAACGGAAGGTATCTATGCAATCTGTGCGGAATATAGTGATATTTGTTTTTTAGCCTATTTTCAATTTTGAAAAAATAGGCTTATGAGATCACCTTTTGTCCGTGTGTGTGTGCGTGTGTGAGTGAGTGTGTGTGTGTGTGTGTGTGTGTGAGGTGTGTGTGTGTCCCCCCTAATAACTTTTTAACGGCTGGAGCGATTTCAATGAAACTCGGTAATATAATAGCACCGTTCTGGCCGACCCCGACCGTGCCCTTCAAATGTTATTGTGTCTCACCAATCCAACATGGCGGCTGTGCGAAATATTTCACCAGCATTCAGTATCTCCGAAACTATTACCGATATCACCCTGAAATTGTGTACGGTGATAAAGGGTTCTACTAGAAGTTCACCTATGAGACTTTCAAAAATCTGGTAACTACAAAAGCAACATGGCGGCCGAGCGAACTTGAGACTTTTAAATAGACGTTTCTCGTGATTTAACCATCCAAACGAAATGAAACTTGGTACAGCAAATGTTTATACACATTGTAATGCAATAGCATCTAATTTAGTTCAATTGTTTACATAACCTCAAAATGGTGGCTGCGGGAAATATTTCACCGGCATTCTATATCTCCTAAACTATTACAGATATCACCCTGAAATATAGTACGGTGATAAAGAGCACTGTTATAAGTTTATGTATGTAATTTTCATAAACCTGTAAAGTACAAAACGAACATGGCGGCCAAGCGAAGTTGAAACATTTTAATAGACTTTTCTCGTGATTTAACTCTCTGAGCGCAGTGAAATGTGGTACAGTAAATGATTATACATATTGTAATGCACTGGCATTTAATTCAGTTCAATTGTTTACATAACCTCAAGATGGCGGCTGTGCGAAATTTTAAAATTAAGTTTGTATTTCTTGAGTCGTAATCATGCGTTCGATGTGAAAGTTTGAATAATGAGCCTACGCAATAATTTTCCTTTAATGGTGCATATTTCTATGGCCTATACATATAACAATCCAAAATGGCGAGCATCCGAAATATTTAGACGGTTCTTAATATTTACGAATCTTTTACAGTAATCAAACTGAAGTTTTTTTATGTTCATAGAGGCTATGAACATAAGTTCACCTATAGGACTTTCAGTAACCTGGCGAGCAGAAATCCAACATGGCGGCGACGCGAACTATACATATTTAAAAAACGTTTCTCGCGATTTAACCATCCGAGTGCAGTGAAACATTGCACGTTAAATACTTATACAAATGTTAATCCACTGGCATCTAATTTATTTCAATTGTTTTCATAACCAGAAGATGGCAGCCGTGCGAAATTTTAAAATCTCGTTTTTACTTCTTGTGTTCTAATCATGCGATTGAACTTTGAATACCACACGTACACAATAATCTTGATGTAATAGCACATAAATAAAAATCCAACCTGCGAACCATCTGAAATATTTAGACGGTTCTCAATATCTACGAATCTATCATAACATTCAAACTGAAATATTGTATGTTGATAGAGGCAATAAACACGAGTAGGATATATGAAAATAGGCTATTTAGTTCTTCATGGAACTACTTGTTATTAATGCAGCCAATGGCCATGTACTTTTCTTTTCAGGACGGGTCAGGGAAGGGATATTGGAAGGAAATCGGCCGTGGACCTATTGAAAGGAACCGTCCCGGCATTTGCCTGGTGGTGAAAATGGGAAACCACGAAAACCATTTTCAGGACAGCCGAGGTGGGATTCGAACCCACGCTCTACCGATGCCAGCGAGGCACGAGGTAGCGCATTAGCGCTCTCGGCCACCGCGGCCGGTGAATATAGTGATATATTCCACCTGGAGGGAGACGTGCTTACCAGTGCAGGGCTACTGGAACACGAAATCAGGACCCCTCAGTACCAAGCTCCAATAAATGTGTGCCCTTACCGTCTTCCAGAAGCGCACAAGGGGGAAATTAATGACCAATAAAATAAGTTTCTAAAGAACAATATAATCGACCCAAGCACCTCGCTTTGAAACGCACCCATGTTGTTAATTCCCAAGAAGTTGGATGCATCTGGCCAACACAAGTGGAGAGTAGTAATTGATTTCAGGAAGCTAAATGAAGTAGCTATTGGCACTAGCTACCCCCTTCCGATAGTCTCCGAACTATTAGATGCCTTAGGGACGGCTAAATATTTCATAATTTTAGACCTTGCGTCCGGATATCATCAAGTTACGTTAAATCCCCGGGACAGGAAAAAAACAGCATTTTCAGCATTAGGTCAGAAATACGAATATGCCAAAATGCCAATGGGGCCAAAGGACGCTCCAGCGACTTTCATGAGGCTAATTAATACCGTATTGACAGGGTTAATAGGCATTAAGTTTGTATGTTACCTAGATGACATAATAGTTTACTGGAGTTCAGTATCAGAGCATAATGGTAAACTCCGAGTCGTCTTCCAGAGGCTAAGGCAACATTCGTTGAAAATTCAACCAGACAAATGTGAATATTTGAGGCCTAAAGTAGCATTTTTAGGTCACGTGATAACGGAAGACAGTTTTCCCAGACGAAAGGAAAATTCAAGCAGTTAAGAATTTTTCTAGGCCAAGTACAAGCCGACAGATAAAGCAGTTCTGTGGCTTAATTGGATACTATCGTATAGCAGACTACAGTAAGATCGCTAAATCTCTGTATAACTTAGTGAAATACGAGGTACCCTTTAATTGGGAAGCTGAGCAGGAAATCGCGTCTGTAACTTTAAAACAAAAGCTAGTGGAAAAACCCATCCTCCAGTGTACAGACTTTGATAAGCCATTTGTGTTAACTACAGATGCAAGTAATAGCACCCTGGGAGCAGTATTATCTCAAGGGGCCCATAGAAAAAGACCTACCAGTAGCTTATGGGAGTCGAAAACTCAATAAGACGGAGCAAAATTATAGTGTTACTGAGAAGGAATTACTAGCCATTGTATGACCGGTGAAACACTATAGGCCTTATCTATTCGGGAGGCAATTAACTGTCGTGACCGATCACAAGCCATTAAAATGGGTTTTCAACGTGTCGGACCCATCATCACGACTTATGAAGTTCAAATTGAAATTGGCAGAGTACGATTTTGTAGTAATACTTGTGCTCCGAGCTGGGATGAATGATCAAGTCGTTTTCAATATGTATGACGTCCTTTTATTTATCAAATTAAACAGCAAGTGTCATCAAAAGGCGCCTTTTGACTCCACAGTATAAAGCATGTTTATGAGTTATCAAAAACTTCACTACATTCGATAAAGATACAATTTTGATGGTTGATTGCTTCAGATTTCGCAGACAATATATTTCACATACATTTTGCCATTAGCTGTTCTTCTTCTTCTTCTTCTTCTCCCCCTTCCCTTTCTTCTTCTTCTTCTTCCTCCCTTTCTTCTTCTTCTTCCCTTTCTTCTTCTACTTCTTCTTCTGGTTTAAAACAATTGCCAACTTATAAAGGTAAAATGCATTTTTTATCACATAATTAAACTTCAACACGCCTCCTTAATTATTTTACAACGAAGCGATTCAAACATCTTTCTATTGAGGGGTTTGGTCAGAATATCAGCAAGTTGCTTGGAGCTCTCGACATGTTTGAGAGCAACAGTTTTGCCAACGTGTTCCTGGATGAATTTGCGTGGAATCTCTATGTGTTTCTTTACTTTTGTAATCTTCCCCTCGTTTGCATTGTACAGCATGTGGTTTGCTGACTGGTTGTCAACAAACAGCGTGACTGGTTTGTCTGACTTCAAAATGTCGAATTCCAGTCCAGTTCTCTTGATCCAGCGTATGTCATCTATCGATGAGACAGCTGCTCGGTATTCTGCTCCTGCTGTTGACGTAGCAACGAGTTGATGCTTCTGTGTGTACCAAATGATTGGTCCTCCTCTCAACAGTAGAACACCACTTATTGAGCGTCCTGTTACGGTGTCCCCACCGTAGTCTGAATCTGTATATGCCACAAGTTTGTCGTCTCCATTGAAGAAAATTCCATAGTCTGGAGTTCCCTTCAAATTCTGAAATACCTTCTTCACCGTTTTCCAGTGGCTCTGCATGGCTTTGCCGATGAAGCGGCTTAAGTAGTTCACTGCGTAGCAGATATCCGGTCGGGATATTGTAGCCAGGTAGAGTAGACTTACCACTGCTTCTCGATATGGAGTTGTAGGTGGCGCTGGTCTGTCGTTGATTCGATCTTCTTCGTTTGTCACCATTCCTTTCTCCATGGGTGTTGAACTTGGGTTGCAAGTGTCGAACCGAAAACGATTGATGATCTTTCTGGTGTATCCAGGCTGGTTCACAAAAATGCCTTCCTTCTCTATTCTGACTTCCATGCTTAGGTACGTGAATTGCTTCTGAACTGATCGTTGGTAAGTGATTTCAAATTCCCAATTTATGACATCCAAGACTTCAAAGATTTCTTCTTCATTATATCCAGCGATGAGTCCATCGTCGACGAAAAGTAGCCATCATCAAAGTTCTCTTCTCGTTATAGTAAATGCAGGGGTCATCGTCGGTGTTCACTTGTTAAAGTTTCTTATCAAGAAAATCTGACATTTTCTCATTCAACTTTATTGATGCTTGCTTTAGTCCATATATGCTTTTCATTAGTTTGCAGACTCTGCCATTACCATCTTCAAATCCTTCAGATTGATACATGTACAAGTCTCCGTGCAAGAAGGCTGTCTTCACATCAAAGGGAACAAGTTTCATCTTCTCAGTAGCAGCATGACTGCGAATCAGTCGAATTGAAGCATGGTTTGCTACTGGACTGAATGTTTCTGAAGAGTCAACTCCTTCTTCCTGCTCAAAGCCACGTGCTACCAGTCGTGCTTTCATTCCCCCATCAGGCTTTTTTCGTAACACCCAGCGGCAGGTCAGGGGTCGAACTTCTTCTGGACATTTCACTAGTTTCCAAGTTTCCATCTTCTGTAAGGATTCGAATTCTTCTGTCATGGCTTTCAGCCACTTGTCATCTTTCAACGCTGTGGAAATAGAGATATCCTGGATTTCTCCTATCATGGCTAAGTTGGCACTCTTTGCTCTCCAGAGGTGGCCCATGACGTAGTCTGATAGTTTGGCAGGTAGCTGAATATTTTGACGATTGCGTAGTCCTGGTCTTCTTGGTTATTCATATTCTTCTCTGGCTTCATCTCCTTCTTCGTTTCTGTCTTGTCTCAGGTCTATGCTGTCTTCATACTCATATTCTTCAATCAACTCATTCTCGTTCACGGCCATTTCAACATTTGTCAGGTTTCGCTCATCTTTTACTCCTTCATTAAACACGACGTTGTCTGATCTGACAACATCATGTTCTTCAGGCAGATAGACTCTCTAGGATGGAGAGTCTATGTCGTATCCAACAAATATACCTTTCCTAGACTTCTTGTCAAGGTTGCTTCTCTTGTGGTTGGGAGTCAAAACGTAGCAGTCGCATCCGAAGGTTTTCAGTTTGTTCATGTTGACCTGCCGTCCAAACCATAGGTTGGCTGGACTCTTTCCTTTGACTGAACTGGTGCCAGTCTGGTTAATCGTGAACACAGAATAGTTCACTGCTTCTGCCTACAAATTGTCCTTCAGGTTTCGAGCATGAATTGCTGTCCTTGCTGACTCTACAATTGTTCTCATTTCACGTTCCACTCTTCCGTTCTGTTCTGGGGTGTAAGCTGTTGAAAAAGTGTTAAAGGCACCTAGCTCCTCCAGCAGCTTACGTGTGTTGGCATTCTTGATCTCGGTTCCATTATCTGATCGTCCAATTTTCACCATTCTTCCGAATTGGTTTTCAACCAGCTTCATGAAAACATCCAGTTTGGCTGCGGCTTCGTCTTTCGTCTTCAAGAAGTAGCCTATACTGTTCGGAAAAGGTGAAAAATCATCCTTGAAAAGCAAGAAGTATTTTGCTCCTCCTAGCGATGGTGTCGCCATCTCTCCCATATGTACATGGACCATATCCAATGGTTGGGTAGCAACCTTCTCATTCAGTGGGTGAGATACCCGATGTTGCTTCCCATAGGTGTATCCTTCGCAGACTCTTTCGTTCCAATCATCAACGTATGGAATGCCATTCCTGTCCAAAGCATCCTTCACATACTTCAGGTTTTGGTGTGCGAGCCTCTTGTGCCAGGTTACAGTCGAGGTGGCTACCATACAGGCTTCAGACTTCTCCTGGCGTAGCATCATTCTGTACAGGTTACCTTCTCTGGCTGCCATGGCCACAATTTCACGATGATCAGACGTTTCGGATATTGACTTCTCTTTGTTTGCAGTTTGGAAATAACCTCTGTCGAGTATCTGACTGACAGATATCAAATTGTAGTTGAGCTTAGGGACGTAAAGCACATCCTCCAGGATGACCTTGTACCATTCTGTTCCGTTGAACGCCTCAAGTTGAACGTTGCCGATACCAACGCCCTCTAGTACAGTCGCATCTCCGATGACAATAGGAGATAGAGTTTCCAACTCAATCAATTTGACGAACCAGTTCCTGTGTGATGTCATATGTTGTGTAGCTCCACAGTCCTGGTACCAGTGATTTCGTGTGTTACATTTCGAATTGAGACTGTTCTGCTCTGGAGTTGACAGTCCCACTGATGCTAGTGCGCGGTATGGGCGATTCGTCCTCTTCTGTTCACTCCGTTGAGACCTTTCATTTCCATTTTTGTTGTCATCCTTCTTTGTACAGTCTCTTGCAAAGTGACCTTTCTGTCCACACACATGGCAAGGGTAGTTTTCTTCACAAAAGGCAAGATATATTGCGCCGGGTTTGTTTCTGCAGTGTTTCTTCACATGTCCTTTCTGTCCACACTTAAAGCAGCTGACTGGCGCGCTTCCACCTTGTCTGTTGCTATTGTTGTGAGCAGACTGATTTCCAGTTTTCTTCTCCTTTTAGATGAGTGCATTGACTGCAGTTGCTTCACTTTCCTGTTTACCTTCATTGAGTCGAGCCTCTTCCAGCCTCAATCTTTCGATGAGTGTTTCAATAGGTTTGTCGGCTCCTGTGACATTGTCCCAGGCTGTTCTGAAATGGTGCAGCTTAGGTGGCAGCATACTCAGCATTCGTGTCATGATCCCTGTATTTCACCCTGTCGTCATCTGATGACAGGTCTTCGGCTATCTGTTGAATCTTCAAGCATTTCTCTACAGCTGATTTTTAGCTGTCAAAAACATAACCAAAAAAATTCCTTTGCAAACCCTCAACAGTAATATCAGACTTTTTACCATAAACATTTTCTAGCTTATCTAACATTTGTTTTGCAGTTTGGCTTTTGACTAGCTTTTTCGCTATATTACTACTGACATTTAAACCTATAAGCCCTTGAGCGTCTACATCTTTCTTTTTCCAATTACGTACAGGATAGGAGTTTGCACCTGATGGTTTGACTGTTAAACCAGTTGCAATATCAACACATTATTTTGTTCTCATAGTTAAATTAATTTTAAACGCCAAGAATCATAATTGACATTTCCTTGCAAATGTTCTGTCGACGTTTCTAAATGAACCTTTACTGTATCCATGACTTGACTTTAAAAGAAAAATCAAGTTTCAAAAATATGACAAATTTACAAAAGTTTGATCTCACAAGATTTTACTATCTATTTTCAAATTGTTTTATCAATTTACTCGGACTCGTGCATAGGCTACTTAACTGACGTTTTGAGGTTAGATTGACTTAGATGACGTTTCTCGGGCTGACGATTTGGTCGCTAGTACAGTACAACTCATTTTTCCGCAGCGCATGGTCGTTGAGACAGTACAATTCACTTCTCCACAGCGCATGGTCGCTGCTACTTCGCCGAGTGAAATCTTCTCAGTACATGGTTACTGATACTAAGCTACGCTACAGTTTATACTTAGGCGCATGGTCGCCGTTACTTCATACTTTGAAACATCGGACCAAGTGATGGTCAAACGTGTTAGTAATTTTTTACGTACAGTGGAACATAGAATATTTATTAAAGGTACTATTTCAAGTGATAGGCATTAACATGCAGTCAACACTTTGTGAATTTCAACTGCATAAGGACATATGGTAGACTTAGTCTACAAAGCCACATTTAATTATTTGGTGTATTTTACTTCCAACTCACCAGAGACAAGCTTTGTCTTGGTAACAGTAAGAACAACCACGACATCATGTCAGTACTTTATTCGATACCAGTCTTGCTTGGTAAGATCACTTAGCCGACGTTCGGACTAGCTGTGTCTAACGCTGTCTGGGGAATGCATAATTCCACCCATAGGGTCATCAAGAACATCAGGTCTTTACCACAGCAAAATAAGATTTTAAGAGTATCGAAATCGTATTGAATGTGTTACTATTACGTCAATGTTACGTCTGGTATTTCTTACCATGGATCTCAAAGATCAAGTCCCTTTAACGCTGGAGCCTGTATCTCTTAAACGACATAGGCGAGGAGTTTGAAACTCAACGGAAGAAAATCAGCATAAAAATAAGTGAATAGGTGTTTGACCGGTTTTTTTTCTCATAAATCCAATTTAAGGGGCCCATGGGGAGGGGCGAAATTCTGAAGAAAAAAAATTGAAAGAAAATGTCCTGACTCACTCACTCACTCATCATCGCCCATCCAAAAATATTGAAGTTGGAAACATGTCATTTTAGGGATATGTTCGTTGTATGTCAAAACCATACACTAAGGGTGGATTTTTGAATATTCAGGTTCTAAAGGGGTCTTAAGAAGGTTAAACCTGCATTTCATTGAATAACAATATCTTACGAGTGGTTTCTTTTGTGGATGTTATACTCGGCATATAAACCAATCATTTAAAATAAGCAGACATGTGCCTAAGGGTTTTTCGATGTGGTGTATTATTATGAGGTGAAAGGGGTGAAAATTGGGGGGTTGAAGGATTCCTAACGAAGCGTGTAGGCCTATCTCCTAAACGTCATAGGCGAGAAATTTGAAACTCAGCGAAAAAAAAATCAGCTTAAAAATAAGTAAATCGGTGTTCCACCATTTTTTCATAAATTAATTTAAGGAGCCAATGGGGTGGGGTGAAATTCTGGGGGGGAAAAGGAGAGAAAGTGTCCTAACTGACTGACTAACTCACTCACTCATCAAACTCAAGGGAAAAAGACAGCTTAAAAATAGGTGTTCAAGCGTTTTTTCATTAATCCAATTTAAGGGGCCCATGGGGAGGGGTGAGATTCTGGTAAAAATAATTGAAAGAAAATGTCCTGTCTGACTCACTCACTCATCACGCCTAGCGAAAACTATTAAAGTTAGAAAAATGAAATTTTGGGAATATGTTCGCTGTATGTCGAAAACGTCAACTAATGAATGATTTTTGTTATTCGGGTTTTAAAGAGGTGTTAAGGGGGTAAACGTGCATTTCATTGAATAACGATATCTCATGAGTTGTCTCTTTGGGGATGTGATATTCGGTATATAAGCTAATCATTAAAATAATCAGACATGTGTCTAAGGGTTTATCGATGTGGTGTATATTATGAGGTGAAAGGGGTGAAAATTGGGGGTTGAGGGATTCTTAACGGAGCGTGTATCTCTTAAACGACATAGGCGAGAAGTTTGAAATTCGGCGGGAAAAACAGCTTAAAATATAAGTAAATAGGTGTTCGACCGGTTTTTCATAAATCCAATTTAAGGGGCCCTTGGAGAGGGGTGAAATTCTGGGGGGGGGAAACAGGAAGGAAAGTGTCCTAACTCACTCACTCATCAAACTCAGGGGGGAAGAACAGCTCAAAAATAAGTAAATGGGATATCGACCGTTTTTTCCATAAATCCAATTTAAGGGGTTCATGAGAGGGGTGAAATTCTGAAAAATAATTGAAAGAAAATGTCCTGACTTACTCACTCAAAATCCCCCAGCCAAAATTATTGAAGTTAGAAACATGACATTAAGGGGCTATGTTCGTTTTATGTCGAAAACGTCCACTAAGGAAGGAAATTTGGATATTCAGGTTCTAAAGGGGTGTTAAGGGGGTAGACTTGCATTTCATTGAATAACAATATCTCCCGATTGGTTTACTTTTGGGATTGGGTACTAGGCATATAAACTCATCATTAAGAATAAGAAGACTCATGTCTGAGTGTTTTTCGATGTGGTGTATATTATGAGGTGTCTGTGTGAAAAGTGAGTGTTGAAGGATTCTTAACGGAGCAAGTATCCCTTAAAAGACAGAGGCAAAAAGTAAGAATCTCAGGGAGAAAAATCAGATTGAAAAATTAGTAAATTGGTGTTCGATCGTTTTTTTTTTCATAAATCCAATTTAAGGGGCTCATGGGGAGGGATGAAATTCTGGGGAAAGAAGTCAAGTAAGGAAGAATTTTTGGATATTCACTCATCATCCCCCAGCAAACCTATTGCAGTTAGAAACTTGAAATTTTGGCGATATGTTCGTTGTATGTCGAAAAAGTCCTCTAAGGATGGATTTTTGGATATTCATGTTCTGAAGGGGTGTTAAGGGGGTTAAACTTGCATTTCATTGAATAACAATATCTCACGAGTTGTTTCATTTGGGGATGTGATATTCGGCATATAAACCAAGCATTCAAAATAAGCAGACATATGTCTAAGGGTTTATCGATATGGTGTATATTATGAGGTGAAAGGGGAGAAAATTGGGGTTGAAGGATTCTTAACGGAGCGTGTACTGTATCTCTTATTCAACATAGGCGATAAGTTTGAAATTCAGTGGAAAAAGTAGCTTAAAAATAAGTAAATAGGTGTTCGACCATTTCTTCATAAATCCAATTTAAGGGGCCCATGGGGAGAAGTGAAAATCGGGGGGGAAAACAGGAAAGAAAGTGTCCTAACTGTTTGACTCACTTACTCACTCATCAAACTCAGGGGGAAAACAGCTTTAAATGAGTAAATAGGTGTTCGACCGTTTTTTTTTCATAAATCCAATTTAAGGGGTTCATGGGGAGGGGTGAAATTCTCAAAAATAAATTAAAGAAAATGTCCTGACTGACTCACTCACTCATCATCGCCCAGCCAAAATTATTGAAGTTTGAAACATGAAATTTTGGGGATAAGTTCGTTGTATGTCAAAAACGTCCACTAAGGAAAGAGTTTTGGATATTCAGGTTCTTAAGAGGTGTTAAGGGGGTAAACGTGCATTTCATTGAATAACAATATCTCATGAGTGGTTTAATTTGGGGATGTGATACTTGGCATATATACTAATCATTAAAAATAAGCTGACATATGTCTAATGGTTTTTCGATGTGGTGTATATAATGAGGTGAAAGGGATGAAAAGTGGGGGTTGAAAGAATCCTAACGGATCGTGTATCTCTTAAACGACATAGGCGGGGAGTTTGATTTTCTCCGAGTTTCAATCAGCTTAAAAATAAATAAATAAATGAATGAAAATGAAAATCCACAGCCTGCTTCCAGTCTCCGACCGGGTCAGGAATGGAATGAATGAAACTCCCATCTAGCGGCGAGGATATGAACTGTGCCGGCTGCCGAGGCCTGACGCACTCCTCCGGGGCAATGATAAAATGAATGACAGATGAAGTGAAATGATAGTGGAGAGTGTTGTTGGAATGAAATTTTGACAGGGAAAACCGGAGTACCCGGAGAAAAACCTGTCTGCCTCCGTTTTGTCCAGCACAGATCTCACAAGGAGTGACCGGGATTTGAACCACGGACCCAGCGGTGAGAGGCCGGCGTGCTGCCGCCTAAGCCACGGAGGCTTTTAAATAAATGAATAAATAATTAAAATAAGTAGGTGTTCGACCGTTTTTTTTTTCATAAATCCAATTTAAGGGGCCTATGGGGAGGAGTGAAATTCAGGAAGAAAAACGTCCATTAAGGAAGGATTTTTGGATGTTCACTCTCATCGACCAATCAAAACTATTAAATTTAGAAGAAGGGGATATGTTTGTTGTGTGTCGAAAAAGTCTACTAAGGAGGGATTTTTGGATATTCAGGTTCTAAAGAGGTGTTAACGGGGTTGAACCTGCATGTCAATAAATAACAATATGACACGACTATGACGCGAGCGAAGCGAGGTTAGAAAGAGATGGTGTGTGTCTGTGTATTACTCAATCACACAAGAACCACTGGTCCGATTTACATGAATTTTGCATGGAAGTAGCTGATTTACCTGGTTAACTTATA
The DNA here is from genome assembly GCA_946902985.2 of Meconema thalassinum. Taxonomy (NCBI): domain Eukaryota; kingdom Metazoa; phylum Arthropoda; class Insecta; order Orthoptera; family Tettigoniidae; genus Meconema; species Meconema thalassinum. The sequence goes on along the minus strand of OX336388.2, from coordinate 427,378,752 downwards.
GGCTACTTTTGATTTCAATACTTTGCACTATTTAAAGATGGCGGCCATTTTTGTGACGTCACTACACCCTTTGGTTTCAAACTTTCATATTTCCAGTTCAAATAAAAAGTGAACGCTAAGAAATAGCAAACTTTTGATGGCATATGCGAGGTCTAAAATTACATTTCCTATCCGAAAGGTATCTCCAACGGTTAGCGAGTAAAACCTAAATCTGTGTTATAAAGCACGGTCAACGCCGAACGGTGTAGTTGGACAAAATGTTCCATCCTTAATCTCCCTCTGCGCAGCACCTCGCCTATCCCCTGTTTTAACTGTCACCTTCACATTTTAATTTATTTATGACGCGTAGCGAAGCACGGGTACTTCAGCTAGTAATGAATAACATCTAAAATCATACAGTAAACTAATTGTTATTCACTAGGAATATCAAAGATTCATGTCTTAATGAGCAGAATATAGCGTGATATCTTCCACATTGTTCTCCACACAAACATTCGTCACACGGATGATGGAACTTTTTGGTGCGACACATTTTATAACGGAAACCATGTATGGCAACGCGCGTGAGAATATAAGTAATACTGGAATGCCGACTGTATGGGAGGAAAGTGCGGTTTGTTGGTGCGACTAGTTACGCCAGGTAGTGCACGTCAAAGAGGAGAATTTGATGTATTCGAACGAAAGGATGATGTACGTACGACAAGATACAAGTAAAAACGGTACTTTTGAACATTTAGGCGAATGGTTAACTAAACGGGACTTACGCCGAAATACATATTTCAAAACATCATAGTAATTTGATACTTAAAATGGCTAGCAATATACGCCGACATAAAATATTATATTGCAGCCTGATTGTTCAACATTTTATCCTTAGATCAAAGGCAGCATACACAATAACTATAGGCCTACTGGCAAAAAATACAAGCCGTACGTACATTAAAATAAATTAAAAATAAGGTTAGGCTGGGAATGACTAAGAATAAAGAACAAAAAATATGTTAATTGGTATTCAACATTTTTATCAATTCAAAGCATTCTTATGTGTGTGAATATGCATAAGCCTACAACTAAACAATTAAATAGATGCTTAGTGAACAAAAATACATAGCCTATTTTATTTATACAAAACACCCACATGTTCAGTATTCTTCAAAGCAATGGGGCATGGTGGCGCAGTGGTCAAGCTATTCGCCTCTCACCAAGGTGGACCAGGTTCGATTCACGGTCATTGCAAGTGAGATTTTTGAAGTGAAATGCCATGTCTTGTGGTTCGGATTCCACGTAAAATGGAGGTCCCTTGGCTCATGATCACAAGATTAACGGTCACGTAAAACTATAAGCTTTTTTTCTTCAAAGCAGGTCGAAACTTAGACCTCATATAAGTCATACAGCAAACGAACAGTTCCTGCAGGGAAGATCCCTTAAGCCGAATTATTTTTATCGTCTCCAAGACTGACATCATAAAAGTATACTGGAAAATGTGAAATTGTATGCCTATACTGATGAAGAAAGTAACAGTAAATATTAGGCTGCTTGTCGTTCAATACCTCTCGGTCTTTTCTTGGGTGGCTGAAGCCGATGCTGTGGGAAATTGCAAATTGCAGGTACCGCATCATCTTTAAGCAGTGGTTTGTTTCTATTTGAATGGAACAAGTAGCATGTTTATAAAAGTGTTCACAGCTATAACCCATTTCTTTAATAGGCCTACATCAGGGCGTTTCCATGGAAATCTGTAATATAAGCTAAGCGTAGGTTATAATTCTGTGACTAATAACTTATAACCTACAATAGGGCCCACGTGTATTTGTCATGTGCTAAGGCCTATGTCAAAATTTGATGTAAGACGTATCCATGAACGCAGAATAGGCTACTTCATTACAAATCTCAATTCAAAAATAAAGTAGACCGTAAAACTACCGTATTATTGGAAAATACCGTATTTATAACGTTGCACAGAGGTACGTACGATCATATATATGAAAATAATCACGACATATCAGCTCACTTGCAACCTAGAGTTAAATGGTATGACAATTTTTGGTGCGACTAGTTACGCCTGGTAGTGCACCAGGAAGCTGTTTTCAGCGAGGGTTACCATGGGAGGAGTTGTTCCAGTAATACTTTTGACAAGACGTTTCGTGTAGCTGTTACCTCTCAATAGTCTGTCTAGTTTTTCCAATATTTTCTTCCTGCTAATCGAGTCAAAAGCTTTAGAGAAGTCAATGAATATGAATTGTAACTTTCCCTTCGGTACTGACAGGGTAGACGCAATCTCAGTTTGAAGACCTTGAATTGCCTGGATTGTGCATCTTCCTCTCCTAAAGCCAAATTGTGAGTCGCAATGCTATTTGGGATGGGTGGGTGGGTCACATACAGCGGAGGAGGAAGCATCTATCAAAACATCATTCCCTGATTTATTTCTCGTTATTTGATAAGTTATTTTGGTTAATTCATGTACTATAGAGAATATTATCACTCGTTCTACTTTCATTCAGTGCTACCATTCTGTTTTAGACCACCTCGTTGTGTAGTGCCTAGCGTTCTTGGCTGTCGTCCCGGAGGTCCGGGTTTGATTCTCCGGCTCTGCCAAGAAATTTAATTCTCATGTGAGGGCTGGGACGGGGTGCACTCAGCCTCATGAAGCAACTTAGTAGAGGAGGGTTCAATATCCACCTCAGTCATCCTGGAAGTGGTTTTCCATCGTTTCTCCACTTCTAATCCAGGCGAATCCCAGGATGGTTCCTAACTTAAGGCCATGGCCGCTTCCTTCCCATTACAATCCCCAATTTACATACACACTAGTTCATCCATAACAATAACACAGGTTATCACACAAATTCCACACACAAATACATGGGGCTACAAGACCACGATGTCGTTGCCCCTAATATAAGCAACAACCATTTATATTTGCCTAGGCCCTTCATGAGCTGTATAGTGTCAGGGGTTGACTTAGTTGTTGGTTGACTATTCTTGTAGTTCCATTTAGAAGTATTTGCATTTTTTTTAACATTATGTCTTACCTCTGCTTTAATTATGTCTGTATTTTTAGCTACTTTCTGTTCGCGTTGCTTGTAGCGAAGTACGTCAGAGTTTCATATTGAATTTGTGCCTTATTACATAACAACCTGTAATTTCTGGTGGAATGTAATCAATTATACGACTGTTTGTCTTCGAATTTGCCGCTTATTTCGATGGCGCCATGCCCGCCAGTCGCTACAGCTGTTCCCCTACGATTTCCGCCATCTTGGTTTTGATGTTACGGTCTGAAATATTGTAGTCGGTCTTGGTTTTCCCTTTAGTCAGCTGATCGAGATGTTGGTTTCACCAAGACCGACTCCATTACTCAGACCGTAACATAGAAAAAACATGGCGGCCGCAGAAGCCCCACTTCTCCTATTGGGTAACACGAAATCAAGACGTACACGGCGGTAATTTGACGTAGGGAAAACGACACAATTGGGAAAATCACTGTTCCATGCATGAAAAAGCTTCGCGAACAACTAACTTACATATCACATAATATTTCTAGAAGAAATGGCTGTCCCACAGTAAAAGAAAACAAGTTGATTTATTAGAAATTTCACGTAACTATATAATAACATTCTCTCTTCGATTTTACTTCACTGCATGGATGAAAATAATTTTATATTAAAAAAAAGGTTTAAATATAAATGTATGTGAAAAAAATCTCAATTTATTCACTCTCGCGAAAACTATGACAGCATTACTTGAGTTCTTTTACCCTGAGACGGTCAAATATTATAACACAGTACAGATCAGAGTCAATTGGTAAGTAGGTGGGGGCTCCAATATTCCAGGAATAAGTCAGGTTAAGGTTTGAAGGTGGATGGAGATCATCAAGCTGGACTCAGCTGCAGCCAATGGAAATTGCTGCAAATGTTACAGAACAATAAATAAATGTAAAATATTATTCACCTTATTTGCTGCCGAGTTTCAACTCCTTGCGCTTGTTTACTTTAACTCCAAGCTCCTCAGTGGGTCTTCTTTTTTGTGCCTGGTTTGCAAACTTCTTGCACAATTCCCTGGACACATTTTTATCGTGCAACACTTTGGAGTAGTTGTTATCAAATATGTTCGCAAACACTTTAACACATTTTTTAACAATCTTAATCAAGGGCACACCACAACTACATTCATCATTTATATTGCTTACAGAACTCTCTATAAGTTGAGTCCCTAATGCAATAACAGCGTCCCTCTGATTTTCGAGTTTCAAAAATTCAGATTCAAAGCTGCTGCTTATGAGTACCTGAACAAGTCTATATATATCACAACATAAACCCATCAAAAACGAGGAAGGACACTTCAGCCCACCCCTGTTAAGTTCACTGAAGTAAGACAGAAGCTTCTTGTCACAATCAAGGATTAAATCTTCTTCGGATTGTAGCACTTCTTTACACCGAGTGCACTTTCCACTCTTTACCAACTTGGCTAAAACTTTCATGCTCGTGTAACTAGCAATGCATACAATTATCTTCTTTGCTTCAAGCGGAATCGACACTAATGGTGTTTCATCCAGGGCAGACTGAAATTTGTCAAGGTTCTCGACTACTTTTTCTTGGTTGAAAGTAACTGTCAGGTCCTTGAGAGTAAATTCTCCTAACTTTGCCGACTGAAGTATTAGCAAACTTAATACCTTGAGTCTCCGTTCAGATTCTAGCACTTGTTCTACTGAGACATTATATGTGCAGCCACTTAATCTTCTGTATGCTCCGAACCTGCTTTCTAAGCCATCTGTCTGCAGCTTAGCTGTCAGGATGTAGGACCACTTATATGTTTCATTACTCAATTTTCCATCATTGTGTGAGGTGTTGCTATGCCATATGTCAACATATGTTTTCAAAGTTTCCAAAAAGACAAGCTTGGTATCATTGGGGCCACTAATAGGGTTTGCATCATCATTTCGGGTGTACTTTCCTTTCATTGGATGCTGAACGTTTGAAATTGTCCACCACTTTGAAATTAATTTCAAAAACTGGACAGTCCCATCAGAAATAGCAACACCCTCACTTTTAAGCATATCCAATGCCACTATATTTTTGGCATCAAATATGCTCATAGCTAGAGCAACATTCTGTCTCTCTATAGCAGTGGGATATAAAGCCTTTCTTGACAAATTTGGAGCCAGTTTCAGAATCATACTCTTTTCAGAATGGAATAGATCTCTAATATCTGATAACTTAGCCTCGACATTTGTGTACTGAAAAGTTGATTCATTTTCAGTAACATGTAGCATGCTTTCTATTTTGGGAATTGTCTGCTCGGTGTTGGGAATGACAAACGTTTGACTGGGTCGATTTAACCAATTGTTCCTTACACATTTCAGCAAATGTACACTGTCGAACATAAGAAATAGTGACTTGGAGGTATTAGCTGGATTTGTAATGCAGGGTTTTAGAGTACCACCACCCAAGAGCTCAAACATCTTCCTATTCATGCTGTGGTTATCTGATACCAAACAGACTACATGAAATTGAAGCTCGTCCATCAAGGTTAGGACGTCAATGGTTAGAGTCAGTAGAGTTTTTGCATTTCGGTTTCTCACTGGGAAAAGACCTATTATATCTTTACTGTCTGAACGTAAAGAGGAAAACATGAAAGCTTGTATGGTGGTGGCCGAGTCGGCTCCTGAGCTATTTTCAGCCATCCCGATTATTTTCCCTCCTTTATACGTGAGTTTGGAATTAACATATATCTCATCCAGCAAAACAGTAACAACCTTCTCTTCATCATTCAGGAGCTTGCTTTTTTCTTTCAAAAAGGATTTTTGCAAAGGCCCAACACCTGAGCTGTTTGGACCTATTTTGGACAAGAATTGCCTGAGATAAACATGGTGAGGTAGTGTCATCATGTTTGTCCTTCTTAAAGATTGGTAAGCTCCAGGGTGTGAGTAAGAGAGACTTGCGGCCCATATTAGGAGGTCTGATGAATATTTAATCTGACAAGCAAAAGCAAGCTCCAACTGTTCTAATGCAAATTTTACCTTGCCAGCCCTCTCTACATTCACATCAGCATCAAGTTGCAGGCCCTCCTTTTTAACATTTATCAATGAAGTTACTCTTTCAGAGAGAGATACTGATTCATCATTATAGTTAGCAAGAGAACTCACCAAATTATCCAACTTGCTCCATCTATCACATTTATATGCCTTGCTTCCGTTGCACTCCAAGATCCAGTTAAACTTCTCCGCAGGTAAGCACAGATTCTTGTAAAACACATTTACATCTAAATCACTCGACACTTTGAAACACATTGACACTGATGGAACATCACAATAAGCATTATCATCTATTTTAATAAAAAGGACATAGTCTTCCTTCACAATTGTTATAAATGGATTTACCGGCCTATTCTTAACTTCACTTGTGAAAGATTCGAAATTTGCAATGGTATCCTGTTCACACCATTCATTAAAGTTATCCAAATCTCTCTGTAATATCTGCTGCACACGTTCTTCAGGATCTTTCCTTTCTTTACTAAGCCTAACAGTTAGATAAGAGGGTTGATTGTGAAAAATTGTGGGGTAAGCATCATCGCTTAGTTTTGGAACTTTCCGAGGAACACGAATAGGTTCACTATTTACAACAGGGAACACGTCTTCCCTAACCACAAACTTATCTTCAAAATGGTGTATGCATACTACTGCTTTATCACTGACCACAAAATTGTCACGATGTATACTTCTAATCCATTTTTCTCTTAATGTTTTTTCCTTGGGAAACTTAAAAATAGTTGTATGAGAAGCATTGCCGTAATTACTCTTACAATCCGGTACACAACAAGAGCGACCCATTACATAACTTCAAAACAAACATTCATATGTCACTGCGTATAATTACAGCTGCTAAATATCAACTGACTCACAAATTCACTCTCACGCACCACTATTCTCCATAGGAAACACTACTTATCGCCAACTTTCATCAGTAGCAAACTGAAACAACGTATGTAAACAAACCCACGTTTTCAACAGGCTAGGGCTTCTCGAATCGCCATCTTGAATCAATCGAGAGTAGCATTAAGGTCTGAGTATTGGAGTCGGTCTTGGTTTCACGTCACAGTACAGGCGCAGTGTGGCAATGCGCACTCTATTGTATTTATGCTCGAAGCAACAAACAGACGACATGCAAAGAGAAGACAGCATCCTTACGGAACAAGTGGCGTCATTTGTCAACGCTGCACAGAAACCTACTAGTGACAGTCAATACTTTCCGACGTCGGTTGGACAACAGCATAAGGCTTCAACTTCACCTGATTCAATGCAGATGACTCTATCTGCGCAAGATGGCGTCACAGTGAAAGTGTAGTGAAATAGCAGCTAGTGTAAATATTTGATAAAAGTAGTAAAATATTATAAAAGAGGTATAAAATCTATAAAGTTACTTTCCTTAGATCAAGTGAAATATGGAATATTGATAGTATTTAGAAATTCTCATTGATAATTTAATAAACCTAAACTAAGTTGTGGGAACGTGTATCCAAAGATTCGGTGACTTTTTCAATCACTGTTTGAACCAAGTGGAGCAGTGGTGCTTTTAAGAGATTTCACCCGATTGGAAGATATACGTATTTCACATTCTTCTTTATTGGTAGGTAATTAGATTAATTCATTTAGGTAGTAATAATTAAAATAAATTTAGTGTCATTTGGTATAAACATCTAGGCTAACTTAGATCTCCAGTATGTTGTCAGCTAACAGTGTTAGTGTCTCGTCAGGTAGTGTAACCGTTACGGATTTATGCTCGTCGTGCAAAATAAAAGTAAAAAATGCAAATAAAATCATCACAAGATATCAGGTAAAATTGAGTGAGGAGAAAAGTGAAACCGATTGTCGTAATGTAGGCCTACCGGTACCGTCATGCGAATGTCATAACCTGAGAAACGAACTGTCCTCAAAAGATGAAATTATAAAGCTGCTAAAGGAAGATATTACTAAGTTAATGGAAGAGTTGAATAAATTAAAAGGAAACAGAGAGGAAAGCAAGGAAACTTGATCGACAGTGGTTGTTGGTAAGGTAAGATTGAATATGCCTAGGCCTATAAATGGAGTACCGGTACATGTAACTGAAATTCCCGCCTCAAATTCATTTGGAGCGCTCGTCACAGAAAATGATGACTTTCTTCAAGAAGAAAAGAAGAAAGTGATAAAGAGAAAATCCAGGAAGATGCGGATATTTGTGGACAGTCACGAGCGAGATGTAGCAGCAAGCGTATTGGAGAGAAGCGGAGAAATGGAGGTCACTTCGACAGTAAACCCAGGAGCAACCATTGCAGCGGTCACGAACGAGTTGATAGGAGAGTGTGCAACCCTCACTTCAAAGGACTATGCAGTAATCACCGCTGGAGCAAACGACATCTATAGAAATGAGAGTAAAAAGGTAATCAAAGATTTAAAGGGTACATTGCCATGCATGCTTAACACAAATGTCATTATTGTAAACATTCTGCAGAGATACGATTTAATTCCAAAATCATGTGTAAATGTAGAAATAGAGGCTACAAATGGTAAAATTTGTAAGAGTTTTCCAAATGTCGAAATTATAGATGTACCGGTAAGTAAATTAGACAGGAAGTACCACACTCGACATGGCCTACACTTAAATAGGTTAGGAAAAGAGTATCTTAGTGATGAAATCTGCAAGATTGTAAATTCAAATGGTAAGAATAGTTCAACAGTAATATCATTAGAGTGGAAGCAGGGAAACTTGTAAAAGAAGCCAAACGTGAGGTTTGGCATTCAGATCTTTCGATGTCAAATTTAACCGAATGCGTGGGGTTGGCATTGTGGACTCCACAACAATGGTATTTCGGATTTGTCTAGCAACAATAATAATAACAATTATGATAATAATAATGTAAATAAATCACCAACACAGGCTTGCAAAAGTAACAAATTTAAAATTTACCACCAGAATGTTCAGTCTCTTTATAATAAAATTGATTACATAAATCTAATGCTTAAAAATGAACTTAAAAACATCTCAGCACTATGTATTTCAGAACATTGGCTGAAAGAGGAACACCTCGAATTAATTCAATTTCCAGGATTTATACAAGCTAGTAAATACTCTAGATCTAATATTGGCCATGGTGGTACTTGTATCTTCTTAAGAAATAATTTAGATCATGAACAAATAACAGCTTATGATTATCTAATTATGGAACAGGATTTTGAATTCTCTGCCATAAAAATACAGCAGTTTAAGTTAATAAGTGTATGCGTATACCGTTCTCCGTCAGGAAAGTTTCCTTTATTTATAGATAAATTAGAATTGTTACTCAATAACATGAGCAAAGTAAATTTCGATATAATAATTTGTGGGGATGTAAATGTGGATTTCTTAAAATGTGATAGAAATTGTGAATTATTAATACAGTTACTAATTTCATATGGACTGAAATCTACAGTAAATACCCCAAAAAGAATAACAAAATTTAGCAAAACCCCTCCTGATCAAATTTTTATAAATACAGATAAATATCACCATTCAATAAAAGTCTATTGTCCGGGTTTTAGTGACCACCATGGACAAATACTGAGTTTTGAAGTACCCGAAACAATCAATAATAATGATAATGGAGTAAAATCAAATGTTACATATTTCAATGACTTATTAAATAAGGAAACATGGTCAGAAATGTATAGACTGGAATATGTAAATGAGAAATTTAATGCATTTAACAGTACCCTAAAACACTATTTTGAAATACCATTCCCCTTTAAACGAAGAACTGTTCAAAATAACAAAACTAGCAATTGGATAACAACAGGGATTATAAATTCATGTCAAAGAAAGAAATTTCTAAACAAATTATATAAACATTACCACACAACACCTGAATTCAATTTACACTACAAAAAATACACTAGCATATTAAATAAGGTAATAAGACTAGCAAAGAAAATGCATAATGATAATTGTATTTCCCAATCATCTAATAAAAACAGGGCTATGTGGTCTGTGATAAATAAAGAAACTGAAAAATCTGCTAAAATACAAAGGAACATTACACTGACCAGAAATAATAAAGTGATTAATAATCGAGAGGAAATAGCAAACACTTTTAATGACTATTTTCTGGAAAATCCACAAAAATTATTAAATAAATCACAGGTAAATACACTAAATTCTAATAATAAAATAAATATATGCAGTGATTCTTTATTTATAAATCACGTCACAAGTGAAGAGGTAAGAATAGTTATAAAAGAGCTAAAAAATAAATTCTGTGCTGGCATTGATGGCACCCCTGATGCAATTTTAAAGAAATGTGCAGAAAATATAATAAATCCACTTACACACTTAAAAACAGTTCAATTCTCTCAGGAACTTACCCGGATATTTTGAAGTTATCAAAAGTAATTCCAGTGCACAAATATGGTTCAAAAGATGAATTAGATAACTATCGTCCTATTACCTTACCAACTGCTATTGCAAAAATTTGGAAAAATTCATGTATAAGAGACTAATAAGTTTTATAGTTTTTTTTATCAAACTCACAACATGGATTCAGAACGGAAAAATCTACACAGCAATTTACGAATGTAGTAATAGTATACTGAAATTAATTGACAATAAGGAACATGTAACTGGCCTATTCTTGGATTTATCGAAAGCATTTGATGTTGTTGACCATAAAATCCTCCTTACAAAACTAAATCAATATGGTATTAGAGGTCTAGCTAATCAATGGGTAGAGTCTTACTTAACAAGTAAGCTTGAGACACAAGGATGATGGAACCAAATTACTTAATGGAACATTGTCCAATGAGGGAATTATTGAATTTGGAGTACCCCAGGGATCGGTTTTGGGCCCACTACTCATTCTTCTATATATCAATGATATAACACAGAACGTTAATTCACATAAGGAAATTTTGTTTGCGGACGATACAACACTCGTAATAAAAGGTGAAACTAAACAGGTCATACAACAGTCTGCTGACTCCGTTACAGGAGAGTTAACCAAATGGTCACAAGATAATCGCCTCATAATTAACTATAAAAAAGTATGTCTAAATTTCCACACTATTGGCAACTCCAGCTATCTGATTTGACATCTACCGGTAAAAATGAGAAACTTACCAAGTAGGGTACATTTTTCACGTGGTGACTGTTTGTATATGATTTCATGTATTGGTAAGCAGATCTTGGTAAATTCTTCGTGTTTATACATACCGGTAAGTTATAAGTTTTACTCGTTGATAAGAGTGCAAAATGAGTAAAAGCAAAGTACATTGCTCAGTTTACGGCTGTAAGTCGATGTATAAGAGGGCTGCGGATATACGTTTTCATCACTTTACAAAAGATGCAAATAGCAATAGCCGAATGGTGACGATACCAAATAAATACGGGCAACAAGAGCGGGTAGGACCACTCACTGACGACAGGGCGAGTTGTTCACTTACGCCGAGCCAAGCCGCACATAGACAGCCAAGCACAGTCTCGCCGAGCCAAGCCGTACCAAGACAGCCAAGCCTACAACAGCCGAGGACAGCCAAGCTTCATCAGTCAGGTATCCTTCCCCGCTCCCTAGTTCATTTCCAATAACCCTACCAAGCGCCATCACCTCGCTCTGCGATATCCGAGTCATTCCACTAATTGTCATAGGCCTAATTTGACTTCGCAGGGTTAATACTTACCATCCAAATCAAGCAATTCCTGTCTACCCCGAGTTTTAATACAAGTTAAACTCATCCCTTTGCCCTACCAAGCAGCAAATAATCTCTAGAGTCTATGGTACAGTGAGCAAACTCAAATATAGCTTTTAAACGTAACAGCGCCATGACTCGAACTGCACTGAAACAAATACCAGCAGACAACCGATGCTTGACAATATGCAATTGACACATAAAATCCAGTGGAACTCACAAATTATAGCACGTGTATCGCGCATTTATACATATATACAATTGAAAATAACACTGTCATTATTTTAGGGACCACGTTTACTGATTATAACCGAAAAATAAAAAGTGTTCCATATCAAACGCGTGTTATTGAGTATTTTTACCCTACTTATCCAGACCGATCGCAGCGCCCCAAGTGTTAGTTTGAGTTGCCAATACAGAATAGGAATCCTGCGAAACCCAATATAACACTAAATGGTCATCAAATAGAAAATAAATCAGAAACAAAATTTTTAGGACTATGGATACAACATGACTTGAAATGGAATAAACATATTCAATATCTGAATACTAAACTGAACTCGATGCGCTCTGCGTTACGCATTTTGAAAACCTGCACTAGCATGCACACATTAAGAAATACTTATTTTGCTTATTTCCATTCTTACTTAAGATATGAGGTCATATTTTGGGGTATGTCACCAGATGTACTAAGGACGTTTAGGATACAAAAGAAGGCGATTAGAATGATGGCAAATATAAACACTAGAGAATCATGCAGACCTCTATTTAAAGAGTTAAACATTCTCACACTGCCCTGCATTCATATCTTTGAAAGTATTATGTTTTTTTAAGAATGTAATGAATAAATACGTTTTTCTTAATACAAACAATGATGTTCATAGGCAAAACACAAGACAAAATCAAAACATTCATATTTCACACACACAAGCACATATCAATAACGAACTTTTCACACGGGAGTTAAATTATACAATAAACTACCCCAGTACATAACATTGGCCCGAAAATAAAAACCTCTGAAAGAATGTTGAAAGCTTTTCCGCAGTGCCATTGTTTTTACTCTGTAGTTGAATACCTTAGTGAATAGAAACGATGAAATCTATAATTATATTTTGCTTTTCTATTGTAATTGTAATACCTAGCTGTAAGTTGTTGTATTTATAGAATTAAGTTTTCATATTGTAATAATAGAGTAAGGTGTAAATAGTTGTCCAATAAGATTGTATCTCTTTAGATCTGTTAGTATAATAAGTTATAAATAGCTATTGTATTAGTAATATATACCTGTAAGGTCTTTTATTTTATAGATGTAATTACTGACGTGTCCTATATCAAAAATGTATTATATACTTGTAATTGATCAACTGGGTTAATAAAAATCTAATCTAATCAAGAAAATATCACTAATGTATTATTGCTATGAAGCGTTTATACAACTGACCTGTACCTGGTACTGTGCCCATTTACGATGGTTTGGTCGGGCGTGAATTTGAAGAGAGCACGCTGTGGAAAAGGGTGTACCTAATGGATGTGGTACATCCTAAGGGATTTAGACAGAATGAGGTTTCGGGCACAAGAGGTGATAATGAAGGACAGTGCGGGAAAAGACCAAAATGTTAAGATTTAGATTTAAATGATATTTATTTAATATAAAGCGAATATATCGCAAGGAATGAATAGCTTCAAGGAAATTACTTTAAAAATTGACAATAAAAAATAGTAACAATTAAAAAGTACTTGTTTCTCCAGGAAACGTAAATAGAGCTGTAACTAACTTTAAAGGATTAAATATAAAATTACTGAGTAAAGGAAGCATAATAATTTAAATTCATCCCAGTAGAATTAAAACAGAATATTCTTCTGACGGAAAGAATCCGGGCAGAGTGTAAGAAGTGAAACGGGTTACCACCTCTTCTAATGTACGATACAGGAAGTACCAGAACTCCTTAACCATCTTCCGAAGGTAGGCCGGCTGCCGGAGGTCATCAGTAGCTGGCGGTAATTTAGTGCGCCCGCTCGGGCTCGTGCGAGGTCAGTCTGGCATACTCCAGGGTTCCGGGTTCGGAACTAGAGTAGATGATGGTAGATTCTCCTTAAAAAAGCGACCAGCATAGAGAGGCTCTTGGTAATACCTCCCGCGGCTGGTGAAGTGATGTCCTTAGAATCAAGATTTGCAGAGTAGATCAGTGTTGAAGATTTTGGTTGAAGTGCAGGCTGATGAATTTAGACTGCCCGGCCAGGCAGCCAGGTCCAGCAGAAAGATTATGCCGGCGGAGAAGAGACTCCGGCAGCCAGAGGTACCCCGAGAGGGCAGTAACCCCAGCAGGTATGACGTGAGCAGGTGTGATCAGTTGAGAAGAGTGGACGAGAGTAGACACTGTAGGCCGGGAGACCTAAGGCTATATAGCGGTAGTGACGTCAGCGCGCCGAACCTTCTAGCATGAAGGTGTGGCGAGAGAGCAGCCAATCACAGCACAGCCCCATGCACATTGCGAGCGTTACCGCTGGAGAGAGCTCAGTACTCGTGAGAAAATGTGACGGTATGGTACGTCTAGAAAGACACTACAGAAAAAAGGTGAGTTGACATGAATATTACAGAAAAGCAATTAAATTGAAACACCAATATTAAACAAATCAGAACACCGCGTTCAGACTGCAATTCACGAAATTAAAAATAATGGGGCAGAAAAATTGAACGTGTGTTTCACACCGTAAGGGAAACATAGCCAACAAAAAACATTCGCCAAGCGAACATGCTGGGAGGGGCGAGAAAAAATTGCAGTAAGAAAGCGCAGAAGTTAGGCCTCGCGTGGCAAAGGAGCAATCATTGTGATTGGCCTAAGAAAATGACCAGCAGAAGTCTGCAGTTTTACCACGCGAACCCTACCATCTCTGCCAGGAAAGCACTCAACAACCCTACCCAAATTCCAAACAAGAGGAGGACTAGGGTCTTTCAAAAGCACCAAGTCCCCCACCTGAAGGTTAGAGCAGGAAGCAAGCCATTTACCACGCTGCTGAAGCAAACCGAGGTATTCCAACCTCCAGCGGCGCCAAAAATTATTGCGCAAACTTTCAATTTTGCGCCAAGAAATAGCTAAAGAAGATTGAGAATTAGAATATAACAAAGGTGGGGAGGCAGTCAATGGACCACCGATAAGAAAATGGCCCGGCGTTAATGGTAGAAGATCTGAAGGGTCATTAGATAAGGGTGATAAAGGACGAGAATTAATTATGCCCTCAATAAAAATAATTAAGGAATTAAACTCTTCATGAGAAAGGGGGGTGTGGCCACAAACACGTCTAAGGTGCTTCTTGGTGAGTTTCACACAAGACTCCCACCGTCCACCTTGATGGGGTGCATAAGGGGGGATGAAGTGCCACTTGAAATTTCTCTGGTGAGCATAATCAGTAATCCTTTCCAGCGCTGAATTTTGAGTAAGAGCTCTCTTAATTTGCTCAGAAGCTCCGATAAAATTTTTAGCATTGTCGGAGAATACTTCTGAAGGAAGCCCTCGGCGAGCAGAAAATCTGGCAAAAGCTGCCAAAAAATAAGCAGTAGAGGCGTTGGTAACTAGTTCTAAGTGAACTGCTCCGGTGACCATACATACAAACAGCGAAATATAGAGTTTTCCAAAAATACATTTTTTGGCCTCAGGAGAATTTTTTCTGTAAACAAAAGGCCCGGAATAATCCACCCCCGTAAAGGCAAAAGGTCTAGCAGGCGCAGATCTAAAGTGGGGAAGATCACCCATGAGCTGAGTGGTAATTTTAGGGTTGGATTTAAAACATGGAATGCACTTCCGGATAACAGAGGTAACTTCATGGACTCCGTTTATGGGCCAATACCTTTCACGAATGACAGAAAGTAATGTACGAGTTCCAGCATGAAGATGCTGGTAATGATACTGACGAATGATTAGGGAAGTGACATGATGCTTTGAAGGAAGAATAATTGGGTGTTTTTTTATCCTCGGAAAGATCAGCCAAAGATAAACGTCCTCCAACTCTTAGTAAACCATCAGTATCCAAAAAAGGGGCGAGTGAGGAAAGCCTACTCGATTTCTTAAGGGATTGACCTTGGGACAACACCTGGCATTCTTCAGAGAATATTTCTTGTTGAGTGAGCCATAAGATTTTTGTAGTGGCTAAACCTAATTCAGAAAGGGTTAAATACGGCTTAGGAAAAAGGGGTTGTTCTACCACAAAATATTTCCATCGAAGGAGATAAGCCATAACCCTCACCAATTTATGGAAAGAGGAATATCGCTGCAAGAGAAGGGGAGAGTCAGAAACGAGAAGAGAAGATCCAGTAATCTTACCAGCATCCGGCAAGTCTGATAACTCCGGAAGAGGAAAATTTGGCCAAGCGGAAGGTTCTTGCAGAAGCCAAGGGGGACCGTGCCAGTATAATGTCAGGTTAGCCAACATAAGAGGGGAACATCCCCGAGAAATGACATCTGCAGGGTTCTCCTTGCCAGATACATGATGCCATTGTTCAAAGTTAGACAATTGTTGAATTTTGGACACTCTATTAGCTACAAACACCTGCCAATGCGAGGGAGGTTTGGCAATCCATGCCAACGTGATGGCTGAGTCACTCCAAAAGTAAGTTTTGCTAAATCGGATTTTCAAAGATTGGCGGATTTTGACCGATAATTCAACCGCCAGAAGAGCAGCACAAAGTTCCAGTCGTGGCAAGGATAAGGATTTAAGAGGGGCCACCTTTGACTTAGCGCAAATTAAATTGGAAAAGAAATATGACTGGTCAAAATTGCGGCAAACAATATACGCACAACACCCATAAGCTTTCAATGAGCTATCGGCAAAGATGTGAAGTTCATATCCTCCACAGGAGGGAAAGGGAATAATCACTCGCGGGATAATAACATTGGAGAGATCTTCCAAACTATTTCTATAAGAAATCCAATTTTTTTGCAACTCTGAAGGAACTGGTTCATCCCAACCAGTTTTCAAGGACCAAAGGTCCTGCATGAAAAGCTTTGCTGTGACAATAATTGGCGCCAAAAATTGGAGAGGATCAAATATATTTGCAATCTCAGACAAAATTTGCCGCTTAGTTTGCGGTTTGATGTCACTGAGATTAATTTTGAAAAAGAAAAAATCCTTTTGAGGACTCCAATAGATGCCTAGAGTTTTGATAGAATTACTTTCTTGAAGAAGCTCTACTGAGTCGTTATAGACTGAAGTTAATGGAAATTTAGAAAGAAATTCTTCCGAATTAGAGTTCCACTTGCACAAGGAAAATCCGCCTCCCAAAAGCAAAGCTGTCAAATCTTTAGAGACCTGCAGTGCTTCAGATACTGACTCAAATGAATGAAGAAAATCGTCAACGTAAAATGATGATTTTAACACTTCAGAAGCCTTAGGAGAATACAACGGGCCATCCTGTTCAGCAAGTAATTTCAACGTACGTATGGCTAAAAAAGCAGAGGGCTTTAGTCCATAGGTTAATGTTTTTAGCCGAAAAATCTTGACAGGTTTAGTAGGCTCGTCGCGCCAAAGAATTCTCTGAAGGTCGCACTGTTGTTGATCGACCAAAATCTGCCTATACATTTGCTTGATATCAGATATCACTGCGATAGGGAACAAGCGAAAATTCATCAAGACAGAAGAAATGTCAGATTGAATAGGAGGGCCTGATAATAATGTGTCATTCAGAGAAGTTCCATTGGCATCCAATGCAGAGCCATTAAAGACCACTCTTATGTTTTCCTTTAAAATCTCATTCTTCCAAACTGGATGATGATTGAGGTAAATGACTTCAGATGGGGTATAAGAAGCATCATCTTTCTTGGTAACAACCTCCATGTGATCAAGTGCCTCATATTCCTCCATAAATGTGGAGTATTGAGTTTTAACAACAGGGTCACGTTTAAATTTGCTTTCCACAGCATAGAGTGCTCTAAGAGCCCTAGGGTGTGTTTCAAATAAAAGAGGTGGATTATCCACTCGGGGCATTGTTACGACAAATCTACCCTCTGAATTGCGTTTGGTCGTTTCGCGAAACAGTTTTTCACACATTTCATTTTCAACCGAGGAAGGTGAAACTGAATCTATAGTTTCGATTTTCCAAAATCTTTCTAAGTTGTAATCGAGACTTGTATTGACAAAATGACATTGAGAGAAATTTTGAAATGACTTACGAGGGACTTGACCCGTTACTAACCAACCTAGCTTGGTATGATGAACAAACACTCCTGGTGATATTTTAACCTTAGAGCTAAGGAGACATTGCCAAAATACTTGGGCACTGAGAAGTATGTCTACCGGAGCGCTCGTATTAAATGTTGGATCCGCCAACTGAATGTTATGAGGAAATTGCCACTTTCTAATTTCAAAAGAATTACTAGGGGTGTTACTGCCAATAGTATCAATGGCAAGGCAATTCAACTGCAATGTTGTGTTACAATTCACAGTATCTTTGATGTGAACACGAACAAAATGCAAAGATTTAACATTGCTATTGTTACTACCGGTAACCTGAATTAATGTAGGTTGCTTGGGAAGACCAAGTTTCTTAATGAGACGCTCACTTATGAAGTCATGGGTGGCGGCATTATCCAATAGGGCACGTGCTTCAAGCCATCTACCAGATGAATCTTGAACTTTTAATAACACGGTTGATAGTAGCACCTGGGAACTACGAATTGAGCTAGAGCTCTGAGTATAAGATTGTGCATTAGCTCCTGGGGATGCATCTTTAGAACATCCAGGGGAAGGAGCCTGACGTGGCTTTTCAAACCTATGAAGCAAGGTATGATGTTGAGCCTTGCAATGGGAGCAAGTATTTTTAGATAAGCAATCAGGCACCATATGCCTAGTTGACAAACAGTTGTAGCAATATCTTTTTTGAGCTATTAATTTGCGTCTTTCGTCGGTAGAAAGGGCTTTAAAGGCAACGCAGGAATATAACCTGTGAGGTGCTTTACAGAGAATACAATCCGTTGAATTATGCTGAACAGTAAAGACAGCAGATTTGTTTATTTTTGCACCGACTGGTTTCACAACATTAGATTTGTTATCTGCACTTCCTGACATATGACAGGCTACAGCTGACAAAACCTGACATCTATTATTCATAAACGTAAGCAACGAATCATAGGTATATGGCGTGTCATTTGTTAGTTCCCTCTCCCATGCCTTTAAGGTTGATGAATCAAATTTAGAAGTAACCAAGTGAATTAAGAATAGATCCCAATGCTCGACCGGTTGATTCAACCGTGCCAATGCTCTGACATGTAGTTGGACCGTGTCACTTAAGGCTCGCAGTGTTGACAAGCTTTCAGCTCGCAAGGTGGGCAGGCTAAATAAGGCTTGAATATGCCTTTGTAAACATAATTTTTCATTGCCATAACGGCCTTTAAGAAGCTCTATAGCAATGTTATAGTTTTCTCCTGTTAAGGGGAGTTCTCTTATAAGTTGAAGGGGTGGTCCCTGCAAAATGGATTTTAAGTAATGAAATTTCTGAATTTCTGGAAGTGTGGCATTATTATGTACTAATGAACTGAACAATTCAAAGAATGATTGCCACATCTCTTCCTTTCCTGAAAAGTGCGGAATTTCAATTTTAGGTAGCAATGGTTTGATACCATTCCCATGGTCGCTAATTCTTCCTTGAGTTTCCTCTACCTTCAACGCCAGGGTCAAAGCTCTAACTAATGCCACAGCCTGAGCATGTGTATCAAAGTAATTACTCTCTACTTCTTCCCTATCTGATTGATGTTCTGGACTTTTGATTTCAATTTCAAGTTGCACGAGATCATATTTCTCGTACGCCTGTTCAAAAGCTTTTAAACGCTGAGATATAATGTCAAGGTTTTGTTCCTCTTTCGGTAGAGTAGCTAAATATTTTTGAAAACGGGTGAGTTGACCTTTGTAGGCCGCCCGAGAGTTTAACAGTTTATCATCAATTATTGGTGGCATGGCTGGAAAAGTTGGAACAACTCACTCACCAAAGCTGCTTGTGGCACCAGACAGACCTGCTCTCCGGAAAGAAACCAGTTGTATAATATGCTGGGATTGTTTCCGCCTTCCCGCAGATCTCCCGCGCTAGCCACGATATACTGAAATGTATAAAACAAATATTAGATTACACCAGTTTTTTTTTGAATTGAATTTGTGGTCTCAGAATGAAGGTTCTGGGTTCGATCCCGGGTTTCGGCACCATGGAAAAGGGTGTACCTAATGGATGTGGTACATCCTAAGGGATTTAGACAGAATGAGGTTTCGGGCACAAGAGGTGATAATGAAGGACAGTGCGGGAAAAGACCAAAATGTTAAGATTTAGATTTAAATGATATTTATTTAATATAAAGCGAATATATCGCAAGGAATGAATAGCTTCAAGGAAATTACTTTAAAAATTGACAATAAAAAATAGTAACAATTAAAAAGTACTTGTTTCTCCAGGAAACGTAAATAGAGCTGTAACTAACTTTAAAGGATTAAATATAAAATTACTGAGTAAAGGAAGCATAATAATTTAAATTCATCCCAGTAGAATTAAAACAGAATACTCTTCTGACGGAAAGAATCCGGGCAGAGTGTAAGAAGTGAAACGGGTTACCACCTCTTCTAATGTACGATACAGGAAGTATCAGAACTCCTTAACCATCTTCCGAAGGTAGGCCGGCTGCCGGAGGTCATCAGTAGCTGGCGGTAATTTAGTGCGCCCGCTCGGGCTCGTGCGAGGTCAGTCTGGCATACTCCAGGGTTCCGGGTTCGGAACTAGAGTAGATGATGGTAGATTCTCCTTAAAAAAGCGACCAGCATAGAGAGGCTCTTGGTAATACCTCCCGCGGCTGGTGAAGTGATGTCCTTAGAATCAAGATTTGCAGAGTAGATCAGTGTTGAAGATTTTGGTTGAAGTGCAGGCTGATGAATTTAGACTGCCCGGCCAGGCAGCCAGGTCCAGCAGAAAGATTATGCCGGCGGAGAAGAGACTCCGGCAGCCAGAGGTACCCCGAGAGGGCAGTAACCCCAGCAGGTATGACGTGAGCAGGTGTGATCAGTTGAGAAGAGTGGACGAGAGTAGACACTGTAGGCCGGGAGACCTAAGGCTATATAGCGGTAGTGACGTCAGCGCGCCGAACCTTCTAGCATGAAGGTGTGGCGAGAGAGCAGCCAATCACAGCACAGCCCCATGCACATTGCGAGCGTTACCGCTGGAGAGAGCTCAGTACTCGTGAGAAAATGTGACGGTATGGTACGTCTAGAAAGACACTACAGAAAAAAGGTGAGTTGACATGGATATTACAGAAAAGCAATTAAATTGAAACACCAATATTAAACAAATCAGAACACCGCGTTCAGACTGCAATTCACGAAATTAAAAATAATGGGGCAGAAAAATTGAACGTGTGTTTCACACCGTAAGGGAAACATAGCCAACAAAAAACATTCGCCAAGCGAACACGCTGTGACGTCAGCGAGCCCTTGACCATCTGTCGACCCATCATAGTTTGAACCAGCCGCGTGTCCCACGTGTAGCCAACAAATATGGAAAGCTGTATACTTGTAAGGCTTTTGATATGGAAGAAGATGATATCAGCACTTCAGAATTACATTAGGAGTAATTCACCAGTTTATTTCTGATGTTTTAATGGAAATTGCTATCTTTCTGGATGCTTCTATGGATATGACCAATGGAATGGGATGTAAGGTCTAGCATTACGTAATGCGAATTTAGCATCGATATGTGTCCCTGAGCCAGTATAAAAGCCAGCTCTGTGAGAGGTCAGGTACAGTCGACAATCTACACAGTCATCGAACAGTCCAACAGTCGTCACACTAGTCCACGTGTGTGTGTCGCTACGACAGTATAATACGCCGTCATTATGAGCGAGTGCTCCTTGGAGATAGGCAATTTCTACCACGTTTCTATGTCCGAGTGGACATAGCCTTGTGCTACGTTAGTGGTAACATCACAGTGTTTCCAAGTGCTTCAAAACTTATAATTATTCATCTGGTTGAATACTTCAAGAAATCCAAAGGTATGTGAGTGTGACTTGTTATACACAAGTATTTGACTGTTGCCTTGTGTGTTATTCCCACCACTTACACCAAACATAAGAACTGGGACCAAATTCAAGTTTAGCCATTGAACATTTGCAAGTGCTAATTGGCTACCCTAACAGCTTACATTTGTACGGGGGAATATCAGGCCAGATTCCGCCCATGTTTGATAAATACACTCTCACCAGGAATTGTTACCATTTGCCTGTAACGTCATACCACTGGGTTATATACGTGGACTTCATAATTGACAATGGGCCATACTAGCAGCATGCCTTGTGTGCATGAGAACCAGCCCCATGATAGGATAAGTTCACTGCCCCAATTATCGAAGATGGTTAGCAGCTAAGGCGGCAGTATATGAGGAGATCATGCCAGGATGACCCATTAGGAACAAGAAGCTAGGCCACCTGCGGCTTATTTCTGTGGACGACAGGAGAGGTGAACGCTATAACATGTCCCATGCCCAGCGTTTAGACTTCACAGATCCGTGGTGCCAGGATTCGATCTGCACCGAGGGAGTTGAACACTATGACATGCCCCATGTCCAGCGTTTAGACTTCACAGATCCGTGGTGCCAGGTTTCGATCTACACCGAGGGAGGTCCATCGCCACAGAAATTAGGATATCGTAGACTTCCGAAAAGCCTAAATATTTTCTAGAGCCATGAATTTTCCGCCGTACCGATAAACCAATTCACTTTCTCTATTATTAAGAAACGCCTTTATAGTTAGAATGGTTGCATATTTTTAGGAGTAATTTTTCCTTGTAGTCAAATTAGACTTGCAGCTGAGGTGCAATCCTCAATGTTTCATTTTTATATTGCAGTAAATAATATGGGAAGTCCTACCCCATTCATAACGCAGCAGATTTACGACACAGAATATGCATTAAGAATTTTTCTTCTGATTAACAGAATATATTTTTCTAATAATAATAATAATAATAATGGATATTTCTATGAATTAATATTGATGAATGCTGAATTCTATGAATAGCTATGGAGTAATATTCCTTAAGAATGATAAACATGAAAGACTATGATAAAAGTGTTGAATAATGATTAAACAATTAATTGTTCATATAAATCTGAGAGCTTACGATCTGTTATCATATAGGGTACCGGTATTGATAAATGAAGCTGAATCGATGTTATTCTCTGCCAATGCACTTTGTGAAAGTAGTTAAATGAGGCGTTGATCCTCGTGTTGAGTGGATGTTGCGGGAGTCGTATCCTGATCCACAGAAAGCTGTATGCTTTTTAATAAGAAATAAAATGGGAAGTTGCGGGAGTTAGATCCTGTCCCATAATGCTTCAATGTGTTCCAAATTCTAAAGATTTCCCCTGAGATATTATCAGCCCAAATTATTGATTTATTGCAAGCAATGTTGTCATGCCAATTTTTATTGTGGCCATCTGAATTCCTGTTCAGTGCATTAGATCCTGAAATTTATGAAAGGATATTCAAAGCTAAATTCAACGAAACCAATACTGGTTATTATTATTGTTATCAATGTTCTGCTGTAAAAATTTAACTGCTGTGCCCAATAATAGTCACTATGATGTATTTAAACAAACTGCGTTAAGAATTGTGTCATTTCATAAGAGAATTAAGAATCGAATGTGAAACTAATCTGTGCCGATTGCATCTGCACACTTTACCCCTGCCCGAACTCTCGCCAGCCCTACTTGTGGAAAATAAACTCTGGACCTAGTTCTAAACCCAGGGGTCACATAAACCCTAAACCGAGCTTCTGACCCAGTGGTCACTCAAGTGATTATGGACCCCAAGAAGAAATAAAACATTCCCAAATGGTCCAAAAGGGAAATCTTCCTAAAAATGCACTGTCTCAATAATGTCTGTTGACGACAATAGAACTTCCATTTGACATTATTGTCTGCTGAAGTAATTAATTATGAACATTCATGTCCTGAATTCGCGCTAATTCAAGCAAAACTGCACCCCCCTTAAAATAAGGGCGATACACCTTAAAAAGGATTTGCAAGACAATAGTCGTTGAGTGGCGGGAAGGCCAACTTTCCAGAGCCGTGTCTTGTGGTCGCTTTACGAATAGCGTAGCGTGCGGCAAGATGGCGTCACAGTGAGAGTGTAGTGAAATAGTAGCTAGTGTAAATATTTGATGAAAGTAGTAAAATATTATAACAGAGGTTTAAAATCTATAAAGTTACTTTCCTTAGGTCAAGTGAAATATTGAATATTGATAGTATTTAGAAATTCTTATTGATAATTTAATAAACTTAAACTAAGTTGTGGGAACGTGTATCCAAAGATTCAGTGACTTCTTCAATCACAGTTTGAACCAAGTAGAGCAGTGGTGCTTTTATGAGTTTTCGCCCGATTGGAAGATATACGTATTTCACATTCTTCTTTATTGGTAGGTAATTAGATTAATTCATTTAGGTAGTAATGATTAACATAAATTTAGTGTAATTTGGTGTAAACATCAAGGCTAACTTAGATCTCTAGTATGTCGGCAAAAAACAGTGTTAGTGTCTCGATAGGTAATGTAACCGTTACGGATTTATGCTCGTCGTGCAAAATAAAGGTAAAAAATGCAAATAAAATCATCACAAGATAGCAGGTAAAATTGAGTGAGGAGAAAAGTGAAACCGATTGTCGTAATGTAGGCCTACCGGTACCGTCATGCGAATGTTATAACGTAAGAAACGAACTGTCCTCAAAATATGAAATTATAAAGCTGCTAAAGGAAGATATTACTAAGTTAATGGAAGAGTTGAATAAATTAAAAGGAAACAGAGAGGAAAGCAAGGAAACTTGGTCGAGAGTGGTTGCTGGTAAGGTAAGATTGAATATGCCTAGGCCTATAAATGGAGTACCGGTACATGTAACTGAAATTCCCGTCTCAAATTCATTTGGAGCGCTCGTCGCAGAAAATGATGACTTTCTTCAAGAAGAAAAGAAGAAAGTGATAAAGAGAAAATCCAGGAAGATGCGGATATTTGCGGACAGTCACGGGCGAGATGTAGCAGCAAGCGTATTGGAGAGAAGCGGAGAAATGGAGGTCACTTCGACAGTAAAGCCAGGAGCACCCATTGCAGCGGTCGCGAACGAGTTGATAGGAGAGTGTGCAACCCTCATTTCAAAGGACTATGCAGTAATCATCGCTGGAGCAAACGACATCTATAGAAATGAGAGTAAAAAGGTAATCAAAGATTTAAAGGGTACATTGCCATCCATGCTTAACACAAATGTCATTATTGTAAACATTCCGCAGAGAAACGATTTAATTCCAAAATCATGTGTAAATGTAGAAATAGAGGCTACAAATGGTAAAATTCGTAAAAATTGTAAGAGTTTTCCAAATGTCGAAATTATAGATGTACCGGTAAGTAAATTAGACAGGAAGTACCACACTCGACGTAGCCTACAATTAAATAGGTTAGGAAAAGAGTATCTTAGTGATGAAATCTGCAAAATTGTAAATTCAAATGGTAAGAATAGTTCAACAGTAATATCTTTAGAGTGGAAGCAGGGAAACTTGTAAAAGAAGCCAAACGGAGGTTTGGCATTCAGATCTTTCGATGTCAAATTTAACTGAGTGGAACAATGGTATTTCGGATTTGTCTAGCAACAATAATAATAACAATTATGATAATGTAAATAAATCACCAACACAAGCTTGCAAAAGTAACAAATTTAAACTTTACCACCAGAATATTCAGTCTCTTTATAATAAAATTGATTACATAAATCTAATGCTTAAAAATGAACTTAAAGACATCTCAGCACTATGTATTTCAGAACATTGGCTGAAACTCGAATTATTTCAATTCCCAGGGTTTATACAAGCTAGTAAATACTCTAGAACTAATATTAGCCATGGTGGTACTTATAAAAATACAGCAGTTTAAGTTAATAATTGTATGCGTATACCGTTCTCCGTCAGGAAAGTTTCCTTTATTTATAGATAAATTAGAATTGTTACTCAATAACATGAGCAAAGTAAATTTCGATATAATAATTTGTGGGGATGTAAATGTGGATTTCTTAAAATGTGATAGAAATTGTGAATTATTAACACAGTTACTAATTTCCTATTGACTGAAACCTACAGTAAATACCCCAACAAGAACAACAAAATTTAGCAAAACCACTCCTGATCAATTTTTTTAATAATACAGATTAATATCACCATTCAATAGAAGTCTATTGTCCGGGTTTTAGTGACCACTATGGACAAATACTGAGTTATGAAGTACCCGAAACAATCAATAATAATAATAATGGAGTAAAATCAAAGTGCAGGTCATTCGCTGAAACAAATGTTACATATTTCAATGACTTATTAAATAAGGAAACATGGTCAGAAATGTATAAACTAGAAAATGTAAATGATAAATTTAATGCATTTAACAGTACCCTAAAACACTATTTTGAAACAGCATTCCCCTTTAGACAAAGAACTGTTCAAAATAACAAAACTAACAATTGGATAACAACAGGGATTATAAATTCATGCCAAAGAAAGGAATTTCTACACAAATTATATAAGCAATACCACACACCACCTGAATTCAATTTATACTACAAAAAATACACTAGCATATTAAATAAGGTAATAAGACTAGCAAAGAAAATGCATAATGATAATTTTATCTCCCAATCATCTAATAAAAACAGGGCTATGTGGTCCGTGATAAAGAAAGAAACTGGAAAATCTGCTAAAATACAAAGGAACATTACACTGACCAGAAATAATAAAGTGATAAATAATCCAGAGGAAATAGCAAACACTTTCAATGACTATTTTCTGGAAATTCCACAAAAATTATTAAATAAATCACAGGTAAATACACTAAATTCTAATAATAAAATAAATAGATGTAGTGATTCTTTATTTATAAATCATGTCACAAGTGAAGAAGTAAGAATAGTTATAAAAGAGCTAAAAATAATTTTTGTGCTGGAATTGATGGCATCCCAGATGCAATTTTAAAGAAATGTGCAGAAAATATAATTAATCCACTTACACACTTAATAAACAGTTCAATTCTCTCAGGAACTTACCCGGATATTTTGAAGTTATCAAAAGTAATTCCAGTTCACAAAAACGGTTCAAAAGATGAATTAGATAACTATCGTCCTATTACCTTACCAACTGGTATCGCAAAAATTGTGGAAAAATTCATGTATAGGAGACTGATAAGTTTTATAGAAAAAAATAAAATATTATCAAACTCACAACATGGATTCAGAACGGAAAATCTACACAGACAGCAATTTATGAACGTATTAATAGTATACTGAAATTAATTGACAATAAGGAACATGTAACTGGCCTATTCTTGGATTTATCGAAAGCATTTGATGTTGTTGACCATAAAATCCTCCTTACAAAACTAAATCAATACCGGTATGGTATTAGAGGACTAGCTAATAAATGGATAGAGTCTTACTTAACAAGGCGTAAACAAATAGTAAGCTTGAGACACAAAGATGATGGAACCAAATTATTTAATGAAACATTGTCCAATGAGGGAATTATTAAATTTGGAGTACCCCAGGGATCGGTTTTGGGCCCACTACTCTTTCTTCTATACATCAATGATATAACACAGAACGTTCATTCACATAAGGAAATGTTGTTTGCGGACGATACAACACTCGTAATAAAAGGTGAAACTAAACAGGTCATACAGCAATCTGCTGACTCCGTTCCAGGAGAGTTAACCAAATGGTCACAAGATAGTCACCTCATAATCAACTATAAGAACAGTATGTCTAAATTTCCACACTATACAGAATAGGAATCCTGCGAAGCCCAATATAACATTAAATGGTCATCAAATAGATCATAAATCAGAAACAAAGTTTTTATGTCTATGGATACAAGATGACTTGAAATGGAATAAACATATACAATATCTGAATACTAAACTGAACTCGATGTGCTTTGCGTTACGTATTTTGAAAACCTGCGCTAGCATGCACACATTAAGAAATACTTATTTTGCTTATTTCCATTCACACTGTACCCGTTCGGCCTGGGGATGCGATGACCCATCTGCTATTACATCGCTTTCCTGGATTTCCAGGACAGAGTGGAGTTAAATGAACATGAATTCAAATAAGGAATGTATCGGAAATTCAGTTGAAAATTCACAAAAGCAGAGGGTAACACGAGATAAAGTATCTCCAGGGTCGTTACGGGCTTAAATTTAATTTTAAAAAAATACAAATTGAAATGGGCGCCATCAACTGAATCCCTAGCAAACCACATCCTTCCTGGTTAAGCCTTAATTTAGACAAGGAAAGGAAAACCACATCATCATCAGATCACAATTAAGATAGAAACTAATTTATTCAAACTTTGGTAGTCAGACAGAAATATTAAACACACATCCTACCTAAGAGTAAGGTCGAATGCCAACGTTAGATTGTCATTGTCCTGAAAATCGAACCATCTCTTTGCTATTAAAAGTGTACTTCATCCACAAAAAAATATGAAAATTTTCTAAAGTTCGCTTGGGTTCTCAGGTTCACCGTAGCACTATGTCTATGCGTCACTGACATTTGTGATTCCTGAGACCTAACTTCTCTTTAAGTTAACATCATGAATGTGGATGTCAAAAAAATATGAATCTGTCTAAACAAATTATTCTAATAACACATATTTAAGTATCAACTTATTTTTATGGATTGAATGGCATTATTCACATGCTGAAAATCTCAATAAATGCTCCTAGAAATCTAACATTTAATTTACATTATATTTACACTGTCACATGATTATTGCTCGTTTGTGAATCAAAGAAATTTCACTAATCATTAGTTATCATCATCATCATCAAAATTAAATATCTCTCACATTAGTTCTCATTTCAATATTCATTATATTCAAGTCAGAATAATTAATTTATTACAATCAAATCATTTAAATGAATATTATAATCATCAATTCATTATATTCTTCAATTATCCACACACTCTCATCTCCCCCACCCCATCAGGGGCCGATAACCTAGATGTTAGGCCCCTTAAAACAACAATTATCATCATCATCATCTCAATATCTCATTCAGATTAAATCATCTCAATTCATCCACTTAAATTGTTTAATTCATTAATTCAAGTTGCAATTCATCAAATTATTTAAATCATATTTCTTATTTAAATTTATTTAAATTCATTTAAATGTATTAATCATCAGATTCTTTAATTAATTATCACCTTCTAATTCAGTTATTCATCAGCTGTTTAATCACCTATTAATTTATTTAAATCAGTTAATTTATTCAACCTTTAATTCATTCATTTATTTAATTCATCGATTTATTCCAATTTAATTTATCAATTTATTCAAATTTTAATTCATTTGGTTATTTAGATTTTTATTTCATCAAGTCATTTAGATTTTTATTTCATTGGGTCAGATCATTAATATGCTTAAACTTCAGATTATTATTTTATAAATTATTATCATCAGAAAATCTTGTATTATCAAAAGTATTTATTTATTTCATTTCCTAAAAAATTGTTTAATATAGGTTATAGAACGTTGTCTCACAGTTTTATCACAGTTTTATTGCCTTCACAAAATCACGTTGGATCTCACTATCCAAAACTTCACCATATAATCTCACTTTATCAAATACCACATTTGAATACCATAATTATTCCACATAACACCATAATTATTCCAGCGTACAGCATGAATCTCAAAAATATGCTTGACTGGGTTCAACAACCTCATGTCTGCCTCAAAATACTCATTAGCAATATTGCAAAACTTCCACTTGGCAACTTCCAAAATACCTATCACAAACTTCACTTAATCACGTTGCATGATCTACAAAAATATATAACTGGCTTCAAATTATTAACGCACACAATCTCCAAGAACTGTAATTAATCTGATCATATCTAGACAACTTCTTAAACAATAAGGAAAAATTACCTTAGTAATCGTAATCCAATTCAAGATCTGCTTTCAAATAGAGCATAAATTCTCTTAAAATTCTCAAAATTCCCGTCAAAGAAAAACACCAATGTGTTATAATATCTCACATCAAAAATATGTAATACTGATCTGCCTCAAAATAAATCTGACCATAAATGATTCATCTTACAAGATTCAATTACTTGAAATCCTTCTCAAAGGTATCAAACTACTCACAAAGAGTATCAAAAGTATCAGCTGTTAAATGAATGTACTCTCAAAAGAGTATAGCAACAAAATATTGGATTGGCAAACAAGAATTACAAAATGTAACCCTGCTGACATTTATTTTTAATTTATTTGACAAAATTTGACTAATGTGTGACTAGTAGTTTCTTGTTTAATACTCTTACGATCTTAAGTACACTCGGATGATAAAAATGAGGCCCTCGACTGGCAGGTAAGGTGTGTGCCACCACGAAATCACCTAAAGCGAAAGGCCCTGCCCCGTAGACTACCATGATAATGCCCTAGACGATAGGTCAGGTGAGTGCCACCACGCAATCGCATAAAGCGACAGGCCCCATCTCGTAGACTGATGAGTGAGTGTACCAGATTGGAATCAACAAGTCTCTAGTTGTCACATAAAAGCGATATTCATTCACTTGAGTGAATAAAATCTTAATATCACCAAACAATCCAATAGAAAAAAATCCCTACTGATGAATTATACATACTCGCTAGTATGCAATGAACTGACGAAATAATTTATATTATCCAATTGCAGATCACGAGTTCGAAACACTCGCCACAAAAAATATATCCAAGAAATACTATCCTTACTGAAAAATATCAAAAAGACCAAACTTCTGCCTAATAAAGCCAACCAATGGTGAGAACGTCGTATAACGCTGCCTGCCATATCATATGGTAACACCATATTCTAGGAAATGGAGCAAGAAATATCTAAGCCATGTCAAAAATAATCGTAGAAAAATGAAAATGAAAAATCATATCAGGAAAGTCATAACTCTTATAATACCTTCTTATTTCAGCTGTTAATATAATTCAAAGATCACCGATGATCCTCGTGTGTGCCACAAATTTCTCGATACATCGACGAAAACATTGTATCACCCACTGAACTAACGATTGACTTCATATTCCAAGTGAATCTGATGTTGGATATCCTCTTCTTCAGGAACCGAATCCATCGCTCTGTGGTGCCATCACGTCTCCGTATTCGCCTAGCCCGACGTGATGAATTCAATATTATCCATCACGTATATTGTCCAAACTCTTCCATAAAAGTTCAAAAATGTAGAGTACCCCATACTCTTCAAATATGTCACGCCACTGTCCCATACAATGTTCGGTTTGCATATGACAAAAAGTTAATCTCCACAGCGGCTAAATTTCACTAGTAGAAAATAAATTATTTATAAAAGTGTATTGATTTCTTAAACACCCTGTATCTGTGTTCGTAACTGATATTTCATAATTGTTCATGAAAAGCAACTATAATGCTGCACGTGCCACTGTTCATAAAGTGCAAATTCTTGTAACTGTTCACTTGCCAAAAAGCATTAATGTTGGACGGACCCCATGGTCGCCTTAAATATTCCGGTCTAAAATGCATCATCTAATAAGCCGTAATACCGTTGAAATATATCGAAGTCCATTTAAAAGTTCACAATATCAGTGTATAATTGTTATCTGCCTGCACAATTGGACTGTCTAAACACAAGTCCAAACTTATTAAGTTTGACAAAATGTCGAAATAATGTTCAGCTGCTTGCATATCGCCTGCTTGAAAAATGTCGGCCCCAGCACGACCTGTTCCGCCTTACTGTTCTCGTATAATGCCACACTGAAAACTGGCCTCATTATATCACTTCGATGTGCTGTTCTGTATTAAGAATGTAGCTCGAAATAATGTTCTCAATTCTATCACAAAGCTGCGTATTACTTTAACGAACTGTAACATTGGAAAAGCATTGCTGTTTCACATAACTGTAGCCACGATGTTGAAAATACATCTGCCCGAACACTGGCTCTCTTTCACTTCCACGGCATGTGTAACCTGCCTTGCTAACTGATTCTCGCACTGCACACCGTGCTCCGCTCAGCTTGACTGACTGACCTACTTTCGTTCTCCTGGCGCACGTTGCTATCAGCTTGACTGGCTGGACTAATAATGTCGTTTTCCTAGCGCACCATGTGCTCTACTCAACTTGACTGGCTGGACTCGTAATACTGTCTTCTTAGCGTACGTTGTGCTCCGCTCAGCTCGACTTGCTGGAATAGAAATACTGTCTTCCTAGCGCACCATGTGCTCCGTTCAGCTCGACTGGCTGGAATAGAACTGCTGTTCTCAGACGGTGTGATGAGCTCCTCTCAGCCCTATCACGTGACTTTCCCCTTCCTTCTGCGGTCATACGTCACAACTATAATCTCGACCACAATTATATTGGCAAATAAGTTATAACATAACTCAAGGAGTTATCTGCCTTTCTTCAAGTTATCACCATAGATTTCTTGATATTTCCTTCTCTTCTGAGATTATATAATGTTTTATTCCAAATAGATCTTTATGATAATCCAATATTCCTCCAATAGTTCCATCAGCTTGACTGGTAGTGCCTCCTTCTTTCTTGGCCTCCTACGTCATTTCCTACCATTCTTCTCGACTCGATCTGAGCGCTATCTTTTATTCTTTTCCCATAAATCTCAACTATGGCTCGATCTCAACTGGCGTAGCCGATAGCCTCAACTAGGTATTGGTTACAATACTTAAGATATGGGGTCATATTTTGAGGTAGGTCGCCAGATGTACTAAGCACGTTTCGGATACAAAAGGGGGCGATTAGAATTATGGCAAATGTAAACACTAGAGAATTATGTAGACCTGTGTTTAAAGATTCATTCTCCCTCTGCCCTGTATATATATCTTTGAAAGTATTATGTTTTGTAAAACGAATTTAATGAATAAGGATGTTTTTCTTAAAACAAACAATGATGTTCATAGGCATAACACAAGACAAAATCAAAACATTCATATTTCACACACACAAGCATATATCAAAAAGGAACTTATCACGCAGGAGTTAAATTATACAATAAACTACCCCAGTATATAAAACTTGCCCCAAAAATAAAAACCTTTGATAGAATGTTGAAAGCTTATCTGCAGTGTCATTGTTTTTACTCTGTAGTTGAATATCTTAGTGTATAGAAACGATGAAATCTATAATTATATTTTACTTTTCTATTTTAATTGTAATACCTAGCTGTAAGTTGTATTTATAGAATTAAGTTTTCATATTATGATAATAGAATAAGGTGTAAATAGTTGTCCAATAAGATTGTATCTCTTAAGATCTGTTATTATAATAAGTTATAAATAGTTATAGTATTAGTATTACTGTATATACCTATTAGTACTTTTATTTTATAGATGTAAATTCTGACGTGTCCTATATCAAAAATGTATTGTATACATGTATTTGATCAAATGGAATTAATAAAACTCTCCATCTATCAAACTTCGTTTTTTTAAACATATATTGAAAATCAACATAACAATAAATAAGATGTATTAATTTATTGTTATGTTGATTTTCAATGTATGTTTTAAAAAAACTATGTTTGGGCTACGTTATTCGTAAAGCGACCACAAGACACGGCTATGGAAAGTTGCCTTCCCGCCACTCAACGAGCATTGTCTTGCAAATCCTTTTTAAGGTGTATCACCCTTATTTTAAGTGGGGTGCATAATCCATGCTAGTGTCATGATTAATTGTAAATAAGTGAATAGAACTAGTTAACTGTGCAACTTAATAGGGTAAATTTAAATATAACTTTATGTCTTCTCGAATTGTATAGATTAACAAATTAAAGTGTGATTTATAAACATAGTCTAGACCAACGGACAATCTTAAGTAAGACTATGATTTATTTTTATTTTGAGAGGCATAAAATCCGCTAGGGAATGCGTGTGCTATTGCTTTGCTTCTGCCAGCAGGCAGTTATTTATTGAATAAATTTTATTTGGTGAATTGGTTTGTTATGAAATATGTCTTTAATTTTCTGTTATATGTCGTGACGTCTTTCCTTTTCCTTTACGGGGAGCATGAGTACAGTGTATAGTAATTACAGCCCAAGCCCAGAAAGCCCCGAGAGAGATCTAATGCTAACACTGTATTTACTGCTGCCTCGCATGTGGTTGTCTGTTCATTCCAGGTGTACAGACGGGCATAGTACATCTAGTAGTGGCCTCAGGTGCCATTCGAAACTTGCTGTACTTCGTACAGGTCAATAATACCTTACTTCCAAAAAAAAAACAGATTTTATATTATGTCGAGCCTTGTTGCGTCTGATCATAATATGTGATGCTAGCCATAAGTTGAATGGTAGCGGTTGAACTGTATATGTTACCAGTTTTTTTGTGCAGCCATTTCCCTCTTGCTCTCAGAAGCCATTCACTACAACAATCCCACGGAATACTCAGTCCCAATTTATCTCCACGGCCATTCCCTTCCACTGCCTCCTCTGGACGCGAGTCAGGCACAAGAAGTGTGCTGCGCTCCAGTGGAAGAGCGGAGAAGAAGCCGATCAGATAAAACCAGAGATGAGAATCCCATACTAAAGCAAGGGAACAGAGAAAATAATGGCCTAGCGGTGCAAACACATATAACCTCAAGGAGAGGCAGTAAAATGACTTATCAAAACGGAATACTCGTGTCTTCATTATTGCCATTATAGGTTCGTTGCATAATGTACTAATTGGTAGCCTTTTTATGATGGCAGATATTGCTGCGTTCCTTTTCTTCCTCTAGAAAAATATCTAACTGTCAAAAATAATAAAATTCGGTGGCGTAGTCGGAAGTTATGCCCAAAATCGTGGGTTCAACCCCGGCCGAAGTCGTCGATTTTTAAGAGCGTTAAAATCCTTCAGTATGGCTTTTTCGGAGGAGAAGTAA
Organism: Meconema thalassinum; assembly: GCA_946902985.2. Taxonomy (NCBI): domain Eukaryota; kingdom Metazoa; phylum Arthropoda; class Insecta; order Orthoptera; family Tettigoniidae; genus Meconema; species Meconema thalassinum. The sequence goes on along the minus strand of OX336388.2, from coordinate 427,344,129 downwards.
AGATGGCGGGCCCATGTCATAGATTGGTAGTTTGTAGCAAAATTTGTAGGTTATATTTGGCTAGTTAGAAACCTTCTATCAAGTTCCAACGTTCACCGCAAGGTGTTGGTGACGTCTTGGAGCCAAAGTTGGAACTACTTGAAATTGAACTTGTTGGGAGCCCACGGGCGTTCAATTAAAATACCCTGCTATGGCCATTCGGCTGCAATTCATATATAATACAAATAATACAATTGTAATGTCGTTAACATGAAACGATTGGAACCGCCAGCCGGTCTCCGATATGTAAGTACAAACTCGTAACTATTTTTTATAAATAGGTTTGGTAGACTTTGTATGAACACCGTCGTCGTCTCGGGGCAGCGTTTTAGCTCCCCGCCCAGACTGCCTGGATTATATTCCCAGTAGCCTACTGGCCGGAGGTCTGGAACGGCGTTGACTTAGCGTCGTAATGACATTTGTGGAGCTACAGTGAGTAGCGGCACCGGTCAGGGTACAATAAGAGGCGGTTTAGGGAAGCGTTGTGCTGACCACATGACATCGCTTCAACTGTAGGCTTTTAGCTAAGCAACAGTCGACTTGAACCATGGACGCTATGGGTCTTAATTGCCCCGGCCTGCCTGCACGGTGTATAAAATACAAAACACACGTTGTTGTTATTATTTTTGTCACCGGCCACCACTGCTTTATTTAATGACTTTACTGGTGTTCATTGAAACGACCGTGCCTTAGTGTTCTTTGTTGTCATAGTTCCATTTTTGCGAGGTAAGTACATGATCCGTGGCAAGTTTACTGCGCAGATGAAGGTCTTTGCAACCAACGTGCTACGTCAGAGTGTGTACGTCAGAGTGACGATTCACTGTGTGGTGAGAGGTGTGGAGGAGCTGAGGATATTTCCAAAACAAGCTGCTCATTTATGATTTGGCAGTAGTGGAGAAGTGTTGGCAGTTTCAAAACCCCGGAAGAATTATGAGTATTAGTGCCTTATTGGCATTAAGTAGTTCAGAAAGCAGTAAAGAAGATCTATTAGGAAATATGCCAGGACTCAATTATTCTAGGTGAGTACAAAAATAACTTTATTTTGAGTGTCTAATTATTGTTCGAATGGGGTCAAGTTGGCCGCCATGTTGAAATACTGTATGTCGACGTGAGATGGGAAATGACAACCTGTATGTTAACGCCCTAATGTGTTTCATTCTGTATTAGGCGTGTGTTACTTGGCTTTAATTTTCCGATGTATTGCGAGAAAATGGATATAAATATGAGAAACGCTCAGTGGTTTCAGGGCATGATTTTGCAATGTTTACGCTAGGGGCCTTTAAACTCTGGAACACTCAGCCCCATTTGACAGCGTTGTGATAAGTTTTATCACCGTAGTTTGTATTCATTTAGAGCCAGTATTGAGAGATTGTTGGCCTAAAGCTGTTGCATAGCTTGATCTCAAATAGTAATATTGGCTGTCCAGTCACATGTTCGTAAACATCAGCCCATTTCGTATTTGTACTCACAACTTGAACAGAAAGAAATGAGTAACTTATGTTGATTTTGGAGATACTTGAGTCGACGTTTCCTTTAAGCACATTCCATAGAGATAAAATATGAATGTAGCAGTGTAATGTAAATTTTCGAAATTGGTCAATTCTAAAATTTCTAGTGATAGGCTATATTATATTTCTCATAGGCATGACATGAAGATATCTTCTGTAAATTGGACAGTTCAAGAAACCAATGAAATGAAAATCCACAGCCTGCTTCCAGTCTCCGACCGGGTCAGGAATGGAATGAATGAAGCCCCCATCTAGCGGCGAGGATATGAACTGTGCCGGCTGCCGAGGCCTGACGCACTCCTCTGGGGCAATTTAATCTCTGTAAAATTTTAAAAATATTCTATTAGAGAGAACAGCCTAATTTATGCAGGGAAATGTTCAGGATGAATGGTAGGCCTATGCACCTTAAATAACTCGGGCGAGGAACCACTAAGCAGAGAGGTTAAATGGTGGCATTAGGATAAATTGGGAATTTAAGAAATCAAATCGCAGAATTACAGTGGCATCATCAGTAATTATCTAGGCAAAACCCGAATTTTCTTGTTGCAAGATGACTATTTGCCCATAATTCACACATAGGCCTATAATGGCGAACACAGCAGGAACTTTAGGCTGTGTCCCAATACTCAAGTTCATCTATTGACTAGCTGCTAGTAACTACTCACTATGTGCTATGCACTACGATGCATGTGAGATTTTCGAAGTGAAATGCCATGTCCTGTGGTTCGGATTCCACGTAAAAAGGAGGTCCCGTGGCTCATGATCTCGAGATTAACGGTCACGTTAAACTACAAGCTTGCTTGCTTGCTATGCACTACGGAGATTTGGGACATGTCTGCTTGATTCATGGCCTCCTTCATAGACGTGTGTTCTGAAACTCAAATGGTTTACATTCTGGTGCCAAACATCTATAAATTCTTTGTACAAGTAGACAATCAAGCAAGCACTTTCGTTCACCAGCTACTACAGACTTGATTGCTATGTGCTAAGCAGTTTTGGATCATGACTTCTGACTTCACATCCGGAATATTAGTAAACTATCTAGTTCACTACGGCTGAAAGTGTAGGCCTAGTATTGGGACAGTGCCTTACTAGGGCTATAGCCTATGTCTTGATATAAAATAGGATGGAGGGTGGGAAATGGCAGTTAAGACGTATGGTTGGGTTCGCTGCACTCATATTATTTAATGATAGTAATATTTCTTCAAATGTTGCAAAATTTTTACTTTATTTCACCTTAAATACAAGTTTTGGAAATTATCTCTGAGCTGATGGCAGGATTCAGACTGTAGCTTTGATAATGCGCATGCACCAGGAAGTTGCACTCTAGCAATTGGGATGAGAAGATACCTGTCAGGACAGAAATAAAACTACCCGTTCTATTCTTCCTTTTGGTTTACGTAGGTATATCAGGACAGAAACAAGACTACAGGTTTTATTTTTCCTCTTTATTTATTCATATTAACAGCTCCACCTTACAACAAGGCACACAGGTGTTTGGTTGAATTCTGTGGGCAAGTTGGTAGCGCTACAGGAGAGGAGACCAAAGGTATAAAAAATTTTAGGAAATGAAATTTGCCAAAGTACCTTTAGTAATGGTATCCGGAGACGTTAATATAATAGATGTTGACTCGTCCGCTGCCATAAACCCACCCAACCGTCCCAAATAGATACACGACTTGGCAATTGAGAAAGTAAAACGACTCCCAACATCTCCGAGAAAGATTTGTCAATCATAAATACTATATTTTCAGTAATATACCTTGTTGAATGTTACGACGGCTCTGTCTCCTCTCCTGTAGTTTTAATGGCAAGTTCTCAGAATAAGCATGTTGTCAAGGAACAACACAACATGGGGTAACTAGATCTAAAATCCTCCCACCTTTTGATTCTATCGATAACTTATTGGTTTTAGAGGAATCAAAACAACCCAACACATCAAAGTTACTCCCCCCTCCTTGTTTTCAGGTCTCTTTAGTCCAACAGTCTGCGAGGGACCTTTAGTCTTCTCCTATATTGAGTCTTATAATCCCCTTTTCTGGCTGACGGCTGATCTGGAACAACCTTCTCCTCAGTCAGTACTTCAGTAGGCTCTGTTATCTCCAAAGGAAAAACTCGCTGCACAGGACGGATCCTCTCTCCGTGCGTAGTTTTCAGTTTGACAACCCTGATACAACCATCTTTACCAGGGTAAGTTTCAACAACTCGGGCCATGGGCCAAAATGTCCTCGTCTGTTCTTCACTTTCGAGAAGAACTATATCACCAACTCGTAACACCTCTCGTCCCTTCTGCTTTCCTTGACGTCGTTGGACCAGCTGACTCAGATAGTCTGACCTGAACTTCTTTTTTAATTCATCTCTCAGCCTTTGTAAGTAAAGATACCTCTTACTAAGATCAACTTGGTCCAGATGGTCAAGATCGGGTACACCTACATCCGCTATGTCCTGGAGAAACATTGCAGGGGTTAGTGGTATAGGGTCATCTGGATCTTCAACTTGAGTTAATTGTTACTTCACAATCACACGATATTGTAGACATTTCTTCATAATGTTAGGATGCAGATCCTAAGACTCGTCTCAACAGTTTCTTCACCATTTGGATGATGCGTTCCCACCAACCACCCTACCATGCAGCTGTGGGTGGATTGAATTTCCACTGGATTCTCTTGGTCGAAGCTTCCACCTCGAATTTCCCTCAATCAATGCAATGAAAGCTATTGTTGGCTCCAACAAAATTGGTCCCATTGTCAGTAGGGTTGGCGTTGGTGCAGATTTCTTTCACCCTGTTCATAACAAATGTTCCCCATTGCCCTTCTCTTAGTGATCCAGTGCAAAGCAGTAGTTTAATCTGTCAAATCATACATCCTCATGTCGGTAACATTCAACCCCTTCTTCACTTGCATGGCTAGACATACTCCTATTAGGCACGCCAACAATTCCAACCTAGGAATGGTTATACTTTTGAGTGGAGCAACTCTCGACTTGGCTTGTAGAAAACTTAGTTACTTGCTGTGTATTTTCACACCTCAGGAATACAACCATTGCATAGGATAATTTTGAAGCATCGCAAAAGATGTGTAAGGAACAGGAGTCAACATTTAAAAGTAATGTCGCTAAGATACAGGAGTGGAACATTTTATTGCTAGAGTGTGTTATTGCATTTTTTCAGCGATGCCAACATTATTGTTTTGGCGCTGGATTTTTCCCTTAGTTCGTATGTGATCAACATGGAGTATATCTTACATACAAACACAAACCTAACCTGCATGCAGTACATGCATTATTTTCGTCCAAACAGTCTTCTAACGTAGTACTGGCCAATGGTTTAATTGAATTTTTCTCTCTTTGACACAGTGTATGCCACATTTACGCTAAAATATTAAAGAAGATTCATTTTGGACAACATCAATACCTACTAGGACGAGTTACTTCCAAATACCACCAGTCAAATGAAAACTGAATGAGACCTTGTGTCTTTTCTTTTTCTCTTTCGCTCAACCACCCTTCGTTTATCCGACATACCATGTTATCAGACACTGGTCGACTGAATTTGAATGTTTAGGCCTACCAAGTGACCGCTGCGCAGCCATTTGGCCTGAAGATATCAGGGTGGCGCGTGGTCAGCGAATCTGGTCCCATCGGCTGTTAATCTTGGTTTTTGTGACCAGGGTGCTGCCTCACTGTCAGACAGCTACTCAATTGTCTTCACAAGGCTGAGTGCACGGAACTATTATAGGCCTAGATCGCGATACATTTGCGTGTAAAATTCCCCTAAAAATAAATGGCGGCTTTGATGAAGTCTTCAACGAAGTCACGAAATACTCCTCTGGCAAGCTTACGGGAAAAGCCTGGGGAATAGGGGGTTTTGGGTGGGGGGAACACAAACAGAAATAAGTTTGGTATCGCGAACTGAAATTAACCTATAGAGATCAATTAAAAATCACGATACACATGGACGTTTTCACATTTCAGCTTCTATTTTTAAAATATGTATCCCTATCTTTACTTGACCTATATAGGTCAAGTAAAGATAGGGATGCATCTTTCATAAATATAAGCTAAAAAGCAAAGATTTCATTACGTTTCACTTCGTTTACTTCACCTATATAGGTAAAGGTGGGCGTGGATATTTCACAAATATAACTTCAAATACCAAAATTTTAATGTGTATCGCTATCTTTACTTCACCCATGTAGGCTACATCAAGTAAAGATGGGAAATCATATTTTATAAATATGACCGACAATACGAAACTTTGGAAAAGATAAAAATCCCATTTCCAAAAGTTATTCTAAAAGGCCAATTTCTGGTAACGTTTCACCAACACATAACCCTTTATTCGCAGGCATTTTCCCATGAGCTTGTCAGGTAAACATTTAATATCCGGCGTGTTGTCATAGATAGGCTACTTCAATACAGTACATCCATTTTGTTAATAAGGCTTTTCATACATACACTAACCTAACCTGGGGCTTATGTCCCAGACCCCCTTGCTTTTAGCACAAGCAGTAATGTACTGGTTAACGCTTCCCTGGCATACACGAACATAACCTGGGGCTTACGCCCCAGACCCCCTTGCTTGTAGCACATGCATTAATTTCCTTCTTAATTAAGGCTTGCCAGGAGTACACAAATCTAAGCTGGGGCTTACTCCCCACACCCCCTTGGTTGTAGTATAGCAGGAATTTTCATTTAAGGTAGTCATCATCTTGTACAGTTTCCAGCCCCAGGCTGGGTCTGTTTGGAACATAAGCCTCGCCACTTAGTCCTTTCTTCCCACCACGTCACTCTGGTCCAGTCCTCGCCTCTCTTCTTGACACATTCCTCCGCTCCCTTCAGCCATCTATCTCTTGGTCTTCCCCATGGTCGTTTCTTCTGCATCTGCATCTGACTTTAGAAGAGTACAATGCATCTATTCAATTAAATTCAACAACTAAAAGTAATATATAAACATTTGTAACTCATCAGTCATCAGCGCATGTGATGCCATTGGTATGTAACGAAACACTATTTTAAACCCACAAACAAGGGACTAAATGGAGACAATGGAAGCCACAACATCAAACATGTACATCCGTATGTCATCCTCATCACTAAAGATCCCCCTAGATACATACACATTATGGTATATAATGGTATATATTCCCCCTGGAAATAATCATATATATTACAGACCTTGTGTCATAATGTAGCTTATTTTATATCATAGGTAGGCCTAATGATGTAAAATGCCTAGGCATTTATAAGTCGGGGCAAATGCCCAGGATAAATGCCCAGGCATTTACCTCTTTTAAAAACATATTCAGAATGTAACGCTTATATAAATATTGTTTTAGCCATATATGTATCTACATATATGTATTCTATATATTTATCCATAAAAACAGGAGTTGGGGCCAAAATAGGCTGCGGAAGTTGTTGTAGGAATTCACTGAAAGCAACTTTATTTTGGTTCTGAGGCTGAGCTTGTGCTTGGTACTGCAGACTTTTTGTTGAAATCATCCACTTCAATTTGTAAAGGTTCATGAGGGGTATTCTTTCGAAAAGGTTTTTCAACCACTGTAACTGAAGCACTTTTAGGTAGATTTCATTAGAAAGCTAACTATTGCAATGAGTACCATGTTTCGACTTCCGGAAAATGTCTACATATCTTCGCGTTTCACATCGCCTGGACCCCAAAACCACAGTCAGTTCAAAAGTTTATATATAATTTATGTATATATGTATATACATATATCAGTTTCTTGTGGACACAATAACTGCCGTAATTTTGCACCAATCACTTTGAATTTTTAACATGTATTCGTTTGACATCTCGGTCGAGTTCGTTAATGGGCAAAATGGGTCGAAGGGGGTTAAATTGGGGGGCATTTTCGAAAAAGTGAAATATCTCTATAACTCTCTTAATATGTAAAATATCGAATCCATTCAAAGTTCATACTATGCATCGGATGAAAATGAAAATCCACAGCCTGCTTCCAGTCTCCGACGGAATGATTGAAGCCCCCATCTAGCGGGTCAGGAATGGAATGACTGAAGCCCCCATCTAGCGGCGAGGATATGAACTGTGCCGACTGCCGAGGCCTGACGCACTCCTCTGGGGCAATGATTAAATGAAATGCTAGTGGAGTGTTGCTGGAATGAAATTTTGACAGGGAAAACCGGAGTACCCGGAAAAACCTGTCTGCCTCCGTTTTGTCCAGCACAGATCTCACATGGAGTGACCGGGATTTGAACCACGGACCCAGCGGTGAGAGGCCGGCGTGCTGCCGCCTAACCCACGGAGGCTTCATCGGATAAGTGCCAAAAATTTATGTTTAAAAAGTTTTTGATAGAACCAACCATTGACCAAAGGGGTGGAAAAAAGTGGGTTTTTCAAAACATTAATCATATCTCTCTTGATAGGCACAATATCAAAACCATACAAAATGGACAATATTCCCCTAATAATTACCTAAAACATATGTCTGAAAGAATTTTTGATATGGCCCACCATTACGCCAAGGGATGAGAAAAACAAGAAGTTCCGTGACGAACTAAAGAGCCTACTTTTCATGCCAATGATTAATCTACTGTATATGAACCTATCTAGAATAACGACGAAATTAAGTTGGTAATATCGAAATGTCTAATTAGTTCGAAATATTCCTGGTATAATGTAGCCTAATAGAGCTCTACAGTTGGCAGCCCTGGTGACTGAATATATTCTTAGTTCCATCTCTTAAGGTACAGAATACAAAATTTGGTTGAAGTCCAATGGACGTTACATGCAGTTAGACATTGGATGTATCAGCACGCATAAAAGCATGTTGGCAACAATGTCATGCGTGTGCTGGTTAGAAATAATCGGAAATATCATGATATCTTGTTGTGCCAAATTTGGATGAAGTCCGTTTGTTAGTATAGAAGTTACATGTATTATAAAATCGGACCTATCAGCAAGCGTAGAATCATGTTGGTAGCACTGACTTATATTATTTGCTCCAAATAAATCTAGAATGTCAGGTGCTGTACGTGTGCAAAGTATAGAGCTGTTGGCTTGCATACTTTCTGATATATCTATATTAGGGTAAACAAAATATAGACAGCATTTACTAACAGTTGGCAGCCCTGATTGCTCTTAAGAATACTTAGTCATATCAGTTATGTTACACACAGCACATACGAAATTTGGATAAAATCCAACTGAGTGTATAGAAGTTACATGTATTTAAAAATTGGTCCTATCAGCAGGCTTAGAATCATGTTGGTAGAACTGAAGTATATAAGTTACTCCAAATTAATCTAAAATGTCCGGTACTATACGTGTGCATAGTTTAAGGCTGTCGGCTTGCATACTTTCCTATATATTTGGATAAAGAGAAAAGAGAGAGCAATTATTAACAGTTGGCAGCCCTGATGGCTCTTAAGAATACACTGTCATATCTGTTTATGTACACATATTACATACAAAATTTGGTTGAAATCCAATTGATAGTGTCGAAGTTATATGCATTTAAAAAATGGACCTATCAGAAGGCTTAAAATTATTTTGGCAACACTGTCATGTATGGCCTCCTGGAAATTAAACTGAAATAGTATTATCTACATGTTTGTCAATTTTGGAGTAGCTGCCATGCATCCAACATGGAGCTCAAATTTCTAGTGCGTTTTTTCAGCAGTTGGTAGCACTTAAATCATTTTCAAATATTGGCTTGAGATATTTCAGGATACATCTTTACCCATACTAAATTTGGTTTCGATTGCTGCAGCCGTTTAGGAGTTGATAGGGGTGGGGGGACACACACACAGCCAGACAGACAGAAGGACATACAGACACAAACATTTTCCCGGATCGATCTCATAATTCTACTTTTTCCTAATTTTTGCAAAATGTGAAAAGTAGGCTAATGATTTCGGAATTATAAGAAAATGCCAAGAGCCATCAGAGGTTATCATGACAACGCTTCTAAATTGATGAGCTATCAGAGGTTGCCATGACAACACCATTGCACGAGATCACATTCAGTTTTCCATCTGATTCTGTGGGAAGCGGCTTTGGTGACGTAACTGGTTGCATGCTGAACTTCTATGCCCAAGGTCGCAGGTTCAAAGCCGGCCGAAGTCGTCGGATTTTCGAAGAGCGCTAAAAATACCTCGGTATGCTTTCCTTCGAGGGAGGGGGGGAGTTCCAACGTTCTTTGCAAGTTGCTGGATGCGGTGACATCTGGTAGCTAGGTGTCGTTGATGGTAGAATTTGGTACCAAAATTAGGAACTACTACTCGAAATTGACCGTATGCAGTCCTTACCTGAATTACAGACTAATACAGCCATCATAATTAACACCGCTTATCAGACAGGTTCTACACACACCCAAAGTACACTGGGTTACATGACCGCGTTGTCGCAACCCTAAACTGAGGAACCAACCAACATCTCTGCGGTAGATAAAATTTGGCGTGAAGAAGTAACAGACTATTAGATAGTTACACATCAGTTCGAAACCTTGCATAAGGACAGTGTGGCCACAAGTATAAAAGTGGAGCCCAAATGACAAGAAGGATGCCGTCCCCATAAGACAATAAAACGTTAAAAATATGCGTAGAAAGACTAAAAAAAAGTTAATTAAGCTCCAATTGTAAAATACTTTCTCGCAATAAATGAGGTCTGATCCTTCTACGGAAACCTGCATATTTTGACTATTATAGCCTGTCCCCTTGTTTGCCCAGTGAAATCTACCTTCGCCTTCCGGCATGCGGAGAGGAATTTTTAAGATCCTGAGGGCACTTAAAACACTGTTTTATGTGATTTTCCATTTTGTTACAATGTGACTGTTAATGGTCCGTATTACAATATTTACAAGATACTCCTTTCCTTTCAAATTAAAAATGTTCCAAATAGGTCCTTTTTTCCTAAGCAGTTTGTAATGATTTAATCTAACACTTAAAAATATAAATAGCCTAAGAAAGAAGTGAGGTTATCTCTGACTCAACCACTCAACAGACAGCTCTACTTCACCACTAACTGGGCTGGGCTGCTGGTGGTAGAACCCTCGCCAATCTCAAGGCCACAACCACCCTACCCCCATTCAAAGATCATAGCACAATGGCTGCCCAAGGCCTAGCCCATCCATCCCCCTCCGGAAGACACTATTCACACCATAATCTAACTCCTACCTAATTTTCCTAAATATATATGAGTAGGCCTGCAGGCCTAACTTATTAATACAATGTTTTATTCAAACCATTGTATGCTTTACTACAGTAAGGGCCTTCCCTATAGAACGGGGCTTTCTGATGACCTTGCCGTGGACACGCCGCAATGACTGTCACATTTATAGAATGTGCTGATTGCCACAGCGCACCGTGAAGGCCTGGAAGCTGTCAAAGCATTTATTACATACGCAGCTGGCAAGATACCTTTGAGAGAGTGAAGACTTGCTGTGAAGTACTGTAGCCTACCTTATATCACGTTAACATGATTAGGTATAGAACAAAACATCGAATTTTCTAAGTGGAAACTTTTCTCAAGAAGTAGTTTGCAGTAAATTTGTTCATAAGGTTCAGCACCGTGCGTGTTTTACTTGTGGGGAACCCCAAACAAAAGGTATGCAGGAACAATCCACATAGTCTGGAGGCTCGCAAGAATGAAGTAACTGTGCTGATATGAAATATCAGCGACGATGAATTACAAGGAGTGTACCTTTGTAAGCTGGTGCAACGTGTGTTCAGGTATTGAAGCATAGCATTTCCAGCAACTACTCTTGAGTTCATGTAAAATTATGATTATTAAATACATTAAAGTGTAAATGTGTTAAACTAGTTGGACGCTATGCAGCTGCTAGCACCATGCTTTGCTCGACACACGGCTACACACAGTGCCCCAACCACCAGGCGGCATCTGTGAGTCTAGGTTCTATAGAGAGGGCCCTCACTGTATAACACAGGATATCAGACATATGGGACACACTTGAGTGCACAGGGCTGATGATTGCATTATTCCAAGTCCCTAAATAAAACATGCTACTGCTTTTGGGGAGGTGGCACTGAAATGGTTTTTAACCCTCGTATGGTCGTGTGAAAAAGTTACTTATTTGGTCGTGTTTAGTGTCACTTGCCACTGGAAGTCTGCAACCACCGCTGTGCAATATTTGCCTGATGAGCTGGTGCAGAATGTAGTTGGAAAGTCCAGAAGAGTTTCTGCACATACCCTGGGACTTGCATATATTCCTTTTTCACAAAAATGAGGCCTGGTGGGACCCTCTTAGGGTTACAGTGAAGGAGACAATAAAACTTTCTAAACCACGGAAATTCCCGGTAAATACCTTCTATAATGATTCAAAATAGATCTGGAAAGGATGTAGTTCTCTCCTCCACTGTCTATAACCCACCCACCATCCCTTTTTGTATCATGACTTATATAGTAAAATTCTAGCTGTGTTGGCTATTATCTGTGTACAGTACAGCACAGCACAAGTACAGTATTGCCAACCCCATGCATACGGTATTAATTGTTTCTGTAAGAATTAAATTTGCCTAGACCAATCGTTATTAGGGCCGCGTTAGTCATACAGGGTGGCGCACGAAATGTCATACTCTGGAAATTGTTTATAGCATATTTAATATACAACATATTTAATAAAGAATGGCATTACAACATCCACTGAAATGTGCATGATTAGTCTGTATGCTGGACATGTTGAAGATGCCCACCTTCTCGGCGTACAACAGCTTCGAGACGAACCTGCATGTTTGTGACCAATCTACGACACAATGTCCTCGCTCAACCCTCAGAAGAAAGTCATAATGGCTGCTTGAAATTGCAGTACATTTTCTGGTTTCTGGCAGTAGATTGTCTCCTTAAAATATACCCACAGGAAAAAGTCGAGGGGATTAAGATCGGGGCTATGTGGTGGCCAGATTGAGCCACTCTGAAAACGTTCGGGATATCGATGGGACATCACACGGGGCCCAAAATGTCTTATGCAGGAATTCCAGAACAACATTTGCTGTGTGTGGACGAGCTTCATCTTGCATGAACCATTGTCTCTATAGGTAGTCGTGATGCAAAGAGTTGTGGAAGGAAACTGTTTGCAACATGTCCATGTAACGTGCACTATTGACTGTGTCATTGATAAAGATTGGCCCAATAATTCCATGACTGGAAATTGCAGCCCACACACACACACTTTCACACCATGACTTTAAACCTTGTGCACAATAGCAGGCCGTACTTTCGCCCAAAACCGGGCATTCCATTTGCTCATCACTGAACCATGTGTGTGCAGTACGGGATTACCTTCTGCAATAGCCCATGCAGCAAACTGTACTCGCCGTTGCTAGTCAAGCACCGTTAGTTTATGACCTGTTGTCATTTTGTATGGGAATTGGTCAAGCTCAGGCTGCAGTATTCTCTGAATTGACAGACGAGAGATGCCCAGCTGAACACAGGCAGTTCTGGTGGATTTGGAGGGGTTCCGTGCCACAGCCGATCTCACAGCAGCAATATTATCCGGTGAGCGGACTGGCTTGAGATGGGTTCGTTTTCTCTCCAGTCTAAGCACCGTCTGCCGGCAGGGAGCCCACCGTGTACGAAAATGAACTCGAAACCTTTCCTAAGTCCGAGGTACACTCTTTGTGTCCGCATAAGGCAACACTATTTTCACCTTCTACTCGCGCGTCAACCTCCCTTTGCCCGCCATGCTGTATAAATGGAAGCCGGTACGCATGCGCGACATGTGCAGCTGTCTGGCGAATCACGCATGAAATAAGGTTTCTGTTCACGAAATGACATGGTTGTGAGCCCAGATTTACACATTTTATAAACCATTTTCGATGCATGACATTTCGGGCGCCACCCTTGGTTTTTATCATACAGAGTGGAAATAGTCCATGCATAATCTTTCTCTAGTAGACCAATGGGTTTGACCTAGACCAATAATTATTAGGTAGCCATATATGCATCCCTGGTTTTTGTCTCGCACATATGACAGACCTCGTGCGGTGGTGTGTTTCATATATTGCATGTTGGCAACACTACCGTGCCGTTAATGTGTCGTGTCTCATCAGTGTCTGCCTAGGTGAGAGTTGATGGAAGCCCTTGCGCTTGAGGAACATGGCTGCAGTCGTTCAATGAGCAAGAAACACACAAATTTAGCACATATTACCAGAGTACTAGTGATAATGAATGGCAATTTTAATTGGCATTGTCCCCTAGAATTGTATGGAAAATCATGTACCGTATTAAGGATGTTGTGATTGTTAAAGGCTGTTTCTAGTCTCCTTCACTGTTAATCCTCTTAGCTCTCACCCCCTCCCCACTAAGGACGAGTGGCAACTTTTCTGAAACTTAGAAACTCGCATGAGCTTTCCAAGATCGTGCCTCATATACCCTGTCATTTTAGTGGCTAAAGCTCTCTTCAATGGTGAAGACTTCCTTGTCTGTAAATAGAATTCTTCCATGCCCATTGTTGGAGTATCACTGCTTCAGCTGCGGTGTCAGGAAATGTCCGTTGTCCTGCTGCTAAGCTCTAATGCCAAGATCTTCAGAAAGTACCCTGGATATTAATCATAGTGAAATGTTGCGCTCCCCTGCCATTATCTTCTGCTTCTGGACAGGATTTTGCAGGTAATGGACTGCCACTATTCTCCCACTGGGAGGACGATCAATGCTCTTGTAATCTTTATCAGGAAATCTCTAGATTGTCTGGTAGATGAACCTCTTGCTGATTTACGTCAGTTTCAGGATTTGGAAAAAAATCCAGTTGCTGACTTACCAACCTTATAAAAGACAATTACAGCTACCCTATTTTCATATTTATCCCACCCCATGCTTAAGCGAAGATCCACTCTTTCTCTTTCACTGTTGAACTCACACTGGTCGGGACTAACCTTCAGCAGAAGGGTTGCTTGCTACCTGAAAAACTAGTTTTAACAGTCTAGCTAAAAGTGGGATAGTATTTATGGGCTAGGTGTACTTTTTCTTGGAAATCAGATCGTCGGCTATTTCAGTGTGCTTACAATCAAGCATCCATCAATTAACTATTAAATTCTAATGAATTATTATAATGATAATTGAAATATAGATGGAATATCAGCTTTTATGACAAAGCAATTCAACTCCAGCAAATATGGGATTTTGCTGTGACTATGGAGTTTAATTACTTGGACCGTGAAAGTCAATATTGCATCTTAGGTATTGATATCGTGCCAGGAGATGGCAGTTGGGTTTGAACTGTAGAGGTCTTCCTGCTCACTGTGTTTCGTGCATTCCAAAAACATTGTTAGTCACTACTTGCTTCACTCACTCAGCACATTCCTTCTTTCACTGGCTGCGTGTCGTCAGCTGCGATAACAACCATTGGCATGCGGGAAGTCGATATATTTATGTTTGGAATAGGAGGGCCGCGCATGCGTACTGCCAGGTCCCCTCACCCCGTCGCAGCATGTTGAACTGCTATCTCCTGGCACGATTACAGTACCTCTGTAGGGAGGAGATAAGGTTGAGAAAGCTTTCAGCTCCCCCTGCTAAGAGGTACGATGTGCTTCATGAATGGGATGGATGCAAGTTATTGTTTTAAGGGGTGGAACAGCAAGGTTTACCGGAAGCCTGCTAATGAGCTGAACTTGGTACACCTCCCCACAGCAGACATGACAGAAACTTAGATGATAGGCTGGAGTTTAATTATAATTTAGTTAAAATATATTAGGTAGATTTCATTAGAAAGCTACCTATTGCAATGGGTACCATGTTGCGATTTCGATATTTTAAATTAATATAAACTATAAATCTTGAAACGGGTGTCAAACCTTTCGGTTGTAGCAACAGCGCATGGGGCGAAATTGATGACAAGTGTTGTAAGGTGAGGGATGTGAAGAAGGTACTACATGGTGGAAGGTCTTAGTATTGTCAAACCAATGCTTTGCAGAAATAGACAATATGCCTAGACTTGACCATTTTGGGGTTATATATCTTGATAGGTGTGAGAACAAAATGTCCTCTTAAGCTTCAATTGACCTTGTTAGTATAATGGTGCTTTGCGCAGGAGTAAATAGCCTTGGCAAGTGGAAGTAACTGTCTTCATTATATCATTGTTACAGTGTCTGAAGTCAGATAACCTGTTCCATCTTTGCTCGCATATGTATTTTTGTTACAGTTGTTTTATCTAATTCATTGAAGAATATATGTTCAGTCTACAAGATAATCTAATAATTTTATATACTGTAGGCACTTTGAAAATTTTCACTTAGATTTATTTGCTGAATGTGTGAAAAACATGGATTTATTTGGATCTCTGAGGAAGTAAGTTTATATTTTATGCCTGGCAATGGGGAATAGCCTCTCATATTAGACAATACTTTTTAATTTAACTTCATGTAAGAAGTAAGCTTAAGTCTGAATAAACTATCATTAAAAATGGGCTAGCAGAGCATTTTAACACCATGTTAAAAATTTACCTCTGTGATAATTACATGTTTTACAAGAAGTTTTAACAAAAAGTGATCTGGTTAATAATGCAGCATTAAGATGCTTGCTGTGATGATCAAGGAAGCAGTGAGCGCCATAGAAGTGAAATGTAAGCTATTGAACAGTGTCGGGCCATTTGTTTGCTTTTGGAACGCTGGGTACAGTCATATTGTCATGTAATAAGATATGAACTTAATATATTCAGTTCATATATTGCTTCAGTTTGGTTGAAAAGGCCATTGACTTGGGATATTACCATTCGTTTCAGATAGTTGTCTCTAATTTTCGATAGGTGGAGTAGCCTATAACTAAGGCGAACTGACTGCCATGGAGGTAAATATCTGAAATATAATTATATGCAGGTCGCTTGACGAGTCGACTCGTCTATTAGCAGAAGTGGACACTAGTTCATTATGAGACTTTAATTCCGTTCGCTAAATATTAACTGGGTAATCGGAATAACTTTCTGTGAAGGTAGCGATTAGTAAACTTTTTTATGAAGAATAAATTGTTATTCATACTATAGAGATGATATGGAATATTATTTTCATGTATTGTTCTGCATTCTAGATAACTCTTTATCAAGGATATTCATGGAATTTAGTTATGGTAAAAATTCTGTTTTACACAGCTATACACAATGCTAGGAACTTAAATATGTTCACCCCCTCATCTGCATTGATTACTTCTAATAGCCTAGCTATTGAATAATTATTATTTGGTTTTGTTGTTCGTTTAGAGGCTTCATGTCACTAGCACCAAACCATAAGAGAAATAATCGTGCCGTGTGAGAGAAAGCTGCAGTCGGTAGTGCTACAGTTGGCTTTGCCTTTCGGGAGAGTCGATTAGTGTGGGTAGGTGTACTAGGGTTCAGTATTGAGGTACGATTTGAAATAAGGTGCCATCCCATCATTTGCTGATGTGGCTGAAGGAGGGAGGTGGTCACTGTCACCTACAGATAATTTAATTTAAATCAGCAGAGTAGCAGAGTTTACGCTAAGTAGCCCAGAATGAAAATTAAATAAAATTCTTGATGAACAGATGTGTAAAAGACGTATCTACGTAATCAGCGACGTTTTCAGGCTAGTTTGAGATCTACAGCTATGGTTGTGTATGGGAATGTAGGCTATTGCTTGCATATACTGTCCCACTCGCTGAGAACAGTGTGGCTTTAAGCCTTTTGGTGCCAGGCTATTAATGAGTAGTTAAGCTAAAATTGCCAAGTTTAGTGAAATTACAAGTGTTTGATAAAAATTATCTCCTATTTATATTTTTCAAGATAGTATGTTAAATTTTTTTCTGTAGTAGTTAAACATATCATTAACATACTAGATGCTAAATAATTAATACTTTGCTTAATTCGTTTAATAAGAAACATACTTCAAAAAGTATTTGTTTAAACAATTTAAAAAGGAAATTTAATTTTGTCAGCCTACATAATCTATTTTTTGTTACATGTTAATACTTTTTGAATTTTATATAAGTCAAATGTCCCGAGTTTGGAGTAATTCTATCAAATATATTTCAAGTACAGTACATCAATTTCTACAAAGATATGCCTTTACAGTCTTGTGGCATTAAGTGGGTTGTCGTCAGGAGAATCAAAGTAGTCAGTCGAAAATTGACTCGCTCACTTCACTTAATATTAAAACCTTATTTATTGCCTTTCGTTCAAAGGGCTTGTCATATTCATTGCTACATATCTTAATTAATTCCAAGCTAGATCAGAAACATACAAGATTAAAGGTAACAAATGCCAACTGACTGCAGCATGTTCAAAATATTAGTTATAAATCCAGTTATTCACGGGACATTTTTATATTCTGAGAGAAAACTATTCCAGTGTTTAGTTACAACAGTGATACGGCTGCATGGCTGGAAATAACACTAAAAAATATTTAGAAAATCAGGGTTGATAAATCAGCCGGTGGTATATTTTTTACAGAAGCGCTCCTGGCCCATATATCAGCTCCATGGCGTCTAAATATTTCGGGAGCTCACCATTTAGGAGTGTTATGTGTATAGGCCATAGAGTTATGTACCATTCAAGGACAATTATTGCCTAGGTTCATTATTCAAACTTTCACTTCGATCGCATGATTACGACACAAGAAATTAAAACTTAATTTTAAAATTTCGCACAGCCGCCATCTTGAGGTTATGTAAGCAATTGAATTAAATTAGATGGCAGTGCATTACAATCTGCAAAATCAATTACTGGACCACATTTCACTGCGCTCAGCGAGTTAAATCACGAGAAAAGTCTATTAAAATATTTTAAATTCGCTTGGTCGCCATGTTCGTTTCGTACTTTACAGGTTTATGAAATATACATAGGTATACCTGTATCAGTACCCTTTATCACCGTACAAAATTGCAGGGTGATATCTGTAATAGTTTCGGAGATATAGAATGTCAGTGAAATATTTCGCACAGCCGCCATTTTGAGGTTATGTAAACAATTTAACTAAATTAGACTCCAGTGCATTACAATGTGTATAAACATTTGCTGTACCAAGTTTCATTACATTTAGATAGTTAAATCGCGAGAAAAGTCTATTTAAATGTCTCAACTTCGCTTGGCCGCCATGTTGGTTTTGTAGTCACCAGGTTTTTGAAAGTCTCATAGGTGAACTTCTAGTAGCGCCCTTTATCACCGTACACAATTTCAGGGCGATATCGGTAATAGTTTCGGAGATATTGAATGCTAGTGAAATATTTCGCACAGCCGCCATGTTGGATTGGAGAGACTTAACAAAATTTGAAGGGCACGGTCGAGGTCGCCGGGAATAGTGCTATAAACTTCCCGAGTTTCATTGAAATCGCTCCAGCCGTTTCGATTTTATTAGGGGGACACACACACACGAATCACACACACACGCACACACACACACGGACAAAAGGTGATCTCATAAGCCTATTTTTTTCAAAATTGAAAATAGGCTAAAAATGCTTAGTAAAAGTGCTTTAAGTTATTTTTCATTCAATTTTAAATATAAAAGAAATATTAATTCTTAAAATCATACTCTAAATAATACAAATGCATGTCAGGAAGTTTTTGTAGTATGTGGGCTCTATAATGGGTGAAGATGTACTGTATGCCAGCAAGCATATGGGTTGGCAACACTGCTCACCTCATCCTACCTACAATTCAAACTGACACTGTACTTCCCTCCTATTTTCTATTTGTTTGATTTTCTATTTACTAGTCTTTTTGGTTATTTGTTTATTTATTTATTTATTTTATGAATGATATTACAAACTGTTCTGAAAAATTGTATATTACACCTTTTGTAGAACTTGGCCAATGCTCTGAATAAATTTCACCCAACTTTTATCTCTGTTTGCAAAAAGGCCTAGTTCAATTCTAACCCCAAGTTTTCAGGTTATAACTATTGAATTTTATCTCCTGATCTAATTCCCAATTCTAATTAAATTTTATTTTATTAACTATATAATGTTGTTACATTTTTAAAAAGTTAATGTAGGTTCAACTTACCACTACACAGGATTTTTACTGAAAAATCTATAATACCCGGGTATTTACCCAAATTGGGTATTTATCCGAGTATATACCCTGCGTATTTACCCCGATTTATAAAAGCCTGGGTATTTTACATCAAAGAGTTCCTTGAGAAATACTTTTTTTTTCCAGTATTCCTTCTCATTTTCATAGGTAAAAACACCAACTTCATTGTAACAATGGTCATCACAATAATCAGTTTTGGTACAATAGTGAATACACTCATACATTCTCTGCATTTTATGTAATGGTGCACGATCAGTCTCAATGTGCCTGGCAGATCACTTCCACAACGTCAGCACATGAGGAGGGTCATTCATAAACTGGCCGATGTGGGCTTGAAGGTCATGCGGAAACAGGCATTTACTGAAAAGAGGAAGTAGCTCTGGCCCCACTAATGACTAATACGAAATAAGAATTATTACCAATTTAATATCTGATTGCCGCTGAGCGTGGTTGCGCAAGTGATTGTTGTTCATTGTAGCCTAAGCTCTGCGGGGCGAAACGGGGAACACAGCGATGACAGAGTACATTCTGTACATAAGTAAAGCAGCATTGCGCGTCACAGGAGCTCATGTCAACCTGGACAGTTAAACGATAACTGAGGCTACTGGAGCTGAGTCATATCCTACTCGCACAACTGTACTTGTCAGCGAAGCAGGCTGACATGTGACACAAGTAAACATAGATTAGTTTTCATCTCAACCGCCGGCAATCAATTCGTGAAAGAGTAAATAACACGTGTGCCTGTCAGATCAGTTGTGCCCGACGGAAGGTTAATCACAATTAAGGTTAGTTGAAACATATTTCTGAAAGTAAATGACTGAATATACACAAGCAGCAACTACAATGGCACTAAACCTTATTGTATTACCTGTTTCAAAGTTCGCAACAGGCAGTTTTATGTGAGAAAGTACTCTGGGTGATGTAAGGAAATGGTAGAGCATGGAGAATATCATTTTGACCTATGCTAATGACCTGGTTGTAATAAGACTCAGTCGTAAGCTTACTAGCCAACATGTTGTGTGGAGGGTCATTGACAAATTGGCCGACATGGGCTTGAAGGTTGTGCAGAAAAAGGCAACTACTGAAAAGAGGACAGAAATATCGGAAATATGGTATGAAGAAATGCAAGAAAATAGAATGCCAGATGGGAACTAAATTGGAGCAGGTGAAACTTTTTATGTACTTGGGCTATATATTCTCTCAGGATGGTAGTATGGGGAAAGAAATAGAGGTGTAGAAAAGCCAATGCAGTGACTTCTCTGTTGCAATCTGCAGTATTCTGCAAGAGAGAAGTTAGTTTAGTGACGAAACTCTCCCTACATCGCTCTGTATTTAGACCGACCTTGCTGTTCAGAAGTCAGCTGAGTAGATTAAGGTTATCTGATACATCTAAATTAGAGCTAACTGATATGAGGGTAGCACGAATTATTTCTGGGACAAGTAGATGGGGGGGGGAGCACTCGTAATGAAGAGATAAATGCAGAGCTATAGATTAGAAAGCTCGATGGAGCTGTTTGTATTGGCAAGGTGGGTGTCGTATGAATAGATGGGGAGGGTAGGTTACCATGAGGTTAATGGATTCGGCTGTGGAGGGTAAGAGAAGCAGAGGTAGGCCTAGAACACTATGGTTAGATTGTGTTGAACGATTTCAAAGTGAGAGGTGTAGAAGCAGAGGAGGTTGCAGTGTTAACTGCTAATAGAGGATTCTGGGGGCAACTTGTTCAGAAACGCGGACTTGCAGACTAGACTAGGCGCTGAAAGGCATAGCGGTCTCAAATGATTATGTATGTTTTTCCATCTCTATTAACACCTACCTTACAACATATTTCCTTATTTTACTCCTTTCTAATTTGAAGCAAAGGCGCCTGTCTCAGACGTGCTGCAAACCTCCTAAGAAACTAGACACAATTTTTGCACATCTGTTGTCTTCACCTTTCTCAATTGAAATAAAGTTCACATATTTAACATGAATATTTTCTGTGAACTGGTTTTTACTTCGTCAATGCTGGAATAAAGTGATGCTTAGAGTAGAACTGGAACCCTGGTTTCCACGTTTACAGGTGAGTAAGTTTCCTAGGAGCGAACCTGCTTGAATGCGCTGAATTACTGTCCTCACGCCGGTGTTAATAAACTAAGCACACAATTTAAACTGAATAATTTTCACAATTTATTATTTAGTATGTTTACCAGTTTCATAAAAGAGACATAGGTTAATAAAGTCCAAATATCATTTGAAAAACTCGCTTGAATGCGCTGAATTACTGTCCTCACGCCGGTGTTAATAAACTAAGCACACAATTTAAACTGAATAATTTTCACAATTTATTATTTAGTATGTTTACCAGTTTCATAAAAGAGACATAGGTTAATAAAGTCCAAATATCATTTGAAAAAAAAAGTCATGACGAACATTAGTAATGCCTCTCCAAATATCATAATTCATAACACAATATGTCAAACGACTTGCTTTAAATACCTCAGAGAATGGATAACAAACAACACCAAAGCAAAAACAGCCATAGAAACTAGTGTGCAAATCAGAAAGGATGTCTCATATGACAAAGAATGAATATTTAAAAAAAGAACTATCCTGAAACGTGAAATTAAGACACTATCAAACAGTGGTCAGGCCCGAAATTCTGTATGCGGCACACACTTTAACTCACAAGAATTGGTGATCTAGAAAAATAATAAGAGAAGGCAGAAAGAAGAATTTCGAAAAAAGTACTGGGAGCTAAAAGAATTACAACAAAATATAGGTTAGGACCAAATCGAGACTTTCTTTTAAGAATTAATTGATGTAATGAAGAAGAAGATTACAGTTTATAGGGCTCATCTACAGAATGTGCAATAATAGATAACTAAACAGATCCTCAATCTACTGAATGGTTATAAGTCTAAACCCGCATGGTTGATTGAAATATAAAAATATATGAAACACGCTGGAATTACAACAGTTGCCATAGAAAACAGAACACTCTACTGAGAAGGTACTCAAAGGGCAGGATTTCAGGAGAGAAGGAAACTAACAACCAGAAAAAAGTGGACTCTAGAGGAGAAGGAAATATGGAATCAAGGGAAATTGAATACCGTGAAAAATGGCCAAAGTTGATTCATCGTACCCTCCAAATGGGTTATCCGAAAGAAGGGGAAGAAACTAAGCACTCATTGCAAGTTTTTGAAGTGGAAACGCCAAGATATTTAAAATGGTGCGGATACACTAAGTAATTGAGTCCAGTAAATAATTATAATTGCCGAGAGTATTTTAATCACTGAGCTCCTGATTGATAAGCCAAGGCATTTTCCCTTGCGCTAACACTGACACGTTCAGACAGGCCAGGCGTTTATTTAACAATTTCGGCAGTTTCTTGTCTTCATTGCATTTTTTCTGTTCTGATATGTGGACAGATGCATTGTGTATTTCAGTGGGAGCCTTCCCTATAGAACGGAGCTTTGCCGGCCCGTGTGATGCGTGGAGAACGTTGAGTCAGCGCCAGAAAACTAGAATCTACCGTTACACAACAGGGGCGAATCACCGCGGTCATAGCTTTGATTACATTCCCCGCTGGCAAGATACCTTAGATCAGAGAGTTAAGACTTGTGGTGAAGTACTGTAGCCTGTCTCGTATCCCGTGGACATGGTTAGGTATTGAACAAAACTTCGAATTTTCGTAGTGAAAACTTATCTTCTGAAGAAGTCTTACAGTTGTGTGTTCGCACGTTTCAGCGCCGTGCAATTTTTACTTGTGGAGGAACCTCTTATAAAAGGTATATAGAAACGATCCGCGTGCTCTGGAGGCTCGCTATAACGTAATAACTGTACCGGTACGAAATATCAGCGAGTGTATCAAAACCTCCTACGTTGGTACGATGTGTGTTTAGAAAATGGACAGCATTTCTAACTACTACTCCGAAATTCATGTAAGTAATAATGATTATTAAATACGTTAAAAAGTGTAACAGTGTTTAACTAGTTGGGTGCTACGCTGCTGCTAGCGCCTTGCTCGACTGGCGGCTAGCCACAATGCCCCGGCCGTCGCGTAACGGAGGCTCCGCTCTATAGGGAAGGTTCTCACTGTAAAAAGACGGTCCCCAATTAAGAGTTCCATATTTTTTTGTTCTAACTGCGTCACCTCACCCAAAGACGATGATACCCGAACATCGACTTCAAAATTTCGCAGTTCCTCTGTTCGAAGATCTGAGGTTCCAATCCCAGGCTGACAGCGACCATACTAATCCCCGCTTCGATTGTTCACCATTGACCTCAGGAAATTATTTTATTGTACTCCCATGTCTAGTTCCCGGGGCACGGGCACGCACACCATTCCTAAACCCTAATTCCAATGCATGTCAATTATTAGGTTGACAAAGACATCCTGTCATACAAGTACTGCGCGAGTCCAAGCTCTAGAAGAACTTGCCGGGTGAGGTGACGTGGGAGGCGGGAAGAGTAAGGCCTGTAGTGTTATCTGGAATTCCTGTCTATTCCAATACGGCTAACATAGGGCCGTTGCCTAAACCAGTGTGGTGTTGCGAATGAATTACCGACAAATGTATTTGATTATGTTAATACGCACGGACCGGGAACCCCCCATATCTGTCCTCATCGTCCGCGATTCACATTCCTCTCAGGTTCACAGAGCTTGGACTCGAGCAGTACAGGATGTCTAGCCCCTGATTAAGGAAACCTTCATTTGTAGGTGCTTAAACTTCCATTGGGTTGTTATGAACCCTAGGACTGAGCATGGTCGTGATATTTAACTCTTTTGGCCTTGTTTAATGCAGTTTTATTAAGGTCCTTCTATCGATATTAACTTGTCTTTTGCGATCTCTTCGTGCGATGATTTAGTGACCTGCATTGATAATCTCGTGATAGGAAATAGTAATGATATCAGCGTGATATTGTAACTGTTATTTCCCCCTTGGCCGTATCATGCAGTGTTACGAAGGCCCTGTACCCTTTTATCGATCTTCATTGTCTTTTGCGATCTCTCGGCAAGAGTCCATGCATGGTAGGATGGTTGAGTAACCTGCATTGATAATCTCGTGATAGGAAATAACAATGTTATCAGTGAAGTGTAGGAGCCAGCCAGACGAGTCATCGGGCTGGAGTGGAAAAGTACTGCAGAGTGGTAGCCTAATATTATGCTGCATAGCGATACGGGAGATTGTTGCTACGCCCAGTACTTAAATTCGCCGTCCCAGCAACTGATATTTTTATTTGCTCAGTGTTTTAAGGGGATTGCCAATTATAAATTACTAGATTTAAGATTTAATTAAACTCAAGAGTTTGAATAAATAATTACTTTCTGCGACTAAATAAGACTATTTTTTTTCTCACGTATGGAAAGTTCGAATCGCTAAAGCGTCCTGTGAAGTCTTGGCTGGCGAAGGGATATCATTCTGCACTCGAGTCTACAG
The DNA here is from genome assembly GCA_946902985.2 of Meconema thalassinum. Lineage (NCBI taxonomy): Eukaryota > Metazoa > Arthropoda > Insecta > Orthoptera > Tettigoniidae > Meconema > Meconema thalassinum. Next base: position 427,319,186 of record OX336388.2, on the reverse strand, counting down.
TATTTGCACCCTGTGACAATAAGGTTCGGTGATTAGTCCTGTACTATCAACATAGATGAACAATGTACTCTATGAACTTGCGGGGTGAGGAGAAAGAGCAGGGAAGGGTCGGGCGAGAAGAGAAGGATCTGTCAAGAGCCCTCCGCGATATATGGTATTCCTCTCTATTCCAATACCGCTTACATTGGGCCGCTGCTCAAACGACTTTGGTGTTAGGAATGAGTGAGAGAGTCGCCGATCAATGTATTTAGTTCTGTACTATGCACGGAGTGAGAAACCTCATCACTCGTCAATACCACTCCACTACTCATAGTCCACGATGCACATTCATTTCAGGTTCACGCAGCTTAGACCCGAGCAGTACGATGGTAACCCTACTGTCCTTCGAAATCGTCCCCCTCCCGTAACTAAGCAATGCTGAGATCGGCGATAGTAATCGTTATGAAGACTTTAGAATTATACGGTGGTTCCTTGGTACCTCCTCGCAATACTTTAATGCTCTGTTATTCCAGTGAAGTAACGTGTTGAACAGCTACCAGTCATACAATTGGCTCATGGTCAAATGAGAACTTAAGAGAGAGAGAACAGCTTTAAAAACGTGTTCTTCATGCGCCTAGTCCTTGCTAATTTTAAAACGGGTTTGGCTGGCTGGCACGCAGTTGTTTGTGTCATGGGGTCTATAACACGATTTAATTGTTTTAATTATTTTTTTTCTTGTATCGAGGTAGTATTCGTTATTTCCTGCGTCCGATGTATGCCCATTGTAAAATGATTTTAACTACTGTCACATGTGTTAGATATTCGTAACACGGCATAGCATCCAATTGTTATTAAGTTGTATCCTGTCATCCTGGTTAACATTGTACTAGTCAAAGTGATATTTACTATAGTGTAATCTCGGAAACGAGGCCATTTGTGTACTCATCGTGAAATTACGAGATTACCACTGGTAACTCAGAATAACTGCACTCGATAGGGAATATTCCAAACTGAAGTTCTCGGTATGCACCAAAGAACAGACACATGTAATTTAAAAATAGAATATTTGTATCAAGCCTGCTCTGCTTTTTAACGTATGGAAGCATTCGTCGAATCTATTTTATAGGATTGCAGTTGATAATAGTTTTGAAAACATGGTTAATATTTATATTAAGGTGCCACACTTTTTATGATAACACTGTATAATCGCATGGCTTCAGTTAGCTTGTACAGATCTTCGAGTTGGACCAATTTTTGTGATCTACTCTCAGATTTTGCTGTTCTGTTTAGCACGGCCCTCTGGAACCTGTGGCTGAGATTTCATTAATTTTGTCTTGTACCTAATGTGTCACGAGAGATTAATTTTTCACGAGGTGACATCGTATGATTTGAGTGCCGTGGATCTTCCTCTCAGCCGGCCCCGTGGTGTTGGGGTAGCGCGCCTGCCTCTCACCCGGAGGCCCCGGGTTCGATCCCCGGCTCCGTCAGGGATTTTAAAACGGACGTGAGTATTGGAACGGGGTGCACTCAGCCTCGTGAGGACAATTGAGTAGCTGTCTGACAGTGAGACAGCGCCCCGGACACGAATACCAAGATTAACGGCCGAGGAGACCCGACGCGCTGATCACGCGTCACCCCAATATCTGCAGGCCAAATGGCTGGGCAGCGGTCGCTTGGTCGGCCTTAGCCCCTCATAGGCTGTATAGTATAGTGCGAGGGGTTGACTTTTTTTATCTTTCTCTCTCTCTCTCTCACCCACCCTCCACTCCTTCATAAATCAGTCAACTTGTCAGAAATCGAACTCTCAACCATGAGATCATAACACGGTCACTCGATTACTGATCCACTGAAGAGCCCAGGTTATAATAATTCAGTAGGAAGAATTGAATCATAGTTAAAGGATGTAGAAGTTGACTAGGTTCTAGCGAAGTTGATGAATTGTTTTTAAGGATCTTAAACATCGAGGTTATCGGCCCGTTCTAGAGATGGCATTGTTTCAGCATAGAGTAAAGAAATGGTGAGCTTAATAGATTGTCTATTGCTACAAACATTATGGTATTTAAATTACAAATAAAATCAACTGCGATGTTTTGGGGTACTGGTTTTTTTTTCACCTGTAAGGCTCTGAGGGCAATCTTGGTGAATATTTGTTTTTCTCCGCACCGCAGTCACATGGTAAGTTTTTTAAAATTATATATAGAAACCTACACGCATCCCTTTTCAATGTATGTTTTTCGTAGATACCGAAGAACCTATTAAATAAGAACCGTGTTGTAAATTACGGAAAAGTAAGATAAAAAACCATACGAAAAATCTCTGAATTATTCGTGTTTTTTTATCATTTCAAATGATCTTGTCGACTTCGTCGTTATGCTTTGGGTCTAACATTACGCGGGACGGAGACTGGGACGTCATGCAGCCGCGCGGGAGCCTAAGTTAATGGGTAAAGGACGGCGAGTGCGTGAGGTCATGCAGCCACGCGGGAAGCCTAAGTTAATGGTTAATGGAGTCTGTTGAAAGAGTCCTGGGGCTTCGAGCGAAGCGAAAAGAATACAGGGCGACTCCTAAAGAGGTGTACAAGATGACAATAAGAATACAGGGTGACTGCTAAAAAGAGGTGCACAAGATGTCGGACAAGAATACAGGGTGATTCCTAAAGAGGTGTACAAGATGTCAGGCAAGAATACAGGGTGCCTCCTAAGTGGTGTGCAGGATGTCAGAGCAAAATACAGTACAAGATGCCAGATAAGAAATACAGGGTGACTCCTCAAGTGGTGCACAAGATGTCAGACAAGAATACACGGTGCCTCCTCAAGAGGTGTGCACGATGTCAGAGCAAAATACAGGGTGACACTTAACGAGGTGTACAGTATGTTAGATTCAATCAAATACAGGGTGACCCTGAAAGAGGTTTGCGAGATATCAGATTCAAATAATGGGTGGCCCTTAAAGAGGTGCCCGCGCGGGAAGCCTAAGTTAATGGGTAATGTAGTCTGTTGAAAGAGTCCTGGGGCTTCGAGCTAAGCGAGAAGCCCTCATGAGCCTTTCTAACATGTGTAGCATTTGTAGCATGCGTCATTTGAAATGATATAACGTCTAGTTTTTCTGACTGACTGTATTTTTTTTCTTTACGGTGGTGTTTCTTTTATTTGGCTCTACGAAAGTTTTAAGGTACATAAGTATTCCCACCTTAAAAGAATGTAAAAATTAGACTTTCTCCATTCGTTTCGTGGAATTACAACGGCAGACTTCCCCGGAGGGTGAAAGACCTGCTGCATTCCACAGGGGATTATGTAGGTACCGTTGGTTACCTTGGACATCCACAAGAAGAGGACAGTTTACAACTGGAAAGTGCTTATTGAAGTTGACTAAGATGTAACGTTCTTACGAACTACTGATATTTAAAGCCGTTTTAATAATCTATTTGTGAAATAAAAATGGACTAATGTAAATTTTTATATTAAGAACAGTGGTCAAGTAGTGGGTCTGATAGGCAAGGAAAATGTTTTAAGTTTTAAAAGAATAAAACATCACGCGCCATTACGGTTCTAAGCCCAGATATGTATATAGGATGTACCTAGTCTTACCATAAATACTGTCCCAAATGTTTAAGTAAATTGACACAAAATGGTTAGAGATATTTTAATATCCTAATAACAAGTGTTAGATAGATGCATTATGAACCAAAACCACAAACAGTTATTCACAATGGCCACCATTTGCACGCACACAGTCCTTAAGTCTTTGTGGCCACTCATCAATGGAATTACGCAACACATCAACTGGAAAATCTGCAACTGCCTTCCGAAGAGACTGTTTTAAACTTTCAATAGCTGGCTGCGTGGCTCAGGGGTAACGTTCTCGCTTACCGGGCCCGAGGTTGCAGGTTCGTATCCTGGCGCAGTCAGCTGGCATTTGAGGGTGCGCAAATGCGAGGGAGCCGTGTCCGTAGATTTACTGGCACGTTACAGATCCCCTTCGGGGCAAAATTCCGGCACCCCGGCGTCTCTAAAAGCCGCAGTTGTTAAAAGGGACGTAAAACCAATAACATTATTATTATCACTGTGGAGGCTCTGGTTCGATTTCCGGCTCTGCCAAGAAATTAAATTCCGGCCTGATGGCTGGAACGGGGCACACTCTGCCTCGTGAGGAAGAGGTGGCTTCGATTCCTACTTCCGCCATCCTGGAATTGGTTTTCCGTAGTTTCCCATTTCTACTTCAGACAAAGGCCGAGATGGTACCTAACTTAAGGCCACGGTCGCTTCCTACCCAAATCGTACCTCAATTACAAACACAGTGTCACAGATTATCAGACAAATTATACACACACCCAAGTAAATGGGACTACGTGACCACGATTTCGCAAAGCCCCTAGAAATCAACTACATAACCTTTCTTTTTTTAAAATTTGAGAATAGTGCATGCTTTGCTGCTTGAAACAAGAAACTGAATGGAGAAAAGTAGGCTACCAACGGAGTGTTTTGCTGTTGCTCAAGCAGTGCAGCGTCGTGGTTATATGTGGAATACAATAGAAAGCATGACAGTTGGGAAATAAGAACTAAGTTCTAGGGTGACTCTCTAAAACTAAAATCCTGGGATAGTTGCGCTATTCCTGTGAAAGAGGAAGGGCACGGCACAGCACATTTATAAATCTATTTTTAGCAGACTGCCGAAAAATAAAAGCTTATTCCTAGTCTACATATACAGTGCTGGAAAAATTAATAGCAACTCAGTGATATTTCTCTGTTTATCAAGCTATTTCATGATTCATTAAGACAGGTTTACACAAAGTACTACAATCCACATATTTTATGAAAACTTGTTTTATTTCAACTTGAATCCAGACGACTTACATTTATTGCTGTTTACAAGGCAGTTTGTGTAGCATTTGTTAATCGAAGGCACAAGAATCAAATTTTACACCTCATGGAATAGTTCCTTACCTTTGCACTAGTACTTTGTGGGATAGCCTTCTGACCTCACAACTTCTTGACACCTTCTTGGCATGGAATTTTGGAGAGTTTCAACGGTTATTCCATGATACCAGATGTTTACAATTGTCTCGATCAATTGCAGTTTTGTTCTGGGCTTCCTTTCTCTTATTTTCTTCTTCAGTATCATCCACAAATTTTCTATGGCATTGAGATCCGGTGAATTGCCAGGCCAAGACAATGCTGTGACGTTTTCCTGCTTAGGAAGTCTTTGACCACTTTTGCACGATGGCAGGGTGCTGAATCGTCCTGAAAAATGAAAGGTTGTTCTGGAAATAAATCCCGTCGTGACGGCAAAATCTTCTCTAAAATTGTCTTGTACATGGCTCCATTAACGGTAGATTCTATGACATGGATACGCCCAACACCGTTGTATGAGAAACACTCCCAAAGCATAACACTAGTTGGGAACTTAACCGTTTTTATAGTACAGGCTGGATTCAGTGCTTCACTTGCTTTCCTAAACACTCTGGAACCCCCATCCCTTCCACAAATATTGATTTTTGATTCATCACTAAAGAGAATTTTACGAAATTGTTCAGCTTGCCAGTGCTGATGTTCTTTAGCCCACTGTACACGCTTCAAACGTTGTCTGGTGAACATTGGTTTCTTGATAGGCTTCTTAGATACCAACTCAAATTTTCGCAATCTGTTCCTTACAGTTCTAGAACAAACATTAACCTGAGAAGTTTCCCTCCACTTCTCTGCAAGTTCTTCTGAGGTAGCAAATCTGTCTTCCAAACATAAACAACGTAAATCATTGTCACATCTGGGTGAAGTTAACGGTTTTCTGCCACATTTTCCCCCTCTACCACCGGTAACATCACCCCTATCTCGAAACTTACCCAACTGTCTCCCAATTGCACTTTTATGCACACCCACAATTTCAGCTAGGCCTATATCACTATTAGTTTTACCACATTCACTTAAAGTCACGATCTGTGTAGCCTTTCTTGGTGTTATATCACATTTTCTACCAGTTTCTCAAATTGATCTGTCAATAAAACTCCCTCAATCACAAAAAACAGGTTGGTAAACCCGTTATTCTTATGATCATGCAAAGGGATTATTAATAGACAATAAGTAGGAATGCACAACAGGAAGTAATTAGCAATTGTATGTACAACAGATACATCTGTAGACAATGAATAAAACTTCCAGGAGCATATACTGCCATCTGCTGGCACAAATGACACTGACCGGTAAAATACAAAAGTTTGCTCTTGTGCCTTCAATGTACAAAAGCATCACAAACTGCAATGTAAACAACAATAAAATCAATGTGTTACCTAGTAATAGTGCTAATCAAATAAGCTTTCAGGAAATATTAGGATGTTACTACTTAGGAAACACCTGTCACACTGAAACATGAAATAACTTAATACAAAGCGGAAAATCACTGAGTTGCTATTAATTTTTCCGGCACTGTATATACGATATTGGCTAATATTTTATTGACCTGAAGTCTTATTAGGATCCCGTGGCTCATAATCGCGAGATTATGGTCAAGTTAAACTTCAAGCTTCCTTCCTTTTCCTTATTGGGTGGGCACTCACTCACCGCCGATGTTCATGTGAGACAAGGAAGCGTCGAGAATAACATGCATACTTGCGTGGGATAGCTTTGTAAATTAAATTTACTTTGATTTATCCAGCTATTACTAACGTGCTTCGCCTTCTGTCATGCTTACCCTACCTACTACCTGACAATTAGTGTTCTAGTAATACAGAATTGTACCATATTTTAGATGCGGAAGATCTAATTTTGCTTTCATTGATACGTGTTTCTACATTTCAGACGTACGGTATACTGTGAATGTTTTACCATACAGTCTATTAATCCAACGTGTCTCAGATTTTGCGTGTGGAAGATTGGAGGAAAATTGCATACTGATCTACGACATTTAACGGCAAGAACTTAAAGCTTGTGTAAAGAATCAAACCGACCTATTTCGGGACATCTATCTGAAATCTGATGGCAAGTTTGCTGCTCCACGTCAGTAACAAAATGTCAATATTTGTGCCTGCCTGTGTGAGTTACACGAGGAAGTCAAGGTTGTCTCTGTCGAAGTTTTAACAGAAGTCGTTGCATGGGGAGTCTCCGTGCTTAGCTGGCAGCACGCCAGCCTCTCACCGCTGGGTCCGTGGTTCAAATCCTGGTCACTCCATGTGAGATTTGTGCTGGACAAAGCGGAGGCAGACAGGGTACTCCGGTTTTCCCTGTCATAATTTCATTCCAGCAACACTCTCCACTATCCTTGCATTTCATCTGTCATTCATTTAAACAGTGCCCCAGGGGAGTGAGACAGGCTTAGTCAGCCGGCACAGTTCATATCCTCGCCGCTAGATGGGGGTTTCATTCATTCCATTTCTCTGACCCGGTCGGTCGACCGGAAGCAGGCTATGGATTTTCATTTTCGTTGCATGGGTTTGTGCTCAATTATCCTGGACGTAGGTGTTTTCTGAAGCGTCATAGCCAGAAGTTCTAAATCAGCCACTGACCATTTGTGGACTGGATGTCTTAAATCAGCTATCAGCGACCCCATTTCTGTCCATCTCATAAGGAGACAACCACACATTGTGTATCGGAAGATTTATGGTGTGGTTGGTAGGTTCCTCTAATAGCGCCGTAGTATGCATGGGTAGAAACCATAAATTCCCAAGGCAAGTGAAATGAGACCCCTTAGGAAGTATAGTACAGTGCTTTAGTGGCAAATAGTTTAGTACCTATGCAAATAACTTTTTGTCTTTGCCACACGTAATTAACTGGACTCTGGAACTAATTATAACTACTAGCTATGTGGTAACGGGATGGCCTGCGGGTCACTGGAACCGGGTTCAACCCTAAATGTCTGTTCAGTTGGCTGACATCCTAATAGTTGTTATTTTAGAATTGGCGGTGATTTCGCGTTGATTGCATAGAGATGAAATTAATTGCAGGTATTTAATCTGAAAGGACAGTACCTGATTATTGTGATTTGTTACATGTCATGACCGATTGGCACGTGGTTCTGAACTGGCTCATGAGCTTGAAGCGATTATCATTGTACCTAAATACTCAGAATAACTTGGTAAATTAGATCCGTCAGTTAGATCTTACGGTTTAATAAAATGCACCTACAAGCACCTTTGTTCCGTGTTCTGGACATATCTTTAGTTCCGGAATTTTTTAATGAGTAGGCAGACCAGATTAGTCTTTTATCGGCTACGACATGCGACGAACAGTAGGCTATACCGCTCATAGCACTCGTTGTTATTCCATAGAACAAGGAACCAAGGAAGGAGACTTTCTAATTGCATCTAATGTTTAAAAAAAAATGGTAGTATGATGGAAATCTTTTCAAGAAAACTTGCCCACAAAAAATACCATGATTTTGGAAAAACTTTGACATTCATTTGAATTTTCGTTGGTTCCTCAGTTTAGGGGCTGCGACGTGACCATGTAGCCCCATGTACTTAGTTGTGTGTAGAATCGTCAACCTCCCCCAGGCGCTCAAATCTAGTAGGCCGTGGGTTGAGTCCGGCATTGCTTCCACTTGTGCCGTCCTCAGTCTTCTTTCCTGTCGATCTCCCTTGGTCAACTCTTGTTCTTTTCCGACCCCGACGGTATTAGGTTATCCGAGGCCTAGGGAGTCTTTCACTTTCCCGCCTTAATTGGCCCTTGTCTCATCTTTCCTGATACCCTCCTTCTTTGCGGGCTCAGCCTTCTTTTTCTTTTCCTTTTACCTTGTGTTCAAGGCCCTTAAGGAGGCAGGGTGTATGTAGCCCCACCACTTCTGGTGCACCGTAGATAATGCTACACCCTCAGGGGCTCACGGCTGGTGAGTTCGGGAGTTGGCGACCCCGAGGGATTCCTGAGCTGGGTCAGTTTTCCCCTTTTGTCCCTTACCTTTGGGACGGACCTTCTCCCCTCTCCCCTCTCCTCACTCCCCTCTCCTCACTCCCCTCTTTTCAATATATTTACTTTTCTCTTTAAGATTCCCGCACTGTTTTTGTTACTTGGTTCACCGTGTATCTAAATTCCCTTCTAGCGATTTTTTAAGGCATTTTTAATCTACGTTGCTTTTTGTATGTTTTTTTTTTTCGATCTAAATTACATCTCGCGATTGTTTTCAACCTCAATTGCATTTTGTAACGATTGACAATCTAAATTGCTTTTTCGTAAGTCTTTCAATATGGCGGAGGGACCTTTGTGAGTATTTTGAATTTCAATTGCATTTTGTAAGTATTTTCATCCAAAACCGCATTTCGCACGAATTTTGAATCGTAAATTGCATTTTGTTTGGCGGGCATTTTGCACATATTTTGATTCTCAATTTCATTTTGTGGGTATTTTGAATTTAAATTACATTTTGTCAAGTATTTTCAATCTAAATTGCTTTTTGTAAGTATTGTCAATCCACACGAGTCCTTTGAATCTAGCGTACATTTTGTATGCATTTTCAATTTCACTTGCATTTTGTAAGTATTTTGAATTTCAATTGCACTTTGTGTATAATTTGGATTGGAACTGGGATAGGGCCTATTTCAATCTGAATTGCATTGTGTATTTTCAATTTCAATTGCATTTTGTAAGTATTTTGAACCTTAATTGCATTTTGTACGTATTTTCGATCTCATTTGCATTTTGTAGGTATTTTGAATTTCAGTTGAATTTTGTAAGTATTTCGACGCTACATTGCATTTTATACGTATTTTGAATCTAGCCTAAGTTTTGTGGGTCTTTTTCCATCTATTCTTTTTGTGCAACTTTTCGTTCTAAATTCTCTTTTGTAAGACCATATTGTGAGTTGTTTCCATCAGAGTTCCTTGTTGTACGTATTTTCCGTCTGAGATAATTTTGTTCTGGTTTCCATTTCATTATCATTTTCGCTATCACCCAGATCATTAGGGGCCGATAACCTCGATGTTAGGCCCCTTAAAACAATTATCATCTTGTTTCCTTTCTCTTTAAGATTCCCGCACTGTTTTTGTTAATCTGCTCCCCCGTGTATCTAAATTCCCTTTAGCGATTTTTTTGCATCTAAACTGCATTTTGTAGGTATTTTTAATCTATGTTGCATCTTGGTAAGTTTTTTCGATCTAAATTGCATTTCGCGAGTGTTTTCAACCTCAATTGCATTTTGTAAGGATTGTCGGTCCAAATGAGTAGTTTGAACATACCATTCATTTTGTAAGCATTTTCAATTTCAATTGTATTTTGTATGTATGTTGAATTCCAATTGCACTTTGTACGTATTTTGAATCTGAACCGGCCTTTTTCAATCTAAATTGCATTGTGTATTTTCAATTTCAATTGCATTTTGTACGTATTTTGAATTTCAATTGCATTTTGTAAGTATTTCGACTCTACATTGCATTTTGTATGTATTTCGAACCTAGCCTACATTTTGTCCGTATTTTTCAATCTATACCTTTTGTGAGTATTTTCGTTCTAAATTCCCTTTTGTAAGTAAATTATTACAGTTTTCAATTTTGTGCGTAGTTTCACTCGTGAATTCCTTTTTGTAAGTATTTTCGGTCTCCCTTAATTTTCGTTCTGGTTTCCATTTCATTGTCATTTTCGCTATCACCCAGACCATTAGGGGCCGATAACCTAGATGTCAGGCCACTTAAAACAACAATTATCATCAATCTGTCAACCGGAGTTAATTGTGATGGCTGTATTAGTGTGTGTTATCTGTAATTCAGGTAAGGACTGAAGACGATAAATTTCAAGTAGTTCCTACTTTTGCTACCAAATGATACCGTCAACGACACCTAGCTGTGAAGTGATGAACATGTATACAGAAAACGAGTGAGCGTTAAGCGTTGCTGTATCTATTCGGCGGTTGACTACAGTGCTGAAGGTACTGTACTCTGAGAATTGTCTTAATTCGTCTCAGTAGACGCGACGATTTATGATAGCGCGATTGTACTTTACTTCCTAGACCCATAGCACCTACTCAATCTTGCACCCTAGCAAATTCAATTACACACGCTACCACTGTTCTCACAATAGCACGGGTTATCAGACTTAAGTACCATACAAATAAAGTACACAGGGCTGATAACCAAAGACGTATCAAAGCTCTAATGGAAGAAACAAACATTCGAACCCAGGATCTCCGTCGTGAGATCCCCCAGTGATAAGACATGAACATAGCGATACATCAGTCGACCTAATGATACTGTAGTTACGTTTCAAAGGTAACTTCTTTAGTTACCGTAACTTGCCAAATAGTAAATAAGTTACTGTTATAGCTACAACTAAAGTTACCGTTATAGCTACAACTAGCGGACCCGTGCGAGAACTCGCGCGTAATGGGTCGTGTGCCCCATGTGTACAGACCACCCGCCCATCCCTAGTGCTATGCGGGCTGTACGCGACACAGTTCTGCCAGGGGCTATCGTCTTGTTTATTTGTTTAAAATCACTTTATAAACAAATGCATATATTTCCGTTGACTTTTCAAGAAATGCAAGAATGTTCCTGTACTATTGAGACGATTTGGAAGATTTTGGTACAAACCACACCTCCCTCTGGTTTAGGAGCTTGAGTTTTGTGAAACATATACCTTAGTTTATATGTCACTAGTTGAAACCCGTCAAAAATGACGGTCAATAGAAAAATATTTACTGAAGAATTTTCTTATATAGGCCTACTGTATATTCTTTGTACGATTATTTTATGTCTCTATTGAAACTATAAGGGCGTCAAAAGATTGCACTCTCAACATTGCAAAATACTGCTGGCCATGACTGAAAAAATGATGAGGCAAATTGAGACCTATACGTTCCTGAGTTTCCCCTTGAGCTTCATTGATTGTGACAGAGTATGCCAAATAAATTGGAAAATATTGCCTCTTAAAACAAAATGATAGTGTTTTATCGGATGGTGTTAAATCAAGTCGAAGGATTAGACCTCTCTGCCTAATTTTAACTGCACTTATTATTTCCAAATCCAAGCAATATGGTTGCATTTAGGAGCCCTTGGGAAACGTTCAGATTTCTAAGCAGCATAACGGGTCAAGCGTTTGGAATATGTGGAGGTAAGTCATTTAATTCCAAGGAATTCAAGAACTCGGAGGAGTCTAATACAACTGGCCGCAAACCGTCGCATATAATTTTGGAATATAACGAAGAAATGCGATGATGTGCACCTCCATACATTTTAAAACGATGTGGACCGTATGCGTGTGGCACAGTAACATTGGCACCAAATGAAACGAAGGACATAGCATTGTACTGCCGATTAGTCTCTCTGAAATGCCTTGATATATCATCTCCAGTGAAAAATAATTTTTGCAGCCTGTCAAATATTTTATATTTAGCCAGTTTAATTTTACCATTACAACAGCAAAGGTCAAAGTAACCAAGTGTAGATTTCTCTCAAGAGAAATACAGTGCAGAACAATGTTTACATTTGTTCGTCAAGGACCCTACACTGTAACGGTATAGTATCTGGAATTGTATCTGAAATGCCGTATTTATATTGGATTTTAAAAGTGGCTTCGTATTTTTCCCCGATTTCCCACTTTTTTGCGGCTAATGTTCTATTTCATAAAATGGGTTTATTTATAGCAGCATTTCTCCCCGAATTAACGTCATATTAAATAACACTATAGTGGCCTGCATCAACGCAGCTGCCAGATATTAAATAGCAAATAATAACTTACTTCCATTGCCAAAATCAACTCCGTGGTTAGACTCATTGTTATGTACTCTAAAAAATAATCAATAAACAATAATATTCACTTATACAATTAAGTTCACAGACTTCCATTCTCATGTAGGTTGCTGATGAGAATGCGATGAGACTGATCGCCAATAATAAAATTCTTGCAATTTTTGCAATTTGCTTGCAAACGCAACTCAGGATGACGAACTTCATTTTGAAATAAACAGAATGAAACTGCTCTAAATAATCAATTTCCATCACCTGTTGAAGGTACAAAACTTTGAATTTCCATGACAGTAAATTACGCAAGGGAGCATAGAATCACTTCGCCACTACTGGAATGAGCATAGACTCACTTCGCCAGCCACCGTAATGGAGGGAGTTTTAGAATTATATGTTCAGTGTTTGTCAAAGATCGTATTAACACAGGGAAGCCCACTCTTAAGGCTACATTCTGAGCTATCACCCCAGATTCCAGGTTCGATCCCTGCTCTGCCAAGAAATTTAATTCTGGTCTGAGGGCTGGAACGGGGTGCACTCTTGAGGCAAACCTAAGAAGAGCAAAATTTGATTCCCATCTCAACAATCTTGGATGTGGTGTTCCGTGGTTTCCCACTTCCACTCCAGGCAAATACTGGAATAGTTCCTAACTTAAAGCCTCGGTCGTCAACTCCCCATTCCCCATATTAATTACAAATGCACACATCAATACAGCCATTACATTAACACAGGTGATCAGAGAAAGGTTTACACTCACACACCAAAGTAGACGGGGCTGAGTGACCACGATGTCTGAGTCCATCAAATGAATTATGTTCGACAATTTTCTCTCAGGGCAAAAGCGGTTGTGCCCATTTTTATTTAATAATATAAAAGTATCTGGCAACGTAAATCGTGTAGAATCCCTTACTGTACGGGAATAATAAAAGTAAAATATGTTACGACAATGAATTACCAATAGCCAGAAAGAATAATTGGGAAATAAAAATACATGTCTGAGGTGAGACTCCTTCGACTATGCAAAATTCATTCCTGGGTCCGCAATGTTACCCCTGAGCCACCCAGTCAACAGACTTCTAACCCAATATTAAGTTACTTAAACAACAAACGAACTCAAACGCCTGTTGAAGTTCTTCAATCCCCTCTTTTTAATTCTCAAAAACAAAGATCACACTACGATACGGTGAATCCTTTATCCGCCATTTCTCTAGAAATGTAATTCTGGTCTGAGGGCTGGAACGGGGCGCACCCTTGAGGCAAAACTAAAAAGGGCAAGGTTCGATTCCCATCTCAACAATCTGGGATTTGGTTTTCAGTGGTTTGCCACTTCCACTGCAAGTGTAATTCTGGTCTAAGGGCTGGAACGGGGCGCACTCTTGAGGCAAAACTAAGTAGGGCAAGGTTCGATTCCCATCTCAACAATCTGGGATGTGGTTTTCCGTGGTTTGCCACTTCCACTGCAGGTAAATACCGGGATAGTTCCTAACTTAAAGCCTCGGTCGCCAATTTCCCATTCCCCACTTGAATTACAAATGCACACATCAGTACAGCCATCACAATAACACAGGTTATCAGAGAAAATTTGAGACACACACACCAAAGTAGACGGGGCTGAGTGACCACGATGTCTGAGTCCAACAAATGAATTATGTTCATCAATTGTCTCTCATGGCGAAAGCGATTGTGGCCATCTTTTATTTAATAATTTAAAAGTATATGGGAACGTAAATCGTAGAGAATTCCTTACTTTATGGGAATAATAAAAATAAAATATGTTAAGACAATGTATTACCAATAGGCAGAAAGAATACTTGAGAAATAAAAATATGTGTCGGAGGTGGGATTCGAACTGCTTCCATTGCGCGATGCATAAATTGAGAGTTTAGAACACTGCCGTCTGAGCTACCGAATCACTTGTGGAACAGTGTAATATTAAGTTACTTAAACAACATTCACTCTCAACAGTCCGTATAAATTCTTCTACATTTCCGTTTTTGTTTATAATATTCTATTCCTGTTTATGTCGTGGAAACTTCATAATCAATATTTCCCTCCTTTATTATAATTCTTATAAATAACTATTACATTAAAACGCGGTGGACATCCGCCATGTCTGTCATTAACCAAGGTGATTCTGCGCATGCGCTGGAGCCAATAATTTTGCAGTTTTGTTTATAAATTTAAAAATATGTGGTAAAATATTTGTTTATTTTAAAGCCACTCTGCAAATCTACAGGCCTACAGCTTTCGACAGATTGCTCTACGAAGTGAATCGGTTCTACCGTTCCCTCAATCTCGCGATAACGAAAATCAGCTTAGTGTTTTAAATATATAGATACCTTGATGTACTGTTGCCATGGAAACGGACTTGCCATTAGTTGATCAGTTTATCAGAGCGGAGATAGTTTTCTGAGAATATCTTTGAAACTGTTGGTTTTAGGGCCTTAAAATGTGGGTTTCGGTGTCCCGCAAGGACGCACCGAGTATTGTTTCTCGCATCGAGGGTCGTAAAATGAGCTGTGTCCGGTCTTTATGCGACAATTTCGATATTTTGTCCCAGTTGAGTATTTTTGGTGACTTTTCAGATATGTTGCCCGTTCCACGGGAACAATGATTTATTTCTGGATGAAAGGCAGCCTATATGTTAACCCAGGTTATAAGCTATCTCAGTTTCAAATTTCATCCAAATCCGTCCAGCCGTTGTAGTGTCAAGAGGTAACAAACTAACACACACACAGATTTTCACAATTATAATATAATATATGGTGATATAGGGATTCTTGTTCACTGCCATCTGCATTGATAAAAATAGTATTCGTATGTCTGGCAACTTCCTTGAATATCCTATGGATGCTAGGATTATTTTTTTCCCCTCTCTCCCAGGAGTTTACATCTTATTGACTGTGGAAGGCTTAAAATCGAGATGCAAAATAGCAGTTCGCTTGTGACTCGTAAAGAGCCGTATTATTTGAAAACAAAGCTAGTAGATGGATCAATGTGGCAAGCAGTAACCTTGACCCCGTCCCGGCAGGCGTGGCGGTGCGGATCGAAGCAAAGCGGCCTAGCGTGGAACTCCAGCCCATAACACTTATATAGGGCGAAGGCGTTGGAGTTTTCTTGGCTGTATAGGAAAGTGACATGGTGTATTAGGAACTGTTTGACAAAATTGATTATCCATTCTTAAATACTACGCTTTCGATTCAAAAAATTAGCGCCTTCATTATCATTGAGCCAATTAGCTGGTTTTTTTTTCTTTTCGTTAATCCAGATGTGTCAAGGTCGTTGTCCAGAACGTGAGCTTGAGCAGATTGTAGTGTGTGAGAGCAAGGAAACCAGTCGTGGGGCAATTACGAGTATTGTCGTTAGGTGGTGGTATAAAACTCGGGACAAGAAGGAAAAGCAACTGAGGGTTGACCTAATGTAGTCTCATCGCTTTCGATTTTGTTTGCTATCTCCTGTGGCTTATTGGTGCGTATTAGGTCTAGTCCGCGAAGAGTTGCCAAATAAATTTCAGAGGGTTGGAACGAGGTTAACTCTTTCTCGTGAGGTAGCACTTGAGAGCAGATGGGTTAGATTCCCACCTCCGCTGCCCTAGGAGTTTTTTTTTCCCAGTTATGAAAAAAATTTCACACACATATCTAAAGTACACGGAACTATATGACCTCGGATGTCACCAAGTCCTAAATTATTCAACACACATACGAATTAGGTTTTTATTCTGCACGAGTTCTGCTCTGTATAGGTGATCTATCAAGAGGGAACTCTGAAGAAGCTTTGCTGACGCTCCAGTAAAAGTTCAGTAACCCTTGTTGCAGTAAGTGATGCATTCAGTTCACTGCAGTTGTAACTTATGCTAACTAAATGCATCAATACTATATATCTCTTTAAAGAATGTATGCCGTTTGTATATGGGTTTAGATTAAACCTATAGATGAGAAGGTCGAGTGACATAATTATATTCCATACACAGCAAGCAAAATGAAACAAGACGAAAAAACTGCACACCCCATTATTATAAAATTAACGCAGCTCCTCGCCGACTTACTAGTGTTACGGTTCTGTGGTATCGTTAGCTTCTCGTTTCGAATCCCGATCATTGCACGTGTGGTATTCGAAATGAGGATATGTTAATAGTAGCCTACTTTAGTCTGAAACGCGGTAGATCACACGGGCTGTTGTAGACCTCTCGGTAGCTTATTCTTTATTTAGTTCCCTCGTGGCAGTAACATGCATAACTATAGACTACCAGCTACTCTGCCTGATCGGATCAGAATTTTCCAGAACCGGACCTTTTTTAGAATTCCAGGTTTTAAGAAATAGTGGTGAATACAGAAAGTGAAATATCACTGGATAGTTTTTATAGTTCTACGACTAGTCTGAAGAGGGAGCTGGAAGTTTTGCGCCAGGTAACCTTCTGTGCCCATCTTTATCTCGACATTCCACCGCACAGTCCTATCACTGAAGTTGCCCCTGGTCAAGTTTTGATTACTCCACTGAAATATTCCTACATTCTGTCCCCCATTTGTAAAAACTTAAACCGCAGAGTGACTTGACTTCCACTTGTAATTATTGTACACACTCTTGTCATGCAGGGTTGTAAAAAAATGAAAAATGCATTGAGATCCAGCACAAAACATTGAAGTAAAACACTATGTATTTTTAAAAGCCACCACAGTTAAAATGGGTGTAAACACAATTATTATCCTCGAAGTTCAATGTTTTTCAGTCGGCCAACACGGTTGTACGCAATTGTATTGGGTGTTACCCTAATCCTGAAAAAACATGAGATTAATAAATATGGATGACCAGTTTCGATCGTCAAGAGATCATCGGATTCATTACACTTGGGCTTTAAGAGTATGGGTGATAGTATTTACAATATATACACTTATTTAGTTACAGTAGTAGTTAAACTAATACAACTAGTCAATGTTAGTTCTGTGATTTTTGTTAAGATACTGAAAGTGGTGGGTGTTATAATACTGTGTTCCTTGCTCGAACCAGTAGCAGACACACCGCATGGTTCCGTAGCTTCGATATTAGTGGTTTTGAAATCTTGCCGTATGAGAGCTGTTCAAGGACTAGCTCGAGAAAGTACAGTAGATAAGATTGTTCTTTGCTGAGCAACTCATTGAGAGGAGAAACCATTCACCTTCAGGATTAGTATAGATTTGTGCTTACGTGCGGTGTAGCGCGTACACTTTACCCCCTTTGTTACGAACAGAAACGTCACTTCGTACTTATTCGGGAAAATGAAAAGATATTTATTCACAAGAAAAATGTACACACATTACAAATAACACTCAAAAGACTCCATCTTGGATGCACTGTTCCTTGTCCTTCTTTTCTCACAAAAAACAAAAATAACTGTTGCCAACTGTCTGTCACATCCTCCCACCGTTGAGGAAAGACATCCTCAACAAGACATCCTCAACTACTCCACATATCTTGCAGGAACATTGACAGTTCTACCCGAACGTGTAGTCTTTGGGGGTTGAACACCAGTTCCAGTCGGCTCTCCTAAAGCAGTAGCCGTTTTCTTATTCAAGCCAGTCCTTAAAGGTGTGCTGTCTTCATCAGGTACTTCTAGTGGGTAGAGTCGCTGTATCGGTCTCAAGAGTTCTCCTTTAGATGTAACAACCCTTGCAAGTCTTGTATTACCATCAGTTCCAGGGAACAAGTCCACAATATTTCCAAGGGGCCAATCTATCCTCTTAGTGCCATCTGATCCAACTAGGACAATGTCACCTCTCTTGAACAAAAGAGTTGGTTTACAACTCGGTTTACCGAGTGCCAAAGGTCCCAGATATTCCTGTTGGAATCTTTTTTTCAATACCATTCTTAGGTTCAGAAGATGACGATTTCTTTGATTCAGGGTTATAGCATTCAATGCATCACATTCTGGAACTCCAGTTGTAGAAAGCAGGCAGGGGTGAGTGGACTTATATCTTCACATCCATCGGTCAGATATGTTAGCGGTCTTGCATTTATGGTGGCTTCTATACTGCAGACAAGGGTAAGCATTTCTTGGTAAGTTAGACAGGCTTTACCCAAAACTAGTTTCAGAAGCTGTTTAATTAGACGTATTAACCTTTCCCAGAAGCCTCCCCACCAAGGAGCACTAGGGGGATTAAATCTCCAAGTAATACGTTCAACCGAATGGTGTTTGGAAATATTCTCCCAGTCAACACTTTGAAACGCGTTATATGTACCCGGGAAATTTGTACCATTGTCTGAGTAAATCACAGAGGGGCGTCCTCTTCTTGCTACAAACCGCCGGAACGCTTGCACAAACGCCTCTGTGGAGAGAGAAGTAACCATTTCGAGATGAACAGCGCGATACACCGCACATGTGAAAACTACAATCCAAGCTTTACTTTCATCCCTCAGGAACACCGGACCTGCCAAGTCCACTCCTATCACTTCAAATACACAGGCTTCCCGTATGCGGTCCAGGGGCAGAGGGGCCTGAGCGATTTCGGTATGTTGTCCATCATGCCTCCGGCACTTGACACATTTTCTTATAATTTTTCTAACTGTACTCCTTCCACCGATGATCCAGAAGCGTTGTCTCAGATGATTAAGAAGTTGTACTCCAATGTGATTTTCTTTCACGTGCTCATCCATAATCAAGCGAGAGGTGATGACATGGTTCGCCGGGAGAATCATTGGGAACCTGAATTGCTTCAAATCTTCTCGCAGTAGTAGTCTCGTTTTAACCCTGAGAACACCATCTTCCAGGAATGGATGTAGTGAAGATAATAGTTTATCAACTAATCCGTGGAAGCTTTCTCGTTGAATTATAGAAATGAGTCTAATTTCAGCCCTTTCTAACTCTTCAACTTGCAGATTTTCTTGCGAGATCCTCTCACGTCTAAGACAATTCTTACAGAAACGAAGAATTCATGCGATTAGATGAACTATTTTGTGATAGCTGGAAAAATACCTGGCATACCAGAGGGGACCTTCATTGGTTACAGTCATAGAATTCACAGGGTTTTTCTTCATTTCCTTTGCGATACTCTCTTCGTCATACACCACTTTTGTTTGAGGCCAACAATCTGGAGATTCGTACAACCAGGCAGGTCCCTCCCACCATCGAGAGGCTACTAATTGCGAAGCAGAACAGCCACGTGACGGTAAATCAGCTGGATTCAATGAACCTGGAACATGTCGCCAGCAGTTTAAATTGGTCAAATTCCTGATCTCATTCACACGATTGCGGACAAACACCGACCAGTTCTCAGTCCTGCAGATCCATGCTAGAACTGTGGACGAGTCAGACCAGAGAAAAAACTCATGAACTTCCAGTGAAATAGATTCCAACACACATTTAAGCAACCGTGCACCAATTGTAGCAGCCAGCAATTCCAATCTGGGGATTGTCACTTCCTTGAGAGGGGGGGGGGGGGGGGGGGGCACACGAGATCTTGCATCACATAACTGTACACTCACTTGATTGTTGGAATCGCATCTTATGAAGACTACTGCTGCGTATGCAAGTTGGCTGGCATCACAGAAGACATGAATTTGCACATGGTCACTTCTTCCAAACCATCGAGGAATCTTGATTTCTACCAGGTGAGGTAGATCCTTTACCCAGGCCAGAAACTCGTCTCTGGACTTCTCATCAACTGCACTATCCCATCTTATATGAGTCTTCCAGGTCCTCTGAATCAACAGTTTAACACAAAGGGTGACAGGACATGTCACACCAACTGGATCAAAAATTCGATGTGCGAGTGACAGAATTGTCCTTTTCGTCACTTCTCGCACCTGAAGGCTATTCAACCAATGCAAATTTAAAGTAAGTGTATCCTCCTGTCGATCCCATAACAGTCCCAAAACAGATGAAAGGGTAGCAGACTGGTCATCATCCCGAGAGAACTGCCATCCCCTCAAATTAAAACTGCCTTCTGATAATACCCTACTAGCTTGATTGATAAACTCGCCCACCTCCGATTCCCTGTCAAGGCTAGTGACAACGTTGTCCACGTAGAAGCTCTGTAGAAGTCTCTCGATGAATATGGGATTGAATTGCGGGTTTTCCAAGTACTTCTTCATGTGATACTCCAAGACAGCCACCAGGAGAAACGGACTACAAGTTAAGCCGAAAACCAGCCTGGCATGCTTGAAGATCTTGTAATTATTTCCAACGTCCTGCCACATCAGGAAGCAGATAGTTTCGATCTTCTTTCCGTATGCTTATCTGAAGGAAGGCCTTCTCAATGTCTGCAATAATTCCTACTTTCCTCTCTCAGAATCTAAGAAGACTAGCAGGGATTAGCTCAATCAGGTTGGGGCCATCATACAAACAATCGTTCAAAGCAGGGGTTCCCGCTTCCTTCGCTGAGGCGTCAAATACAGGACGAACAGGTGTCGAACTACTTTCCTTCACAACAGCTCGATGCGGTAGATAGTGTCTGAAGTTTTCATCCTCGAACCGGTTCAATAACACCACTCCTTTCCCACTCGGTGAAAATATTTTCATACGTCTCGCCTAGTCCAAAATTTTTCACTTTCTTCCTTGTGTTGACTAACCTCTTCTCAGCCACGACCCTGTTAGATACAAGAAATGATTTTTCTTTCCAGGGTAAATGGACTTAATACCTAAATTCTCCATTAATAGACACGGTTTTCTGAAAGTGCTCCATTGTTGCAAAGTTTTCTTCAGTTTTAGTTTTCTTTACGACAGGATCGCTGATACCTAGCACGTCCAGTTCCCACAGATTTTCAACTGAAGCATCTCTGATAAAGAGAGAAGTGACGAGGTTGGTCATGCTTGATTGATCTCCGGAAACTACTTTACCCATCACAGTCCACCCCAGCAGAGTCTCAATACATACAAGACCATTGCTTAGTGTACACGTTTGTCCAGTCATTAACTTTCCAGCGACATCAGCGCCTATTAATAGTTCAATGGGACCTTCAGTATCATAATTCTGTATCCCTTTTGCTCTTAGTTCTTGCAACCATGGGCCCTTTAACATAGTATTGTACCCTGTAATTACTTGTTGCCCTAAGACTTCAAAATTGCAGGCATAAGGCTTTCCTAAACTCTCTATGTAGATCCTATAGCACATATGCTGGCTCTCTTCGATGACTACCCCACCAAATAGTGAATGGCGTAGCATTTCTGTGCGATGACTACTGTAACCTAACTTCTGTGCCACTGATTCAAGCATATAAGATCTCTGACTGCCAGTATCCAGTAGAGCCCTTACCTCCATTGCAGAGGATTCTCCAATGACCTTCACCTTTAATGTTTGCAAAATAACACCTTGCACACCACTACGTTCTTCATTTGAAATCAAAGAATGAGACTGAAGTTTCTCATTGGTAGCTTCAGAGGAATGTGTTGGGCCTAGACATATTAGGCTGTTATGTTTTTTGCTACAGGAATCACATTTTAACTAGTGCTCCCTATTACCCGTGTACCCGCACAACCGTGTTTTTAAGATCCGTGTGCTAAGAATCCGGGTACTACTATTTACCCGTGTACCCGTGTATTCGTGTAATTACGAACGGGTACACGGGTCACACCGAATATTGTTAAAGAGTGCCGTGTCTGGTAACCTTGCTCGAACAACTGTTCACGGCAATATCGTGCCATTTATACATGCATTTAGAAATCGTGTTTGCGTGTGCAATGTGTCCGCGCGCGTTTATTCGAATCGAAGCAGTGTGAAATTAATTAATTATTTGATTGATTATAAAGGTTAGTTCCGAGGATGAAAGAGGAGTAGATACAAAACTATATGTAACGGAATATAATTTATTATTTGCACTGGGCATTTGACCAGAATTTAACGAAACAACAAAATTAAAATATCAGGCGTAGGAAACGAATACAACATATAACAGTATAATAAGAACAACAATTTCTAGAATTATGACTCATTGACCAATTTACTATAAGAAAGCTTTGTTTTGGAACAAGAATACTAAGAGGTTTACATTTTCTGGCAGAAGACAATTCCGTTTGGCTGTGACAATGTTTCCAGCAGAGGAAAAGCACCTTTCGGAGCTTGTGGATGTTGCTGGAATACACAAGTATTTTTTCGCTAGAGCAGCAACCGCAGGATATTTGTGTTCCCTTGCTTTCCACCACTCGAACGGGTTCATGTCAAAACGAATCTGTGCCTCCGAAAGAAAATCTTCAAATTGAGATTCAGGGCTGTTCTTTCTCCCACATGGCATTTGATACAAGAACTCCAGGGCACTACTGGTGGAGGATTGATCGGGATTAAGCAAGACTTCAGCTGGTGCATCGCTCTGAAGCTTATGAAGCACTCTGTCGCGAATACATCGTCGAGCCTCTGCTGTCTCATCTACCAAATCCTTATACCTCGGGTCGAGGAAAGATGCAATCTGTCTGGCTGTGACAGTACTATCATTTATCCATAGGAGACCGAACCGATCGTTAAATTCACAGACCAAGGTAGACTGCACGTCCTCTAGAAAGCTGTCGACCGACAACTCCTGGGTACTGAGGTGATTTTTAATTATAGTCTGTATTAGTGGCCAGACCATCGATATGGGGGAATTGTCACCGCAAAAGAGAGTGGTTACCACTTCCACAGGTTTAAGGGGCTTGTTTAAAACCTCCATGTGATGCCACTCATGTTCAGTTACTTGGAGCTTCTGTGCTATGGCCATTGGCGTGCATGTCCGGTCACCTAGGACGTTGCTGACGGGGTTCCTGTTTTTCAAAAGGCGCTCGATCATGGCAAAAGTTGAATTCCAGCGGGTGTTGCAGCTCTGAATCAGGGGTTGTTCGGGCATTGAAAGTTGTGCTTGCATTTTTGTCAGCGCACTAGAGGCAACGTTAGAGTGCCGAAAATGGCCAACTATCTTTCTTGCTTTCAGACACACATTAGCAGCATTTTCATGAGCAAGAGCCTTGTTTGCAGCAAGCTGTACAGAATGTGCAGCACAAGTCACTTTATCCTTCTCCAGCACATCAAGAGCGCGCACAGCGTTGACGACGTTGTACGCGTTGTCAGTGACGATGGCGGTGATCTTGCCCTGCACATTCCATTCTTCTGCAACCAATTGCAATTCCGATGCCAGATTTTCTGAGGTGTGGCGGTCTTCCATTTCATGCGTGGTAAGAGTCATCGCCTTTGGAACCCACTGGGAGTCGATGGTGTGAGCCGTTACCGTCAGGAAAAACGTTAGTGAGCGAGATGTCCAACAGTCAGATGTAAGGGCAACGCTTGATGCCGCTGATAGTTCACACCGCACATTCTCTCTGACACCATCGGCTAGTAGAGCCAGTCTCCGCTTAAGGGCATCCTCTGAAATACACAAGTAATTGGGCTCTACAACTGCCATGAACTGTCTAAACCCATCACTGGCACAAAATGGCAAAGGCAGTTGGTTCACAGCAACCATCCTTGCAAGAGTCTGATGTATTTCCTCTGAGCGTATGGTATCGCACGGACGGTGTTCGTTACCTTCCACGCGTCGCCTGCGTCGTCTCTTGGCTCGGGATGACCATACCTGTTCCTGCTCATCATCAACATGGTCACCATCTTCAGTGTCTTCCTTTGTTGCCTCCGCTTCATGCCTGTAATAATACCATATCATTTTTAATGCCGGTGCGAAATGAAAGCCTTCACAACGAGGAAGGTCCTGTGCATTATAAGCGCAAATCGTGGAAAGTTGCATTGGAGATAAACAAGATCACCGCCTTTCCATTTTGCCGGTAAGCGCCACCACCGTGAATATTGCACTTGACAACAATGGAAATGCACGCTTGTCCGGCCATTTCTGTTCGGAGAGCAGGATGACTCGACTGATTCGCTAATATCTGTGAAATTGTCTATGTACACAGCACACGCCTCCAGGCACAACCCCACGCCGCGCCGCCGCGCCACCGCACGCTCGTCCTGAAGCTCCCGTAGGTCGCCACCGTTGCGTTCCCGATAAGCCCATCTGTCTAATTGTTGGGACCTTTTATAATTTACGGTATGCAATTTCCCTCATTTTAACAATCCACCATCTAAATAGTATACGTTATCGAAGAGTTGTATGACTTATGCGAAGAACTATCGCTATTTATTGATGTATAACATCTTTCCACTCGGTATCTGGATATTTTTGTGGCACTCGGTAGCTGGACATTTTTGTGGAAGTGATTTTGGAAAAGGAACGGAAGTGCATGGGACTGAAACAATGAGCGCGCGTGGTGGCGGAGAACGGTACAACGACGTACTGTAGGCCATGTGGCTCTGGAGAATATATATCGCATACAGTTTAGTTCAAGGTTTAGAGACCCCATTTAAGATATTCCTACAATAAATCATTTTCATGCTGAAAACAAATACGATTTATTAAATCTTCATACTTTTGCTGTATTCTTTAATGTAAGCACTCGATGTACTGTCGGCCATGTGGCTATGTGGAATCTATATCGCATCAACAAACACTCCAAACAACATAGGGATTCAGTATATTAACACAGACCATTAACAATAATTGAAACTTCGTTGGTCTAAACGTATCACTGGGAGAAACACATTTAATATACCTTCTGCACACCTAATTTTTTAATGACGCCGTTGCTTAGCAGTGCACTCTATCAGCAAAAAGAGGCCATTTTCAATAACATCGCTGGCATTGGTTTACTAACTGGCCGGTATAGAGCGCAGCTCGCATCAAGTAGGCAGTGGATTGCTTCCGCCACGACCAACTAGATGCGAGCGCATCCAGTCGGCCGTGCTCCCGCATACCATAATTCAACTAGTTGAAGGTAGATGTCACTAAAGCAGATCCATTGGAGAACTTCGTTTTAATTTAATATATATTTTCCATTGTAAACTTCACAATATAACGCTCAATTGTATAACGCCTCAGTACTCAAATAACAATAAATATAAAAAATCAAGCAAAAAATACAACTCTGTTAGGATTAGAACCACAGCCGGCAGGTTGGGAGACCAACGCTGTAACCACAGACCTAAATATGTCCTCCCAAAATGAATGTTATCAATCGATTAAGATACAACGTCTTAGAAAATAACAATTATGATCTATTAAGGTCAGGAATTTGCACTGGATTATACAAGTAGTTATTTCAATGACCAACAGAGTTCACTGTTAACAAGGGATTTGCGCTCCCGGGACACACATAGTAGGATAACATGTCACATGATACACATCATATGCGACTACTGGAAGGCTCGTACATTCCTTTTTAACGTGTGCGCTAAATACCGGTGCGCGGCGGAGCGTCGGAGTGAACGGCGGCGTGCTGCCGTGGTGGCGCGCGGTAAGTGGATAAGCGAGTGTGACGGTGGCATGAACCGAAAATAATACAGATCGTAGCGAATCAGTCAAGTAGTCTGCATTAGACTGAAATGTCTGGGAAAGCGATAAATTTCAACATATGTCCAGTTCCATTTGGGGAAGGCAGCGCCGCGGCGCCGGCGAGACACCACTTCGCCTTCGGCGCTGATGACATGGCCTACTGACCGAAGGCGGTGGGAGTGTCGCGGAAGCGCTTGCGTCTAGCCGTGAAAGTGTGTTGTTCACAGAAGTTGGTCGTATGTAGACAAAACCAACGTAAACAGTACTAGACTATTTATTGTCAAATCAGAAAGACACTTCTGTAGGAGGTCGTGGTAACCACGGTAAGCTTACGCATACGTATGGCGTTACACAATTTGTATTCTTAATTACTTACCCACGTTTGTTGATTTTCAATCTTCCTGTGTATCGTTTTCAAGTGGCGTCCGATGGCTCCCGTAGACCCACCAGCACAGGAATACTCATTGTTTTCGGCAGGAGAACATAGAGAGCAATAGGCCTTATCTCCTTTCCGTTCCGCGTACTTCCATACCCAACTGCTTGTTTTCCCCATTTCTCCTCTACCACGCAGCGCGTGCTAGCTGTGGTTTGACTACTATGATCGTACTGAAATGAACGCGTGTTCTTCGATCAGGTTAGAATTCTGCCCACCAGGGGCGCCCTAACGAATAAGGGATGCGCGGTGCCCGAAAATTTGAATCATTCGGTGCCGTGTTCATAGTATTTCGAAAACATCCTTTCACAAAATACGCAGTGTTGTCGTTTCACTTATTCTTCGTAATAGCAAAAACTTTATATTTTTATGTTTGCTGTGTTCGTCTTCCCGATTCTACATTTGTTTTCAATTAAATGGGCCATTAGTTAGGGTTACCATAATATTTTTAGGCCAAATCCGGACGTCGGATCTTCCGAGGGGTCTGGGGGGGGGGGGGGACGAACAAAATGAAATGAACTGAACTTGATTTTATAGGTTTACAATCCCTTTACAATTACATAACATGATTACATAAGAATATACAAAAACATCAATCAGTGTTCATCATATATCATACTGATCCCTTGAACAATTCTTTCTCGTCTTAGATTAATCTGTGCTGGGTCCAGGGGCAGGTTCTTCAATTTTCCTTGCATCGTATTTTTCATTAGAGCTGACTTTCTTCAGAAATGGCTTGTTATTTTGTATTTGGTCGTGGAACTATGAGCATGTCATTTCACTATTTGCCTTGATAACTAGCAGGTCCCTGACAACTGCAAGAGATAATCGTCCTCGTTCAGCTGTCCATATTGCTCCCACCATTGAAAAAATTCGCTCAGCTGGAGCCGAAGTTCCAGGCAGACACATGGCGAATTCTACAAGTTTGTAAATATTCGTAAAGGACACATTGCTCTTGGAAAATACTTCAAACAATTGTCTCCACTTTTCATGAGTTTTAGGGGTTTCTTCTTTTGGCAGGGCGTCCCATTCAGGTCTCAGATTCTTCAAAACTTGAATAAGTGCCGAACGTTCATCAAATAGCTCATCCACATTTATTGAATCTGGTATGACACTGACTACTGTCAGAGCACTGTCTTCCATTGCATCCCAAGAAGGGACTTGTTGTAGTGTCAACCACTTGAAGTGTTTAGCTTTGTCAAAGCTGCTTTCCCAAAGTTTCAAGTAGCTAATGCCAACTTGATAAAAACCTTCGGCACATTTTAAAAACTCGTCTTCCTTGCTGTAATTAATAGCTTCTTCAGTTTTCAATTTCCTTAGTAATTGTTTAGCAGCAAATGGTATGTAGTTGTCAGCCTTCCTTTCTTCCAGTTTCTCAAGTAATTGTTCATATACTTGCGCCGCTTCTGTAGCTGATATTTGATCAGACTCGACTTTCAATATTGATAGTTGAAACATTTGCAGACATCCGTGAACAAATGTTAAAAGCAGTTCATTGACTGGGTCTTCAAAAAAATGATTGAATTGTTGCAGGGCAGTTGTTAAGTGATGAGAAATATGCTTTCAAGGGCTCAAACAAAACCAATATTATTTCTACTGCTGGCATCAAGCTTAAACATCTCGTATTGCCGTGGGACAGGATCCTTTTGTACTCTACTTCTACAGATTCACAAAATTCTTTCAATGCAGTCACTCTGACAGTATATTGGAAGAAGTATTTGTACACTTTCACAACGATTGCCTCGACGTCCACATGTAGAGCATCACGGGCATGCTGCACTGCGTTATGCAGAAAGTGTGCCGAACAGCCAATGCCAAGAATTGGCCTTGAGAGGGCATTTTGAAGTTTGCGAAATACATTTCCTTGGCCCTGTCTTTTAACACCACCAAAGTAGGTATTGGTGTTGTCAGCGCATAGGCATACGACCTTGGAGTCAATAGAGAACTTTTTGATGCATTTTAAAACATGTTCTACTAAGATATCAGAGGTTTCACCTGGAAGTTCATCAAAAAATAACAACTTCACGTTAACACCTTCATTTTGGTTGAAATAACGAACACAAACAGGAGTCAATTTAACCTCTTTTCTGTTTGAACTGTCAATTGTTAGTGTAATGAAATTTGCATCCTTCAGATCTTTGAGAAGTTTGTCAAATATGTAAGGGGATATTACATTTACAATGATGGCTTCGGTCTTAGTACGAGCTTCCGAGAATTTCGGTTCAAAAAGCTTTTTAATCAGTTTGGCATTGCAATCAGACGTTTTGAAACTAAGTCCATGCATTGCAGTATGGTAGGCAAAAGTAGCTTCTTTTGCTGAACATTGCAGCTCAGCATCAGTGGTATCAGTATTTTTAAAAAATGTTTTAATACTTGCCGAGGACGCTGCTTGATTCGCCTTCTTATGTCTTTCAGTCTGCAAATGATTTTCTATATCATAGCGTCCACGATGTTCCACCGAAAATTCTGAATCGCACACCGTACACCTCACGCGATCATTGCTATTTTGGCACTGTCTCAGAAACTTATATTCTTCTTTAAGTTTGTCGTTAAAACACACTTACGCTTCGGCATTTTCCCAATTTATAACACTACTTTGTTGTTATGTACTTAAAAACTACTGATACCGGTACTGAAAACTAATAGCATAAAACGTCTAGAAATGGACGCAGTCCAGCAAACAAAACAGTAGCACTAAACTGACTGAACGCACTCCTTCCAAATAAAATGGCGACAGGAGCGGCACGCATAATTTTTTTTTCAGCCCGAGCCTAGCCACAGTATGTAATTCTGAGCCTCTTATTGGCTGTTATGTCATGCCATTCTCCTGGTTCCGAATAGAGACGGTAGGTAGTAGCATGGGTCACATCCGATCAAACATGGAGGAAAGTTATCGAGTGAGATGTGGATAATATTCGATGTTGAATTGCATTATTAGCGTGAAACAGGCATGAAACGTGCTTTAGATCAAGTTTAAAACAACCCACGCAGCAAATGAATGCGTTTCAATCAACATTTAAGGTCCAAGTGAAATCATTCGACATTTATCCACATGTATTAAGACCTATGATAATATACTTCCTTTACCGGCGGTAATGTGCACGAGTGGTAGCGTGCGTGCTTGGTAACTTTGTGTCTCGGGTTCCAACACCTCATGGAAGATGCGGTGTCAGAAGAAGACCAGATCACAGAAGTAGACGGAGTAGATTACTATAAACGCAAGTTTCATATGTTAGCAGCGGCTGTTTCCGATGCTCTTGCAATGGAGAGAAAACGTGAAGACGAAGTCCAGTCAACAGTAAGCACCAGTAACACTCATGATCTCAAAAGACTCCGTCTTGGATGCACGGTTCCTTGTCCTTCTTTTCTCCCAAAAAACAAAAATAACTGTTGCCAACTGTCTGTCACACCCTTCGTGCATGGTGCAGAGAAGAAAGTAACCGCTCGCGGATGCTTTGTTTTACTAGCCTACTTTCGAATTTTATATTAAAAAAATGAAAGTGAACTTAAGGGATCTACACAGGCCAAGTGTGTGTGTGTGTGTGTGTGTGTGTGTGTGTGCCTGCCTCCTCCCCCCTCCCCCCTTCCTCCTGATATCAAAACGACGAAACCGAATGGAACCAAATTTTATACAGTTACAGGCCGGACGTTTGTTTTAGACGATTGCCCTTGACCTTGAAGCCTGCGGGTGAGCCTTTACACAGTCACTCTCTCACCCTATCGCTTCACATTTGTCACCACCGATCTGATGTAATGGAATTCCAGACTTGAGCACGTGGCGACACAGACTTGCTGACAGTACAGTCAACGTCGAAGTATTGTGTGACGCGGAAGTACACGTTACGTATTTACGAACAGAACGTCATTATATTTGCCAATGACTGTACTTCAGTAGGAGTGTGATACAGCTTTGTCAATCATCGAACCGCCTGGGGCAGCTGATAACAACACAGCTACTGCAGTAACTCGCCTCCAGGCTTCCATTAAGATTTTTCACTTGTCTAAAATAAACGTCCGGCCTGTAATTGTCATGTTTTATATCGCATCCATCGTACGAAAACAAAATGGCGTCCACCCAAATGTTCAAAGCTTAAATCGAATTACTACTAAACCAATCATATGTCAGGCGTCCGTTGCCAAGACAAGGTCATCAGTCTAATAATTTCAACATGGCTTGCATGTGAATCATGGATGCATTATAATTAGGGCCCGGATTTTTAGGTGGCTTAAACCTTCACTTTAGGATTTTTGTATTCTAAAAATATGTTTTTTTTATCAATATAGGCAGCAATAATTTTCTGTTTTACTTATTGCTGTGAAATTTATTGATGAACTTATTTCACAAAGTTTTACATTGTCACTTGTGCTGGGCTCCTCCCTGTCTTCTTTCCTGTCGGCCTCTCTTGTTCAACTCTTGTTCTATTGTGACCCCGACGGTATTAGGGTATCCGAGGCCTAGGGAGTCTCTTCTTTCCCTGCCTTAATTGGCCCTTGTCTCATCTTTCCTGATTCCCTCCTTCTGCGAAGGGTCAGCCTTCTTTATTTTCATGTTATCTCCTGCCTTCTGCTCAAGGCCCTCAAGTAGGCAGGGTGTATGTAGCCCCACCACTTCTGGTGCACCCTGGATATTTCTACACCCTCAGGGGCTCGCAGCTAGCGAGTTCGGGAGTTGGCGATCCCGGGACTTACAAACTAGAAGAAGAAATAGTAAACAAAAGAAAAGGCAAATAAAGGACAGAGAGAAAACAAATGACCGCAACCCTCAAAGAATGAGGATTGAGGGACTTGGAAGGAAGGAGAGCCATGAAAGGCAGGTTGGAAAGGGAAAGAGGAGAGGGTCTGCCCCAAAGTCAGTGGAAAAAGGGGAAGAAATGGGATCACAAAACCTAGAAGAATTGCAGAGTTTTAATTCACTGGCCGTGAAAGCCAATATACCATCTTTTTGGAAGCCTTCATAGGGAGGTTTGAGGCTGCTTGAGCTTTTAGTTCTCGCAGCAAAGTAGTGCAGTTGCACTCAATATAAAGGGAGGTAGCGCGCAGTTTGTTACTCCAGTGGGGGTCCGGGCGGGGACACAGAGAGCCCGCCGATGAGCCAGCTTAGTGTCCTAGGCGAAACCCCTCTCATGACACGGCACAAATTTAGAAGAATTGCTGAGTTTTAACTTAGAATGTAATTTCATATTTAAGTCTAATTTTGGCAAGAGATGAGCATCATATAACCTGTGTTATTCAAAAGATTATCTCATTATGAATAACTCACAGTGACCATTTGATATTTCAAAATAAATAAAGTGGACCTAATAACTTTCGTTATCCTAGAGCTATAGTACGGTAACGAAATTAGTAATAAAATACAGTAGAACCTTATAAGTTGCATTGCACTCCCAAATCAAAAGAACAGAGACTCCATTGATTCAAGGTGGCAGCTAGGCATAGGAAATAAAATATAGCCTACAAATTAAACTCAATATGTCATTGCACAATTGGGCGAATCTTGGCAGAAATGTATTATATACGAGGCGTCAGTAGCATTAGTGATAAATTTGACACTCAATATAGCGCTCAGCAACCATCTTGATGTTATAAAGCATACAAACAAATAATTTTATGTATTTTAGATTTACAATATCTCAAATTAAAAATTAAATTAGGACTGTATATGGACTTTGTATGACAAAGGAAAAAGAACACCCCCACCACATATTCAAGATGATGGCTGAGCATACTATTAAAACTTCAAAATTAATAACTCAGGATTCAATTGTGCAATTAACATGAAACTTTGTAAGGGGGGGAGGAACAGATAAGATACTTACATTAGTCATGAGACTATCACGTTGCATATGGGTCATTCCATGTCAACTGACCTTGTATGTAAAAAAAATATTTTGCCTAAAAAGTGTATTTCTTTATCCTAATCTATTTAAAATATTCCAGGGGACATGGTCATAAAGGATTTTTAAATAGAAATCTACATGTTACGTTAGGCAGCACAATTATTATACTTGGTTAATTTATTTATAATTTCAACCATGATTTTGTTTCCTAAATTGGCTTTGCTGGTATTCGTAAAATATGTTTGTCAACTAAACTGCCATTGTTGTATGCTGATTAGCTATAGAAGAGGAGTTTTTACACCACATAATAATTGAATTGAGGTAATAGTATACCATTATTATTCATTATTAATGTTTATAAACACTTCCTGTCACACCCGTAACACATTTTAATTCATTAAGTCTGATATATACTGAAACAGTTATGACAGGAAGTTAAAAATTTACAGAAGTGAGGTTAAATGTGTAGCC
The DNA here is from genome assembly GCA_946902985.2 of Meconema thalassinum. Taxonomy (NCBI): domain Eukaryota; kingdom Metazoa; phylum Arthropoda; class Insecta; order Orthoptera; family Tettigoniidae; genus Meconema; species Meconema thalassinum. Next base: position 427,286,503 of record OX336388.2, on the reverse strand, counting down.
TACAACTTATAATAAGAAGTTTTTCAAATTAAATAATTATGTATATAAGGAAATAGTGTTATGGGTGTGACATTACAAGTGTTACGGGCGTGACATTACAATTTTATTAACTTAAAAATATGTAAATTTTCAAACAAGTAGGCCAAATGAATATTTTCATCAGTGCAGTTTTCTTTTTTCAAGGTGAAGCAACATTGTCTTCTGCTAAAAGAGTAAAGAAAGTATCGTGAAAAATTAAAACATAACAAACGAGAACTAGGGAAATACCTGTTGAAGGAGCAAGAAAAACATATAGGAAGCGCTGAGAGAAGGCAAAGAAACATCTAGATGAGGAGGTAAACAAGAAAGCTTTAAAACTTAAAAGATTAAGGGATACAGAAAGACAAAGAAAACCCAGAGAAAAACTGAACACAAGCCCACACCTATAGAAACTGGGCTTACACTTCAAAAGGGCCCTTACAGTTATAGTCGTTCCCTAGGGAAATCAGTGAGCAAGGCCAGAAAAAACCTTGTCTGAACATAAGATGGGACAGTATGAAACCAACACCGCAACTCCACAAATTTCACTGTGGAACCTCAGCGTATTGCTGGAACCTCTGCAAAAAGTTCAGCCCAAAGCAAGAACATTGATGTTAGAGGTTTTGTATTGGTAAATCTGGATGTTAGTGGGAATTTGAATACCAGAAAACAGTATTATGCTGAACTTCTCGACTTAGATGAAGAAAATGATTCTCTTGTACTGAAATATATGCATCCTAGTGGGAGTTCATGGATCTGGCCTGAGAAGGAAGATGTATCTATGGAGAAAACTTCCATCATTCTCCAAAAAGTGAAATATCCAAGAGTTATCAATAAACGTGGACAGTTTGTTTTTGATCCGAAGTGACTTATTTTTGCAGAAAAATCAAAAGTAAAACTGTCATCTTACCTGTTTTCTTTTAAATCTTTACTTAGTTGTATTTTCAGTACTTTGAAGAAAATAATGAAAAAATAAAACAAGATGTTCAGTAAATAACATATAGCCTACTTTCTCCTAAATGCATGGGTATTGTTATAACTCTTTGTCCTTTTCAAGGAGTATGATTGAATGTTGGTTGTAGTAGCTTGTTGAAATACAACGTGCTATAGGGATATTAAACATGAATATGAGGTGCCCTTTGCTAGTGCTACCTCTGTACCAAATTTCGTTCAATTCGGTTTCACCGTGTTTGAATTGATAGGGGGAATCGATTTGCACACATACTTGGCCACCATCTGCAAACTATTGGGCTGATGTTCTTGCAGTTTGGTCTGAATATGTTTCCCACATAAAGATATGGTGTTGCAAAATTTGGTAGAGACTAGATTATTAGGTTGGTCGTAATTACATTTTAGCTTTTAACATTTGGGTGGCCGCGATTACGTTTCCGTCAAGATAGCGGTGATATAAAACATGACACTGAGGTGCCCTTTGCTAGTGCTACCTCTGTACCAAATTTCGTTCCATTCGGTTTCACAGTGTTCGAATTGATAAGGGGAATCGATTTTCACACAAAGATGGCCGCCATCCGCAAAATATTAGGCTGATGACCTATTAGTTTGGTCAAAGGATGCTCCCTCCATAAAGGTATGTTGTTGCTAAATTTGCTAGAGATCGGATGATTAGGCTAATCGTAATTTGATTTAAGCTTTGAACATTTGTGTGGCCGCCATTACATTTCTGTCAATATGGTGGCGATATAAATCATGACACTGAGATGCCCTTTGCTAGTGCTATCTCTGTACCAAATTTCGTTCCATTCGGTTTCACCGTGTTTGAATTAATAGGGAGAATCGATTTTGACACAAAGATGGCCGCCATCCGCAAACTATTAGGCGAATGACCTATTAGATTGGTCAAAGGATGCTCCCTCCATAAAGGTATGTAGTTGCAAAATTTGGTAGAGATCGGATGATTAGGTTAATCGTAATTTGATTTAAGCTTTGAACATTCGTGTGGCCGCCATTACGTTCCAGTCAAGATGGTGGCGATATAAAACATGACACTGAGGTGCCCTTTGCTAGTGCTACCTCTGTACCAAATTTCGTTCCATTCGGTTCCACCGTGTTCGAATTAATAGGGGGAATCAATTTTGACATAAAGATGGCCGCCACCCGCAAACTATTAGGCTAATAACCTATTAGATTGGTCAAAGGATGCTCCCTCCATAAAGGTATGCAGTTGCAAAATTTGGTAGAGATCGGATGATTAGGTTAATCGTAATTTGATTTAAGCTTTGAACATTCGTGTGGCCGCCATTACGTTTCTGTCAAGATGGCGGCGATATAAAACATGACACTGAGGTGCCTTTTGTTAGTACTACCTCTGTACCAAATTTCGTTCCATTCGGTTGCACCGTGTTCGAATTAATAGGGGGGAATCGATTTTCACACAAAGATGGCCGCCATCCGCAAACTATTACGCTGATGACTTATTAGTTTGGTCAAAGGATGCTCCCCCCATAAAGGTATGTTGTTGCAAAATTTGGTAGAGATCCGATGATTAGGTTAGTCGTAATTTGATTTAAGCTTTGAACATTTGGGTGGCCGCCATTACGTTTCCGTCAAGATGGCGGCGATATAAAACATGACACTGAGGTGTCCTTTGCTAGTGCTACCTTTGTACCAAATTTCGTTCAATTCGCATTCACAGTGTTCGAATTGATAGGGGGGGACAGACATTCAGAGTACACACACTCACACATACACACACACAGACACACACTTTTTTCGCCCTGTGTTGATCTCATAAGTCTACTTTCATTTTTTGCAAAAATCGAAAGTAGGCTAAAAATATCATGCTATAGGGCATCCAACGTTTAGAATGAAGCATTGGTCTTGTGGCGCGTTACGACAGGGTTGCCACTCCATGAGAGGAAGCAGTAGAAAGCGCTTCGCGTACACTTTCCGCACATTCAGCGATTGTGCAGTGACAAAGACTTGAATTAAGTACTGTATAATAATATTAATAGTAGGCTAACATAACACATACAACGAAATTAAATTTACTATAACGTATGCTGAATGTAACATGAAAACAATCAAAATAAAATAAGTAAAGTAAATGCACAAGGAAATGTGTGAAGTTTCGACTGCAGTTAAAGTTGAAGTACGTTATTATTAAAGAAAATATTCCTCATTGGCTTACCTTTCATGATGACAGCAGACAGGCATCCCGTTCGTCATCACAGTCAGTTGATTCTGTATATGACGAAGAGCTGTCGCCCAGATTTATGAGTAGAGGTTCAATGTCATCCTGAATTTCATCGGCTTTCCACATTTCAGACTCAATTTTTTTTACATGCTCGACACAAGTCTTTCCACTTTTCGGTTGTCACATTGTTAAATCCTTCTTGTATCAACTGCTCCATATTTTTTACTTTGAAGTGCAAATTGTTCATTTTTAACATGATGTTTGACCTGACTCCACACTAATTCAATTGGATGTAGTTCGCAATGATAAGGTGGAAGGCGTAGAACTAAAGGACCCGTTTCTTTAGCCATTTCATCAATTTTGTACAACACGTTAAATCTAACAGAACTGCTGCACACACACTGAAGATAGACTGCTGAACAACTGAAATACAAGCTCGAAGAGCTCAGTAATAAAGCTGTGAGTAGCATGCTGCACCCGTCCTTCGAAACATCATTCATATAAGCCGCGGTCAATGAACAGCCCGGCCTGTGTAAACAATTAAACCTACACTCTGGGTAAGCAGGTAGAAAACTTATTCCAACATTCCTCTACAACTCTCAAACTGACATGACATGGTTATCTTTAAAAATAGAAAAGTTGGCAGCATACAAACTTTTTCTATGCGGTTATGAGAGAATATTCAGAAGTTTTACCTACATGAAAATTGTAATATTGCCAGTAAAAAATATTTCAATAATCCATCATCAAGACGGCACATTTAGCTACACGTGTGTGAAAAGTAGGCATCACAAAGTCAATGCAACATGATATAAGATCGATTTTACTAAAAAGGGGACACAGTTTATAGTTTTTTTTTTAAATATGGATATCTAATTTTTCTAGCATTTCTATCAAGTTTACGTAGTTCTAATATGGGACAAAAAAGATCGGCAAAACATAGTTCTACCTGAAATATGCTGTTGTTTCGACAAAGAAAAAATTTCGACTGATATGGCAACAGTGGATTGCTAGAAAATGACAGCGTCATACATGTCTCACGTGTAACAGAAAGAGAGAAGAATATCCCTATCTAACCAGTGCTTCATTCTAAACGTTGGATGCCTTCTAGAAATATTTAGTCACGCCCGTAACATGCATTAATAATTCTGTACGCCCTTAGATAAAAACAAATCTAAATTTTAAGAAGGTAACCTTGTCCTAAAAAGCCTAGAGGAACAGAAAAAAAAATGTCCCACTGTTGCAGAATGTAGTAATTAACAGTTACTAAATTAACTATATGAATGCGCAAGACCAGTGGAAAATTTTGTCACGCCCGTAACTCTCGAACTTCACCCTCTATCTTTCCTTAGACAAAAGATATGGATTTCATAATTATGAATCAACTACTATGTAAGTAGAGTTATCTACCATAACTTTTTCAACTGCCTATGGGTATGAATTTGACATAGTATTAAGTGTTACCGGCAATATAACTAAATATTTGTCACCCGTAATGATGGAATGACCCATATTGCACGTAGTCACCAACTTGAATATACCAGACATTAATATTGACTATCCACTATTTATTCACCACGGCGAACCGGGTTCGATTCCCGGTAGATGCATGTGAGATTTTCATAGTGAAATGCCATGTCATGTGGTTTGGATTCCACGTAAAAAGGAGGTCCCGTGGCTTGTGATTGCAAGATTAACGGTCGTGTAAAACTACTAACTTCCTTTCCTTTTCCGCTATGTATTACAGTTACATTAATCAATGCAGCATGTATGTAGTTCCATGTAAAAGTCTTTCTCTGTAGAAGGTGCATGATAAAGGATTCCATACATTCAAGATGGTGGATGGTCATACTATTCTAATGTTCCTATCAATTCTTCTGGATGCAAAAGTAAAATTACAACGAAACATGGTGTTCTATAGGGTACATTTCTTGACACTTTTCACAAGAACATTCAATTGTACTGCTTGATACGGACTAAGGGTTACAACACCACCCATACATTTAAGAGAAAGTAGGCTACACGTTCTTTACTGAACATCTTGTTTTTCACTTTTTAGTCCTGATTGTTTCATTAGCTTTCAAATACCGTGATATATACAGCGACTGAGACCATCTATCTGACTAAACATAAAAATAATCTTTTGAACTGTGAACACAGATTAATAGTGTATGTTAATAACACTGCAATATACTAGCAGCTTAAATGAACTTGGCGATGCCTTTATTTGCACATACAAATCCTTGGGACAGAATTTTATGGTTGAGCTGCAGCACAATATCTATCCTCGCCAAGATTATATAAGCTGATGCGTCATGGTAGCTCAAGGATGAGAGCTTTGGCTATGAAAATTATGTTTCAGGTTAGTCCTATTATTTTTGTGTGTGTTATTTTAACACTCAACAAGATATCTTATGTACTAGTCTGAACGCATGCAGTATATAATTGTGAAAATCCATAGTCATTCAATGGATTAGCAAAGCAAAACCATTTGTTTGAAAACCGAGGAATGAAATATAATATGGTTTAGATCCATGCCTCTACAAAGTATGCACATTTAGAACTGCCACACAAATGTTTATTTTAGATGCTAGTGCTCAGTGTATTTTGGCAGGTATTTGTTTGCAGCGCACTTATTAGTATTCCTAGATTTGTTTGACTTCAGTTGTTCGCTGAATGTTCATGATATCTCTGTCCTGTTCAAATTCAATTCAGGCACTTGTGCAATAACCACTTAAATATTTATTTTCGTTTTTACAGCTAATGCACTTGGGATCCTCGATATGTTATTTAGCTATCTGACAAATATTAAATCATTCTGTCAATGCTAGATGGCAGGAGTTAGTTCATTACCAGTACCAAAGTAGCATCATTTTCCGAACAATAGCGATCTTGGACACAAGTGCTCGGCCCCTTACCATTGCTGCAATAGGAGATTGACTTTTTTCAATCATTCTTTCATGTGAAAATGTAAAAGTATAAAAATGGACTTACAAGGTTCATACACTTTCCAGATTTATGCTCAAAAGGATCTTATTACCCTTTTACAAATTGATTGCCGGCGGTCGAGATGAGAACTATTCTCTGGTTACTTGTGTCACATGTCACTCTTCTTCGTTGACAGGTACAGTTGCGCAATTAGGATATGACTCAGCTCAATTAGCCTCAGTCATCATTTGACTAACCGTGGTGACATGAGCTCCTGTGACGCGCAATGCTGCTTGACTTATGTGCAGAGTGCAATCTGTCGTCACTGTGTCCTCCGTTTCACCCCGCGGGGCTCCTGCTACAATAATAACAAACGCTGGCGTTGCAACACTCGGCGGCAATCAAATCTTAAATGGGTAATATGCAATTGACTTTTTTTTTTGTTTGTTTGCTCACTGTACGTCCTGCAGCATGGTGCAGTTTTTCCATACGACCTAAGAAGAATGGTGTTCATATATTTGTCACTGCCACATGGACCCTTCTTTCCTTTTACAAGCTTCCTATACACAGATGTTGTTCCATGCATAAATATTTCTCTTCAATATTGAAATAATAGAAGCCAGTTTTTAGTGTTGGCCACTCTTATTAGGCAGTCAACAGGAGTGTGCCCAATTAGATTGCGTGGGAGTTACAATTAATTTCCTAGTGCCTGAAATAAATTACGTGAATTGTTTCTACACTTAATTAAACACTTCTCACATTGGGGTACAAATAATAATCATAGAATTCAGGTGGAATCTCATATTTTCCACTCAAAATAATTGGGCTTAAATTTGCTCTTGTAGGGGGGAAAAGGCTATAAGTCAAGAGTATACCCAAAACAAAGTTATGACAATCAAACAATTGCATGATCTTTGTTGATATTCTTTGACTTGAACAGTTTTGCCCTAACAAGAGCGAATTTGTGTTGATTGGCGAAATGTTTCCATTTAATTGTTAATGCAAACATTCATGTCTTCACTAAACTTTCGTTTCATTAAACTATTCGACCAAATTATACCAAATTCTGCATTAAATGTAGACTGAACACAAAAACCGAGCTAAGTGCCAAAACAATCACTTTCCGTTTTATTGCTAAAATGTGGGCTAATTGCCTATGCCAGTGTGGTAAAATCCGGGCTAAGTGATATTCAGTCTGCAAGTAGTTCCAACTATAGCCACAAGAATTCACCTGGGTCTAAGTGCCACGACTGGTTTTCTAGTTACTTGGACGTCTTGGAGGTTATGTTGTTTGCTACGTTTTGGTGCGAGTTCAGTGTTTTAAGAGTGTTGTGTTGTTTTAATAATGGATGTACCTAAGAAGCAAGAAAACAAACATTTTTGCACTGAACTGACACAGTAGCCATGGTTTGAAGAACACTGTTTACTTACTAAAACTTTTAATATTTTTATAATAATTTTGTGGCCTAAAGAAAAGTACTGTACACTACATTATTTTCAAATTAATTATTTTTTCAACAAAGTGTTCAAGAACACTACTTTTTACTTAGGGTCTGATATTATTAAGACTTTGTTTTAGGAATAAAATTCATAAAAAAAAAAAAAAATCCCCTTTACCGAAATGTTATCTCTTTAACCTGTTGTTTGCTAACTCTTCTCTCGTAAATTTTGCCTTTCATTACTGTGATACTTAGGGCAATTCGCCCATTTTAAAGGGAACTGGAGTTGGCACATAACCTCATTTCATAAAATGTGCCAACAAACAAAGTAATTGCAGTAGAACGTCGTTTATCCGGACTAATTGGGACCGAAAGTGTTCCGGATAACGGTTTTTCTGGATAATCGAACATAGGGAGAACCACCAAGCTTCTCATTTAGGTGCAAAGCTTTCTGAAACAACACAGGTCCAGAAGTGGGATATCACTTACTTCTTGTCTGAATAAACCAATTTTTCATCCATAGCTGATCTCGTGGTTTTTCTCTTTTTAGACCCTTCTTCACTATCCAACTTCAATGCATAATTCAGAATTTCACCTTTTCGGTTCTTTAAATAATATTATGTTTCATTAGACACTGCTCACTCTCACATTTATCCAGTTCATTTATGATCTCCGGTTTATTCTCAATCGATAAAACATTGCGATTTCGTTTTTCCTTTTTGCCACTCGTAGAAGTCATTTTCACAACGTAATACTGTACAGTACGCACGGTCACATAGCCTACTGTAACACGTTGAAACATTATAGAGCAAACAAACTGTAGGAGACAACAATTGAAAACGAGAACAGACTCACTACTGTAGGCAGCGCGCACTTCCGCATAACAACAGTAAGCGCGCGCTGCTCCGACCTTTTTTTTTTGCTCGTCCGGATAATTGACGTTCCGGTTGTTTGACGTCCGGATAAACAACGTTCTACTGTACTAGAATAATATTCCTTAGGTAACATTAGGCTCTCACGAGTGTTTATAATGTAAGTGCTTCTGACTTTTTTACGCTTTTATGGAAGAAAAAATCTACAATTGTGAAAATGACAATGTTTTTTCTGTTTATCTCAGAACTTAGATTTTGGCACTTAGCTCGGTTTTTTTATTCGGTCGACAAATTATTTCAGTGTGTGTTGTTTGTCCGCAAACTAATTTTACTTTTGCGAGCAAAAATCAAAAGAAATAAGTTCAAAAAGCCGTTCGAGGATAGAGGGGATATATTCGATTAATGAAGAAAATCTTCTTGGAATTATTGGAACATTTCTGTGGGCTTATTCCAAACCTCCTTGATTTATTACTAATTTTATATTGTCGGTGAGTAATAGAGTTTGACCTGTTCAAATAAGAGTTTGTTTATATGTTGGAGAGGGCACAGGTTATCGTGGCCTGTTGTTTTGTAGACAAGGTGGAGACATTCTTGCACCACTGCCAAAATGGTCTGCCAAGAAAGTTCCTTGAGGCAAGTGCGTAGTTAAATATTTGGTAAACATCAGCTGAAAAAGAGGGGTTAAGATATTATTTTAAACTCTAGTTGGACCATTATCTTGAAATAAACATACTGAGCCTTAGTATTCTGCTAGTGCAGACAGAAGTTGGTTTAGACTTCTGGACAGTGTATTGTCGAGTGATATAAGCTTATGAATATTGGTATTGTGAGAAAAGCCTTCATGAAAGCTATCCTTTTACATTGCTTGTTGGCTCTACAGGCTTCATTTCCACCTTATTTCTTAAAACTTGCCAGATTTCAAACTTAGCTTGTTGATCATCATCCCATGCCACTGAACAGTTACCTTCAGAATATTCATTAATAAAGTAGTCTGGAGATCCGAAGAATGCAGTTGAAATCAAACATGTTAGTATTTTTTTGTTTAAACAAAAAGGGTAGTTTATGTGAACGTTTTTATGGTAGTCGAAAACTCCAGAGCCAGCAATTGAAAACCAGATTTTGTGTGGTAGATAAAAATCAGCGAGTTCTTAGTATTTGTATATATTAGATTAGTTGTGAAAATAATTTATAGCTGCAAATTTCTCTCAGAATATACATAATATACTGTGTTTCCAGAGTTATATATCTTATGCTCAGTTACACAGTCAGAACTAAAGCCAAAGCTTTGCAAAACATTTGGTTGGGTTGAAGCTTTGGCTTACCTTTAAACAGTTTTGCAGAAGCACCATGGAGTGCCACATGGGAAAGTGGTTCATTTAACATAGGTTGGTGCTTAGAAATTTTTGCACTTCACATGCATGTGCTGACTGCTGACTGAATCATCCCCTTTGTGAGAGTGGATTAGGGCCTACAATCTGAATTTTCAATTGTTCCACGATTAAACCTGTCATTCATTTGAATTTCTAATTTTTGTTTTCCGTACATTTTTGTTTATTATATTAGTACTTGCTATTTCATTATTTATGGTATTTTTTGTTTCATAGATCTTAATCATTTTCGTATTTACGCATTCACTTCTAAATTGTACCTACCCAAATCTGTATTTTTGAACTGTTACATAGGGCAGATGACCTCACTGTTTTTCCCCTTATAACACCTATTGCCACCACATGCACATACGATTCAAAATGGGTTTGATATCTTTGCTAAGATTTTTGCTCATTACACAGAGCAGCTGTTACTTGGGAGTCTCATACAGATCTTGTGGGGCAGCAAACTATACATACTCTAGGGATACTTTTATCACTTTCACTTCGAAGAAACTTATTTATACTTATTGATGTTCCACGAGAGATACATTTTTTAACTACATGTATATTGTGTGGCAATTTTTTTTACTAGCATTTTTTTAAATTGTTGAGAGAATTTTTTACTTATTCGACCGGATGCATTGTGTGTTGACTATTCAGTCACCAAAATAATCATTTCAACGTGAGATATTATAGTATCAAGGGAAGGCTGCTACAGCCAATCAAAGGTATTTATGTTGAAAATTATGTGGCAGTGAGTTGGGGGTTTTGATCTCAAGTTCTTACAAGAGTCTGGCAAGAGTCTCACTGCTACTGTTAACCCTATATATATAAATGAAAGTTTGTGACTTTCCATGGAATTTTGCATTATTTAGACATAAAAGGTTGTTTTATGGTGAATGTGTGCAAAAGTTAAATTTAGTTTGTCTGTTTGCACGCTTATAACTTTAACAACTGAATGGATCAGCATAAAATTTAGTATGGGTATCCATCACAGGCAAGGCATCAGGTCATATATACAGGGTGTCTTTTATGTACCCTTGGAGAATAAGTCGTGTAGGGGACTGGTATATAAGCAATTCGAGATAGGGGGCTTGGAGTCGGAGTGGCCACCTCAACCTCGAAAATAAGGGTTGATTCAGGCCCTCCACCCTGTAAGTTAGGCAACCGACCCAAGCCTTTCTCAATCCTTTAACGCTTGGCAAGATTCATTTCACCATGTGGCGGTGGCGTAATGGATAGCGTTGTGGTACGAAAGGCCGGTAGTCCCGGGTTCGATTTCGGGCTTGGGCAAACAATTTTTTTTTAAATGTTATATGTTGTATTGTAGTCACATGATTCAGTCTGGTGCTACGGCAGAGAATAGAGTACAGTCGTACAGTTTTAGAGAACAACAGTCAGGCAGTTGATGTAAACACCTAAAATAACATTAAAAAGAAAAATTGCCCAAGCCAGGAATCTAACCCGGGACTACCGGCCTTTCGCACCACAATGCTATCCATTACGCCAGCGCCACATGGTGAAATGAATCTTGTCAAGAGTTAAAGGATTGAGAAAGGTAATAGTCTTGGGTCGGTTGCCTAACTTACAGGGTGGAGGGCCTGAATCAACCCTCATTTTAGGGGTTAAGTTTCCTATCTCGAATTACTTCTATATCCATCCCCTAGACGACCTATCATTCCCCAAATGTACATAAGACACCCTGTATATATAATTTTTCACTGTACATCTCATAAAAGGTGGCTATGGGCTAAAACCCCCTCAAAACAATTACTAAAAATCGTGAAATATCAAAATTGTCATAGGAACGAGATAAGCTCATTTTGAGCCCCTCTGTGAAAGAAACAAAACTTGGCAGGTCCCCGATGAGACTCTGAATACCATATTTTAAGGCCGTTGAACAAACTGTTTCAGAGATTTTTACATTACATATACATACTAACATTTTCATTTGAGATTGTTTTGCCATTCAGTCAGCCTCTGCAAGCCTCTGTTTGCGAACATGATCCCCTCTTAGCAGTTAGCACTGCCTCTACACCTCTAACTTTGAAATAGTTCAACACTGAATCTAACCATCGCCTCCTGGGTCTATCTCTACTTCTCTGCCCTCTACAGCCAAATTCTTTAACCTCGTAGGTAACCACCCCTTCATTCTCTTCATATGACCCCACTATCTGAGTCGGCTCATACGGACCGCTTCGTCTAGCTTCATTTCTAACTTAGTCTCTATATCTTCATTTCGAGTTTACCTTTGGGGCGGACTCTTTCTCCGCCTTTCATTATATTTCCTTTTCTCTTTAAGATTCCCGCACATTTTTGTAGGTATTCTTAATCTACGTTGCATTTTATAAGTTTTTTCGATCTAAATTGAATTTTGTGAGTGTTTTTCAACCTCACTTGCATTTTGTAAGGATTGCCAATCAAAATTGCTTTTAAGCAAGTCTTTCAATATAGGGGGTCTTCTTGTGAGTATTTTAAATTTCAATTGCATTTTGTATTTTCAACCTACCCCGCTTTGTTCAAGTAGTTAATTCTCAATTGCATTTTGTGGGTATTTTGAATCTACGTTACATTTTGTGCGTACTTCAATCTCATTTGCATTTTGTAAGTATTTTGATTTCACTTGCATTTTGTAAGTATTTCAACTGTACATTGCATTTTGTACGTATTTTGGACTTACCTACATTTTGTGCGTATTTTTCAATCTATTTCTTTGGTGAGTAGTTTCAATCCGAGTTCCTTTTTGTAAGTATTTTTCCTGCTACATAAGGCATAATTGTTGGGGCTCACTGTCTATTTTATCTAAACCATTTTCGTTTCATCCATAGCAGTGAGCTGTTTTTTATCTTCATCCTTTTATTTCAAGCCATTTCATTTTGTCAGGGGCCGATAACCTCGATGTTAGGCCCCTTAAAACAACAATTATCATCATCATTTCGAGTCCCCTCCTGCCATTCCTCCCATCTATTTGTCCCAGAAATCATTTGTGCTACCTGCATATCAGTTACCTCTAGCTTGTATATCAGATAACCTGAATCTACCCAACTCTCACTTCCATACAGCAGGGTTGATATGAATAGTGATTTCGGGAAATCTTTCTTTTGGAATACTTCAGATCGCAACCGAGAACTCGCCACATTAGCTTTTCTATTTCCTATTTTCTTCCCCACACTACCATCCTGAGGGAATGCACAGCCCAAGTACTTCAAATGTTCCACCTGCTCCAATTCAGTTCCTCAAACCTGGCATTCTGCTTTTTTTTTTTTTTTTTTTTTTTTTTTTTTTTTTTTTTTGCATTTCTTCCCTGCTGACATAACGTTCGTCTTAGAAATTCTGATCATACCATACTCTCTACATTTCTGTTTCAAGTTATAACATGTTGGGTTGCAAGCTTTTGATGGAGTCATCATTACAACCAGTTCATCAGCTTATGCCAGGCTGCTTACCTGGTTTCCACCTAACTGAATCCCTCCCAGCCAGTTTATGCCCTTAAGCAAATGGTCCATATATAAAGTAAACAGTAGTGGTGAGAAGTTAAAGCCTTGCTTCACTCCTGTAATAACGTTGAATCAAGAACTCTTCCTACTGTCAACTTGCACTGCAGCTTGATTATTAAAATTATACTTCTGATTGCCTATAGCAACCTTCCCCTCGATACTGTAATCCTCCAGGGTGCTCAGCATTTTCTCCCTGGATAATTGCATCGTATACCTTCTCTAGATCTATAAAACTGACCCCATTGTATTCCTCTCTCAACATTTTTAATAACTTTGGCGCATATTTAGTCTGTCAATTTAGCAGCCTAAACTGGGGTTTATAATGGATTTTCAAAAGATCATAACTTGTTGAATGTTTTAAGATAAATCCAAGCTTTTTTTTTTGCAGTCTTATCAGTGGATATTACGCTTTAATTTAAAATTTAAAATTTTGAAGAAAATAAAACAGGATAGAATACAAAAAAAAACAAATTAACATTCTTTTTGTGGGGGTTTGAAGTTATGAATGAAAGAAAAAACTGAAGTACATATTTCTAAAATAATTTATTTAAATGAAAAATAAAATCTTATATCTGTCTCTGTCCGAGATTTACAGACTCAGACACCGTTCAACCGATTGCAATGGAAATTTTGTAGGGTTGTAGTGCACACCGCCAGGAAGGTTTTTGGCAACAATAATTTTAGATTGTAGTGATAGAAGGCATTTTTCAGTGTTGCCTAATTGTAGTAAACAAAGCTTTTCAGTCGGTCAACACATTGTGCCCACACATTGTGCCCAATCACATTAGGCGAGAAACAAGTGTTTACACACTTTTTATGTACATATCTGTACATGAAAAGCATGTTAGTTTGTAGGGTACCTAAATATTTGTTTCCCGCCTAATGTAATTGGGCACGATTCATGTTCATAAATAGCCCTCTCCATTCTCTTCATTTAGGCCCTTTGGCACAAATCTACACCGTTTCACCGATCTGAACCAAATTTGATGTACTTACCCTTTGGAACCCAGCAAGTAATACTGTCTACTTGAAATTTTGGACAGCCCTCTCCATTCCCTAGATTTAGGCAGTTTGGCACACGGACAAAATATCGAATCAGAGCTATGTGGCAAAAAATGTCACTATTGCTCCCTCAAGAGCTTGGGAGAGCCGAAGTTTTCCGAAGTGCTCCTATTATTTTCCTACAGCGCTATGCGGCCAAAGAAGATTGCTCTCTACTTTCCTAACAGTCCATGATTTATAGGCAGTCTTTATTTCACGTTCTCCTCTTTCTAACCAATTCTTACATTTCGTTAATAAATAACATGTTCATTATCATATCATTAGGGGAAAATGACCTGGACGTTACATCCATTTTACTACTTATCACCCCAGCAAAAAGTCTTCCTCAACTGTTATTTTTTAAATATTTTTTTCCATTAGTTGGTCAGTTCAGTAGGAGGAAGAGGAGGATGATGATTCATCATCCATTAAACAAATAAATCCACAGGGTGAATCCGGATACTACTAGTGATAAATAAATAGAATTAATATAATTCTCAATATACTGTAATATCAGTATATTATTATATAATAAGCTAAGACTAAGGTGTATGTATCACAAAACTCAAGCTCCTAAACCAGAAGGAGTTAGAAGTTGCAGTTTGTACCAAAATCTTCCAAATTGTCTCGATAGTACAGGAAAAATCTTGCATTTCTTGAAAAGTCAACGGAAATAATTTATTTGTTTATAAAGTGCTTTTAAACTAATAAACAAGACGATAGCCCCTGCAAGAACTGTTGCCTACAGCCCGCAGAGCACTAGATGCCAGGCGGGTAGTCTGTACACATGGGGACGCACACAATCCATTATGCGAGAGTTCTCGCACGGGTCCACTAGTTCTAATATAAAATACCCAAATGGGTTGTATTATCAATGTATAAGAACCATGCCTAGAAACGTCATACAATGCATTCTAATATTAGGCCTAGGCATTGATATACAGTTCAGCCAATTATAAAGCCAAAACATCAGTGTAAATATTATAAATACTTGCATTATCACCACCTTAAAAATCTTGTTACATCCCATTCAGAACCCGAATCATTGTATAACACGTCCATAATCTCCCTCTCGGAAACCTTCCGTCTGTAATAGCATGCCATATTACAAGTCTAGGTTGGAATCTATAGACTGGTACTCAACTTGACAAAATTATTTGTTTCTTATTGATCTCTCACTAATGCTGCTGTCTACTTAATTTTTCTCGTAACTAAGACATCCGGTAACAATCCAGTATAGCTCATAGTATATTTTCTGTGTGCATCTAAATGTTGCTGCAGGCATAGCCCGGCCCTAGTCTTCAGCGTTTTGTTTTTTTCACTGCTGCAGGCATAGCCCTCACTCAGACCAGACTGGATAGTCATTAAGAATCTTCTATGGGGACTCGATAGGAGTAACATTTTAATTATAAATGGAGTAATCGAGATTACAATTAGGTATTGTACAGTTAACAAAACGACCCCATCAAATTTTAGAAAATAGCATCACCAGGAAGTAGCATTCCTAACTAAAAACTCCTCAAATTAACAAATATTTTCTGTTGCAGTGAAGAGACTGGCGAGTCGAGCCAGAAGTATTGTATAACGCTGGGAGTGGGGCCTCAGTGGTGGTCCTGATGCCCCCCATGCCGCATACAGTGTGTTTCCAGTCAGCACAGAGGGCAGCGGCGTGGGGAAACCAAAGGAGCTCTCTGTGAGCCAACCACAACGCGTTGAAACTTGTCCAGTAAGTTTCTAATTCTCTATGCTGGGTAATTTTTCATGTGTGCTTTACTATTTGAAACCTTATTTCATTAGGCTAAAGTAACATGGAATTTTGTGTATTTCTATCTGACAATGCCATGTTTTTCAAACAGACTGATAAGACATAGCCTTTCCAACACACAGCCCTTCAAAAATGATAAAGCTACTCAGGTTGACATATTCGTAACAGATAGAAATATTTGACTTGGTTATTACCGTTCGAGGTTGGCCGACAGCCAAGTTAGGAAGTAAGTTTTGTTTACAGCCAAGATGAGCTTGCATTGGCGTAGTGGTTCCTCCTCTATCCCGCTAGCCAACAAATGCTAGCGCGCCAAGGTCAGGTAACTTGTATCTCAAACACATAATACAAATATTTAATTAACGCTTTACTGTAGGAAGTAGGTAATAGAAGAAAATGTAAACTTGTGCACAGAGGGAACTGTGTTGGAAATGGATCAGTCTTTTTCATATATTATATAAGGAAATTTCTGGACTAAATATTCCTTTATTAAAATGATACTGTAGTTTTTGGTATGCAAGATACAGTGCACTCCGATATTTTGCGGGTGGTTAATTCATAGGTCTACTAGAGTGGTGGTGGTGGTGGTGGTGGTGGTGGTGTTGTACGTCTTTGTCAAATGACAGATCATTGGATGTATTTCATTAATAGTTTGGTATCCTAATACAATGAATCCCAATATGATTTTGGGCACACTATACATTGTTAAAAATCTAATCATTTTGTTGATTTGTATTGACAAGTTATTTTATTACTAATAGTGTTCACTTTTTGATCCACCTCGTCAATACATCGTATTTTGTTGCCGATTCACATTATTAATTGTACATGTTACGAGTCTGGCTGCGTGGCTCAGGGGTAACGTTCTCTCTTGCTGAGCCCAAGGTTGCAAGTTCGAAACCTGGCGCAGTCAGCTGGCATTTGAGGGTGCGCAAATGCGAGGGAGCCATGTCAGTACATCTACTGGCACGTTAAAGATCCCCTTCGGGGCAAAATTCCGGCACCCCGGCGTCTCTAAAAGCCAGGGTAGTTAAAAGGGACGTAAAACCAATAACATTATTATTATTATTATTATGTACATGTTACGGCCGTTTTCGGCCTTCCTTCAGCAAGGTATTAAAGATTTTTTTTTAAATCTCAATATCTGTTGAAATTAAGTTCTTTAGTATCACATTAAACTCATTTCATCAAAATTGTCTTCCTAAAATGTAATTATATTTAATCTATATTTCATTTAAATTTCATTTTTATTTTCTTCACTTTGTCAAAGCTTTTTCTTCACTTTGTCAAAGCTTTTCGAATGCTGAAAACTATAACAACACTTTTTATAACATGCATATCACATGTAGTTCAATAGGTCCTTGCACTGTTCTTGTGACTTAAAACCTAACAATGCCATGATTGGTTTATTTTTGTTTTTGAGCAGTTTGTTCCCATGTTGCATAAAATATGTTATAATTCTTGTTCGTTCTATGTTTAAATACAGAGTCTTATTGAACAGTGTAATAGTAAATTTTCATTGGTGCATTGACATTAAAGGGTGATAATCAGGTGGTGGAATCGCTGTCATAACGGATCCTAGGTTGAATGAGGCATATTGACCAATTTGATCTGTCTGATCTGATGTTGTACACCAAGAGGCAATCTTTTTTCATCACTGTTTTGCCTGGTGATGCTTGGATAGCCTTTTAGTATGTACAGTATTTAGCTTATGTGTGTTCACTTCGCAAAAATTGAGTTACAATCATAGTTCACCCCACTTCTGTAGTTACTCAAGTAATTGGAAGATACTCTTTCTAAGTAAATTTGAAAATTACATGAGATACAATGTTTTAGTGAACTAGTAAATATTCCACTGTCCATCAAAGCCTTGACCAACAGTTGCATTTTCATAATGACAAGGTATATGCTAAATGGATTTGAAACATATTTAATTTTCTTGAATGAAATAAATATTAAATTACTTCCAGGTTTTTAAGTCATTTTATGGTAATATGATCATGTGAAATCCATGTTAATGATACAGAGCTGAGGTCATTACTAATTCCTTACTTTTCAGACCATTTCTAGGGGTAAAAAGTGGTAATACTGTATATTTGACCCCAAAAAGACATAACAAAAGATTCTACCATTTTGTTCGGCTACTTTCTGCTGTGGCAAGTCATTTTGAATAACTACTTTTCCTGATGACCTCAATGTTTTGCCCCTTAAGATAACAATCGATTCATCATCAAAGCTTTCATGTCACTGTTTCAAGTATGCAAGAGAAGACACATGACAGGGTTGCCAAAATAAAGTATAGTTACTTTTCCATTACTCTTGAATAAAATAGCTGCTTATTAATACTTTCCCTGCTCTATAAGTTGCTTGATTAGAACGGAATAGTAGATTCCAGTAATATAGAAGTTGGCAATTTGTTAATTATTAAATGATAATGACGGTCTCATCCCTGTAGACTCGAAAGCGTAAATTAATTCCTTGGGGGCAATATTTAATGTTATACCCTGACTTCTCCAATGTCCCACGATATTTCATTCTTAAATCCTTGTCTAACTTCATTATGATTAGAATCAGTCGGAGGTCACCAGCTATAAACATACTCTGATTTAGAATCACAAGTTCGCCCTAAGACAGTGTGGTTTAAGAGGGGTATGATTAGTTGGATAAACTGAAATTTAAAAAGTACTAACAGCATTTCAATGAAAGTAAAATTTTATTTGAATATAAATTGAATACAGTAACACCTGTCACATCCGGACCTGTGATATCCGAACCCTCCCATATCCGGACACATCTCCGAATGAATTTTGAAGTCGTAGTTGAGAGCAAGGATACATTAGTGTGCTAGCCAGGGAGGACGAGTGAAAGTTGCAGCGCTGGAAGGCTGTGTGCGTGCCTGACCGCGAGGGGTTCTGGCCTGACTCGGTCAACGACATCTTCCCGGAAACTCATCCCTTTGTGTGAATAAGCGATATTCCATTCATGGCTTCTGCCTGCCTGCCTGCCACCAACTTCAATACGAGGCTGCCTCTCTTTCTACCCTTCAGTCTGTGCGTGATTCTTGAAGCGACAGTTGGTTTTGCGAGTGTGTTTCTGTTGTTACTGTTATTGTTTACCGTTGTTATCGTTATTGTTATCTTTTAACCTTGGTTTTTTGTTTTTGCTAAAATGTCCAAAAAAAGGAAAAAACTGTTGTTACGATAGAAGAAAAGTTCCGTGCTCTAAAAAGGTCAGATGCTGGTGAAACAGCCACGAAGATTGCCGCGGATATGGGAGTAGGAACAAGCACTGTGAGTGACTGAAAAAAGGCTCTGAGTCAAATGGAAAAGTGGTGCTCGTCACAAGCGTCAACAAGTGGTGTTAAAAAACTTAAAATGATGAAAAAGGCAGCTAACAACCAAGTTAATGAGGCATTGTTTCTTTGGTTTACCCTAAGAAGAGAGCAAGGGTTACCTATCTCAGATCCTTTACTAAAAGAAAAGGCACTACACTTTAATAAGGAAATTGGAGGGGATGAACAGTTTAAAGCAAGTGAGGGGTGGTTGGAAAGCTGGAAAAATCGTCATGGTGTGCGGAAACTACAGATCAGTGGTGAAAAGCTATCGGCTAACCAAGAAGACGTTGAAAAATTTAAAATTTAATTGATCAACATGGGATTACTGGAGAGCATCTCTATAATTGTGACGAGACTGGGCTAAACTATAAAATGCTTCCCACCTACACTTTGGCTTCCAAGAGAGAAGACAGTGCACCGGGGTATAAGAAGAAAAAGGAGAGGGTCACAGTTTTAGCCTGCAGCAACGCTACAGGAGATCACAAGCTTCCATTAGGATTCATTGGAAAATCCAAAAAGCCAAGGGCTTTCAAGAACTTTAAAGACTTGTCTGGCCTACCAGTTTGATACAGAAACCAGCGCAGCGCATGGATGAACTGCGAAATATTTAGTGATTGGATTCACAAGCAGTTTGTGCCACAAGTGGAAAAAAATTGTTGAAAATAACTTGCCAAGAAAAGCAGTGCTCCTACTTGACAATGCACCCTCACATCCAAGTGAAGACGAACTTAAAGATGGAGATATAAAGGGTGTGTTCTTACCACCAAACGTGATATCACTTTGTCAACCTATGGATCAAGGCGTGCTTGAGTCACTAAAGCGAACCTATTGCCGTAGGTTACTTTCTGTGTTGATTGCTGGAATGGACGAAAAAGAAAGTGTTACAGAGACGTTAAAGAAGGTGGACATGTTAGACGTGATAATGTGGGTATCCCAGGCATGGGATGATATAAAACCGTTGACGCTGGTAAGGTCATGGAGGAAGCTCTTAGATCACAAAGCTACTGATAAATGGACGGGGGAGGAAACAGAAGACGTCAATGAAACTTATGCCTGAAATGAAGAAAATAGTCAGATTGCTGAGCTTGTGCAATGCCTGCCTGGTTGTGAAAAAATCAACGAGGAAGCCATAAATTGGTTAGTAAATGAAGACGAAGTCGACGAAATTAGACAGTGACATTATAGAAATGGTGTGCAATGATGAGGAAAAATCTTTGAACCCGAAGAAGAGGACAACGCCCCTATAATGAGTCGCTCGGAGGCATTCAAGACCATAGAATCTTTAATCACTTGTGTAGAAAATCAAGATGAAACGAGTGTGAGGGGGCGTGGTGGCTCAGCGGTCTAGCTGCATGCCTCTCACCAAGGCGGTCCGGGTTCGATTCCCGGTCAATGCATGTGAGATTTTCGAAGTGAAATGCCATGTCCTGTGGTTCGGATTCCACGTAAAAAGGAGGTCCCGTGGCTCATGATCTCAAGATTAACGGTCACGTTAAACTACAAGCTTCCTTCCTTTGAAACGAGTGTGACTGAAGTGATGCTTTTAAGAAGATTTAGGGACACTACTTCCAAAAAGTGTGTACAGTGCGTGAAACAACAGAAAATGACAACATTTTCAAAAAATTATGTAGAAGCAGAATGTACAGTGTATTTATGTAAGTACATGTACTGTAAAGCATATTATTATAATTTAATTATTTTAATTTAGTTTAAAACAATTCTATTTCTTAGCCTATGTACAGTATACAGTTAACAAAATGATACTAAACCGTTAAAAACATTAAAATTAATCAACAACAAACTCGTGAATTATTTCTGGTCACCTAGCTATTTGTAAAAATAGCCTTGTGATATCCGGATTTTTCCATATCCGGATCGGCCGGTCGCCACATTAGTTCGGTTATGACAGGTTATACTGTATTGACATTAATTTCTCCATCTTGAAAAGGTAGAGTATTTTCGTTACTTTTACTGTTCAATGTAGTCCCACTAAATAACTTATTCTTATTTCAGTCTTTTCAATAAGAGTAAGTTTAGTGGAATTTAAATTCAATACGGACCATTATGGATAAAATCAGTTCCATGTAGTGGTGTTCCAGTTATTTAATTTGTAACATTGTTGGTCCCTAGTTACCATAAAAAGTAACTTGCAAGTAATGTGGTTCTCCCCAACCCTAGTATTAATTTGACGTGATAGAAGGCTGTTCAAATATATAACTCAATTTGTATAAATTCTAATTGCAGCAAAATGAACTACTGCACGCAGCAGAACGGAAGGAATCTCTTCGCTTGACCTTCTTACTCTGCCTCACCGAAAATACACAGATTCGTTACGAAACTGTGCTTTGGCAGAAGTGCCTTTACATCCAGGTGCCAGCAGGTTTATTGCCAGAAGGTTCCAAACAAGGGTGAGTTTGATTGACTTTCCCAAGTCCTGTACTCCTTAACGTTACTGATGCTCGTCGAGGCATTGGGATTGAAGCTTTGTATTAGAACTGGGGATCGTGAACTCTTTATGTGGTCAATCTTTTGATGCTGCAAAATTCACAAAGAGATGGAGATTTGGATTGTATTCACTTATTAGATGTCAAATTTGTTCAAGCAACTAACCTGAGAAGTGCTCTTTACAATCGAAATTAGTACAGCCTGTGTATGAAAAATTATCTGACTGATGATCATTCAGTAACATGTACCGGTCTGATCATAAATAGCTGTAGTTTGTGCATTTTCTGTGATTAAGTATGAATATTTTTCAACTGTCTGTGAGTTAAATTCCTCTAGGCTTATTTATAATGTGAAAGCATAAACTCAATTGAAGCTCAGAAATTAAACTTGCTTATTTCTTATACACCCTAGATCAGGATTTGTCAGGTAAGCACTGCAGTGATCACACTTCTGCGAGCCAAGTCGTAAGACCCTCGTCCATACCATTTGCCTCCGCTCATTGTTGCATTTATGCAGAACTTTAATGTTATTTATAGATTACATTGGTGTATCAGGATCAGTTCTACGTGGAAGCACTTGAAGTTGACCAAAGTCCCGAAGCTTCTGGCACAGGCTGGCTCATGCACAAATTGGGCTGTTTGGTGAAACCTACCCTAGATAACTTTGATCATATAGCAGTGGTGGAAGACAGCTGAAATTAGACTTGTGCTTCCATCCCACATGGGTTCGTATGTCGCACTCGCTCTCTCATCAGACTTCAGAGCTCAAGACTCGAGTAGCACCCACATCGAAAGTCACAGCAGCTGCTAAGGTTCACGAATGCACCAAACATAGCAAAGTGAAAGAGGTTAGGTTAGAACATGAGTATTTTCAGTTACAGAATTTTACCTACGAGTTACCCAAGAATATCTAGATCAGTGGTTCTTAACCAGTGGTCCGCGAGTGCCTCGGGAGTGGTCCGCGGGAGAAAGGATCCACCAGCATGTATGATGAAGCGGCCAATAAATTGGGATTTCGAAAACGATGTGCGTTGATCGAGAAACGTCCGAATGTATTCGCGGCAATGACTATCAGGTTTAGAATTGGAATGTCTTTAAAATAAGTGTTATTGAGGAAGGGTTACACCTGATACGGTGGGGGGTGGGAGTGGGGAAGGGGTGGTCCGTACATGATTTAATTTCACGCTGAGTGGTCCGCAGACTTCTACGGGTTCAGAACCACTGATCTAGATAGTAGTAGTGTGGCCACAGCCTTGTTGTTTCCATTATCAGTTTGGTAAATTCTTCACAAAGTTATAAATTTACACAGCTAGAAAATTACTGAACTAATCTATCCCTTCCAAAATTATTCATACATAGATCCTATGCAAGTGCAGTGAGAATTATTGTATTATTAATAATAATATACAGAAGCTCGAATTACTAAATAGGTGTGATTCATAATACAGTATTTACATGACTGGCTTCATCACATCAAGTGACCCAACTCACAATAATAATGATTATACTTAAATTTTAAGACTTAAAATGCCCTCAATGCTAAAAACACATCAATAGACCTGGAATTTACTTGTGTGACTCAATCATGAATGGTTTTGTAGAACGATATGCAAAGCTTCATTACCCAAATACACTGATTTCACTCCAATACAATGAATAACATGAGGCCCTTGAAGCGTTACTAGGCTTTCAATACATCATAGTTTAATTGCAAGATTGCTGAATAGATATTCTTACCTCCGCTACAAACCCACTACATACTCCCAACTTCTTTAATCAATGCAGTAAGGCAATGGAACTCCTTATCATAGGAGATTAGATTGTCTTCTGATCCAGGAACATTCAAGAGAAAATTTTGAAGAGAATTGTAACCAGATGTCTCTCTGATGTAGGAATTAGTCTATTTCTCTTGCTTACCCCATTTCATTGTCTCAGCCTCCTTTATCCCTGGTTCCCCAAACCTTTCACCTCTGTAGAACCAAGTAATCACTAATGTGGCTTAATCCCCTCCTTCTCCTATTTCTATCATCATTACAATCGTTGGATCATGCTACTGCTTGACCTCGGATAATTCTGAAGAACTGTCTTTAATATACAATACTGAATTGCAAATTTTCTAGTTTCTGTATTTTAACACTACTATATATTAGTACTAATATTATTATTATCATTATTATTATCATCATCATAATAAACTAATTGATTATGTAGGCCTATTACCAAATCAATTCTAGATTTAAGTGTAGGCTATAAAAATATGTTGTGCATCTAGGTTCTGTGTAAGAGAATACCATGTAGCCCCAACAATGCTAAGAAATTGATAATAGTAATAATAAAAAATATCCAATAAGGCAAAGCCAATGGCAGGAAACTGGCAATCAAATGAATTCAAATCAATTATTTTACTAATAGGAGATGATTGTTTTTAGGAGGTGGATCAGCAATGTCATCTGCCACCAATAAGAGATTGTCTTTCTTAGATATGTTGTAAATATGTGCTCCGTATCTAGTTGAGTTTTTGTATTTGTATTCTAGGTTTGTCACTCTCTTGGAGTATGCTGAGGAAGTTCTGAAGTGTACCAAGATCATAGTGGGCTTCAGGAAGGATCGCAATGATAGACGTGAGTTTGATTTGCTTGGCAATTTTGAGGTGTACTGTATATAGGCTAGCATAAACTAGATGGTAAAATCATTTAATATAGGATGGAAATTAGGCTAATTCATTTAGACTGCACAAATCAGTTTTACAAACAAAGGTGAGGTGGAGTTAGGCAGGAGTTATGTTATCAGGCATGCTAATACTTGGTACATTATGCTTTTTAGCCCATTGTGATACTTGGCTCGGAGTAACCCAGGTGCGGCGAGTTAAGTGATGCCACTGCATTGTCAAGTTAAAAGTCATTGGCACAACTTCATGCAAGTGTCGATGTTTCCATTGTTGTCTGTATCCCACAGGAGGTAGTGGATAGGGGGTAGTTTAGTCGAATACAGTGGAACCTCGTTAGTAAGTTTTTCAAGGGACCGAAAAATTTGAACGTAAAAAGCGGGAAAACGTATTAATGAAAAATGATAATTAAACTTCATTAACTTGTTTCAGTGAGGGGAAAAGTAAAAAACGTGATAATCGGAAGTACGTACTATCGAATATACAATTTTAAACAGCCTACAGAATTATTGCATTACAGAACTAGTTTATACAGCACAGAGAAACGAGAGCAGGAAAACAAGAGAATAATGTACTACCGTATACCGGTACTGTACTCGTAATTGAAGTACTGTAGTACGAGTTGAAATATTTAGTTTTCTATAATTGATTTCGGCTTAAATACATGTTTTTCTTGATATTCTGTGGTAAAGAAGTGCCGTATTCTTTGGCGTGAACGATTGGATATAACCGAAGTTTTCTTTGAGGTTAGATATGCTCGAGCGAGTACAGAAAAAAAAAACTACATCCACGCACATACGGTGAGGATTATACAAAGGATCTCCTATTTTGGAGCGCCACCTCCATTATTTCAATACGACTCAAAAAAATTATCACTAGGCTTCACCACTTCTTCGGTAATGTAATGCGTATTTGCGGGAATCAGATTGTATTGAGTTTCAAGGTCTATACGGTAAAATTGTGGGATCGGATTGTATCCAAACTGGTGTTCAGGAACATATAAACGCATATCGTATTGAAAACAATTCTGCGCGCTGACAAAAGTGCGATCGTACTAAAGCGATGCGCTGCAAAATATGCAACGTGACCTTGTTTAAAGGTTCTGTGCTCACGGGCTATATAACTCACGCTACGCGACAGATGACGGGGCGGCCGGTCGTCAAACGCACGCTGCCGCATTCAAGGAAGTACGAGACACTAGTGGTCGGCCGGCATACGCACGCCAATCTGTGGTGTATTTCGAAACAAAGAACGCGTTATAGATGGCATGTTCTACTACTGGCGCGAGAGAGACACGTCGGCTATCTTCCGTGTTGTGTCACAGCTTTCAAGCCACTTCTACACAGTCAGCTATCTTCTGTGTTGCATCATACCTCAAGCCACTTCCACACCGTCAAGACACACTAATCGTCTACACTGTCAATAACTATCTGAGAATAGGAAGCAATATTGCATCGTGTTTTCAAGATGCCGAATTTTATAATAAAATAAGAATAAAATCCGGTTCCCTAACAAATAGTACAACGGAAATTTGATCGTCGTAAGCGGGAATAGAAAACGTATTAAGGGGATATATCAACATGTAATTAGTAGGAATGGGGCTGGGACTTGAGAAAATCATAGCAACATCTTGTAGGTCATGTTTTTTTTTATTCGAAAAAGGATGAGAGAAGAAATATGTTCCATTCAGAGAAATAACTGAATGATTTAGTGACAATTTTAATAGTCAAAACACCATTTTCTATCTTTCTCGAACTTAAGTTTCCTTGTAGTTCCATTTAACCTTGAATCAAAATACTCCCGATATAACAATGATCATAAACTTTTGCCTGTTGGACTACAACAGGAAAATGTCTATAATTAAGTCTAAAACACAGTTTTACACTATCAAAAGTACAGTATATTGTACAGGGTCATTATTTGTGTGCGCGCCAGTAAACGCGGCAAGCTAAGCCGGCTGTGTCTAGCGCAGATCGTGGCCACACGCACCCGGTCCAGCCGGCGGTCGACGCGCACTATCACATTTACCAACATGTTTAATAATGTGTACTCGCAGAGCGATGCTGAAAATGTCCTCCCTCTCTTGTAACACACACCTGACATCTTTTGATGAAAGAATGCCAACTCTTTTATTATTTACGGAGCCTGTTTCCTTGAATCGTTGAGCGAGCCTCCTAATTGTACTGGCATTAGACACAGGTCTTCCTGAAAACTCGATTCAAAATTTGTCTTGTTTCAGAACAAGATTTTATGCTTTTCATCTACGAATTATGGATATACACACGTTCACACAATGTGAATTGGTGTCTAGGCATGACCAACAATCGCAGTAATCACTAAACGTGCAATACTAACGTTCAAGCTTTGCAAACACACGCCCATATGAATGACAAAACACATGTGAACTAACGATATGAGTCAGCGGAGCAAACTAACCTCCAGATGGACAGGGTGCGCGCACACACATAATGACCCTGTACTTGTACTGATGACAATACATTCTGGTCATTTTTTTTTTATAGGCATATTCCATGCACTGCTTTGTTTGGTGGTCAAGACAGATGTATCATCATGTCTTGCAAATGAATCGGGTCATTCTTCTTTTCTTCAATGCAGAGGTCCTCAAAGTGGGAGGGCGCTGGCTTTGATTGAAATATTTATATTTCATACTGTAACAAATCTTGCTATCGTCATATCCATGAACCTATCATGACCATTCAAGACTAATAAACTCTTACTTTTGCTGTCTTATTTCACAAGAACTGACAAGTAGATCCTGCCAGCAGGAATTCCGAGAAAAGTTGTAGAGTAACATTTTGCGCACATCACCCTTTCACCCGCCACCCGCAGCGATATCTCCTTACCAAACCCTAACAACCACTAATGGCAATAAGCCGCATGAGAATGTGACCGCCACTCCTTACAAGAATAGACTATTTCATTTCTGCCATTCAACATCATCTTCTTGCATAGTTTCCAGCCTCTGGCCGGTTCTGTTTGGAACACAAGCCTCTCCGTCTTCTGTCTTCCCACCATCTCTCAGCCTTCACCCTTGTCCAGTCTTCTCCTCTCTTCTTCACGCTTTCTTCCACCCCCTTCAGCCACCTGTCTCTCGGTCTCTTTCCTTCCCACTTCGTCTCGTGTACCCTCCTGGGTATCCTCTTCTCCTCCATTCATTTTACATGTCCATACCACCTAAGTAGATTTCTCTATATCATGCTGTAATGGTTCCTCCTTCATTAATTCTCTGGTCCTCTAATTTCTTATTCTGTCCATCTTTGTAGCTCCAATACTGCTTCTCAAGAACCTCATCTCACTGGCCTGTATTTTGCTCTTCTCCCTTCCTTTCATTGTTCTGAGGGACCTCCTTGCTCCATAACATGCTTCTCACACTCCTCAGGAATGCTTCTGCCTGTTTCCCCCGCTCATTTATTTCTCTATCGTTTCTTCCTTGATCTTGTATCGGGCTTCCCAGATACTTGAAACTCTCCACTTTCTTCAGCTGTTCCCCACCAATTGTTATTCCCGTTGTGGTTCTTTCCTTCTTCCTTGTTGTGATCACCATCTCACTCTTATTTATGCTAAATTTCATCCCATATCCTTGTATTATTCCTTCCCACACGTCCAACTGTTCCTGTACCTCCTCCTCCTTGTTTCCCCAAATCATCAAATCATCTGCAAACACCATTGCTTTCATCTTTCATTTCTGCCATTATCGACTCAAATTCTGCCGGGCCATTGCACAAAGACAGAGAGTGAACAGGTGAATTTTAGTGCGTGTTCAGTGGAAGTGGTTAGCTCGGTTTACAATAAACTGATACAAGTAACGCCATTACCCATGGATACCTGCCAACTTTATAGTTTTCTCCTTAAAATTTACGGATGAACTATAATATTTTACGAATTTACGGACCAAGATCTTAGTTTTGAAATTCACACCAGAACAAGCTTCCGTATGCCGCCGATACCTTGCTGTTAGACCAGCGCACATTCGATACATCGCTCTGAACTTCATTTATCCGATCGTTAGTCTTCTACTGGGAATACAAGATGCGTCCTGATTTGCCTGAATCCTAGTCGATCGATATCGATTTGTTTGTGTTGAATGAAAGCTCTGGGATAAACGTTTGCTTGTCCTCTGTTATGATTAGTTCGATAAACTTTACCGTTCTGTATAAAAAATAGTTCTTTTCTTAACCAAGAATTACAAAGCGTAGATCATGTTGTATTTACGGAATAACATGTTAATTATCAGGGTGTCTACCGGTAACGAAAAGTAGCTAATTCTTGTCTGGATATTTGGAGGTAACGAAAATTCGCAGAGGTCGGTTTAAATTATTTAAACTTGCACCAGTAGGCTCACAGATTGCGATGTTGCAAGTTCCACGCAGACGGCGCCGATTGCGTAAGCTATATTTTCCAGTTTTCGCCCTCAAGGAAATGCATACTGAGGATACCTTAAATTGAATACTTTGGTTAAAGTACATTTTCGGCATCAAAAAGAGTTCTTAGTTTTGTGTGAAATATTTTTCTTTGTTATTATGAAACCTGGCTTTACGCGACACGTTAATGCGCGAAAATTTTCTAAACAAAGTTCTCATTTCTGTTATTGACCTCTAAATTTGGAGACTATCTCAAATATAAGTCCAGAAATAACGTGAAATAAATTGTCGCAATCTTGAGAAATTATACGGTTTCGAAAAAAATCGCGAAAAGGCTTCCAAATATATATTTTTTTTTTTTTTAATTCTATCAGTCTCGTAAATTTGCGACTTTCAGTATGGTTAATTCAAAATTCTGTTATGTCGATTTTTCCTTCGAACGTTGGTTCCATCAGGTATATAATCTAACCAGTTATCTCGAAAACTTGTATAATTCGAATTTGAAAGAAAATGTGCCCTCTTTTATTATTCGTGCAATCCTCTCAGATTAATTCGTAAAATTCGATACCTACTTCAAACGTTCATCCTCCAAAACCACATCCTCAAAACGGCTGGCTGACCACACGACTTATTTGCGGGAATCTCGTCAAACGGACAGAGATCGACAAGTCGCGTAAAATCATAAAGCTTGTGATCACGAGGACGGCCGGGTGTGGTCCCGATTGCATATTATCCCGTTCTCGATGTCCCAACTGCGAGGACAACGTGAATCTCGTAAAATGGTCGGGAGCGGCAGCGGTTACGATACATTGCGATATTTCGCCTCATTCGATATGTCAAATGGCGCTGATTGCGTAATAATGCAATATTTTCCCGTGACCGATATCAAGGACAATGAGATCTCGTCAAACGACTGAAAGTGAAACCGATTATGTAAATCACGATTCTCAATTTTTCTCAGTGTTCTATCGTGAAAACTATGGGATCTTGTCAACGGCTGAGACCAGCGCCGATCGTGTAACATCTCGATATTTCTCCGTACTTGACTGTGAAGGCAGAATGTGAATGAATTTTTAGCTTGATTAAGAACAGGACACAGTTCAGGTCATCGGATGTCCAAAGAAACTATGAAAGCCATTTCCATTTTGAAGACCAGAAGTTCTGAAGCAACACAAAACATTTTCTATTGACTTCCTGAAGAAAGCAACCGACAACTTTAGCTATTAAATCAGACCCTTATATTATCGGTTACTGTAGTGTTTTATATTAATTATGTTGAACACTTAATTTTTCGAAGTGAAGAAAATACATGAATTTTGTCCTGAATGAATCTCTGGAGTCTTATTTCTATTTTGAAGACCAGGAGTTCTGGTCCTTGTTATGCCAGCACTTTTTTCAGATTTTTTGCAGGAAGATAAAAAAAAGCTACAGCTATGAATTTAAAAGTGCAAGTAATTTCCAGTGAGTGATGAGTATATTATGTGTATATTAGGTATATTATGTCAAGGAAGTCCTGTTATATCTATGCTCCAAACCAAAATTCACCACACCTGCTTCGTGAGGGTCATGCTAGTCTACAAATAATTAGCGTATGATGTAAGTAGATAAAATTTCATTGAAATGTCCTGTTCAAAGCATGAATTACTTTATTTTTTAGCCCAGGAGGATTATTGTTTCAAGCCGGGGTATATCTAAATTCGTTAGATTTTTCGGCACGTGCGAGTTTTACTGAAAGCTCTTTTTGAAAGTTGGCAGGTATACCCATGGATAAGTAGCTTATTAGCAGTGGTAAGAGACCCCATGAAAGTCATATTATTATTAATATTATTGTAACTGGTAGTTGCAGTAATTAGACAGATTCAAATACTGTACATTTTGTGATTTTTTTAAATTTTGTGAAGTAGCCTATGAGAGTGCTAAGAAAGGAAAGAAGAATAAGGTGGTACTAGATATTTCATGTTTCGGGGGGGAAGGGACAGAAAAAGTTTGAGTACCCCTGCTTTAATCGACGAAAAACAGTTGTTTTTTTTCCCCTTCAGCAGTACCAGGCTGAAGCCCTCCAGGAATGCAATCTTTTCCAAAAATTTCAGCGATGGTCCTCTTCGGACTGTTTCAAAAGTTGGTGTTTTCAGATATATCCTTAGTGAACTTTCGCCTTTTAAGTGGCTTTTGGCCTTTTTGTACCATCCTATGCACATCAAAGATGTATCCATTGACATGATTTGTCTTACTATTTTAAAAAATCACATTGGCCATCTTCTCGGTTTTTCTTGAAGGGGACACACTTGGTAGGTATCGAAGGTGTCCATGGCACCTTCAGCCTCATTGTGGTCTTGGTTTTTTTTTTTTTTTTTTTTTTTTTTCTTTCAGCAGTACCAGGCTGAAGCCCTCCAGGAATGCAATCTTTTCCAAAAATTTCAGCGATGGTCTTCTTCGGACTGTTTCGAAGTTGGTGTCTGAAATCTCTCTAGTAGCTTCGGAGCCATTACTGTTTCAGATATATCCTGACTGCATAAGTTCCTAATTCATGGCTTTTTTTTATATGACACCATTATTTTTAAACAGTTGTAACAAGAATTGAGGTCCCAAGCTTTCTTCCTTTGACTGTTCTCGTCTCTAGCGGTATCTGTGGCTTGTCTTCTCATTGCTCCAACAATTGTCAGCTGTGATATTTCTATAAGATCCATGTATTGGCAGAGTAATTTCATTCTCAATATAAATGGCCAAAGGGAGGACTTTGAGATTTGTATCTTTATCTAGGTATGAGATTGCATTGAGCATGTACTTTGTTTCAACATCTCACAACAGAATGATTTATAGCCCATATTTATTGGACATATACATGCAAAATGATCAGCGGCCACTAAATGTGATCAGGTGTTCATTGACTGTCAAACCCTCCTGGAATGTAGTTACGAGAGTAAGTTGAAACTTGCCATTTTCACGAAGGAAAAGTCTGGTTTTCTTGTCGTCAAATCTAAGACAGCAGTCTTTATCTCTCACTGTCAACTCTTTTGACATCCGAAAGTACATAGTGTGGTCTGCTAAAACTACGGTTAAATATATTTTTTTTTTAGACTATTGCCTGTCTGAGCAACTGAAAATACCGTATTTGCTCGCGTATATCTCGCCCCCGCTTATATCTCGCACCCCATTTTTTTTATTTGAAATTTCAGGGGAAAAAAAGTACTCGCATATATCTAGCATTCATTACTGACTCCATCATATAAATTACCGTAATAACCTTGAGGTAGAAACACGTTCGATTTAGCACGCCACAACAGTCGTCATTGTCCGGGAACTTACCCGAAGCATTACTAACAGGAAGAGCGAGCAAACACGAGTTGATCCGAACTTCGATACGAGCCGATTAGGGATCGAGGCGCCGAGTGGCGCAGCGTGAGTGTTAGATTGCTGTACATCGTTAGTCTTCGGCCGCGGTTAGCTAAATTCGCCGCCTTGAGACACGTTCGAATTAGCGATTAGCGCGCCACAACAGTTTCGCAAGTAGGCCTACTGTTACATCGCAGAGAAACGCAGTTCAGTCTTCTCGAATCTCAATGATTTCGTATTTACGCATTGCGTCGCATCGGAGCTCGGCCGCGTGCAAGCATACGGCGCAGCGTGAGTGTTAGCACGCTGTACATCGTTCGCCGCATCTGGCTAAATTCACCGCCTTGAGACACGTTCGAGTTAGCGATTAGCGCACCACGTCAGTTGCGGAAGTAGGCCTATAGTTACATCGCAGAGAAACTCAGCTCAGTCTCCTCGATTCTCAATAATTTCTTCTTTACGCATTGCGTCGCATCAGAGCTCGGCCGCGTGCAAGCATACGGCGCAGCGTGAGTGTTAGCACGCTGTACATCGTTCGCCGCGTCTTCGGCCACGGTTGGCTAAATTCACCGCCTTGAGACACGTTCGAATTAGCGATTAGCACGCCACAACAGTTGCGCAAATAGGCCTACTGTTACATCGCAATATTTTTTTTTTAGGGAATATGGTTATTATCCGCGTATATCTCGCACCAGAAATTTTCACACATATTTTTCGGACAAAAAAGTGCGAGATATACGCGAGCAAATACGGTACTAACAGACCCATAAGAGATTTGATTTCTACCAAATTAGTTCTATAATTTGTTGAGGTCATTTTTTAACAGTAATTTCAGTATTAAAGTGGGTTTTTATTTGACTTAGCATATCATCTGAAAGAAGTAAAATGAAAGAATCTATTGGCCTTTCCACTTCTGCTGGCCTTTGTCTCATGCGGTATGAATAACATTCTGAGCTGTAGTTCAAATTCCAGCCCTCTGAGGCCTTTTTCTTCCAGACCTCTACTGGCACTCTTTCTCTGAGAGTTGTTTTTGTTGGAGCAATTATATTTGGGTGGCGACTGGTTTCTAGATTTATAGTCTAAATGTTTATTATTATTATTATTATTATTATTACCTACCCATTATTATCCAAGATGAAGTTCGAAGTTCTTCACTCACTGATTCATCGCTTTTATCTTCTGAACTGTTCAATAAGGAAGCAAAGTTGGTATCACGTCGAATGCAGTGATTCTTCCTTGCCAGTTTCAACTTCACTTCCATCACACTCCTTACAACTGTCGTTTGAAGAGTGGTCTAATTCGGAAAGAACTGCTACTAACCATGCATCACCATGTGCTAGATTTTCCATTTCAGTATCTTAATAAGTATTAAGTCTCTATTCTGAAGATTTGGTGATCCTAACTCAATGAAGTCTTTCTCCAGTCTCCACTTGTTTATACCATTTTGATTTCGTATGTTTGATTTTTAGAAATTTGTGTATTCGAAAAGTAAGTCTGGCATGCTTCATTCTTTCTAAGATACTTAAAAATTGAATTTGGCGCAGTCTCATTGTGTCAGTAAGTTTAGAAACATTTCTATATATTCCTAAGTTTGGTTTGGGGATATCGATTCCATTTTTAATTGCGGGCCCTAATATTTTTCTCATGATTTTCCTTTCTTTAATCTCTAATTGTTCTTTTAAGTTCTTGTGATGTAAATTGAGTGTTTCTGAAGCATACAGAGCTTCTGGTTTAATCACTGTTAAGTAATGATGAATTTTACTGTTCCAAACTTTTTTTTGTTATAATCATTGTGTGTGTCGAACAGCAATTTCTGAATTGTTGTTGCTACTGATTTATTTTCATTGTCATTCGTAGTGTTCCATACACCTAAGTACTTAAATTCCTTTACTCATTCGACTTTATTCACATCAATGGTAATTTCGGATGGTGCGTTGATAATATTTGTCATAAATTTAGTTTTTTCAAGTGAGAAGTCCTATTTTTGCTGCTTGCTCCTGTAGTTCAACAATCTGCTTCTGTGCATCAGAGATGTCTTGGGCGATTAGTGCCATATCAACAAACACTTGACAGTCTATATCAATACCTTTAATCTTTGGTAATATAACATATTACATAAAATAAGTATAATAAGTTCCATAGTTTATTGTAGTCGTAGGTTAAGTCCATACGAGTGTTCGTGAACTGTGTGCTTCTTTGAGTCAATTTCAGTGTCAAAGGGCAGTTCTGACTTACCCCAAAGCAGGGAAATGCCTAAGGAAAAGGGAGGAAAATAATAATAATAATGGGACAACAAACTCCACTGAGAAGTCAGGCTTGTGAAATGTAGTGTAATGTGCGAGTGTTTCGAACGAGAGACAACGGTAGCACTCTTATTACCTGTGGCGCAAGCAGTGCAGAGAACAGTTGATGCTACAAAAATCAATTGTAGTTATTGCATTACAGTGTTGTTTCTATTTGTTCAGACTTTTCCCTATTAAGTGATCTGACTAAATCATATAGAAACCAAAAGTATAGCCTACATATATGTATTAAGTTGTGTTCCTTGCGCGTCTTGTCTCATTCGAATCAGCTGACTGCGCACCACCAGCATGTTGGCAACACTGCTTAGCTGATTGGTGAACTGTCCAGTAGAAAGATAATTGCCAGAGTATAGTCAAAGTAGTTTACCCTGGTCTGGACTAAGCACATACCCTTCACAATGTTAATTTAGTATTTACTGTTATTAAATATTCAAAGAATGCTAGTTGTCCTGTCATTGTTAAACTGAAATATCTTCATGTCCTTCAACTGTCTTTTCTTTTTTTTTTCCCTCAGCTCTTCTAGTGCGTACCTTCATGTTCCTGGGCTTTATCACCTTGCCACCAGGACATCAACTGATTCCCAGCAACAGTGCTTCCTGCAATCTGTACATGCTCCATAATCTTGAGTAGTTGCTCTGCAGAATGATTCCTTGCCACTTTCTATAATTCAATGGTAGCTGTCTCCCAACACCACCTGAAACACACCACAAGAGATCTATGACATTTGTAGACTGTTGAACACACACAATTAGTTGGGAAGGGAAAAGAGACAAAATTCGTTGGGAAAAGAAAAGACCATGTCTTCATCCAGATACAGTTCATAATGATGGTCTTACTGAGTAATAAGTGTTTGATACTCATTGAAAATCCAAATGTCATTTCTTGTGAGGTGTTATGGAAAAGTGTTGCATGCAGCTCATCAGTACTATCACATTATTTAAGCTCTTATTTTAGTTTGTTCCTTACTTTCTAGATTAGTGGTGTAAATAACTCATTTGCTAGGACTTGGCATAATGTGTTAAGAAATTTGTTTTTAGTTTATTTTAATATTAGAGTAGTTTTCAGCTCTATTTAAAGCCAACTTAGTGTGGTTTGACTGTATGGTATTATCAGCCATTTATATGGAAGTATTGATGAAGGATATATTTTATTTGAAGTATAATTAAAGGAAGGGTTGTGGGTGTTGGCTTCAAAAATAATTTGGTTAGGAAAAGAAAACTTTGTTGCATGGGAAAGATCTTGGATCCATCCTAAATAGCTTGTGAAATTTGGTGGTGATAATCAGTCTTAAGTAAGTAAAATATTACTGAGTTTTGGGATAGTGTTCAATAGGTAATTAATTGAATGGAATGCTTATTGCACTATGTTGCAGTTCAAAATCTTTGTCTTGGGCTGAACATAGAAAACCATTGTAACAAGAAAAATGCAGGGAGGGGGAACCTCTGTTCCCATTGCTAGAACTGGACCAATGATCCTTAGTTAAACATTACCCACTCATTTCCCTTTTTATATATAAGAAGTACATGTACATATACATTTGATCAATTACACATAGTTACCGATGGAAATTTTTCTCCAGATAAAAAATTTATATTTTGCAACCTTCCAGAACTGATGTACTAATAAACTGTTTCGAGTACTTTCCTTTTAGGATTCAAATTTAACATAGGCTAAACATTTTTGATATATTACCCAAGTTGTGTAAAATGTTTTAGCAGTATTGTATATTTTAGAGTATTGTCTGAATTTAATTTTGAAAGAAAATTTTATATTAAGACGATAGGAATGTGTTTATTTCTATTGATAATAGTACCGTAGGTTATGTATATATATTTTATTACTTTAGGAGCTGGTTTCTCATAGGGAGTTTCGGAGTTCTTACAGATAATTCACTAGGACAAGAAAGTGGCAAGGGATTGTGTAAGTTCATTTAGATATCCAGTTTATAACATCATGATTCTTGTAAGTGATAAGCAAGTTTTAATTCCCATGTACCGTAAAGTATGATGGAAACAATCTTGGAGGGCATTCATGTGGCAGTTTGGAAAATGAGTTTATTCTGATCAAAAAAGCATTTGAGTGTCAAGTAAACTGTGTAATTTTAAGAGTTCAAGTCTACATATTTTTTTGTGTATCGTTGGAAAATATGATAGTGTAGGCTTATCACATTTTTCATTCGTTTGCTGATCCAAGAATGTTTCGATCACTGTCTTTTTTGCTGATTGAAAGTGCACACATAAAAATTATGAAATGTAAAAAAAAAAATGTAAAATCTGAAAAATGAAAATATCTAGTTTTAGCTGTTTCAAGGTAATGAAGAAATTTATTAGCAACCATATTTCATTCCATTTTTTAAATAAAGAGTGCATTGTATCTAAACACCGTATGGTTTTTAATTTCAATAAAGTGTTGGAACTGCTTTTAAAGCCAAATAGGATTGATTTTTAACAGTGCAAAAGAGGTATAAAAGAAGTTTTGAGATTAGATTTATTCTTTTTATTGACTAGAGCATCTTAAGAAACCTGGGGTAAGTACAAATAAAGGTGAAATAAGAGCAACTTTCGGAGACTGACAAATCCATAATCAGCTGGTGGAAGAAAAGAAAAGTAGTATTGTTTTGTATTGTATTGTATGACAGACGACTATTATACCATTCGTATAAAGCAGGCGTTCTCAACCTTTTTGAGACCGTGTGCACAACCCTCATGCCCTACCAACTACTAGAGCACCATTAAATTGAATACCGTATTTACTCGGATACGACCCGCCCCTGAATAAGACCCGCACCCTGATTTTGAAGAACAAAATTTTAAAAAAATATTTTTTACTCAAAACTATTTACAATCTTTACTAATTAAACAGAATAGCATTTCTACAAAATAGTTTCCAACAGTTCTGAAGTCGTCCTAAAATAACACGCAGAAACAACTAAAAATACAAATAAAAGACACAAACACTTCATTCATCGTCATCAGAAGTACCAACTTCGAAACTTTTTTCACCATCACTTTCACACAAAATGTCATCACTGCCATCCATAGCATTGGAAATACTACATTTCTTGAAGCTCTTCCGTATGAGATCTCCCGAGATACGATTCCTTGCCGTCAAAATCAACGAACAGAGCAGCTGAACTTCCGGGCGCTGAATACGACCAGTTGGGGTCAGTGTGTGCTTATCGGCTGCCATCCGCTCCGTATACAGCTGTTTTAAGGCTGCTTTGAACGGGCGGTTCGCGCAGACATCCCGTGGTTGTAGCATAGACGTCATCCCGCTCAATGAATTCAGTAAAGTTTATTTTATTCCGCCCTATTCAATACAATTCAAAGACTTTGTTCATGGAAAACTAAGATACATGTTTCGGGAACGTATGGTCCCTTCTTCAGTCCTTATAGTGACCTAAATTTAACATTTGAACATCATAGGAAATCGATATAATCCTGGATAGAGTAACCATTAAAATTCTAAAACTAATAATACTATCAAAGAATGCGCTATGTTATATGCCTATGTGTAAAAGATAATTATTGTATTAAAAACATGTAGGTTATTATACTAAAAAACAACATTGATATATATGGCCTTGTGTAGCCTAGTTATATACATGTGCGATATGACGAATCCCGCTCAATCACGAATACATGACTCGTCAATATCATATTTCCTACCGGGCACGATTTCCAATAACTTCAGCTTCCCTCACAACTTTCAATTTCTCACTTGCAGTAAACGACCGCAAACTCTTCGTAGAACTCATATTTACACTCGGAAAACGTGCGCGAGACTTTATGACACAGCCTGCTTACGGTAAAACAGTGATAGTCGGGAGAAGGTTAGCACCATCTAGCGGATACTCCCAACACCCGATATCGCGCGTGGCGGGCAATTTAAATCTTTAAAATCAGGATGACTCAAATAAGACCCGCACCCCAATTTTTCACGTCCGATTTTGTTTAAAAATGTGCGGGTGGTATTCGAGTATATACGGTATAACAAAAACAGTAATAATAATAATAAAGTTATATTATTCACTAGAAGACCTGACAGACGTTGGTCTGTCAAAATAAATGACAATGTATTGAACTCCAATCCAGTCTGTACTGCATGCAAAAATCAGAATAATGCAAATCACTACATAATCAACATGAAATGAGTTAATTTTCTACTGCTACCAAAAGTTACTAACAGGGAACGGATTGCGGTGTAAAATTCTAATCTGGTTAAAATTTAGTGCACAATATTCCTACAGAGAAATTACGTACTGAAAACTGCACGGAGCCCCTTTAAATTTTTGAACGCCGAAAATCTGCCCGGCGACTACATGAGCGAGGAGGTGGGAAGAGGTAAAGCTGACCTTGAATCCTAGCAGCACGCGATGACTCCCGGCCACCAAGCAGCGACCTGCCATGCTGCGTTGCATTCCCCACCTTAAACGTTCCCCTCACTCTTCTACCCTCTTGATTAGAGTATAAAATGCAACATAATGTGATGTTTTACACTTGGCCATACAGTAAATAAATAAATCTACCTTTCATATATTTTTTTACTCTTTGTAATCCTTGCAATACGTATGCGAACTGATAAGGGAGTTTATTCAAAGAAGTATCCATTTCAGGTTCCGTGTTGACAGTTTGATTATGTGAAAATTTAAGATTGATTAGGCAGAAAAATTTGGAAATCTTAAATTTTCATAAGGGAGTGACGGGATGAGGGGAAGGTGGGGAACGCAACGCAGCACGGCAGGTCGCTGCCTGGTGGCCGTGAGACATCGCGTGCTGCTAGAATTCAAGATCA
The DNA here is from genome assembly GCA_946902985.2 of Meconema thalassinum. NCBI lineage: Eukaryota > Metazoa > Arthropoda > Insecta > Orthoptera > Tettigoniidae > Meconema > Meconema thalassinum. The sequence continues at coordinate 427,247,167 of OX336388.2, read as the reverse complement.
GCTTTACCTCTTCCCACCTCCTCGCTCATGCCGTCGCCCGGTAGGTTTTTCGCGTTTAAAATTGAAAGAGGCCCGTGCGGTCTGCACTACGCCATTGTAAAACTTTGTAGGAATATTGTGTACTAAATTTCAACCAGATAAGAATTCTACACCACAATCCGTTCCCTTGTAAGAAACTGTGTTTTTTCGGTAACTGCAATATGAATCTGCATAGTGACTAAGGAAATGCTCGAAAAGATACTAGCATATCGCTACCCAGAAATAACCCTGACTGTTGCGTAGATGGAAACTGTTTGGCAGGTCTTCAAATCCCTCTTCTTCATGTGCCGTCTCCTCTAAGAAGATTGGCGATCATCACAGCAATCCGATTTTTGGATCTAGCAGCACTGGAATTACACTTGAACCATTTTTTTAGGTTATCCAACCAAGAGATCCCTCTTCTTCCTCGACTCCTTCTGCCCTCAACCTTCCCTTGAATAATTTCATGTAGAAGACGATACTGTCTCCCCTCATTATATGGCCCAAGTATTGTAACTTCCTAATTTGACACAGGTAATTATCTCCTTATCTTTACCTATCCTGCGCAAGATCTGAAGATTTGTGATTCTATCCATCCAGCTTACTCGTGAGATCCTTCGATATGTCCACATCTCAAACTCCTCTAGTCTGTTAATCATATCTTGTTTAAGTGTCCAAGCTTCCATACCGTAGAAGAGTACCGAGAACACACAACATTTCAGCAACCTCAAGTTTTTTATTTATACTAAGGTCTCTATTGCACAATAAATTTCTCATTTGATTGAATGCACTCCTGGCTTGTCCTATCCTTGCCTTAATTTCTTGAGAGCAATCAATGGTATCATTAACCCCTCAGGCCGGCTATTTAATCTGTATTTAAATTGAAGCTCGGCAGAGGTTTAGACACCAACAAGGTAAAAAATTAATAATGTTAAATCTACGAAATATAACGTAATCACAATTTTAGGAATACTTACCGAGATAATGTCCAATGTTTCTCAGTAATGTATGTGAAGACTGCTTTTCAGGGTTGTCAATGATCACACGCAATATTTACAAAAATATAATAATTTGACAAGTTCCACTTTTGGTATTTGTTTCAGGTATATTTACAATGACAGCAGGATATTTACATGATAATGCTCACATACATACATAATTTTTGGGTATAATTTCCAGGAAAAGCTGAATTTTGTAAAGTTAGTTCTCGTATATGTATCCAGTGTATGATTGTTACCAAAATGTAAATATCCCAATATTAGTTCAAACCTGTCCCTTGGCATTGTTTGAGGGACTAAAGGGGTTTCTAAAAATTCATCCCTAGCGAAATAGCTCTTTAGGATAGGTTTCTGCATTATCCCCATCAACATTACAAGCCCCAAGAACACACAAATGTTGACTCCCATTTAGGTTTCAAGGGCGCGCCAACTATACATTCTGCTGCGTACATATTTGTTCCTCAATCCCTTTGTCTTCGAAAAACTGCAAAAAAAAAAAGCATCTAAAACAGACTTGAAATGCTTTCTTGTACTCTGCATACCCGTGAAGGGAAGCTTTTGTGTGCTCGTGACGAAGTCTACCTCACACCACACACTGAACAGCGGTCGTTATGACAGCTGAAGCTATTTCTTCATCAGCGCTGTCTGCCACTTCTCCAATAACATCATGCTGTGCATAGTCCGTATCGCTTCCCTATACATCACTTCCACTACTGTCATCTATCAAACGAATAATCTCTACACCCGTAAGATGAGACAGCCCGGCAATTATTTCTCTGCGACTGAGTAGCCTCTAGCCTGCGAAGCAAAAAATTATCTACGTAGTATCTGCTTTTCGGTGCTTCCCCTTCATAAGTGGCAAAAATTGTCGACTTAGACATAGTTCACAAAACAGGAGGGACTGTGATACCTTCTTAAACAACTAACTTGAAACTCAATAGAGCATGTTTCATGTTCTTTCCCTGATCGATATGAGTCTTCAAAAGCAACGGATATCGATCAACTTCGTATTAGTCCTGATTACAAAACAGAGATGGCATGAAAGTACATAACTTCTCGGTTCATAACGTGAAAAATTGTCCCGCGAAGCAGTAGTGTTTCCTGTGTAATAGGCATTCTAACTTCCGCCTGCACCGGCCGTTTGTGGTATGTCGAACCGCCTTGAGGGGTTAACTATAGTTCCTAAATATCTGTATTTCTGAACTCTTTGAACTGCTTCACCTTTGATTATCAAATTTCCTGGATTATACTCTTTCGAAATTACTGTTAAACTGGTTTTCTTAACATTTTAGAGTTAAACCACTTTTCTCGCTGGCTTCTACCACTCTAACCGTCAACAGTTGTAGATCTTCATGGCATCCAGCAATTAGTAGAGTATCAGCAAATCTTAAATTATTTACAAGTTTGCCATTCACCTTAATCCCTGATGTAACACCCAAAAGGGCAGTTTGAATTAAGTCGTCAGAGTAGGTGTTAAATAATAATGGAGACGGTACACATCCTTGTCTCACACCTCTTTCAATTTTTATTTCATTTGAAACCATGTTGCCTTCTCTTATTACTGCGGTCTGATTATAGTAAAGTTGTGTAGTAATTTTCATATCCCTTCTGACTAAAATTTTTCTTCTGATGAGCAACTGAATCAGTTGAACTTTATCAAAGGCTTTATTATAATCCAGAAAACAAACATATATTGGCTAATTCATTTCCAGGCATCTTTGTGTGAGTATATTAAAGGCAAATTATGCTTCTCGTGTTCCCAGTGCATGAAACCAAACTGAGTTTCATCTATATCTGTTCTAGTTTACTATGTATTCTCTGATGAATGATCTTCAAAAATATTTTCATGTGACTCCGTAAACTATTGTCCTATGGTCATTATATTCTTTCGCATTATTTATTTTTGGTATAGCAATGAATGTAGGTTGAAGCCAGTCTTGAGGAATAAAACCGGTTTTATAAACAGTGTTAAATATATCTACCAACAACCCTAAATTTTCTTGATTAACGAGTTATATTAATTCAGACGGTATTGAATCGGGACCTGGTGCTTTGTTGTCTTTTGCATTTTAAACTGCATGAAGTATTTCTTCCTTTGTAATGTCTGGGCCACAGTCATTCTGTTCTTCATACGCCGGATTGTAACGTGTTTTTGGAGGGGTTTTATGCAACTGGCATAAGTCAGTAGGAAGCCATTCTATATTTATTTACGCGGCAAATTGTTCAGCCAAGAGAATTTTTCATGTTAATTTATTATTATTATTATTAATTTATTATAATTATTATTAAGGTATTTTCGGAGCATTTATAAAAATTATAAGCATACAGATAGGTTTTCTATGTCTTAGAAAACGCTATCATGCAAATTATTACGAACGACGATATCATAGAAAATTATCTGATTACGGAATTTTACGGAGTTTTGTCAGTTAGGATATTTTGAGAGACATGAGTCACTGGAAATTCATATACAGGATTAATCTTGTCGGAAAGCATGACGCAAGCTTGGGTCGCAGCGTCAAGGAAAGGCGGATATATGGAACGGAAAAAGACTTCTCCCTCTCGCGCGCCGTGTGTAATGAGCCAGAGGAGGGGAAGTAGCGGGGTGCTCAGCCAATCAGTGGAGACCACGTAAGCTGGAGGTTGAGACTGGAGTGGGGATGCGACGTGTGCATATATCGTTCGACGCGCCGTGGAACTAGGACTATCTGTGTTGAACTTGCCAAGTATGGTTCACGCGGGAGTCGCTCCGATGTTCCGTGGAGTGGAGGACTAACTTTTGTAAAACTTAACCAGTGTGGTTGTAAGAGTGTTTGGGTCCGATGTACGGACCATAGAATTATCTAATATACCAGAATATCCTCAAATTTCGACGGAGATGACTACGTCCAGGAGACTGTGGGAAGCACACAGCATCAAGTACGAGGGAAATGCTTTGGCAATTTCCAGTGGTAAGCGCAAATGTCGCAGAAATACGCAATCTCTCATTTCTCTTTGTTTTACATTTCATATTTCAGTAACTTCATAGCTTGGAAATAAGAGTAAAATCAATTTATCAGACTCCGTTTTCACGTAATTTTCTATCGGTAATATTAAAATCGCAACGCTCCAATTTAAATTTTATACTTATTATTATTATTATTATTATTAATTTTGCTATACTAGTTTTATATAATAAATTCATTTCTTTTACAATGCAATCTTTGCTTTCAGTAGGTAGCATTAAATATAGACCAACTCCTTCTCCTGATACAATTGTTTGTTGGGTTAATGATCAAATCATACCACGATCTGAGTGAATAGATTCTTGAAAGTGTTCTACCAGAGCTAGACGTTGTTAAATACAAATTTAGATTTCAGCATTGCATTGAGGTCTTGGCGCCCATTAAAACAACATAGCTTAGGCAAAGGTCAACAGTTACATTTATCACCCAACAGTTTGGGGCAGCAAAACGTTACAATTGTGTCTACCAACGTGAGGGATATAGAAACCGCTACATTTTTCTTGATTAACGAGTTATATTAATTCAGACGGTATTGAATCGGGACCTGGTGCTTTGTTGTCTTTTGCATTTTAAACTGCATGAAGTATTTCTTCCTTTGTAATGTCTGGGCCACAGTCATTCTGTTCTTCATACGCCGGATCAATTTCCCTCTCCTCTGCATACAAATCTTGTATGTATTCCGTCCATCTGTTTATTTTTCCTTCCTCATCACAAAGATTCACCATTTTTGTCCTGCATTATGCTTGTCTTCCTAATTATATTCGTGCCAGTTAATTCTTTAACTTTCTTATGAAGATTGAAACTATCATGTCTTAATCTTTCAATATCCAGACACTTCTCATTGTTCCATTCTTCTTTTGCATTTCGTATTTTCCTTATCTTAATACATGTATTTATATCCTTATTTTCATTAAACCTTCTCTTGTCCATTAACTGGAATGTCATCCATCCCTTTTTGCATGTCATTCTATATTCTTTAAAAACTTCATTGCTGGTCATCAATAGTACTGTCTTGACCTTTTTCCATTTCTCTTCAACATGAATGTTCGATGTATTACGTATTGCCATTAATTAGGTCATAAAGTTGGTTTCTTACAACTGACTTCTTCAATTTAGAAGTCGACATTCTACCCATTTGCTGTCTTTTTAAGTACTTTCTTGAACTTGACACGAAACTTTGCAACCAATGGATTATGGTCTGATCCTATGTCTGCTTCAGGGAAAGTTTTTACTGCTAGAACCGAATTACGGTAACGTTTATTGATTAAAATATAATCTGTTCGATTCAAATCCCTCGCTGAGCCATAATTGAGTAATTTGATAAGTTGATGCCATGAAGATAATGTGCCAAGTAATCTTTTTTCGGGGCAAATATTATCATAGAAAACACAGATTCCAGTCAACACTATGAAGATAAAATCAGTAAAAAAGAAAAAAAAAGAACAGTTTTCACTGGCGTAAGAGTGCTCCTCACATGATCACAAGTCTTGGGTGTGGCTGATAATTTGCTGCCACATAATGAAATATTTCGAGCACATGTAATAATACTGACCAGTTCCAAAGAAAATTATTCTATTAAATGATATTTTCATTGTAATGCTTTATGGTAAACGATATTTTTTGTATGATTACCTGGTGTGTAAACAAAGTAGATGGTTTTCCAACACAGGAACAGGTAACATACAATTGACCATGCGAGATACATAGGTTTTCAAGATGAATGACTCAATGACTGCCCCTGTGGTTTATGAATGGTCATAGCAAAAGCAAGCCGCACTGGAAACTGCAGGGTATAAATTCAAATGGTATGTCAGTAGAAACCATTGGGATGCGTGGTATCAAAAAGTCTTCTCCTTTGTAGTTTCCTTTTAGAATGGTTGCTTCAATCACGTTGTTCATTCATTTTTTCACCGCTAGCCGTGTGCTGTTAAAAATACTCGTTTGGTTGATATTTCGCAACATTATGACTACCGATCCGACCTTTATTTGAAGATTGTGAGGCGTAAATCCTGTCAAATCCAGTGTGTTGAAAAATTCGGGTGGATAGTTAAGGACATCATCTTGGTTGGTAGCAGAATCGACTGATTTGTATGTCCTCAAATCACCAATTTCTTAGCAGCTTCGGTGGCGTAGTTGGTAGCGTGCTGAACTCCTGTGCCCCAGATAGCGGGTTCAAACCCGCCCGAAGTCGTCGGGATTCTTTAAGAGCATTAAAATCCTTCAGTATACCTTCCTTCGGAGGGGAGGTAAAGCCAGCGGTCCTATGTCATAGATTTATGGCATGTAAAAGATCCTTCCACAGACTAACCTTGTTTGAAGCTATATTTCTAGGTTAGGTTTTGTGGGAACGCTCTATAAAAGTTCCAGCGTTCACCACTAGGTATCATTGACATCTGGTAGCGAAATTTGGAACTACTTGAAATTGATCGGAACTTGTAGCTCACCCTAGGGGTGTCCGCTCGAAGCAGCTGCAGCCTCTGGGAAGCCGAACATGTCCTCGGACACTCCCGGCACTAAAAATAGCCATACAATAAATTTTAAAAACCAATATCATTTTGAAATTTAATTAATTTACATCCATGTTTTTGGCAGCCAAAATAGCTTGTTCACTCAACCAAATATGATCTCTGTAATTTTGAGCGTTTGGGAACACCTTTTGAATGAGTTTGTTTTTTGAATCGGTGAACTGACAAAAATTGTCAGGAAATGGGAGTTCATCAGCTGGCGTTGACCGTGGAATCACTGGCAATGTTTGAGGAAAATCTCCTGCTAACAAAACCATTGCACCACCAAATCTGTTTCAGTTGTCCCGCAGATCTTGCATGGTTTGGTCTAATGCCTCCAAAGACTTTATATGTGCCATCGTGCATTCATCTCTCACTATCAATTCACACTGCTGCAAAACCTTTGCCATTGCAGAGTTTTTCGAAATGTTGCAGGTCGGAGTTTCGTTGCTTTGCATATTCAACGGCAATTTTAGCGCTGAATGGGCTGTTTGACCGCCTTCCAACAATGTAGCTGCAATGCCTGATGAAGCAAGTGAGAGTGCCACACTTAGACTCTGCCTGTGGCGGTACCTGTTAACAAACTGTGTTACTGCTGCCAAACCAGTAACAATAGCAACGCATTGTTAGGCATTGAAAAATAGGATTTTTTTTGTTTTCAGAGCAATTTTTCTCTTAAAAACCTTCTGCGGACTTGAGAATATTTGAAGAAAAAGCCCAATTGGTCCAGCCGTTCTAGAGTTTTGCGCCTAGCAACACATTTAGCGATTCATTTTTATTATATAGATATTAACAATAATGCAACAATCGTGCAGCTCTTTTCTTTTCCTATCTCTGTCCATCAGTGCTGAAATAGCTACGGATTCACCGATCACCAGGCATGCTGCAACTGCTTGACTCGTGCAGGTAATACCTGTGGACAGTCAAGTTGAATCGGCATAGTGTTACTCGTAAAATAGAGATGTCCAATTATTATATTTCACTAAAATTTCCGATTGGCAAAACTATTATTCCTGTTTGTGCAACAGACTTTGAATTGAAGAATGGATCTTGAGAGAGCCTATGCCATGAGCACTTTTTGGCTCTTATGATGGGATCACCGAATTTTATTCAAAGAGCACCGTGGTGGAGAACACCTGGTATAAAGAATAGTAGTGTGGTTGCTGCAGAGAAAACTACACCTTCCTCATCCGGCAACTCTTGCCAGAAGCTTATCCCTTGGTGGACAGCCAAGATTGCTGAACCATCAGTGATAGACTTGCTATGGAAGGTAAAACACTCTGTTCAACCCCATCAGCTTCAAAAGGCCTCATAACTGATTAAGGAGGGTAAGAAAATGACTTGGGGGGGGGGGGGGGGGAAATGTTTCATCTGAGAAGACACATGCTTCATCTCAAGTGTGGCCTAAGCTTAGTCAGATATCCAGACTCCCCGACATCAGTGACATTACCTGGAATATCCTCATCCTTCACAACTACGTTCATAGAGAACATAACCCAATTGCACAAGAGTTCTACTAATGGCCTCTTTATTTTGCCTGCCGGAGTTGGCTGATGCCCCCACCTCCCTCCTACCTTCTATTTGGTGTAGAATTTACAAATGTTGTCCTTAAAGGGCCATCAGGAATTACAACCAGATCGGTTTTCATTTCTTGGAAGACATTACTTTGTGTCTTCCACAGTGTCCTGTGCACGGTGTGTCCGTGGAAACTGTTCCACAATAGCATTGCCTGACGTTTGCAGTGCCTCTGGCCTTGTTCCTCATACTGTACAGACCCAGTCCTTGACAGCAGCAGCTGTATCCATCTTTCTCTTGAACCTATACATAAATGCTGTTAAGAATTTTTGCGTTAGGCATAGTTTTTTCTTTTGAAAATAACAAACTGTGGGAATTTTCAGCCATCTGCAGTTATGGTTAGCATGACAGTGAAACTCTTTTTGTCACCCAGTTGTACGTACCAACGTGCTAGCTTCTCCTTTCTTGTTGATGGTAGTGGTACGTGGCGTAGAATTTGATCAGGGTTTGATATGCAATGCCAATTTGAAATAAGAAGAGATTGTTTATCTTCTGCATTGCTATTGCATGGCAATGAAAATCTATTATTTTATCGTTAAAATCGCTTGGCATTTTCTTTGCAGACATAAACCCTTCGGTTTTATGAAACCCAGTCTCACTTTCATATCCGAACAGCTAATACCATGTTAAATCACTATTTCATGCGCTTTGAAATTTAGCATCTCGTGCATGATATCGAAGCCATCATTTCGCTACTTTGTAATGTAGGAAAGCAACTACTCTAGTCTTCCAGTTCTTTGGCCCTCTGAATGCTGTACGTGTTTGGTTTGCACCAGTGGTGAATATTTAATTGTCTCACTGAATTCTTGACCAGTAGCTCTACTACCATGTGCTGCATATTTTATCACTTTGAGGTTAAACCCAGCCTATAACTTCCATGTTTCTCTATAGCTTAACGATCGACCTACACAAGCAAACAATCTCATTCAAGTGAGAAACAAAGTGTGAAAACAGAATACTGGTACTTGTAGACGATGCCACAGACTGAAAAGTACAGTGAAAGAAAGGAAAGCAACCACCGCCAAAATGAATGTCGTGGGTTCAAACTTAAAACTTATTATGGTCATCTTTATGACAGCATCAGTAATTGAGAGATATGTGAGGATGTTTCCCACTAAAATTGCAAATATTACACATATACGATGGAGAGTTATACGCAAGTGAATGTGGTGTTTAGGCAATCTTTTCAAAGGAACTGTTCGAGCCTTGCGTTCCAAGTACTTTTTCATATGGTATGTTTAGTTCTTCGTGCCTTTCTTTTGTTGTTGTTGAAAATTTGTGTTTTCTGTCTGGTAAGCGTGTAGCAGAGGTTTATATTCTTAATTATTTTGTTTAATTCTGTGGTGTTTTCTACTGTAAGGCCACTTTCCTGCAGATTCTCTCGTATTTCTCATTTGCATCCTGTCATGGTATATGGTATTTTGAAGGGAGATAGTATTATACCAGTTTTAGCAGAAGTCTCGAAACCTGCGTTCTCATCGTATGTGCAAAGAATCAATGTTCTCGTATGCATGATATCAGTAATAGGTTCCAATTCCTTGTAAACGACTTCGTTGGACATTATCTGCCACTGTCCATCTTTCTAGTTTTCATTGATGCAAGTTCTTCCAATTCATCTTTCGATCTCATATAATCTGTCTCTGATTGTGCATATGTAACTTCCGGTTTTACAACTGTGTCGTAGTGTTTTTATTATTGCATTTATTGATAGGCTTCTTTTTTCTTTTATGTCCCAGTTAATTTTTGTGCTTTAGCTAGCTTGTTTATTTGGTTCGAGATATCATTTACTGTTGGCCGATAAACTAGATGTTAGTACTCTCAAAACAATATTTACTGCGTTTCCTGGCATAATCGTCACACATTTTCAGCCTAAAATTCAAAGGAGTAGATCCAGGATGCGACAATTATGCAAAGATTATTAAGAGTTTGCTTAATTCGTAATCCCATGTATATCACTTTCAACTTCAAGCTCGCCATATAATAAATTCTGTTTTTTTTCTCATTGTGAACACTGCACGTGCGTGACATCACAAACAAGTCTATTGCGATTTTTCCACGAAAGTGGCTGATGGCGTGGACTATCAACAATTTTGTTTTAAATTTAACCGGGATGTCCCTTGCACAAGTTTTCATCAATAGCATTCGGGCTTGTTTTTACAAGGGCTAACTGGGTCTAGCAACTCTTTGTACTGCGGCTTATAGAAGCTAGTTATTCAGAGGCCAGGTCGCAGAAGCTCTGAGCGCGGTCCTACATGTAGTGAGTCATAGGCTGCAGGCAGAAAGACGGAGATTCGATGCTTCTGACAAGACCACGCCAGGTTATAAGCTTGCGGCAGCATGTATAAGGATTGGTACACAAATGCTAATGTGATAGTGATGGCCGCTCGCTAAACTTCCTTCCGTCTGTGCCTGTGGGCTATGATTCGCTTCTTTCTTCTGACAAGGCCACGCCAGGTTATAAGCTTGTGGCAGGATGTGCAACCGACCAATGCATAAATACAAAAGTGGTATGCAACTGTTATGCCATGAAATTCTATAAACCATTTTTTGTATTTGCAAAGTAGGTTGCAACTATTATTGCATGGAGACTAATACAAGAAAACATGGTAGGTTGTTTATTTATTCCAAGATATTTGAATTGGATTACAATTTTGATTTTATTACCGTTCTTGTTTATATCTTTTAATGGCGTTTGTTTTTGGAGAATAATTCCTCTCTTTTCGAATCATATTTTGAAGCCAATTTTATTTGCAGTTATTGAAACTTCTATGTTATTGCTTTATCCAAGTCATTTGCTAGTAATTTATTTACCGTAATAATATGAAGGTACGCAAGCATAAGCCCAACTATGTTCCTTCTTGACCTATAAAGTTCAAAAACACTAATTATGTCAATGAAAATAAAAGGAGCACAATTGTAGAACAAAAAGAAATTGTGAAAATATAGAAAAAATTACTACAAACAGAAAAACAAACTATTCCAGCAGAAAGGAATTCAGTAAATAATTTCAATTTAGGAACGGCTACCTTCACTGGCTTATTGAATGAGTTGGTGCTGGTAAGTATGTCTACTTGATTATAGATTGAAGGTGGCCATATACATTAGGAATAATTTTTCTAAAGAATAATCTCTAGCAATGATAAATTTTTCTGTTGTTTATCATGATTAAACTATGAGATTTTGAAGTTTATTTTACAAAATTTTATGTTAATTGTTTATAAAAATGAGACAGGAAGGTGTGGTAACTACCGAGGAATCGCCATCATCTCGCATGTTGCCAAAGTAATGGAAAGAATCCTAGCAAAAAAGGATTAGAGTAAAGGTAGAAAGCCAAATAGCGGAGGAGCAGTTTGGATTTAGAGCGGGCAGGTCAACAGTGGAACCCATTTTCATTCTGAGACAGAACATTGAAAAGAGTTAGGGATATGGTAATGACTTATTGATCTAGAAAAGGCCTATGATAGCATCCCTAGAACAAAAGTTTGAAAAAGAGTAACAAATAGGGGGATAGGAAAGGAACTGAGAGACATGATAAAAATGGAATGTGCATGGATTGCTACAGTAGTGTGAAGACTAGAGTCGGGACATCAGAATGGTTTAAAGTTGACACTGGACTAAAGCAAGGAAGTGTGTTCTCACCCTTATTGTTCTTAATAGTGATGACATGAAGGCAGCAATTAAAGACTATAGTAGGGCAAAGATTAAGGTAATGTTGTTTGCAGATGATGTTGTGATCTGGGGCGAGGATGAGCAATGGGCATTGAAGATAAATGTGGAGAAGAGTAAAACAATGGTGATGAGTAGAGGTAAGAAAGAAGGAAAAGGAGGAATCAAAGTCGGAGATAAGGAATTGGAAGTGGTGAAACACTTCAAATACTTGGGAAGTGAACTGACTGAAGATGGAAGACTAGATTTGGAAATTAGCAGAAGAATACAACTCGGGAGTGCTTTCTACCAACAGGTATGCGGATTAGTATGGAAAAAAGATATACCAATTAAGGCTAAAGAAGTTCTGTACAAAGCATATTATGTTCCTATAATGACATATGCAGCAGAAACTTGGACAATGACTAAGAGGGATGAGAGCAGAGTACAGGCAGCTGAGATGAGATTCCTGAGAAGAATAGTCCAGAAAACGAGGAGAGACAGAGTGAGAAATGAAGATATACGGAAAGAACTGGGAGTACAGAAACTAAATTACAAACTGGAGCAAAACAGATTGAGATGGTTTGGACATGTCAAACGGATGAATGAAGTAACGCTACCAAGACGAGCACTGGAACGACGGATGATAGGGAAGAGAGGACGAGGAAGACCAAGAATGCATTGGATGGACTCTGTGAAGTATAGCATTAGAAAATGGAACCTGGGTTGGTACACCGTGTCGGAAGAGGAATGGTGGAATGACGGAACAAGGTGGAGAGGAACCATATTTGCCCCCACCCAGTGTCAGCTGGAAAAGGGGAAATGAAGATGATGATGATGATGTTTATAAAAACATTATTTGTTGCTATTTACACTGGGGTACTTAAAGTCTTCTATCTCTCACATTTTTAACCACAATCCATGAACCTTGAACAAAAACAATCTAACTTACATGGGGAATGTTCCCTATCACTTTTGTTTGAATTAGTCACAAGTAAGGAATTTAAAATAATATTACAATTTAAGTTTCTTGAAATTTTGTTTAACAAAATTGTTTAAAAAGTTGTTAAAATTAAATTTTTTGAATATCATTTTCTCAGTACTAGGGAACATAGATACATTCATTAGCTATAATTTGAAATAAAAATCAAGCAGATACCATTTCTGTGCCAAAAGTTAAAGCACTTTAATGACTCCAAATGTCAGAAAACAAATTAATGAGTAAATCGCATTTAAAGTTTACTTAGTATGTCTTCACTCACATTCTGTTTTGATCACATCAGAAACCTCCTGGGACATACACAGGTCCTTCCTTGGAAGCTTTATGGTCTTCCTTCATCTTTTTATTTGACGCCCAGAGGGCAGCTTGCATGTCGAATCTTGTCATTCCTTGGAATGCTATGAAAGTCAGAGAAGTTAGATATCTAAGCTCCTTGACACGATAGCGCTTTCTATAGTGCCGCCATCGTTACTTCCGACTTGACAGTTCACCGTCTGGCGATACGGTGTTGCCAGTCCACTAACGCGAATCAGCTGATGTACATGAATATAGCCGTAAAGTTAACAAACCACTCGTAATGTGAACAGACATGTTTACACACATCATACTCGTGAATAAGTACATAGTAGCAGGAACTACACATATACTGCGGTTAATAGAATATTTCTGATAATGAAGCAGAAAAGAATTGTAACAAATAAATCACTCACCATTACTGCTCGCGTCCGGAGTCGAAGATAATCAGAGTTCGAGAAAATGTATTATAAAACTTATAAAGGGAACACACCATTCATTACGGAGTCATGTCGTCACTTGAAGGAACGTTGTGGCTCGTCAGCCACTCAATGAGCACATTCTTTCTTGCTGCCATCGTTGGAGCTTTGTCGTGAATGACACTATGATACGGGGCATTGTCCATAACAATATTGTGCTTTTCTCAGTCTAGTTGTTCAGCAATATTTCTTCAAACCATTTCCTCTCTTGGCGCTTGTATTCCTCGTGCTGGACCCCGGCATGGCACTATCACACACACGCACGGCAGAAATAACACAAACACTCACTGACCTAAAGCTAACCTACAACTACACGTAATTATACTACACTATGTCAAACGACAAACAAATACTAAGCTATTTAATAACAACAGACTAGAATAATATCAACAACCCCCCCTGGCACTATACAGCCCATGACGGGCTAAGGCCGACCAAGCGACCGCTGCCCAGCCATTCGGCCTGCAGATATTGGGGTGACGCGTGATCAGCGCGTCGGGTCCCCTCGGCCGTTAATCTTGGTTTTCGTGATCGGGGCGCTGTCTCACTGTCAGACAGCTACTCAATTGTCCTCACGAGGCTGAGTGCACCCCGTTCCAACCCTCACGTCAGTTTTAAAATCCTTGACGGAGCCGGGGATCGAACCCGGGGCCTCCGGGTGAGAGGCAGGCGCGCTCCCCCAACACCACGGGGCCGGCAGAATAATATCAAAAAGAAAAATATACAAGAAATACGAGAATACACGAAGACCGCCAATGAAACTAACCGAGCACATGTGTGAACGCAAGATGTTAGCTGGCAACATCGTCAGCGAAACTCGATTTATCTCGATATATCAATTTGAATGGCTGCCTGTGATTGGCTGGTTAGAGTGTAGCTGTGACGTGGCACTGAAACTTCAAGTCGGAAGTAAGGATGGCCCTAGTATAGTAGAAAAAGGAGGAACTTTGTGTTGGCGGAAAATCCCGAGATTAATTGTGCCACTATGAACACGGCCTATGGAATTCAAATGGGTTCATTAACATGCCACCAACGAATGGCATGCGTGCCGTGATTTTTGTCGCCTATCAGAAATCACTTACCATGGCCAGGAGCGAAACCAGTGGGATAGAGAAAGTCAATTTAGGCTCAAAAGGAATTTTATAGATCTGCCTGATACGCCAGACATGACAGCTGTCAGTAAGAACGGTTGTGCCCTCTTACAGTAAATAATTTATTTCGACATGAAAGATTAAAGGTATATTTATGAACCATACATTTTCTAAAACTAGAAGAAATTTCCTACAAAATGGAATTAAAAAAAAAAGGAATTTCAGAAAAAAAAAAGTGTATATGGCCACCTTGAATTAAGCAATATTTTAACTAATGGTGAATCAGATTGATGAACATTTCTAGATTTTGGGATGTTTGCTGTTGAGATCTTACTTATGGTACCGTACATGAGTGATGAATGTAAGCAATTCTTGACAAACATTTCTCAGTAGTTGCAATCAAATTATTGACCTACTTTTCAAAAATGTGAAGTTGAAATTTAGTAAAAACAGAGTTCAAGTGTCAAATGGACAAAATAACATTGTCTTATACTACAAATATCTTTGAAATTTATTTTGCACAGTTCCATCGAGACTGGGTGTTGTTTTTTTGTTTGTTTTATCTATATATATATATAAAGCTCAATGTTTGTCTGTCTGTCTGTTATGTATACAAATCCACACCGTTTCACCGATCTGAACCAAAATTTGTATACTTACCCTTCGGATCCCCGCGGGTAACCCTATCCACTTGAAATTTCCGACAGACCACCCCATTCCCTGCATTTAGGCCCTTTGTCCCAAATCTACACCGTTTCACCGATCTCAACTAAAATTTGTATACTTACTCTATGTAACCCTGTGAATAACACTGTCCACTTAAAAGTTCGGACAGACCACCCCATTTCTTGCATTTAGGCCCTTTGGCAAACTTCTGCACCGTTTCACCGATCCGAACCAAAATTTGTATACTTACCCTTTGCAACCCTGCGGGTAACCCTGTCCACTTGAAATTTCGGACAGACCAACCCAATCTCTGCATTTAGGCCCTTTGGTCCAAATCTACACCGTTTTACCGATCAGAACCAAAATGTGTATACTTACCCTTTGCAACCCTGCGGGTAACCCTGTCTACTTGAAATTTCGGACAGTCCAACCCAATCTCTGCATTTAGGCCCTTTGGTCCAAATCTACACCGTTTCACCGATCAGAACCAAAATTTGTATACTTACCCTTTGGTACCCTGCGAGTAACACTGTCTGCTTGAAATTGCGGACAGACCACTCCATTCCCGGAAGGTGGACAGGGTCCGTCCCAAAGGCAATGGAAAAAAGGGGTAAAACCGGACCCGCTCAGGAAACCTTCA
The DNA here is from genome assembly GCA_946902985.2 of Meconema thalassinum. Classification (NCBI taxonomy): domain Eukaryota; kingdom Metazoa; phylum Arthropoda; class Insecta; order Orthoptera; family Tettigoniidae; genus Meconema; species Meconema thalassinum. Next base: position 427,231,252 of record OX336388.2, on the reverse strand, counting down.
GGGTTGCCAGCTCCTGAACTCACCAGCCATGAGCCCTTGAGGATGTAGCACTATCCAGGGTGCACCAGGGCTACACACACCCTGCCTCCTTGAGGGTCTTGAGCAGAAGATATGAGATATTAAGAAAAGAATGAGGCTATCAGGAATGATTAGACAAGGGCCAATTAAGGCTGGAAAGTGAAAGAGTCGCTAGGCCTCGGATAACCTGATACCATCGGGGTCGGAAGAGAACAAGAGTTTGACCAAGGGAGGCTGACAGGAAATAGAACTGAAAGGTGCCCGGCACCAGTAAGTAGAAGCAATGCCGGACTCAGCTGGGGTCCCGTGGTCGCAAACCCACGTCCCACAAGTTGTGACCCTGGCAGGTGGAGGGGGGAAGAGGGGGCAGGGGTGAGAATAGCTTGCTCATTCATCGCGAGGTGACATGAGAAAAATGTCCAGACCCCGCCGTGTTACCTGTTATTGCTGACTATGCTGATGTTCATACAGGGTCTTTGCTCAAACCGCTGTAGTGTTACGAAAGAATGAGTGATTCACCGGTCAATGTGAATAGGACCGGGAACCCCCCGAACGTCTGTCATCATATATCGTCATCATCTGCGATATTCTCAGCTACGTGCAGCTTGGACCCGAGCAGTACTCGATAAGCTCTTTCACTACACGCATCGAGTATAGGCCTAAGCCAGAATATAACGTTCAGACTTTGGAAGACATCGAAGGTAGTAATCTGAATTACCTATATCAGATTTAAAATTACACCATGTTCGTTTAGTAGTCATTTTCCATTACCTTATTATTATCATAAGGGCAAATGACCTACATGTTACACCCTTTATACCACTAATCACCACACACAATAAGTCTTCATCGCCTGTGAATTTTGAAATATTTCTTTCTATCACGGTAGTTTGTAAGTTTGTCGTGTCAATTCAACAGTAGTTTTCATTACCATCCTCATCAAAAGGGCAAATGACCTAGATGTTACGTCCATTATACTACTAAGTAACACCACAGTCTTCATCGCCTGTGATTTTTAAAATGTGTATTTCCATTAGTTTGTAAGTTTGATATATCCGTTCAGTAGTATTCGTCTTCATTATCATCCTCATCAAAGGGGCAAATGACCTAGATGTTACGTCCATTATACTACTAAGCAACACCAGAGTCTACCTAGCCTGTGATTTTAAAAATGTGTATTTCCTTTAGTTTGTAAGTTTGATATACCCGTTCAGTAGTAATCGTCTTCATTATCATCCTCATCAAAGGTCCAAATGACCTAGATGTTACGTCCATTATACTACTAAGCAACACCAGAGTCTACCTAGCCTGTGATTTTAAAAATATGTATTTCCATTAGTTTGTAAGTTTGATATACCCGTTCAGTAGTAGTCGTCTTCATTATCATCCTCATCAAAGGGGCAAATGACCTAGATGTTACGTCCATTACACTACTAAGCAACACCAGAGTCTACCTAGCCTGTGATTTTAAAAATACGTATTTCCATTAGTTTGTAAGTTTGATATACCCGTTCAGTAGTAGTAGTAGTAGTCTTCATTGTGATCCTCATCAAAAGGGCAAATGACCTCTCATTCCTTTAAAGTATCAATTATTCCCATTCGTTGATAAGTTACATGTGCCAGTAGTCGCTTCTATGTTCATCATCACTATGTAGAAGATGTTTTGCGTCAGAAGAAAAGACAACTGGATGCTCAGGAACGTTAACGATATATCGACTGCGAAATCTGGAAGCTTCTCTTTGAGGAATTGCTTCAGACATTTATCGTACAGTTTAAACCTTAACAAGACGAAACTTTTAACCAGATAGCGATCTAAGTGGGAGCTCTTTGGCAAAAAATAATCAAGTCTTTCCCGAAATGTGAGTCCTAAAAATAACTTTTTCTATTATTTTCTAAGTTTCATATGTCAGTTATGTAGTAATTTTCAATATCATTCTGATCAGTAGGGCAAATTACCTAGATGTTATGCCCTCAACGTCATTTGGGGTAAATGACCTAGATTTTAAGTCCATTATATTTCTAATCACCACCACATAAAGTCTTCTACGACTGAGATGTCACGAATTCTGGGACCGCTAACGACATATCTCGACTCAGACTGAAGACAAATATCACGAGAATGATCATTATTTTACAGAGCCTTCCCATAGTTACTTGAGTATAAACATTGTCACTGGGTTTGATAATGTAAGAAATGAATACATAAATAAATATAATTTATGACGTTGAGTGTTAAGGAGACTGAAATATTATCATCTTTCCACCGGGCGAAGCCGGGTACTACTGCTAGTATATATATATATATATATATATATATATATAACAGGGATCCAAGATTATTGATGATTGTTCCAATTTGCTTCGAGCTAAAGTTGCATACAACTTAACAATTACGTCAGGTTGAGCAAATAATTTCACACTATGATACCGTATATCATTAGTATCCTGTTGCTATTCTAGTCTCAAGTTGTATATGATGTATACCTAGTAACTAGCATATTAGGCAAATCATTTACAAAAATTAGACATAGAAGAGGCCCAAGATTAGACCCTTGTGAGACACCAGAAGAACTAACAAAAAATTTTGAACAAATTAATTGCTGTCTATACATTAAATAGCAACATAACAATTGGTGTAATGGTTTAGAAACTCCAAACTGGTACAGCTTGGTCCCAAGAATTTTGTGGTCCACCTTATCGAACGCCTTTTCTAAATCGATGTATATTAAGTCAGTTCTTTTGTTGGTATTTAATGAGTTGTGTGTGAACCTATTGATTAAAACCCATTAAATTTGTAATAACAGAATTTCTGCGCAAAAAGCCATGCTGACATTGTGAAAGCTCAATCTTAATATGATGGTAAATCCTAGAATGCAGAATGTCCTCATAAACTTTTGCTATAGTATTTATTACTGAAACGGGGCGGTAGTTCAACATCATCTCAGAGTTGCTTCCCTTTAGGATAGGCATAATTTTAGACATTTTCCACTTTCCTGGAAAGCTGGACGTCATTAAAGAAAGATTGAAAATTAAGGCCGAGTAACCAATATGGCCACACAGCCCCAATTATGAATGTTGGTATGCCATCAGGATCACAGGATTTCTTAGGCTTTAATTTTCTGTTTACATTTCTTACTTCATCCACCATTATGTGAGTCATGTTCAACATATCGGCCCTGGACAAAACTGGAAAATCATTCAAAAACAAATGATCCACATTATAAATAAAATTGTTTTAACATACTCAGATGAGAAATACTTAACAAACCATCTGCAATATTTCCAGGTGTATAATAATTTTCATTCAGTATAATTGTATCACATGGACACGATTTCTGCTTGCTTATAACATATGACCAAAACCTACTGATATAATTAACTCAATGCCAAGTTGTCTGCTAATCCAATGCAGTCTGTTTTAATTTTTGGGGGGCAGTTCTTAAACCATTCCCTCATAGCCATTTCTAGAGCAAAATTAAGTAGTAGTGGCAAGAGTAAATCACCCTTTTTGTTTTATATTTAGGCAACCACCTCTTAATTTTTATTCAATCTAAATTTGAATAATTTTGTGTGTTAAGAGGGCAGATAACGTTGCTGTCCCGCTCCCTTAAAGCGACTAACTAACATCTTCTTCTTCAGCTTCCTAGCATTAATCCCTTGCGGGGTCTGCTACTTTGCTACATCTCCTCCACTTCTTTCGGTCGTTGACATCTTCTGGTGTTAGACCAACAGCGTACATGTCAGCCCTGATGTTGTCAGTCCACCGCTTTGCAGGTCTTCCACGTGGTCTTGTTCCACCTGGGTTGATGTGGAGTGCTCTTTTGGCAACTGAGTTGTTCTGTCTTCTCATGACGTGACCGTACCAGCGTAGACGAGCCTCCCTCACCTTCTCGACAATTGGTGCAACACCAAATCTTCGCCGGACGTCTGTGTTCCTTGCGTGGTCAAATCGGGTCAGCCCCATCGACCATCGGAGCGACTAACATCAACCTGATGTAATCCTTTTTTGATTTCAAATGGTTCTGATAATTCACCTCTCAACTTAGCTGTTGATTTAGTGTTCGTAAGAGTCAGCTTAAGAATGTGTATTAATTTGGAATGTAATCCAAATTGTCTTAGAATTTTTGGCAGAAATTCCCTATGGATGCAATCATATGTTTTCCTGAAGTCTACAAACTGTTACCAATATGTTTTGGAAGTTGAGGAACTGTCGTATCTTTTGCCTGTGCTTATTTTGCCTAAAAATGGAAAAATAAATCGAATGAAGGGTCCCTGAACTCGTTTAAAGCAATTTTAAATGCATATTTTAGCCATTTTTATGTTTTGTCATATTTTGCTCATTTTAGTGATATAAAGTCACATTTGTTTATGTACAAGTTGTCCAGGCTTGTAGGCCGTGGTCCAGGAAACTACGTTTCTGACATTATCAAGGGTCCGCTCCTTCCATTATTGGGGGGCAGTACTTAAACCATTCCCTCATAGCCATTTCTAGAGCAAAATTAAATAGTGGTGGCAAGAGTTAATCACCCTTTTTGTTTCATTATATTTACAAAAGGAGCGGACCCTCAATAATACCAGACACAATATTCGGTATAACGTTGGGAGATAACATTCTGCCAGGACCTCAGCCTTCAAGCCCGGACAACTTGTACATAGTTATGAATGCCGGCCATAAAAGAGTTTAAAATTTGACACAGTAATTGTTATCTGGGTGGAGTTCCCAACACTGGATTTCTAAATGGTGCAGTAGATATATTTTTCTCTGTATTTCCGGAACAGGCAAGTGTAGAAGACCTGATTCCAAGAGAAAATTTCTGTACGGATGTCTTATTGAGTAAGATGGCACCCCAGCAGATAAATTCATCTCGGAGCAATTAGTGAACAAGGAAACTGTGTTATCTCATGCCCAATTCGGCATGATGGGTTGCTCTCTAGCCCCCTGCCCCCTTCTCGACCAGCGAATATTAACAGATTGGTCACACTTGTAGGACTGCAGTAAAGTCCATCATGCCTAAAGTGAAGTGCGGTTCCTGTTAAATAGTGTCTTCTAACTTACACCAACAGATACCAAAAAGCATGCTAATACTTCGTTTTTGGATTCTCTTTTTAAGTAAAGAGAGTGAGATCTGCACCCAAAGCTATGTTACTACTGTACTGAATGAATATTAAAATGTAGGTATTGTAGCTCTTATCAGTTTGTATGATTAAATGTGTCTGAGGTATTACCACGTTTTATGTCAATAATACAATACTCTGAAAGCCTCCGTGGCTTAGGCGGCAGCACGCCGGCCTTTCACCGCTGGGTCCGTGGTTCAAATCTCGGTCATTCCATGTGAGATCTGTGCTGGACAAAATGGAGGCAGACAGGTTTTTCGCCGGGTACTCCGGTTTTCCCTGTCAAAATTTCATTCCAGCAACACTCTCCACTATCATTTCATTTCATCTGTCATTCATTTAATCATTGCCCCCAGAGGAGTGCGTCAGGCCTCGGCAGAGTCCATATCCTTGCCGCTAGATGGGGGCTTCATTCATTCCATTCCTGACCCGGTCGGAGACTATAAGCAGGCTGTGGATTTTCAATACAATAGTCTGAATAGTTCAAGGTGAATGGGACCGTGACCACATAGGACTATCGAAATTTAAAATTACGGTAAAACAATGTTTAGAGGAATACGGGCGTCAAGAGAAAACTTTATTAAAACAAAGGGTTTACAGTAGGCATTTACATTGGCAAAATAAAAGTTTTAAGTCTGGTAACAATTTACACTTCGTGAAAAGAAAAAAATGGTGGATTGCCTTTTGTTTGGTGAAGCTGCAACTTTTCCGCGCGGGGATTTCAGGCCACTGTCTGAAGAGCAGGATGTTGGTTGGTTGGTGTACCACATGGCGACCTCAAGTGCAGCGTAGCCATCGGTGACTCCTCAGCGGTACAGTTTCGGTCTCATCATCACACACACACTGCGTTGGGGTGTTGATCATGACAATTTTTTTTTGCAGTTTCCTTTCGCATTTTTTGTTTTCGACATCAAGGAACAAATTTGTTTTACGAGGCTCAGATTTATGGGAAACTTGAAATACGCTGACCGGCAAAAAAAGTGGAACACTTGAACTTTTTATGTAATTTCTTAATTTATTCCACTAAAATGTATCGGTTTTCCAATATTTGCATTATTCATGTACATTTTAGATGGTTGGCTACAGAAAATACCGAAACAAGTTTTACAACATGCTTTAACTCACAAATATCGTTACATTTTGCAAATCTTACAGTTTTCTATTTTTTAATAATGTTCTTTTTGGCCGGTTTTTATCGAACGTATTGCCAAACAAAACAGTATTAATGTTTGCACTGCACTGCACGAGAACACTGGACACTAAAAATGAGTGTTTCCACCCTAGCGTCTATGACAGCTTGTAAACGCTCAGGCATACTGTTCACAACTCGTCGAATGGCATCTGCTAGGAAGCGAACCCATTCCTCCAGCAGCGATGTTCTCAGTTGTGCCAAGGTGGTGTGGTCACGCTGTCTGACATTCCTTCCAAGCATATCCCATACACGTTCAATGGGGTTCAAGTCAGGACCACGAGGTGGCCAGTCCAGGGTTTGAATCCCCACTTCCTACAGATATTGTACAACACAGCGAGCAGTATGAGAGCGAGTATTATCCTGCATCAGCATGAAATTCTGACCAATGAGAGGCGCAAAGGGCATCACATGGTTCATCAGGATCTCTTCGATGTACCTTTGGGAATTGAGCGTCCCGTGACCGATGCACACTAACCTAGTGCGGGCCATAACGTTGATGCCACCCCACACCATAACCGAGCCACCTCCAAATGGAGTCCTAGAGGAGAAAGGAACAAGGCTGTACCTCTCCCCGCGCCTTCTCCACACTCTTTCTCTTCCATCAGGAGATCTAAGATTAAAGCGACTCTCGTCAGTGAAGAGAACAGAGGCCCACTGCTCGTGGGTCCATCCCAGATGCTGCCTTGCGAAGCGAAGACGCGCTTCTGTGATGTCGTTCGAGTGCAGGTCGCGGTGCAGGTCTCCTGGACGAAAGATGAGCTTCTTCAAACCTTCTTCTTACTGTTCGCTCACTCACTCTCACATTTCTGACATTTTCCAGTTGATTTCGTTCCTGGACTGCTGTGGTATGGCGACCACGCAGAACTTGCAGGGTGAGAAATCTGTCATCTCTGGCACTTGTGCTTCTTCTACGGCCTGACTCTCGTCTCCTGTGTAAGTTTGGAGTTCTCTGTAACGTTGCACTGCACGGTGAATACTACTGAGAGATGATCCAATGACCTCAGCAACATAACGGAAGCTGCGGCCATCCTCCAACAATGCAACTGACTGTGCAGCTCCTTCACGACTAAGAGGCATATTTTAGTGTGAACTGCACATGGATAACTTGCTAAAATGTGTGAAAATGGTTCACACGTGTTCAACAAATGCCAGTTGTTATCCCTAGAACAACAATAAGCGAGCGGCAACACTCATAAACCTTAAACGCTTACAGTGCGCTTCCCGCCATAAAACCATTAAGATAGGCTCATCGAAGATTGGGGGGGGGAATTGGTGGTAATGAACCACCCAAAGAAATGTCATATTATCAATTTCTACTCACGGATGTTTCAGATGTTTGTTCTAATGCTTGGAAAGCTTTTAAAATGTGATTACATCTTTTTCATGGCTAATTTTATACTATTTTTATTACTTTTTTAACTGTTCCACTTTTTTGCCGGTCAGTATATAAAGAGACTACTGTACTCCAATACTTGCTACATTTCCCAAAATGTATAGGTCAGCTAAATTTTTGGGCATATTTGCTTGCATATTTTTTACTTTCCTTTAGGTCTTAAACTCTAGTTAACACCATATCTCGTTTATCTTCCCGTTGTAATCCATTATTCGTTTGAGACTCACAATTTGGTCAGGACAGCTTATCCAGGGTCTGAAACCACCTTAGTGTTCTCCTAGTTCTTTCTCAAGTTATAATTTACCGGTAATTCTGTTAAGGACGATTCTTGAAAGGATTTTGTATGTTATCTCTATAAGAGTGAGATTCCCCTGTAGTTGTTATTTCCTTTTTTTTTATTTAGGGAGTGGATGATGGCTGATGTCCTATGTTCTGGTAGGTTTTTCTTTAATGCAGGTGTAGACAAGCTGTTGATGGAGGGTGATTTTTACTGAGTTTCTAGCATATTTCCAAATCTCTACAAAGGGCTAATCTTCTGTGTTTAGTAATTTTGCATATCCAGTGCTTCATAAACTTCTTTTATTGTGGGGGGTTGATGTTTTGTGGTGGTGATATTGTTGGAGTGGTGATGTCCAAATTAATAAGTTCTGTCGGTTCTTTGTGATTTAACAGTGTGTTGAAACATTTGGCCAGGATTTCTGCATTGTTGTGATTGTTATGGGCCAACACACCATGCCATTCCTTAAAAGTGAGGTTGGTGCTTTGTATTTTTGGAGTTGTCTAGTAATCTCTTCATTGTGTGTTATTGAAATTTTCTTCAATTAATTTCAGTGAGTCATTATGGTATTGTAATTTTATTCTCAAAGTTTGTGTGGCTTCTTTCCCCTCTGCTAAATTTTGGAAGGATATTTCTGATTTTTGTGATTGATGTAATATCCATGCTTGATGTGTCTTCTCCACTGGTTCATCACATTTGCTGTTCCACCATTGATACTAATTATAGGGTTTCAATGTGGCCAATTCTTCTGCAGTTTGTTTAAGGTTATTGACTTTGTCATCATGTTTATCTGTAATTTTGATATTCTCTGTTGGATTTCAGTAATTTTGATTCTTGATTAGATTGGTAGGGTGTAGGGGTTAAATTTTGTTGTTTAGTGTGTGTGTGGGCATATTTAATTTAATTTTGACTGAGTAATGATTCAAACCCATGTACTTGTTGAAGGGCTTTTGACATTGTAGATCTTTGTGATATCGTTTATCCATGAGATATGATCCAGTTGCTATTCTCCTTGTGTGATCAGGATATTTCCATTTTTTGAAGTTTTCTTTTGACATTAGGCTAAGATTTTTGCAGATACTGAGTTTCTGTGCATTTTTGATTGTTCTCTTTCGGGCAGACTATTTTCTGATTGTCATGGTATCATTGTTCTCTGCCTAGTTGTACATCAAGTCTCCACTTTATACTTTAACGTGGTGTTTGGGGATGTTATTTATGGTATGGTCGAGTAGGTCCCAAAATGTCTGTTTCTTTATGATCTATTAAAGAATTGTTTCTATTAGTTGTAGGAGCTGGAGCATTTGTTTTGGTGTACATTTTAATAGATGCCTTTAAAGTATATGTTGAGATCTTGGAAGATTGTGACTTGAAATCTTGTATGGAGTTAAGGCTGACCAAAAGGCCTGTAACTGAACCAAGCACATAAATAAATTCAACTTATCAAGTATCATGGTATGGAATGTCAACCATAACTCATGAACAAAATTATCAGCAGCTTGCAAACCTCGAAATATGTAATGCATCTGGAAACGAGGCGTTCATTAAAGCTTCACACTTGGTTCTTGCATGTTAACTTATAAAATTAAACTGTCCCAATTAAATTTTATCTGGACAATGGGACCACCAGCTACTCGAAGATGGGACAATACCATTTAAAGCTGACTTCAGTTCTGATGGGTTGGCTTAATATACCAAAATATACAATGGCTACATAGCCACATATTAGGCAAATACACACAGTTGTTCGGCTTACTGGTGTAGCTTTACAGATTATGCATGTCGAGTCGCTCAAACAAAGAATGAGCATTTCTTTTGAGCTTTTGCTCTGAACTCTAGATCTAGAGGATGATTGTTGTCTTAAGGGACCTAACATGTAGGTTTTCGGCCCCTTATCTAGAACTAGACACAGGAAAACTGTAGTTATAGTGTGTGCACTTTTTTTTAAATTTAGCAATTGGGCAAGCAGACGTCCTACTCCCCCAGGCAATACATTTGTTTAAATAAAAGAAACAAGTCACTACTTAAACAGTATTTCAAAACAAATCTTTATTTCTATTTGGTTCTATCTACAAAAATAAATATCACAGGAACAATGCACTATGAGCAATATTTACACCATTTCAAAGTTTATGTACAATACATTCAGAGAGTTAGTGAGCATTTCAGCCAAGAGACGTGAGTAAGATGAAGAAACTAGCTGCCTTCTCTGGTACGCTGCATCCAATCGTCTTGTGATGAGAAGAGTACCAGATTCGCCTCAAAGAATTCTGAAAAACATTTAAAAAAATATTCAATGTGGCAATTCCAGACAAAATATGAATCATTACTCTAAATTCCTTAACTGCATTATTCTTATTTATTTCGACTTTCTACAATAATATGGGCTGCTGCATAGGACAAAGTGTAATACAAATAAAAATAATAATTGTACGGCCTTGGCTACTGTAGTGTAGATCTTAAAGTTGGAGACATTTATGCAATCTACCCTCCAATTTTGCCCTACCACAGGTATAAAAACTGGAACTCTATTGAGCGACTTGTGATTTAAAAGATTATTTTACAAGCAAACAATCTATATTGAAATATTAGAAGCCATTCTTCAGTTTTACCTAGGTAATCTATAATTAGCAGTTTTTCAGTCAGTCAACATGTGTACCCAATTAGATTGGTTAAATGAATTTCATAGTGCCTGAAGTGCGATGTCCACGCTAGCATGTGAAGTGTAGTGGACAAAAGTGCAGGAACAGCCGCAAATTAGCTAAGTCAGCAAAACTACATTATCAATTCGGTTATATTTAAGTGTTTGACCTAACTAACTACTACAAGAGCTCACCAAGTAAATAAGTAATTTGAAAATTAACTATTAATAACGAAACAATCTAGAACACAATCACTTCAATAGCTCACCATGATAGAAGCTGACGACTCAAAAATGTTTCACACTTATATACACAAAAAGCACTAACCAAAAGCACAACAATATAGGCCCGACAAGAGGGAAAGGCAAGCAGAGCTACTGCTAGGTAGCCCGGCTTCCTATTGGGAGGGGCCCCGATCGGGCAGTGAATCATAATTGCCTATGTGTGACTTGAATTTGCTACTGGCAATCATTTCATGAACGCAATGAACTGTCTGTGCACTATATTACAAGATTTGAAAACCTGTTCTGTCTGGTGAATATTTTCTTTTACAGACCGGCTGCGTGGCTCAGCGGTAACGTTCTCGCCTGCTGTTCCCAAGTTTGCTGGATCGAATCCTGGCGCAGCCAGTTGGTATTTTAGGGTGTGCAAATTCGAGGGAGTCGTGTCAGTAGATTTACTGGCATGTTAAAGATCCCCTTCGGGGCAAAATTCTGACACTCCGTCGTCTCTAAATGCCACAGCAGTTAAAAGGGACGTAAAACCTATAACATTTTTTTTTACAAAACACTCGTGGGAAGAACAACTACGGTATATCAGAACGATCAACCTTGGTGATGAGACTGCCCTATGTATTGTCCATATATTCTGAGAACAATGCTGACAGTGTAGATTTTTAGACTTACAAGGGAAGTCTCTGAACCGGGGAATCGCGGATCCTGCTGGAACTTAGCAGGTACGTTGCGTGAGCCCAACTAGGCAGAACCGTGAAGAAAATTCTTTCGGAAATTAACTCCTACCCACCATATACGGTAGTACGTACAACAATTTTGAACTGTGAGCGCTAGTCAAGCGGGAGTGTGCCTCACGCCTGATTGGTGGCTCAAAAGATCACGTTCCAAACGACCGCCCTCCCGTACTCACGCTTACAAACAGCGCTGCGGCATGGGACATTAATGCTGCATCTTTACAATATATTGCACGTCGTGCAATGTTAGGTATCACAAAAACATATCATTACAATACAACACAACACAGAGTAAACTGAACCAATGGTCACTCAAGTGAGTAAGTGACCAAGCGATATCACATAGTTCTGACAACAGTGATGTTCTTGGTGATAATGTTGGAAACACAAACTGGTTTTACACCATCCATACTGTATGAAACACGGGCGAGTGCAAGTACTACGTTGTATTGCACTGATAACGAAACAAATGGCACAGGGTGTTCAAACCCACAGGGAATGTCGGACAGATACTGACTTCTGTACCATGCGTATTGCCACATTAAAGTAAAACGAAGGGACGACAATTGTTTATATGTAAGAGACTGCATTTTCAAGATCGTATTTCTCTGGGGCAAATTGATGTCAAAATTCAATAACCGAACGGTGTTCGAAAATCTACGAACACAGATTTTCCAGACCTTAAAGCCATATACATCCAATGGTTGACAATAGGCTGTGGCCCCAGAAGAGATCAAAATCAGTCGTATGCGCTCTTCACTTTCTAACGATTTATATCCAGAAGGAGTGCCGCATTGCCGGACGGTACATGCTGTTTGAAAACATTATGAAACCAATCCTTCAATTGTGCAGATCCCATTTTGCCAGGTTTTGTGGAAACAACGTAAATATTGTCATGTGCAAACATAGTTTCTTTCACCCTCTTACCAAACACACCTTTTGGTTTCTTCAAAATTATGAAGAGAGGTCCAAGCAGCTTGCCGGCTGTTGTTACTGTTGGCTTTAATGTATAACTGTGCGTTGTGGCCCCCTCTGATAGCACTTTGGAGCAAACCGTTTTCGACCGTTTTATAGCCAGTCTCCTACCCAAACACATCTCCAAATTGAACCCACTTTGATCACTATTACATACGTTTACAGGGCCGAGAGGATCTAGAACCGATGTAACCTCTACGAATATATCTGCTGCTGACATAATATTCATTTCTCGATGGTCATTCTTTGATGTCCTCACAGTTGTTATTTTTCGCGAAGTGATATTATAGCGATCCTTAAAGTGCTGCACCCAGGAATGGCTGGCTTTAAGCCCCGTACATGTTACGTCCTGCGCAGCAAGCATTGCCCATTGCTGAATTGTCACGTCATGTATTACGTCATTATTCTATTGGGCAATGCCAATTGGGCTTTTACGGCACATGTTATTCTCCTCAATTTGTCGCGGGGGGCGCAGCTGCTTTTCACGTGCTCTGCCCACAAATATAAATGTTTCTTACTTTTTAAACGGTAGAACTTACTTTTTACGGACGAAAAGGAAAGCAGACGCCTCATTCACGATTTTCCAATACTCAACAGCATTTTGTTTGTATTTCATATCTACTCCTTCGTCTTTCATGTTCCTGGGTGAGCTATCGGTGGCAGTCCAAATAATATCGTCATCAGAGTTGTTGGTGTTACTGCTGTTACTGTCATCTGGTAGCTGTTGTGTTGGTTAGTTAGTTATTGTTGTTTTAAGGGGCGGAACTATAGCTCATGTGTGGCGGCAGTAAGAGTAGAATAGGTGTCCACGTTAATAGTACTGTTTACTATACAACCAGTTATGATACCTGTAAATATCAATTAGCACAACAAATAAACACACAACAAACAATCGCTAGAAAGCTAGATAGAAACAAAACCATCAACATGCCATCCAAACTGTCCAACAGGTCCTGTTCTTGAATGCTGGGAGGACTTTCCATACATTTTCCATATTATTCCTCCAGACAACAACTTTTCCAATGTTAACATTCATCATGCAATGCATGGGACACACTCCGTATACGAATACAAGCGTACGCCAGGTCTGGGGCCGATAACCTAGATGTTAGGCCCCTTAAAACAACAATTATCATCATCATCAACAACGTACGCCGGGTCTGCCTCTCATTTGCCTTAGGCCGGGAAGCACAGTACGGTTGGGAAGCAACCTCTGACGCAGCCAATGAAGCTTACACCACTGGCGTGCCAATTTAAACGTATAAATCTTAATTTTTCATCTAGTACAAGGGGAAGTTAATTTCCGAAAGATTTTACTTCACGGTTCTGCCTAGTTAGGCTCACGCAAAGTATCTGCAAAGTTCCAGTAGGATCCGCGATTCCCCGGTTCAGAGACTTCCCTTGTTAGCTAAATTTTGTGCCTGTTCCTGTACGAGTGTCCACTTCATATCTCACTGTGGACTGGCACGTCTATTCCCATTGTGCCTACTCGTTGGTTCCTAGTGCTATCTGACGCTGTACCTTCAACTATACTGGGTGATACCAACGTCATCTGTTGTTGAATCATACAGCTTACTTTCTTATGAGTGGAGTACGCTGCGAGTCCTAACTTACAGCATACTGTACTGGTATATGGCAATGGTTCTGCACCTTCTCAACAATCTCTCTCGTTCATCACTCGCATATATTGAGCTGCCTTGGTTTGTTGAGAATATGGTACAAACTACATCCCGCTTGACATTTTTCCGGTTATCATTGGTTTTTCCTTTATTTCTTTTAGCCTGCCTCATTTGTTATGTTGCTTCCTCTTTGTTAGAAAAGCTGCTTAATAATGTTGACTGACTGAAAAACTTAGCGGTATGCGTGTTTGTCAACAAGGAGTGGGTCACGCAAAAGAATCACGCACTCCACATTCCAGGGGCTGGCGCATCACTTTCTATCTAATGCCGACACATATAGAAACCTTTAACTTAATATCTCAAAAAGTACTCGTTGGATTTGCAAAATAAGCACATCACTGAACTTGTCACTTGATTCTTAGTTGTTCCAGTGGGTGAAATTAGTCTAGTCCCATTTAAAAAACTTACGTTGCTACCGGTTTCTCGCTAAATACGTACGGGCTGGAGGCGAAATGTTGTGTTGTGTGAGCCCTGTAATACGATTTAAGAATTTGAAACCAGAATAACAATATCTTAAACGGTTCCGTAGATATTTGAGGTGACCCTCTTAGCTAAGCTATAGAAAAGAGGGAGAAAACAAAAAATTATATGATAAACTGTTTTATTGTGGTGTCTGTATTAGTGTGTGTATTTGGGTTTGGAGGAGAGGATCAGGATGGAAGCGGCCATGCCCTTAAGATTGGAACCATCCTTGCATTAGCTTAGAGTAGAAGTGGGAAACCACTGAAAACCACTGTTAGGATGGACAAGCTAGAAACTAACCTGCCTCTTCTCTTTTTGGCCCAAGAGGCTGAGTGTACCCCCATTCTAGCCCTCAAACCAGAATTAAATTTCTTGGCAGAGCCAGGAATCGAACCCGGACATCCGAGGGGACGACCAAGAATGTTAGCTGCTACACCATGGTGTGGTCTTGCAAGAAAGAACAAAACTTTCAATTTGACATAAGTAGCCTAGAGAAGATGGCTAGAGAGGATTTTGCACAGTTTCGACTCAAGGGCTCGAAACACCCTCAACATTATGAAGAACGAAATGTTAAAGGCTGTTGAATAACATTCTCTAGATAACATTGTGGATTAAATGGTCATCAACTTTGGCATTTTATCCACACCAAAGTCTGACGATGATGAAAGGATCAGTAAAAGGAGGATGGTAAATGATGAACCCTTGCCATGCAGCTGAGATTTATTATCCTTATATCGCATTATTATCTTTTTACTTCCTGAAATTAATGGCTACACCAAACCACTGTTAAAAAAAAAAAAAAAAAAAAAAACAATAACATGCTCAATAAAAAGCTCTGTTTTGAGGTTACTTAGCTTTACTGATAATAAATCTTCCAAAAGTCATAGAGTAACACACTAATGACATAGGCTAGTACAAACAATAGCTTAATTCCTTTATGGAATTTCTGTAGTGTACGGGGCGAGCCTCCATGAAAATTGGCGATACGGCCGAAATGAAGGAGTTGAACTGTTTGTCACTAGGGGTTGTTGGTGCATTTATTCAGTCAAGTCAACATGACTGCATTTGGTACGAGATTGGATTTGCAGCTCTCAGTGCTTTGAATCAAGCAGCCAGTTCTAATGTGTGAAATGTGGTGGTGAAAGCAGGATGTGCTAAATTAGTGCCGGAAGTGTGAAGTTAAGGCTTTACATACAAGCACATGCTTAACCTGGGGCTTACACCTCAGACCACCTTGCTTGTAGTACGAACAGTCATTTTCGTCCACACAGTGGTCTAACCTAGTACCGACCAATGGTTTCGCCCAGGCAGCGTTCTAACCCAGTAGTGACCAATCGTTTTGTCCAGGCAGTAGCTTCAAGCAAATGCGAAGTGCAGACTGGCTTCAGGGGCGCCTCGTAAAATGAAGTTGGCAGCATTGTGTTTGCCTTCTCCAACATGCCAGTTTACAACAGAAAAATTAAAATGCTTATAAGTTAATTTTCTATTAATTCTGAATGATCACACTTTTCTTTTTTGCTTTCACTTCGATAATATATGATATCTTATTTCATCTTCTCGGAGGATATCAACAATTGCAATTACTATCCTATTCAGTGTTACCCTTATTTTAATCATTGTTTTAAACAAATTTATCCTGCAGAATTGTTCAGTAATATAATACCTTCATTTGTAACCTTGAGCTTCCCAGACTACATATCAACTGCAGGTAGTTGTAGTGGAGTTCTGCACTCGTTTCTTGCTCATTAAACGACAATAGCCATGTTTTTCAGGCTCATTATGAGGTCTCTTCAACCAATGTGCACATATTACTGTTACCAACATAATACACCTTGTAATTATGGGAAAAAGCATTAATTGGCAAAACGATTGGTCTGGAAAAATATTGAGGGGAGAGTACCCCCATTATGCGTGACAAAACCCAGGGGTGTATCATATTTGCTAACGGGGCTCTCCTAGCGATTATTGGTCTGTAAGCTATAAAGATTCTTGAGAACCATATGTGCAGGGTTGACAATATTCAATTTATCCGATGAGCAGTACCATATGTGCAGGGTTGACATTATTCATTTTGTATGGGCAACTGAAATGGAATTTCACTTTCTAGGCCAAGTTGTGATCTAAAAATGGGATGGTGGGTGGGTTAGTCAGTGGAGGAGAAAACATCTATTACATCATTTCCACACTTATTATTCATCATTACAAAAGGTCTCGAGGCTAATTTCAATAGTTTGTAGAAGGATCAGCACTCCACTAGTTACCCGAGGGTATGCTGTAGGCCTACCTAATTTAAAAGAGAACCTACCTTCCAGGTTTCAATGCTTATACCAAAACTGGTTTCTTACCTAAGGTGAGATTTTAATTCCATGTATGAGAAGCTGAACTGAATTTCAATTCAACCCGCCAGCCTGGTGCTGTAACAAAACTTCACACAGAAAAACTTTCACCGCAACCACAAGTTCCTTTGATATTGGGGTTATTGAATACAAACTCGGATGCCAGCTTTGACTCACTATAATCCATTTCTGTTCCTAAAAGACTCAATTGTGCCTTCTTGTCAATTATCACTCTCACCCCGTCTTGAATAACCTCTTCATCAAACTTGCCCTTTTCTGTTGCATAATCTAAAGTATAGCTGAGTCCATTACAGCCTCGTTGACGTACACCAATTTTTAATCCAATACAATCCGGTTTTGCCGAGAGAATTGACTTAATTTTTTCCACGGCTTTCGGTGTTAGTACTAAAGCTGCTCGAGCCGGTAAAATTCGCTTGCCCTTCACGGCTTTTACAGTAGCTGAAGCTACCACGCGAGTAGCCATAATCACAGTCCGGAATGAAATATTATCAGTAGTATTGTTTGGTATTGTTCTGTGTGGTGGTTCTGTGCTGCTCGCTACTGTGCACACAGAATAATGACTATCCACCAATCAGCAGCTCCAGCTCCGCCTCCACATCAGCTGATGAGTTTCACAGGATTATAATTTCAAAGAGTATAGAAGGGAAAGAGATTTTGTTCTTCTTTGTGTTACGTTACTGGGTACAGTCACGGTCGACTCTAGAAAGGTCGAAAGGTTCAACCTGACAACACTGTAGCTACGGCTATTGTCAGTCATACTTCGTCACGAGCGCCTGAACTGAAACAGCTGTTTGCTAGCAAGGGGGGCCACAAAAACTACGGAATTAATATCGGACAAACATAATGTACATGTTAAGCAAAACATATGTTGATTTTTATTTACACATGATCAGTGTTACAATCGGAAATAAATGAATACCCTGCATATGATCGTGAAAAGTTGTTATTACAGCCAAGCAGCTGATATTAGGCATGAGTGACACGAAAATAATTTACCAACATAAAAGTGATTAGCAAAATAAAGAAAATTATTTTGGTTTCTTTTCGTATTTTACTACTCTGAAGAATGGTAATAAAACAATTGGCGGTGTTATAATAATAATTTGGAGTAAGTAGATGCAATTGAGGGTTATGTGATGCAAAAATGTAGCTATCTCCCATAACATCTTCACACTGTTGGCCTATAAACCATCGATTCCGCCGCACATGTATGTAGATAATTTACTACCATTATAGAAATAGTCTGTTGCTGCTGGTATTCCATAACTGTATCAGATTACTTCTGATTCCGTCCTAAGGTGCTGCAACTTCCTCTTCCCATAACCAACCTTGCTGACATCAACAGCATAATTCCTTGCCTGTGAATAATTGTTTAGCAATACAGTGGCAATAACTGAAAGTATTTTTTCACTTAATTGACTAATTTATGCAATCTACGAACCATTTCGAAGGTTCCCTAATCCAGGCCTGGCGCAGATTTTCGTCACTTGGGAACCTAAACACTGGTGTGTAGCCTCACTTACTTGGTTAATTTGCATTCCAGTTGGGGATACAACATGTATCTGGCATTGTTACCGTGCCGAAACATTCCAGGAAAATCAAAGTTTAAAACATGAAGTACGATATGTTATAATTCCATGTACCGTAGGCATTTAAAAATACCACATTTACCAGATACAAAGCACACTCGTCAGTGTGTTCTCGATTAGGGATTACAGTAAAAATCTCATCTGGAAGGGTAGTATAAACGCTACTATAAAGCGTATAAACGTACAAAGCATAAGAAACAAAATATTGAAGGAAATATCCCTATGAGATAAACAAGAACACCTGCCAGACCACAGAACAATGTGCCAGACTGAACGTTCCCTCGTATTCCCTGTTCCCGCCTGGCAGCGGTATGAGGTATGACTGATGAACATGTTGCCAAGTCTCAGCCTTCCGACCTGTCTAGAGTCGACCGTGGTACAGTAGAAACACGTCACCCAATAGCTTCAGTATTTGATGATCAGTTGGCAATCAAATACGCTGCCGAAGTCGACGTCACTTCCGCTCCGTTGTTAAGCAACTAGAGCAAGAGCAATACAACATGGCTCCCTAGTAGCTACCTTCGTCTTGGAGCCGTCATTATTCCCTATTTGTATCGTATAAAACTGTACATGCATGGATGTCCAGAGGAAAGAAAGCATTACGTCTTAGACTAGAGCATAAGTCGTAGAAATGTGGCCTACGGTATTAAACTTAAATTAAGTGAAAACATGAAAATGTAACATTTCTGGATATTGTGAGTCACGTCCCGTATGAATGCAATACTACGGAAAATAAAGTACCGTAGGCCCTACCAGTAAGTGACGTATAAAATTAATTTTTGTTCTATCAATGCATAAGGGAACTGATTAAAATATTTTGCATGAGAATTTAGGCCAAATCTCATCAACGGCTTTAGAAGAAACCAAGACTGCATTTCAATACAATTTGTGTGTTTACCACAACGCCGCGTTTGTTTGAAAACGAATCAAATTAAGAAAGCCTAACCTATGTGCTCACTAACAGGTTAGAGAAGTCTACAATTAAGGCCTATCGTCCTACCTCATTCTAAATATTGAGGAACTTTTCCTATCCTAGCTCTAAATATTCAGCCACTAAAACTGAACTGAAAATATCCGAGGCTCTCACCCAATAAGTAACCAAGCTGATGACCACATTGTTCCTTGCTCCTAAGAATCAAGCAAATTATCACACTGATTATTGTTACACATTAGCTGGTGTGCCACAAAAGAGCTAAATAGAATTAGCTGGTATATAGAGATTTAGAACAACAACAAAAACCACCCTGCATCTTCACGAGCAATCCAAGCAAACATTCACACAGTAGGCTATGTGCTGGACCTTTGCTGGACAGTCAAAGTGGTACAAGTAGCCTACTTGGTATGAAGTGGGCCAAAGTGTTGATGTAGGGAATTGCTGAGACTCCTGGTACCATAACGATGATCCATGTGCTACGGTACCGGTACTTGATGGCTCACACAGTTTTCAGTTACCAAATTGAATAGGACTTTCTAGTAGCAACTTCAAAACTTTCCACAGACCACATACCGGGTTATGCTCAGTTTGCAGCATAAAACTGCCTCTTTCAACAGCAAGCGGCTGTATTTGGCGTTAGATTTTACCCTCTCCAACACCTTATTATACTAGGTACATTAGTAAAATGCATCACATAAAGTAAATTGATGCATACATGAATGGTACACTGCAACACTCAAGTTAGTACAGTTTGATAAGTGATTGGTCATTTGGAGGGAAGGAGAGGGAATATTATTCCACTATTCCACAAAGAACTATCTCCAAGGCTGGAAATCGGTCTGCATAACTATGTTCCAATCCAAACAATGGGAATGAGGGTGATGGTTTCTGATGGTACTGAGGAGTGGGTAAAATATAATTAGGTTATTAGCCCATGCAGTAAGGAAATAAAAAATATTAGGCAATAAATTTACACCATTCTTGGTGTAAAATACTGTATGTTCATTACTTACCACATACCTACAAGTTAACTAGCTAACTCACTGTTAAGGTACCGGTACAGTAGGATCCCTCTGACAGCCTTAATAATGCAGAGGTAGCCATATTATGGGTGTGTTTCTATCTCCCAAAATTTAAAAAATGGCACCCCGTGGCGTTAACGAACAGCTGATTCGTAACCACATGTAAAAACTCAGTGAGAGTGAAACGCGAATTATGATCCGCTGGTCACCGCTGGCTTGTTTACAATTATCACCAACATGGCGGCGAGAGGAGGATGTTCTTGCTAGCAATTTAATTTATGTAGATCTATTCCAGTTCATGACAGTATGAAGTGCAATTCATTTATCGATGAGGAATTATATGTGCGTTTATATTTATATAAACTGCAACGTGACACTGTTCATCAAAACTATGTGAAAATAAAAAGTACTAATCAACACTCATGCTGTTCAACTGAAAGTTTCTACTACTTTGTGGATGCAAATCAAATGACTGTCGTTACCACCAGTTTTATTCATCAGTTCGAAATACATTCAGTACAATAACCCTTTGTGCATTATAAAACTACATTATTGAACATTGCGTATTGATGTTTCTGTCTGATTATATTTACCAATTTCTGGACATGTAATTTGTAGTTTAGGCTAAAGCATATAATTTAAGTGGCCGGTTGTAATACGAAGTCCTTATTGTGTTTATGTACAAATATTATGGTTTAACTAATGAAGCAAGGTATCTACATATATTTCCTAGATTAATCGAGTATTCAGTCAATAGACCGGTCTATTGTCACAAAATAATACCAAGCAGATTAGTCTACCTATATGGTTGGTTGCTGCTCTTTATTTAAATATTGATATGTAGTTTCTCAGCCTGGTAACTTCTTGGATTTGCTTGAGGTAGATTTATAGTAATAAACTGCCTTATTAATCTGCAGACTGAGTTTTTATTAAAACATGCCCAGGCTCAGGTGCATAGCATAAGACATACTGCAGGCTATGTCGATCCTAAATGTAGACCTATAATAGTGCTCATGTCAAAGGTCGTCCTAAAATTTTAAATATTGAGACTTGATTTGCATCCAAGATACTTTCAGCTGAGTCTGGCAATGCTTCGTAAACTTGGGCTCGACTTCACATTTTCATTTTTCCTATATAACTTAACTTGATACTGAACCCTTATTATAAATGCCTAAAATGATGCTTCATAAATTATTTTATTCAGTGAAGGAATCATTGGGACTACAGGTTGTAAGTTGCAGCTTATTTTCGCAAGAAGACAGGAGGCTTGCAATTAGGAAGGAAGTTAATTTATTCTTGGCGAGTTCTGAGAATTGGTAAGGAAATGTGCGGCTCGAAGTGCGTCAGCCTTGACGTAGGACTTGGTTCAGGCTGTGTCAGCGAGCAGAAGGGGAAAAGCGCAAAGATCGTGCAAGTGAGAAGGGGAGTGATTTGTGACGTAAATGGGGTGGAGTCACCGAAGTTGAAGCAACGACGAAATATTGAACTGGCAAATCAGAGGGATGATGCTAAATTCACCCGCCAATATCACGTGGCCCAGATTTACGAGGGAAAGTGTTATCTGATAAATCCTCGATCAAATTGACTTCCGCACGTCAGAAGTGTAACCTGTGTGATTTTAGAAGATCAATGATACTTGTCGCAAGTCTCTAAGCCAATTTCTTCTATTTATTAAATATTAAGCTGTCCCCTCCACCGTATGTGCTACCGATTTGTATAAATTAGGCCAGTTGTCTGGTCATAGTGTTCTTAATTTTTGTATCTCTGAGGAGATACATTGATTCATTGATTCCGTATCTCTGAGGAGATAATGTGTGTTCATTGATTTTGTATCTCTGAGTAGATAGGACACGTTTCTTAATTTTTGTATCTTTGAGAAGATAACATGTTCATAACTTTCAGTACTTTTGAGGAGATAACAGGTATTCTTATTTCCAGTACCTGTGAGGAGATAACTTGTGTTCTTTTATTCTGTATCTCTGAGGAGATAACAAGTTCTTTTATTCAGTATATCTGCAGAGATGACTTGTTCGTAAATGTATTCGACGTGTGAACTTAAAATTTTACGAACAGACTGCGGTCAAGGAACTATACTTAACATTTTGTATAATGATAAATACGAGTGAAGTCTTGCGTGTGAAGATAGGAGTGTTGCCTGTTTATCTAGGGAAATTGTCTTCGATTAAATTGCAATAGGACACTGTGGGCGAATCTAGTAACCCATGAGCAATTTTAGTAGGTTATGATAGTAATTTGTATAATAATATAATTTGAATTTTTTTCACCATTTGAAGAAATCAGCAAGTTGATGAACTTTTGGTCGAGCATTGGGATGGTGACCATTCGATCTTTAGAGGAGATGTCCATGGCGTGCTAAGGCATACGTGGGTCATGGCGGATGTCATACGTTGAAGGTGTTGCAGAAGTGATAAGTACAAAACATTAATTTATTAATGTAGTAGTAGATAGAATGGCTGGGAACAAATAGTAAATATTTTTCCTGTGTTTGATTTTTATTGTAAATCTTGTGTGTTTGGATTTTTTTTTGCATCCGACACTTAATAAGTAAATGGTGAAGTGTGCCGTGATTACTGTTATTTTAATTTGATGTAAAGGTAAGGTAATTCTTGTACCACGTGTACAAGGTGAATATATTTGATTTTTGCGAGGACATGGATTACGGACTAGGTGATAAATGAAGCTGTATTAAAAATAATATAATTGTAGAACTTGGGGGGAAAGATGATATTTTGTTGCTGTTTAAATGAACAGGCTACTTTATTTTATTTGGATTGCCTGGATGCAATACTATTTGAGAAGGACCGTGTGTTCTTTTATAATGAAGCCATGCTTGGTGTCTTCATTTGTTTATGTCAAGTCTTGGATCCGATACGCTCGTGTGTGGAAAATATATTGTGTGATTCATTCTAGGTGAAAATCAAACCCAGGTGTGTCATATTGTGTGAAGTGTGTCTTTGTGTGTTTTGTATTTGCGCGGGGATTTATGGCATGGCGATCATATCCTGTCTGCAGCAGAAATGGACGACAGGTGATGCTCCGAGGAGACCCCAATTCGATCCCAACGAGCTTTATAATTCCGAGAGAATTATTGGGGCCATATGATGATTTTTGTTGACACATTTATTAAGGTGGAATACAGATTATGAGCTGCGATTATGATTCACCTGTGGAGTGACTTGAGATATTTCTTGTCGGGTTATTGACGTGTGACGTCCACACTGCGATCGATCTGAGATAAGACTGGCGTGTGTAGGTAGTGGGTCCGGTTCGTCCGAGACCCAGTTTCTTAATTTAGACAGCCTGTTTATTTGGACTTGAGTTAAGGGATTTCGTTCTTCATGCCTAGCCGGTAATTTTCATGCGCCTTGTTTAAATTAACTTTTGGGTTGTATATAATCGCCGTTTGGCATTGTGATTCTTTTATTCATGTTTGTTCTGATTTTGTGGTTGACACCTTGTTGTGTTTATAAAGATGACATCCGGTCATCCTAGTTAGGTCTGAGTAGAGTGATCACTTGCATTACCTAGTTTTGATTATGAAGTCCTTGTTTAAGGCATGTTGTTTGTGCTCTGGTACTTGGTCAAGATTCCGAGTGGGGATCTCTGGGTATTTTGTTAATATTAGTGAGTGTCGGTTATTATTGTCATTTGTTTGTTGTCTGTTCCCAAATGCCGGTCTATCTTCACATAATACGTATTGGTGGCCTGACGGTTTGCCCAATGGTCGCGAATTGTAACCGTACTTATTCACTTTTGTACACATCGTCACATCACCGTACACATTATTGAAGGATGACAGGACAAGTATCTGATCCTGAAGTTATTTGCAATCTCTGTTGTGAGATAATTTTGCCTGATATAATGCATGTTAATTTTCATGTAAATTAAGGGAATGATGTGTTTTATTTGTGTTGTTTATTAATTTTGATCTGGTATTAAATTGTTCTTCTTGTTTAATTTTGGCTTTACTTTCTTACTGACATTTTGTTTTACGCTATGTTATCTTGTAATTATTAGAAGCAACCATCTATAAAATAACATAAGCAAATTTTGTTTGCGGATGATACAACACTCGTAATAAAAGGTGAAACTAAACAAGTCATACAGCAGTCTGTTGACTCCGTTACAGGAGAGGTAACCAAATGGTCACAAGATAATCGCCTCATAATCAACTATAAAAAAACAGTATGTCTAAATTTCCACACTATACAGAATAGGAATCCTACGAAGCCCAATATAACATTAAATGGTCATCAAATAGAAAATAAATCAGAAACAAAGTTTTTAGAACTATGGATACAACATGACTTGAAATGGAATAAACATATACAATATCTGAATACTAAACTGAACTCGATGTGCTTTGCATTACGTATTTTGAAAGCCTGCACTAGCATGCACACATTAAGAAATACTTATTTTGCTTATTTCCATTCATACTTAAGATATGGGGTCATATTTTGGGGTATGTCGCCAGATATACTAAGCACGTTTAGGATACAAAAGAGGGCGATTGGAATTATGGAAAATGTAAACACTAGAGAATCATGTAGACCTCTGTTTAAAGATTTAAACATTCTCCCTCTGCCCTGTATATATATCTTTGAAAGTATTATGTTTTGTAAAAATAATTTAATGAATAAGGATGTTTTTCTTAAAACAATGATGTTCATAGGCATAACACAAGACAAAATCAAAACATTCATATTTCACACACTCACACACACAAGCATATATCAAAAAGGAACTTATCACACAGGAGTTAAATTATACAATAAACTACCCCAGTATATAAAACTTGCCCCAAAAATAAAAACCTTTGATAGAATGTTGAAAGCTTATCTGCAGTGCCATTGTTTTTACTCTGTAGTTGAATATCTTAGTGTATAGAAACGATGAAATCTATAATTATATTTTACTTTTCTATTTTAATTGTAATACCTAGCTGTAAGTTGTTGTATTTATAGAATTAAGTTTTTTTCATCTTATGATAATAAAATAAGGTGTAAATAGTTGTCCAATAAGATTGTATCTTTTTAAGATCTGTTATTATAATAAGTAGCGGCTTCGGTGGCGTAGTCGGTAGCATGCTGAACTGCTATGCCCAAGATAGTGGGATCAAACCCGGCCGAAGTCGTCGGACTTTTTAAGAGCGTTAAAAATCCTTCAGTATGCCTTCCTTCGGAGGGGAAGTAAAGCCGGCGGTCCCATGTCATAGATTTATGGCATGTTAAAGATCCTTTCACAGACTAAACTTGTGTAAAGCAAAATTTGTTAGGTTAGATTTCGTCAGAACGCTCTATCAAAGTTCCAACGTTCACCACTAGGTATCATTGATATCTGGTGGCGAAAGTTGGAACTACTTGAAATTGAACGGAACTTGTAGCTCGCCCTTTAGGGTGTCCGCTGGAAGCAGCTACAGACTCAGGCGAGCCGAACATGTCCTCGGACACTCCCGGCACTAAAAGCCATACGATAAATAATTATAATAAGTTATAAATAGTTATAGTATTAGTATTACTGTATATACCTATTAGTACTTTTATTTTATAGATGTAAATTCTGACGTGTCCTATATCAAAAATGTATTGTATACATGTATTTGATAAAATGGAATTAATAAAACTATCAATCTATCAACCGTATGAACCGAACACTACCCGAAAACAGAGCCTCATTACGCTTCTTTACAAGGGTGTATAGATATGTAAAATGTCGGCTCAACGGGGTGCTTTGTTGTTGTTGGTTGCTTTATATTCATTTTGTTGAAAAATTATGCCAGGCAAACCAGGGTTAATCGTAAATTCAGTAAGTGAGGCGATGTCATTCCGGTATATTTTGTGAAGTAAAATCAATGAGTTCATTTAGTCGTAAATAAATACGGAACACAGTTATTTTGATATTGTTTAAAAGTGAAACTAGTGATTGTTTTGACCAATGAACTCAGAATATTTAAATGTTAGGAAGGTACTGCCTGGAAATGTTGATTAACGTTAGTTAATTAAGATGTTGTCTTATGTAAATTCAGTCAGTTAGAATTTAATTCAGATCAAAAGGGTGGATTCAAATTAAAAATAAATTCATGATACTCAATGATGCATACATTGCAGGGATGTGCAACGTAACGTAAATGAACTGAGTATCGGTAATTAGGTAAATATGAAACATGTGTGCGTGTGTGTGAAACGGATGTCATCCATTGCATGGCGCTTATTCTCAATAGTATATTCGTGTTCTTGCTATGGCAACTGTTGCTGAAATTAGTGCTTTGATCGAACTAGCTTCGGCAAGAAATATGGAACAATTAATGGAAATGAAGGCGGAAATGAAAGAATGTAGTATAGAACAATTGCTAGGACTAAATGCGGAAATGAGGGAGAGTAGTAAAGAACAATTGATAGGATTAAAAGCGGACATAAATAATCAGATCGCAGAGCAGGGATCGGCCCAAAGTAATAACTTTACGGCCCAATTAAATGAACAGTTAGTGGAAATGAAGGAGAGTAGTAAAGAACAATGGTAGGACTAAAATCGGAAATGAAGGAGAGTAGTAAAGAACAATTGATGGAATTAAAAGGGGAAATTAATAGTAAAATCGCGGAACAAACGGTGGCTCATATGAACAGTTAAATAAAATAGCGAGCGAAATGCACGATAATAACAGTAGACAGTTGGGAAAAATTCAGGCATTAGAAGAAAAAATTGACAAGAAACTATTAGAGCTTGTTGAAATGGTAGGAGCGAAATTGGAACAGATTGAGCAAGCGTGCGTGAATAACACGGCAGGTCTCAAAGTCACACAGGATGAATAACAGGGAAAATTTGATAAAATAGAGGCGAAAACTAATAGTATTCTGGAACAAATAGAATCTATTGATAGCAACGTCTTGGGGTTAGTCAAAGAAATGGATCGTCTAGAAATCAAAGCTAACAATTGATGGTAGAATCTGGAAGCGGATCTGTACCAACTTAAAAAGGACATGGAGACTAATAAGATGCAATGGACGACTAGACCAGTACCGCCCTCTGACGTCACGCTATCACGTGACTTTGTTTACAAACCGATGTTGTGGGAAGCCGTTAATAGCTTGTGTGAGTTTTAGTTACGAATTACACTTAAATATTCGTTGTTTTATACATTATAGAATAATGGTATAATATTGTGCAGTTCCCCAGTGCAAAAACAGATGTGGCAACTACAAAGTAACTTTTACTTCCTTGCCATTGGTCGTATTTTGAAGAAATATTGGCTTTTCAAAATTCGTCGTGCTGAAAGGAAATCCCACATATCAGCCAGCATGAGAGTATGTTTAGCCCATGTCTTACCTTTCGATTACAAGCCTCGAAGCCAGTATTGCCTGGAAGGAGATTTTAAAGTGATGATGCTCTGCCAAATGTATTTCCCGCTTTTTTATCCAATAAAATTGAAGCCGTCACGTCATAATCTGGCATATAAATTAGGCCTACGCCTAGATCTAAGACGGTATATTCACACTGTCTTTGTTAAACGCTTGGTATGATATGATAAAATAATAGCCTAGTATAGAAATAAACTAACGAGATTAATTTCTGATGTTTAACTAATATTATCTTCCTATTGATGAATACGGTATCAGCGCAGTGCCTACAACAAGCCATAATTCAGAGTAAAATAAGTGCAATTCGCAGCTGTAAGCATAGCCTAAGATAATATTTCTAGTTATTCTAACATATTGAAAACTCTAAGGAAAAGTACCGATATTTTAGATGAGGATTATGAGCTTAGTTACCGTACTTTCACATGCCGGTAGGCCTACGGCAGTTCTGGAGGATTACCTTGGACGTTTTCTTTAGTTCACATTTTTGAAATTAATTGGCTTAAGGTAACCTTTCTTTCAAAATATAATATTTCCAAAACAAGTAATTTTTATTTTAAACAAGCTGTACCCGGCATGCGTTGCAATGCCAATCAAAGTTGTTGGCGTTGAAATTCTGTCTCTTGAAGTGCTTTTGGATACAAAATATGTTTTTCAATTTCCGTTAACTGCCTCTAAGCTATCGTAAAATGGATTTTCTAATTTAGAATCATTCGTGGTAGCGTGCACAACAACTTTCAAAAGTTTCATCGCAATCGGATGAATAGTATATGATCGCATACCGGATTTTGTTTAAACGATTCGCGCCCTGTCACTCATTTGTTGAATCTACTCGTGCGCTACCTACTGTAAAATGTATTTACTAAGTTAGAAACCGTCACGTAAGTGTCCACAACATCTCACCCAAGTTTCATCGCTATCGGACTAATGAGATATGAAGACATAGGGGACTGTATTGAAACGCTCCGCGTGTCGTCGCACATCTGTTGAATCAACTCGTGCACTACCTATTATAACATGGATTTACTAAGCCAGAAACCTTGCCTGTAGTGTACACAACCTCTCACCCAAGTTTCATCGCTATCGGACGAATGGTATATGACCTTATACGGGACTTTGTTGATACGCTTCGCGCGTCGTCCCTCATTTGTTGAATCTACTTGTGCGCTGCCTATTGTATAGTGGATTTACTAAGCCAGAAACCTTCCATGAAGTGTACACAACATCTCACCCAAGTTTCACAGCTATCGGACGAATGGTATATGAATGCATACGAGACTTGGTTGAAACGCTTCGCGTGTCGTCGCTCATTTGTCGATTCTACTCTTGCGCTGCGTATTGTAATATGGATGTACTCAGCCAGAAACCTTCCCTGGAGTGTACACAACATCTCACCCAAGTTTCATCGCAATCGGATGAATGGTATGTGAACGTATACGGGACGTTTTCGAAACGCTTCGCGCGTAGTCACTCATTTGTTGAATCTAAACGTGCGCTTCGTATTGTAAAATGGATTTACTAAGCCAGAAACCTTTCCTGGAGTGTACACAACAATTCACCAAACATTTATCACTATCAGACGAATGCTATATGACCTTACACGGGACTTTGTTGAATCGCTTCGCGTGTCATCGCTCATTTGTTGAATCTACTGGTGCGCTACCTATTGTAAAATGGATGTACTAAGCCAGAAACCTTCCCTGGAGTGTACACAACATCTCACCCAAGTTTCATCGCTATCGGATGAATGGTATATGACCTTACATGGGACTTTGTTGAAACGCTTCGCGCGTCGTCGCTCATTTGTTGATTCTACTCGTGCTCTAGCTATTTTTAAAGGGATTTACTGAGCCAGAAACCTTCCCTGGAGTGCACACAACATCTCAGCCTAGTTTCAACGCTATCGGACGAATGGTATATGAACGCATACGTGACTTTGTTGAAATGCTTCGCGCGTCGTAGCTCATTTGTTGAATCTACTCGTGCGCTGCCTATTGTAAAGTGGATTTACTAAGCCAGAAAAGTGTACACAACATTTTACGCAAGTTTCATAGCTATCGGACGAATGGTATATGAATGCATACGGGACTTTGTTGAAACGCATTGCGTGTCGTCGCTCATTTGTTGAATCTACTTGTGCGCTATCTATCGTCAAATGTATTCACTAATTTTGAAACCTTCACGTAAGTGTACACAACATCTCACCCAAGTTTCATCGCTATCGGACGAATGGTATATGAACACATACGGGACTATGTTGAAATGCTTCGCGCATCGTCGCTCATTTGTTGAATCTACGCGTGCGCTACCTATTGTAAAATGGATTTACTAAGTCAGAAACCTTCCTTGGAGTGTACTCAACATCTCATCCAAGTTTCATCGCAATCGGACGAATGGTATATGAACGCATAGGAGACATACCCACAAACTATCACGTTACATTGATTTATATATATATAAACAAGCTGAACCCGGCATGCGTTGCAATGCCAATCAAAGAAAGTGTTGGCGTTGAAATTCTGTTTCTTGAAGTGCTTTTGGATACACAACATGTTAACTGCCTCTAAGCTATCGCAAAATGGATTTTCTAATTTAGAACCATTCGTGGAAGCGTGCACAACAACTTTCAAAAGTTTCATCGCTGTCACTCATTTGTTGAATCTACTCGTACGCTACCTGTTGTGAAATGGATTTACTAAGTCGAAACCCTTCCCTGGCGTGTACACAATAAATCATCAATGATTCATCGCAATCGGATGAATTGTATATGCACGTATACGGGGTTTTGTTTAAACGATTCGTGCGCTGTCACTCATTTGTTGAATCTACTCGTGCGCTACCTATTGAGAAATGTATTACAAAGTCGAAGCCCTTCCCTGGCGTGTACACAATAACTCATCAAGGTTTCATCGCAATCGAAGAATGTTATATGAACGCAATAGGGGATTTTGTTGAAACGCTTCGTGCGTCGTCACCCATTTGTTGCATCTACTCTTGCGCTACTTATTGTGAAATGGATTTACTAAGTCCCCTTCCCTGGCGGGTACACAATAACTGATCAATATTTCATCGCAATCGGATGAATAGTATATGAACGCATACCTGATTTTGTTTAAACGATTCGCGCTCCGTCACTCATTTGTTGAATCTACTCGTGCGCTACCTACTGTAAAATGTATTTACTAAGTTAGAAACCGTCACGTAAGTGTCCACAACATCTCACCCAAGTTTCATCGCTATCGGACTAATGGGATATGAAGACATAGGGGACTGTATTGAAACGCTCCGCATGTCGTCGTTCATTTGTAGAATCTGCTCGTGTGCTACCTACTGTGAAATGTATTTACTAAGCCAGAAACCTTCCTTGGAGTGTCCACCATATTTCACCCAAGTTTCACCGCTAACGGCAGAATGGTATATGACCTTATACGGGACTTTGTTGAAACACTTCGCGCGTTGTCCCTCATTTGTTGAATCAACTTGTGCGCTGCATATTGTATAGTGGATTTACTAAGCCAGAAATTTTCCATGACGTGTACACAACATCTCACCCAAGTTTCATAGCTACGGACGAATGGCACATGAATGCATACGGGACTTGGTTGAAACGCTTCGCGTGTCGGCGCTCATTTGTTGATTCTACTCTTGCGCTACATATTGTATGGATGTACTCAGCCAGAAACCTTCCCTGGAGTGTACACAACATCTCACCCAAGTTTCATCGCAATCGGATGAATGGTATGTGAACGTATACGGGACGTTGTCGAAACGCTTCGCGCGTAGTCACTTATTTGTTGAATATAAACGTGCGCTTCGTATTGTAAAATGGATTTACTTAGCCAGAAACCTTTCCTGGAGTGTACACAACAATTCACCAAACATTTATCACTATCAGACGACTGGTATATGACTTTATACGGGACTTTGTTGAAACGCTTCGCGTGTCATCGCTCATTTGTTGAATCTACTGGTGCGATACCTATTGTAAAATGTATGTACTAAGCCAGAAACCTTCCCTGGAGTGTACACAACATCTCACCCAAGTTTCATCGCTATCGGATGAATGGTATATGAAATTATATGGGACTTTGTTGAAACGCTTCGCGCGCCGTTGCTCATTTGTTGATTCTACTCGTGCTCTACCTAATTTTAAAGGGATTTATTAAGCTAGAAACCTTCCCTGGAGTGCACACAAAATCTCAGCCTAGTTTCATCGCTATCGGACGAATGGTATATGAACGCAAACGTGACTTTGTTGAAATGCTTCGCGCGTCGTAGCTCATTTGTTGAATCTACTCGTGCGCTGCCTATTGTAAAGTGGATGTACTAAGCCAGAAAATTTCCCTGCAGTGTACACAACATTTTACGCAAGTTTCATAGCTATCGGACGAATGGTATATGATGCATACGGGACTTTGTTGAAACGCATTGCGTGTCGTCGGTCATTTGTTGAATCTACTTGTGCGCTATCTACTGTGAAATGTATTCACTAATTTTGAAACCTTCACGTAAGTGTACACAACATCTCACCCAAGTTTCATCGCTATCGGACGAATGGTATATGAACACATACGGGACTTTGTTGAAATGCTTCGCGCATCGTCGCTCATTTGTTGAATCTACGCGTGCGCTACCTATTGTAAAATGGATTTACTAAGTCAGAAACCTTCCTTGGAGTGTACTCAACATCTCACCCAAGTTTCATCGCAATCGGACGAATGGTATATGAACGCATAGGAGACATACATACCCACCCACAGACAAACTATCACGTTACATTGATTTATATATATATAGATAGAAATATATACCGTACCTGTTGAGTTGCTTTAATATCAGTTTTTAAATTAGACATACCGGTACTGGTAGTAGCCTACAAAAGTTCAATGAACTTGGCAATTAACAGGCTAAAATTAATGAAAAGAGGAAGATTGATGTATAAGCCTGTGACCTATGTGGCCTTAAATCCAGGTTGTCAGTATAAAACTGAGGATGAAATATGTCTATATGTAGCCCTAGGCCTACTGTAAATACCAGTATGATTTATAAAGCAGCCTACAAAAGGATTATGTACAATTCTACACTCTTATTTGCTTCTAAAAAGACATCACATGAATTGCGCCTAGGTTGCTATTATCCTCTACTGCAGTAAATTGGGGCAGATAACCTTGCTGTTCCGCCCCTTAAAACAACAGTAACTAGCAGCAATAAATTCAGACATACATTAAAATTTACAGCTGTATTTTAAGCAGCCTACTTGTATGTCTGTGGAATTTGGAAAATTGACAGAATTAAGAATTCTTCTCTACCTGTTCGGTTTCATCACCGGTTCCGGATCTATGTACTTTCCCCTAGGTTTAGCCTATACCATTGCTGCTCAACGGATGTGCAGGATATTTTAGCAGGAATGTCAGTGGCTCCAGAGCAGCAAAGATGAGGAAAAACAATCCCATTAGATGAATGCATTTCCTTAGCTTAAAAAAATGTGGGTTAATGTCTTCCCAGACAGCCAATTCATATTAAATCGGAAATTTTCACGAAGAAATCATCCAGATTTGCACGAACAGTACGACCTAAGAACGTTGAAGTCGTCATTCTCTTCATATCCTTGAAAATAAAGTGGCTTTTGTTGTTGTTGTTGTTGTTGTTGTTGTTGTTTCATTTGAGGGCATTGGACATCGTGATCATTTGGCTCTATGTACCGGTACTTGAACGAGTGTGGGATGATTGTTTGATAGCCTTTGTTACTGAGGTATTTGTAGTAGTGTATGTATTCATAATTCAGGTGAGATATGGGAAGGAAACGGCCGTTGACTTTTAGTTAGGAACCATCCCGGTATTTGACTGGAGTATAAGTGGGAAACCACGGAAAACCACTTCCAGGATGACTGAGGTGGGAATCTAACCCACCACTTCTCAGTTTTGCCTCACGAGGCTTAGTGTAGCCTACTACATTCCAGCCCTCAGACCAGAATTAAATGCCTTGACAGAGCCGGGAATCGAACCCAGACCTCAGGGGTGACGGCTAACAAAGCTAGCCGTCACACCACGAATAAAGTATTCTTGGAGGAGATTTCCGTCCGTCTAGCAAAACAGCCAACCCTAAAAGTCATTAGATTACTTTGATAGGCACACCAAACATCTTCAATAATTCATGTATGCACAGATTATAGCCTTCTTCCATTAGTCTTTGAGAACCATCATAACCTACGTAATTTGTAGCACAGTTCAAACTGAACGTTTTGAGGTTCTCTAACGACTTAGTCCATGTCAGCCGCTTTAGAAGTAAAGTTTCAATTCGCACAATGAAACTGTCATATCTACGAACACGGTGCCGTAACTAAAAGAACTTAAACAGGTTCCGGTTATTTCATGCAGTACATTTTAATAACCCTTATCATTACGCCTATATTGGAGGTATATTTAATACGAATTACGATAACATATACGTATTACCAATCGCAAATCGTTGACACTTCAACTCGGTAAATTACATTCTGGAACAAGGCAACGTGGCTCCATTCGTCTCTCGCCCACAAGACCATCTGCGCACTCTGTGAGACACTTCAGGAACCTCAAAGCCACGCCACAAGTAAAGTCGTCCATTAGAAGAACGTGTGGAGAAGATTGAAGCAGGCGAGAACGAGAATCAGGAGAAAAGCGAAGAAGGAATTAAGATATTGAAAATACAAGATTAGGAAGGACTGGAAGCAGATGGACGAGAATAGTAAAGGAGAAAGATTGCTTATTATTAGAAGACTATGAGAAAACCATTCAAGCAGAAGAAGCGTTAGAAGAAAATATAAAAGTCAAATTCCAGGAACACGCAGACAAAATTTTTAAAAATGAACTTCGGTCACTTGAACATGCCACGTTATTTACATCAGAACGACTAGGAGAAAAACCTGAAAGTATTGGGAGCCTGGGGTTAATAAACACAGCTGAAGGAAACAGCAATGGGCACAGTCCAAAAATAGGGCATGAGTCAGAGGCGTTTCGTGAGTACCGGGGCGAGATATCGACTCCACAACCAAATATAACTTCAGCGCAAATCATACAAGTCATCAAGGGTAACGAGTTCAAACCTGGAAAAATTCAATGACAGGATGGGAATTACACCAAAAGCCTTCCTACGCGAACTGGATGACTATTTTAACGATCAGCAGGTCAGTCCTTTAAAAAGACTCAGGATGGTGGAGAAATTTCTGAGTGGATCAAGTTTAATCTAGTTTCAAAGCTTTAGATATACCTTTGAAAGTCTGGATAAGTTTAAAGAAGCATTCTTAAAAAAGTTTTGGAATCCCTCATTTCAGCACTCAGGATGGACTTGTACTCGAGAAAGTACCACAGTACAAATCCAACCAAATACTCAGAATTTTTCGCACAACAGATGTTAAGATTAAAAGAATTAGATGAGCCTCCATCTGAAGAGAATCTAGTACTTACTATTGGCAAACAACTACCCATGAATATACAGAAAATGTTGGTGGCCACGAATGTCAAAACAGCAATTCACGCAGAGGAAATATTGAGACATCTTAATGAAACAAGCATGGTCACACAAGTAAGGCAAAGGCAAATTGAGCACGTTAACATGACAGAAGTAGTAAAAAACAAAGTCACAATAATAATAATAATCATAACAATCCGAACACGAGATCGCAACCACAAATACCCAATTTACGCTGAGAAGACAGGAGCACATTGAGGGTAGAGGTCGTTATGACAATCATTAGAGCAGCAATAGGGATTATAACAATCTGAGCAATAATCGGAATTTTAACAACAATTACAGGAATGATAACAATAATCAACGTCCGTACCAGAGAGGCTATGTAAGCTGGAGAGGGAACAGAAGACAGGAAATGCCGTATCAAAGACAGAATGACACGCGCTTTAAAATTTACAAGAGGGAAAACGTGCAAGAAGAACAAAGGGGATACCGTAACAATTGGAACGAGCGGTACAATGAATCTCAAAAATATTTAGATGAGCTATACCGAGAAGAAGAAACAGAACGGGAAAATGGGGCAGGGCTATGGAGCGAGAAGAAATCTTGATAATCATCTAGGAGAAGAGGGAGCCGAAAGCCTAGCTAGACAAGAAGAGAAGCGGAATGCAAGAAGGAATTCGCAAGACGGGTTCCGAGAGAGAAAAATAGAGCTCAATAACCGAGGATGGAAATAGCCTGAGAATTAGCGTGACTGATGACCGCTGTGAGCATATCGTGGCACACATTGAAGAGTGGATTGCTTTTCCCGTTGACTGCCTAGAAGAAGTGATAAAACAACCCAACGATGCTATTAGGCAACTACCGGTAATATACGCTAGGATCGGAGGTCTGAAAATACGCTGCTTAATGGACACGCGTTCACAAGTGTGCTTAGTGTGCGAGGCCCTAATTAAGGAAGTGGGGAAGAGTCGGAAGGTACCACTGATTCCAGTTTCCCAGATCAAAGTGAAAGGGGTTATTCCAGATCGGACAGTAATATGTAAATACCAGGCATGTTTAGAGCTGGATATTTTAAATCACACTTTTGCCCAAACCTTCAACGTCATGGCAAAAATGAGCTTTAATATTATACTTGGGGCCAACTTCATTTGTGATTATCATGATATAATTGATTTAAGAGACAATACGGTCAGCTTTAAACAGCATGAAGACATGAGTCACGTCGGCTTAAATATGGACGAGATGAACCTTGAACGCGAGGCAGGTACTTGGTTAGCTGAAGCAATAACAGATGACGTCACAGAGGCTAGGTCTAAGCAGGAAGAGGAGGTGATTAACTCAGCCATAATGGAGATTGGAGACCAAGATATTTATCATGAAATGTGGGCATTGTTAGCAGAGGAAGAAATCAGCGGATCAAAATTTGAAATATTATTGCAGGGGCAGCTGAAAGAAGCAAAATTGGGTGAGCCTGATAAAAGAAAATTGGAAATGATTTTAAGACAGCACAAAGAGGTTTTCGATACAGTACCTGAAAAAATTCGGAACTTTCAGTATGCAATGCTGGTCGATGATTGGACCCAATTTAAAAGTAAACTTTATCCAATACCCGAGAAACATCACGCTCAGGTAAAGGATATCATTGATAATTTGCTGGAGGCTGGTATGATCAGAAAATCACCAACACCATATCTGAACGCTATTTTGGCAGTAGCTAAGCCAAATGGATCTATTAGGCTATGCCTAGACACTAGATTTTTAAATAGTAAACTGTTGCCAGAACACGACAAAGCGCCGCTGATTAGAGATGTTTTAAAGGGGTTCCGAGGATAGAAGATATATTCAAGTGCGGACTTGACGAACAGTTTTCATCATATTGAGCTGGAGGAAAAATCCCAGTTGTTGACGGGGATTTTATTCGACAATCAGACCTTTATATGGACTCGTATGCCGTTCAGAGTCAAAACAGCAGGTTGTGCATTGATCAGAGCCCTAGATCGCAACCTAAGCGAAGAGGTAAAGAACGCGACCGTGCGTTTCGTAGATAACATTTTACTGGCGTCTGATAACATGGAGGAACTTCTTGTAAATATAAACAAACCGTTAGATAAACTAAGAACATTGAACTTCAAGATCAATTTAAAGAAATCGCACCTCTTCCAGAGCGAAATTCTGTACCTTGGACATATTATAGATCATGAAGGTGTGGCGAAAATTGATGCAATCAAGAACTTTCCTGTACCAACTAGAGTGAAGCATGTAAGAGCATTCCTGGGAGTTACTGGCTTTTTCAAGGAGAATTGTCCAGGTTATACGGAAACAGTAGCCCTAATACAATAAATGCTAAAGAAAGGTAACCGATGGTCGTGGGGCGAGGAGTGCGACAGGTCTTTAAATGCAACAAAGGAGCTCTTGGAAAATTGTGTAAAACTTGGGTATCCAGATTTTGAGAGGAAATTCATCGTTCAACCTGACGCATCTGTAATTCGAGTAGGGGAAATGTTGTATCAGAAGGACCCGTCTGATGCTAAAACCCGTTCGTATTTGGCACTCACTAGTCGCAAGTTGCGCATACACGAAAGAAACTACACCATCACAGAGCTAGAGTTATTAGCTATTTTTATACGCATTACAACAATGGAGAAAGATTATTTTTCACTATGCTATTGTTGTCTGAACAGACCACAAGGCACTGACCTTCCTTTTCAAAACTGCTATGGTTAGTGAGCCGATTGGTTTCGACTCACAATACTTCGCCGCCGCCGCCGCCCCCTTGTGCCCCGCCCCCCCGTCGCCGCCCCCATGTGACCCCCCCCCACTCATTCTTCTGCCGACGCTCCTGGCATTAATTGTGAATCATTTCAGGATACAAGAAGAAGACATAAACAATTTAAATAACCATTATCTTTAATGGAAAATATATTAACTAATTACTCCGGTCTACATTGATTGAATATAGCCATTGTTGACTGTCTAGTGAATAATATGTATGCTGGGACTGTACTGGATTTGGCGGTATTTGTTCAAATAATCTAAAGTCTGATAGCCAATCATTGACGGACACATCGATGAAAATTCTATTGCCAAATTAAATTTGGTTAAAAAAGGATGTTTCGATAATTTAAGAGGTGAAGGAAAATTAATTATAAAAGTTGGCATTAAAACTAGTGCCAGGCGTTTTTCATTTGTCATCGGTTTTAAAACGAACTTCTGCACATGCGCAAAATGGCGTCCCATTGTCGAAATGAAGCCAAGCTAAGTGAGAATAAGAGAACATTATGTGAGCTTGCAGTGAAAGGACGCGGTTTGTGGTAGCCTCGGACCACTACCTAAATCTTGGTCCGAGAACAAGGTAAAACTGTTAGATAATATTAATTGGAACTCTAGAACCGTCAGACAAAACATTTATGACAATTTCATGAAAAGGGGAATTAAGTTTGCGAATTTTAAGAGGCCAAGTGTCGTCTGGCCGGATGCATTGAAATAACTTTCGATTCCTAAAGGACGCTATTCTTCTTTTACCAAGACGTTTTCTTGATTTGTTAATTTGTTCAATTTATATTTTAATGGGTCTATTATAATGTGGCCTAAGATTATTTTATATTCATAACACGCCTCCTATTTTTTTAAGCAGCGAAAACGAGTTGTTTTACTTCATCTTTCGAGATGTGTTTGGTTTCATTTTTAATCGTTCCATGCTGCTAATGTGAAATTAAATGATTTCAAGAATGTAATTGTCAGGATTTTGGTGTGGGGAACTTGATAGTTTTAATAATGACAAACGGCCCCTTGCTTTTCGTTTGTCTGAGATGGCATCTTTTGGTCTATATGGCCGCATAAGCACAGCATCCATGCTGGTTGCAAAACATTTTCGGAAGCCTATTGAAAGAATGTAATGAGTAACCAATTGAAGTGAATCGAAATGAGACTGTTGTAGTTTCGGATAAGAATTAGAAAAGGTTTAATATGTGGTGATTTATAAATCACGTAAATGTAACTTGTTTTAATTATACAGCGTTGCCATATAATTTGGGGTATAGCTTGGCCTCCATTTTAAATATATAATTAGGAGTGCAGATTGGTGTTCCCTCCCATAGCCATTCGGCCTTGTATTCTTTTCCCTTGAAAATATATATTTATTTTTAACCACTGCTGTTTGAATCCATGTTTTAATTGAGAGCATAGAATAGTACTAGGTTAATTGTCTTCAGGCCACTTTGGCCTCGGGGTACCTAAGCCCTTCCTCCCCGGTGCAGATTTATGGTAGCAGAGTAGCGTGGTTTCGATTTTCTGGAGCCCGTTGACTGGTATTGTTTTGTTGCCATAGTAACGAGGTAGAATTAAATTACGTGGATTCGAGCAGCACGGGAGAAGTGAGTAACTGAGGGTTAACTAAGGTTAGGTAGGATGCCTACTGTGGTACTCTGGCTAATATTATGATTTTCTTTTCATGTCTGTGAATGGACAAAGCGTTGCTGGCATTCCTCAGTGCGTGTGAACGCACTGACGACGAGTCAAGTCCAGTTTTAATACTGGCACTCAAGAACATGGTCTCTCTGTAAGCATGGTAAAATTGGCTGATGGATTCTCTCTGTTATCACACTCTGTGATGTTCCGTACTACAGGTTGCTTCCAAGGTAGGATCAAACCAGTACAGTAGCTATTTGATTCATGGTAGAAAGTTATCTATGCACAGCTGTTAAGTAAAGTGCTAATGGCTAATCGTTCTGTGTTCCTGTCAAGTTGTGTGAAAAGTGATATCATTCGCGTGTTGAGTTCTTGCTGAAAATCATTATGGCATGGTTGCCAAATTTTGAATTGCTATTTGTTCTGGCTGTGTTGCCAATGTGATTAAGTCATCTAAGCATTAATGAAATTTAGTGAACTGAATAGTCAATTATTTTGCTGTATTCTGTGAGAAACATCTGTGCGCAGATAATTGTTGTCATCGAGTTGAATGTGTAATGTCTTGTGACATATTGAGAAGAAGATTTCAGTGAACATGCAGGTGGACGAGTAATGTCCTGTGAGTACATACAACAGCAGTGTCGAGCTGAAGCTTTTCAGGTGGTGAAACAGCGAGTTTTAAAATTGCTAGGCCGAGGTCAGGTGTTAAGTCAGCTGTGGAGTCGTGAAGCCCCGTTGTGTTGGGTGTGTAGTTGTTGTGATTGCAGCTGTTCGTGCGACGTGCGGTCGAAAATTAGGAAGCAGAAAGCAGTTATAAGAAGAGCTGATCTAGGTGATCGTATTTTGGTCGTGTGAAGTTTTGATCTTCAGTCGGTAGATAGAAATTTTGAAATTTATTTCAGGTTTGGTTGGAGTTAGGAATCGAACGAGTGACGTGCCAGGACTGCACGTATGGTTGGTGTTGGTGTGCGTGTGGTTGAGCGAGTGAGGTTAGGGCATTTCAGGATGCCAATTGAGAAGTGAGGAGTTGATGCGGAGATCGTCGAGTGATACCAACCTAGCGGGAGTAGCCAGTCTCTGTCTATTTATGATTCTGGTACTTTCAGTGATGGTTGGTGATGTCGACATTACTAAGCTCCTCTGACTCTTGATGTCGTGTGGGCTAGTGATGGTCGCACATCGTATTTTTAGATTTTGAGGGTACATTGTGTTGTTTTTATTGCAGGTGTGTTTAGTGCCTGGTTGGTACTTGGTGCTCGAGTGAGTACTTGTTAGGGAGTGTTTTGTTGTTTGTGATTTGTGGATTTGTGATCCATGTACTGCGTTGTTGGTACTAGTTGAGATTTAATTAGGGTTAGTGTTTTTTTATTTTCTTGTGCGTTGGTACTCGGT
Source organism: Meconema thalassinum (assembly GCA_946902985.2). Classification (NCBI taxonomy): domain Eukaryota; kingdom Metazoa; phylum Arthropoda; class Insecta; order Orthoptera; family Tettigoniidae; genus Meconema; species Meconema thalassinum. Next base: position 427,190,005 of record OX336388.2, on the reverse strand, counting down.
TGAGTATTTGAGATTTCTTCGGTTAGTGTCTAGGTTTTGTTTTGTTGGTACCGTGTTGGTATTGGTTGGATTGAGTTGTGTATTTGTCAGTACTCTGAGTAGTATTTGTGCTTCGAGAGGTTGTTGGGTCGGTGATACCAGGATGTTTAATTCCCTGATGATGTGTGATGGATTGTCGAGTGGTGCCTAATGTCCTTAAGTGAAAGTGGAGAGGCGTAAGCAGGTGGCCTTTTCTTTGGTGAGGAGGCGTATGCAGGCGATATTTCCTTTCATTGGCGCACGTGGCAGGTGTTCCAGACTAGTTCCGGAGATGGCTGGCAACTGTTTCTGTTATGGAATTAGGTGAATTGGAAATTGTTTTTGTCTGATATTTCAGACGACTTAGGTACCTACGGACGGTTGGTTTTAATGAGTGAGCTGATGGTGAGTTTGAGATTGAGTTAGTCGAGTGGTGCCTTGACTTATTAATTAGAAGAGGTATATGCAGGGAGCCTTTTCATGAAGGGAAGGTATATGCAGGTGGATATTTCTTGTCGCTGAAACACGTGGCAGGTGTGGAGGCCAGTTTTGGGAGCAAACTGTAAGCTGCATTGTGTATGCGATACAGGTGAAGGTTTTCTTTCTGAATTGATTAGGTGAGGAATTTAATTTGTCTGGTTCTACAGACGTAGTCAGTTGGCACCTACGGACGGTAAGGCAATGGTTGCTCTTAAGTGACCCAAGGTAAGAGTTGGTTACTCTTAAGTGACCCAAGGTAAGAGTTGGTTACTCTTAAGTGACCCTAGGTAAAGTTGGTTACTCTTAAGTGACCCAAGGTAATAGTTGGTTGCATTTAGTGACCTAAAGTTGATTATGAATTGGTAGTGCTACCTATCGTTGAGATGGTCGCACTGGGTTGGTGGCTGGTTGTTAGAAGTCGACTGGTGAATTTGGTGAGGTTATGTCTTGACAAGAGTGAATGTTGTGAGGTTAGGTGTGAGCTTGATCCTTTGAGTTGTCTAGTGTTGTCATTGTGACAGTGAGGTTGGAAGATTGCTGAGGGCAACGTGCGAGTGAACTTGGGTGATTCTGGTAGTAAGCTGACTATGTGTTTGGTTCAATAGTGAGGTTGTGTCAGGAGTGACTGCTGCTTCATGGTGATTGGTCGCAGATGTGAGATGGGTTCCTGCGTTATCTGAAGTTGAGCACGTGTGTGAGTAGTCCTGTTGAAGTTTGGTTCACGTGAAATTGTGATTGCTGTATTGTTGCTGAGATTGTTCGAGCGGTTCTGCGCCTGCTGTTCTACCTTAATAAAGTTTGAAGCCATGCTTGAGAGCTGTGTGTATATTTGTACTTGATGTAATTGTACATCAGAAGTAACTTACATGACTGTGCTGTTTGAGAGTGCTCGGGAGGTACTGTAGTACCTTGGTACCTTATATAAATTGAAAGCCGATTGCCATGATTGCTGGGGGATGGCATGTTGTTAAGTGACGCTGCGTCCACTTAATAATTTCCTTAGAATGTGAAAACAGGATTTATTTTGGCTGGGAACAAGCTAGAAATTTTAACAGAACATCGAATTGTGATGTTCATATTAGTAATTACTCATCACATTGTAAACTAACAATTTAAATTGAAACATCGTCTGTCGGTTTAAGCTCTAACAGTCTTACCTGGTCAAACACTGCAATTATTCCAAAAGCCAAGGAATGTCACTTGCTATAACAACGACATGGTAACTGAATCTACATGGAATATCATCGGTGAGATGGCGATCATATGATCCTTATTGCCATCTGGTATCTGTTCCGGTTGGTCACGTGAGTGATGTGATCACTCACCACTCGTGGCAGTGGCCAGTGCACAGGTTACTGTCACCATGCACGACATAACATCTAGTGGAGGTGTTAGCCATTCTGCTGGTCAGAGTGGAAGCATTTACTACAACTTCGTGAGATGTCCAGCTGTAACGGCCCGGAGAGGCTGTATGGGAGAGCTGGTTCCATCCTGCTTGCAGCTACCATCGGGGATCATCATCTGACCCCCTACAGGTGGAATCACAGGGGGAGACTGAGCCGATTGGTTTCGACTCACAATACTTCGCCGCCGCCGCCGCCCCCTTGTGCCCCGCCCCCCCCCGTCGCCGCCCCCATGTGACCCCCCCACTCATTCTTCTGCCGAAGCTCCTGGCATTAATTGTGAATCATTTCAGGATACAAGAAGAAGACATAAACAATTTAAATAACCATTATCTTTAATGGAAAATATATTAACTAATTACTCCGGTCTACATTGATTGAATATAGCCATTGTTGACTGTCTAGTGAATAATATGTATGCTGGGACTGTACTGGATTTGGCGGTATTTGTTCAAATAATCTAAAGTCTGATAGCCAATCATTGACGGACACATCGATGAAAATTCTATTGCCAAATTAAATTTGGTTAAAAAAAGGATGTTTCGATAATTTAAGAGGTGAAGGAAAATTAATTATAAAAGTTGGCATTAAAACTAGTGCCAGGCGTTTTTCATTTGTCATCGGTTTTAAAACGAACTTCTGCACATGCGCAAAATGGCGTCCCATTGTCGAAATGAAGCCAAGCTAAGTGAGAATAAGAGAACATTATGTGAGCTTGCAGTGAAAGGACGCGGTTTGTGGTAGCCTCGGACCACTACCTAAATCTTGGTCCGAGAACAAGGTAAAACTGTTAGATAATATTAATTGGAACTCTAGAACCGTCAGACAAAACATTTATGACAATTTCATGAAAAGGGGAATTAAGTTTGCGAATTTTAAGAGGCCAAGTGTCGTCTGGCCGGATGCATTGAAATAACTTTCGATTCCTAAAGGACGCTATTCTTCTTTTACCAAGACGTTTTCTTGATTTGTTAATTTGTTCAATTTATATTTTAATGGGTCTATTATGATGTGGCCTAAGATTATTTTATATTCATAACACGCCTCCTATTTTTTTAAGCAGCGAAAACGAGTTGTTTTACTTCATCTTTCGAGATGTGTTTGGTTTCATTTTTAATCGTTCCATGCTGCTAATGTGAAATTAAATGATTTCAAGAATGTAATTGTCAGGATTTTGGTGTGGGGAACTTGATAGTTTTAATAATGACAAACGGCCCCTTGCTTTTCGTTTGTCTGAGATGGCATCTTTTGGTCTATATGGCCGCATAAGCACAGCATCCATGCTGGTTGCAAAACATTTTCGGAAGCCTATTGAAAGAATGTAATGAGTAACCAATTGAAGTGAATCGAAATGAGACTGTTGTAGTTTCGGATAAGAATTAGAAAAGGTTTAATATGTGGTGATTTATAAATCACGTAAATGTAACTTGTTTTAATTATACAGCGTTACCATATAATTTGGGGTATAGCTTGGCCTCCATTTTAAATATATAATTAGGAGTGCAGATTGGTGTTCCCTCCCATAGCCATTCGGCCTTGTATTCTTTTCCCTTGAAAATATATATTTATTTTTAACCACTGCTGTTTGAATCCATGTTTTAATTGAGAGCATAGAATAGTACTAGGTTAATTGTCTTCAGGCCACTTTGGCCTCGGGGTACCTAAGCCCTTCCTCCCCGGTGCAGTTAGCGAAAGAGTTACTTGTTGGTACATCTATATCCAACAATTTGATATTGTGATAGAGCATTTTTCAGGAAAAAATGAACGTCATTCCTGACGCATTAAGTCTAAATCCAGAAGAGAACGAGATGGCAGTAGATGTGCAGCACTTGGAGCAAACGGCAAAGGATCAAGAGTTTCTAGGAATATTGAAGAATATCCATCAGGAGCAAGAGGGGGAACCCAGGATGAGGATGATGATCCAGTATTTCAAGAAGGAGTTACGAGCAGGAACACCTGAACATCGTGAGGCAAAATCTAAAGAAGCAAAATATAATTAATTCAACGGTCTTCTACATAAATTCGTGGACGAAGATCACATTAAAATCAGAATCATATTTCCAGCATCACTTCAGAGAGGGTTGACATGGCATGTTCATGAAAGCCTAGGACGCATAGGCAGACACAAGATATAGGCTACAATTGGTGAGTCATTCACGTGGCCAAGGATGAGGTCAACTATTGTTGAGGTAATTAAGACTTGTGATGAATGCCAGCGCACTAAGCCTAATAATTACCTCATGAAGCAATTCCCAAGCCTTTATTACCTCAGCACTCGACTGTTTCGGGCATCTGCCCAAAGGAAGATGAGGGTGTAAACATCTTCTTGTCTGTATAGATGTATTTTCGAAATTTGTGGTTTTATGTCCCATTCAAAAGACCACGTCAAAGCAGATTCTAAGCAGAATAGTAAACAAAGTAATACCTACACTAGGAAAGCCAAAATTCCCATTATCAGACCACAGAAGCTATTTCACGAGTTCAGTGTTCAGAAAAGGGATCGAGAATTTGGGAATCATGCATATTTTATCTAGTATTCGCCACGCCCAAGCCAATCGCGTATTGATCCCCAACGAACATCATTAGTGGGTGGACAAAGTCAATGATACTGAGGATGTGCATGAACACCACGAGACACGAATCCACGGGACAGATACCCATGCTGGAGCATCATAACAAATACCCTGATAGATCATGGTGGTGTATTTTTGGAAATAAACGGAAAGAAAGAATTAGCATTGCTGTTCTTCATTACTTTATATCGGTCCATTTATTTACATTTATTTCCCGCACACACCAACATCGAACTGTTACCTCCCGTTTGCCCCGTGTGGGTAGTTTATTAGCTGAGGAATAACCCACCCACCAAGGGAAGATGATTAAAAAAGGGAAGTAGGTTTTGGATTGGAAAAAAAGGATAGAAAAATAGGAGGAGAGTCCCACAAAATTAATAAGTTTAACTTTAAATACCTTTAGAGGCAGTTGCCACTGAAAATTAACTCTTTGATACCTTAAGTAGGTACGAGCTTGGTCGAAGCTAACGGGAACCGCAGCCGGGACTTGGGCGATTTGCAAGAGAGAGGCTTTAGTGTATTTCCTCCCAAGCATGTATAAAACTACTATAGGGAAGAGTGATGGTCTGGCAAGACTGATAGTAACAAATTTACTGTATGTCTTCTCAAAGAAATTAGTTTTTACCAAATAATTCGAAGAATGCCAATGATTTAGCTCAGGTTTGGTATTTTCAATTGCCAAAATTATGGAGTTCCTGTAAAGGCGACCAAGTGTCTCTAAGAAGGAAAATGATAAAGGATTATACCTTATGGAGTAATTTTGGTAAATGAACCAATGGTTGCATTGGAAAATGGCTAAGCTTTTACTCAGCGAGGAGCCGGCTAAAAGTTTAGACAAAAAGAAACACTTATCTTTTAGAAAACTGACCATAAGTTTTCGGAGAGGGTCTCCACAAGCAGGTAGCTGGCTTAGCGAGCTTTACTTGCCTTACTGGCCAATTAGAATTAGCTATTAAAGCTAAAAAGAACTTTATTGAGGTGAAAATTAAGAGTTCTTGCTCAAATGCAACGAATGGTGAGAGCCCTATTAATGATTTTAATGGCATTGAGTAGGGAGAGCCAAGGAAGACAGGATTTTACCTAAACTTTGTATTAGAAAATGAAAAAGCGAAAAGAAACGCTTCATTTATTTATCAATTCAAAGAAGTTTGAGGAAATTAACAATTGTGTAATATAATTTTGACAAACATAGTTCATTTGAACTTTTTAACAAATGGGGTCGCAGACCTCTCAACATTAAACGTTTGCTCCAGGCAATTGACAATTTATGAGGTTTAAAAACCTTACCTGTTTCTAAAATCTTTATAAGAAAATAAAAAGACATGTGTAGTAATTAAAGTTTAAACATTTAAATTTAGTACAAAGAGTGTACTTTAAGAAATTCTTGAGAGAATGTTCTAGAGAAAGTGACAACTTCGAAAATAACAATAAGAAAAACATGAAAAATAAGGTAGAAGTTCCTACAACTTCTTATATTTATACAGAATTAATGTTGGTTATTATGCAAATAAGGGCAGGTCACTTACTGTGAAACCTGAAGAAAGTTAAAAGGAAGGTTCTAGACTTCCCAAGTTTGAGTAGGAATCACTAGCCAAATGGGACAGTTTCCATATCGTGAAACCTGAACATGACTCGCTCAAGAGTTTAAAGAATTGGTTTCCCTGATTATAGGAAAGGAACAATGTGAATTTGAAACTTGTATCACACAAGCAATTATGCAGAATTTAATTAATGTTAAACTAGCAAAGTTGGAAGGGCACTTCGTGAGTGACACCTTATAGAAAAGTTACAATTTTATTAATATGGATTGTTAGTAGAAGGTTGAGGAAAGATCATTGGGATATAGGATCAATGTTCATGGCCGTATTTAATGTAAACGGACGATCGCGACGCGGTAGAAACGTGGAGCAAGCACTGGTTATCACTGTAGTCTATAAAGATGGAGGCAAAGTTCACTATAGAAACACTAAAGTTTATGAGAAAGAAAGTTATTGCAATTATGGAAATAACTGATTGCACTATATAGGTGAGAGTCTATTTCTTGAAAAAGTTGTGATTTACAATTAAATGTACCATAGAACATTCCAGTTGTTCCAGCGGTGGAAGAAAGTTAGCTATTGCAATAATTTGTAAGGAAGATTCCTCATTTTAAATATTATTGTCACAAGTGAGTGAAAAATACCTGACGGCAAGACTCGCAGATAAAGTACAAGATCTCGAAGGTTCCAGAACGACCTTAGTAGAAAATGGGGTTGAGAAAATCCAACGGAGGAACTAGCTTGGTGAATTATAGACAGCGGGTATTAGATAATATCCCACGTAGTGAGAGGATTTCTCATTTGAATAGCTTAAGAAGAGCTCTTTTTTAGTAAGGTTGGCTTATACAAGCAAAAGCTCAACATGGCAAATCCCACGAAGAATGATTTTTGCCCCAAAATAAATTATTTCACACTGTCTATAAAAGTATCGTTAAAAGCACGTGGAAGTTAAAACCATGAAGATGAGGTTAAAACTTTTAAAATGGTACTTATCTTGATTTCATGTTGAAGGCGAAGTTTCTTTTGACAACTACCTTGCCAACATGGCGTAGAAGAGTGTGTGCCTCTTGGTTTGAGGAGACTAGCTCGAGAGGAGCTTTAACTGACCGAGTCAACTGCCGATTGAGAAGTGAGACCTGCTCATCGGAGCACGGAGGGTCCAAGGAAGGGAAAAGAGTGGGGGTAGGAGACAAAGGGTATACATATCAGCATAACCAACTTATCAAAAATAAATGTTCTTCTTGATGAATGGTCTTCAAAGAGTTGATAGTAGGCGATATTAGCGCAGCATGGTGAGTGAAACAGTAGACGTAGTCCTCTTGCTCAAGGAGAAAATAGCTGGCGATGGTAACAAGATCTGGTGGCCAGATGGATATGTAAGTCCTCTCGCACCAGGAAGAATTGAGCAGCTTCAGAGATTCGCTGCTAGATGACGCTAGGTGGGTCACAGAAGTTATATATCTAGAACAGACTTATGAAGACATAAGAGATTTGCCCATCAAGGAGAAAACAGATGATCACTGTTGGTGTTTGACAAAGAGGAAGGAAGAAATGAACATGCAAAGAGCAATAGACTTTATTCTCTCGTACCGTTTATTCAAAGAATACACCATACTGGGGGTAAACACCAACAGAGAACAAGAAAAACAAGTAAACATTTAAAGGTAATAAGCAATTGCAGAGAAGTAGTCTTGTGATCTGACCATTAGTGGTCAAGACTCTGACTACCCTGACTCTCCCATCTCTTCCAGGATAACACTCGGTCACTCTACCAGAGATCCATACTAGGGGGGGGGGGTGAAACATCCCTAACTAAGACCAAGTCTCCCACTTTAATGTCGGGACTGGAAAGAAACCACTTCTGTCTCCCTTGCAGGGAAGTTAAATATTCCAAGTTCCACCTCTTCCAAAAGGAATTACGGAGGGCTTCAAGTTTACGCCAAACAATAGGTAAATCAGATTCCCTGAAAGAATTAGGAAGGGGAGGATGGGCAGAGAGAGAAGTACATGTAAGACAGTGACCAGGTGTGAGTGGAAGGAGGTCATCAGGGTCATTAGAAAGCGGAGTTAAATAACGAGAATTAACGACATCTTCCATCACAAAATAACTAGAAGCTGAGGGAAATAAAGCACTAGTAAAGATTGCGATACAATGCAAAAGGAGAATTAACAAGTTTAAACAAAGCGTATAGAAACAAGTACATCTATTCAGGACAAGAATATACCAAATAAACAAAGAAACTATGCGAGTAGAAAGCAAGAACGCCATAGGTAACAACCTAGTAGCCATAAACCATGACCTCAAGTTATAATGAGTATCAAAGGGGTTGCTCAGAAAAATACTTAAGTAAGCGAGAAACGTGATATAACAAGTATAAATGCAAAAACACATCGAATGTGACGACGAGAAAAAACCAGTTTGTTCATTAATGAACAATAAGATCGCAAAATATGTAAGCAGAGTACAATACATGAGCGCGTGAGAAATACGCAACGAAGTTTTGAAACAAGAATCGAAGCAGTTGTGGAATACGAGCGTGAGAAAGTGGGAGACATAAGCAAGCGCGGCCTTGACCCACAGAGTACAGCGAGATAAGGAATATAAATAGCTGAAAGAGTCCTTAACCGGAACAAGTTTATTTTGGGAAGTAGGAAGGCGACTTCCGAGATTACGGTAGCGGCTCGCCAGACAATGGTTGGCAATCAGCCAGAGTTGAGATAAGAGAAACTTGCTTTGACCTTTGTCAAGCGTACAAGAAATAAACAGTGACTTGGCGTTATTCAGGCTTGTATACAAACAGGTTTGAAAAACAAGCAGTTCAAAGTACACAAACAACACTAGTTGAATCAGCTGTAACTTAAAGCAGATATTCAGGTTGGACGGCATGCAGTCAATCGTAACTTGGACGTGAGAAAACAATTTAAAGACGTATGAAACAGAGTAGGAAATCAATTTCGCATAATTTAGAGGATCACGGAATCCGACAATTTTCAAAAGAAAAAAAGCTTAATTCTTCCGAACAGAGAAGAAAAGCTGGGACATTGAGAAGGAATTTATACATAAGAATAGTTATTCTAGATGCTATAGAATTCAGATTTTCAAGCGGTTTCATGAGCGACTTCCAATTGTGAGGAAGGAGGGAGGAGCCGGCCGTGGCCATCTTTCTACATAGCGAAAGAAGTGAAACATAGCTTACAGCGAAGTGATGGAGACTGATAGCCATGGTTTTACACAAAGGGAAGATAGTTTTCGAGAAAGAGTTTAAGCAATTACCTGCTATAAAAAATGACATAAGAAGGTAGACGAAGTAACACAAAGTGAGGCGAACTTGAATTGCCATTTTGTGCGGGAAGAAAGCAAAATCATTTAAACAACTTACAAAGGTAGCGTAGTTGTTCACGATAAGACATCGTTTCGGCAAGTGTTTTTCAAAAATATTGAGATCTGAAACATGAGCGTTCTCCTTTTCAGAAATGGGATTTATGTCAGCTGTAACGAAATGACATTGCGCTTTAGTTTGAAGACTGGGTTGTTGGATTTCACCAGTAATAACCCAACCAAAATCGGTGTCTCTAGCGACCACGGTTGAAGATAACTTGCGTGTTTGTTTGCGAATGCACTTCCAAAAAACATTGGCACTGAAAAGTACATCAATGGGACCTTGAGCATTAAACTGAGGATCAGCTAACCTTAAGTGCAAAGGAATCTTTAAACTGGAAGTATTAATAGCGCTGCTAGGAGTGTCTTTGCCAATACCGGTAAGAATGAGACAGTTTAAATTAAGATTGGTGTTTCTTTGGCAAACGTCTCTGATTTTCAATTTTGAAGACTGCAAGACTTGAGTTTTCAAATTGTCAATGCCGGTCACATTGATAGAAGTCGGCGATGACGAATGACCTAGTTTTTTAATCAACGATTGCGAAACAAAGTTGTGCGTTGAAGCGGAATCGAGAAGACCGCGGGTTCGAACCCAATTTCCAAATTTATCTTGGATTTCGAATTGTACAGTGGTCAAAAGGGTTTGCGCACTGTAAGAAGTTTCGGCGTTAGAAATGCGGGAAGAAGCATTAGTTTGTTCGGAGCTGCTCTGCATGGAGGTTGAAGAGGCGGGTGCTGGTGACCTCGATTTCTCATGAACGTGCAATAAAGAATGATGCGGTTTTTTACAATGAAAACAGAGGTTGGATGACGTACAGTTCGAAGAAGAATGCTTAGGTGACAAGCAATTGAAGCAATGTTTGCTATTGAAGACAAACTTCCTTCGATCTTCGACAGACAATTCTTTAAAAGATTTGCACGAATACAATGTGTGAAGCTTTTTACAGAGCGTGCATTTTAATGATTTGTTAAGCGGCCTGATATGTTCTCTTGGATTATTGAAAGAAGAACGGGTTTGCTTGTTCTCGACAGATGGGGACCGATGACCTTTTGAAAAAGCAAGGTTTTTCTCAAAGCTGTGACACTGATTATTCGTTTCGACATTTTCGCACTGAAATGCGAGTGCTGTAAGGACTTGGCATCGGCTGTTAAGAAACGAGATTAAGTGTTCGAACGAAAATTCTTCCTTGCGAGCGAGTTCGATTTCCCATGCCTTTAAAGTCGAAAAATCGAATCTGGATGTAGCTAGATGAATGAGTATGGTGTCCCATGTTTGGACGGGCTGCTTAAGTTGGTATAATGCTCTCACGTGCAATTGAATAGAGTCTAACAGGTCTCTTAAAGAGGTGACGTCATTAGGTTTGACGGCTGGTAGGTTAAACAAACAACGGATGTGTTGAGCGACACTCAAACGTAAATTGCCATATCTCTCTTTAAGGAGATTAAAGGCGATGTGGTAGTTGTCTGCGCTTAAAGGCAGTGATTGGACCAAGGCTAAGGCCTCGTTTTTTAACGACGTACGCAGGTAGAAGAATTTATGAATATCGGAAATTTCAGTATTTTCATGAATTAGGGAGCAGTAAAGTTCATAAAAAGAATACCATTCACCTTCCTTGCCTGAGAAGTGAGGTAGGCTTATCTTTGGAAGTAACGGTTTCGGTTTGTTTTCGTGAACTGAAGCGGATGCGAACTGAGCCGGATTGATGACCTTAGTGTCCGGTCCTGAAATACTGCGAATCAATTGGTGGGCCTTGGCAATCCCTTCAAAGTACAAGGGTTCGACCTCGTCCCGATCCGATTGAAGTTCTGGGCAAGCGGATTCAATCTCGGTTTGAGTTTGATCATAATAATCATATGACCGTTCATACAACTTAAGGCGTTGTGTCAAGATATCTAAATCACACTCGGCGGGATTTAATTTGTTGATGAAATTTCTGAATCTAGTGAGTTGCCCTTTATAAGAAGAACGTCTGGCAATGAGAGTTTCATCTTTTTCAGTAGGAGCCATGTCAAAGAGAATAAATTGAAATGTAACTCACGAAACTGTGGAACCTTGGAAATGCTGTCAAGCTGGCAGCAGCGAATGAGTAGAAAGAACGGGACACACCAAAGGAGACAGGAGCGGCCTCTTTCCCGTTCACAGGCTTTGCATGATGTAGTTATAGATGAAAAATTCAAAGCAGATATTAGCAATATGCAAAGTATTGTCAAATGACACTTTTTTTAAAGAAAAAATGGAAAATGGACTCTCCCGGGTTTCCGGGACCAAATTTTGGGTAGTTTATTAGCTGAGGAATAACCCACCCACCAAGGGAAGATGATTAAAAAAGGGAAGTAGGTTTTGGATTGGAAAAAAAGGATAGAAAAATAGGAGGAGAGTCCCACAAAATTAATAAGTTTAACATTAAATACCTTTAGAGGCAGTTGCCACTGAATATTAACTCTTTGATACCTTAAGTAGGTACGAGCTTGGTCGAAGCTAACGGGAACCGCAGCCGGGACTTGGGCGATTTGCAAGAGAGAGGCTTTAGTGTATTTCCTCCCAAGCATGTATAAAACTACTATAGGGAAGAGTGATGGTCTGGCAAGACTGATAGTAACAAATTTACTGTATGTCTTCTCAAAGAAATTAGTTTTTACCAAATAATTCGAAGAATGCCAATGATTTAGCTCAGGTTTGGTATTTTCAATTGCCAAAATTATGGAGTTCCTGTAAAGGCGACCAAGTGTCTCTAAGAAGGAAAATGATAAAGGATTATACCTTATGGAGTAATTTTGGTAAATGAACCAATGGTTGCATTGGAAAATGGCTAAGCTTTTACTCAGCGAGGAGCCGGCTAAAAGTTTAGACAAAAAGAAACACTTATCTTTTAGAAAACTGACCATAAGTTTTCGGAGAGGGTCTCCACAAGCAGGTAGCTGGCTTAGCGAGCTTTACTTGCCTTACTGGCCAATTAGAATTAGCTATTAAAGCTAAAAAGAACTTTATTGAGGTGAAAATTAAGAGTTCTTGCTCAAATGCAACGAATGGTGAGAGCCCTATTAATGATTTTAATGGCATTGAGTAGGGAGAGCCAAGGAAGACAGGATTTTACCTAAACTTTGTATTAGAAAATGAAAAAGCGAAAAGAAACGCTTCATTTATTTATCAATTCAAAGAAGTTTGAGGAAATTAACAATTGTGTAATATAATTTTGACAAACATAGTTCATTTGAACTTTTTAACAAATGGGGTCGCAGACCTCTCAACATTAAACGTTTGCTCCAGGCAATTGACAATTTATGAGGTTTAAAAACCTTACCTGTTTCTAAAATCTTTATAAGAAAATAAAAAGACATGTGTAGTAATTAAAGTTTAAACATTTAAATTTAGTACAAAGAGTGTACTTTAAGAAATTCTTGAGAGAATGTTCTAGAGAAAGTGACAACTTCGAAAATAACAATAAGAAAAACATGAAAAATAAGGTAGAAGTTCCTACAACTTCTTATATTTATACAGAATTAATGTTGGTTATTATGCAAATAAGGGCAGGTCACTTACTGTGAAACCTGAAGAAAGTTAAAAGGAAGGTTCTAGACTTCCCAAGTTTGAGTAGGAATCACTAGCCAAATGGGACAGTTTCCATATCGTGAAACCTGAACATGACTCGCTCAAGAGTTTAAAGAATTGGTTTCCCTGATTATAGGAAAGGAACAATGTGAATTTGAAACTTGTATCACACAAGCAATTATGCAGAATTTAATTAATGTTAAACTAGCAAAGTTGGAAGGGCACTTCGTGAGTGACACCTTATAGAAAAGTTACAATTTTATTAATATGGATTGTTAGTAGAAGGTTGAGGAAAGATCATTGGGATATAGGATCAATGTTCATGGCCGTATTTAATGTAAACGGACGATCGCGACGCGGTAGAAACGTGGAGCAAGCACTGGTTATCACTGTAGTCTATAAAGATGGAGGCAAAGTTCACTATAGAAACACTAAAGTTTATGAGAAAGAAAGTTATTGCAATTATGGAAATAACTGATTGCACTATATAGGTGAGAGTCTATTTCTTGAAAAAGTTGTGATTTACAATTAAATGTACCATAGAACATTCCAGTTGTTCCAGCGGTGGAAGAAAGTTAGCTATTGCAATAATTTGTAAGGAAGATTCCTCATTTTAAATATTATTGTCACAAGTGAGTGAAAAATACCTGACGGCAAGACTCGCAGATAAAGTACAAGATCTCGAAGGTTCCAGAACGACCTTAGTAGAAAATGGGGTTGAGAAAATCCAACGGAGGAACTAGCTTGGTGAATTATAGACAGCGGGTATTAGATAATATCCCACGTAGTGAGAGGATTTCTCATTTGAATAGCTTAAGAAGAGCTCTTTTTAGTAAGGTTGGCTTATACAAGCAAAAGCTCAACATGGCAAATCCCACGAAGAATGATTTTTGCCCCAAAATAAATTATTTCACACTGTCTATAAAAGTATCGTTAAAAGCACGTGGAAGTTAAAACCATGAAGATGAGGTTAAAACTTTTAAAATGGTACTTATCTTGATTTCATGTTGAAGGCGAAGTTTCTTTTGACAACTACCTTGCCAACATGGCGTAGAAGAGTGTGTGCCTCTTGGTTTGAGGAGACTAGCTCGAGAGGAGCTTTAACTGAAAGAGTCAACTGCCGATTGAGAAGTGAGACCTGCTCATCGGAGCACGGAGGGTCCAAGGAAGGGAAAAGAGTGGGGGTAGGAGACAAAGGGTATACATATCAGCATAACCAACTTATCAAAATTAATGTTCTTCTTGATGAATGGTCTTCAAAGAGTTGATAGTAGGCGATATTAGCGCAGCATGGTGAGTGAAACAGTAGACGTAGTCCTCTTGCTCAAGGAGAAAATAGCTGGCGATGGTAACAAGCTCTGGTGGCCAGATGGATATGTAAGTCCTCTCGCACCAGGAGGAATTGAGCAGCTTCAGAGATTCGCTGCTAGATGACGCTAGGTGGGTCACAGAAGTTATATATCTAGAACAGACTTATGAAGACATAAGAGATTTGCCCATCAAGGAGAAAACAGATGATCACTGTTGGTGTTTGACAAAGAGGAAGGAAGAAATGAACATGCAAAGAGCATTAGACTTTATTCTCTCGTACCGTGTATTCAAAGAATACACCACCGTGCATTTGTTCATTTTTTCTGTCAATTTTTTACAGAAACGCATATTTCGTTGAACCAGCCTGACAGCGTCCCATCGCTGCCTTCCGAACTTCCATTGCTTCAAGCCATGAAGACTTCTACATTAATCCGCGGGGCGTCGTGTTCTTCACCAACCAACTACTCCGTGAAGACACCGCTCCAAGAAGAATTTTGTTTTTGTAAAGTTTTTTCATGTTCATGTATAACCTCTTTGTTTCCTCCCCTTACTCGCCCGCTTCCCCCTCTTCTCGCCTCCTCCTACTGCTCGCTTCTCCGCGCGCGCTGCTCGCTCGCTCGTTCACTTCTTCTCGACTTGTCTCCGTGCCGTGAGCAACCGCTCACCCTCTCAAGTGCACTCAACTTCTTGTTGGACATGCCGTCTAGGCTAGTGTACTTTCGCTGCGTCTAGCAGCCCTCTCTTGTACGTCGGAAGTCAAACCAGTCAGTTGGAGCTTAAATAAAACTCGCCTCCTCTACTCAAGAGGCAAACTTTTAAATTAGACGCCATGTTCGAGTTTTAGAACCAACCGTCAACAGCAACATCACCTTCTTCATGAAGCAAAGACAAGTACCGACTTCCTGTTTTAACCACATTCTCATCGCTTTTAAAAGGCTTAATGCTTTTATTTGGATTTTATAGACAGTGAAAGTTGCTATGTGGTAAAATAACTGCTTTCAAGAGATCTTCGTGATCAAACTCCAACTATCAAGTCTAACTTTCACAATGAAAGATTTTCTGAGATGCTATCTCACATCGAGGGATATTTCTAAAATACCCACTGTCTATATAATCTAGTTTTCCGCCGATGGATTCTCTACACAATTTAAACAACTCATCATTGCTCTGGAACCTTCCAGAACCTACACTCTATCTACCAGTTATACTGTTATGTATTTTCCACTTCATATGGGAATACTTTTTCAAACTAAGGAATCTTCCTATTCAATATTTAATTTTTCTTCCTCCGTTGGGATTTTTCTGGTGCATTCAACTATAACCTACAAGTTTTTCAAGCAATAGACTCTCGCAAATCTAGTGTAACTAGTTATTTTCCACCATTGCAATAACTTTCTTTGCCATCAACTTTTTGTTCTACTACAGTGAACTTTTCAACTATATCAACATACTATAGTGAAAACAGTGCCTGTTCAACTTTTCATCCGCGTCGCGCTCGTCCGATTACAATAAATACGGCCATGAACACTCTTCCACAATCCCATTTGATCTTTCCCAAACCCTTTACTAACAAACTAAAATAATAAAATTGTTACTTTAGGTCTTTTTTCAATGAGGTGTCACTCTCAATAAGTCCCCTCCCTTAATTGCTCCACGTATAACGAATTAATGTCTGTAAAGCTTCGTGTCTAGTACACGCCTTAAATTATATTGTTTCTCCTTTCTAATTAGGGAATACAATTTTTTCTACTCAAAAGTGAGTTATCTCTAGGTTTCACGAAAGGGAAATTTTCTCCATTTTTCTCGTGATCCCTACTTAAACATAGGAGTTCTAGAAACTTCCTTTCAATTTTTCTCTTCAGGTTTCACAATAAGTGGCCTGCCCTATTTGTATAATCTACCCAAGTATTTCTGTATCAACACAAGAAGTTATAGAAACTTCTATTTCATTCTTCCTGTTTCTGTTGTTGTTACTTTCGAAGTTGTTATTTGTTCATATTTCTAAGATACCTATCTAGAAATCCTTAAAGTACACAACTTGTACTTGATTTATTGGTTAACCGTAATTACGTCAATTATATTTAAATTTCCCATTGTTAATCTTAACAACATTTCAAAATCTTACGAAGATTTTAAAGCATATAATAGGTTTAAAACCAAAAGAATTGTCAATTGTCTGGCGCAAGCTTTAGATGATTTCGGAGGTCTGCGACCCCAATTGTTTATAAAAATCAAAATTATATATTTGTTACATAAACCACTTCCTTTTACATTGTTAAATAAATTAAGATTTGTTCTTTGCTTTATCATTTCTCTAACATAACGGTTAGGCAAGATCCTGTCTTCCTTGACTCTTCCTATGTTTATGCCCTCTTTAATAAAAATAAATCCATTGATAAGGTTTTCACCACTTGTTGCATTTGAGCAAGAACTCTTAGTTACTAACTTAGTAAAGTCTCTCTTAGCTTTAATAGCTAATTCTAACTCGCCAGCTTCCTGCTTGTGGAGATTCTCTCTACCACTTATGGTTGGTTTTTCAAAATTTAAGTGTTTCTCATTGTCTAAACTTTTAGTCGGCGCCTTGATGGGTAAAAGCTTAGTCATTTCTAAATGCAACTATTGGTACACTTACCAAAATTATTCCCAAGGGTATAATTGCTTTATCCCTATCCTTCTTGTAAGCATTCGGTCGCTCTTTAGAAATTCTACAAATTCAAGACCTAAAATATCAAGGTTTATTCAAATTATTTTTACTCTTCAAAATACTTGTTTAGAAACAAACTACTTTGAACAGATACACAATAAATCCGTTACTCTTTGTCTTGCCAGACCACCACCCTTCCCCATAGTAGGTATATTTATGCTTGAGAGGGAATACGCTATAGCAGCTTTCTTGCGAACAGCCCAAGTTCCAGCTGCGTTTCCTGTTAGCTTCGCCCAGGTCCCTACCCACTTTAGGTATCGGAAAGCGGATTTGCAGTGGCAGCTGCCTTTGAGTATACTTAAAGTTAAATTATAACTTCTTTTGAACTCTCGTCCTATTTCTCCATCCTTTTTCTCCAGTCCGAAACCCACTTCTTTTTCTTCATCATCTTCCCTTGGGGGTTAGGTTATTCCCAATAATAATCTACCCACATGGGATACTGTCCGGCTCCGTGGCTAAATGGTTAGCATGCTAGACTTAGGCCTGAAGTGCCCTGGGTTCGATTCCCGGCCGAGACATCAGGGATTTTAAACTCCTGGGTTTAATTCCCGTGGCTCGGGGACTGGGTGTATGTGACGTCTTCATCATCACCTCATCCTCATTAGGACGCGCAGGTCGCCCACGGGCGTCAACTAGAGAGACCTGCACTCGGCCTCTCCGGAGACCACCCGATCATTCATTCATGGGATACTATTATAAATTGTCATGAGGATCCAATGGTGGCAAACGATCTAAGAGTACAAAACACTAGGGAGTATATGAGAAGTCAGGCGGACAGGCGTTTGCGCCGTATGAAAGGGGAGAATTTCCACCGTGAACTCGTTGAAAATGAATTAGTACTCATCAAAAGACCACCGATATCTGACCCAGCAAACAAGGTGTTGGCCAAGTTCTCAGAAAAATATGTGGGGCCGTTCCGTATTATTAGAAACCTAGGCAACAATGCTTATCGAATTGAAGACGTGAGAACTGGAATCAAATCAGTCCTCAATATTGCAAACATGAAATTTTATTATCAGCGTGAACCACATGAGCAATGCAGAAATAATATGGCAGCAAATGTTATCGAGATTTGTAATACACACTCAAAACGACGGGGCTACTGAACGTCAAGCGGAAGCCGGCTGAGTTGTTTGTAAACAAGAGGGACGACATTAAGGTCAGACTTGTTATTGTGAGAGAGGGAGATACCTGGAATGAAGACGGGTGAGTGACAGCTAGGGGAGTCCGGACTACAAGGAGACAACGCACACGGAAGTAATTAGCGAGGAGGGAGAGAGCAGCCCGCTGAATGAATGAAGATAAACACTTGAAAAAATGGAGGATGATTCTGGAAATATAAATTGACAGAGGGGATTTGAAATTTGACTCAATGTCTCGAGCCCGACTTTCAAGTTCGCGGGAGGAAAATAAACCCTTATAATAAGTGCCTGATAATAATGCTTCATAAATTATTTTATTCAGTGAAGGAATCATTGGGACTACAGGTTGTATGTTGCTGCTCATTTTCGCAAGAAGACAGGAGGCTTGCAATTAGGAAGGACGTTAGTTTATTCTTGGCGAGTTCTGGGAATTGGTAAGGAAATGTGCGACTCGAAGCGTCAGCCGTGACGTAGGACTTGGTTCAGGATGTGTCAGGGAGCAGAAGGGGAAAAGCGCAAAGATCGTGCAAGTGAGAAGGGGAGTGATTTGTGACGTAAATGGGGTGGAGTCATCCAAGTTGAAGCAACGACGAAATATTGAACTGGCAAATCAGAGGGATGATGCTAAATTCACCCGCCAATATCACGTGGCCCAGATTTACGAGGGAAAGTGTTATCTGATAAATCCTCGATCAAATTGACTTCCGCACGTCAGAAGTGTAACCTGTGTGATTTTAGAAGATCAATGATACTTGTCGCAAGTCTCTAAGCCAATTTCTTCTATTTATTAAATTTTAAGCTGTCCCCTCCACCGTATGTGCTACCGATTTGTATAAGTTAGGCCAGTTGTCTGGTCATAGTGTTCTTAATTTTTGTATCTCTGAGGAGATACATTGATTCATTGATTCCGTATCTCTGAGGAGATAACGTGTGTTCATTGATTTTGTATCTCTGAGTAGATAGGACACGTTTCTTAATTTTTGTATCTCTGAGAAGATAACATGTTCATAACTTTGAGTACTTTTGAGGAGATAACGGGTGTTCTTATTTCCAGTACCTGTGAGGAGATAACTTGTGTTCTTTTATTCTGTATCTCTGAGGATATAACACGTTCTTTTATTCAGTATCTCTGCGGAGAAGACTTGTTCGTAAATGTATTCGACGTGCGAACTTAAATCTTTACAAACAGACTGCGGTCTAGGAACTATACTTAACATTTTGTATAATGACAAATACGAGTGAAGTCTTGTGTGTGAAGATAGGAGTGTTGTCTGTTTATCTAGGGAAATTGTATTCGATTAAATTGCAATAGGACACTGTGGGCGAATCTAGTAACCCATGAGCAATTTTAGTAGGTTATGATAGTAATTTGTATAATAATATAATTTGAACGTTGTTTTCACCATTTGAATAAATCAGCACGATGATGAACTTTTGGTCGAGCATTGGGATGGTGACCATTCGATCTTCAGAGGAGATGTCCATGGCGTGCTAAGGCATACGTGGGTCATGGCGTATGACATACGTTGAATGTGTTGCAGAAGTGATAAGTACAAAACATTAATTTATTAATGTAGTTGTAGATAGATTTGGCTGGGAACAAATAGTAAATATTTTTCCTGTGTTTGATTTTTATTGTAAATCTTGTGTGTTTGGATTTTTCTTGCACCCGACACTTAATAAGTAAATGGTGAAGTGTGCCGTGATTACCGTTATTTTAATTTGATGTAAAGGTAAGGTAATTCTTGTACCGCGTGTACAAGGTGAATATATTTGATTTTTGCGAGGACATGAATTACGGACTAGGTGATAAATGAAGCTGCTATTAAAAAGTGACAGTCAGTCTGAAAGACTAGAATTGTATCCTTTTAAATGCTACAAATGCTGAAAAATGCTAGAAAGGCTGGAGGCTTCTCGCTTCGCTCGAAGCCAAAGACACTTTACATGTTAGAAAATTATCTGCATAATACTTATCTTGCGTATCTTGTTTCAAATTACTCGCGAACGGCAAGTGCAAACCAAGTGCAAAGCGCGGGATGCCGTCACGCTGACCAGAGCGCGCGGGGACGTGCCCCTTCCATCCAGTCTAAAACACTTATAGTGGGCGATGTATTGAAGATAGAGATATGCTCTCGCGGACTTTTTGTAGAACTTTTCATGCTGACCAATTCTTACGCTCATAGTATATTGATATTTTTAACGGTTTGCCCAGCGTATGCTTAAGAAGTGCACGGTCGCCAAGTTTGTTTTCGACTTTTTCACTGAAATCGTTACTGCTTGGATTCCTTTAATCATACATAAATTACTTTCTACAGAATCTTTCCTCGAGATATCCTTTACAGAATGGTGAAAACCGCATCAAATTCCATCCAGTGTTTCTCGAGATTACCAGTGACATCCAAGAATCGAGGATTTTAGTCTTATACTAACGAAGTAGAGATTGTCGGCGATCACATGCACCAAGCGGTACTATGACGTCACACACCTCAGTGCATCTGTGTACATTTCGTCCCGTCACCGTAACGTAACGCCAGACCCCAGTGCAACGACGAAGTCGACAAGATCATTTAAAATGATAAAATAATATAATTGTAGAACTTGGGGGAAAGGATGACATTTTGTTGCTGTTTAAATGAACAGGCTACTTTGTTTTATTTGGATTGCCTGGATGCAATACTATTTGAGAAGGACCGTCTGTTCTCTTATAATGAAGCCATGCTTGGTGTCTTAATTTGATTATGTCAAGTCTTGGATGCGATACGCAAGTGTGTGGAAAATATATTGTGTGATTTATTCTAGGTGAAAATCAAACCCAGGTGTGTCATATTCTTTGAAGTGTGTCTTTGTGTGTTTTACATTTGCGCGGGGATTTATGGCATGGCGATCATATCCTGTCTGCAGCAGAAATGGATGACAGGTGATGCTCCGAGGAGACCTTGATTCGATCCCAACGAGCCTTATAATTCCGAGAGAATTATTAGGGGCCATATGATGATTTTTGTTGACACCTACATTTATTAAGGTGGAATACAGATATTGAGCTGCGATATTGAGTCACCTGTTGAGTGACTTGAGATATTTCTGTACACACCGGGTTATTGACGTGCGACGTCCACACTGCGATCGATCTGAGATAAGACTGACTTGTGTAGGTAGGGGGGCCGGTTCGTCTGAGACCCAGTTTCTTAATTTAGACAGCCTGTTTATTTGGACTTTAGTTAAGGGATTTCGTTCTTCATGCCTAGCCGGTAATTTTCATGCGCCTTGTTTAAGTTAAGTTTTGGGTTGTATATAATCGCCGTTTGGCATTGTGATTCTTTTATTCATGTTTGTTCTGATTTTGTGGTTGACACCTTGGTGTCTTTATAAGGATGACACTGGGTCATCTAAGTTATGTCTGAGTAGAGTGATCACGTGCATTACCTAGTTTTGATTATGAAGTCCTTGTTTAACCCTAGAACTGCTGCAGGTTTATCTGTCAAATGCTGCAGCAAAATTCCCATAAAGTACACACTAAAGGAATTTGGTATCTGTAAGCATACTGTGTTCATGAATATGACTTATCATACACCAATATAAAGCTGAAAGACTGTTCTATATTATATTGATATAGGTGAATCATTCAGACTCGTCACTTTGAATTAATCGTAAAAAGTATTTTATAAAAAATAAAAAAATAAAAAATTATTGACTTTTCTGCTCTAGAAAACCATATTGCCGAGTTAAATGTTCATCAGAGACATCATAAATGAAAAGATCATAGTTTTTTGTTACTAATTCAAGAACCAGTTTCAATTAATTCCTGTTATTTACTAAAAAGAAAATTATTTTTACAAAAATATGACATTTCTCGATTTTGAAGTACATAATCGGCGCGCGATTACGGGGAGGTAAGTTCACAGGGCCAGGATGATGAACGATAAACGGTACATTTTTACCTGGAAAGTCACTTTCTTCGGGTTGAATATCAGTCTAGTTCACACTTACCACTTCACGGCTAACATTAGGCATGTGTACAGGGTCTGTCGGAACATGATAAACATCGCTTGCATTGATGGGGATTTCCATAACTTGCGTGACATCCTGTTCGCCGGTATCACTGCCACTACTTTCACCATCTTCATTTTCATACGAATCCACACAATAATCACTGTCATCGTCCATACTATCACACTAATCGTCAAAAATCAAGTGCCTAATTTCTGAATCGTCTACAAAGTTGGCGGCCATTTTGCTCAATGCAACTTCAATATCAACATGGAAGTACTTCCAATTCTGCAGCCAAATAATTGCTTGCATACTGTCATTTGTTTGCCAAAGACTTGCACTACGAAAGATAAAAGCATCGGGAACCAGCATAACTTGAAATTAGTGCCATCTGAAGGCTAACAGTAGTACTATATTTGAATTCCAAGACCGTCTTTCAGAGAGACGGTCGCACTTGATTAAACAACACACCGTCTTCCTGGAAGACGGTCCGCAGTTCTAGGGTTAAGGCATGTTGTTTGTGCTCTGGTACTTGGTCAAGATTCCGAGCGGCGATCTCTGTGTATTTTGTTAATATTAGTGAGTGTCGGATATTATTGTCATTTGTTTGTCGTGTGTTCCCAAATGCCGGTCTATCTTCACATAATACGTATTCGTGGCCTGACGGTTTGCCCGATGGTTGCGAATCGTAACCGTACTTATTCACTTTTGTACACATCGTCACATCACCGTATAGGCTACATGATTGTAGAATGACAGGACAAGTGTCAGGTCCTGAAGTTATATTTGCAATCTCTGTTGTGAGATAATTTTGCTTGATATAATTCATGTTAATTTTCATGTAAATTAAGGGAATGATGCGTTTTATTTGTGTTGTTTATTCATTTTGATCTGGTAGTAAATATTTTTTCTTGTTTAATTTTGACTTTACTTTCTTACCGACATTTTATTTTACGTTATGTTACCTTGTAATTATAAGAAGCACACATCTATACAACAACCGTATGAACCGAACACTCCCCGAAAACAGAGTCTCATTACGCTTCTTTACAAGGGTGCAATACCAACCACTTAAATCACAGTGTTTCAAGATTTTACTGGCATTAAACATTACCATCAAGTTTTTCCCCTAGTGCTAGGCTGTGTTGGAGTCTACAGAAAATAAAGTAGAGAAATAAAAATACATCTTAGGTTTCCAATGCACAGTTGCATTTTATCCTACTGCATTTACACTCAATATTTCATTCCTACCAATGTTTCCTAATTCCTTATGCTTAAATAAACATGACTGATTACAGCATTAGCAATGGTGACAGTAACTTATGAATTGATAAAATGTTTTAAAAGATGCATAGAAAGTGGCTTGATAAACCTATATCATCAATCCATTTAAACATTCCCACACAGCTCTAATCAGAAGCTCATTTTATGTGCAACAGGTAAGTAGAATAAACATCCCTCCCAATAACTTGTAGGCCTAACCTGAACATAATCCATGTTAATAGCTGTTTTTTGGTTCACAGAAAAACCTACCATTTAAAAACTTGCACATAGGCTACGGTACTAATCAAGTTATGGTGCAAGAGGTTTCTCAGTCACTCTCTGGTTGCTAATCCTTAAACTATAGTCATTTTTAAAATTCTGGCTATCAACTACTGATTTAAATATTCCAGACATCTTTCTTAACTCCACTTTTACTGACAGCATGTATGTCCCTGCTACTGTCTTTCAAGCCATTGACCAGTTATTTTTTCATGAGTAACTATTTTAGTCATTGTGAAATACCGTTTGTGACAACTGACTGTCATCTGCATGGTATGTAGCTGTTTATGTCGCTTCTCTGGTTGCCTGAGACACTTACTAATTATTAACGGAATGTTTCATCGAATTGTTGTATCCAAGTGGCCAATTGGTAATATATTCTGACTTGCTTTAATATTCCTATGATACACTTTTAGATTCCATACATTAATGAAATATACAATGTAGGCTGACATGTTGAACCAATTTCCCATTTCCTAACACTCCCAACTAAAGGGACATACGCTACATAGTGGTTAGTCTCACATTACTCCCATCTACATGTACTAGGTCTAGTAGTACCATAGGTATTGTGACTGTTTCTCCAACTCCGTCAAGGAAAATAATTCTGAACTAAGATCTGGAGTTGGGTACACTGTCCTATGAGGAAATTCAAGGACAACTTTAACCATTCAAGTGATTTTTCTATTTCATTTTACCAACTAAATAGGTGCCTGGATATGCTAGAGATGGAGGCAGCTAAGTAGGCTAGCCTACTGGCATTCACCATTCAGAGAAATTCTCAGCTACTTGTCTATGCATACGACACAACTTTCAGAAATTGATACAGAACACTAATAGTGGCCAGCACTCACAGCTTAGCATAGCGCGGAGTGGATTCCAGCCTCAGATTAACTCATGATCTGTCAACAGGTTTTCAAACAGATTGAGCACTCACCCAAGTACAGGGGTCTTGATCATGATGTTCCAAGCCTCTAAATGAAACACTCCTCGTTAAGACTATCTGGTCTTGCATCCATAGTTGAGCAACATTCTCCTGAGCACAGTGTTCTCATGTTTCCGATGGCTATGGACATGTTTTATCCTGACAACTTCATATTTTAAGGGGTTTGGGTACATGTCCTATTCTTAATTAGTTCAGCATAAGATCATTTGACCATAGGAAAGGGAGAATTTAAAAAAACTGAACCTCTAGGGACATTGATGCAGATGACTCCGAGTAACTTAAGTAGGCTAGATTAAAATGAAAAATTTTCAGTGTTGCCTTAATAACGGCTGATAACTTTCTACCGTTCAACATGAATGGGCCTATTTTGGATGGGAAATATTTTTATTATTTGCTGAGATTACAAGGATGACTTGTTGATGTATCATTCGTTGAGCGAACATAAGATCCAAGTCCACATCGTGTTGGAAGCCATATTTCAGTGCTGCCTTAGCAAACGAAATATTAAATGTCTTTCAGTCGGTCAACACGATTGCACATAATGGTAATGAGTATTATTCTCAAAACCAGAAAAAAATACTGTACAAGCAGGCCTAACCTGTCAAATCAATCATACCTACAAGACAACAAAAATGCTCTATTGAAAACCATTGAACCCCCCTTATGGTAGTCAAAAATAATCTCAGATCACAGGCACTAATTCGTGAAGGTGCAGAAAATTCATAATAAAGTACAGCTATTCGTAATAGTCGGCTACTGTTGTGATATACTGCTATTGAGTGATAGGCCGGTGAAATAGAACTATTTATCTTAATGTTTACAAGATACCGAGATAGCCAAAAAACCACAATGCCACCCACAAATCTATAGAAGGCAACACTAAAAATGTCTTATACAATTTCTAATCCACAAGTCACCCATCATTCACCAACATTAATATTTGTAATTTAAGTAGGTTATGTTAAATTGAGGTTAATGGGGGAATTGATTGCGGCTGTGTGGCGGGAAGGATCCAATAAGTGCTCAGCCAATCAGGGACGTTTTGATTTGGACACCATGCTCGGAAAAAAATTAGAAAGTTGTTTTGATTTGGAAACCATGCTCGGAAAAATGTAGAAAGTTTTGATTCACTGCTCTTCGTTAAGCCCCTACCCTAGGCCTTGATCGTGTCCAAAATGGCGGCTTAAAGAAGACGACGGGGTGCCATTATTAAAATTTTGGAAGATAGAAACACACTCTATACCTTAGGTTTGAGTTAAGCAATGAATTTAATGAGCTAGGACTATAATAACAAAAACATTATCTAGAAAATATTTATGCTACCCACTCATTCATGATTAAAATTCATTACTTGACCAACAGACCTAAATAAAATCAGCCTAAATTCCTGTTAGGGGTAATGGCCTCAATAACGACCAACACCACCTACCTGCCATTTGTACCGTATTTCATAATTCACTACAACCTGTGATAAAATGACCTGTTAGAGACTCCAATTAAACTCAGTTGCTCGATAGCAAAAATGCCTGTTGTGAGGGAAAAACACATCCAAACTTCGGCAGGAGCTTGTACGTTGAATTGCAGGGGAGTAGCCTACTTCCCAATGATATACCAGTACCGGTATTTCCTGATATCCATTAAAGATGTTTGGTATAAACATTGCAGTTAAGTACTGTGACCGTTTGACGGATGTCCCAAGTCCACATAAGCGCACATCTAAACAACAACAGCAGAGCATCTTCTTCTTCTTCTACGCGATCAGGTCCAGTGGACCGCGCGCTGCTACAAGTTTCCTTCTCCATCGTCTCCTATCCATAGCTGCCATCCGCCAAGTGTCTACGCGTATCGCTGTCTGTTTCAGATCTTCATGGAGTCCATCACTCAACCACTTCCTTGGTCTCCCTGGTGGTCTTCTTCCTGTGGGGATGAAATCCAGTGGCTTCCGTGGCCATCGGTGGTCTTCCATCCGGGCTACATGTCCAGCCCACTGCAGTCTTCTGGTTTTGATGGTTCCAGCTATGTTGGCATCATGGTACAGGTCTTCTACTTCATGATTGTGTCTAATCCTCCATTCAGCCGTGTGTACATCCCTCACTGGTCAGAAGATCTTCCGAAGAACTTTTCTCTCAAAAACGAGTAGTTTATGAAAGTCCTGTTTTTGGATACTCCATGTCTCACATCCATATAGTACAACGGGTTGGATCAGAGTTTTATACAGCAGAGCATCAGACTAAAAACATCTCGGGGTAAAATATTAGCAAACAACCAATGTTGTAATTTAATACAAAAGGCTTAGCTGTTTTCCAGATGCTCACTACAGCAAGGGTAGAGAAGAGCCAAGTTTCAAGAAATCATGAATGACCCCAGTTTTCTATAAGATAAAAATGCATCTGGTCAATTCATTCATTCAACCATCCTACACTAATACAGTCTTTCTTTCCACAGGGAGATCGCTAAACACACTCCTGAAATAAAATACACCCTATCGCTCCCCCTGGAACCCTGTTCTAAATATGCCCTATTCAATTAATGGCAATTATTAAATTCAAAAATCAAAATTTTAAATAACGAAATTAGTAAAGTATTCTTCCAACTATTAGAGAATGTATACAGTAGTTTATCACTGCAGCATATGTTATTCCAAACTCCATTAACACATTCATGATGTGCAGACAATTAATAGTCCAGTCTGACATCAATTAGAAAATTATTTACAAGTCACAACAGCATTATATTTCCAAAGCTTTCTCAAAATTATTTTTATGTTCATTATCAAATCTTGTAAAAGGTCATGAATAAAAATTCCGAAATAGTTATCTTTGTTATTTACCAAGCCATCAAAACTATTGGGCTTATGAACATTCTATTCTTCCATTTATCTGATGATAAATCAGTTATCTCACAATCGTAAATTTCCACACCTGGAATTTATTAATCAATCCATCAATCTTGTTGATTTAATATAATTTCTCTTAAAGAAATAAATTTATTTACTTGTTAAACTTGGGTGTAACTCGCTATTATCATGTAATTATCAAATTTTATATAAGTTATGGATCAGTTATAATGACTAACAAATTCATCTGAAATCGAGGTCAGCATTCCCTGAATGCCCCATATCACTAATCATTAAATAGGCTTCACATCTATATCTCATCATAATATTGAAAGTTTCAAATATTGATCGTTCTGCAAGATCAAAATCATTCAGTAGAATATTGTAAGGTTGGAGCAAAAGAAAGTAGAATAGGGAATTCTACTGATGACATTATCTGGTTGAAGGCGTGGGGTTGCTACAATGGCTAAACCCTTCTTTTTGAGTACCGTAATACGAGGATTCATCCTCCAAAATCATTAACATATTTCACATACAACACCATCTAACCACAATTACTATTTCCATATATCTAAATTCCATTGAGCCTCATTGCTTCAATTAATGGATTAGAATAAATGCTGTGGGATAAGTACACGCATGTCTTCCCAATTCAACTCAACTACCATGCCAGATAAATCATTTAGCGGTCATTAAGAAATATTTTTCTAACATATTAATTGCCTTCAAATTGTCATCTTGCAAACACTCCCCCATTTGACACAACTGCTCTACACCGCAACTTTCCTTTCCGAAAATATTATCATCATCTCCTTAGATAAATCCAAATTACATTATTCATCAAGACCTCATTACCTCTATCTTTAATCTGATCCAAAATTCGATTATGTGAACACCACAAAATGGTTCACTATTACCCATAGATTTATTATTATTATTATTATTAAATATCTCAACAAGTCAAATATAATTAAATTCCAAGTTTATGATCCAAACAGATCTTCAAAATTCTGATAATCATCCAACATGATTTAATCAAGTCTTATCGAAAGTATTACAATTATCAATTATAATTATTATTATTATTATTATTATCATTAGAGATATAGTAGCCTCCGTGGCTTAGGCAGCATCACGCCGGCCTCTAACCGCTGGGTCCGTGGCTCAAATCCCGGTCACTCCATGTGAGATCTGTGCTGGACAAAACGGAGGCAGACAGGTTTTTCTCCGGGTACTCTGGTTTTCCCTGTCAACATTTCATTCCTGCATCACTCTCCACTATCATTTCATTTCATCTATCATTCATTTAATCATTGCCCCAGAGGAGTGCGTCAGGCCTCAGCAGCCGGCACAGTTCATATCCTCGCCGCTAGATGGGCGCTTCATTCATTCCATTCCTGACCCGATCGGAGACTGGAAGCAGGCTGTGGATTTTCATTTTCATTATTATTAGAGAAATCCTAATCGAATGAAAAATCGAACTCATTAGGTAACGATTGAGTATCTAATCTCCTCTAATATCACGAAGATCAAGTCACATAGATCATTAATTAACGTAATTATCATCGCAAGTAACTATCCAACAAAGATTGCCTTCAATCAAAAATGCGACAAAGAAATAATTATGTACAAGCCTGTACACCAAGAAAAACAATGAAATGACTAGCTAAATATAGAAGCATGGATGCCTTGAAAGTATGTCATAATCCAACGATAAACCGTACCGTGGATATGCTAGTCTTCCTGGCACAAAAATACAGCCTAGAAATCCATAAGAAGGATCCAGTATTATGCTCTTGCATAATTCAAAAATAAATGCTGGTCTCAACAATGTAATAAATTGATGATGCGACAATAGTAGTGAGACTTTATTTTGTCGGTAAAATGCCTGGTATTGCCGTCGGTTTGCTCCTTCCGCTATGGTATACTGATTTTTGTGTGAAAAGACTATCGCGAAAGTGGATATATTTTTGGAGTGTATTCCGTCGCTGTGTATTACGGAATCTATATGAGGGTCTCCTCTCTACCTATTGATAATATGTAATGTGTACGTGTGCCCTTCGTTCTCTACCTAAAGTGTATGGGAGTGTCCGGTGTTAGCTCCTGTGTATGGCGGAAAATGATGTTTGTGCGAATCTGTACCTGTGTAAAACTGAAAGTTTGTGTAAACGTGTTCTCCATCCTGTATATAATGATACTGCATCCGTGTATTTCTTGTCTTACTCTCGACGGTTCGTTTCTTAGTGTAGTCAAGTGGATGTTCTCATTATTATGCCCTTATATGTAGTGAGCTAGATCACTGCTTCTGGAAAAAACATCTATAGTTTAAGTGACAAATGTGTGCGTATGAGACTGGAAGTGATCTGTAAGAAGGGAACATGTTTCTAGTCGTGTAACTTGTCTGCGTTTGCAAGTGTGTCTTGGACGTGCGATTTAATAGGATCAATTTGCCTTTCAGCTATTATTAAATTATTTTTGCACTTTGAATAAACTGCTGACATGTGGTTGCCTATGTTGCGGCTTATTGAATCAAACGATGCCACTTATAGTGTATCACGAGGGCATTAACGAGTCGCACTCATTGGTTACCAAATGTAATATAAATGACAGTGTTTATGTTTTTTATGGACACAGGCGTGATTTTTAACGTGTAAACACGGGCATTCCTGCTAAAACAAAATATAATCTCTGCCATGGCATTGTTGCCGATGTTAAGTTTAATTTATTTTTAATACCGTATGTCATATTTTTTAGTGAGGCCAATAAATGATTGAGTAGACTAATGTAATCCTAGCGTGTGACTGGCTCATGTTTCGGAATAACCTTGTGGTTTCCGTTAAAATATATTAGCATTAAATCCTATTTACATTTTTAATAACTTGTGACCTGTGCATTAAATTGGCGAACTCATCGGCATTGGATGATTAAAATGGTTTCCCTAGGGCGAGTTACGGATATTGTCCGATAAATGCCGCCTCACGCGATACACCTCGCTGTCGTGGACTAAGAATGAATGATAGTTGTAATGGATAATGATTGCCCTGTGTGTGCTAAATGAAAATGCTTCAGGCACTTCCAATTAGATGTGTGGTCCCAAGCCGTATAATAATATTCAATTTGACCTTCAAAGCAAATAAAAATTGATCCAGTGTGTGTGAGAAACTAAAGTGTGAATATTGTGTGAAGGGTCGTTTCTATCACTAGCGTGTCAGTTGTGGCCGCTCTATATTGGAGTCCCTGCTGGTCACTTGCGCGTGCAGCTGCGCGCTACTGAACATTTTTGCTATGTGGGCTCCCTGACTTCCTGGATACATGTGTAGCTTGTCTCAATGCTAGTGAGCGATGTAAGTGTATGTATGCATTTGCCGGTGAAAAGTATGTAATTATGTGTTGGAAAATGTATTTATAGTTCCTGTGGATGTTATGCGCATGTATGTATTCTCTGTCCATCTCACATACTGTACCTGAGTGTGCTAACCTGTGTTTTTGTCTCTCCTATTTCTCGAGTGTATGATAACCAATGTCATTGTAGCGTGCACCCTGTGTCTTCCCTAATCAGTGTTATTGTAGTGTCTAAACCGAACTGTGTCTGTTAACCTGTGTCATTGTCGTGTCTATTCTGAGTTGTGTTTCTCATCTTGCGTTTTCCCAAGTTCTATTTCACTCTGTGAACCTGTTACTTGAATTTGCAAACGTGCTCCCTATTATACGAGGAACTTTTACACTTATATAATAACTAGGGCCCGGATTTATATGCACTAAAAACCTGAAA
Organism: Meconema thalassinum; assembly: GCA_946902985.2. Classification (NCBI taxonomy): domain Eukaryota; kingdom Metazoa; phylum Arthropoda; class Insecta; order Orthoptera; family Tettigoniidae; genus Meconema; species Meconema thalassinum. The sequence continues at coordinate 427,158,824 of OX336388.2, read as the reverse complement.
ATATGCATGCAAATATGCACTAAAAAGTTAGAATATATGCACGGAAAATAATGAAATATGCGCTTAAAACATGCAATTTTATTCACTTACCTATTTACAGGTATCATTTGTTGCAAAAAGAAGCATCACAATAGGTAACTAGTAGTCTTTCAATGTTTTCTGGAGACAAACTATGTCTATTGTCCGCCAAAATGAGTTTATAGGCTGAGAATGATCGTTCTACATCAACTGACGTGATTGGACAGTACTTATACACGGGCACCAAAGTTTCGGAGCATACATCTGGCAAGAATACCCTAGTTCCACTCAAGTATTAACTAATTAACTTAATCTTCTTCAGTCCTGGGTTCGAATTCAACACCTTTTCTAACTTGCATTTAATCTTCTCTCCAATTTCGCCTGGAGCGGAATTCAATGAAGATGCAGCTTTCTCAACGAGATCAAGTAATTCATGGAGGGGAGTACCAGAAGATTCTAAGCTCTCAATGGCTTTTGGAAGTTTAGAAAAATGTGCATGAATGAAATTCACATTTTGATAAACAGTAGCGGTTTCAAACACAACTTTTGCATCACGGACACACGCAATATGCTCATCTTCAAGTTTTGTAACCACTTCTTTCGCTTCATTAAAATTCTCCTGATAAAATGATACTGCAGATAACCATGTCCCCCACCTAGTCAGGACAGGTTCAGGAGGCAAAGGAACTTCAAGTAGACAATCTTTGTAGAACTGGGCACGAGCTGAGGCTTTCAGAAACAGCTTCTTCCCACATCGAATTAAATTGTTAACAGCTGGAAACTGTGTGCGTATTTCTTCTGCAATGCGGTGTAATCCGTGCGCTAAACAGGTTACGTGTATGAGTTTCGGATAAAATACTTGGAGGGCCTTTGCTGCTTTCAACATATACGAAGCTGCATCTGTGAGCAGTACAAGCACTTAACAACAATTATCCTCAATTGCAGATGGCCACAATAGTCGCAGAGAATCATTTACAAATGTTGCTATTGTGCTATGGTTGGTTTTCTCTAGTACTTTACAAGCAAGAAGATGCGGCTTACCAGGTTCGTCTGGATGTAATTTACCAACCACGAAATTTGCTATGTAACGGCCACATGAATCCGTTGTCTCATCCACCGATATCCAGACATAGTTCCTTCCGATATCAGAACGGATCAATTCCAGGGTAGATTCATATAGCGGAGGTAGGTAATCTTTCCTAAGAGTTGATTCATCTGGTATTTTTTGATTTACACAATATTTCTCAATAAATGATCGCAGAATTGGATTGTTTAATATATTCCATGGAATGTTGCTGCATACGAAAGCCCTACAAAGATCATTTGAAAATGTATTAAGAATGCGGACTTAGGCTTTACCTGCGTAAGAAGTAGTTGTTGTGGTGTGCTGTTCTTCTCCTCCTTTGCTTTAATATGTGCAGTTGTTTTTGAATGCTGTTCAAGCTGAAATTTCTTTTCACATTTGCAAACTTGACAGTACACGATGACACCACCTGTTGAATAGTCCCTATTACCCGACACCCACTGATTTAGTAAATCTCTTCTCCTGCTCTTTTCTTTAGGCATTTTTAGAAACTAACACTTGAGATGCAGGGCATTAAACTGGAACGTAACTAGTGAACTGAAGGTACTTCTGTCCTGACCAATTGCCCAACCCCCTGAGATTATTATCTACTGTGGTAGAGAAAGGAATTCCGGGAAGTCCAGCCAGCCTGCCTACCCATACCTAAGCTATCTGTTGCCATTGTCAGTTGTGAAAGTAAAGTGCCGTTACACAGAGAGTCGAAAACACCAATTAGTGAGGGATGCACATAATTTAGGCAACTAGCTAGGGATGCACAAAACAGATTTATTTTAGTAGTTCTTGTAATTGTCCTTAAATTCAGAAATATATACCGGAATATGCTGTTACGTCTAGAATATGCACTAAACCTCAAAATATGTCAAAATATGTATATGCATATGCGCATATGCATTTTTAAAAAAATCCGGGCCCTAATAATAACATATATATACCAAGTGGTTATGTACATATTAATTGCATATACACTCTTCGAATATATCCTCCTGAAATAAATATCATTGTGTTTCATCGCTACGTCATTTAGATCGTTACTAGTATGTATTTCTGTGTGGCTTACTGCCTCCACGAAAATGTGGGATGTACGAGACATTCGTGAATATGTCTGCATGTTGTCCTGCGTTCGTACTTAGCCGTACATTCTAATTAGTGTCATCGTTGGGTGGGTTTGGCTGTAATTGCTAACTAGTGTTATAGTGTGCCTATATCGAGCTGTGTTGTCCCAACTCGTGTTATTGTAAGTGTCTATGTTCATGTGACTGCACTGGACGTTTCCAGTATTAAGTGTAGATCCATAGCATAGTGGTGTTAGCTATATCAACACTACACTACTCCTGTGCCCTGTATTTTAATATACGTAAATCCCATTGAAAAATATTCAACTATTTTCCGTAGTGTAATTGTGGTTGTAATGCGTTGTAAATTTATATTGCCCAGGATTCAATGTCCTACGACGTGTATTCGTCAGCGTGTGTACGTGGCGTGCTATTTCCTATACTGTGTCTATTTGTACGTAGTTTTCTTGATTTACCCGTGTCAATTAGTTGTACTTGAAAGTTGCCTCGGGGCCAAAATACTTCCTGTTCTATATAGTGTATGTGTTTGTGTATAAATTACTGATCCATATTGCTTCCGCTGACGGTGATGATGACGATGACGATGGATGCAGTTTTCTGACTTGGCCAGGTCAATTACTTGTATACGAAAGTCGCCTTGGGCCTACGTGGCTCTCGGTTCGTCGCTCTGTATGTGTGCCTACATTGCAAGTGCATATGGCTAGTAATTTTGTCTAAGCGTGCAGTTTTTTGTCATGCTGGACAAATGGTCTCTATATTTATAAAAAATTATCTTCAGTCGGTCGCCTATCTGACCGCCGTTTGACTCTTTCGCATGTGTGAATGGTTAATGCCTATCATCTTGCTTACGAATGCAGTTTTTGGAGTAGCTGGTTCAATGACCCTTGTGTTAGTACAAAATGCTTTTCAGTCGGTCATACCTTTGGCCGTTTTCCGCCTGGTATGTTTGTACCTGTTTTTGTGTGCATAGTATTGAAATATATGTGTGGAATTCTATTATATTATCCTAATTCGTCTATGTTTGAGCGATGTGAGTGTATCCTACTGTGGTTCTATGTGTCCACTCCAAGAAAATATTATTTATTGTGTTCCGCTCAGCGCGTGTAATGAGAAAGTGTGCCTGTCAGCGAGCATACTGCCTGTCGGAAGAGGAGTATGACTGCAGCGTCATGTGTATGTCTCGGATTGCAATAGTAACTTGCAGCAGTGTGGCAATTTGAGGTCACTGTCGTACTCGCTTGCTACAAACATTTTTTCGTTTCATGCACATAACAAAATACACTTCCTGCAATTTCTAAACTAAATGAACAATTTGGCATGCAAATACATAATATAATAAAGCACTGCATAGTTAGCAAGTATAGGACGGTTGGTGGGGACTTGGAACTTGTGTCTTCTGTACTGAGAGGACGTTGGTTCGATTCCCTGGCTCTTGTACCTATTTAGGTGTAATTGAGCTATTGGGCATATATATATTATTATCCCGTATCATTGTATTTATCCCCCTTCTGTATTTTGCGTTTATCTAAGTGTGTCCTCCCTATGTGGGTGTTCGAAAGGCGTTTATTTGTTGGATATCCCTGGCCATTGCCATTTACCTTGCTTATATTAGTAATATCGTGAGCGCGGCATTCCATGCTATATTGACTGTTGTTGACGTGTCCATATTATACCAATATTTTATCGGGGTTCCCGTGGCTAGGGGCTGGTTGCCGTGTTTGAACGGTGTTTTGGTGACCTGAAACGTTGGGATTGCCATCGACCATTTATGATTTAATATCATTGTTATGTTGTCGTAGAATAATGGCTGTGTCTGTAAATGCATCAAGTTGTGTATCTGTAACTGTATGTGTTTCGTCCAGGCGGCCGGTAAAGTGTGCGTGATTGTGAGATCATGAGTGATGTTTGAATCACAAGGGAAAGTGCTAGGTATCAGTATATCGGTACTGGCCGTGAGTTGGCAGTCACATGGCAATATTATTTCGAGGGCTCCTGGGGGTGCCTCTGCAATTTCGTGTAATGGCGCCGCCTTGCGTAGGGGGCATCGGACTCGCATTTCAGGCGTAGGATTCGTGATAATAAATGTGTCAATGTCGATCTGTGTTACTAGCGCCCGCTGTGATACCTCATTACATCTGTATGCGGAAGATTCTATTATTTGGCTCGTGGGCGCGTTTCGGTATAGGTGTATGGTGCAGGCAGGTTGGGCCGTACTAACCTCCTGGAACCGTGTTATATAGCATAGGGCATTGATTTGGGTGATGCAATTATGAATTGCATTGCCCGTTAGTACCCGAATGTCGTGGCCGTTAGCCGCCAGCAGTGTAGGCTCGTGTGCTAATGTACATGTGCTATTGAGCCATTTATAGGGTATGGGGACATATTCGTATAATCGCCGGCTAGCGTGCATGTCAATTATCGGTACCGTAATTGTAATGTGTAAACTGTTTTCGTGATATATACATGAACAGATCGGCTTGGTATAGTACCACGTTATTTGTTCTATGGGTATGGCTAGCTGGTGTTCGTGTTTGTGTAGTTTTTCCCCCAGGGGAGTGTGCGTGGTGACCGTGTTTTCTGGAATCTTGTTTTGCTTGCACAATGTCAAATCATGCTGCCTTTGCGTGTACATTATCATATTAAATGTATTGATGGCGTTCCCAATGGCCATATTCGTGGTCGCTGTGAGTGTTCAAGTCTGAATATCGGCATTCATTTGTGTTGCATTAGCAATTGTTTTTAGCTGTGCTATCAAGGATTCAATTGTGTCTTTCACGTTGTGCGTCCAATTGTTCAGTTTTAAGGCAGTCTGCGTGAAGTCCTTGTGATTATCATGGATCATTTTGTTTAAATTATTTGTATATTCCGTTATTTGCTGCTGTGTCATTTGTAATGTCTTTGCATCCTGACTGGTTGCTACCCCACAACAGTATTGGAGAAAATTACCTATGAAGGTGAGTTCTCTCTTCACCCTCTTCTGCCGTGCGTGCGTTTCTCCACGTGGCTTCTCCGCTTATGTAGAGCCCCCTTGTGTATTGAGGAGATGGTCAATGGCTTCTCATATTATATTCAATTGTGTGTAATGTCCCCCTGCTTCATAAGGGGTGGTGGAGGGATGTATTTTTGTTCTAAAGGGGTATTGTATATGATGGGGATGCTTCCCTGATATGTTGTCTGTCCTGGTATTTCCTTCCAGTGAACCCCTACGGTTACCTTGACCTTCATCCCTTGTTGGTATAACGCGTCTATAAATTCACCGATTATGGTGAGAATAAGCAGCAGGGTAATGACGTTGTTTTGTCGTATCACAGCCCTGGTATGCATGCCCTTGTACGCAAATGTGGCCATGTTGTCTTGTAAGATACCCTGGTGTAGTGTAATTGCAATGTAAGGGTGATAATTTCCTTTGCTTATTCCGCTGTACAAAGGGGAAATTCGTGCGGAGCTATTTGAACCTTTATGGGTGCGCTACCGCCTGTAGGCATGTTCTATATGCAATATATATATATATATATATATATATATATATATATATATATATATATAAGGGTGCTATACTAAAGAGCACGTGTTAATCTCTTTTATCTATCTTAGGGGGGGGGAACGAATTATTGAATTCGCTTGCCTGCTTGCAATCGCGATGTATACTCAAAGGAAAATTTTCCCAAATCTCTAGGGGCTTTGTTTGCTTTCGTAAGGTACGTTGGGTTCTAACGACAGAACTACGTTGTTTGTAGTCCCTTATCAACGTGGTACTCGACGCTTCCACCAATTGTATGGGCCTTGGAGGGCTTCTACAATGTGTTAGGGGTTGTGTATAAAGTTGTAAAGATAAGGGCTATTTGAGTAGGTGTTTTGGGGTAAGGTTGGGTCAGGGGCGTCTATTTAGCTTAGACGTGCTCGAAGAAGAGATACCGAGTGTTCGGGGGATGACTGGTGAGCTCGGGGATGGAGTATTGGTGAGGAGGTTAATGGATAAGGGATAACCTGCGGTAGAGCGGTGATTGCTCAGCACATGCGGGCAGTGCGTACAAGCGAGTGCTGTGAGTAGACCTGCTGACTGGAGCTCTATGGCGAGTCAGGCGAAATGCTTATCTAATGCTTTTGAACAATTAAGTAAGGCTGGTCCCCAATGGGTCAGGGTTGGAGAATAGGGGCTGATCCTACAAGCAAATAAGTTACAAGACCAAATAAAGTTAATACCAATAAGTTTAATGATCACTCTCTAGTGAGGTGTAATTATACCAAAGACCAGACTTCAGTGCAACTGGTCTTATTGTTCACACAAGGCTAATACAAAGTGTAAAAGGCGTAGAGTGAAAAGGGTGGAAGTAAGGGATGTTACCCGTAAGCACACTTACCCCTAGATGGCGGCAGTCACGATGCAAACCTTCAGAGGTTCGGTTGGACACAGCTCTCGATTACCTCTGACTGCCTGCTTTTATAATTATGGTGCTGCAAGCTAATCATTATCAGCGCATCCCGTGCTAGCAGCTATTGGACTGGGGGTCGTTTGAGTTCAAGAAGGTTCAAGAGTGGTCATGTGTGGGGTTATATGAGTTCACTGAGGTTAGTTAGATTATGGATAATTATGGTGTATTTGGCGTAGTGTTAAATGATGTGGAAATAAGGGGTGAGAGTGTAATGGGGGTGTATCCCTCTATAGGGATACAACAATATGCTAGTCTTCCTGGCACAAAAATACAGCCTAGAAATCCATAAGAAGGATCCAGTCATTGTGCTCTTGCATAATTCAAAAATAAATGCTGGTATCAAACGATGATTCCTAAAATGGTTGAATGAAATAATCTACAGTCTGCAAATCACGTGTACTAACTACTAGATAATAAAGATGATGTACACTTACCTTGACATTGGTCTGCAACGATGAATCCCTTGGCTGCAGCACGCCACGACCTCGCCACGCCGCCCGCTAACACACGTGTATGCGGTAACACACATGTCTCCATCGGTTCCTTGTTACGATCCAAAGTTCCAAACATCTGCCTCCATAGCACCACCAAATATGATTTAAACTCCATAATGATATTTCAGTTCATGGCAGTATTATTCAAAAGTTCATCCCGACGATTCACCTCCATGAGTTCCTGTGCGGTATCCATTAACACTATGGCTTGTGCCAAGAAAAATCACGTAATCTAAACTGCTGTAGTTGACTAGTGTCACCCGGTCATTTACCGTTCTGAAATCAGTGTGACTGTACACGACAACTTTGCTCGCATTCTACTGATATTATCAATGTACGCTGACGAACATTGCTTGCCATATTTTCCAACTTTAGAGCTAAGTTAAATCCTCTGGTTGAAGATATGCTCTTCTCAATATTCGGGTTAGGAATATGATCCAGTTCGTAGGCTAACTATCTGTGAGATTGGATATTAGTCCAGCGCAGTTTTGAACACACAAAAACTGGCCCCACCTACAAAATGCTATCAGTGGACAACACTGAAACAGTGTTTCCTCGTAGGCTAGTTCTTGGCAATATGTCTGGTACTCGTAATTCAGTTTAGAATGAGCGTTCGAATTCATGCTCGCTCGACTCCGCATGAAACGAATCCGATACTATACTGCTCTCTCCAACAGGTGTGCCCAGTGCAGTGACCTCTCTCGCTGTCTCGTGCGCATCCAGCTCGCGCATCTGACGTAACGTCTCGCTCTACAGGGCTCCAGGCAAACTTCTCCTGGCGCTCTCTTCAAACAATCGTCTAAATATAATAGAGAAAAACAACTCTCATATCCTCGCTATGAGCTCCCTCAAAACGGGCACATCAACCCCACACATGCTCAAAATAAAAGTCTCAATTTTTATTTTCCTTCTTACAGTTTTTTTTTTCGACTTTCTTCTTATCTGGTTCTTGAAAAATATTCCTTGAGATTCGCAGCACTAAACGTTCCCACGATGTTACCAGATGTAATGTCTTCAATTCGATAACTACCATTATCTAAACTCTGCGCTACTCTGGTCCATTGTATAAGCTGGCAAACTTTGAATATACTTTGTTGCTGACTTCAGATGGAGTAGGCTTCCTAATGAACAATAAAGTTCCTTCTCTCAGAGGCTCTCTATATCTCCTTCCTCTAACTCTTCTGTTGCGTTTTTCTGCCTGAATTCGCAATCTTCCTAAAGCTTCCACTTCACGTCCTCTCAGATTTGGCTCTATCTCTGGTGGAATATATACGATCCTATCCCACGGTCGTATGGGTTTCTCTCCATGATGTAATACTGATGGAATTTGCCCCGTGCTTTCATGCACTGTAGAATTGATTTATTTCAACGCAATGAGAAATACATCCATCCATCGCTAATGTTCATTCGCACAGTAGAGACGACAGAACTTATCTATCTCAGACATCTGTCTCTCTGACGGGTTACTCTCTGGATGTCTTATAGAACATAACACCTGCCTGATATCCAATTCCCTCATGGCATTTCTGAACTCCCATGACGTAAACAGTGAACCATGGTCTGATAATAAAAATTCAGGCTTTCCAGCTTCAGGAATAACTCATTCCCTTATCCTCTTAATTATATATCTGAAATTTGCTTTCTGAATAGGATGGATCGGTTGATTGGTTGGTTCTTAAGTTTAGGAGCTGCGACAATGCGGCCATGTAGCCCCGTGTACTTTGGGTGTGTGTAGAATCTGTCTGATAACCTGTGTTAATTGTGATGACTGTATTAGCGTGTGTCATCTGTTTTTTAATTCAAGTAGGGACTGCAGACTTTTGAATTTCCAAATAGTCCTACTTTTGCTGCCAAACGCCACCGTCAACGACTACCAGTTCAGAAATTAGCTACAAGACGCCACTGCAGTCGACTCTTGGCAAAGAACGTAGGAACCTTAAAGCGTTGTTTTACATTCTTAACCTACACAATTTAGCTTCACACAGGTGTAATTAGTGGAAGGTTGTTTAACATGCCATAAATCTATGACATGGGACCGCCGGCTTTACTTCCCCTCCGAAGGAAGGCATACTGAGGGATTTTTAACGTTCCTAAAAATCCGACGACTTCGGCCGGATTTGAACCCGCGATCTTGGGCATAGAAGCTCAGCATGCTACCGACTACGCCACCGAAGCCGCCAAGGATGGATCATTGTGTATTGACTAAAGACGTCAACCGTAACCAAAACATATCGGTGGCCCCTTTTTGACTTAGGTAGCGGTCCGTAAATATCTGAGGCATATAATTCACGAGGCTTTGATAGGATAATAGGCCTCGGTATTTCTCTCAACAAATACGAATTGTGTTTGCTACAATGACACAAATCACAAGTCCTGATGACATCTCTGATGGTATTTCTCGTATGTTCCCAAGTAAACTTTTCTGGAATCATGCACACCGTTTTATCCACTCCTGCGTGTTCCATACGTTTATGTGCTAACCAAATGATGGCTTCCTGTAACCTAGGAGGTATGACGATTCGTAGTTTACTATGGTCAGGATCGATGAATTTATATACATCGCCGTTCAATAATACATAATCTCGCGTCATCCTTTCCATAAATGGGCATTCAACATCAGTCGGATCCATGTCGCGATGAAGAAATCTATAAATGTTTCTTAACAATCCGTATCGCTTTTGGGCTTGTGGTATTCTTTCAAGTCTTCTCAAAGTGTCCTCATCTTCTTGCATAAGCATTATTGGTAAAATCCGAACAGTAGGCTCCACGACTCTGCTTAACAAATCAGCCCCCAAATTAGCTTTTCCTGGTCTATGTTCAATGGTCACGTTGAACTATTGCGCGAATAGTGCCCGTCTCGTGATCCTATCACTGGCAAAATTTAAGTATAAATTCCAGAGCGTGATGATCCGTTCTGACTATCACTGAATGTGCAATAAGTAACTTCTTCCAGGACTCTAATGCAAAAACGATCGCCAAAGCTTCAAGCTCCGTTGTGTAATAATTTCGTTCTGATGGTTTCAACTTCCTACTGATGAAAGATAAATAGTGTCTTGTACGATCCTCATCTTCTTGAAGTAAGATGGCTCCTATCCCTATATTTGATGCATCCGACTCGATAATAAAAGTTTTCTCAAAGTCCGGATATTCCAACTTGACACTGTTGAGCATTAACTACTTAACCTTATTAAAAGATTCTTCACATGAGTCATCCCATTTCCATTTATTGTCCTTTCTTAACAAACTCTGCAAAGGCGCTACTACATCAGTATACTTATGGCAATGTCCTGCAAAGAACTGGCAAGTTCCTAAGAATTGTCATACATGTTTGACTCGTGTGGGTATAGAAAATTCCTCAATCGCTTGAAGTTTCTCCTCATTGGGTCTTTAACCATTATCATCCAAGATATATCCAAGAAATCTGATTTCTTTCCTAAAGAATTGACATTTCTTCAAGTTAACTTTGAAATTTGACTTCCTTAAATCCAAGAATAAACTTCGCAGGTGTAACATGTGCTGATCTTCAGTCTCTGATGCTATCAAAATATCATCCACATAGCATATAATTATATCTTTAACCTCTTGAATTAGGTTCTGATTTAAGGCACGTATCAAAACTGCTCCTGAAGTCTTCATTCCAAACGGAAGTTTTCTAAAAACATAGGTCTGCTGTTCGAATAAAAATCCTGTGAACTTTTGTGAATCTTCGCCGAGTCTTACATGATGATAAGAAGATGTCAGATCTATTGTCGAAAACCACATCTTATCCTTGAATTATCTCAATAAATCCTTGATCAAAGGTGGCCTATCATATCCTGGCAATAGACTTGAATTCAGTGACCTAGCGTCAAGGCATATCCTTAAATTCCCATCTGCTCTATGTACGACAGCCAAAGGATTACCCTAAGACGTTACAAATTTCTTAATAATTTGATCCTTCTCAAGGTTTTGGATAATCTCTTTCACCTTTGCCCTGTGCTTTTCTGGTATCGCGTACAACTTAGCATGATATGGACTCTAATCACATACTTGGATCTTATATTCAAAGTCCTTAATCTCTCCTGGTCTTGTATCAAAAATATCATGGAATTCTTCTAATAAACTCGTCATCGCTGGAACACGCTCAATTCTCTCATTAGCCTTCTCAGATGTTTCTATGCTCTCAAAAACCTTGATCCATCTCACTTCTCCCGCGGTGTATTTCTCTTCATCTTCGAAATGAACTTCCCCCGCATGATAAAATTTAATCGTATCCGATTCCATGTCTAGAATAGCCTTGTATCTCTTGATACAATCTGTCCCCAAGATCAAATCATGCGCAATATCTCGCATAACGACGAAAATATGTTCGAATAAACATCCTCCAATCTTAATCTTTAAATACAGTTGAATCTTGCAAGTGGTAACCTTATTAGGGATAATACCTTGGATCTTAATTACAGCTACGGGTATTTCTACAATATCCTCCGATAACTTCCATAAATTGTACAATCGTTCGCTTATCAAACAAAGCATGGCACCTGTGTCTATCAAAGTGTGTACCTGTTTCCCATACACCTCACAAATAATAATAGGTAACCTGGTTCTCTGTACAAACTCCTTTATCTCGTGTTCTTCTTGAATCAAGTCTTCATCTTCGACTTCCCATTCAATAATTTTGGAAATATGCTGCTTTGGAATTATTTCTGCTGGTTCTCTCGTTCCGAAATCGACGTTTTTTCAATCTTCCCAGTCGAATTATTAATACCAGAAGTACTAGGTTGATTTCTTCTATCATGTAATTCCTTCAGATATTGTTCACTTTCTTCTCCTCTCTGCTCCAGATTTTGTCTTTGCTGATCCCTGAACCTGTCATTGTTCGATCTCTCATATTGTCGATTATAACCTGTTCTATTGTATGGCCTACTGTATCCTTTTCTCCTCCAGGAATTCCAATTGTTTCCATACCTTCCTCTTCTAGCGTAAGGTTGTCTATTATCTTGACCTCTTTTATCTCGATTCTCCCTCGACGTTTGCTCTTCCCTATTCCTATCATTCCTATCAGGCGTTGTCTGACATTGTCTATCCGTTAAGATAGCACATGCGGCTTGATTTTCTTGCTTGCTATTCCTCTGCTGGTAAAATTGAGCATTGGAATGATCTAAACGCTGAAGGACTTCATCAAATTCCTCTAAGTTCTCGACATTAGCAGAAATAAGACTTCGTTGCACCTCCAACGGAAATTGTCTAATTAATGCAGGAATTAATTTGTAGATTGGCATAGGTGGATCTAAACATTGAAGTTTTGCAAGCTGATTTGGAAAATAATTCAAATATTTGGTCGGCTGTGACGTAGAATAACGTTTCACGTATAAATCTTCCTTGATATTCTGCTGAGTTTCCGGTGACCAAAATGTTCACAATAGTGCCTGTTCAAACTCTTCATAAGTTCTCAAATTGCAACGAAAGGCTCTAAACCAGGCGAGTGCTGGAATATCTAAAAATCTACTAATTACTCTCATCTCCCTTTCTTTAGTAACTTTAGCATCCTTTAGATAATCTCACACCTCCCTCAGAAATTCAACAGGTGAAACATTTCCAGTCCCTGAAAATTTAATCGGTTTCTCTTCATAACTCTTTACTAATGTGATCGGAGTAGAAGTACGAATGGTAGAGACTCCTTCTGACCTACCTATCTCTGACAATCTTCCTCTATTTGCAAAAGTAGTTTCAGTTAAATTCTCCTATTTCTCATCAGACTTCAATTTAAACTCTTCCAATTTTCTCTCCAAATTGTTAACAGTCTGTATAACTTCCTCTATTTCATTCCTATTTTGTTTTCCCTCTTCTTCTACTTCCATACTATCCTTCAACTCTTCTATTCTCTTCATCTGACTTTCCTCTTCAACAGTTAACTGATTCTTTAATTTTTCCACAGTATCCCGAATAGATTTAATGTCTCCGGATACTACTTTAATCTCGGACGAAAAAGCTGTCCTCACTTCTTTAACTTCATCATGAGTTTCTTTCACAAGCTGTTCCTGAATATCTTTAATTACTTTTTCTTTAACCTCATTCTTCAATTCTGAGACTACTCCTTCCTTTAATTGTTCTACTATTATTCCCTGAAATTCAGATGTAACCTTCTGGACTACTTTTGTGGAATTCAACGAACATTCCTTCATCGTACTGATCTCTAAAGTTGCTATATCATCCGTTATCTTCCGAACATGATCGTCTAACTTATTTTCCAATGACCTAACCATCTTCTGCGTATCGTTCTTGTGCTGAGCTAACTCTTCCTTCATCAAACGATGACTATCCTGCAATCTTTCCTTCATATGGCCGTAGTTGGTAAACAAATTATCTTTCAAATTCTTCCCGTTAGCAAGAGTTTAGTGCTTTTCAGTCGGTCAACACGAATGTACCCAAAAGAGATGGGTTATGCCCTAATCCTGAAATAAATTACATGAGATTAATAATCCTGAAATAAATTACATGAGATTAATAATCTCATGTAATTTATTTCAGGATTAGGGCATAACCCATCTCTTTTGGGTACATTCGTGTTGACCGACTGAAAAGCACTAAACTCTTGTTTACTAAGGCAACACTGAAAATATGGCTTCAAACACCACAATCTTCCCGTTAGCTATGATCCTCGCTTCCAAATTTAAGAAATTCTCTTGAGATCTCCTAGCATTATCTTTGATTTTCGTTTCCATTGATACTACTTTATCCTCAATTTTAGCATCTATCGATTCAGATAGCTTATCCTCGAATGATTCCTTATTTCTCGACATCCTACTTTCTATCGATTCTATCTTTTCTAACATTTCGGATTTCAATGAGTTCGAGTTTTCAGTAATCTTACATTCTAAACTTTTACAGAAGCCGAATTCTCTTTTATTTGACTTTCGATTTTCTTTTCTAAACCTTTCATTTGATTATCTATTTTAAGTTCTAGAGAAGCAGAATTCTCTGTCATGTTATTTTCTAGAGAAACAGAATTCTCGATTATTTTATTTTCTATTTTGAGTTCTAGAGAAGCAGAATTTTCTGTCCTTTGATTTTCTAGAGAAGCAGAATTCTCTTTCATTTTATGTTCTAGATAAGCAGAATTCTCTTCCATTTGCGTTCCTATTTTATGTTCTAGAGAAGCAGGATTCTCTTTCATTTTCTGACCCAACTCCTGGATCATTCTAGTAAGTGCTTCCAGTTCACTCATAATAATTAGAACATTGGGGTACGATGTCAGTTGATGCTTGAAGAACCTTAAATCTAAAGTGTTAGTACAGTGATTATGCAGACTCGACCTTGAACTGAGACTTCATTACGAATAACTTATTAATTCAAATCAAAACTATGAAACTGTGCACTCATAATCTTGAATCCTACAAACACCCCTATCTCCTATGCTAATCCAAAAATCGAAAACCACTCGACTTCGAATCGAAATTCGGAATCGAATCGCATCAGACTCAGAAACAACTCAACATGTTGGAAGCCAAACTCGGGCCCCCACGTTGTCGCCAAAACTCTTCTAACTTACTTTATGTGACCGGACGGATGTCCCACGTCCACATAAGCGCACATCTAAACAACAGCAGAGCACAAGATTCAAAAACATCTCGGGGTAAAATATGTGCAAACAACCAACGTTGTAATTTAATACAAAAGGTTTAGCTGTTATCCAGATGCTCACTACAGCAAGGATAGAAAGGAGCCAAGTTTCAAGAAATCATGAATGACCCCAGTTTTCTATAAGATAAAAATGCATAAGGTCTATTCATTCAATCAACCATCCTACACTAATACAGTCTTTCTTTCCACAGGGTGATCGCTAAACACACTCCTGAAATAAAATACACCCTATCGCTCCCCCTGGAACCCTGTTCTAAATATGCCCTATTCAATTAATGGCAATTATTAAATTCAAAAATCAAAATTTTAAATAACGAAATTAGTTAAGTATTCTTCCAACTATTAGAGAATGTATACAGTAGTTTATCACTGCAGCATATGTTATTCCAAACTCCATTAACACTTTCATGATGTGCAGACAATTAATAGTCCAGTCTGACATCAATTAGAAAATTATTTACAAGTCACAACAGCATTAAATTTCCAAAACTTTCTCAAAATTATTTTTATGTTCATTATCAAATCTTGTAAAAGGTCATGAATAAAAATTCCGAAATAGTTATCTTTGTTATTTACCAAGCCATCAAAACTATTGGGCTTATGAACATTCTATTCTTACATTTATCTGATGATAAATCAGTTATCTCACAATCGTAAATTTCCACACCTGGAATTTATTAATCAATCCAACAACCTTGTTGATTTAATATAATTTCTCTTAAAGAAATAAATTTATTTACCTGTTAAACTTGGGTGTAACTCGCTATTATCATGTAATTACCAAATTTTATATAAGTTATGGATCAGTTATAATGACTAACAAATTCATCTGAAATCGAGGTCAGCATTCCCTGAATGCCCCATATCACTAATCATTAAATAGGCTTCACATCTATATCTCATCATAATATTGAAAGTTTCAAATATTGATCGTTCTGCAAGATCAAAATCATTCAGTAGAATATTGTAAGGTTAGAGCAAAAGAAAGTAGAATACGGAATTCTACTGATGACATTATCTGGTTGAAGGCGTGGGGTTGCTACAATGGCTAAACCCTTCTTTTTGAGTACCGTAATACGAGGATTCATCCTCCAAAATCATTAACATATTTCACATACAACACCATCTAACCGCAATTACTATTTCCATATATCTAAATTCCATTGAGCCTCATTGCTTCAATTAATGGATTAGAATAAATGCTGTGGGATAAGTACACGCATGTCTTCCCAATTCAACTCAACTACCATGCCTGATAAATCATTTAGGTGTTGCTTGCCACGGTGGGTGAGTGGTTATAGTGTCGGACTACCAACCCCAAGATTGCAGGTTCGCCCCTGGCCATGGTAAGTGATTTTTGAAGGCGACAAAAATCACGATACTCATGTCATACGTTGTTGGCATGTTAAAGAACCCATTTGAATTCAGTAGGTCGTGTTCAATGGCAAAATTAATCTCGGGATTTTCCGCCAACACAAAGCTCCTCCATTCTCTACTTGAAAGCGCTGTAGTGTCAAGGAGTTTAGATATCTAACCTCTTTGACTTTCATAGCGTTCAAAGGAACGACGAAATTCGACATGCAAGCTACCCTCTGGGGGTCAATTAACAAAGCTTGCACCAGGCACCCGAGGCCATACGATATTATTATTATTATTTAGCTGTTAGCAGGAAATATTTTTCTAACATATTCATTGCCTTCAAATTGTCATCTTACAAACACTCCCCTATTTGACACAACTGCTCTACGCCGCAACTTTCCTGTCCGAAAATATTATAATCATCTCCTTAGAGAAATCCAAATTACATTATTCATCAAGATCTCATTACCTCTATCTATAATCTGATCCAAAATTCGATTATGTGAACACCACAGAATGGTCCACTATCACCCATAAATTTATTATTATTACTAAATATCTCAACAAGTAAAATGTAAATTCCAATTATCAATTATTATTATTATTAGATAATTCCTAATCGTATGAAAAATCGAACTCATTAGGTAACGATTGAGTATCTAATCTCCTCTAATATTACTAAGATCAACTCACATAGATCATTAATTAACGTAATTATCATCGCAAGTAACTATCCAACAAAGATATCTTTCAATCAAAAATGCGACAAAGAAAAAAATTATGTACAAGACTGGACACCAAGAAAAACAATGAAATGACTAGCTAACTATATAAGCATGGATGTCTTGAAAGCATGTCATCATCCAACGATAAACCGTACCGTGGATATGCTAGTCTTCCTGGCACAAAAATTCAGCCTAGAAATCCATAAGAAGAATCCAGTCATTATGCTATTGCATAATTAAAAAATAAATGCTGGTATCAAACGATGATTCCTAAAATGGTTGAATGAAATAGTCTACAGTCTGCAAATCACGTGCACTAACTACTAGATATTAATGATGATGTTCACTTCCCTTGACATTGGTCTGCAACTATGAATCCCTCGGCTGCAGCACGCCACGACCTCGCCAAGCCGCCCGCTCGCACACGTGTATGCGGTGACACACATGTTTCAATCGGCTCCTTGTTACGATCCAAAGTTCCAAACATCTGCCTCCATCGCACCACCAAATATGATTTAAAACTCCATAATGACGTTTCGGTTCATGGCAGTATTATTCAAAAGTTCATCCCGACGATTCGCCACCATGAGTTCCTGTGCGGTATCCATTAACACTATAGCTTGTGCCATGAAAAATCACGTAATCTAAACTGCTGTAGTTGACTAGTGTCACCCGGTCATTTACTGTTCCGAAATCAGCCAGTGTTACAAGTATGACTGTACACGACAACTTTGCTCGCATTCTACTGATATTATCGAAGTACGCTGACGAACATTTCTTGCCATATTTTCCAACTTTAGAGCTAAGTTAAATCCTCTGGTTGAAGATATGCTCTTCTCAATATTCGGGTTAAGAATATGATCCAGTTCGTAGGCTAACTATCTGTGGATTGGATATTAGTCCAACGCAGTTTTGAACACACAAAAACTGGCCCCACCTACAAAATGCTATCAGTGAACAACACTGAAAGAGTGTTTCCTCGTAGGCTAATTCTTGGCAATATGTCTGGTACTCGTAATTCAGTTTAGAATGAGCGTTCGAATTCATGCTCGCTCAACTCCGCATTAAACGAATCCGGTACTATACTGCTCTCTCCAACAGGTGTGCCCAGTGCAGTGACCTCTCTCGCTGTCTCGTGCGCATCCAGCTCGCGCATCGCTCTACAGGGCTCCAGTCAAACTTCTCCTGGCGCTATCTTCAAACAATCCTCAAAATATAATAGAGAAAAACAACTCTCATATCCTCGCTATGAGCTCCCTCAAAATGGGCACAGTACTAAGCCTCAATTTTTTGAATAGCAATATAGTTTTATTATAACTCATAATAAATGTACAATACTGTAGCATTCCATAACTTCATTGAACTAGCCTAATTTTACTGTCCAATGTCCAGATAAGTAATGCACAAGAAACTGACTAAGTACAGAAATAGGTTATTTTATTTCCACTTTTATTGATGACTTTATAGCACCACTGACTTTTTCACTATACTCGTGATTTACAAAGGATGGTCGGTGAAAGCTGTCATCCGCTTGAAGGGTGTGGTGAGGACTGAAGACGAGCGGGGTAACGGACTCCATAGCAACACCCAGTAATGTTGCAATGTATGCCGACACAGCAGTGAGCACATGGTTTGACTCAGTGTTCTACTGTGTGTCGTCTCGTCACGGTCATTATATCGCCAGGCAGGGGGCTAACTTCCGCAGTATTTGTGTTTTCCTGCAAGCCTCTTGGAATGTTATGAGTCAATGATCTGCCTCAGTGGCAACGCAGCATTTCCCAACGTGCTAGCTTTGATAGCTGTCAGCGACCATTATTGGTAATTCAGAGTATAATACTTCATGATGAAACGATTAAAACATTTTCTATCAATCTTGACATAATGCCATGGTAGCCTGGTTCTCCACTATCCTCATCACCTCATTTCTTGACACCACTGACTTTTTCACCGAAACTTCCCTGATCATCGCCGTCTGCTATGCTCTAACGCCTTCCCATTCAGCACGAGTTGTGCACTAAGCAACGAACATCGCCTACTTGACGATCTTCCCGACAGGAGCGCTGCTAAGCTGAACCGATTGTGAACTTGTCCAAGCAATATTCCGCTTACGTCTCTAATTTTAATATCTTACACCTTTGTTATTTGTCACTTGGGTTCTGTAATGTGAGAAGTGCAGTGGTGTTCACTAAGAGTAGTGGGAGAAGGTGGATCCGAACACAGTCCTTATATGGTCATGTCAAGGTCATCCACTTTTTTGCACCTGTGGCCACAGGTGTGTGGGCGGGGGCGGGGGAGTGGGGAGGGGGAGTGGGGAGGTGGAGGGGGAGCGGGGATGGGCATGACGGAGAGCTCCGCACAGGCTGACGACTGTCAGCCAACTATGCTCTTGATGGGAGCAGTCTCTGTGTATATGCAAGAGGCTGGTAGCCTGCGGGCTTGAGCCGAGCAGTAGCGAGACCAGTCGAGGTCAGCCGAAGCTGGTATAGCTCGAGGCAGTATAAGGGAGGTGAGTGAAGCCAAGTGGCTGTTTGTTCCCCTTGAGCCAACTCTTTAAGGAAGAGTGATTAATTCTAGGTCACGTACCAAGCATGCACTCAGTCAAGATCAATAGCAATGCATTGGTGTCAGTAAGCTTATGTAACCTGTATTGAGGTAGACCATGGTTAATGTACAGTCTGCACAAATGTGACTTCTTTTTATTTAATACCACCTTGCAATTATGAGTATAGAAGAAGAAGAATCATACAAATGAAAACGTTCCTATGATTTTTCAGACAAATGTTGGATTATTATTTCTTACACACCCATGCTAGTCTCTTTTCCAATCCATATGAGAACTGGTGCTGAAAAAATGGATTTGAATTTCATCTCAGCGAACTTTAAAAATAAATAGTTAAGTGGAAGTAAAAGCTTTTGTGCCTCTCCTTTTTTTTCTGGGCTGGAGACCAGCTCTAGGGCTTAAGCCTAGAGGCAAAGTTAACACGCACACGCACATACATACACACACATATACATAAGCTTATAGAGAAATTAATTTCACATCAAAAGCTTTTTTTTCATTCACATGAAGGCTTACAGAGATGTTAATCTCATGCCATAGGCCTTCTTATTTACACACAGGTTTATAGAAATATTAATGATGGGTAAAGACATTCCTTCTCGACGATCCTTGGTTTGTCGGGAAGAGAGAATATCTTGCATGAGAGGATATATGTGTATGATATAGGAAATCAGTGCTGTTTGGAATAATTATATCCGTTCTATTCCCATCATCAGCTAGACATCTCGTTAAAAACTTTGCTCTGGCACACTGAGAACACCAGTACATCGCTTCTTTGTCAAGGTCATGCAATAAGGATCTATAATTATCATGTCTAACATAAAATGTTATATTATGTGTTCCGTTAGATGTAGGAGGGGGGTCATCTGAAGCATCACTGCTACTAGTATCTTCATCCAATGACAATGATAAACCTCTTTGTAAAATAAAACATTTCAGACACATAATATAACAGTGATCAACGTTTCCGTCTTCAAATATGTCTGATGTAGGCCTACCTGGTATATGATAGTCATGAATATATGTCACACACGGGAATTTTTGAAATTGACGAGGAAAGACAATGATATCGCCTTTGTTGTCTCCCATTGTGTAGTGCAGTCTATAGTCATATCGAGTTGTGTCAGGCGTTATAAAATATTGTAGCGGCCATTCCCTAATAACACTGTTTAAGTAATTTGTATAAGTACTAGTACGTCGAAATGTGGCGTAGTCTCTATTATAATATATAGTTCGATGTCCATGACTAGTTGGATAAGCCCAGGTGTCAGGCGACAAAAAATATTGTTTCATCTGTTGGTTTGTGGAAGTCATTGTTGCAGAGTTAGAAAGATGAATAGTAAGATGGATAAAACGAGATATAATTACCGTACAGTAGATTTGCTGATTCGTACACGTTTGTTTCCTCCAAGTGCACACCACTGGATGACAGTACCTATTGGGGTGTTCACTCTCTTTTATACCCTAAACCAAGGATAACTGAAAGCTGTTTTGTTGAAAGGTTAAAGGTTATTTAATTCTAATAGTAAAAACAGGATATAGTTTCAAGGAAATCACCTTGACGGATAGTATATATTCAATGTAAGTGGTACCTACAATCATGCTTGCATCACATCTCTAGTCATGTCAACATTATTACTCTGCTCTGTAAAAGGTGAGACAACGCTTTTTTAATTCTCTTGTTTTGATAAAATATTGAACAAACCACTAGCAGCATTAACAACTGCTAAAGGCAACTCCATAACACTACAAAATGTTCTCACGATACCTGCTACAATCAAAGTAAGGTGTCCAGAACAGCTCTAAGTGCTACAATTGTGGAGGAACATATGTGATGTCTTACCATGATCACAGCTATATTAAAAACGATCATGAAACGCAGGGAGTTGAAAGTAAAATAACATTTATTGGTAAACATTCCAGCCCTCATATCCCTTCAAGTTTCATAGACTACTCTCAACAAGATCGTGGCTCTAACGCACATATTACAAATTCAGCACTTGGCCACAGCTACAATATAAACATAAAATTCCTTCCAACTACTCTCATCAAACATCACAAAAAACTTTAAACACTTGCAATTAAACAACATAAATTTCAACTAACAAACCCAGTCTCTAACCCGTGGTATAATCTGCCTGAGGGTTCAAGGCCATGTCTGCCCACTCGGGATGATGTATCATGGACTAGGGAATCACAAACACACCCAACTACTTAGAACCTACACTAAATAACTATGAGTGAGGTCGAATAAAGTTACAAAATAAAGTACCGTAAGAGTGCATAGGCCATCACTCCTCTTAATTTGAACTTTCATGAGTAACTATGAAACTTCTAAACTAGGCAGCATTTTATTTCAACCAAGCCCAAGCGGGGATTCATTTCAACATCAAATTTACCCTTTACAAAACTACCAATTACAATAAAATCGTCATATGCAGAGTAAAACCAACAGTTGATTATGCCACGCCTGGCAGCCATTTGTATTGTATCATACGACCAATCACAATCCACTTAGACTAAAATACTCCCAGCTCATTACATATGCAGCAAACGCACAGCTCAACAACTAATCATAGCCGCCCTCACAAAAAACACACCTACACCTCATTATAAATTCAAATCCTGTTACAAAACACGCCTTCCAAGTACCCATTACTCACTCTAACCGCAGTCAAGACACACCCCGTGGTGCTGCAGGCTATCTACTCCAGTTGCAGGGCACGGCTGATCCTTAGCAGACTGTGGGTTCGATATCAACACACAATTTTTACAGCACTTCATTCCTCTGTCTTCAACTCACTTGTCTCTCATATTAAGTACAAAGAATGAACATTTTGGCTCAATTTGATTCCTGAGTAATATGATCTATGCTACATACCTCCATATCCAAACCTTTCCCAATAGGATATAGGGTAATAGAAAAGCATACAAAATAAAAAATATAACATCAAATATATACATTTATTCAATAAGGTAATATACATACAATGTAAAATAAACTTCAATTATCTTTTACCAATCCCATTGCAAACAGCGATACAAAGATTTAGACATACAAATCCATATTTACAGTGTTGAATGTCCCCAAGGTAAACTTGAAATGCCATCACTTAGCCATGAGCGTTTATTGTCGAACGAAAATAAAGTTCGTTTCATTTGTTCGACAAGAAACACACGATGACTTTGGGAGTGTAGTCGCAATTGTTTTTGTAACAGAGATGTACCATTAAACAATTCATCTCGGTAGCGTTCGATACTTAATGAACGGACAACATTGGAACGTACCCCTTTTGCCTTACAAACCTGACGGGACGTTTCTGTATTGTAACAATACATTTTTGGAGCTAAACCTATAAATTCCGTCATAAGATTAATACCACATTCATCCTTTAAAAGTCCTAACACTTTTGAATTTCTAGGTAATATTCCAAACACGTTTTCGCTAGGAAACGAAGATGTGTCAAACTGCATAAAATGCTTACTCATTACAAGATAGGGATCTTCATTTTTGATATGATAGACAAAACTATCAGTGTCACTGTAAATTAGTGAGACATTACCAAAATGATTTCGAGCAAATCCATAGTGAAATGCATACATGTGTAATTTTGAATACTCCAAAATACACATGCCCAAGAATATAGGTTTATTATAAAATATTTCCACTTTGTTTAATTCAATGGTAGCCAAATCATTTTCAAT
This sequence comes from Meconema thalassinum, assembly GCA_946902985.2. Taxonomy (NCBI): domain Eukaryota; kingdom Metazoa; phylum Arthropoda; class Insecta; order Orthoptera; family Tettigoniidae; genus Meconema; species Meconema thalassinum. The sequence continues at coordinate 427,135,750 of OX336388.2, read as the reverse complement.
AATCTTGATAGACCTAAAATTGGGTTTTGCAATTAACTTACGTGCACCCCATCCACCCTCCCAAGAATTTACTAAATGAATTACTCGATGATTGCGAATATCCTGCATACTTTTTCCATAACATGCGTTATTCATCAGCTTAAAAAAGTTCATCTCAAATGGTTGTGTTGCACGTTGCCGATGCTGTGTGTTCAAGTCCATATATGACTTCAGCCATACACTTTGTGCAAATGAAATAATACGATGAACTTTTACAAGTCTCATACCATAAACTATGCATTGTAAGAGCATCTGAATGTGTATGACATATTTCTTTTTAGAATACAAGGTTCCCATCAATTTTGTTTGTTTAGATTTTGAACCAGGAGGGATCATGCGCTCAAGACAAAATGGAAAATCAGAATGGTCATTGTGTAGATGTGCAGGGTAATCTATGTCGATTTCGAGAACGTACCCACGGTTTGGATCACGTCCAGCCATTTCAATGTCAAATTGCTCAATTTCCTGATTTGTCAACCATACAATATCTCCGTATGGAAGTGGTTGAGACATTGCATAACCATAAAGGTTATTGGCGTCGAAATGCATGAGGTAGGAGGTAGGCTGTTCAGGTTTATACAAAGACATGTATAGATTATTTGCCTGAACATGCTTCTTGTTGAGAGAAACAAATCCACCTCTTATCCCCTTTTCAAAAAACCAAAGCATATCAACATCAGTGAGCAGATCCAATTCAATATTTGTATACCGGAGCATTGCATCCCAGGAATAACCCGGACCTGTATAATAGTGACAGGGATCAAGTCCATATATTTTGAAACACATGTGACGAAATTTTTCAAACACATCAGTGAGTAAAAGTGTGTCTACAGTAAGGTATAGATCTGCATATTGACCTAACGTTGTAATACCAAATGTGGACCAAACATTACAGGCGTGACGATAATCTTCATCTGAAACTGGTTCATTGTTTAACGTGTTGAAAAAGGCAGATTCATCAGGTAAACGTGATTCGCTTAACGATGCCCAGCTATTAACATAATTATAGGGAAAAATACCTTTTTGAATGCATAACTGAAAATGATCAGAATTTGGAAAGTGTTTTTGTGTATAGTGCATGTCTTTGTGAGAAATTCCTTTTACTAATGCATCAAGAGATGAGGACATAAACCGAAAAGAATCAAGGAAACGAATTGAAATATCTCCGTGTCGTATGGAAAAAGATATAAATCTTTCATGATTTTGAGGAATAATGGAAAATTTAGCTTTATCAACATTTGCAAATTCTCGAATAATAAAATGAGAATCAAAGCCACTCAAGTTATGAAACAGACATGGAATAAACTTAGCTGCACGGTAATTGATGTTGCAGTCGTTATGTGCTGGTCCTCTGTACCTACCTGTAAAGTGACAGTGATCGCGAACTTTGATTTCATCAGGTAAAATGATTTTTTCACAAATATGACATACATTTGTATTATCATGTCGTGTTATATCATCCATAGTTAATTGAATGGTTACAGCGTTATGTAAAAGGTGATGCAAACGATCAGCAAGCTGATACAACATAGTTAATAACCACTGAATGCAGTTTGGTCCACGATACAAGTCAAAATATGATAAATTTGAATTGTAAGAGCAAACGACTTGAAAAGCGACAGAGAACGGTTCATGTCTTTGAATATCATCTGTGTAAGATTGAAGTGGATTTGGTTGACATCGCTGCACTGGGACAGAGAGAGTTTCTATATCTGCGTACACAACATATGCAACTGTATCTCTACAATGATAATTGACAAATTTCATTTTTGCTTTTGCTTTTTCAGGAAAAGTTAATTTTACAGCACTGTGAGTGGTACAATCGATCATATGATTATTCAATATGTCCTGCGTGGTAAAATATTGTAAGCATCGTTCACAAATGAATCTCCTTGAATGTTTGGTAGAGAATTGCGCACCCACAAGTTTACCAAGATTAGTGATGAGACAATAATGACTTGTGTCTGAGTTGGAAATGTATAAAAGATTAATATGGTACTTTCTGTTTTTATATGATGAAAAATAAAGAGGACCAATAACAGTACTCCTGTTAAGACCATACACGTTAAATGAATAATCAGGATTAAGTCTTTCAAATTTAGAAATAGATGTTAACTCAAGAGGAAAAACAATACTGGTCAAGTTGAGTGATTCTAAAAGCTTGTTAAACATTTTCTTATATTTTGTTGGTCTGTTTCTATTATGTTTAACAGGTGCTAATGTGGCCGCTATACACCACACAAAACAGTAAACGTCTTCATTACATATATTTACAACTCCATTTTTCTTTTTAATTGATGTAGGTAAATTAATATACATTGCACCAGAGTTTAAAGGATCAAAGTTACATATATTTATTTGTAAAAATAGAATGGTTTCAAGAGCTTTTCCACTTTCACCTTCCTGAAATTTATCCAATTTACCTAAGAGATTATCTACAATATTGATTTTAAACCAATCTTCAATAGTGTCAGATGGATACAATGGTCGCATGTTTGTTATAAAATAAAAATTTTCGCGAACTTCGTCACCATTCCTTTTTACAAAAACAAAGGTACATGCCAATTCTGAATTTACTTTTAGCGCTGTAAAATGTGATAAATATTCAGTAATTTTAATTACGAATAATTCAAGACATGCGAGCAGAAATACTTTCAGATTGATGATGTTGTTAACATTGTGTATGCGACCGCTACATACTCGTCGCTGAAAACAGTTGCGAGTATCCTCCCAAACAAGTGTCTCCATAACAAAATTTAAAAATTACACAATTCTAATTTACCATTTCAACTCTTCAAAATTTAGAATGATCACACTGCTGTTTAGCACATCTAAATACAATAGGATACGATTGCGCTAAGTTAACTCTCCTCCTCTTCAAAATTCACAATGCAAGCATTGTTTCGCACACCTAAATACTTTAGGACGAGGTTGCGTGCATTCAATGCTGCCAATGCTTCCTCCGTTAAAGAACCAAATCTGGTTGGCAAGAATACAACAAAGTCATGACACTGGCAAAGTATTCTTGCTCCAAATGTAGTATCTATTTTTTTTAGATTTTCCACTGGAAACGGCTGATTAATGGGAAGATCCTTAAGTCTCCGCGTTTCCAGTCCAGCCTGAGCTCCAATTTTATTTATCTGTTGAAGAGCGTCCATAGTTAGTCTATAATGAAAAAGAATATATTTGTAAGCATTGTTCTTTCCTTTAAGCTGAACTGATGAATTTACAAAATAAGGTATCTTACCTTAGGTAGTGAAGATGTGTTCACTTCAGACAGATGTTGATGACAATATGACAGTGTTTGCTGCATGCGGCTGTATATATATCAATTTACAAGAAGTGTATGAAAAAATTAAAAAAAATCACTTTGCACACGAAACAAATATCGTTGTGGAAGGAGATGGGTAGGGATGGTGGTAGGGAACCAATGACATTAAATCATACAAATTGAGCATGCGCTGTTCTATGAATCAAGGGAGAGATGGTAATACAAACTGGTTTGCTTAGTCTAGGAACATGTTTTGGGTGGAGTTTAAATGTTGCAGTAGTGGTAGGGGTCCAATCACGTTAGAAGAGCTAACTGAGTGTGGCATGGTTGCTATACTCTCAAATAGGTGGAGTTTAAACATGGTTGTAGTGGTAGGGGTCCAATCACGTTAGAGAAAGAAAGTGGATGTAGCAAGGTCACTATTGTCTCAAGTGCGCAATTACTTCAGACGGATATGACCATCCTCGAACTTGTGTTGTCTAGACGAGTAACCTTCACACATGTAACCACGAGTTTCAAGAAAAAGCAAGACAAGGGAAGGACACTCTACCCTAGAGAGCAAAAACAAGGTTACTCCATTTTATACTGATATAACCAACCTTGATCTTGGCTTGTCTAGACATGGAAATTTTATGCATGTAACCTCATGTTTCAAAAAAACTAGTCAAGGTGAGAACACACTACTCTTGAGAGTAAAAAAAGAAGCAAGGTTACTTCACCCAGATGAGTGTACAATTATCCTATACATATAACACCGACCTCGAAATTACCTTGTCTAGACAAGTGATTTTCGCACATGTAACCTCAAGGTAACAACACACTACCCTTGAGAGTAAAGAAAAGGTTACGCCATCCAGATGTATTTACAATCATCACAGATGGATATAACCGTCCTCGAACTTGTATTGTCTAGACAGATGACCCTCACACATGTGGCCTCATATTTCAAGTAAAGAAAGTCAAGGTAAGGTTGTTCTAACTTTACAGGAAACAAAAAACAAGAAAATAAAAAGCGAACCAATCACACTGCTTATGACAATGTATGCATGCACAATTGCATGGCGTAAGAGATCTTCCCACATGGGGGAGAGGGAAAAGTGACACATGCGCAGTTTCATGATGTTCTCGATGGAGGGGTAATTTGGTGAAGATGGAAGGATGTCTGCTATGTATATAAAGGGAAGATAATGAGTTTGAAAACATTAGCATCGTCAACAGTACTAGCAAGTGGACAAGCAAGCATTATTTACAAGCGAGATGGACAGCAGTACATTAGACGGATGGATGGAATGTACACCATCATCGTCAAGAGCAAACAACTGGTGAGTTACATTTTGTTCCATAGACACTTTTAAAGTGTAAAAATTTGTAACAATTAAACATATCAATGTGCAAAAGAATTGAAAATATATCAGCTAAGAAGTTCAAGTTTTCACAAACATTCAAGTACTGTAATTGAAATAAGCAGTAGTTTCCCTTTCAAAGTTAGTTAATGGTGTTCTGTAACACAAGTACACTAAAAAATAAATTCAAAAATAGCATAGTATTGAGATCAGTGAAATTAAACGTACATGATTGTTTTGAATAAATCAATGTTTATATCAGATTTAAATTAATGTTCTATTTCAATGTTAAACAAATTGATATGTATAATGTCATTTGCTGTGATTGATTTGTCTATCTCACAAGAATATAGAATTATAATGGATAAAGAAAAGTTTGCACAATGATATATTATATAGCGTAATATATAAAATCTACAAGATATTGTTTCAAATCTTTTTCAGTATTCCATCTTCTTCATCTGAAAAAGAGCAGAAAAAACGTGTTGTACTCTATGATGCGACAACACTAGACGATTTCACGAAACTTATGGAATCACACACCCACTCCATTTTGTATCCACCATTATCAACGAATGGATTGACTTCACTGAAGAAAGGTGTCCTCTTTGATGAATTAATTAATGAACTCTCATACTGCGAACCATGCGCTGAATTGATGGGTATAAAGAAATCGAGAGTAGTAGTAACCTATAATATGACATTTGAAAAAGTGTTTGAGGTTGTGTTGACTGAACGTCAAACATACTGGTGTAATGGTTGTGGAAAAAATTTGTGGTGGTGTACATGGGAAAATTCACCGGACTGTTTCATTGACTTTCCGGCCAAGCGGTTACCATATACCGAATTGGAATATGTGTCTATCGAATTGGAATCGCAGCCACTTAATGATGAAGACGAAAAAAAATATAATACGATGTGTAAAAACTTTAAAATTTTAAAACTTAACAGAAACTAAAGTATGATATTCTTTTTAACAAAATTGGAAATTTAAAGAGGTAGAATGATCTTGTACTATTCTTCATCTTGCTTGTAAATAATGCTTGTAACGTTGCTAACACTAAAAATAATAAACGCTTTTTTTGTTTGTTTGTATTTATTTATTTATTTTAATTATAAAACATAATACATCCTGTTTATCTTTTTAGTTTTTGTAATCGTCCACCACTGATTGTGAGCTTTCCCTTCATAGCTCCTGCAACAATAAGTGCTGCCATTTTTTCTGCGACAGATGCTAAAGGTGATGACACACGTTCCATGGCTTTTCTCAAAAGAATCTGATCGGCAACACGTCTTAGTTCAGAAATGTTCTTTTCATGTTTAGAAGCTCTGTATGCCAGATCATGCTGCTTACACGCAGCGTCCAGAATGTTAATTCCAGAATCACCACGTGCAAGTCGTACGTCCAAATTAGTGCCAGGTCCACAATATTGATAACCAGGTAGATGCAGCTCGAAGGGTAGAAGATCTATGACTTTGTCAACGAGACCATGACCAGTACAGGTCTGGCATATCTTTTTCAGTCGATGACGTACACTTTTCTTCCTTTTCTGCTGCTGCTGTGGATGATGCTTCTTTCTTGCCATCACATCCGTGGAATGAGGAAACATAGTCTTTACATGAGGTTTTATGTCCATTATACAGTTTAATTAACTGACATGTTCTACATGTGTGAACCGATGGCATTTTGGAAACGGCCACTTGTTGATGATGATCATAATCAGTGCATGGTTGAAGTTCACACAGCACAGGATCTTGAGTCCAATGACTAGGTACGCTATCCCAAATCTCCTTCACAGCATTTGACGCAACATAAAACAAAAACGCTTTGGGTAGAGCATTTAATTCTTCTTCTGTAAAAGCATGCAGTTTCTTCTTACAAGCGAAAAACTTAACAATTGCTCGTTCAATAGGGTTAGAATTTAAACTTTCAATGGTAGCCATTCTACACGTCTGCACAACACAAAAGTCTCTAACTCACTGTGGTGGTCAACATTCATGCATCATATTTTTACAATTGTCTTCCACGTACCGACATGCATTGCGACTTAGCCAATCAAAGAGCTTCATTACATGTAGAAGTGTCTTCTTTTGTACACGTTCAGCAGGCTCGCACAAGGTATGTAGTGCAGGACATCCCATCTCGTGAAGATCGATGAGTTGGCAAGATGGTGGAACATGGTGACGTAACCATTCCCTTTTTTCACCTCCCTTTACAAAAACATGGTTGGCAGCGAAAAAATAGGGTTTTAAAACAAACGATAGATAATGATAAGGAATGTCTCCTTGATTCCAGTTTAATCCTAAATTATGTCGTAGCCACTCGGTTTGTTTTCTATCTTCGTCCGACTGCATGTGCAATGGAAATGGTGGTTCAAAAGTGAAAGCACTTACTCTAGGCGCCAACATGTTTGTACAGTCTATAATGGCAACCTCTTTGAAGAAAAACTTGTTTCCATTGACTTTGAAGCCCTGAATATCAACAATCAGTGTTCTAGACATGATTACTGCTTAATGACACACCTTTCTTCGCCGCCGACTTCTGTCAACTAACCAAGTTCTACCTATAGTCCTGCTAGTTAAAGGGGTAAAAAGATGAAACAAAAAGGGAGTGGTTTAAATAAAAATTAAAATAATGAGATAAATTACACTACTTTATTTGTAAAGAGATCTGAACATTGTTTACAATTTTTTATCATAGGATTAGGGCCATCCCAATCAGTGTGGGAATCCCCTCGATGCATGAAATGTCTACGGCAGCTGCGGCAGGCTGCAACATCCGCTGACATACGGAGGTGTGATGGTAGTTTATCCCAGTTGAAATCAATATCGTGAGCACCATACGTGGACAGAAATCCAGCTGGTAAATAGGGGATCAGATGCTGCGGCATTTTATGAAGCAATTCTGCTTTATGGTAGGCGGTGATGGCTGAACTTATCAGGCTACGATAAATTTTAAATACCGCATCGGCGTCTCGACTTGTTGAGCAACGATCACATTTACAGTTTAACCCATCCGCCCGCTCTCCATCATGACATGATGCTTTGGCGACATCATCTTTCTTCTTTTTTGAGCAATGCTTTTTGTACCCCCTATCGTGAATGCCGAACGTTGACATAAATCCATCTGGTAAATAGGAAACCAGATGCGGTGGAATTCTATGCACAGTATGAGTCTTGTGATAGGCAGTAATAGCTTCACTCACTAGAGAACGATAGATGATAAACCTCGTATCCTCATCTTCACTATGTGAGTCACTTTCACATTTACAGTCTGTTGCTCCCCTTGGAGGAGGGGTGTTGACTTCATCGTAGCTTTCCATGACTGAGCAGGGGAATGCAGGCAGACATGCTATTTATACTCTGGTCACGATGTTGGACAGCGGCTGATAATACACCTGTGCCTCGTGAACAATAAGGCAATAGGCTGTTGTTTTTTCTGGAATAACGGCAGATGTTTCAAATTCTAGTCTGATATCAATAGTTGTTTCCTTCATCGACTCCTCCAAATACGAACAGTCCATCACAATCAGAGGTGCTTTGGTCTTAAAGTCTTGTGGTGATAATAGCGGACATGGTTCTTTCTGATAATAGGATGACTGAAAATTTGTAAACATGTCATAGAGCTTTCCATATTTGTTCTTGGTAAAGTTTAAGTCCATTCCCTCATAGGGGAAAGTAACACCGTTCAGGAAGAGTCGCATATTTCGCAATTGGATGTGATCAAATTGTGATGCATCTTTATTCTGTTGATATTTACGATCTGTTTGAAATCCAACAATGACGTAGAGAGGTCGCTCTGTGTACCGTGAGGTTTTTATAGACCATGTATGCGTATCGGTGAGTGGTAATACCGGATATTCATGCAGCTCCCAGCTTCTAAATTGTATGGGTAAAGGTGTATCCTTCTCCACAATCTTGAGTAGACTCAATTTTTTCTGATCGGACAGAGTAACGTGCGGTACTTTCCATAGAATTCGTTGCAATAAAATTTTTGAATCTATTGCGCCACCATCAACACCCTTCAGTGCATTATAATCACTCCTGTCTCGCACAAGAATCAGATCCTGTTTTACGTTCACAACGATGCGCTTATGATCCTCTGCAAAGCCTAGTATTAATTTTAAAGGTAAATGACCGGTAAATGAACCATCAGTGTTAATCATCCAGTCATTGCTTGTGTCGGGACACCAGCCAGCCATACGAAAAGCTTTACTTTCTTCAGTTCCATACGCAGGATAAAGTTTCATAGCGCTTGTTATGCCAACATTTCGAGTTGTATCCACTTCGATTCCGTTGATGACATAGCGAACTTCAGAAAACAGAAAGGCAAGAGCATTGTTGGCCAACTTTGACGTTGTCGGGATGGTACCATCTGATTTGATGAGTTGACCTTCAATCAGGATGTAACTTTCATGTGGTAGGGTGTAGATATCTTGTTGATTAATGGTAATGCGGATCTCATCATTATTATTTAATCCTTGAGTATACGGTTGGTAGGAATGCTGTTCAATTTTTACAATACCCTCCTGCACTTCAACTGGGTTTGTCACGTCGAGGATTGAATTCATGATGTAAGGTGTAACCCAGTTGTTGTAAGATCTGCTTGTTGACACGTGTTAACCTGTACACGCGTTGCAAACAACTAACACCCAGCCTGGATGGTGTTGGTGCTTTATACACTTGTTTCATGCTGACTTCAGATACAATTTGTAGGTTACAGGTGTATGACGGTCTAACTGGATGAGACGTTGGTTTCTATTCACCAGTCTTAAGGTAATATTCCTAATATTGGTTACACTCACAGGATGATAGAGCACTACTGATGGGTTTTCACGGATGATATAGCCACTGGGTGAAGTGACAATAAAATCGTAGAGTGAATGCGATGGTTCCTGATTGGTGTAAACGTCGGTGATTATGTTACACGTGACAGATATGTGTTGGTCTTCAATAATTTTTTCAGGTTGGTCAGACTTGTGCAACACATTTGGTTCTAAAACTCGTGCTGAAAAACCAAGCAATGGACCAATTGAGTCTGGTTGTGATTTAAAATCAATCCTAAAGGAAGAAAGAATACTGCAACGATGTGTTACGTTGTTGGCTATGAGTTCAAACTTGTATGTCCCGTCAAGAAATGCTTTTAGAGTAAATTCTCTGATGAGAGTTGTGTAGATGTGATCGTAAATATCATCTACCGTGTAGCTGCCAGGTGGTAGAGTTAACTCATAGTCATCGTAGTAGAACTTATCGTTGATGTCTTCATGTACGTTGTAGATTCTATTATAACCTTCGAACGAAATAAGTCCCAGCACGTAGGGTCGTTGTCCCAATTCAATAGGAGGATAAAAGTCAACAGTTACTTCAGCTCCTTGTCCGTGCACTGTAAACGTTCTACTTTCTGCCATTATACTGCTCACGTTACCTCATGTGCTGAGTCTTATATAGAAAGGTCAGACAGAGGCGACCACAGTGTTGAGTGTTAAAATTTTGTACTCGTTTCACATTATAGTTTATTATTGCACTGCTTCCGAAATAGCGAATAAGCTCTGTCGGAGGAGGAAGGTTTCCAAAACTGTCAAAGTACCACACAGTAGATCCTTGTTTTATGTAGGCCACGTAATGTGTTCCTGGTCCATGACTCTCATCCAAATTAACAACAGCACTTTCACGCATCCAAGGTCGAGGTGGTAATTGATTACGCATAAACACACCTCGAAAGCGTGATATCTTCAACCGTTTTGCATATCTCATAACTTCCTCATGCGTCATAGCTCGCCGCGGCAGTGCGTCTATTAAATGTTTTTTGGCGACATGTAAATGCCAAGTCCTTTCCTGTAAGGTGCCAGCTTCATGTTCACACCTTTACCGCGCAGTGCAATGGCTTCCATTGTTTTATTATGTCTTTCACTTTCCTTCAACTGTTGCTTCGCCTCCTCAACAGCTTTCACTGTTCGTGCTACTGCACTTGCTCCACCAAGAAGTGAACCCAGAGCTGCTAGTCCAGCAAATAGTGCGGGTAAAAATCCGCCACGTTTCGGTACAGGAATAACACGCGCTCGTTTTCTAAAACGTAGTTTACTTTTGGGATTTGCATGCAATCGTGCTGCTCGGAGGGCTTTTTTAATGGCCAAATCGCTATTTTTTTCTCCACGTGAAGCTTGACGTGCCGCATGAAGAATTGCTTTAAAGCCTCCCTTTCTCGATGACGTCTTCTTCATCTTCTTCCCCACATATCTTCGATTCACCATCGCGAGCGAGAAACGAGACAACCTCACGCTGTAAAGTATGGAACACAACTAACGCTTCTTGGGAGGAGAACGAGCAATTATTTAATTAATGGTGGCGGTATATTCAAGTTCTACATACAGCGGAAAATCGTTCATTGTTTTCCCCGCCTCTTTTTCTTCAGACGACAATTTCAGTTGAAAGGATAATTTGTCCTCGGCTTTCACTGCCAGATCGATGAGTGATGATGATATAACACTACCGTTTAATAGTAAGTCTAAATGTTTAAAATCTGGTGTATACTCGATAACACGAATGGCACCATCATACAGTAAACGGTAATTGCTATAACCCGAACGTAGTATATAGGTGAGTTCATTGGGGTCTTTTACCGGTTGTTGGTTTACAATGTGCAGCAAAATTATGGAGGGTATTGATTTAATGAAAAGCGATAACCGTTGTTCCAAAAAAACGTTTGGTCGCTACATCGTGAGGTTGTACAGGATCAGCAACTTCAGCTATTCGTCTTCGTTTCATCTGTAGTGCATTCTCCTTAATTTCCCACACCTTTCTCATTTCAGAGGTCAAAAACCGTTTTGTACAAACATCTTGATCATCCTCAGGATCGGCCACATGCACAAGACGTGCATTATTCGCTGTATAACCTTTTTCAGTTAGGGAAGGCACAATGCTGAGAAGTTGTTTCACCTTGTTATCCACATAGTCCTTTCTAGCAGCGTCCATGTTTTTTGTTGGAAGATCCAGCTGAGTGATTCGACGATGGTGTACATCATAGTCCTTTGCTTCTGTTAACACCACAGCATTGGTTAACATGTAGATTTTGGTGCACACATCTTGATTGTTCACAGGGTCTGCAACACTCATGATACGTTTATTCTGTGCGTCATAATCTCCCTTGATACGGCGTAAGCGATAGTAATCTACATACTTTTTCGAACATGCGTCTGAAGGTAATAGAGGTTCTGTTATATTGGTTAATCGCTTTCCATTAAAGTTGTAATGACCATCCGTTGTGCGTGGCAGTGCATTGGCATCAACATATCGTTTATTAGCCGGATCTGTATCATGTTTTGGATCGTTTATTGAGACAGATGATGCATTTGTTTTCTTTGTCTTATGTGTTCTTCCATAGGCATCCATGGTTACACTAGATCTGAAACAGACACTTGCTTCATGTATATAGAGACCACCTCTATCCTTTTCACGTTTAGTTAATATGCAGATTATTAAGCAGCAACATTCACTTCCGGTGGGAGATTTGGTTTCTAACCTCTTCTCGACAACGTCTGAACAACGTCACGGCTCGCTCTTCCCGTCATCCATTCGCTGTCTCATCACCGGACCATCAGGATGTGGAAAAACAAATCTTCTGCTTACCCTAATCACGTCGTTAAACGGGGTGCGCTTTCAAAATATTTACATTTTTGCCAAGTCCCTCTATCAACCTCTTTATGTGTTCTTGGAACAGGTCATGTCAGGTCTTCGCAACAATAACATGAGGTACTTTACATTCCCTGCACACGAAGATGTCATCTCTCCAGATCATGTTCGCCCCAATTCACTTATGATTTTTGATGATGTGTCCACAGAACGGCAGGCTATCATTCAAGCCTATTTCAGCATGGGACGACACAAACATATTGACTGCTTCTATCTGTGTCAAACCTATTCACGCATACCGAAACAATTAATTCGTGACAATGCAAACGTGATTGTTCTCTTCCGGCAGGATGAACGTAACATGCGTCACGTCTATGATGATCACGTGAACCCAGACATGACCTTTCAAACCTTTACACAGTTGTGCGCCACATGCTGGAACGCTCATCACCACGGCTGTCTTGTTATCGATAAGCAGAGTGACATTACCAACGGCCGCTACCGTAAGGGATTTGATCATTTCATACGTATTTAAGGTGCTGCGTGGCTTTTTCATTCGTCATTTCTTTAGCTATCATGGCAACAGCAGGAAGTCAATTAAAGAAACACATTATCCGTGCACGAAATAATATTCGACGCAAGTTCCGCGAACTGAAACGCACACATGCCGATAGTGAGCTGTTGATCGCAAAACATTTGAAATCACCTCTGGAAGCTGTGTTAAAAGGAACATCAAAGTCCAATAAGCCAAATACAGTATCAAAAGGAACGCAAACCATTGTGGAGGAAGAACAAGAAGACAATGAAGAAGCTGAAGATGTTTTTACTTCTGAAACAGAATCACTGCTTCCAGAGTTTCTAAAAACTACAGTCATTGCTCAAACGCCGTCTAGCTCTAGAGAAAAAAAACCTACACTGTCAGAAATCTTGACTACACCTGAAAAGTATGTGCAGCTGAAAAGTATTCTGGTAGAGCATTTTGGCCCATTGGTAACACCCTACCTAGAAGACCTTTTTACTAGAAAAACTGATACGACCTACGGCGTTCGCTATGAAAATAAACGTTTTCGAATTGGTGACTCGGAGATCAAAATAAAAGATAATGTTATGATTGTTAAAACGGTTCGATATCAACTGACGTCAGGTCTTTTAGAACTTTTATTTGCACGTGTTCCTTCTAAGGATGGGTATGACGAAGACGATCTTCAAAAGTATAAGGATATATTGATGGCTACAAATGGTTTTAGACGTAATTATAAACGTTCTGAACCAATCAATGCAAATAAGAGTTTCAAATATAAGACCATCATATCCAAATTGTTTCCCACCTATGCAAGTGTCCGTCATACAAGCTCAGCGTCCGGCGTCACGTTTAAAACTTTGAAACCTTTTGTCGATTTCGCCTATTGGAACGATCCTAATAAGTTGGTCAAACGTCTACACCTCCTGCACGCCTCCCAACAGGCTGGACATACCGGTCATGAAGGTGAAATTGTAGAAATAGAAGAGGAGCTTCGTCATGCTGGCATTATTGTGTGATGGATCCACGTGGCAACACCCCTTCACCTATAAAAACAGCAATTGCTCGCGAGTTGCATAAACCAGCTCGCCGTATCTATCCACGGCGTCATGTTGTTTCAAAAGGAATTGATGAGCTTTGGCAAGCCGATCTCGTTGAAATGATTCCCTATGCCAATACTAACAATGGTATCAAATATCTGCTCACAGTCATTGACGTCTATTCCAAAATGGCGTTTGTTGAACCTGTGCAAAATAAAACAGGTAACCTAGTTACTGCAGCCTTTAAACAGATTATTCAAAGAGCTAAACGACAACCTCTCCTCCTCCAGACCGATCAAGGAAAGGAGTTTTTCAACAAGGAGTTTTCTACGTATATGCAAGAACTTGGCGTTCATCATTATTCCACCTATAGTAATTTAAAGGCAAGTGTTGTTGAACGTTTCAACCGAACGTTAAAAACATACATGTGGCGGGAATTTACAGCAAGAGGATCTTACCGCTGGGTAAACCTAGTGCAGAATCTAGTATCACGTTACAACAATACCAAACATAGAACTATTGGAGTAAAGCCGTGTTTGGTAATAAAAAACACTCCACGGCTGAATCGCATTCATCATAGCATCAAAACAGCTGACCCACAACGTCATCGTTTTCACGTAGGTGACTATGTACGCGTCAGTAAACATAAATCACTCTTCTCAAAAGGGTACACACCAAACTGGAGCACAGAAATATTCACCATTCGACAAGTGAAACGTACCCATCCAGTCACTTATCTACTTCAGGACAGTAACAATCAGCCCATCAAAGGAGGATTCTACGTACAGGAACTTCAAAAGACACTATATCCTAAGCATTATCTTGTTGAAAAAGTGATTAAAAGAAATGGCAATAAACTTTATGTCAAATGGTTAGGTTTTAATTCCTCTTTTAATTCTTGGATCAATAAATCCGATCTTGTATAATTATTCTTGTTTATTTTATTTTAACCTCTCTAATCCTCTCCTTGTCGGGTTGGGCGAGTGGTCTAAGGCGTTCGACTTAAGTTCGAATTTTCTACATAGAAAACGAGGGTTCAAATCCCTCACCCGACACAACTTTTTATCTCAACATTGGTTGGCAACACTGCCTTGTAAAACACTAAACAAATCAATACCTTTTTGACATCAATTTGTTTCTCTTCAAGTAAGCTCGACTTGGCTCGAGGGAATAATGAAACAAACACCCACTCGGCTTCACTCGGCTCTCTTCACTACTGCTCGGCTCAAAACACAAAAACAAGGTTCCCCTTCCTCTCACCGGGCAAGTTGAGCGCGCCAGTCCACCATGTAGATCAAGAGAGAAAACACATCCCAGCTTCCCACCACTCAGTACGTCATACTGCCTCGAGCTATACCAGCTTCGGCTGACCTCGACTGGTCTCGCTACTGCTCGGCTCAAGCCCGCAGGCTACCAGCCTCTTGCATATACACAGAGACTGCTCCCATCAAGAGCATAGTTGGCTGACAGTCGTCAGCCTGTGCGGAGCTCTCCGCCATGCCCATCCCCACTCCCCCTCCACCTCCCCACTCCCCCTCCCCCGCCCCCTCCCCACTCCCCCGCCCCCGCCCACACACCTGTGGCCACAGGTGCAAAAAAGTGGATGACCTTGACATGACCATATAAGGACTGTGTTCGGATCCACCTTCTCCCACTACTACTAAGTGTTGATATTTTGTGATACTTACAGTAGTTACAGCATTTTCACTACGACTCCATAATTCTGTCATGCCTATGGAATATACAGACAGGTATGTTTATTTAATTTAAATACCAATCTTATGTTGTGCCGACGTATTATCTTGTTATGTATAATCTCTAGAACATGCATCGGTATTCTGTATTGTGTTAGCTGATAATCATGTTGAAGAGAAGCAATACTTTTAATTGTCGTAAGTGATTGTCAGCCACGATGGTATACTGCTGTGTTCCACACTGCAAGAGTAAGAGCGGGAATGTAAAAGGCATTTCGTTTCATGAATTCCCGTGTGATGCAGAATTAAGACAGGAATGGCTTAAAAATATTTATCGAGACAATTTTGTACCGAATTTTGAGTTAAAAACTTTTCACGTATGTGGGCGGCATTTTCTTGAGTCTTATTATCGCCCAGGGCTGAAAATAAAGAAATTAAGGGACAGTGTCTTCCCCACGGAATTCGAAGATTATCCTGCACATAAAGTACCGAAACCAACATTACAGGGAAGAAAACTCATGAAACATGACGGAAATCATGGCAAGAAAAGAAAGCGAGATAACGATACCGTGGGAAATTTTCACGATAGTAATGACGTTACGCCCATAGCCAAAGTGGCTTATTTAACTAAGGGAGTTGAATCAGTTGATATCCCTTACGATGACCAAGTTTCTGGATTGCGAGGTCATGGTAACAAGTCTGTTGAAGTTCAGACAGATAGTCACGCACGTAATAAATTCGCTGACGCTGGAAGACATTTATCTTCACTTAGAGCAAAACTGTGGCGTGCCAATAATGAAATTAAAAGAGACAAGTACACCAGTATGATAATCAATACCATGCATCTTTACAATCTATACTAAATATTAACGAGCGTGACCCCTCCAATTCCAAATGTTCATTCATTTTAGAGCAAATTGTAAACTATAACAAGAAATCACCCAGATGGACAGAAGATTCAGTAAAGCAATGTGTAATATGGGAATTCATTTCACCTAAGGGATACAGTTTCGCCAGAATTAATTCATTTAAATTACCATCGAAGAGCACACTTAGCCGTTACATAGGGGACACTTCATGTGAAACAGGAGTAACAGATTTAGTGAAAAACAGGCTTCTGCTAGAGTCTGAAAGGCTGAACGAATTCGAAAAAATGTGCTCTCTACTTATTGGTGAGATGTCAATCAAGCAGTAATTGCAGTTCGACAAGAAACTCGACACACTTTTCGGCCGCTAGGACACCTCTACTCATGCCGACGCTCTCAGGTGTGAAAACAGTTCCAACCCGTCAGTTGCAAAAGAAAATCGGACGGTTCTTGCAAACAACCTACTGTGCTTCCTGATATGTGGCTTATCTACCGCTTACAGAATTCCTGCGCATTTTCTTCTCTAAAATACATTCGGGATTGGAACTTTACACCCTAACTCTGTCAGTAATAAAAGAGGTCGAAACTTGTGGCTTTGTGATTTTAAGATTAGTTACTGACAATCAGAAAACTAATGTAACCTAAATATGATGAGAAGACTGTCGAGTGGAAAAGAAATAAGGCCACAGATATGCCATCCTGAAAACCAAAACAGGCCTTTATTTCTGGCTTTCGATCAGTGACACATTTTAAAGAATGTAAGAAACAGTCTCCTAGAAAAGACCATGACACAGGGACATGAAGAAATAACTGGAGAGTATGTAGAAAATTTATATAAACTACAGTCCAAGGAAATAAACAAACCCGTCCCCTTCCTTGCAAGAAAGCATGCTGCACCGACCAACTTTGAGAAAATAAACGTAAAATGGGCAGTAGCATTATTTTCTACGGAAGTCATAACTGCTTTGGAATGCCTGAAGGACATTTTTTCTCATTTTAAAGCACAAGCCTTTCAGAACTGCAGTGCCACTATTACTTTTTTGAAAGTAATTAAGAAATGGTTTGGAATTCACGATGTAATTAGTACAAACCTTAGTCAACATCGCGATAAAATGCATTTCTTCGACATGAGCGACGAGAGACTTTTATGGTTAGAAGAGGAATTTCCGTCGTATCTAGCTAAGATCAAGGAATCGAGTCATGAAAAGGCCATGGGATTTTTGAGTAAAGAAACTTATGAAGCTATTCTACTGACTACTTCTTCGACCGTTCTGTGTGTACGTTATCTTCTGTCTTCTGGATTTCATTTCGTACTGACAAGGGCATTCAACAGTGACTCCATAGAGAACATCTTAAGCAAATTGAGACATATCTCGGGAAGCAATGACATGCTAGATTGTAGGGCTGTAATATTCAGCTTGAACCGAATATTGAAAACCGGCTTTTATTCCCTCTCATCCGATACAAGAAGAAACAAAGAAGGCCTAACGAACATGGTTATATCCAGTAAGGACCTGCAGAGACCTCAGATAGAGCAGACTTCTATTCCTGATTCAGTCAAGAGTATATTAAACAACCTCAGTGAACCACCACGTAAGTATACATTTTACAGTATTTATTATAAATATTTAATTACAGTAAAACATAATTTGAATGCGTTTATTAATTACATAAACTTTCAGGTCTTGGATTTGTCACAATGGAACAAACATTGATGACGTACATCGGAGGATTTATAATGCAACAAATCCAAAAGGAAATGCAGTGTGAATTGTTATCAGCTGGTTGGAAGAAAGAAATTTAGCTCCCCACTGGCAGATTTAATTTACAAGAGGGACACTTCTGATAAGCTGCATTATCCGAGTGAACAACTAGTGTGGATTATGACAACAATTTTTAGTTCGTGTGTGCTGTTGCAAAATTTATGTCCACCCGAATATGTGAACACGTGGCTGCAGTTGTTCTGCCTGCTTTGAGTAAGTCCCCCTTATATATATATATAATATCGTATGGCCTCGGATGCCGGGTGCAAGTTTTGTAATTTGAAACCTAGAGGGTAGCTTGCATGTCGAATTTCGTTGTTCATTCAATCACTATTAAAGTCAAGGAGATTAGATATCTAAGCTCCTTGAACACTATAGCGCTTTCTAGTAGAGAAATGAGGAACTTTGTGTTGGCGGAAACTCCCGAGATTAATTTTGCCATTATGAACTCGGCCTACTGAATTCAAATGGGTTCTTTGACATGCCAACATCGTATGACATGCGTGTCGTATTTTTGCCGCCATTAAAAAAAATCACTTACCGCGGCCAGGAGCGAACCTGCAATCTTGGGGTTAGTAGACCGACACGCTATCCACTCACCCACCGTGGCAAGCAGTAAGTCGCCCTTGATGATGTGCGAATCATCGTCTGACAGCGGCCACAAGGAAGTGCTAAGTAAGTTGATTTGTAAAATTGCAATAAGTTACCAGCATTTATTGATAAGATCGCGTGTGAAATGACAGAGCGATTTGAACATGTTAAATATCTGAGCACAAAGCCAACAAGTCGGAAGATTCATCGAGTTTAGATGACAACACCAGATACGAGCGACTGGAGTATCAGCTTGTTAGCGCTGCGAGGTAAGTGGAGGAGAATTTTAGTACTCCTGCATGTTCGCTGTTTGGAGTGAAGTGGGGAGGCGTTAGAGCATAGCAGACGGCGATGCCCTACACTTGCCACTCCATCACTTCAGAAATAAGCAGTATTCATTGTTTTGAATAGTCACTGTACAGTAAGTACTGGGTAAGCGCAAGGCGATCGTCTTATGTTTCTTCCAGTCAGCTGCGAGGAATGTATATATTGTGACCGATTTTTCTGAGCTAAAGTAAATTATATCTTCTCTAATTTTACTCCAAGACTATTCTAATTAATTCTATAGGCATTTCCCCTAGTATATTATGGACAATTTTCAGCGTTTAAGCGTTAAACATCTCCAAAATGAGCTACGGACCAGAAGCGCTAAAATTAGCGGGAGGAAGGAAGAATTAATTCAGCGGTAATTACAAAATTCTAACACGCTTTATTATCCAAATAATGAATAGGAGTCAACATGCTAACTCCTAAAGATTACAATTGCTTGAGTATTGTACATTGATAAATATAGCTTACCTCCATAAGACTTAAATCATGAATAGAGATTTAAATATTCACTTGCTCCCCTTGCTTATAGACTTCGATTTATGTCATTTTTTAGGTTGATGGCTTACATGAAACTGCAGATACAGCCTTGTCTACCACCAAAGGCATGTGAATTTCTTGAGTTTTTCTGTGCCAGTTCATTCGAAGATTTGACCATCAGCCACAAGGATGGATTATTTTGTATTTCGAAAATCGGAAGTAGATGGATCACCTGTTTCCTACTACGAATCGTTGTGTGATGCTGGATACAGACTTTTCACTGAAAAGTTTGTTTTGTTTATAAAATGTTTATTTCAACCGGGTGAAATTCTGAAATCCGAGTACACAAAACATACGACCTATAATGTGAAGCTTATTTTAGGAGTACCTGGTGACATTCTAGGAGGGGAATGCGAATGTGTTGCTGGAGCAGGCCCCAAGGCATGTTGTAAGCATATTGCAGCTGTAAGCTATGTATTAGAGCACTTCTCCAAGTTTGGTATTATTCAGTGTTCAGAAACATGCACCCATAATTTACAAACTTTTCACCATCACCCTACCAAACGGTTGAGGCCAGTTAGCCCTATGACAGTGGAATGTTTGCCCTTGGAACAAGTTTTCCAGGAACCCTGCCATGATGTTAGGCCATTATCAGGAGTTAATCAGCCTGGATATCAGCAATTTGTTGAAGGTATTGTGAAAAGTTCCCAACATAAGCTTGCTTTTTCTTTCGTTCTAAGAAAAGCACAGACCAGCTGCTTTGATGTCATTCATGACCACCATTTTGGTGTGGATCATGGGCGCCCGCAGGACTTTTTCTAGATGGGGGCCAAATTATAATTTTCATTTCATAACCCCCCCATTTTCGTTTCATTTCTTGCTTACTGCGTGAAATTCATTATTTGACTGCTCTCAATCCGTTGGCTACTTTATGGCAAGATTGGAAGGAATGTTTTGTTTATAGTTCACAGTTTTTGTCCATGAAAGTCCGCGTTTCGTCTTTTGTGATTCATTGTCATAATGTTGAGGTCTTAAAAACATGTATCGACAATAATATAAAAATCAAGCAGTTCATTAAATGCTAATGTAAATCCAGTTCGCCTATTTTCTAAATAACTGGAGGACATATTTTCAGATATTTTCAAATTACTGACTTAATTTAAACTGTCGAAATATCCCTACATATGAATCTGTCTAATAATTCAAATAGCTCTGTTTTACATCTAGATTGTACTGGCTGTTGCAGCGGATCCATCACGATTTTCCTCTTATTCACAAGCTCTCAGGAATACTTCGCATTGCTCTTCTTAGCATAATGAATTTTGTGCGAAATTATAAATTCGTATTGTACGTTACTCGTACATGTGACGCCCATGGTTTAAGCAAATTTTCGTTTTAGAAAGAAAATATAAGATTTGATTATTGCTGACCGTTAAGTAAAATATATAGAACTCACTAAATCATGTACTTCTTACATAATCGCTTTGATAACGATACAAACATCGCAGGAGCATTTAGCCTAACTATTATACATTCGTACTTAAGAATGTCACATAAATATTCCTGGAGTTAAGAGTCTGCCAATGTCTGTTCTGTAATTTTCTTCTTTCAGAAGCACATCATTATCAACCCCCTCCCCCCTTGATACTTGGCTTTGTCACCTAATTGATCTATATTGAATTGTAACTTTCAGTCGGTCAATACGACTATAAGCCCAATTAATTTTCTTCTTTCAGAAGCACATCATTATCAACCCCCTCCCCCCTTGATACTTGGCTTTGTCACCTAATTGATCTATATTGAATTGTAACTTTCAGTCGGTCAATACGACTATAAGCCCAATTAAATTAGGATTAAATTGGCTTCTCCGCTCATAAAAGTAGGCTACATGTTGCGCATCGAAAATTGCCTTGCGTAAAGATTCCATTGGAATCATATACAGTAGCCTACAACATTACGAAGTCTATCAGTATTGAAACACCATTTTGTCTCAACTGATCTGCTGTCTACATTCGATTGAGTGCAAATCTCAGTTGGTTTGATAACGGCGCAAAAACACCGCAGAACAATTTAACTATTACCTATGAATTGCTTCGATCGTAGAATATTTAACACTACAGGTTAAGAATCTACAACAATGGTAGATTGCTGTTCATTTGTAGCAATAATTGCTCTGTTCTCAACAAATGGATCACAGTACTAATGCACACCTTGAATAAAAATAACGGCATTTCGCAGCACGAATAACGATCGCAGTAAGGCAGAACGGCGCAAAATTAGACGAGTGTACAACACAGTCAGGCCCGTATTTAGGGCTCCTGAAACCCCTGGGTAAAATAAAATAAAAATAAAAAATCTTTGCAACCCCCGACTTAAAATATGTAGATTTATTAAAGTGCCCTTAACATATGGGACTGTTTCTTCACTGAGCGTGTATTTAACTATGAGTGGCAAACACTATAAATGGGTTTACTAAAATTACAAATAGAAAAAAAACTTAATACAAGGAATTTACATTTAAATTTTAAAAGATATAATTCTCAACCAATAGCAAAAACACCAATTATTTAAATAATAAGGGGCTTCCTTCTTGCCTTGTCATCTGAAAACAAGATTAGGATTTAATTAGCCCAATTTTACTTTCAAGTCATATTCAAAAGCAAGATCACCAAGCTGACTAACAGGATCCTTATTTTGTGTGTCCTTAAATGTGCGACAATGTGTGTGTGTGTGGATGGGGGATTAAACTTTAATAACTTGGCATTTAATGTCCAGGCGGTTTTGTATAGTCTTCCAGAATTTTTTTCCACCCCTAAAACCTGCCACTCTGGGCAGCTGCCCTGTTTGTTCCCCCGTAATTACGGGCCTGAATACAGTAAATGACTAGTCAGCAAAAAAACTCGCTTCAGGGGCTGAAATTCGCTATCAGTGTTACAATGTATAAAAATATCTCCAGAACGTGCTTTCATATAGTCACTGCCAAAGTGAGGAGGCGAAAGCAGTAGCCAGCCTAATCACTTTAGGTTGCGTTGGGTAAACATACACTAGGCATAACCAAATTGAAAAAATGGAGCAATATTTCCATTGGTGGTCTAGTGCATGACATCATTAGAACTATATATTTTTGAATATAAATACATATTACGTCAGCATTTTAAAGAGTTTTCTATTGTAACATTTGTCAGTTGATTATCAGAA
This sequence comes from Meconema thalassinum, assembly GCA_946902985.2. Taxonomy (NCBI): domain Eukaryota; kingdom Metazoa; phylum Arthropoda; class Insecta; order Orthoptera; family Tettigoniidae; genus Meconema; species Meconema thalassinum. The sequence goes on along the minus strand of OX336388.2, from coordinate 427,112,989 downwards.
ACTTCAATTTATGAAATATACCGGTGATAATGACCAATCGAATATCCACATTCTCGGAATTCCAGGGGGGCACGGCCCCACCATGCCCCTCCCTGTGGGCACCCATGGACGTGAAGATTTATTTAGAGGATTGCAATAGAAAAGGTATGCACAGCAACCGTAAGCTTTTTCGGAGCTGTCGGCAAAGACATGAAGAACGAAAGGTGTATTAGAAGAAGCATTGATTAAATTTCTAGGAAACTACATCGAAAAGAAAGCCATCTATTAAGGAAAGAAGAGGGAACAGCTTCGTCCCATTCACATTTAAGAGACCATAGCTCTTGCATAAAAAGCTTGGCGATGACAATAACTGGAGCAAGAAATTGAAGCGGGTCGAATATTTTAGCTATTTCAGACAAAATTTGCCTTTTTATGTTGGGGAGTTCTTCGGCAAGTGAGACTTTGTAAATGAGAGTAAAGTTCGGAAGGGATGTCGTGGCGCTTCAAGGTCGAGCAGCGGAGGGTGGCCAGACAAGTTTCTAGTAGTAGGTAATCTGTGTTTCTAGCCACGCATTAAGGGTGGGGGGAGAAGCTGTCCCAGTGGGTTTACGTTCGTCGCGCTGTTATCTTCGCAAGTTTGTATGCTGTATACTCGCAAGTGCAACTATTTTGAATATAGTTTAAATACTTGTCATGATATATAATACTTTTTGGAATTGTGTTATCCTGGAATATTTTTGTAATACCGTATATCTATTCTTTAGTCAGAAACATGGCAGAAAGAAATTGGTGGGAAGATCATTCACAGCCAGGCAAGAGAGCTTATTTGCAATATATATGACTTTATGAAATGAGAAGCAGAAGAGGGCCAATGTTATTGAAAGAAGTGCAAAAACAACCGGATTATTCCGCAGAAGTGTTCAGAGGATTTTAAAAGAAAACCAAACCAATTTGGAGGTTGGACAATCTTTTTCAACGCCGCGTAAAAACCGACCGAAGGAAAGAGTTAAAACGGAAATAGATGACTTTGACAAATGCTTAATTAGAGGAACTATTAATGAATTCCATGTAGCACATGGTCAACGTCCAACGTTACGAGCTTTATTACCAATTTTAATGGAGAAAATTGACTTTAAACGTTTTAACGTTCGAAATGGGACCTTAGTCAATAATGAAAACTTTAGGTTTTAGGCGGAAGAAATCGTGTGACAACAGGAAAATTCTGATAGAAAAATCTGACATAAGGAAAAAGAGACTAGTCTATTTGAGATCAATCAAACAGTACCGGAGTGACGAACGACCCGTGGTGTATATGGAGGAAACATAATTATATACACTCCTCTTTTTCCTATCAATAATGCTAAACATCTGCAATAAGTACGGGGAGCGTGATAGCGCAGTGGCTTTGCTGCTCGTCTTTCACCCGGACGGCCGGTGACAGCAGGATGGAATTTTCACCTGAAAAATCACGTGGCTTCAGGGAGGGCATCCGGCCTTAAATCCCTGTCAAATCCAAAATGAGCCTAATTGGCTTCGGGGACTCCAATTCATTGGGAAAAGCCGAAGAAAGTTTATCTGCAATAAGTATGTACGAAGTGTTGTAACTGAATTTATTTCAAATTTATATGTCACTGCTTTATATTAAAATAATATCTATTAAGTTATATTCTTTTTATATTCTTTGTCGATAGATTGTTGCAATAAGTACGTACATATCATTTAAGATATTTTATACATGCCCGATGAATGAATGATTACACGGGTCGGCGAAAACAAGCAGTGACCAGTTGCGCGCTGACTGCTATTTTTCTTTTCTGTTTATTAACCCGCAGACAGAAATCTATTCGTCCCACAAACAAGAACTTTTTGTAACATTAAAATTCAACTCATTGCCTCAAACTTTTACGCTTACACAATTTATTTAGCCCAAAAATGCGAAAATTTACCGCATACTAACTTTTCCATGCCATTTAGATCATTTCTTCTTGCATCGTTATGCCCGACTCAGGAGCACGGTTGAACCTGCTGTTCTTGGTTTTTAGTGAGAGGGCCAAGTTGAGAATTCTTTTAGTCAATCTGCCATTGTTCATTCTGATAATGTGCCCGTAAAATTTCAATCGTCTTTTCCGAAAAGTATGAGACATTTTTTCACATTGGCGATATATTTCCTGGGATGACTTTTTCCTCCAGATTCCCTCTATAAAAACTGGGCCAAACATTTTTCGTAAAATTTTCCTTTCTTGTTTTTCAATCTCTTTGGTTAAAGATTTGCCACCAATGATTAAGGTTTCTGATGCATATAACGCCTCTGGTTTGATTATTGTATTATAATGTCTAAGTTTTGCTTTCCGAGATATTGATTTTTTGTTATACCTATTCCAAGTGATTCTGTAAGCTTTCTGTAATTTGGAAATTCTCTCTCTATTTGCTTCACGGTTTAAACCAGAGGGCTGAATAATTTCTCCCAGATATTTGAATTCGTTCACTTGAAAGATTTTGCCGAATTTAGTTCTCATAGGTTGTCCGTCTAAGTATCGTGAGGCTCCTTCCATGTACTGAGTTTTCTCATAAGAAATTTGAAGTCCCGTTTTGATGGCAATTTCATGTAATTTTTCAATGGAATGAATTGCTTCTTCCCTGTTATTAGAAAGGATTGCTATGTCATCAGCAAAGGCCAAACAATGTACATGAATTCTATCTTTGAGTAGTCTGCCAAGGGTTATTCCCTTAGTTTCCTTTTCCCAGGTCCTGATTATCTTCTCAAGTACGAGGTTGAACAGTAACGGAGATAATCCGTCTCCTTGGCGGACCCCAGTGTTAATTGCAAAAGGCTCAGATATTTCGCCGAGGAATTTAACTTTTGACGTAGTGCCAGTTAGTGTTTGTCTGATTAATTCTCTTGTTTTTCTATCCACTTGAAATTCTTCTAGAGTATTGAAAAGTGTTTGACGATCTATAGAGTCATATGCTTTTCTGAAATCTACAAAGGTAATGACTGTCTGTCTGGTTTTGCGCATTTGTAGGATAGTTTTGAGATTAAGAATTTGTTCCGTACATGATCTTCCTTTTCGGAAACCTGCCTGGTATTCTCCAATCAGACGATCTGTTTGTTTCTCAAGTCTAGTGAGCAGGGCTTTGGAGAAAATGTTATAAATAACTGGTATCAAGGAAATTCCTCTATAATTATTGATGTTGGTTTTATCCCCTTTCTTGTGCAGTGGATGGATTAGCGCACATTTCCAATCCTCAGGTATTTCTTCGGTGATCCAGATGTTCTCAATGATTGAGTGGATTTTCCGGGCTACGTTCTCACCACCTATCTTCAGCATTTCGGCAATTATACCATCTTCCCCTGGGGCTTTATTATTTTTGAGTCCATGGATTATTTCTTTAATTTCTTCCAATGTTGGGGGTTCTGAATCTTGGATGGATGTTTTTTTTTTCAAAGATGAGTTGTTCTTTAGGGGATTCACAGTTTAGATCATTTAATAAATAGGATCAACTTTTAAAGCATCATTACATGTTCATAAATTATTTAATATAGCATTGTTTTTCATATTTTGCATCCCAGATTCCTGTTCTATAAATTTGAGAAGTTTCAGAATTTTATTTTCATTTCAAGTGGTCTAATTCTTGGTGTAATCGAAGTGCTCAATTGGCGCACTTACTTTGTAGTTCCCACAACGCCCACCACTTACGCTGCAACTTGGCCTTGAAGCGTCATACATTCCTTCCAAACTATATCAGTGCGAGTGCACCAGTGCAAGGATCATGTAAACTATAAGAGATTCGTCACTTTTGGTTATAGAATTTCCGAGAGAGAGCACCGCCTGAGGCTATGTTCCGCTATACCAAGTCTGGCAACATAAAACGTAAAAAGCCATATGAATGTAGCCTTTATTACATGTAATTGAACAGTATGTTCTGCGATGAGTTATTGATTATTGTTGAAAATAACACAAACATAACTGCGCCTTTCGCTAGGTGTAGAAATGTACGTCCAGATAGGAAAATAGTACTCCTTGATATATATCAATGTTGGCAATAGATTTGTCACGAAGGATAGAATTATGCCGTTCTAGAGCTTAATTCACCTTTAGGCTAATTAAACATTGCTCTCCTACTCTACAGAATTGTTGGGATATTCGATGAATATAAAGAAAACTGTCCAAATGCATACTCTATATTGACATAACCTCAATTTTGCCTAGCATGCTGGCTGCCACCCACCCCTCCCCGTAGCCCTAAACCACCAATTTTATTGTAATGCAAAGGAGAATGGATAGGAAAACAAACAAGAGATGAAGTGCACACATATATTCTCCCTCTATATTTTTATTCGAGAATAGTCCATATTGTCCATTAGTTTTACACATGGTCAACTGCAGGAAGATGAAAATTGCCGTATTGTTCTTACTATCATTATAATTCTTACATCCTGGTGCTTGGCAATTTTTCCTCCCTTGCAGTGGCATGATTGACTCTCAATTCAATTCAAATAAATAATCAAAATACCCAACAAATCAAAACAACTGCGCAACTTTTACCCCTCTTTTTACAATGTGTACGGCCAGGCCACTTATTTATACCCCAGAGGTTTGCTACCATGGAACTATTGAGAAACCCAGCGCCCAGAAATAATACACTGTATAAGAATGACATATAACCTCTATTAATCATGCATAACAATTACAAGTCATAAACATTTCAAAGATACAATATAAATTAACATGCAAAGGTGCGGACAGGCCCGACGAGAGGGGGGTCAGGCAGGGCTGGTGCCCCGGGGCCCGACCCTCCCAGGGGGGCCCGGGGTCCTAGGAGGATGGCCCGATCGGGCATTGATTTATTATTGCCTTTATGTGACTTGAATTTGCTACTGGCAATCATTTAGTGAATACAATGAACTCTCTGTGGACAATGTTACAAGGATTGAAAACTTATTCTGTCAAGTGGACAATATTTTTCTTTACAAAGCGCTTGTGGGAAGAACAACTGTCTCAAAACGGCGATGAGGCTTCGCTATGTATTGTTTTCAGCATATACCGTACCTTAAGACAGAGAGAGCATTCAACTATTCTAAATTTAGCTTATTCGGCTTATGCACCAATCCTTGAAATAACTTTCTCATCCCTTCACTTATTTCGCCAAGACCACGGGAGCCTGGGCTGCCCTGGTGTGTTTGGTCAACTAGGTTAAGAGTTTCAAGTTAGGCGCGTCACGTCGAGCTTAGATATTTAGAGTTCGAGGTGATAGTGTCTGAAATAAACATATTGTCCAGATAGACGTATTGTATGCCGTGCAGGCAGGTAAGTAAAATAAATTTTAAAGTAGCGTCCAAACAGTAATTCACTTTATAGTTATTGTTGATTGAAGGGGCGGAACAGCAAGGTTATCTGCCCCTAGTAATTCATTTTCGCACTATGTGAAAAATTATTATTGCTGGCTAAATATCTTGCGAAAGGGTGGGATAATTCTCTTGCCAAATGTAGATATAAGAAATACATGCGAAATGGTTCATCTTCTCGTATAGCCTACTGAATTGAGAAAACAGTGCTAACATTCGAATAATCTGTATGTTTAGGTGCAGTATATCGAAAGATAACGAGATTATAATTATTATTGTTACTGGTTCATTCAATACGATCAACAATCCTTGGTACTTGGATTCGTGCGCAAATCATTTCTGATTAAGGGATTTATTGAAAATGTATATTACTACCGTATTGGTACGAGAGTTGGGAAATGTATCCAAAGACTGAAACTAAGGTAACATTCCAGTATTTTTCTGTACTGAATGTTTAATTAACCAGGATAGTTTGCATCAACTGGTACTGTAGATATAATTCAGTATTTGTTGACGCATTAATTTTACGGTTTGTTTCTGAAGGCCTCCACATTATTGAATGAAGTTGACTGTAAAGCAGTAGTTTTCACAAATATTAATGAAGTAAATTATAAGATTCTCAAACAGCGAACAAAATAGAAAACCAATAAACGTGCGAATTGTGTGGACTGAAGGGGTGGCTAGTGGTTGTTGTATAATAAGAGAGGTGTATTGGCAACATTGTTGTAACTATTTGTCTTGGAGGGTAAAAACTTAGACCCTCTTAAAACCACTCTCTGCTGGACGAAAAGCGGGGTATACACTGTGCTGTGCTATGGCTTCAGTGACATGATCAATCGCATGTCGAATTCTTAGTTGCCGACTGGGAATGCGTTGGCTGTCGCGTCTATTAATGTAATTATTAGGGTCAGGAGTAGGGTAGGTGTCCCTGGACTTGAAATAAGATACTATCGCGGCATTTGTCTGGGGGAAATGTGAAAAACCACACTCATGATGGCCGCTGTCGGCACCGGGATTCGAACCTCAGATCTGCAGACTTGCTGTAGACCCCCATCACGGTCATTGGTAAGCTACACCGCGGGGTCTTACTTGAAGGTGCGAGAGCTTTTACTTCAATATCGGAGAGTCTTTTCTATAGCTACTAAATGTCAATGGTCACCAAACTTTTTTACTCCAAAAAATAATCACCCAAATGGCATATAACTCAATAATTTGGATATCCCATACCCCCAGATCCCCGGTGTGTCCACTCACCCATAATCTTGGCTTAAATCTCCCCTGATGGTCACCAGTCATAGATAGGATTCAGGACTTTTAGGAGAACCTGGCTCTAGTTTTGCTTACTGCAAAGCAATATCAAATTATAAGAAATTACTTCAAATTACAAAATATAGTTCAAATTCACATTTTCTTATTTTGTGAAAACAAATCACTGATCAGCTGCAATCTACTGGTAGCACATATTAACTTGACATATGTATGAGTACTGTATATCTGTGCTTAATTATGAAAATATATTTTGCTTTGTTTAATGTACAAAGATGTGTGATCGCCGTTCAACCAAAACACTTATCAGTGTTTAGGCTTAGACCCAAGAGCGTGACTCTTCAAGGGCGGCAAGTTTTAAGAATGTCAACATAAAAACCCTATATGTAAAACGTATTTTAAAATACGTCTTGACTTTGTGTAAAAATCATGTTTTCATATGTCACAGAGGCCATAGTACCCCTTCCACCTCTTTTAACATGCAGTTCAGTGAACTGAACGTCCTATTGATTAATTTTTGGGTTTTAGGACGTCGTGGTCATCAGTCCTTTCTACTTACTGTGCGTGTGGAGCTCTGTCCGACAATCTATATCTAAAGTTATTCATATATTTTTAATTAATTTGGGATAAAATAGAGGAGGAAATGAATGTACGATAGTGCAACTACAGACTTTGGCTATTGGCTATAGGGTTAAAACGACGAATCATGGAAAATAAGCTTAGAATCAGCGACGATGGAATTCGAACCCACCTGTTTCTGAGTTCATGGACAACAGCCTTTTTTAATGTGATTTTTTCCCAAAGTTAAATACTGTAAAAGCGATGAAATTGCTGGTCCGGTAAATACAATTTCTTTCAAATTTGTGTACGACAAACGAGCATATTGGTTTTACGAGTATCACTGAAGTTCTCAAATTATTGATATCAGAGAGGATCTGCAGAACTTTAAATCTGAACACTGAGCATGCTAACAGAGTTACCTCATCGGGACAAATTTAGATCTGTCCAACGCCAAAACTAAACAGTATAGTGAATTTAATGAAAATTATTACCTAGTTTTCGATAGCTTTACTCTGATATTTATTTTTGTTAATTGAAAAGAATGCAATGGTACGCGCTTGTCAGGTATAAACATTGAATTTGCAAATAATTTTGCATGCATTCCTCCGGTTTCGCTGTTGCAAATTTTACATACAAGCAATAACTTACTTACATTGATAGTAATTCACGCTCTGCTTATGATAATAAAAATAGCTTGGATTTAGTGGAATATATAATTGAAATATTATTATTATATTTGAATTGGAACCAATAGTAGTCATATCAGAACCTTTCAATTAAACGCCCGTAGGCTCCGCAAGAAGTTCAATTTCAAGTAATTCCAACTTTGGCTACCAGACGCCACAGTCACTGACACCCAGCGGCGTACGTTGGAACTTGATAGAGTGTTTCTAACCAAATAACCAACATGCCTACCTTTTACATGCCATAAATCTAGGACATGGACCCGCCGGCTTTACTTCCTCTCCGAATAAAGACATACTGAAGGATTATAATGCTCTTCAAAATCCGACGACTTCGGTCGGGTTTAAACCCGCGATCTTGGGCATAGCCGTTCAGCATGCTACGAGTATTATTATTATTATTATTGCTGTTTTTTATGTTCTTGTAATTGATTTCGTGACGAATATTTTGTGCAAAAAAAGCGCAAAATCAGTTAGTGCAAATTTGCGAGGATTATAAATTAATTTTGCAGAATTTGGTTATAGAGGGGGCCCGGGAGATTCCATCCCCAGGGCCCGTCGCCGCTCTCCACGGCCCTGGGTGTGGATATGACAAATATATCATTACTTACTTCTTACGTGGGTTTTCTCCCTTTAACCATTAAAACGTTTTTAGAAATGTCATGATCAACCTTCTTAAGCGTCAGTAATTCTATTTTTCTCCAATATCATTTACCCTTCAAGGTAGTTGCCAACAAGAAGCTCGATATTAGAAGGGACCCCTCAATTACAGTATTCGTAGATCTGATCCATAAAACAATCATTTAATAGAATCAATTCTTCACGATGTCGTATAATATCCACAAATAGGGATAATGTCCTATAGGACAAATTGCTCATCGTTCCCTAATTATTCCCTTAAAATCAGAATCCAGAAGCCGATCGATATCAAATCAAAAACCTCTCACGAACTGTCATGGCAGGTCACTCCTTCTACTGTCTCCGTAACAGCTGACAAGCACTCAGCCTTGTAAGCAACAACAAACCGTCCACAAGGAGACAAAAGACTAACTCAACGCAAAGATCATTTCATCACAAAACTTCCCATACGAATAAAATAAAGAATTACAGGCCCGAAGGCATACTACATAGAAAAGGGACCGAGAGATAATTACAAACAAAACATACATAAAAAACCTTTCCACTAAGACAACGTGAATGGCAACCCTGCTCGAAAACTCACGGGATGAACCAAAATAGAAAAATTTAAGAACTTACTAACACGTGTGTACATAAATAAAACAAGGGCATAGTACATTACCTTGACCAATACCGAGCAAAATACTTACTCGCACCATATCACAATATTCGAAGCAAGCCCAACAAAACCATGACGACTAATCAGAGGTTCCTTTAAGTAGCATGGACTACATATTAAATTTAATAATAAAGGCACTCCAATTGCGACGAACACAAACATATCAGATAAACCTCATATTTCTTGGTCATAAGCCCCTTTTCCATTTCAAAGCACACGAAGTTAAAGTAATCACTGACTTGCCTTTTACAAACCAAAGTTATCTTAATATTTTAAAGCTATTCCAAACGTACTTTTAGTCGAGTAGGCCATATTTCCGAAGTAAGGATTGGAAGTACCAAATAGCCCCCAGACTATTGGCTTTCCGACGAGCTGCCCAGTCGTAACATAATACATCTTGTCTCAGTTAAAGTCCAACACCAAGTTGCTTTCATACAAATACTCATTAACGACCTTCATTTTCATGCCGTACAAACCATATCTTTCTGACAACAAAAACGCAAGATACCAGCATGAGGAAACAGTTTTTACCAGTTACAGCTAGGTCGCGCTTCGATCGGTCACCACTGCAGAAACAGTACACAGGTGGTCTCTAGCGGTGAAACTAAGAACCATTACATCAGTGATCTCATGCACCTCCAACAGGCACTCATCTTAGATTTACTTGAGGCGCAAAATAGAAATGCGTCAGACTCCCGCCCCTCAACCTTGGCGATGGTTAAGAACCAAGCCGACGTAACACTGTAATCCAGAAAATATGTACCATTCCAGTTCTACAATTCTGTCGAAAAACAGACATGCATGAAATCTTTTAGGTAGAATATCAAACTCTTCGTTGCCAAAGTTCATTCAAATCCACACCATATAGACGTCTAGCATCTAGATCCATAGTAGAAGTTACAGAAAATTATTTCCAATATACCATACATGCCAAAGGTAAACATGCATCTTACATGGGGTACAGTCTTTTCATAATACAGGTACAAAATGTAACACAATGATACAGAGTAAAGACATCTTCTCCAGACGAGTATGGATCCGTTTCCAGTTACTCGATATAGGTGTCCATAATGCGGGCCCTTGGATATTTACACTTCCAACAAGAATCTTCTACGCAGGCAAGTCCAGAATGATTACACTGCAATCACAAAGTACTAGGCCAGAAAACGCATAGGAATAGCTTACAAATAAAAGGTATACAATGAAATCATACATGACAATAGTTGACATAAATTTTAAACAATAAGGCAATCAGTTTTACAAACGCAGATCCTATCCCAAATAAAATCCACACCTTTTTACAATAAACCTCAAATTGACATAACTTGTAAGTATAATAGCATGTAAACATGAAGTTCGTTAGAAAAGAAAGAAAACAAGGATTGACAAACAAAAGATAAAAATAGTGAAATAATAACCGCCCAAATGTAAAAGAATTCTTTAAGCCAAACATATTTAATTCCCAAGAGAAAGATACTAAATCCAAGAAGAAAAAGAAAACAAAATACATAATATTCCCAAAACAAAATATCCCAAAAGAACATTGGTATAAGTCCCATATCACACATCTGTCACAACTCATTTAGGCAACAACCAGGAAAAAAATAACCCAAGAAATCCACAAACAGGTTCAAAATGCAAGAAGTACCAAGAAAACAACAATAACGAAGTATCAACAGACCACACGTGCAGACCCAAAAAAAAAACACATTCACCCACACATCATTGCATAATATCTAAATTTATCCAAGAAAACAGTTACTACTCACAAATATTCCCAAAATGTTCCACCACAATATAAATAGGAGTTCGTTAAAACCGTGACACATTACCACAAATACCCTTTAAATAAACAATTACCTTTAGGCTATCCCGGATGAGAATTTCAATAAATTCACTTCAACGAAACAACGTCCATTTCCAAATTAACTTCATGACACACACAACTCACCTGTAAGTACTTACTTCCTCAGTTCAACAAGTAATAATAAGTGCACAAGGTCACTACTTGGAGAAACTCTTTCAGAATGTTTAGTAAATACTTACCATTAAATACATATTCAGCTTATGCCACCTAATATTTGAGTCCCATACCTCCATATACGTTAGGATCTTAAGCCGAACAAGGATATTTTACCACAAATACCCTTTAAATAAACAATTACCATTATGCTGTCTCGGATGAGAATTTCAACAAATTCACTTCAACGAAACAACGACCATTACCACATTAACTTCATGACACACACAACTCACCTGTAAGTACCTACTTCCTCAGTTCAACAAGCAAAGATAAGTGCACAAGGTCACTACTCGAAGAAACTATTTCGGAATGGTTAGTAAATACTTACCATTAAATACATATTCAGCTTATGCCACCTAATATTTGAGTCCCATACCTCCATATACGTTAGGATCTTAAGCTGAACAAGGATATTTTAACGACCCTATTTATATACTCGGCTACCATTGAAAACATTTAAAATAAAACATAACTTTACCCATTAAAACAAGAAACAAAAAACAAAATCCCTCCCCAAATTCAAGGACAAATTAGCGATACAACATTCATACCAACACAATACACTAACGCACAATTATACTACCTTCCTCCAGAACCAGTATACAATTTTGAAGATTCAAAAAAAAGGTCACTTAACTACAAACACGCACCAAAGCATCATGTAGGTCGTACACGATCTTGAAAATTCAAAATTATTACTGTAACACAAAATGAAATTCCTCTCCGTACCAACAAAATGTCAAAAGCCATTTAGAAAATTCTAACCTTTCGCCTACATACCAACTTGACGCAAAACAATGAGTCACTCTGGTCATACACAATGCAGAATATTCCAAATAGAGACATTTATACACAATACACACAAATCCATCCATCGTTCATCAAACATACAATTCATACAGAAAATACATACATACATACATACATACATGTGTGTGGTTTCCAAAGATCAAACACAATTTTGAAAATACAATACTGTACGTACAAGATCACCACAACATCTTCAGGAATTATGATTCATTCTGGCATCACACCAACGTCTAAGGTGATTATACGACCCACATAAGTCGCACCGCCTACCTTGATATGTATCACCCTCAGCATATCTCCGGTTGGAACGCCCCTGAAAATTATGGTATGGACCAGAAACAGGAACAATATCTTGACATACCTCTCCCTGAAATAAAGCATTATTAAAACCCTGAACAGCTTGTCTTCCTCCAGACTGAACAGCACTCGTCCACTGAAACACAGGCTGAGATCCAATTTGCCCAAAGGTACCCTGAATGGAAGAACATGTTAGCGATGAATTTGCCATGCGAACAGCATCTGCCTTTTTGAACTTCTCAGCAGTAAGAACCAGATCATAAAATTCCTCATAAGTCTTAGGCCTCGCACACATGGTTAAACACAATCTCTAAATGGGATTAATTCCTTCGACTAATGAGGCAACGATCTGCACCTCCGACAACTGAACAGCAAATACTTAAGCAAAATACCTAACATCCACAAAATAATCGTTCAGAGTTTCATCCATTCTCTGTCCTCTGAATAAATAGCTCCGATGAAGATCAGACAAGGTGTACGGGGTAATAAAATAATTTAAAACTTCCTTTTGAAAATTAATTAATGAATTTCCAGCTGACATGTTATTAATTAAGATCTGTCTAAGCATACCCGAAGTGCAAGGAAACACCATTCTAAATATTTGACGTTCGGACAGTCCAAACACCACAGCACTGTCTTTTAATTCTACAAATTTCCTAAGAAATTGCACCAATAAATCATTCTCCGTACCATTACAGATATGAAAATTCTTCAAAATCAAGGCTATCGGATTGGGTAACGTAGAAAATCTAACATTAATATCTGACATGACATTTCCAGGGTCACACACTTGAGAAGAATCCCCTAAATTCAAATGATGCTTCATCAAATTATGCTCGACCACATCAGTTACATTAATTAAACTTTCACTGGTTTGTACAGACTTCACACAACGAGAAATTCCAGAAGTGAGATTAATTGAGGCATTCGCACTATTTTCTCTCAATAAGGACCTAGATGACAAGCTGTACTCATTATTTAAATTAGCCTGGTCAACAATATTAGGCCTAGCTGAACATGACATATTTCTCGAAGGCTGACTAGGCGACCCATTCCGATGCTGCATAACAGCAGGATTACTAATTCGTAAATCATTTATCGACAACACAGATTCTACATCTTCAACCAAATTATTATCCACATTCACTTCACACCGATTACCATTTTCAGAACCACCACCGATTGAAGACGCCAAAGATTCACTTTTATAATCACCGGTTACACCAGAAAACATACTTTCGTAAACAACAGCCAACCTATCGCGCAAACTTGACAATTCATTTGCGAATGAAATACCGTCATCAACTTTTGACCAGACATTAATTAAATCAGCCAATCTCAATAACCAATGTAGAGCACGCCACCTTAACTTATTTCTCTGATATTCAGACGAATCGATAATACCTTCCAACGAATCAAAAGCACTTAACATGTTTGAAACAGATGTAATGACACCAGACTTACCCATTTTCCAATATTCGCTGTTAATAGGCGGGATATTTACAGGAGCATCACGTAAGGACCTCAACACAGCTAAGTCAGCTTTTCTAGTTCCTTGTGGAATCCTTCCACGAGTCAAGATTTCGAACCCCAATTATTCTTTCCTCAAGTAATATATGTTTGGAAGAACTCGTTTTTCCATTTTTGGCACAATTAGGTACATGAAACACAAAGAATACAAAAATTAAAAACATTCACCAAAATAAAACCCTATTAAAAATCTCATGTTTAAGGACATCGTCCTCTCTCTTAAGCCTAGGTCCTCAATAGTTCCAAAACTAACAAAAGTAATAAAACTAACCACGCTAATGCTACAACTGCGCAACTTTTACCCCTCTTTTTACAATGTGTACGGCCAGGCCACTTATTTATACCCCAGAGGTTTGCTACCATGGAACTATTGAGAAACCCAGCGCCCAGAAATAATACACTGTATAAGAATGACATATAACCTCTATTAATCATGCATAACACTTACAAGTCATAAACATTTCAAAGATACAATATAAATTAACATGCAAAGGTGTGGATATGACAAATATATCATTACTTACTTCTTACGTGGGTTTTCTCCCTTTAACCATTAAAACGTTTTTAGAAATGTCATGATCAACCTTCTTAAGCGTCAGTAATTCTATTTTTCTCCAATATCATTTACCCTTCAAGGTAGTTGCCAACAAGAAGCTCGATATTAGAAGGGACCCCTCAATTACAGTATTCGTAGATCTGATCCATAAAACAATCATTTAGTAGAATCAATTCTTCACGATGTCGTATAATATCCACAAATAGGGATAATGTCCTATAGGACAAATTGCTCATCGTTCCCTAATTATTCCCTTAAAATCAGAATCCAGAAGCCGATCGATATCAAATCAAAAACCTCTCACGAACTGTCATGGCAGGTCACTCCTTCTACTGTCTCCGTAACAGCTGACAAGCACTCAGTCTTGTAAGCAACAACAAACCGTCCACAAGGAGACAAAAGACTAACTCAACGCAAAGATCATTTCATCACAAAACTTCCCTTACGAATAAAATAAAGAATTACAGGCCCGAAGGCATACTACATAGAAAAGGGACCTAGAGATAATTACAAACAAAACATACATAAAAAACCTTTCCACTAAGACAACGTGAATGGCAACCCTGCTCGAAAACTCACGGGATGAACCAAAATAGAAAAATTTAAGAACTTACTAACACGTGTGTACATAAATAAAACAAGGGCATAGTACATTACCTTGACCAATACCGAGCAAAATACTTACTCGTACCATATCACAATATTCGAAGCAAGCCTAACATAACCATGACGACTAATCAGAGGTTCATTTAAGTAGCATGGACTACATATTAAATTTAATAATAAAGGCACTCCAATTGCGACGAACACAAACATATCAGATAAACCTCATATTTCTTGGTATTAAGCCCCTTTTCCATTTCAGAGCACACGAAGTTAAAGTAATCACTGACTTGCCTTTTACAAACCAAAGTTATCTTAATATTTTAAAGCTATTCCAAACGTACTTTTAGTCGAGTAGGCCATATTTCCGAAGTAAGGATTGGAAGTACCAAATAGCCCCCAGACTATTGGCTTTCCGACGAGCTGCCCAGTCTAACATAATACATATTGTCTCAGTTAAAGTCCAACACCAAGTTGCTTTCATACAAATACTCATTAACGACCTTCATTTTCATGCCGTACAAACCACATCTTTCTGACAACAAAAACGCAGGATACCAGCACGAGGAAACAGTTTTTACCAGTTACAGCTAGGTCGCGTTTCGATCGGTCACCACTGCAGAAACAGTACACAGGTGGTCTCTAGCGGTGAAACTATGAACCATTACATCAGTGATCTCATGCACCTCCAACAGACACTCATCTTAGATTTACTTGAGGCGCAAAATAGAAATTCGTCAACAACCAACACCACCACGAGGAAATTCAATCAAAACACACTATTCCCGCTTCCGTCAGTCTGTTTGCTGTGAGCGTTGGGTGAGTGCCAACTACGGAAACATAGTACTGAAATTAATTCTTCATTGGTTGGCAGAACATCTATAGCGGAGCTTTATCGAACCCCACGCGCTCCCTATGATCTGTCATCCCCCTGCACCAGTGTACTCCTAACGTTTTTATAGATTCGGAATCCCCGCCAATTTCGACAGAAGAGAGATCTACATCTTCGACGGGAAATTGAGCAAAGAACTCAGGTGAATTTGAATTCCACTTATGAAGTGGGATTCCTCCATTCTTTAACAATGCTTTTAGTTCAAGAGATATGAGAGAAGCTTCTTCAAGAGTCCGGAAGGATTGAAGGTAATCATCGACATAAAAGGATGTGGTTAATGCTTCTGAAGCTTTAGCGTGAAATAAATGACCATCTTGAGAGGCAAACATATGTAAGGATCGGATAGCAAGGAAAGCGGAAGGTTGAAGACCATACGTAACTGTTTTTAAGTAAAATATTTTAATGGATGTACTAGTTTCGTCACGCCATAAAATTCTCTGAAGATCTTGCTGCTCAGATTGGATTAAAACTTGACGATACATTTGCTTTATATCCTCAATGACGGCTATAGGGAATAGGCGAAAATTTAAGAGTATGGTTGACAAATCGGACTGAATAGCTGGACCGGAGTGAAGAGTATCGTTAAGACTGTTGCCTTTAACGTCAGGTGATGACCCATTAAACACAACTCGAATTTTGTATTTAACAAGAGGGTTTTTCCACACGGGATTGTGATTTAAGAAGACAGTTTCGACTGGGGGAAGTAATTCGTAATCAGATCTATTGACAACTTCCATATGATCCAAGCTTTCATATTCTTCCATGAAGTTGGTATATTGTTCTTTAACGAGGGGTTCTTTCTTGAATTTACTTTCGATAGCAAAGATAGCTTTTCGAGCTTTGGGTTGAGAATTTCTTAGTTTTGAAGGATTGAGTTGTCTTGGCATTTGAACTATGAATCGGCCTTCGGGTGTGCGTGTAGTGGTAGAAATGAAAAGTTGCTCGCAGAATTCGTTTTCTGAGGAGGTTGAGCTAGGAGAATCTATATTTTCAAGTTTCCAGAACTGTTCCAAATCGGTACTTACAAAATGACATTGCGACACAGGTTGGGGGAGCAATGGGGGAGTTGACCGGTAACAATCCACCCAAAATTAGTGTCTCTGGCAAACACATTAGAAGATAATCGACAAATTTGCTTGCGAAAGCAATTCGAGAAAACATTAGCACTAAAATGTATGTCAATAGTACCTTGGATATTAAACAGAGGATCTGCTAGCCTTAAGTGAGAGGGAATATTTAAACAGGAAGTGTCAACCGAGTGACTGGGGGTATCTTCACCAATGCTGTTAAGAATGAGACAGTTCAGTTTGAGAAAATTATTTCTTTGACAAGTATCCTTTATAATTAATTTTGAGAATTGCAAAGCTTGTGATTTTAAGCTGTTAGTGTCTGATACGTTAATAGAAGTGGGGGTTACTGGAAGGTCCAGTTTTTTTTATTAAAGAGTTGGAAACAAAATCATGTGTCGCCGCATAGTCGAGGAGGCCTCGGGCGCGAACCCAGTTACTAGATTTATCTTGAACCTCAATTTGAACCGTGAACAATAGTAATTGAGCACTACGCAAAGACTTGGCGTTTTGATTAAAAGATGACGCATTAGACTTGTTAGGATTGTCACTTTTTTGAGAAGTGGATGCTGCTGATTACCTCGATTGATCATGACGATGCAATAAAGTGTGATGCGCCCTTTCACAATGAAAACAGAGTCTAGTGGACTTGCAATTAGAAGCGGAATATTTACGTGAAAGACAATTGAAACAGCACTTGTCTTGAGATACCAATTTTCTTCTGTCATCAACTGATAGTTCTTTGAAAGATTTGCATAAGTATAAAGCGTGAGAATCTTTGCATAGTATGCACTTAAACGGTTCATTAAAACTTTTACGGGGTTAACCTTGGGTACTTAATGCAAGAGCGGTACGGCGTTCACTGGGCCTAGTTTGGTAACCCGTGGCGTATGACTTAGATTTGGAAGAGCTAGGCCCAGGTTTTTGAGTACTAGACGCTGCATATTCGCTTTTAGATTTAGGTGACATAGATTCATGTTTTGAATTGGGAGAGGCGGGTTCACTTTGGTTAGCTAAGGCGGTTGAAAGTTGACATCTAGTATTTATAGAGGTGACTAAATGCTCATAAGAGTAATCATCATTTTGAGAAAGTTCAATTTCCCAAGCTTTGAGAGTAGCAGTATCGACTTTGGAAACCACTAAGTGTATTAAGTAGGTGTCCCAATGGTCAGTGGGCTCATCCAATTGGGATAATGCTTTAACATGAAGTTGGGTTGTATCGACGAGGGTACGCAGACTAGTGACGTCATTATGCTGTGAGGAGGGCAAATTGAATAAGGCCTCCATATGGCGCTGAATACGTAAACGTAAGTTGCCGTATCTTTCTTTCAGTAAATTAAAGGCAATAGGATAGTTTTTGGTGCTTAATGGGAGCGCTTCAACTAACTGCAATGCTTGATCGCGGAGAATTGATCTTAAATAGTGAAATTTGTAAATAACTTGAATATCTTCATTGTCATGGTCAAGAGAACAAAAAAGTTCATAAAAAGAATCCCAAGCAGATTCGTCTCCTGAAAAATGAGGTAGATTTATTTTGAGGAGTATAGGTTTAGGTTTATGAGTGCCCTCACGAGACGAGGTTTGTTGTTCGTGGAGTGAGCTAATAGTCGGGCGTATTAAGGGAAGTATTGTGCAAATCGAGGTAAAAGTGATTTTATTTTTAGTTACGTTAAGGGGTCCATAAGGAACGTTTTCAACCACGGAGGCATTCTGTACACCCCCTGGTTAATTTTTACAGCCCCCCAAACATTTGATGGGGCGCGTACCCTTATGTTATGAGTTAAAAATTCGTAATTATTTTCTTATGGGCAAATTTAATAACATTAGTATTATTTCCGATGTTTTTGAGGGCAAGGAATTCATTTTGGGGTCATTTTTCTTATCGAGGGCAAGGGGCGGTGCTACTGGGGGCGGGGGATCAAAAGCCGTAAAACTTGGTTTATGCATATCATTTTCAAGGTATTTTGGGGGCGTAGGATTCATTTCTGGGTTAGTTTCTGTTCTAGGGGGTAAGGGGTGGGGACAGTGAATCGTGGGAGGCGGAACTACGGAGGCGGTACACACAATGATAGCAACGATGCTTATAACGATTCATTTCCAAGGTTTTCGGGGGTGTAGAATTATTTTCTGGGGTAGTTCTTGTTCTAGGGGGTAGGGTTGGGGGCTGTCAATATTGGGGGCGGAACTACAGGGGGCGAGGGGTCAAAAACCGTAAAACTTGGTATTTTGGGGCGCAGAATTCATTTATGGATTTGGTTTTGATATAGAAGGTATGGGGGTGGAGCCAGTGAATTTCCCGGGGCAGAACTACGGGGGCGGTGCAGACAATGACAGCAAACATCTGCTTATAAAGACTCATTTCCAAAAATTTTAGGGGTGTAGAATTCAGTTCCGAAGTCATTTTGTATTTAGGTGATCGAGAGCGGTGGTTTAAAGGATGCTGTTGCAAAAATATTTTGCTTGATAGTAGTGTTGTTAAGTATTATTTATTCATTGGATAATTTGTTTAATCAAAATACCATACAGTAAAATAAAAATTTCTGACGTTAACTTCTTCTTCGAAAATACTATGTACACAAATCAATGTTACTGGTGCCCTGAAAAGAAAAGAAGTGTAAAAAAATCGTATTTCTTGAAAGAACAAGAGAAGGTTTCAGTAATAATTAAGAACCTTACCGATACGTCACGTCTCGCAACCACCACATTTGCAAAGGGAAGTGCTAGAAAGACCTCATTTTGCACAACCGTACTGAGTTGTACTGCAGGATTCCCGAAAAGACTTCATCTTCGAAGGAACGCCAGCTTGTCTCGGTTAAAGAAGATCGTAGCCTATTTTCAAGACTGCCAGACTCGTCAGGGCAATCTAGAAGTCTTTTTCAGTCCCGAAAATCACACTTACCCTTCAGTAGCCTACTCTCTGAAAATGGTGAACATCGATTTGGAAAGAAAGTAGACCTCTTGCCATGCTTGGTACCTGACGAATAAAATCCAGCGCAGCAGTGCCTCGACTTCGACATGGTGGTGCCGTCGCAGCCAATTACATCCTTCCAACCGGGTGAGTTAGCCGTGGTGGTTACGGCATGACTAATGGCAGTCGCTCACATCCGGGAGGCGAGGAGGTTCGAATCCCCCCGCCGGCAACCTTGAAGATGGTCTTCTGTGGTTTCCCATCTTCCTTCCAGGCAAATGCCGGGGTTGGTCCCTCACTATAGGCCACAGCCGCTACCTTCCAACTCCTCGCCCATCCCTTCCAACTTTCCTCCCCAACGGTACTTGTAGCTCACCCATTGGGTGACCGTCTCGAAGCAGCTACAAAAACTGGCGAGCCGAACATGTCCTCGTACACTCCCGGCACTAAAAGCCATACGCTAAAAAAAAAAACCTTCCTTCCAAATCTTGGAAGCACTTTCGCCGATTATGGGAGGAAGTTCCTTTCTTACATGAACAATCTTGGGTATTTGAAAGCTCGAAGCATTGATGCAGTGTTCGACGAATACGTCAGTACATCATTGAAGTCTGCTTTACGAATGAAAAGAGGACAGGTTCGTCAAAACTGGAGCCAACAAAACAAGTTCCGGAAAAAAATGGTCAGACTTTTGAAATGCAATACGAATAAACAAGAGTTGTTCGCGTATCTTGCTAATTATATCAGCACGACAGCATTTTTCTGAAAAGTTGTCGTCACGCTTCAAGAAAGAGTTATTTGCAATGTCCAAAGCGATTTATCAGGATTGATTCCTTGCAATCACGAAGAAGCTGACGGCAGAACGCTTCTACATGCCGCAGACGGCGCAAGACAAGGAAGCAGAAGGGTCTTGATCAGGACAGTAGACACCGACGTCGTCGTGTTGGCTACTACCTTGCTGGATAATCTCCATGGATGTGAACAGCTGTGCGTTGGATTAGGCACGGGGGAATCATATCGATTGCTGGACATCCGTGCTATTGCACATCACATAGGACAGGAGAAGTGGGCTGGGCTGCTGGCGTTTCACGCCTTCACAGGTTGCGATACGACGTCGTCCTTCAGGAGCAAGGGGAAGCGATCTTCCTGGGCAGCCTGGAAAGCTTTTCCTGAGGCTGACAAAGTTTTCGAATCCATGTCTCAACCCCTCACTCCAGCAGAAGTACAGAAAATAGTACCTGCACTGGAGAAGTACGTCTTGATCCTTAAGACTGATGCAGCGACGTAGACAGCGTCAATGCGGTGAGGAAGACTTTGTTCTGTTTAAAAGGACGGGAGATTGAGAACATCCCCCCAACCCACGATGCTCTCATCCAGCATGCTCTAAGAGCATCTCTGCAAGCAGGGCACGTATGGATCAGGAGCCTGGACAAAACATCGCCACTTCTGGATCCCCAAGAGTACGGATGGATACGAACAAGCGTAACTCCAGTAACGTGGAAGGTAGGCAAGCATTCGTATAAAGGGCTTTCGTTTTACTTTATAAGAATACAAAATAACCGCAAAGGAAACCAAAAAAACTGATTTTTAGGTAAAATGGGCCTTAATTCCGCCTACGGCAAAAGTGTGCCAGGAAATTGTGACCTGTTTGTGCAGAGCGACGTGCAAAACAATTCGGTGCGGTTGTGCAAAACCAGGTATTCCTTGCACTTCCCTTTGCAAATGTGGTGGTTGTGAGACGTGACGTATCGGTAAGGTTCTTAATTATTACTGAAACCTTCTCATGTTCTTTCAAGAAATACGAAATTTTTATGAACTTATTTTCTTTTTCGGGCACCAGTAACTTCAATTTGTGTACATAGTATTTTCAAAGAAGAAGTTATCGTCAGAAATGTTGATTTTACTGTATGGTGTTTTGATTAAACAAATTATCCAAAAAATAAATAATACTTAACAACACTACTGTCAAGCATAATATTTTTGCAACAGCGTCCTTTAAACCACCGCTCTCGATCACCTAAATATAAAATGACCTTGAAAATGAATTCTAGACCCCTAAAAACTTTGGAAATGAGTCTTTATAAGCAGATGTTTGCTGTCATTGTTTGCACCGTCCCCGTAATTCCGCCCCGGGGGATTCACTGGCCCCACCCCCATACCTTCTATATCAAAACCAAATCCAGAAATGAATTCTTCGCCCAGAAATACCTTGAAAATGATATGCATCAACGAAGTTTTAGGGTTTTTGACCCCTCGCCCCCTGTAGTACCGCCCCCAATATTGATAGCCCCCAACCCTACCCCCTAGAACAAAAACTACCCCGGAAAAGAATTCTACACCCCCAGAAAACCTTAGAAATGAATCGTTATAAGCACCCGTTTGCTATCATTGTATGCACCGCCCCCGTAGTTCCGCCCCCCACGATTCACTGTCTTCACCCCGTACCCCTAGAACAAAAACTATCCTAAAAATGATTTCTACGCCACAAAATACCTTGAAAATGATATACATCAACCAAGTTTTACGGCTTTTGACACCCCGCCCCCTTTAGCGCCACCCCTTTGCCCCCGGAAAGAAAAATGACCCCAAAAATGAATTTCTTGCCCTCAAAAACATCGGAAATGATACTAATTTTATTAATTTTGCCCATAAGAAAATAATTGCGAATTTTTAACCCATAACATATGGGTACCCACCCCATCACATGTTTGGGGGGCTGTAAAAAATTAACCATGGGGTGTACAGAATGCTTCCGTGGTTAAAAACGTTCCTTTTGGACCCCTTAACGTAAATAAAAATAAAATCGCTTTTACCTCGATTTGCACAATTGGCAGAATATATGGCGTTAAGCCACCGGACTATAAGAACTGAAGCGTCCTTTTTCTGGTCGTCTTCAAGATGACGAATTATTTTGAAGGCAGCGCCTATGCCTTCATAGTGTTGGGTTTCTATATCCACTCGATCATCTGGTTGATTGAGCATGCATGTTTCAAATTTCTGTTTGAACAGTGTTATAATTTTCAAAGGATCGTTCGTAGTCCTTTAAGCGATGTTTTATTATGTCTAAATGAGATTCAGAGAGATCCAAATCTTTGATGTATTTTTTAAATCGGGTGATTTGTCCCTTATAGGACGCTCGTCTGGCGGTGAGCTTATTATACCTTTCTTTGTCTTTGTCCCCGGGTGCCATAATGAAGTGGATAAATTAGAGTACAACTTACGATAATTTGGAGTTAGTGGAAATGCTGTCAGGTTGTCAGCAGCAAACAGGTTGAAAGTGATAAACACTGAAGGAGGCAGGATCAACACCTTTCCCCTCCACCAGCTTTGGACAGTAAAGTTATAGCTGAAAAATTCAAAGTAAGTATTAGTGATTTGCAAGATATTGACAACTTGGATTCTCCCGGGTTTCTGGGACCAAATTTTGGTAGGTTAATACTGAGTGTCAACACTACCTGAGGGAAGATGATGAGAAAAAATGAAGTAGGTTTAGGAGAGGGAACAATTTTTGGCAGATAGGAAGAGAATCCAACACAAAACCGAAATAAAATAAAGAGGTTCGGCTGCACAAGGCCTGTGCGGCACCTAAAATGTGCGGGGAGCAGAACAAGTCCAACGGAGAATGCATCGTGAGCTTAGATCACCTGCAAGCTATCGCTGAATGCTCTTTCCCTCCCGAGCCTGATTGCGGGTATATTGTAGGGACGTAGTACGCTGGCAAGGCAATGTATGACAAATGTCAAGGATTTGAATACTTTTCCTTGAAAAGGGTGAAACTTTAAGAGAGCATTCTGAAATGCCGGAAATAATTAAATTGGCTGGAATAGTTTTATTATCAAGTACTGTCGGATCTCCGACAGAAAGACCGAATGTCCCCAGAGTGGGCAGAGATAAAGCAGCTCTAGCGCATTTTAGCAATATTTTGAATATTATTATTTTTATTGAACTTTTTAAAGAATACCAATTGTTGTACTTAAAGCAGGATAAACTCCTACCCAGCAGGGTGCTGACTAAAAGTTTAGAAAAGAGGAACACCTCGAACCAAACTTGAACAAAACCAAAATTTTGAAAGTAAAACACAAGTCAGAGAGAAAATCGCTACAAGTAGGAAGCTGGCAAAGCGAGCTATACTTGCCTCGATGATTCGTTAGAATTAGCCGTGATAGCCAAGTGATACTTAGTAAATGTTGCTATAAGAAGTTTTGTTTCAAATGCAACAAGAGATAGGATTTTTAATGAACTGATCATTTAGGGCTTTGCCTTTTTCTTTGAACATAGAATAATTTCAGGAGAAAGATTACGGAAGAGAAGGTCCTACCTAACCGTTTTTCTAGCAAGAGAAATAGGAAACCAAATAATCGAGAATTTATTTAACAAATTGGAAAAGATAGAATAGTAGCATTTGATAATTAGATTTGAAATCTAATTCACGTTAAGAACAATTTTTTTGGTTTAGCAAACTTTTGAAGTCTCAGACTTCTAGAAGGGTAAATTTTACAATTAACAATTAACAATTTCAAGGTTTGGAACCTGTTACAAGCACTAAACCCATACAAGTGTTTGAAATGTAGTTACAATTAGGATGCTTCAAAGTAATTACAAAATTGATTAATATTTCTCTAAATTAATTAGGTGGTATATTAATTTTTCAAAATTAAGGCATCTGGAATACCTTAGTAAAAGCAAAAATTAGGAATTCCTGAGCTTAGCAGGATAAGAAAAAAAGGGAGATTAATACGTGGTTTCTATAACCACTACTATTTATACGGAATTTAAGAGATTTTAAACTCTAATAGGGCAGGTCACCTTTTGTGAAGCCTGGATTAAATGAGAAAGTTTAACAAATAGAAAATTATGCTTCCCTGTACGTAGCAGGAGAAAAGAAATATTAAAATTTGGATTATAACCACATATATTTTCGCAGAGTGAATAAATGGGATATCCAACAAGATGGGAGGGAGCCTCTATGGGATAGGCCTCGTAGAAATAGAACTCAATAGTTAAATTAACCTAGATTTGTTAGTAAAAGGTATTTGGAGGAAAGGAAATAGGGATTTATAGTTCTGGCCAATTTATTGCTCTAACGAACGCGACGCGGTTGAAGTTAGCACACACACATTTGAAGCACTGATAGTTTGTTGATAGATTGTAAATGTTCACTCTTGTAGTATAAGTTCGTTAAATTGCACTTTGACAAGTTTTAGCATTATGTAGTCTTGAGAATGTAGTTTATGAATTCACTGAGTTTGACTTAGGTAGGTTTATTGCGTTAGGAAATTTTTGGATTGCAGTTAATAGTTCTGTTTCACTTAAAGTTGCGGTAATTTCGATAGTATTTAGAATAGGGTTTGACGGTTTTAAATGGAAATTTTCAGAGCTGTGATGACAGTTGAATAAGGCGTTAGAAATCCCACGGTGGAAAAAGTTAAATTTATAGACCGCTATGAGTATTAGCAGAAATCCCACGGTGTAGGGAAGGTATCCCCTTTATTTCGTACAAGAAGTACTAAATTACATGTTTTAAAGCAAGCTTGGTTAGCTAAAGCATGACAAAGAAAATCCCACGAAGACGGTTATTGCACAATATTGCGTAATTCCCTACACTGTCTATAAATTTCCATTAAAAGCGTTCAGCATAGATTAAAACCATTAAAATATGTTTCAAATCATTGAAGATTTGTACTTATCTTTTTCATAGCCGCTGAAGGTTTAGGGATCCTGGCAGCCGTTAGCCTACATCCAATACCACAACATGGTGGCGATTTGAATTTGTACCTCGGTTGAGAGGAGGTAGCCTCTGAAAAAAGGCCGAACTCAAAAGTTGACGACTCGATAAGAAGTGAAAAGGCCAAAACGAGCCACGGAGAGCATTAACGAACGGGGGGAGAGGTGGGGGAAAACAAAAGAAGATTGTGCAGGGTGGGGAACTTAGGGATCCTGGCAGCCGTTAGCCTACATCCAATACCACAACATGGCGGCGATTTGAATTTGTACCTCGGTTGAGAGGAGGTAGCCTCTGAAAAAAGGCCGAACTCAAACGTTGACGAATCGATAAGAAGTGAAAAGGCAAAAACGAGCCACGGAGAGCATTAACGAACGGTGGGAGAGGTGGGGGGAAACAAAAGAAGATTGTGCAGGGTGGGGAACATAGGAAAAATGCAAATATTCTACACTTTGACAATGGAATACATCAAAATCTTCATGGAGATGATAAGTGACGACGAAGACGACGCCTGGTGGAGCGGTGTGTAAGTCCTCTTGACTCGATGAATCTGAAGAACTTCGGCAGGTTGCCGCGTGGTGAGCCAGTGAAGTTTTCACAGAATAAGCAACTGAACAAACTCAAAAACACAATACATTCCTGCTCGAAGGAACGAAGGAATACAGAGAGATCACTGTTGGTGTCTGCGAGAAGGGAAAGAAAGCATTAATGAAAGAAAGAAAGAAAGAAAGAGGGAAAGAAAGAAAGCAAAGAGCAGCAATTGCTAACTCTAACTGAGCGTGTATTCCAAGGAATACACCACCCCAGGGCTGTATCCCCATTTGCCCCTCCTCGTCGGACCTGTGTCCGCGTTGTCTTGCTATTTCATCAATTTCGTACGTACAATGTGCGGATTTGTGAAGTAACAATTCCACTCTGGTTTGTGATGGGTTCTGGAGAATATCATAAGAAGACAACCACTCGATAATGTAAGCCTTTCTGTTATTCGAGGTCGGAGCTTTGTTAATTTGCACTGAGAGAATGCTCGCATTGTTCATAATAACTGAATGTGGACGGAGGTCTGCCAGTAATTCTTCAGTAAACCATTGTTTAAAACGAGCGTGTCTTTTCTGAACGGCAATCGTCAGATTTCTCAGAGTTCGATACTAACCCTCCTTTGGTCACGTAGATTACTATTGTAATCCAGGTTCATTTGTTTTATATCTGCAAACATAATTCACTAGATTTTGGTGCATTCTGTTCAGTACCTTTCCTAGGAGTTCTTCCTATTTCAATCACCGTGAAATATTGCAACAATGGCCACTATTTAGCGTGCCAGTTGTGTACCAAATAGTCAACTGTATTCCACGCGACTATTTGCGGAACAAAGCTTGTACCCATGGGCACCCACGTGGGGGGGATTTGAAAACAGTACCAGTTTATTGAACAGCTTGATTTTTATTTTACTTGTTCTTAAGAAATGAGCATTATGACTATGATTCACTAAAGAAAAAAAACTCCTCCCTTTCATGCCATAAAGATATGTACCGAATGGTTTTAGAGCAGCCAAATAATGAATAACACGAAGCAAGTAAGAACTGAAACGAAATTGAGGGTGGAAGGTACATATCATCACCAGCTAGCGGCAGGTAGATAAAGAAATGAAAAATACAACTTGCCCCCTCCCCCTTCCCCCGGAAAGAAATCCTGCGGGTGTCCATGCTTGTATAGCATTGTATAGAATTGCGAAACTGAATATATTAAGGAACGCTTAATTGTAGATAAATACTCATATGTTCGCAAATATGTCATGTTTTTACTCATTACGGGACACTGCCAAATTTCCTTCAAAAGTTAAAATTAGATACGTTTTTCATGTAGTGTCAAAATATTTGGTGTTTCATGTATTTGTCATGGAGGAAAAAAAGAGAGGAGTTGCCCAGAGATCGTGTCAGTGAAGCCAAGCGCTGAGTCCAAAGTGGGCGTAACGTAGTGTTCTGTGATTTGTATGCGGCAGAGCATTGTGCATGGTTATTTCGGAGTTTTTTCCTAATAATGGCGTGTAGTGCCTATGGCGGTACGAATCGACAAAACAGAACATACCAGGAAGCATAAAAATATAGTAGGCCTATTATTTACCATACTTGAAAGTTACCATATCATATGAAGCTGAACCGTTGCAAGTTGCAACCATGCAATTCTGTTGCAGGTTGAGTTTATTAATATTATATTCTATCTCAAGACAGGGAAGCATGGAGAGCTGCATCAAACCAGTCGAAACACTGAAGACTCAAACAGCAAAACATTATATTGCACTAGCCAGCGCAGCGAAGGCTCCGGTTCTTTCCTCTATGGTATTTGTCTATGATTAGCATATTCATCACACTCCATCCTTCTTATAAAATCGAAAATCAAAATTTTAAAACAAAAAGGAACTAATGAAATACCCATTAAAAATCTGATTTTTATACAGGGTCCTTTTTTTTTGTCTAGCGACATAGCAGCGCAGCGGCAAAATGCATGTGTAGCTGGGTGACTCATTGCCAGGAGTTAATAATAATATCGTATGGCCTCGGGTGCCAGATGCAAGCTTTGTTATTTGACACCCAAAGGGTAGCTTGCATGTCGAATTTCGTTGTTCCTTGAAGAACTATGAAAGTCAAGGAGGTTAAATGGGGAACTTTGTGTTAGCGGAAACTCCCGAGATTAATTTTGCCATTATGAACATGGCATACTGAATTCAAATGGGTTCTTTGACATGCCAACATCGTATGACATGGTGTATTTTTGCCGCCTTTCAAAAAAAAAATCACTTCCCACGGCCAGGAGCGAACCTGCAAGCTTAAGGCTAGTAGACCGACACGTTGACCACTCACCCACCGTGGGAAGCTATTGCCGAGATATATAGCGCTGCTATATTGCTAGATGGACAAGGGCAGATGACCACGTAGTTCCGTCCCTTAAAACAACAACTAACTTGCTAGATGGATAAAAAAGAAGGACCCTGTACTTTTAATTAATAAGAGCATGATAAAAAAAGTTTCACAATAAATTATACTTAAACTCGTTGAATTAATAACACTGTATACAGAAGATGAACCTATTAACAGTAGGCTACGTTAAATAAACGGAAGTAAACACAGTAAAATCCTATTCAACGAAAACAATACACCAGCTGTAAGTCTTGTTCTCAGCGCTTGAAATAACTCTTCAGTCTGCATTACCGACTCATTTCGCCTGCACTCTTGCGGCAAAGTAGTGAACTTCTACGGCAGCGGCATTACGCCCGAAAGTGGAAGAGCATTAAAAACAGTTCTTTTATACAAACACGCCGGAGGAATGCAAGATTCATCACATTGGAAGCATTCATTAATAAATAATCTTTACAACCATGTAACTTTTCATCACATTCACGTTGACTTTAATTTCTTAAGGAACATCGGTGAAAAATAGGCCTTTTCTTATGGAGAAATTGCTTCTCAATTTCAATGATAAAATTTGTAATGTTCAATACAAACTAATTTTGAAAATTAAATAAGTGCTATTGAAGATATTTACGTGATTTGAAAGTGACGTTTTATTTTATTTCAGCCATTGTCATATTTAAACGTAAATCTTAACTCTCTCTCAATGCTATAAGCAAAGCCTGCCACGAATCTTTATTTCTTGCCATGAATTTCCTAACAATTCCGTGAATTTTCTAGTTTTTTGTCGATTTATGAACTTCACTATATTTCGTCATATGCGTCTATTGTGCCAAGGCAAACACTTAAGTTATTTGCGTTGCCTGAAGTTTACTCGTAGGTGAGGTGGATCCTCAGGTAATTATTTGAATAGATTTTCTTGTTAGAGGATGTATTTCCCTATATTTCTTTCGTAGAGGCAGCAGGATTAGAGACCCTTAATATGCATCTGTTGACACTATTTGGGACACGCATTAAATAATAATAATAAAAAAATATTTTTTTAAAATTATTAATAATAATAACTTGACATATTTTTCTTGTTGAGCACTGCATTTCACTGAACCTTGAAAATCTGAATATAAATATGTGAAATAATGAATGATCAATGATAAAATGTTATGAATAATTATTTCAGGGTGAGGGATCCGCCGATCCTCAAGCTAAGTTTGGATTTTCTATCAATGAAATGTAATAATTATAAATTTAAGTGGAAAGTAATGGTACAGGGATATATGTGTGTAATCCCGATTTTGCCTGAGTAGTTGCTCAGATGGTTGAGGGGTTAATCCTCTAGTTAATGAGACATGTGCGCGAGAGATAATCCTGCCCCATAATTGTGTAATGTGCTTCAAATATTTAAACATGTTAATCCAATATTATGACTTCCTCGTCAAGTAAACGTTATAACGATCATTGAATCTATTTGAAAAATGCAATGACGTCACGTCAGAAGAGTATATTGCCCATTCATGTTATGACTCATAATGAACATTGTTCCTATATAATTAACCTAATTAATGTGTCAAGCGATCAGGAAAAGTAGAGTCATGTGCCACCAATCACGTTTGAATATTATTATTATTATTAATTATTTATTTAATTTATTTAAGCGAAAATTCCCCTACAGGAGAGCGATTAAACTTGATAAAATGATGTCATTTGGAGGGGTGTCTCCTCCGCTCCTCCCAAAATCTCTTCATTCGCGCGGAATGCTCCCTCTTCCTCTCATCCATCCACTTTCTTCCAGGTTGTCGTAATGATCTTGGTTCAAACTTAACATTCGCGATTTTCGCCTGGCACTCAGTTCGGTCTTCGAAATTTTGTATACTGATTACTTGTAAGTCTCTCTGTACCTCTTTAAGCCATTCTGTGCCGCATTTGCTCTGTTTTATGATACCAAGTAGTTTCTTGGGCAATCCGGACGGGGCCATCATTTGGACGTGATTGTAAAATTTGGCTCTGCGTTTTCTAATTTCGTCTGTTATTGGAATGGTGTTTTGATAGAGTTCGGTACTAGGTCTCTTCATCCAAATGCCGTTTCTGTTGATTGCTCCGTAGATCTTCCGGATAATTTTTCGTTCCTGCTTTTTCATTTCCCTAATCTTGGAATGACCATCGATTACTATTGTTTCAGCCGCATATGTTGCTTCTGGAAGAATAACTGTTTTATAATGTCGTAATTTGGCGTTCGTTGAAATGCATTTCTTTTTGTAATGGGCCCGCGTTAGCCTGTAGGCCTTCTGGAGCTTAGTGATTCCGTCTTTATTGACGATTCGATTAAGTCCTGAGGGCTGTATAATTTCGCCAAGGTATTTATAAGTGCAGCCTTGTGCGATTTTACCGTATTTGGTGTTTACAGGGGATTTATTTTCTGGCCTTCTCTCATTATATTTGGTCTTGTCGTAAGAGGTCTTTTGTGCAATCTCATGGAGCTCTACCCTGCGTAAGTGGCTTCCGTTCTGTTGTCTGCGACAATTGCAATATCGTCCGCGAAAGCGAGACATTTTACTTTATTGTTATTATTAATTTACGGATGTCATTTTTTGGGCATTTAAAGAGAATGAATAATGACAGGCTAACAAAACACATTTTTAATAAAATTGTAAAACTTCAAGTTCAACCAGCGTGGTTTACACAGACATTGAAGGATTAAGAAAGCCGACATCGACATTAGAGATAGGCTACATATAATAGGAATTTATTTCGGGACAAATTTCAAAAAGTGATCTTCAGGGAGGAACAAGAAAGACAACGAAAGAAGCCACAGAACATTGAACAGCTCCGAAAGCAGAGATCAGAGTGGATGAAGCGAATGTGGGCAGAGAAAAAAAAAAACATGTGGCAAGATTTGAAGAATAAATTTTACGTGCTCTGTAATAGTGCTATTCGATTAAATAATAATAATAATATTATTAATTTTTCAATTTCGTAGAATATTATTCTGTGCTACGTTACTGGTCGTATCAAGTGTCCAGTCTATAATTTGTTCTACGCTGTGCCTCATTAATTGGAATTTCAATGATGTCTTGATTTATTAAACTTAATTTTGAATTTGGAATTGGAGACGATTTACTAAACCTTTTGATCGTGTGTGAGATAATTTCAGTATTAGGCTACGTGTGTAAGTAGTAGGTTTAGGAGAGCGACAGGCAGCATTATTTAATTCAGTTTTCATAGTATTCGTTCTATAAATGATAAATGAGTGTGCATTCTCTAATGTATAGATTAAAAGATTGAGTTGTTATGCTTCGATTATAGACTAAACCAATGGACTCTTTAAAATAGACTACAGTATATTTATTTACTATTTGAGGTGCACAAATTAGGAACGTGATTGTTGTTGCTGCTGAATATGAACTTTGATTAAAGGGAGTATTTATTAGTTTTGTTGTAGCTTGTAATTGTCGACCAATTCTATTTTTATCATTTTAAATGATCTTGTTGATTTCATCGTTACGCTGGGGTCTGGCGTTACGTTACGGTGACGGGACGAAATGTACCCAGATGCACTGAGGTGTATGACGTCATAGAACTGCTTGGTGCATGTGTCCCCCGACAATCCCTACTTCGTTAGTATAAGACAAAATCTCCGATTTTTGGATGTCACGGGTAATCTCGAGAACCACTGGATGGATTTTGATGCGGTTTTCACCATTCTGAAAAGGATATCTTGAGGAAAGATTCTGTAGAAAATAATTTATGTATGATCAAAGGAAGCCAAGCAGCAACGATTTCAATGAAAACGTCGAAAACAAACTTGGCGTCCGTGCGCTTCTTAAGCTTACGCTGGGCAAACCGTTAAAATATCAATATACATGTACTATGAGCGTAAGAATTGGTCAGCATGAAAAGTTCTACAAAAAAGTCCGCGAGAGTATATCTCTATCTTCAATACATCGCCCACTGTTAGTGTTTTTAGACTGGATGGAAGGGGTACGTCCCCGCGCGCTTTGGTGAGAGTGACAGCATCCCGCGCACTTGACCTTGCTTTGCCCTTGGTTTGCACTTGCCGTTCGCGAGTAATTTGAAACAAGATAAGCAAGATAAGTATTATGCAGATCATTTTCTAACATGTCAAGAGTCTTTGGCTTCGAGCGAAGCGAGCATTTTTCAGCATTTGTAGCATTTAAAATGATTTAATCTTCTAACACCCACGACCAATAAATCTAGAGCTCAAGCCACGTTAAAAATAGATTACAGTAATACCGTTCATTACAGCCTCCGTGGCTTTGGCGGCAGCACGCCGGCCTCTCACCGCTGGGTCCGTGGTTCAAGTCCCGGTCACTCCATGTGAGATCTGTGCTGAACAAAACGGAGGCAGACAGGTTTTTCTCCGGGTACTCCGGTTTTCCCTGTCAACATTTCATTCCAGCAACACTCTCCACTATCATTTCATTTCATCTGTCATTCGTTTAATCATTGCCCCAGAGGAGTGCGTCAGGCCTCGGCAGCCCGCACAGTCCATATCCTCGCCGCTAGGTGGGGGCTTCATTCATTCCATTCCTGACCCGGTCGGAGACTGGAAGCAGGCTGTGGATTTTCAATACCGTTCATTGACAAGCAGAAACTATTTACAGTAAGAAACGTAATTAATTCATAGCAATCAAAATACTTATATTGGTGGACACATATGCCACTATTTGAACATTTAACGAATGATACTGGAACAGTATCGTAAGTTGGCTACTCTAAGGATGAAAACTTAACACACTAAATGGCAAATAAGGAGCATTTACTTGTGAAATGACATTATTTTGGCAGGTGGAAGTGCCCAACACGTCGACATTTCGACCCACACGTGAAATATCGCCACTTTTTAGAACGTATGTCACACCATCCCATGCTATTTTTATGAGCCTAACGCAATGTTTTGGGCACAAGACGAGCACAAGCACTGCCATCGTAATGTACAGGCCGTAAGGCTCCTACTGTGACGTCACTCCTAGGGTCGTTATAGTCGCAGCAGCAAGTCAGCTCCCTTCACACGCAGACTCTTCAAACCTAATATAAATTACGCTCCCCCTTCAAGACGTAGGAAAATAGCAATGCTATTTAGGGCTGATTGGCACTTCCATTCGTTACCACTACATAAGCCTAATTATCGCTCCGTTTGTTCGAATCCTGCCGATGTAGCTGCCATTTTGAGAGTGAACAAAATGGTACATTGCCGGTACATTTACTAGGACGTTGAAACACACAAACAGGGCTAAACTGCAGTATTTTGACGTCGAGAATAAGATCTATTCTTGGCCATTTTCTCGTTGTTCACCGCTTTGGAAAGGTTTATGGTAGATGCCTGAGAAAACCCCACATCACTCTTGGCTATTCAACAGATCACGTCCTAAACTGCTCGTGGATGACAAAGCACAATATAACCTATCTCTAACTGTAATCAATGCACAGGCCACCCTCAAGGTGACTTAAACAGGGCCTATCCTAACAGCACTTATTTTCTATGACTCAATCTAACTTGTTTCTTGCATCAGGAATTTACTATGGGTTGAAATTTTGAAATCAGGTATCAATAACCTACAGTACATACACCAGGTGCTAACAATCCCATTAATGTAAATACAGTAGCCTACACAAATGCTGCCACGAAACCATTACCATATTCACTTGAGCTTGATCGAGATACCATTCTCACAAATAATGTAACTTGGACTGACTTCAGTAGATACTGAATACTGGATATCGCTTCTCTGATTTACATACGGTAAGTAACTTAACCTCAGCATTATCATATTAGAAATGTTTCCAGTCCTAGCATAGGCTGAAGTTTGGGAACTTCTTACAATAATTGAAACCATATTAACTAACAACCTACCATCAAGGCGATTAGCTCTTCTCTCCCGAAGAATGGTATCTTACTTTCAGGGAAATGTTAACACACACTCTTGTATTCCCCGTAATGTACAAATAATTTCTAGTTATGTTGTGTATGCATTGCTTTCTTAAATTGTCGTGGTGGGGAAGGAGAAGCAAGCCACATTATCATTTCTTTCATAATACCGGTAGTTGCTATAAACAAACTTTTGACATACCTGCGACCTGGGAAGGAGGTTTCCTGTACTACCAGCATTTTATTACCATCCAAAGAACCTTGTATGAGTCGAAATAATAAGTGATATAGAGGTCCTAACTAAAACATAACCTTCTGTGTGGTGACAAAAATGCAACGCAAAATTTGCGTAGATACAATAACCTGCCTACAAAATGAACATAATTTTGTTTCAGAAAATAAATAATCCTCATTCTAGATGACGTAAGTAGGAGCGTTCTTAAGTATCACTTTTCACGCGGATACTAGTTAATAAAAGATATAAACAACACAGCACAAAGTAAAATGGTCGCCATCTCTACCCCCTACCGATCAGCTGATCAATCGTTAAGAGTCGCTGCATGATGGCCTGTCACTGATCTCTATACATGGATGGCTGGTAGCTAAGGCAGCAGTAAGCCGAATAGACGATGACAGGTATAGCAAGATGGCAGCGAGTGCATGGTGCAATATTGCGAATCCGACTCTGTGATTGGTTACTGGTAGTTTGATGCTATACATGTATTTATACTGGCAGTAAATATTTTGTGTTTCTTGTAGTTGTAAAATGGGTTGAATTTGGCTATTTAAAGCGTAAAATCTTAATTTTAAGTACCGGTTTGGTGACCCATCATCCCAGGCAAGCCTGTAATACCTTTACTTCTCAGACAGATAGGTCACTTAGCCGTAATTTTGAAGTTATTGTGAAGTTAAATATACATATGCGGTGGTGATGAAGCAGACGTGTTCGGGCTAGGCTATTGCGTGTTTAAATTTGATCACATTTCAGGGTTTTTCGGTTCTGGGTGCGAATAGTTCGCTTAATAGTTGTAAAAAGGTGGGGAAAGTATATTTTGAGTAGGTTTTTAGTTGTGTTAAGTTTTATGTGGAGCTGAGGATTGAAATTGGTTTGGCTTAAAGTGCATTTTTGGCTTTGATCTACTTCCCGTTCTTATTAAGTTTATTGTGCTGCTATCGTGATTAAAAGCTGTAATATTTGATGTAGAGTGCTGGGATTACTTGGGGGGAAGTGTTGGTTATTTTATGGAAACAGGAATTCATTACCAAGCACCGATTTCGATATGTCGAATCTAGGCATGTATAGTGAGCTACGTTTATAGGTACATCATTTGAAGAATGCATAATTTCGTGACATATATACATGTATAACGTAGATACTGCCCCCGTAATTGAATTATATAGAGACCACGGTGGCTATATTTGAAATTATAAGGAGAGTTATGGTTGTCATAGTTATGACGTGGGTAGTCATGACGTAAGCACGGATGACGTAAATGTTATGCCAGCAGGCTACTTGAGCTGAGATTCTCAGTGACGTCAGCATTTAGTCGAGAATGTTCCAAGATTTACGACGCAGTCGCAGGAAACGAGGAATTCTGCTGAGGAAGAAACTATGCTATTGGAGGAGAGGCTTGAACCAATCAACGATAGTTTAAAGGAAGACGGAGATTGCTGAAACTATGGTATTTTTATTACTTTTGGAATGCAGAATTGTGGAAATCCATTTGCAGTAAAAGCATTGATTTGGAATTTTAGTGAAATTTATTTTCAGTTTTTGAATTTTGAAAATCCGTCATGTATTAACGAAGTTGGAAGTTTTAGCGATGACGCAGTATCTCGCTTTGGAAGGGATGGAAACGCCCCTCGAGAAGTTAATAAAAGGGCTTGCGCAGAAGAGAGGAGTCTCTTTCGTTCTCCGATTATTCTGAGATCTCATTCTCAGATCATCGAAGTCTATTGTGAAAGTTCTTTTCTTATACATTCATTATAGTGAGACGTCGAAGTGAACAGCAGTGAAAAGAATCGTCTTTATAACGCGTGGCGAGGCCACTATATTAACGAGATCCAAGTCAAACTAGGTGAAGTTGAAACGGGCCTTAGAAAGCTTCTACAAGTTTAGCTTCGAACAGTTAGCGGTCACCGATAAGCTAATTGTATTGTGCTGTGCTTCATAAAGTAATAGAGAAAAGCTGAACAATTTCGACCGATTAGTTTAAAAGATATTAGCAGTTTTATACGACTGACAAAAGTGATTATCTCGCCACAAGAGAAGCACTTTTGTATAGCCAGAATCAACGCAACGGCTGACGCTGCGAGTGGAATAGAAAGACTTCAGATTGCTTGGTTACACAACGATACCAGTATAATGGAGCAATTGAATACGGCAGTTTGTTCTTCTGACACTACAACCGAAGAGCAGATGGAAGGCTAAAAGGGCTTATTGCAATTGGGACATATTTCAACGGAGTAAGATAGCGACATGGAACTTCGCTAATTGCTATTCCACACAAGCGAACATGCGGTGAATACCATCTACACCCATGTTTCGTAATTAAAGGCTGAATACCATCGAACAGCCATAGAAACAATTTCATACTCTGAATATGAATAATTTCTTCGGAAATTTCTACAAAACTTCATGACGATTGTCTACTGGAACTTCAGGGAATTTTTCAAGAGAGGTCAGGGGTGTCCCGACTCACAAAGAAGATTATTGCCGGAAGGATGTCTATTCGTCTTCGAGGAGCAGAGCGATTCACGGAGAAGGAAGCAGTTCGATTCTCCGAGGGTGCTATTTCCTATTTCGAGGATGGAGCTCAGCTTTAACGTGGTGAAATGGATCCATCATCAGTCTTCTTTGGGGAATTTTCCTCTGGAACGTCAATCGGCAGATAAGGTAGTCGTGAACGTTTATTGTATTTGAGTTTATTAATGATGTTTGAGCAACCATTTTTCCCATATTTTTATCCTCATGTATTTTGCCCTATTTTCTTGTTGAGATTCCTATTCTCAGTACACCTTGATGAGTTATGCCTTTTTCGACGATTTATTAAGACATTGTTATGTCATGGGCATAGTTAATGATTTTGAATCAGTTGAGACTGATATTTGGATTGTTCAGTTATTAATATTTTTGTAGTCACGATTTGACTGTAAGTTAATGATTTTTATGGCAGATTTAAATTCAGACAGCGTGTCTTTTTATTAAAGTAATTCTACCCAAGTTTAATTACTTTGACCAATTTTCTGTCATCATCAAGAAGGAAGAACATTTAAATGATTTTAGAGCGTTAAAATCTCTTACGTTGTCGACGATCTTGGAAATACTAGTCGTTATTTGAATTGATTGCAACACAGACATTTATCGTCAGTTATGAATGAACATTGCATCATAGACACTTTTGTGAAAGAGTAACTTTAATAATGAATTATTGAATGCATTAAAGTCAAGAACTTTTGTTAGGAGTTTTTCTCAATTAGAGATTTATAGAACGATGTTTGCATTCCCCAGTCTAATTGGATTCTATTCGACTACTTTGCATTTTAGTCGCACTTTATTTGAAGATAGTATTTTCATACTACAATTTTTTTTAAGATGTTAATCTTAAATTTTGATAGACCAGACAGGCGTATATAAGCGTATTCACTATTAAATTTGTTTGTGATTGGCAAGTTTTGACTTCATTTCGGTTCATGAATGAAATCCACGAAGGTTAAATAAAAAACAGTTTTGAAACAATTAATGATTATAAATTTTTTTAAGTGGAACTATGAATGTATAATCGCTAGTGCAGCGCGTGTTGAAAGTCGCTGAGGTATAATGCCCTTGAATATGAAGGAAGTTCCCACAGGAATAAATGTTAAAGAATTATTTGTGGAAGTTTTGTAAGTTATGTGGAAGTTTTAATGCCATATAGATTAATATATGATGATTTTGGGCATATTTTTAATGCAGTTTATGCATTAACTTGTTAGCGAAGGATTTTCCGCTGGAGTAAGGTTGTCATAGTTCGTTGAAAATTAATCAAGTGAATTACTGTTATAATTAACACGAGTTTTGAAAGAATTTGAGATAGGATTTTGAATGAAGGTTGCCGTCACAAATCATTATTAAAAACTTTATTAAACTAGATTGTGACATTAACATGTATAACTAACCTTCATTGGTCGATTATATTAAACACGATTATGAAAATTATCAACCGGATGAACCTGTGGTTAATGTATTTCTTAAATTAATAATTTAAACAATTTAAATGTTAATATTGTAAATAATTGCTGTAAATATTTTTGAAAATAATGTGAAACGAGAGTGATGTTAAAGGCGTGCTTATAATATTTTTATTGTCTTTGACAAATATTATAAACAATTTCTAATTGTTATAAATAATTTATGTGATTTTGTTATAAACATTTAAGAGCTAATTAAACATTTGGATTGAAGTTAACAAGTTTAAGAAATTAACATAATGATCCAATAGGATGTGAGCAAAGTACTTGAAAGATTTGCGTAAATATAATGTGAGTTGTCTTGTAGACATTTAAAAGCTTGAGAGAGCAGGCTGTATTCTTACGTAACATAGCATGTGAGAAGGGAGTGCATTTGACCAGTATGCAACAGGTTCGAGGGTAGCTCGCAGCTGGGCCAACATCTGGTTATGAGAGTGAGGTCGTCCACACTCTGGCCTTGCGATTATAAATACCATTCTCATGTTTATTAAAAGGAAACCAAATGCTTTATATATGTCACACCCTGACGTCCTTTTCCAATCCAATAGTGTTATGAATATTACGTTATTTGGAGCTCTTGGGAGCTAAAATGTTTTATATCATGTTGTATGGTAATTTTGCAAGTCCTACAGGAAGACGTAGTCAGATTGACTTGGGCTACTGATAGCCACGTGTATTATGTTGTGTTAGTAAAATCATACCCTTTATTTGAAATAAAGCTTTTGTACAGTTCAAAGTTCTCGTCTTCGTCTTGGTTCATTTTTAAAATGTCATGGTGGAGGTTATTGTGTGAACAGACTTTAGTGATCCTGTTGTCAACTCAAACCCCGAGATAATTAAGAGGTAAGTAACGGTAAGTATGAACCCCCGTCTATTTTGGTGTGTTCCACAATGATTTCCTGTGAACTTCTGTGCTCTTATCTCGATAGTATCTGTCAGTGCCATTTTCATTGATGTAATAGATGTTAGGCCCCTTAAAACAACAATTATCATCATCATCATCATTGATGTAACTGTGCCGGTGCGATTGATAATTGGCAATCCGATTGAGGGGGCGGATATCTGACAGCCTACTATCCAGGTAAACGGGGACAGAAAGATTGGCGACCCTAATACGTGGGGCGAGTTCGACAAAACTGGATCACCAGGTTGAACGCCAGAAAGAGTGGCAAACCTAAAACGTAGGGTTCGATTAGACTCAAATAAAGAGGTTGATTCTTTGTTAGATGTCTAGGCCAATTGTAGTATTTAAGAGTGTGATTATATAGGAATTAAATGTTGTATTGTGTTAGGAAAATTACACTCAGAAAAGATCAGATCTTATACAACTTGGGAAAGGTTAAATAGGCTGGAAACTTAGAAAAATCGCCTATAATCTGGAATCTTATTTTATTTGACCGGCTTATGACATTTTAGTCATATTAAAGATAAAATTAAATTATTTGGATTGTAAATGTAAATTATTTGTGTTAGGATATTTTAAAATGAGCCAGAGAAATTTGAACATGTGCTTGAGTTTGTTTCAACATGAAGTATCTTCGAATATTAATTATAAGGTAGTTATAAGTTAGATTTAAGACAGAAAATTGATCAAATTTATATATGGTGAAAAGTGTTGCTCAAATGTTGTTATTTTGCTCTTTTGATGTATGTCCCTACAGCAATCCATTTTTGAATAATATTGTAATGGCAGATGAAAGTTTGAGGTTGATGCTAGAGGAGATGTCTGCTAACTTGAAAGCTAGCATGAACAATAGTATGAAGCAGATGCTGAATGAAAGCATGAAGGAGAATAATAGTCGAATGGAGGAGAATGTTAGTAATTTGTCTGCTAATTTGAATGCAAGAATGGAGGAGAATGTTAGTAATTTGTCTGCTAATTTGAATGCAAGAATGGAGGAGAATGCTAGTAATTTGAAAGCTAGTATGGGTGAAAGTTTGAAGGGTATCCAAACTAGTGCTGCTAATTTGGAGGATAATATGTCGCGTTTACAGATTAATACCCTAGGAATTGAAAATACTGTAACGGACATGCGCACAGACGTGTCTAATGTCCATAAAGATGTGTCTATTGTGCATAAAAGTGTTGATGATGTTAAATTTGATGTGTCTAAGGTACAGAAAGACCTTACAATGTTAAATTTAGATGTAGCTAATGTCCGAGGGGATATTTCTTGTGCTAGAGCCGAAGTAGTTGTTGTCAAAAATGATGTTGCGACTGTCCAAGACAAGGTCGAGGAAGTCCAAAAATAAATTCAAAAAGCTAGAACTGATGTATCCAATGTTCAGGTAGATATTAATAACGTTCGTGCGGATATAACTGAGGTGCAAAGTGACATAACTAAGATTCAGCTAGAGGTCAATACAGTTTTCGTAGATATGACTAAAGTCCAAACTGATGTAAATAAAGTCAGGGAAGAAATCGAAAACTCAAAAACTCTTTGTACGCGTAATATAACTGCATTAGCGACTAGGTTAGTCGATGAATCGGTTAGAACAACAACGTCTTTAGCAGAGTTGAAGTATGATGTAGAGGTCATGAGAACCCAGGTATTAGACCACAATAGAGTATTAAAAGAGGATATCGAAGTAGACATAGCCGAAATGTTAACAGCAAACGTAGCGGTATGGAAAGACGAGTGGAATAAGTCAAGTGGGGAACATGTAACCCAAATTCAGGAAAGGATTGAAAGAAAACTTGCCAGTACGCAGATAGAAATTAACAATGAAGTAGTACAGATTAGGAAAGATTTAAGCGTCAGGATAAATTCGCTATCCGAAAAACAAGTTGACGATAGAACACAACTAGATCAGAATATGCAAACTTTAAAATCTACATTAGAGGATCAAATTCATAAAGTTGTCTCGGATGTAAATGAAACGACGAGTAAACTGAAAAATTTGAAGTTAGGAGAGGCTAGTTTAATGGAGAACTACAAAGAAGAGATTATCAAGAAAGTCTTAACAGAAATCACCGACAAGGATACAGAAGGCTTAGCTTGCGAATTGAATGGGAATTATACTAGAAGACATAACCTAGAGCCAGAAGAAAGAGACGTGACTCCTGAAGAACGTGTATCCAGATTCAGAGAGGAGGATGACGAGAGGAATATGGAACCTGAGTGGAATTATCGAGATAGTGGGAAAAACTATCCGGATTCATATCCGAGGAACGTGACGGTCATTAGGAATTTCGAAGACAAACCACAAAAATTCAGTAACACTGACAGTTTGACACCTATAGAGTATGTAAGGAATCTCAAAGATTATTTCATCGAAGCTCACATTCCCAGAGAGAGAGAGATGAAGATAGTAGAGAGATATCTGATTGGAGGACCCCTTGAATGGTTTCGCGCATTTAGATACACATTCAGTAACTTTGACGAGTTTGCAGAGGCATTAATCAAACGATTTTGGTCCATAGAAGCGCAGAATTCGTTAAGAGCGGAGGTGTATTCAAGAAAATACTCAGGTACTCTTCCAACGAGGTACGCTGATTTCTTTACGAGTCAGTTGTCCCGCTTGAGATTTTTGCAACCCCCATTGTCCACGGAGCAACTAATAGATGCGATTTCTCGTATGCTGCCAGTTGAGGTGAGAAGACTTATAATTTCGTCCAACATCAGGGATTTATCCAGCATGGATGAATTACTGAGAAGGTTAGACTACACAAGTCCAATGCCTAACGTAGTACAGAAAGGTCAAAGGCAGGAGTTTAAAGAAATCAATACGGTATATATGGACCAAGTCCAACAAACTGACAAGCCAGAGCAGGAGAAAACTGACAATGTAGGTCCTCACAGGAATAATCAGTTTAGAAATTACAGATCACAAGGTTACCGACCGTATCAACAGAGAAGAGGTTGGAACTACAACCGAGGAAACTACAATGGAAGAGGCAGATATTACAACAATAATGGGTATAACCGTAACTATAATAGGAATAACCAAAACCAAAATAGAAACCAGAATACTCAAGGTCAGGTTATGACACCCGATCAGTATCAGCAAAGAGAAAAGGAAAGCCAGCAATACTTAAAAGAATTAAGGGATAAAGAAGCTGACAATCAAAAGAAAAGGCAGGATGTTGTAATCGATCCTGGGCCTTCTACGAGCCAACAGAATTTTGAGGTCGGTAACACAAAAAAAAACGCCGATTTCTCAACGTCAGTGAGAACCTGTAAATACATTGCCACACCACACCTGATTACGATTAATGAGATATACGAAGTTACCGATGAAGATTTACTAGAAGAGAGGGGTATTGTTAAAGAGGAAAGACCATGTGCATTACCTATTATTGCTGTACGGATAGA
Source organism: Meconema thalassinum (assembly GCA_946902985.2). NCBI lineage: Eukaryota > Metazoa > Arthropoda > Insecta > Orthoptera > Tettigoniidae > Meconema > Meconema thalassinum. The sequence continues at coordinate 427,070,118 of OX336388.2, read as the reverse complement.
TGGACAGCAGTACAAAGCCCTGATGGATACTGGTGCTATTATTTCCATCATTTCAGAGGAATGTTATCAAAGTCTGCTAAGAGGAGAGAACATGACAGTTCTACCTGTTTCTACCGTCAAAGTGAGAGGGATATTCCAAGATAAGGCAGTGAAATGCAAGATTCAAGTGTTATTGAACTTTGAGATCAATGGAAGGAATTATGAACAGATCTTCATTGTGGTGAGCAAGATCAATTTTGATATGGTGCTTGGAATCGATTTTATATCGAAGGTCGGAGCTATTATTGACATGAAGAACAGAAGTATTAGCTTTAATGATGGGTACATAATCACAGAAGAGATAGAAGAACAGGACGTGAAAAACAGTCTGGAAATAGACCTTAGGGAAGAAATTTTAAATACAATCATTAATGAAGTGGAAAATTTAGAAGAAATACCCAGTAGAAAAACTGAAGGATTTGAAGAAATTCAGGGGGAATTTGAGGATCTGATAAAGGAATTCCAAGATATATTCGATGAAAAGCCTGGATTGATTAAGGATTATAAGTACAAGATAAGGCTGACAGATGAAACCCCTTACCAGAAAAGAATATACCCCATTCCTGAGAAATACTATCAAGAAGTACGAGGGTTAATCAGAAAAATGGAGGTAAACGGGATTATTAGAAAACAGGCGTCGTCTTATATAAACCCCATCACAGTAGTGAAGAAAAGTAATGGTCAGATTCGTCTTTGTCTCGATGCCAGGACCATCAACTTAAAGATTCTTCCAGAAAATTACAGACCACCCAAGATTAGAGATCTGCTTCGGAAATTCAAAGGAAGAGCTTGTTTCAGCGTTCTTGACTTGACGTCTTCATTTTATCAAGTTCAATTAGAAGAGGATAGTATGCAGTACACTGGATTCCTATTTGACCAGACGTCATGGGTCTTTGCCAGAATGCCTTTTGGAATGGTTAACAGTGGACCAGCACTTATTCGAGCACTTGATAGTAAGCTCACTGACGAAGTGAAAGAAAATGTAATCTGCTACATTGACGATTTAATCGTATCTTCACCCAGCGCCGCAGAACATTTAGTGCACTTGAGAAAGTTGTTCGAGAATTTAAGGGAGGCCAATATAAAGGTGAACTTTGGAAAATGTCAATTCTTGAAGAAGGAGATAAATTACTTGGGGCATACTATTGATAAAGATGGATATCATCCAAACATGAAAAAAGTAGATGCGATCACGAGATTTCCAAAGCCAACTAAGGTAAAACAAGTTAGAGAATTTGTAGGTGCATGCCAATTTATTAGCAGCCACTGTCCAAGATACTCGGAAATTATGGCTCCTCTGTATGACTTACTCAAGAAGAACAACAGATGGAAATGGAGTACCGCTGCAGACGAGGCTTTTGAGAAAGCAAAAGAGATGCTCAGAAATAATGTGAAACTGGAGTACCCAGACTTTGAGAAGGTGTTCTATATTGAGTCTGATGCATCAAGAATAGGCATTAGTGCAGTCTTATACCAGAAAGACGAGGCAGGCAACAAGCACTACATTGCGTTCACTAGTCGGAAGTTGAAAAAGCACGAGGAAAACTACTTCACGACAGAGCTTGAAGCGTTAGCTTTTGTGACAGCTTTACAAGCCTGGAAGAAAATCCTGCTGGGACATAAGGTCATCATTATTACTGACCATAAAGCACTACAGTTTATGTTGCAAACTGACATGTCAAGTGATAGATTGACACGTTGGGCTTTGTTCACCCAACAGTTTAACGCTACTATCGTCCACCAGCCTGGGAAAGATAACTTACTGGCTGATGCTCTATCACGTAACCCTATTAAAAATGTGCAGATACACCATGTACAATTGGAGCAAGAAGATGAAGAAACCGTTAGGAGGTTAGCCCGAATCGGTGTGTCACAGAAGAGACACGCTCCAATAAGGAAAATGTACAGGTTCCTCAAGGGTTACATGGACAATACGGATGTTGACTATGAAGCTACACGGAGAAATTCACGACACTTTGTCTTGAGTGGAGACATCGTATGCAAGTATGCTGACTCTGCGCATACAAAACTTCGAATAGTCGTGCCACCTAAACTTGTTGTCAATTTAGTGTGGGTAGCTCATCATGCAACTGGACATGCCGGTTTAGATAAGACTCTTAATACACTTAAAGAGAGATTTATCTGGACTAACATGCGTTCCAGCATTGCCAAGGTCATTCGATCCTGTGACAAATGTCAAAGAGCAAAGTATGCTTCTGCTTTACTAAAGGGAAAACCGAAGGCGATGATTCCTTCTAAGCCAAACGAACTTATGGCGACGGATATATTTGGCCCCTGTCCGAAGGGATACCAGGGTAACCAATACTTGTTGGTGACCGTGGATGTTTTCTCAAAATTTGTTACAATGAGTCCCATGCAGAAAGCTAACACGAGGAACGTAGTAAGCAGACTGGAAAATGCTGTATTTCCTAAAGCTGGTATACCGGAATATCTACTGTCAGATCATGGAACGCAGTTTACGTCCGTGGAATTTGCAGCGGATATGGAAAGGCTTGGCATTAAGCACTTATTTTCAAGCGTGCGTTACCCTGAATCGAATTCCTCAGAAAGATATATGGCTGAATTTTCGAAATTCTGTCGAATTTTCTGTCCAAATGATCATTCTGGTTGGGTGAGATTTGTACCCCTTATTGAGGAATGTCTGAACTCTACAGTGCAGGAGAGCACAGGAGAAGTGCCAATGCGACTTCATCTAGGAAGAAACCCAGAAAGGCCGTGGGATAATCTTTTCAACCACATACCGAGAGATCCCGACATAGGAAGACAGCAGAGGATTGACAAGGCGAAGGAACAACTCCAGAAAGCAGCAGAGAAACGATTGAAAAGAGTAGCTGGAAAACGTTTTGGTACACCCTTTCAAGTTGGAAATCTTGTATTATTACGCAGACCTGTCAAGGCTGATATGTCCAAGAAGATATACCCCAAATTTGGATTAGTGTTCCTGGGGCCGTTTAGGATTACGAACGCTTATGGAAACAGCTGTTATGAACTCTACGATGATGAGAATAATGTCGTTTACGGCAAGTTCAATGCTGGAAATTTGAAAAGATACTATCCTAGAGTAAGCCAGTAATAATTCAATTTCGTGTTCAAGAGAGTTGAGATACTTGTAACAATGGGTTTAAAAACAATTTGCAACTGTTTTTAAAACGTGGTGAGAGGAGAATGCCCCCGTAATTGAATTATATAGAGACCACGGTGGCTATATTTGAAATTATAAGGAGAGTTATGGTTGTCATAGTTATGACGTGGGTAGTCATGACGTAAGCACGGATGACGTAAATGTTATGCCAGCAGGCTACTTGAGCTGAGATTCTCAGTGACGTCAGCATTTAGTCGAGAATGTTCCAAGATTTACGACGCAGTCGCAGGAAACGAGGAATTCTGCTGAGGAAGAAACTATGCTATTGGAGGAGAGGCTTGAACCAATCAACGATAGTTTAAAGGAAGACGGAGATTGCTGAAACTATGGTATTTTTATTACTTTTGGAATGCAGAATTGTGGAAATCCATTTGCAGTAAAAGCATTGATTTGGAATTTTGGTGAAATTTATTTTCAGTTTTTGAATTTTGAAAATCCGTCATGTATTAACGAAGTTGGAAGTTTTAGCGATGACGCAGTATCTCGCTTTGGAAGGGATGGAAACGCCCCTCGAGAAGTTAATAAAAGGGCTTGCGCAGAAGAGAGGAGTCTCTTTCGTTCTCCGATTATTCTGAGATCTCATTCTCAGATCATCGAAGTCTATTGTGAAAGTTCTTTTCTTATACATTCATTATAGTGAGACGTCGAAGTGAACAGCAGTGAAAAGAATCGTCTTTATAACGCGTGGCGAGGCCACTATATTAACGAGATCCAAGTCAAACTAGGTGAAGTTGAAACGGACCTTAGAAAGCTTCTACAAGTTTAGCTTCGAACAGTTAGCGGTCACCGATAAGCTAATTGTATTGTGCTGTGCTTCATAAAGTAATAGAGAAAAGCTGAACAATTTCGACCGATTAGTTTAAAAGATATTAGCAGTTTTATACGACTGACAAAAGTGATTATCTCGCCACAAGAGAAGCACTTTTGTATAGCCAGAATCAACGCAACGGCTGACGCTGCGAGTGGAATAGAAAGACTTCAGATTGCTTGGTTACACAACGATACCAGTATAATGGAGCAATTGAATACGGCAGTTTGTTCTTCTGACACTACAACCGAAGAGCAGATGGAAGGCTAAAAGGGCTTATTGCAATTGGGACATATTTCAACGGAGTAAGATAGCGACATGGAACTTCGCTAATTGCTATTCCACACAAGCGAACATGCGGTGAATACCATCTACACCCATGTTTCGTAATTAAAGGCTGAATACCATCGAACAGCCATAGAAACAATTTCATACTCTGAATATGAATAATTTCTTCGGAAATTTCTACAAAACTTCATGACGATTGTCTACTGGAACTTCAGGGAATTTTTCAAGAGAGGTCAGGGGTGTCCCGACTCACAAAGAAGATTATTGCCGGAAGGATGTCTATTCGTCTTCGAGGAGCAGAGCGATTCACGGAGAAGGAAGCAGTTCGATTCTCCGAGGGTGCTATTTCCTATTTCGAGGATGGAGCTCAGCTTTAACGTGGTGAAATGGATCCATCAGCAGTCTTCTTTGGGGAATTTTCCTCTGGAACGTCAATCGGCAGATAAGGTAGTCGTGAACGTTTATTGTATTTGAGTTTATTAATGATGTTTGAGCAACCATTTTTCCCATATTTTTATCCTCATGTATTTTGCCCTATTTTCTTGTTGAGATTCCTATTCTCAGTACACCTTGATGAGTTATGCCTTTTTCGACGATTTATTAAGACATTGTTATGTCATGGGCATAGTTAATGATTTTGAATCAGTTGAGACTGATATTTGGATTGTTCAGTTATTAATATTTTTGTAGTCACGATTTGACTGTAAGTTAATGATTTTTATGGCAGATTTAAATTCAGACAGCGTGTCTTTTTATTAAAGTAATTCTACCCAAGTTTAATTACTTTGACCAATTTTCTGTCATCATCAAGAAGGAAGAACATTTAAATGATTTTAGAGCGTTAAAATCTCTTACGTTGTCGACGATCTTGGAAATACTAGTCGTTATTTGAATTGATTGCAACACAGACATTTATCGTCAGTTATGAATGAACATTGCATCATAGACACTTTTGTGAAAGAGTAACTTTAATAATGAATTATTGAATGCATTAAAGTCAAGAACTTTTGTTAGGAGTTTTTCTCAATTAGAGATTTATAGAACGATGTTTGCATTCCCCAGTCTAATTGGATTCTATTCGACTACTTTGCATTTTAGTCGCACTTTATTTGAAGATAGTATTTTCATACTACAATTTTTTTTAAGATGTTAATCTTAAATTTTGATAGACCAGACAGGCGTATATAAGCGTATTCACTATTAAATTTGTTTGTGATTGGCAAGTTTTGACTTCATTTCGGTTCATGAATGAAATCCACGAAGGTTAAATAAAAAACAGTTTTGAAACAATTAATGATTATAAATTTTTTTAAGTGGAACTATGAATGTATAATCGCTAGTGCAGCGCGTGTTGAAAGTCGCTGAGGTATAATGCCCTTGAATATGAAGGAAGTTCCCACAGGAATAAATGTTAAAGAATTATTTGTGGAAGTTTTGTAAGTTATGTGGAAGTTTTAATGCCATATAGATTAATATATGATGATTTTGGGCATATTTTTAATGCAGTTTATGCATTAACTTGTTAGCGAAGGATTTTCCGCTGGAGTAAGGTTGTCATAGTTCGTTGAAAATTAATCAAGTGAATTACTGTTATAATTAACACGAGTTTTGAAAGAATTTGAGATAGGATTTTGAATGAAGGTTGCCGTCACAAATCATTATTAAAAACTTTATTAAACTAGATTGTGACATTAACATGTATAACTAACCTTCATTGGTCGATTATATTAAACACGATTATGAAAATTATCAACCGGATGAACCTGTGGTTAATGTATTTCTTAAATTAATAATTTAAACAATTTAAATGTTAATATTGTAAATAATTGCTGTAAATATTTTTGAAAATAATGTGAAACGAGAGTGATGTTAAAGGCGTGCTTATAATATTTTTATTGTCTTTGACAAATATTATAAACAATTTCTAATTGTTATAAATAATTTATGTGATTTTGTTATAAACATTTAAGAGCTAATTAAACATTTGGATTGAAGTTAACAAGTTTAAGAAATTAACATAATGATCCAATAGGATGTGAGCAAAGTACTTGAAAGATTTGCGTAAATATAATGTGAGTTGTCTTGTAGACATTTAAAAGCTTGAGAGAGCAGGCTGTATTCTTACGTAACATAGCATGTGAGAAGGGAGTGCATTTGACCAGTATGCAACAGGTTCGAGGGTAGCTCGCAGCTGGGCCAACATCTGGTTATGAGAGTGAGGTCGTCCACACTCTGGCCTTGCGACTATAAATACCATTCTCATGTTTATTAAAAGGAAACCAAATGCTTTATATATGTCACACCCTGACGTCCTTTTCCAATCCAATAGTGTTATGAATATTACGTTATTTGGAGCTCTTGGGAGCTAAAATGTTTTATATCATGTTGTATGGTAATTTTGCAAGTCCTACAGGAAGACGTAGTCAGATTGACTTGGGCTACTGATAGCCACGTGTATTATGTTGTGTTAGTAAAATCATACCCTTTATTTGAAATAAAGCTTTTGTACAGTTCAAAGTTCTCGTCTTCGTCTTGGTTCATTTTTAAAATGTCATGGTGGAGGTTATTGTGTGAACAGACTTTAGTGATCCTGTTGTCAACTCAAACCCCGAGATAATTAAGAGGTAAGTAACGGTAAGTATGAACCCCCGTCTATTTTGGTGTGTTCCACAATGATTTCCTGTGAACTTCTGTGCTCTTATCTCGATAGTATCTGTCAGTGCCATTTTCATTGATGTAACTGTGCCGGTGCGATTGATAATTGGCAATCCGATTGAGGGGGCGGATATCTGACAGCCTACTATCCAGGTAAACGGGGACAATTTACAAGAATGTTTCCATAAATTGTTTTTCACTCGTTACTCTGTTACTGATCGCTAATTGCGTTGATATTCGTCAGCCGTTATTATACATTCATTTTTATTGATATTCCGGAGATTTACTGACCTCGGAATGACGTGTCAGTGATCCCAAAGCCCTTATGCTATGAGTGAACATATCTCTATATTTTATTTGCTCCAAAGCACCATTAATTACGATTTAAAATTGACTAGATTATCATTGCTTCCCCATAAGGAGAGCTCGAGAATGGGTACGCCAACATGGCGGACCGCGCGCTCAACCTAGCGTACTTTCTCGTGCAGCGGAGAGCTGCCATCAGCGATCCATGTATAGAGATCAGTGTGGCCTGTACATTACGATGGCAGTGGCACAAGCCTTGTGGCTTCACTTCATGGCCGTTAGGACCTCTCCTTATTACTCCTTGATTATGACCTACCCCCGCATAACCGTTGTTTGATTTAGTGCTAATGATCCAGTAGTCTCCTAACCGAAATTAAGTCCTGTACTTTCTACCAGTGTACGATAATACTAATCAAATACAACTCAAGCCTACCCATTTCCCTTTCCTCATTCTCTAACCTACCACCGCCATTCAGACATGTAACATACGACGCTCCGATCTGTAGAATGTTAGACAACAGGTTTGTCTCGTTGGTGATGGCGGCAACCTCCTCTCGAATAGTCCCCACTGGAGATCCTAACATTAAAGGTACCATTAGGCTGCACACAACAGAGACAAGCGACCGAGACAGACGACAGAGTTGCGAGCCCGAGACAGGTCACTTTTGATCTGCTCCCCATTCAACCATATGAAGTATATTTGTGAGCGCGAGACGGAGACAGGCGACACAGATCGGCGACCGAGATGAACCGTTGGAGACCGCTCTCAGAGCAGTAGAGTCTCACGACAAGCGGACGCAGCACGTGTTTTATGAAGTTGTTGTGTATTTACATGAACATTCTTGAAAGTGCTATGTTAACATGAACAGTCTAGTCAGTGTTGTGTATTTAGGCTACTTGAGTTAACACGAACATTCTAGTCACTATGCCCAGAACATTCCAATCTGGAACATTCGATTCTGCAACTTTCCAGCTACTATGTATATATGCACCCGCGGACTGTAGACGACAGTCCCGGTCAAGTTAGTTCACATTGTGTATCGTTGTGTATCGACTAGTGTTTAATAAACCGTTGTTTTATATTAACAAGTGTATGTTATTTATCTTGTATCTCCCACGACATAACAGTGGTGCCAGAAGTGGGATAAGATAAATAACGTTGTGAAACCGAGTGACTTTCTAACCTCAACGCAAGTGTTGCACCGAACGACGTTCATCGCAGTGCGTGTTGGAAACTAAACCGAGCGAACTTTCTAACCTCAACGCAAGTGTATGCACCGAACTAAGTTCATCGCAAGTGCGTGTTAGAAATACTGTTCTCCACTCATCTTCACCATGCCGGACTTAACCTCTGAGCAACTCCAACAATTCTCGGCAATGATCGCCGACGCTATCTGACAGACAATAGGGTCAACAACGTCATCAGAACCTCGACCGCCAAAGTTCACAATGCAACCGTATCGTACAACCGACGGGACGACTGTAGCCGACTATTTCACTCGCTTTATCTGGGCGCTCATCTTGAGCAAGGTACCCGCGGATCAACACGCACATTTTGCACGGGTTTACATGGGATCTGAACTCAATGATGGCCTGAAGATCCTGGTGAGTCCTAATGATCCGGAAACTGTCATACAACGAGATTCAATCTAAGCTGAAAGGCCACTTTGACGCCACACGCAACAAGTTGGCTAAGAGCGTCAAATTTCGCAGTGTAATGCAGAAGCAAGGAGAAATCATCGCTAGCTTCACCTTAAGACTGCGACAGGCTGAAACGTTTTGTGAGTATGGCACATTTCTTGATCGCATGTTAATTGAACAAATGCTTGCAGGTTTGGAATCACGAGCAATGTGCGACGAGATTATTGCAAAACAACCAGAGAACTTCACCGCAGCATATGAAATCGCGCACGCAATCGAAGCTACTCGCATTACCACCGACGAGGTCAAAACAGCTGCCGCTAAGTCAGAATCAACCAATCGGATTGGATACGAGAAGCCTCTGTCCAGGAAGAACATCAACCAGCAGCCGCCACGCAGCAAGTCAGCTCATCGAAGTCAAGGGTCTTACAACCTAACCAGACAGCACCAATGGCCACACCAGGCAAACCAGAGTGCATCGCAGGACAACCAATCAACATGTGCAGGGTGCGGTGAAGCTCACCCTCGTAGTCAGTGTAGGTTCCTGAACGCAGAGTGCCTGAAGTGTGGCAAGAAAGGTCACATCAGAAAAGTTTGCCGATCGAAATCGAGGAAACATCGAACAACAAACCATGTGACCGAAGAAGAGCTTCCAGCAGAAAACCTCGACGTTGTGGACTACCTCAGCAAAGTCGAGGTCATCGGATCGGTCAACGCAGCACCTAAGCCACTGGTTGAGGTCAACATAGAGGGAACCACCGCCAAAATGGAACTCGACACCGGCGCCCCCTGCTCAACCATGAGCAAATCAAAGCTAAGTATGATCAAACCAGGTTTTGTGTTGCAGAGAAACGATCGTAACCTCGTCAGTTACACTGGCCATCCGATTAAATGCATTGGCAAAACGTCAGTGTGCACCACCATCGGAACCACAACCAGGAACCTGAATCTCTACGTGATTGACGATGAAGTCGAATCGCTCTTGGGCCGAGAGTGGATTTCAGAGTTTGTACGAGAGATCGACTTTGGTCACCTCTTCGCAAAACCCGACGCAATCCACAAGCGCTCAGACAAGCAGGCTCTGACCTTGGAACAACAGAAGCAGCTCGACAACATTCTATCTCCCTACCAGGATGTGTTCAGCGACACCCCCGGGAAGATATCAGGTCCCCCAACGAAGATGCACCTGAAGGCTGGAGCCACACCTGTTTTCGCCAGAGCTCGAGACGTACCAGTTGCCCTCCGCGATGCCTATGCCAAGGAAATCGACAAGAAATTTGATCTGGCTTCTACAAAAAGTGGACTACTCTGAGTGGGCATCGACAACGCACGTCGTTGCCAAGAAGAACGGCAAACTGAGGATCACAGGCAACTACAAGCCTACTCTCAACCCGCGGATCATCATCGATGAACATCCGATTCCCAATGTGGAACATCTGTTCAACCGAATGCGCGGCGCCACTCTCTTCTGCCATCTGGATATCTCCGACGCGTACACTCATCTCGTGGTCGACGATGAGTTCAGCCATGCTCTCACGCTTAACACGCCAACTCACGGTCTGATCCGCCCAACGCGAGCAGTATATGGAGCAGCTAACATCCCCGCTATCTGGCAGCGGCGAATGGACTCAGTCCTGCATGGTCTCCCAAACGTCGTAAGTTTTTTCGATGACAGTATAGTTTTTGCTGATAGCTTTGAAAATATGATGCAGGCCCTCAGCACCACTCTGGAACGGATTTGGGACACAACCTCAAGCTCAACCGAGCCAAATGCGTTTTCGCTCAAATTTCTCTGGAAGCCCTTGGCCACAGAATCGATGCGTCAGGCATCCACAAGTCGGATGCACACATCCGAGCTGTACGTGATGCAACGAAACCAACTACACCAGAAGAACTTCAACTGTTTCTTGGTAAAGCAACCTACTACAGTTCGTTCATCCACGATTTGTCCACCAGAGACAGACCACTCAGAGACATGCTGCTCAAGGACCCTCTCATTTGGACACCAGAAGGCGACAGGGCATACAAAGACATCAAGAACGCCCTAACCTCGCTCCAGGAACTCATGCAGTATGACCCAGCGTTAGCACTCCTGTTGGCCACGGACGCCAGCAAGACCGGCCTGGGCGCAGTACTGTCACACCGGCTCAGCAACGGGCAAGAACGTCCAATCGCTTACGCCAGTCGAACGATGACAGCAACGGAGCAAAGGTACCCTCATCTCCGCACGAGACTCAACTTGACCAGGCCACGTCGAGGTCACCGCACAACCGACCAAGTCATCGTGCCACCGACCAAATCACCGTGCAACCGACCAAGTCATCGTGCAACCGACCAAGTCACCGTGCAACCATCCAAGCCGCCGCACAACCGACGGAGTCACCGCACAACCGACGAAGCCACCGCACAACCGACCAAGCCACCGAGCCTGAGACGAGTTCGCTTCACCGAGACACCAGCAACAGTCCAAACACCACCAGCCGTACCAGCTACACCTGTAAACAGGACATCACCTATTTCCCAGACTTCTTTTATTCCCCGCAGGAGTACTCGCCAGCAGTGACCACCGTTGAGATTCTCTCCTGATTCCTAAATCATCCATTTAAAAGAGGGAGGAAATGTTGTGTATTTACATGAACATTCTAGAAAGTGATATGTTAACATGAACATTCTAGTCAGTGTTGTGTATTTAGGCTACTTGAGTTAACACGAACATTCTAGTCACTATGCCCTGAACATTCCAATCTGGAACATTCGATTCTGGAACTTTCCAGCTACTATGTATATATGCACCCGCGGACTGTAGACGACAGTCCCGCTCAAGTTAGTTCACATTGTGTATCGTTGTGTATCGACTAGTGTTTAATAAACCGTTGTGATATATTAACAAGTGTATGTTATTTATCTTGTATCTCCCACGACATAACACAAGTGATAAAATGTCGGAAATAAGATGTACTTAATCAAACTGCTTACGGTTTTAATGTAAAGTGACTCCTGTACTTTTCTTCTTCTAAAGATAAATGATTCTTTATTAACAAACAGAAAGATCCTTCTTCGCGTCCGGTTTTGAATATTGAACTCATAGGTTTTCTTGGTTTCTTTCACAAATAATAACACAGCAACTCATCATCGTCTTCTTCTTCTTCGAGCAACCTTATCATTAGAATATTTTTCGTAACCATTTTTCAAAGAATATGTGCACGCACATCCCAATAAACACCTACTGTATGTTTAGGCGTGTCGTCAGTCTCGGTCGTCATCAAATTACGTGAGTGGTGACACGTTGACTTGTCTCCGTCTCTCGTCGCTGTCGCCTGTCTCGGTCGCTTGTCTCTGTCGTGTGCAGCCAAATGGTACCTTAACAGTGCTTCCAATCACGGCGCTCACTGAATTTTTTAAAATAATAATGCATTTTATTAATCCCTTAACGAGTCAAGGACTCATATACAAAGGAATCGTACAGTTTTATCATGTTGGCGACAAATTACAATTCACTGTTTAGTTTACAAAGTTTTCAGTATGAAAATATATACAACATTTTGTAGCTTTCATAAGTTTTTGTACACAATGAAGTCTTCTTTTGTCTTCTCAGATTTTGGAATTTCTTCAAACTGACATTTTGTAATCATTCCACATAAACTGTTTTAGCCTCCTTTTAAAGATTGGTAGGCCAGGTGCAATTTTTATATTTTCTGGTAGTCTATTGAACTTTACGAAGGCACTATACTTAATGCTATTACTGCCATATTGTTTGGAATTGATATGGAAAAGTGATATGTCATCTGCATGTCTAGTTTTGTAAGCGTGTAAATCAGATTGTTTAGTAAAGTTTAAATTTGTGTGGATACCTTTGTGTAGGATTTGGTACATCAGGACATTTGATTTGATTTCTGCATTTAGGGCTACTGGTTGAATTTTACTCGTAATATAAAGGTGTTTGGTTGGTGTTAAAAAGAGTAGTTATACATATTTCTTATGGATCTATTCTGAATTACCTCAATTTCCTTTTTTAGGTAATTTGAACATTTTATCCAAATTGTATTCAAATATTGTAAGTGGCTATGGATTAAGGAAAAATACACTTTCCTGAGTAGATATTTTGGGATATAGTTACTAAATTTTTTTATCATCCCAGCAGCAGGTGATATTTTTTTAACTAATGCATCAATGTGCTTTTGCCAGGAGAGATTTTCATGTATTATTAGGCCTAGGTATTTGACAGATGAGACCCTTTTAACTGCCTTTCCATTCAGCATTATATTCTGTGTGATGTCTAACTTTGTTCTACGCTTAGATATTATTAAATAATTTGTTTCATCTTCATTTATTGTTAATTTATTTGACTGGGTCCAGCCCAGTATTGTATTCATGTCCTCCTGCATTTGTGTAATCAGCGTGTTGGTGGTGTACGCATTGTAAAAGATGCTTAAATCATCTGCAAACAACGTTATATTCCCATGAAAACTGAGTGTTGCTGGGTCATTAACATATACTAACAAGAGGGAAGGACCCAGTATTGATCCTTGGGACACACCGTGGGTAATATTTACTTCCTCACATCAGTAGCCATTTATTTCAACATACTGCTTACGATTAGATAGGTAATTTTTAAACCATGTCCACGCTACTCCTCGGATACCTGCTTTATCAAGTTTCCCTACATTACAAATATCCCGGTAAATTTATAGCCATTTAGGAGAGAATTCTCAACACTAACGCAAGCATCGTGTTAAAAACTCTTGGTGTTACACGCCTACAAGATTAAACCCTTTGACACTATTCGTATTACAAACTCCTTGTGTGTCCTATCCAACGAGCTTTAAGATACCGGTACTGTGATGTTTAAGCTCGTTGGTCCTATCCAGTAATGGCGACTTCTCTGCCTTCAAACAAGACCAACTACAATCCTCTGTAGTTGGTCTTGCTTCAAGGCCTGTGGCATCTAATCAAATTCGCTCGACTCTAGAGAGTCGACCGTGTTTTTACCACATGTTTAAAATAATCCGCGTAATGGTAGTGTAGATAGCAGCACAGCACAGGAGGAGGGTGATGGCATTTTATATTGCATGGTAAGCATGTTACTTACAAATATGTACATAGAGTATAATAAATATGTTTACTCATGAAACAGGAGTCTAGGCTACTTGTAACTTTGTTGTTATTGTAGCCTATGCAATATGTTTTCCTCTAGTTCTTGTTAAATACACCTGTTGCCAGATTGCGGTAAGTAATTTCTTCTTGAATTCTTTATCAGATGTACAATTTGGTAGCCTACATGAACAATGTGATGGAGCATTTCCAACTATATGAATTTTGAAAACAATCTATGACGTAAGTATTGGCCTTATATACTAGCTTCGATACCAATCTTCTTTAGGATTCCGTATTTATTACACAGTAAATATATCACATCCCCAAGTTTAAAAATACATAAAGGTACTGTTTGGCTACGGCGATGATCGCCGGGCGCACATCGCTGGCGATCTTCGTTGCGTTATGAAATAATGTAAACAAGTGGGGCTGGTTTCCATACAGCTATCTGCGCTGGCGTCAATTCATTTCAATTCGGCAGCGATGATCGCTGGTCATTTCTTCGAGCATACAATAGGATAGAGAGGGCGCCAGCTATGCTTCTACCGGCTGACCGTGGGGCCAAAATAAGATCAGCTGATGTTGGGCAAAACAAACATGTCTCCCATAAGAATAGCATTATGAAGTGACTTAAAATCCCGATTCAAGCGTATTCCTTGTGATTAACAGACTATTTCTGTTGAAGGTGGCGATAACTACAATTCCTTCTGAATATTGCTGTTCTTTTTTGTATGAAAAGAGTGAAGTATAATCGTCATATTGGATATTTTGCTGTGTTGACATATCAGTGTTGGAATGCATAGGTGACGTGTGTGGGGCCTACATGGTTAGGAAATTATAAAATGGTGAATAAAATACGTTTACGTATAATTTTTATCCGTAGTAATTGTCTGACGTGGTTATATTTGTAATATTTGTACATATCTAAAATAATAAACTCTACAAAATATACAAGTATAAAAAGTAGTATAAAGCTTACCTTTTTTAGTGACATGTAGGCCCTATGCTTCTATTATGCTGGTTTTCCTTTATAAATCAAGAAAGTTTGCCGATAATCATCCGATCGTATCCATTAACCTGATTATAACTATTTTTTATTGCCCATAGCTTAAGCAATTCAGGGTCTGAAGGGAAGCTGAAATAAGCGAATACATTTAATTATGCGTAGGGGTAGACCCTCGGATGTAGGGTTTGGTAGCTATGTAGAGATGAAACGATTAGCTCAGGACAGGGAGGTGTGGAGCGCTGCATCAAACCAGTCAAAAGACTGAAGACTCAAACAAACAACAACAACAACAGCACTGCATCTAAAAAGAAAACCAATGATATCCCCACTCCAAATATTTATCACCTCCAGCAATAAATCTTACAAATATCCTAATGTTATCCCCTTCCCCTCCATATTTAGTAAATTCAATTTTGATGGCTAGGGACTTCCGGGTCATCAGCCCTGTGTACTTGAGTAGGCCTATGTGCTGAACTTGTCTGATACCGTAACTTAAATTTCTGTGATGACTGCAGTAGTGTGTATAGCTGCATTGGTGGTTGTTAATTCATTTAAGGGGCTTGTGACATATTGGTCATCAGCACCGTGTAGTTGGGTGTGGGTTAAACTTGTATGATAACCTGTACCGGTATTGATGTGATGATTGTAGTAGTGTGTAACTTTATTAGGGACAGGGATGTGGTAGGTGCCTCGGGACTTGAACTAAGGTGCTATCCCGGCATTTGTCTGGAGGGAGTGTGGAAAATCCTGGGGGATAAACCACACTCTGGATAGCCGCAGTCAGCGCCGGGATTCGACCTGCGATATCCGAGCGTGCTGCATGATTTAACGAGCACGGCTACGCCGCTGGGTGCCAGCTGTATTGGGGAAATGTATGTAATC
The DNA here is from genome assembly GCA_946902985.2 of Meconema thalassinum. Taxonomy (NCBI): domain Eukaryota; kingdom Metazoa; phylum Arthropoda; class Insecta; order Orthoptera; family Tettigoniidae; genus Meconema; species Meconema thalassinum. The sequence continues at coordinate 427,054,236 of OX336388.2, read as the reverse complement.
AAGTCTGTGTATTTTAGGTCATATATTTTAATTCTTACCCGTGAAAAGATAGTCTGTTCTCTTTTTCAAACCTCTGACTGCAATTGTACGCAGCGCAAGATATAACCATTTTCGCTATTTAACTTCACATTCAGCCTCTTACATAAAGGAAAATGCGTATTTTACATATTTGTAATGTATTATACTGCAAAAATGGGCTCGTATATCGATAATTATTAAGTATAATCTTTACGCTCACGCTGACAACTTGGGCATAGGCGCCATTTTATACCAACATCAGCTGATCTTATTCTGGCCCCATGTTGCGCTGGTCAAGGCCTCTCTATCCTATTGTATGCTCGAAGGGTCATTTCGTGAATAAAAGAATAACGATAAAGCTCTCTTCTCTTTGGGAAACCTAGGAGGTGTGTTCCAACACAGCGAAGAATCGTTCGAGAACTGTCGACGCGTGCGCAGTAGCGCAGGAACCGTTCCAACAAACTTTACGAACGAGTTCTGAATTGCTAGTTCTCTATTTGCTCTGTTCCAACATGATCTGGAACTAGTTCGGAACGAGTGAAATCAGTTCTCAGTCAAGAGCAAGAACTAGGAGATCTGATCATGCGCACAAGCCTTCTTCACAGCTGCTTCCTGTGTTGAACGCTAAAGGAAATACATAACCCTAGCGCGCTCTTTTCAAAATACACTTAGGTAGTTCATGTTGTGATATTAAAATGAGTGATTTAGAATGTGACAGCGACCTGTACTATGATTCAAGCGCTGATGAAGACGATGATAACGTAGAATGGAATGTATTAAGAAGGAAGAAAGAAAATTATTTAGCTAATAAGCAATGCATTGATAATAATATCATTATAGCCGTTCAATTATCCTTCTATATTATTATTATTATTATTATTGTTATCTCGTCTGTTTTTACTAAAGATGTAAAAAGTCTATTTTATTATGAATATACAATTTTATTTTAGAACAAACAATTCCTCAGTATGAAGATGATTCGTTCCTGCAACACTTTCAGATTTCACGAGGAACTGTTCATAATATTGCTCAGAAGTATGAAGGAAGTCAGCAGTATAAGAGGCACTCCGGGCAATACGAAAAAATCTCAGCTCTTAATCAGGTTTGCAATACTCTATAATAGGCTACACTTGGAGAAAAGAATCGGAGGGAGTTGCCTTCGCTGCGCTAGCTGCTGCAAGCTGTTGAAGCCAAACAGTAAACCCCCTTTGAGCTGCAAACAAATGGTTTGTTCCTATGTTAATGGGAGGAGGTACACCTTTCAGGAACAAATAAATTAATAAATTATTTGAATGACTAATATTATATCTTCCATTTGGTGAAAACAAAATTAAAATATCTTCAATACCAGTGCTTCGAAAGATATACCCCGAAATGTTAGTTGCTGTCGCTGTCGCGTAAGTTGTCTCTTTAAATTCTACCCTTAGGTACTGTACCCGATTTCAGCAGTGTCGTGAATGCCACAATCCAAGAAGACAGCGGATCAAATATCAACGGCAGTACCCCGGCTAATAATACATACCGTAATACCCGGCATCACACACTCTGCAAATCATGGACACATATCAGGTGATATTTTCAACACGCAATGGTTAATCCTCCACAGGATCAGCGACAACACACACCTGAGTGCAAGACTCTCATTCACACGGGCGTAACAGGGACAAAGGAATGGATAAAATGGTTCAAGCCGCTATAATAACCATGGCATGTTCCTATCCTCCCCACTATCTATAAAAACACAACTCAAGAGTAAGTTGAAAATGGAATAAGCATACGCAAATGCGTGCCCAAATTTTATTCAGAAAAGAGAAGACACCGCAAAAATGTATATAATTAAATCGAAAATCCATAACTGAATGTAATTACAATTGATGTCTTATGGCACACACTCTGACATAACGTCAGCTAAAGTACACAAAAAAATAACGACTTAAAGATCAACAATAAATTGGCAACTTATCGCAATGCCTTTTCTATCAGGATTAATAAAAAAAATATTTATGAAGAGCGAGAAGAGAAAAAAAACCTTAATAGAATTAAATAGTGACGGCCTCTCACTATTTACAGTATCAAAATATTACTCTATACATAGATCCTGAGTTTTATTCATCATTGGATTACCGAAATGTCTTTTAATTGTAATTACAAAAATTTAAGAAATACCTAATTATAGTCATATATGTGCCATTCTAGGACAGTATCTACACCAACGTTCCTCCACTAATCTACATAGACCTATTATTCATCAATATTAACTGACGGTGATCAACATCGAGGCTAACGAGCAAACTATTGTTTAGCGTTCCGACCAATGAAGATGAGCCCCTGTTTTATCCAGTCTTCAAAAACAATAACAATAATCATATAACTGAATTAGCATCAACGTCTTGAACACCATACTTTTGGAGCCCCCGGTATCGCCAACCCAGCTGATCTAAATGAACGCGACAGTCTACCAGACCAACAACAAACACAATCAAAAATGGTCCTACAATACGAATATAAAGAAATACTGTCATCAAACACAGTAAAAGTAATCTAACAGCAGTCGAAATAAACTCCACAAACCCTAATAATACAGCGTTCCAACGAACGGCAATCGCAGCTCACAGCTGACTAACAAGGGTGCAATCCTAATCACATACTAAACGCAGCCCAAATAACAACAACAACCATTGACCGAGGAAAGGTTCCCAGGACATAACGTCCCTTACAGGGGTCGACCTTCGAAAATACCAACAAAAAAAAAACGATTGGTATTATCGCACACCTCCTCAATGTAAACACCACCATCCAACACTAACAAAAAAATGATCATCTCTCCCTCAAGTTATAAGTAGTTCAATGACGTTGATACTAATTTTAAATATGCTTCATAAGCGAAAGCAGTCACAGATCGAATGACGATCTCCTAGTGCGTGTTAATTAAGCACGATATAATTCTAACTATAATTCGTTTCAAGTTACATTGATTGTGAGTGTCAACTCAAAACATTTTCCACTTATGTGTGCACTATATTCAGTAAACTTTTAAATAAATAATTATGTATATACACTGTGTCACTCAATAACAACAGTCGAGAACAATACTCGAATCATCATTACATTTTATAATTCAAAATTGTTTTCGAAAGAACTCTTCATCTGAACGATCAGAATTGTAACCAACTTTAAATCAACGAGACATTTTCTAAAAGTCAAAACTGAAAATTAATTATACTTTCAAAGAAAGAAAGAAAGAAAGAAAGAAAGAAAGAAAGAAAGAAAGAAAAAATGTTGGAAAATCTCAAGTCAGGATTGAAGTCCCAAATTTCTCAAAATCAAAATTGATCGGGATTTTCTGAAAATCCGAGGAAAGATTTGATTTAAATTCCAATATCTAAATGAAATAAATTTTCAGAGTGAAAATTTCAAAATCCAAAATAATTCATTGCGAAACCCAAGAGGTCGAACATTTTAAATCTGATGAAAAAAATATCTTACAATGGAAAAAGCCAGCGGTAAACATCGAAACGAGGACTCCACTAACCCAAGCACGGTCAGCAAGCAGTTAACTCGCCTGCAAAGATCCCCAGACATGCTGGAACCGAGGCTTACAAGCCCACGAAAAGCACACCGTAACTTGCTTCGATGAATAAAATTACTGACCACAAGATCTAAACCAACTACTTAACAAAAATTCTACTGAAATAAAATGATCACACAAAGCATCTACAAGAACATAGAACTACGAACTGGGGCTACAAATATTGAAAGACTTGTCTTACATTCAGCTGAATCGGAGACGAACAATGTGAAGATCCATTCACGTTCAGAACAGGCGCTGGTTTCCATTTCACACGGCTGACATCTGGGTAGCCTCGCTTCAAACCACGAGCCTTCTTCCCGAGTCCGCCTAGAAACTGCTCGTTCCCTGCTATCGGCCATCCGAGATCTTGAGAAGTCCTGATTGCCACGGCATCCGGTTCGCCCCCTGACAGACACCTCGTTCGATCCCTGGTCTTCGTCCTGGCGTTTTCTTCTTCTCGTCCCTCCAGAAAATCGTGTAGTCTCCTTTCATAATTGTGGGCCAAAATTCATAATGTTCTCTATTAGATTGTGCATTTTTGAAGTGGCTGCGTGAACTTTGCTTTTCCGCATATCGTTCTAAGTGACTCCACTCCAAGGAATTCTCACTTTCATGATGTAGGCCACATTTCCCTCAGCATAATTTAACAAAATACCATTACTTCCTCTAATAAATCACATTCTCCTTCCGGCCACGTGTCCATAATGTTCTCCATTTTATTGCTCACCACTACCTCCTCGAACATATCGTTCCGAAGTAACGTGTCTCAAGGCGTTTCCTTACAAACATACACGTTCAGTACTTTTCAAAAAGTATATTCACATTTCCCTATTCTCCACGAATACGTTACACAGTACTGACTGACAATTCATTGTCTCCCCATGCCACCGGCCTTTACCGTGGAATATTCCAAAACCCACTCAAAATCACACAGACTTCCGTGCTTCACAATACATTAGCACATTTAGACACGATGTTTCACACGTTCATATCACTTCCTTAAAACATCCCACACGAACAACCACTGTCGTAATGCCTTTCCGCAGCCCTCTGCTACCCTCTCCCTGACCAAGTGGACTCTCCCTCACGTCACCTGACACACTCTGACGTCATCCTTCTCTCGCCTTCTCGAAACACCTGTTCCTTACTCAATGCTGCCTACCCAAACTCGGACATGAATATCCTCATACATACTTCGGGCATTAATATTCACAGAAGACATTTCCTGATTATAACTTAATTAATGTCTTCAATTTATTTCCCAAGGCCAATGCTTCCAAATGCATTAAATAGCCTACTAGACAAAATAAAACATTCCATTTCTAACTTCGCTCACCGGACCTTCCAATCCCATTCCTTTTTCTTCAAGCACCGGCTATGGTCTATCTCGAATGGATGATCCAATCAAATCCGCCCTTTCAAGGAGGAGATTACATTCAGCTAACAAGCCTCTTGTTGAGCAATACATCATGACATAAAGCTTGTGTAATTGACCTGTTCCAAAATTCATTCTTCCAATATTAATTAAATGCTTTCTTTTTTCCTTTTTAATGCTGCCTTTCATATCAATTCCTCGTATCTCTTTATACGAATTCGGGGACATTTCCCTCCTAACCAAGGTTGCAAAAGTGTGAAAAATACTTTTCAACTTCAGTTTCAATAAACCATCATCTTGGACACGAATTTGTACTTTACTCTATCTTCTTTTAAAATCTCCTGAGGTTCTTTGCATTGAACTTTCCAACTAACTGCTCGTCCTCAATCATCACAATACGATAACAGTTATTCCCATAGACAACGTCTACCTTAAATGGGCCTCGAAACAGTCTGCTAAATTTCACATATATCTTCTTGGAAACATTCGCTTTAAGAACAAAGTTCCAACTGGTTCCGCCTCGTCAATACTGTTTATTAAAATGTCGTGATACAATCACCTGTCTTTTAACACATCACATGGTACATGTTTCAACGTCTAACACGTATTGACGTCTTCATCAGCCTAAATATTTGTGCAGCACTTAAAACATTCCCTTTATCTACTGGGTGTAGTTAAAAATTGTACATAAAAACACACATGGATCACTGTAACACATTAAAAGTTGTTAAAACATTTTCTTATGTTAAAAGCTTAATAAAAATCCGCAGCCGGGCTTGGCAGTCTTTCTTGGCTTATATCTAATGTTGGCTTCCAAAAGCCCAAGCAAGGGGTGACCATTCCCAACTGGAAAGAAATGAAACTGTGTATGAGAGAAAGAAGTAGTAGATAAAATAATACTTTAAAAACCCTAAATGTTATATAAAGACTTACGATGTAATGCGGCAATGAGCTAACAGGGCCGTGCTGAGTCGGACGGAGATAGTGCTGTACTGAAACGGTGTGTCAACATGGAAGCAACAAGCAAGACAATAGGGGCGGAAGAGGAGAGGGGTGAGAGTTCGGGAGTGTTTTGAATAGGAGTGGGGAAGGGGGGGGGGGGTATGGAGTAAGTTTAGGGGAAGGTAACATGGATCAACGGTTGTGAATTTAGTTTCTATGGTGGTTTATATTTTGTTTTGTAATGGATTAACGTTTCATAGAGTACGTTGTTTTCGAAATGAATCTCATTAAGATTCGTTAGGGGGGCGGTCTTTTGGGCTAAATCGATTTCAATTTCTTCTAAGATGTTCATTGTAGTTCCTTTATTTGCTCGATGTAAGATTCTCATATCGTTGTTAATGTCTGTGAACTCATGTTTGGTATCTTTCATATGATTTGCCATGGCGGAAAATTTATTGTATTTAATGGCATTGAAATGCTCCCCATATCTTGTTATCAATGCTCTACCTGTTTGTCCACAATAATTAGCGTCGCATTTAGCACATTTCAACATATACACACCTGATTTACTGAATTTGTTCGTGTGGTTCAATTTATTAGTATTGAATAAAATATTATTGTTTGTGTTGGAAGTTGAAACATGTACCATGTACCATGTGATGTGCTAAAAGACAGGTGATTGTATCACGACATTTTAATAAACAGTATTGACGAGGCGGAACCAGTTGGAACTTTGTTCTTAATATATTTCAGTCAATACGGAAAAAATGTGCGACTCTCAGAGTCAAAAAGAACATTCGCTTTGGTAGGACGTCTTATCAACACGAGGTCTCCTCTTCTGAGTGGATTACTAAATCGTTTTCCTTTTGTCCTCTTCTTTCTCTTGTCCGCTGCTTTCTGCAGGTTTTCCCTCGCTGTTTCTATCCTGGCGTCTCTCGTCGGTTCTCCTCATCTGGAATGTTTTCTCTTCCTTCGTTCCGGGCTCTTCAGTATTAGTATTCCCATTGAACTTAATCATCCTGTTCTTCATATCGATGATGGCTCTCACTTTGACTATAAAGTCCATCCCGAGGATTGCGTCGAAATTTATCCTATCCATAATAATGAAGATGTGTTCATATCTACGATCTCCAATCTTAAATTCAATAAGAGCTTGTATTTTGCATCTGACTGATTTATCTTGGAAAATTCCCCTGACTTTCACAGCTGATACAGGCATCGAAGTAACTTCCTCACTATCTTTTATCTGATCATACGTCTGTGTCGACATGACCGAAGCAGACGCTCCTGTGTCCAATAAAGCTTTAAATTTCTTCTCCTCAATAGCAATCTCTACTATGGGTAATATTATAGCCGTTCTATTCTTACAATTCTCTTCCTCAAACAATAAGTCGTCGTCCGTAGTTTGGTAGATTTCATTTATTATGTAGAGGTCAGTTGGTGAAGAATCCTTTTCTCCTACTTCTGTCGGTTTATCGGCGTTTTTTTCTCTTCAGGGTGGCCTTCTCCTCTGCCCCCCTGTTGACTAGTACCAGGTCGCGAATAATCATTTCTGGGTCTATCTTCGTTTACCTTTTTTGTTTCGTCCTTCCCTCGCAAACTCTGTATGTACTCCTTCGATTCTCGATGCCTCTCCTCATAATCTGGTCTATTATAACTCCTATAGTTCCAATTCTTGTAACGATTATATCCCCTATTATCTCTATTATCGCTCTGGAAGTTTCCATTGTTAGTCCGTGGATACTGATCGTTTCTGTTGTAACGTCTGCTCTGATACGACTTATTATTGCCTTGGTATCGCCGATAGGGTCTATAATCTCCATATCCATTATCGTTTCTGTTGAAGTTTCGACGTTCATAATATCCGTCGCGAATAGGTCCTACATTCCCTTCTCTTCTCGATAAATTTTACTGTCTGTTGGACTTGATCAATCATGACGGCATTAACCTCTCTGTGTTCTCCGCGAGTGTTTCTTCCTATCGGATTGATACTGTTACTCGTATGGTCCAGTTTCCTAAGAAGTTCATCCATTTCCTTCAAATTACTAACTCCTGACGATGCCAAATATCTACGTATATCGGCCGGAAGTTGTCTTGCTATCGTTTGCGCTAATTCTACCTCTGATAGAAGGGGTTGAAGATACTGCAATTTTGCGAGCTGTGTCGTAAAGTAAGTCGAGTATCTCGTTGGATGAGTACTTGCATATTTCTTCAAGTACGCCTCTGCCCTAAGACTTTGTTGATCCTCGATTGACCAGTATCGTCTTATCAATACTTCAGCAAATTCTTCAAATGTTCTGAACGTCCACCTGAATGCCCTAAACCATTGTAAACAATCATGGTCCAGAAACCTCTCAACTACTCGTAGTTGCCTTTCCTCTCCTATGTGGTTATCCAGAAAGTATTCGGATACGTCGTTGATAAATTCTATGGGCGTGAATTGGTTATTTCCCGAAAAGTGCCTAGGCTTTTGGTCAATATTACGGATGATAGTAACGTTCTGCCTATTGTTTCCTTCTTCTCTAACAATTGGTCTTCCACTACTTGGAAAGAATTCTGGAGCGTCATATCTCACACGACTAGTCCGATCCTGAAGTATAGTTCGAATTGTTTCGTTTTGGGTATCCTCTTCTCTTCCCATTCTTCCAATAGGTCGAGTTTCTCTCAAGTTATCCCCCGCTTCCAATCGTTCCAGCGTGGATCGACATTCGCTCCTCTCTGCGGTAAATATACCGGTTTCGTCCCTCGTAATGTTTGTGTTCCCAGTTATAGTAACCTCACGCAATTTAGTTTTTATAAGGTCTATCTCTAATTCTATTTTACCTTTATCGTTTACCATTTGATCCATTTTCCGTTCTAAACCAGAACTAGATTCGGCTATCTTCACTCGAAGATCTGAATTTAAGTTGTTAACCTGCGTTTGTAAGTTCAAGTTTACACTACTCATCTGCGACTGCAATTCCGATTTTATATTTTCCGTCTTTAAATCGGCTTCCTTAAGTTTGGTTGCGTTATCTGACAATTCGGATTCCGTTTTCTCCCTAATTTCCTCAATAACCTTATCATGATATGTTTGCATACTTTTAAATTGTTTATCATAGTCCTCTTTAACATTGTTAATGTCTTTATTGAGACGATATTCCGCTAACACTAGCTTATTTGCAGTGGCGGTTCTAGAGGCTTAAATCTGGCGGGGCCAGACATTTTCCCGGATCGATCGCATTAGTCTACTTTTTCCTCATTTTTGCAAAATGAGAAAAGTAGGCTAAAAATTATCATTGGTAAAAAAATAGCATATTTCACTGTCACATAAATTTATTCTTCTGTTTCTATTCTGGGAAAACTGGTTCACTATATCAGAAGGGTCGTGAAGTAATTTTCCACTTAATTCTCTTTCAATTGAAAGAATTGCGAGATTGGAAAGCCTCTTTGTTGCCATTGTTGCTCTTAAATAGGATTTTATTCGTTTCACGACAGAGAAACTGCGCTCAACAGAAGCAGATGACACAGGAAGAGTCAGCATCAACTTGAAAATGATAGTAGCTATGGAAAAGCAACTTCCATTTTCAGAAGTTCAGAAAAAAAGAACGAGGAAGTGTTTGGATATTTGCCTCTAAATACATTCTTAGCTAAACTGATTTCAGTCTGTAGCACCTTACGGTCTGTGAAGATTAGATTATACTTTTCACAGAACGTGAGAATATATATATTCAAAATTTTAAAAGTTTTCACTTCTTGGATTACAGGCATACATTTCATTGCACACAAAATCATTTTCAGTAAACCTACGCAGTAACTCTTCTACCATGTTGTCTAATATTTCAAAAAGATTTCTTTTACATGTCTCTGATAATGTGACATTTTCCTCTTCTTTCTCCGCAGAGACTGGCATTAATAAAACGTAGTCTGAAAAGTTCTTTGGAATACTTGAGACTCTAGATTGTTTATGAACTTACGCCTAACGACTGAACAGAGTCACATGTAACCGCCCATAGTTCCTTAAAATAATCATCATTTCGTTTTTCTTGCAACGATTTTACAAGACCATATATCAATCTATGTGCCCCTCCGAAGTCCACATGTTTTTGTTGTAAGAACATAGAGGCTCCATTGGCAAGCTCGAGAATATCAGAAAAGATTTGTAACACAAACATCGCCTTCACTTTACAAAGCTGTTTCAACAAACCTTTTGCTTCTGCTGCCTCTTTCTTGTTAATTGACTTTGAATAATACTCCAGAGCAAAACATTTCTGAAAATACATTACTCCTCTATATTTACATACCCATAACGTGTCACTTTGAAGAGGTATCTCTAAAACACGTTCTCCTGGATGAAGATCACTCTGTATCTCAACAAACTTTTGGTGTCTTACAGTAGATACAGACTGAAAAGCATAAATTGCTTCCAGTAAACCAAAAGTGTCGCCTACCACGTCCACTGCCTTTGAAACGTCCACCAAAACTAAATTTAAGCGATGTGCATAACAATGCACGTAACCACACGGGTTATTGACCTTCTGTCGCAATAAACGCTGCACACCGTTTATCTTCCCTGACAGAACCGCGGCTCCATCATATGCTTGTCCAATGCACTTACATGGATCGAAATCCACTGAAACAAGGTACTCTAAAGCTGAATTCGCTATACGTTCAGCATTCAGTTGAGACAAATGTATAAAACCAATGAAACGCTCCTCTATAGAATTTTGTCCTACATATCTGACACATACGGACATCTGTTCCACTTTACTAACAACTGTAACTTCATCCAGGATTAAGGAAACATAACCATTGTTATATTTTTTCGTCTCTCCTCCAATATGTTCAACTATTATATTAGCTGAGATATCAAGAAATTCATTTTGAGAATCTTTAGATGAGTAAGTTGCATTCTTTGATAGACTGTTTACTTGCGCATTCACTTTCTAGTTTCATTACATTTAAAATTTCATCAAAATTCCCTTTATTATTAACACTGTCATCATCCGAAACTGTTTGGCGATGACCTCTAAGCCCAATGTCTTGCCGAGCACAAAGTAATGCGACTCGGGCCATTGTTGCCACAGCTGAGCGGTTACGCAATATAACCAGAGGTTTCTCGCTTAGCTTCGAAATCACTGTGCTGCTATGTTCACTTACCAGAAAACTGTTTCACTTTACTATTGAAGATTTATAACATTCACTATCAGCATGCTTTGCACGTTTTTCTCATATTCTTTTCCAATTGCAAAATCCAGTTTTACTGAAAACATGTTCAGCATTGCTTGAATCAGATTGAACGAAATGACGACACAGAAAACAGCATCTTTGTTCTCAGAGTATTCAATAAATGTATACCTATCAAACCATTTACTGTTAAAACTTCTGTTCTTATTGTATAGTAACGTTTGTTTATAAACTGATTTACGGGGTTGGCATGGACCATCATAGATCGATGCACTGATATAAAATGGTACTGGTTCGTCTATATTAGAAACAGTTGCACTCAAATGTTTGTCACAGATTTGGGGAGATATCGATGCACTTGTATCGCATGGAGGTTTCTCTACATTGGAAACTTCTGAACTTGCATGTCATAAAGTTGGAAAAAGAGATTAATACTCTTGGTGTATGCACTACGCATTTTACAAATATTATATTTATACACGATTTCAATTGTGTGCTTAAATTACATATAATAAAATAAATAAATTTTGAAATTGAAAGAAAAATTTACTTAATCACATGCATTAGTTTGTTTTATATCAGATAAATTATATCTGTAAATTATCAATTTATTTAGTAACCAAGGAATTTTAAAATAATTATTTCACTAAAACTGGGGTGGGGGCCCTGGCCCCCCGGGCCCAGGGCTAGAACCGCCTCTGTTTATTTAACAATTCTTTTGTAACGGATTCACATTGAGTTTTACCCTCACTAATTAGTTCTACCTTTAAAACTTCTATGTTTTCCTTGACAACCTTACCAATTTCTATTTCAATCCCTCCTCTCACCAGCTCAGCTTTATTTCTTACCTCTACCTGTAGTGCTTTTACAGTAACCTTACAGGGGTCGACCTTCGAAAATACCAACAAAAAAAAACGATTGGTATTATCGCACACCTCCTCAATGTAAACACCACCATCCAACACTAACAAAAAAAAATGATCATCTCTCCCTCAAGTTATAAGTAGTTCAATGACGTTGATACTAATTTTAAATATGCTTCATAAGCGATAGCAGTTACAGATCGAATGACGATCTCCTAGTGCGTGTTAACTAAGCACGATATAATTCTAACTATAATCCGTTTCAAGTTACATTGATTGTGAGTGTCAACTCAAAACATTTTCCACTTATGTGTGCACTATATTCAGTAAACTTTTAAATAAATAATTATGTATATACACTGTGTCACTCAATAACAACAGTCGAGAACAATACTCGAATCATCATTACATTTTATAATTCAAAATTGTTTTCGAAAGAACTCTTCATCTGAACGATCAGAATTGCAACCAACTTTAAATCAACGAGACATTTTTTAAAGTCAAAACTGAAAATTAATTATACTTTCAAAGAAAGAAAGAAAGAAAGAAAGAAAGAAAGAAAAATGTTGGAAAATCTCAAGTCAGGATTGAAGTCCCAAATTTCTCAAAATCAAAATTGATCGGGATTTTCTGAAAATCCGAGGAAAGATTTTATTTAAATTCCAATATCTAAATGAAATAAATTTTCAGAGTAAAAATTTCAAAATTCAAAATAATTAATTGCGAAACCCAAGAGGTCGAAAATTTTAAATCTGAAGAAAAAATATCTTACAATGGAAAAAGCCAGCGGTAAACATCGAAACGAGGACTCCACTAACCCAAGCACTGTCAGGAAGCAGTTAACTCGCCTGCAAAGATCCCCAGACATGCTGGAACCGAGGCTTACAAGCCCACGAAAAGCACACCGTAACTTGCTTCGATGAATAAAATTACTGACCACAAGATCTAAACCAACTACTTAACAAAAATTCTACTGAAATAAAATGATCACACAAAGCATCTACAAGAACATAGAACTACGAACTGGGGCTACAAATATTGAAAGACTTGTCTTACATTCAGCTGGTTCGGAGACGAACAATGTGAAGATCCATTCACGTTCAGAACAGGCGCTGGTTTCCATTTCACACGGCTGACATCTGGGTAGCCTCGCTTCAAACCACGAGCCTTCTTCCCGAGTCCGCCTAGAAACTGCTCGTTCCCTGCTATCGGCCATCCGAGATCTTGAGAAGTCCTGATTGCCACGGCATCCGGTTCGCCCCCTGACAGACACCTCGTTCGATCCCTGGTCTTCGTCCTGGCGTTTTCTTCTTCTCGTCCCTCCAGAAAATCGTGTAGTCTCCTTCCATAATTGTGGGCCAAAATTCATAATGTTCTCTATTAGATTGTGCATTTTTGAAGTGGCTGCGTGAACTTTGCTTTTCCGCATATCGTTCTAAGTGACTCCACTCCAAGGAATTCTCACTTTCATGATGTAGGCCACATTTCCCTCAGCATAATTTAACAAAATACCATGACTTCCTCTAATAAATCACATTCTCCTTCCGGTCACGTGTCCATAATGTTCTCCATTTTATTGCTCACCACTACCTCCTCGAACATATCGTTCCGAAGTAACGTGTCTCAAGGCGTTTCCTTACAAACATACACGTTCAGTACTTTTCAAAAAGTATATTCACATTTCCCTATTCTCCACGAATACGTTACACAGTACTGACTGACGATTCATTGTCTCCCCATGCCACCGGTCTTTACCGTGGAATATTCCAAAACCCACTCAAAATCACACAGACTTCCGTGCTTCACAATACATTAGCACATTTAGACACGATGTTTCACACGTTCATATCACTTCCTTAAAACATCCCACACGAACAACCACTGTCGTAATGCCTTTCCGCAGCCCTCTGCTCCCCTCTCTCTGACCAAGTGGACTCTCCCTCACGTCACCTGACACACTCTGACGTCATCCTTCTCTCGCCTTCTCGAAACACCTGTTCCTTACTCAATGCTGCCTACCCAAACTCGGACATGAATATCCTCATACATACTTCGGGCATTAATATCCGCAGAAGACATTTCCTGATTATAACTTAATTAATGTCTTCAATTTATTTCCCAAGGTCAATGCTTCCAAATGCATTAAATAGCCTACTAGACAAAATAAAACATTCCATTTCTAACTTCGCTCACCAGACCTTCCAATCCCATTCCTTTTTCTTCAAGCACCGGCTATGGTCTATCTCGAATGGATGATCCAATCAAATCCGCCCTTTCTAGGAGGAGATTACATTCAGCTAACAAGCCTCTTGTTGAGCAATACATCATGACATAAAGCTTGTGTAATTGACCTGTTCCAAAATTCATTCTTCCAATATTAATTAATTGCTTTCTTTTTTCCTTTTTTAAGGCTGCCTTTCATATCAATTCCTCGTATCTCTTTATACGAATTCGGGGACAGTACGTTTGAAGCCTGTTTCCCGAAACCTCTATTTTCACACAGCGTTTACATGAAAACTCAAATACTAGTCAATATATATCAATGAAAGTTTGCATGATTGTGTATTGTACTGATATAAACAACATATACCAAAATAGTTTGTGCATCAAGCATACTTCCCATTTAAGAGAATATTTCTTACCCAATAGAAGTAAAAAATATACATTTATAATAATAATAATAATATGGGAAAAGAAATATTTCCTGAATATGTGTATCAATTATGTTGGTGTATCTTGTAGCAGCCTCCGTGGCTTAGGCGGCAGCACGCCGGCCTCTCACCGCTGGATCCGTGGTTCAAATCCCGGACACTCCATGTGAGATCTGTGCTGGACAAAACGGAGGCAGACAGGTTTTTCTCCGGGTACTCCGGTTTTCCCTGTCAAAAATTTCATTCCAGCAACACTCTCCACTATCATTTCATTTCATCTGTCATTCATTTAATCATTGCCCCAGAGGAGTGCGTCAGGCCTCGGCAGCCGGCACAGTTCATATCCTCGCCGCTAGATGGGGGCTTCATTCATTCCATTCCTGACCCGGTCGGAGACTGGAAGCAGGCTGTGGATTTTCATTTTCATCTTGTAGCAGTGAATATTGCCAACAGTTCAAATGAACATTCATGTAAATATTTTTATTTATGGGGTACTTTTCATGTACTGTCCTACTGTACAAAATACAGCTGAAAGTTTGGTGGATCATAATGCACGACTGCAACAATAATGTGTTTTGTGCATAATAATGAGTGAACTATGCTTAATAATCCTGAATAGTTTTATTTCTTTCCAACATATAATTTATGAGAGGTAAATTTATTTAACTCGGTAGAAATTGTCATGCGAAAGGTGTACCTTCCTCCTTAAAGCCGTAAACCTGTTCAAGTATCGTAATCTTGGATTTTATTGCCGTAAAACAGCAATGACAAATCAAGATGTTTTTCTTGGAATGGCAGAATACACTCCGAGCAACCCATTCATTGGCTAAAAAAGCTGTGTTACAAATTAAATGCCAATTTAAATAGAAATATAAGAGCACCTATCCAAGTCTAGTTTCATAAGAAAGACGTAATAATACGCTATAAAATTGAATACAGATGTTGAATGGTGCGAGTTTTATCAAAGGAGGAGCATCTTCACAACTGATTTATGATTACATTAAATTGCGATTTTCAAGTTATTATTGATGCTCACATTCTTCAGGTCTTAGACCTAATTCTGAGCATAACCGACTTCATAATAGATTTTCACTCATCGTTCGTACACATTTTAACATTCATGAATACGGTACCTTACGCGTGCATATTTGCACAAAATACGGTATTGCCTACACATTACGTTACCGTATGGTATTTTGTTTGTGGGATAGAACTTGGTTATTGGAGGTGCACTGCTTAATTACATAGCCTACTGTGCCGGTACCATAATTATTATTGACCGATTGATGTTTCATGATGCGGGATTTGTAGAGATCTTTTCTTGTTAGGCAAGAGATCTCGCGGTCAGTACCCCATGTATCTACAGGTCTCCATGCAAATTGTGCGATTCCACTCATTTATGTTGTATGTACGGTAATCATGCATAGATTATAACAGAAGAGTTTCTTTTATTAATTAATAATACTACCACAGAAAGAGTTAAGATGAGAAAATACCCGCAGGATAACCACGATCAGTGCTATTTGAAACTGAGACCACCGGAACATCCGTAGCTTTACTGTCAAGGTTGTACTGTAGACCTCAACGTGGGCGCCAGGAAGAGCTCTTTTAGAATGGTTAAAATATTCGAGATAATAGGCGGGAAGAAAAAATGATGTTAGCCTTAAGTGCAGAGAGATGCAATTCTGCAGATTCCAATTTATTGGAATCTGAACTGATATTTTTGAAGAATATCAGAATGCCTAGTAAATATTATTTAAAAAAACTAACAAGTATATTCAAATCCTGAAGTTCCCCCTCACTTTGTAGATGCCCGCCAGCACACCAATTTTTCTCAGCCTGATAGTTTGTTGTCGTTGTTGTTGCTTATATTAGGGGCTGCGACATCGTGGTCATATAGCCCCGTGTATTTGGTGTTTGTGTGTGTGGAATTTGTGTGAAGACCTGTGTTATTGTGATGGTTGTATTAATGTGTGTATTTGTAAATTGGGGATGGGATTGGGAAGGAGGTGGCCGTGGCCTTAAGTTAGGAACTATCCCAGCATTTGCTTAGAGTATAAGTGCGAAACCTCTTCCAGGATGGCTGGGGTGGGAATCAAACCCTCCTTTTCTTAGTTTTTCCTCACGAGACTGAGTGTACCTGGTTCCAGCCCTCACACCAGAAGAATTTAAATTTCTTGGCAGAGCCGTGAATCGAATCTGGAGCTACGGGGCGCTGTCAAGAACCTAAGTCACTACACAACAAGGTGGTCAGCCTGATAGTTTATAAGGGATGAAAAAACGGCTCTGCCGCATACACGTTACACCAGGTTACGCCCACTTATAACTCGGCGCTTGGCTTCACTCAAAACAGCTCTGAGTAACTTATCGTCCCAGATAATAACTTGGCCTACAGAGAATGAAAAAAGGAATACAGAGGAGCACTTTCGGGAAAATGGATTTCCTGGTGTAATCGGAGTTATTGATGGCAGTCACGTCAGAGTTGACAAACCATCAAACGATCCTGATTCCTACATATATAGGAAAGGAGTTTATTCCATGCAGGTATTGTTTTAAATTTGTACTTCTGAATAATGAAGTTAGTAAAATTACTTATATAAAAAATAAACTGACCCTAAAACCATTATTTTCAGATGCAAGCTGTCTGTGATCATTTGAGAAAAATATGGACATATTTGTGGCTTATCCTGGATCAGTACACGATAGCAGAGCGTTGAGAAATAGTCCCCTTGCAAATAATCTGGAAGCTAAGTGCGGTCACTATTTTCTACTTGGGGATAGTGCATACCCGTTGAGAAAGAATTTGATGACCCCATTCATAGTCAGAGGACAACTAACAAGAAGACAATTAAATTATAACGTAAAACTGGCGAAGAACCGTTATGTAATAGAACACAATTTTGGAATTATAAAGCAAAAATACAGGAAATTATTTCACGTTAAATTGCGAAATATCCAGTACATTGTCCATCTGATTAGAGCGGCATGTGTCCTTTACAATATGTCTTTAAATGATGAATTATTTGAAGATATTTACGTCAGATAAAGAGTCCTACCTCACCATCAGGTAGTCAATGGCGAATCTGATGATGATGCTGATAATAATGATGATAGAGGTGCTAGAAGGATCAGTTTTGATATGAAAAGATGAAGATTTATATTCTGTGTATATATTTTATATTTCAACTCAAACCATGAGAACACTAAATAATTACGTTACGAGGAACTAATTGATACTAGTGTTATTTTCACCAGACATACATTTACAGCAGCACCTTGATTCTCTCAATATTCTATTCCTTTCTTCAATACGTTCATTCCTCTTTCTTTGCTATCGACTTATTGGCTAACTAAGCTGTCTTGTCATCCCTGCGGTCTTTTCTCATAAGCCTTCCTGTCATTCCTGATGTTTTCCAAATTGCTTTGGGTGGGTTAACTCTCCTTCTTTCTGTATTTTCATTTTCAATGGTCTGGCGTATCTGTGTATTTCCTTGGGGTTCTATGGTTTCAACTTCAGTCTCCTTTTCAGGAATATGTTCTGATGTTGTAGTCAGCAACAGTTCTGGATGAATAGATTTCCTTTTTCCATACAAACGGTCCATTTCATTAGCGAATTAAAAGAACTTTCTTCCTCACCCAGTTGAAGGTTTTTCTCTATGTACTTTTTATAATTTCGATCAAAAACTTTCCACTTATTATGACAACTGTTTGGGGTTAAATTACTTTTCAATTACCTCCCCAATTCTTCAGCAATAACACACCACATCTGCTTTTTGTTTCTAGTCTGCAGGGACCCTACCCACTTGCTGTATTTTTCATACAAGTCTATGAGCATCTTTGTGTTGTTTGTTGTCCATTTAAAATCGTGATTTTCAACTTCAGCAGATGTAATAGTACTAGTACTAGGTGCAACCCCCCTTTTAAAAGCTACAGTAGCAGTACCTTTAATCCCTTGTGGCGCAGCGGCTAGACCCATGATTAAATACCCAAAGACTGTCTAAGTGGAGCCGATAACTACATCTACGACTAGGGAATGAAACACAATTTACCTTTTCAAACATCCAACGTCTATTAACAAAAATATAAATACAATTCAATATACCAACAGTATAACATGCATACACTTACAGATGTGGCTTCCAAAATCATAGTATGAGGGTTAGATAAAATCCCTACATTCGTGGCATCGTCATTATGCTCGGTTAGGAAAATAGAGTTGGTAATATAGTTTTCATTGAAGGAAATCATTCGACGTACTCAAAGACTGTATTAGGATCCTTATTATTGTCATGAAGTTTCAATATGCTTAAAACATAAACATAATGTCTAAAAGACAAATAACCCATTTAAATAATATTAAAACCCAAATATCAGCTCACAGGTACGACGTAACTTTCAAATCTCTGCCCAAAACTAATATGGCTACACCCCTCTTCTTTTTTTTCTTTCAGCTGATTGTCAAAGTCCATTACAATGAAACAAAACACGAGCGAACATCCGAAACTAAAATCAGGTAACAAGCCAAGCCACGATTAGGAAAATAAATAAATGACTTAAAACAGAAACTGCCTAATGGCCTACCGTGAATTAAAGAAAATAAACTAAATGACCGAAACATCAAATATTTATCCACACCCAAAAACTCGAAGGTCTCCAGAATACGAAGTCAACTGAACAACAAAGTTAAAGCCATTACCCAAACATACCATGCAAACATATAAAGATTACTTACTTATTTTTAGGAAAATCGCACCTTATTCCTTCAACATACTTACAATACATCTACCTCAATAATACCTGACCTCTAGATAAAATCACGATCAAAAATCTAGTAGGTCACACAACGTCAACAAGGGGCGTTTAAATATAAATACACATCACACTTCATTAAGTATTTTCCGCAGGAGGTGTCCATTCCAAAAGCATAGTTTAAATCTTCATATCCTCATATGTTCACGGCCCAGTCTAACAGTTGACAAATTCTGAGATTAATAAATTTAAATTTGACAATTCCATAAGCTCTTTAGAAATCAGTTTCTGCGTATGCCATCTTGATAACACTTCAGTCACAACAACATCTGGTGAAGAATAAATATCATTTCCAAGTAGTAATCCAGCATCGATTACTATAAGAAAACACGTCCGACTTCTTTTCAGACCATCTTGCTAATTATTCTCTCTTGCAACAACAGTCACAATTTTACAAGTTAAGACAAAAGACATTCTTTTGATGTCGGCATCTTCCGCACCATCATCTCCATACCGTCAAAGCCGTCGTGATAGCAGAACCGTGAGCTGTTACCATCTAGTGGTGACTTCGAGAACTAACTGAGCCGACGCGAGCCTAGAGGAGTTATGACCATACAAATCGTGAACTTATCATTATGTGTGACGATAGAATCGTCACAGACTCCCGGCCCCCAACTTTGTCGTCGGTTCAAGAACCAAGACAATTCGTAAAATCGAAGAACAGTACAGAACATGCAGCACATGCAAATCTTTCCAACACCCAAAGTTTTTTACAAGTACATGCATAATAAGGTAGGAAAATGACTATGAAATACTTCAGAGAAAGTTCCTTCCACAATCTTTCCACCAACAAGAACACACTCAGGTCGAACATAAATTTCTGACATAAGCCAGTAGTCACCATCGGTAATACATGCATTAAATTTGTACATCTTACAAATTCAGTTGTCACATCAATTTTTTTGTACAATACGAATCGCCAACATGTTATACAGGTCATAGAATATGTCGAGAACTGGTTCAAATCCGCTTCAGTCTTGAGGACGAAGTTTCCAATACTCCGGGCCCAGAAAATCTTCAAGTTCGCCACAAATCTTCAACGCAGAACCAAATAATCGAAGCATCAGCTGAAATCAATTTCAACTGCGAAAGTATTTTGCTTATGGAATGCCTTACAAACACATTAAAGAAATTTAACCAACAAACATCATCATTAATGGCAAAAATAAATCCTCATACCAGATACATATTCCAACTAAGTTTAGTCACCACATCTTTACAAGAATATTAACTTAATCATATATATATAGACGTTAGATGAAATAATAACAAAATTACAAGAAGTTATTCAAAATAACAGGAAAAATACAAACAAATCAAAACCATAATAAATTAAAAGTTAAACATTATTCCCAAACAGCAAATGAGTTCTATAGTTAAAAAAAAACAAAAAATCAAAACCAGAGATAACCCCTAATGGACACAGGCAAATGTCACATATCACACACTAGCTTCAAGTTGATATTACCAAAAAAAAAAAGAAACTACCCAATAGCCTACCAACCCAAAACAAAACAAGAACTCCAGACAAAACCAAAAATGAAAAACCAACAGACTCTAACGAGAAGCAAATGACCACACAAGCATACCAACACAGACACATTCACAACTTTCATATCAAAGCACATAACCTCAAATCCCCAAATTACCAAACTACAAGTTACTACCCACTAACATTTTCCCAAAATCAACCAGAATATACATAGATGTCCATTAAAACGCCTACACAAAACACCAACACACTTACCAATATGTAATGTCGGATGAGAATCTCAATATTCACCTCAACGACACAACAACACCACACCAATGTGTAGTACCGGATGAGAATCTCGATATTCACTTCAACGATACCACAACACAACACAAATTATATCATAAGTCCTTACCTTCAGTATCACAAGTAATATCAAATGACCAGTGTCATCTACTCGGAGTACCTAAGAAGTGGTTTGTAAGAACTTACCTTTCCCACAACAAATTACCTTATGTCACCTTCCTCTAAAGGATAGTAAAGCGATAATATTTTTACTTTATGTCATCTTCCTCTAAAGAATCGTAAAGCAAAAGAAAACTTTTCAACGCAACATCCATGTATATACAACAAGAAACAAGTTAACATTTAAAGAAAACAACCTAACCTTATTTATCAACAAACAACAAAAAACAACCCACTCTTTAATCAGCAAAGCTAAACAACACAATTATACTAGATACACTCCCATCCATTCACCTTAATATGGTCAAAGATACTGCACAACAAGAAAGATAGTGCATCACACGTGCAGGCAAACACACATACTAAAGAAGACAAAAGCAATGTATTCACACAACACAATTTAGAAGAGAGTATGCACCTCTCGACAGAAGGTACATCACACGTGCAGGCAAACACACACACTAATGTAGACAAAAGTAATGTATTCACACAACACAATTTTGAAGATAGTATGCACCTCTCGACAGAAGGTACATCACACGTGTAGGCAAACACACCCACAAGTAGACAAAGCAATGTATTCACACAACACAATTTTGAAGAGAGTTAACACCTATTTCAAATCATCACTTCCCTTTTTAACATGGGACAAGTGTACCCTGAAAATCTTCTTTTTTACAGAATCGCTAACAAGACAAGTAACTGGAGTGAGAAATCTAACAATTTTAAAGGGACCACAGAATCTTTCTCTTAACTTACCTGACTCTTTAGACCCAACTTCTTTGTGAGAGAAATTCTTTACAAACACACTATCACCAACTTTAATAGCATTAGGTCTACGTCCTTTATTGTATTTCAACTCTAGTTTTTCATGCGCAACTTTCATGTTATTCTTGGCCTTGCTCCAAATAGCTTTAATATCACTGAAAGAATATTGTTCCGGGAGCAACTGGTTCAAAGTCCACAGATTAGATATCGGAGAGTTAGGTACAAATGAAAACATTAGTGCAAAGGGAGTCGTCTTATGTGATTCGTGGACGGCCGTGTTGAAAGAGTACATTAACCAAGGAATACACGTATCCCACATACTGTGATCCTTATGATGGAATGCGATTAGAGCAGCTCGCAGATTTCGGTTGACTCTTTCAGCATAAGAACCCTTCGGATAGTATGGAGATGAAGTTACGTGAGAAACAGCCAATTCAAACAAGACATTTCTGAAAACATTAGATGTAAAACACTTTGCATTATCTGTCACGAATTGACACGGTCCAAACGCAGCGAAGATACTTTCCAAACACCTTATAACCGTTTGAGTGGTCGCAGACCTGGTAGGTACAATCCAATTGAACCTTGAAAAACCATCTGTGCATACAAGTGCGAAACGATTTCCAGCTCTCGACCTCGGGAACGGCCCAATAAAATCCAGGAAAAGACGTTCCATGGGTCTCTTAACTATCTCAGAAGCTAACATACCAATTCTAGTGTTTGGAGAAGGTTTAGCCATTTTACAGACCTGGCAGTTATTTACCAACCTTCTCACATCTCCATCAATACCTTTCCAAATGAAATTCTCCCTTATTTTTCTCCTAGTTTTGAATACTCCCAAATGTGCACCTATTGGCGACTCGTGAAAATAACGAAAAATTTCAGGAATCAACACCGACGGTAAAACAACTTTAGCTAAACGATCATGTCGTGCGTTACAACACAAAATATTTCCTTTTAACAAGTATGGTTTAACTACTTCACCATTCTCAATCTTCCTAATAATATCCCCTAGTACAGGATCTTCCTTTTGATATGCTGAAACGTCTCTAAATAGCAACGGACAGTTTGATAAAATAGCATTGCAGTTTGATAAAATAGCATTGCATGGATTATCAACCATATCACCGTTTTTGGAACTCACTCCCTTATGGTCAACGTCTGACCTTTCTCCATACATTCTGCTCAAGCAGTCAGCAATTATATTATCACTCCCTTTGATATGACTTACCGAAAATTTAAAAGCTAGGATCCTTGTCGCCCAGCGCGCTATACGTCCCGTTTTCCGGGGTTTTCCCAGAACCCAACTCAGCGCCTGGTTATCAGTTTCCAATTGAAACTCGACATGTTCCGGATACAACTTGAACCTCTCAAGAGCGAACATAACCGCCAAGCCTTCAAGCTCATATACCGAGTATTTTACCTCTGCGTCAGACAGAATCCTAGAGGCGTAAGCAACAGGCAACCTATTTTCACCATGCTGTTGTAATAACACTGCTCCCACAGCCCTATTAGAAGCATCCGTTTGTAGAATGAAAGGTTTATTAAAATCAGGAATTGCTAGAATGGGAGCATTGATCAACGCCATCTTCAAATCTTCAAATGCCAATTCCTGAGACTCACCCCAAACAAACTCAACCCCTTTCTTCCTCAAACTATTCAATGGTGCAGCTCTCTGCGCGAAATTCGGAATAAATTTTCTAAAATAGTTGAGCATGCCAATGTAGCGAGCAACTTCCTTAACATTCCTAGGCGAAGGGAAATCACGAATGGACTGTGTCCTGGAGTGGTCAACAGAAACTCCAGAAGAAGAAACTATGTGACCCAAAAAAGAAATCTGAGGTTTGGCGAACGAAACCTTGGATCGTTTTACAGTTAAACCAGCTTTCTTAATTCGATCCAAAACCTCCCTAACATGTTCCATGTGCTCCTCAAATGTCTTGCTAAAAATGACTACATCATCTAAATAATGAAATACTGACTGGAATTTGATCCCATCAAAAATGTTGTCTAACAGACGACTGAGGACAGCAGCACCTGTCGACAACCCGAACGGGAGGCGCTCAAACTCATAGAGATTCCAGTCAGTAGTAAATGCAGTGACATGTTTAGATCTTTCGGCTAGAGGAATCTGCATGTACGCTTTATTAAGATCGAGGACGCTAAAGAAATTGGCTCCCCGGAACCAACCAAAACAAGACTGGAGATCAGGAAGAGGTATTTGTTGCAAAACAACCTTTTTATTTAGTGCACGATAGTCCACTACAGGCCTAAATTCTCCGTTTGATTTAGGAACGAGAAAAATCGGAGATGAATAAGATGACGTAGACTTTCTAATCACCCCTTCCTCAATCATCTCATCAATGATTCCCTTCAAAACCTTCATTTTGGGCGGAGCCAGGCGATAAGGTGAAGACCTAACTGGAATATCATCGGTTAACTCAATTTCGTATTCTAAAATATTTGTTATTCCCAACTTATCAGTCAAAACATCAGGATATTCTGCGCATAATTTGCGAACAGTATTCGCCTGATCGTTATTTAAATGTTCGAGTTCTAAATCCTGAACATTATTTGTCTCCAATACTTCTTGAGCGGAATTAGTATCCATACAAATCTTAGAGTCATTAAAGCAAATTTTCAAAGCAGGTCTGAACTTAAACCAACATGTCTTGGACCTAAGATCAATTAACAGTCCAACGTGTGCCAGGAAGTCCGCTCCAAGAATAACCCGACACGAAAGATCCCTAACTACCCATAGTTTGTATTTCCAAGTAAAATCCAAAATTCGGATTTTTACCTTAACATAACCTTCAATCTTCAAACAAGAAGAATTAGCTGCCATCACATTATTCTTTTGCACGACTAAGTTCCCGAATTTACACACAGAAGCCATTCTATTAAACCATTCTAAATTCAAAAACGAACCAACACTACCTGAATCGATTAGCACACAAACCGGCTCATTATTAATTTCGATGTCAATAAATGGAGAGAACCCTTTGGTTACATATGATACACGGTTACACATCTTTTTACACTTAATAAGACCTCTGTAATAGTTACTATCACGAGAAGGTTTACATTTTCTTTTAATTTTAATTACCTTAGAACTATTACTATCTTCCAAACCCTTGTCAACCCCTTTAAACGATTTATCACCAGTACGAACATCACACCGACGACTGACATGCAGACACGATCCGCACAAATTACAAGCCTTACGAACCACACGTGCATCATACTTACGTTCAAAGTGTCCATGAGACCCACATAGCTCACACTTCTTACCTGTCCTGTGTCTACCCTCTCTGGAACTCAGTGAAGTATGCCCCTGAAAAGCATTTCCTAAAGAAGAAACAGGTACCCGTTCCTGAGACACATTTTCCTGTAAATAATTGTGATTAGTGCCTGAATCACGGAGACTCTAGTTAGAACGAACTGCTGCCATCTGCTGCAAACCACCTGTATAGCCAAAATTATCCTTGGAAGCAAGAACATGGGTACCAGATAGATAAACATTACCCATACGCATACTATTAGCTCTTTTAATCTTCTCAGCAAACAGAATCATCTCACCAAATTCCTTAAAATTGCGAGGCATGGCCTTCATCGACAAACAAGATCTATAAATAGGATTAATTCCCTCTATTAAAGAATCATCAATTTGTTCTTCAGTAAGCTGAACCGCAAACACCCTCGCATAATATCTGACATCAACAAAATAATCATTCAACGATTCATCCATTCGTTGACTTCTAAACAAAAAATTATGATGCAGCTCAGATAAGGTACGTGGAGTAATAAAATAGTTCAAAGCATCCTTTTGAAACGAAATTAAAGATTTACCTGACCTCATACTATCAATCAGCATTTCACGAAGTAAACCAGCCGTGCATGGAAAAACAATTCTGAATACTTGAAGTTCAGAAAGGCCGAACACAACAGCGCTGTCTTTCAATTCAATAAATTTTCTTAAAAATTTAATTAATAAATCTACGTCAGTTCCACTACAAGAATGAAAATCCCTCAAAATAGTTACCAACGGATTGGGGAGCATAGAAAATTTAATATCTCTGTCCTGCATAACTTCACCAGGTACCAACCTAAGAGGCAAAACATTAGTATTGGAATTATTATGAACAGTTCCCTGAACTATCCCGCTTTCATTGTACAAACTTCCGGTTGTCTGTACTGACTTAGTACATGACAAGGATTGAGACGTAAGATTAGAAGGAACACACGCAGCACTCTCGTTATGCAAGGAAGTAGAGGCAATGACACATTCTTCTCTTAAATTATTCACATTAATAGCATCAGGCTCAGAATGACATGACCTGGCACTCAGTTGGTCAATAGGTGACCCAGTCAGACTATTCTCAACAGCAGAATTACTAATCGCCAAATTATTCATGTTAGGAATTACATTCATTAACGACACAGTTTCCAAATCCTCGGCAGAATTACTTTCATCCAGCACTTCACACGAATTATTACCTGAAGAACACTTACAGTCTGTCAACTCAACAGGTTTAATCCTACTTCCACCATTGGGATCAGACCCAAGTCTATCAAAAAACTCCAATAACTTAGTCCTCAAATTAGATAATTCAGAAGAAAATACTATGTCACTTTCCGACCAAACACCTATTAAATCTTCCAACCGTTGTAGCCAATGTAACACACGACACCTGATACGATTAATACGATACGCAGAAGGGTTACCAACTAAGACTAACGCATCACACAATTCTAACAAACTTGAAACACATGTAATGACAGATGACTTACCCAATGTCCAAAAATCAGCATCTCCAGCAGGAAGAGTTACAGGTACAAGTTTTAATGACCTCAGTAATATGATATCCAATTCACGATGACCATGCGGAGTACTTCCCCTAATAGCAATTTCATACCCCCAATTCTTCTTTAGACAAATACGAAATAATGGGAAGAACTCTTTTGTCCATCAGGATAATGTTTTACCTCTCAGAAGTTTTTCACATGAAACAGAAAAATTAACAAACATTAAAAACACAATGAATAATACAATCACATTTATGAAATGTAGGCCTAATTTTCCTATCATTCCCCAGTCAAGAAATACCATCACCAGCTCCAAATAAACATTAACGTGGTAACACACACGAAACCACGCTCTGCTACCAATATGCAACCCCCCTTTTAAAAGCTACAGTAGCAGTACCTTTAATCCCTTGTGGCGCAGCGGCTAGACCCATGATTAAATACCCAAAGACTGTCTAAGTGGAGCCGATAACTACATCTACGACTAGGGAATGAAACACAATTTACCTTTTCAAACATCCAACGTCTATTAACAAAAATATAAATACAATTCAATATACCAACAGTATAACATGCATGCACTTACAGATGTGGCTTCCAAAATCATAGTATGAGGGTTAGATAAAATCCCTACATTCGTGGCATCGTCATTATGCTCGGTTAGGAAAATAGAGTTGGTAATATAGTTTTCATTAAAGGAAATCATTCGACGTACTCAAAGACTGTATTAGGATCCTTATTATTGTCATGAAGTTTCAATATGCTTAAAACATAAACATAATGTCTAAAAGACAAATAACCCATTTAAATAATATTAAAACCCAAATATCAGCTCACAGGTACGACGTAACTTTCAAATCTCTGCCCAAAACTAATATGGCTACACCCCTCTTCTTTTTTTTCTTTCAGCTGATTGTCAAAGTCCATTACAATGAAACAAAACACGAGCGAACATCCGAAACTAAAATCAGGTAACAAGCCAAGCCACGATTAGGAAAATAAATAAATGACTTAAAACAGAAACTGCCTAATGGCCTACCGTGAATTAAAGAAAATAAACTAAATGACCGAAACATCAAATATTTATCCACACCCAAAAACTCGAAGGTCTCCAGAATACGAAGTCAACTGAACAACAAAGTTAAAGCCATTACCCAAACATACCATGCAAACATATAAAGATTACTTACTTATTTTTAGGAAAATCGCACCTTATTCCTTCAACATACTTACAATACATCTACCTCAATAATACCTGACCTCTAGATAAAATCACGATCAAAAATCTAGTAGGTCACACAACGTCAACAAGGGACGTTTAAATATAAATACACATCACACTTCATTAAGTATTTTCCGCAGGAGGTGTCCATTCCAAAAGCATAGTTTAAATCTTCATATCCTCATATGATCACGGCCCAGTCTAACAGTTGACAAATTCTGAGATTAATAAATTTAAATTTGACAATTCCATAAGCTCTTTAGAAATCAGTTTCTGCGTATGCCATCTTGATAACACTTCAGTCACAACAACATCTGGTGAAGAATAAATATCATTTCCAAGTAGTAATCCAGCATCGATTACTATAAGAAAACACGTCCGACTTCTTTTCAGACCATCTTGCTAATTATTCTCTCTTGCAACAACAGTCACAATTTTACAAGTTAAGACAAAAGACATTCTTTTGATGTCGGCATCTTCCGCACCATCATCTCCATACCATACCGTCAAAGCCGTCGTGATAGCAGAACCGTGAGCTGTTACCATCTAGTGGCGACTTCGAGAACTAACTGAGCCGACGCAAGCCTAGAGGAGTTATGACCATACAAATCGTGAACTTATCATTATGTGTGACGATAGAATCGTCACACTAGGAATTACTAAAAATTCTATAAATCCTGTAAGGAAGAAAATAAATTTAATTAGATTTGTTTACGCGTCAGCAACTTGCCTTTACAACTGACAACCTATATCAAAATAAGGAATCCATAGGTTATTCGCTTATCTGTGTCAATTAAAACTAATTTATGTACTTGGGATATTAATATACTGTAAACATGTAAATCTGCCTGAACTAATTATAAAAGATCGTACATTGTAAGTATGAGATTGATAATTATATCATTTTATTCTCACCGCCCAGTTCGTCCATTTCAGAATATTTCGTCTCTTTATTCCTAGATGGCGTTGTTTACGTAGAAAAAAAAACACTTCCAAAGTGTTCCAACAAACAAAATCCCGAACTAGTTCCATACTCGTTCTCAATTGGCGCCTGCGCATTAAACAAAGATGGTATCAGTTCGGAATGCGTTCAGAACTTCGTGTTGGAACAAACCACAGTATCATGGCTTCCGTACAGACGGTATTTTGCAATTTCTCATAAGAAACAGATGATATTTTAATAAATTATGTTGCTCGTCACTGAAATGTGATGAAATGATAAGCAAGAGTAGTAAGTGCGCGTATTTGTTCACCTGTTTTTAATACATTATATTTAGGGCAGACAGTACACAGGTTATCATGTAACACACGGGCCTGATGATTTCATAGCCCTTATTCGTAGAGACACAAAAAATTATTTGCTATCGACTTATTGGCTAACTAAGCTGTCTTGTCATCCCTGCGGTCGTAACAATACATCTCTCCTTCCTCTAAAAGAAGCAATATTGACGCTTATTTCACTCTGCTTACGGTCATTCTGGCAACGTTATATTATTTCTGACTATAATCAACTGATTATTATTTACACCAAGAACCTGTAGCCTATAAGCAAAGAGTAGGCTACTGCAGGGCTGATAGAAGATCCTACACTGCTTCTGTTGTAGGAGGCAGTGGACGAAGGACGATGATCGCCGGCTAGGGAAACCGCTTTTCTGACTTTGTGCGCCGGCGATCATCGCTGTAACCAAACCGTACCTTTACCCTATTTTCGTCCCTGACCTTGCAATAGTATAATCAGCTGGTTGAAGAAAAGTTCACCGTGCTGCCATCTCATGACGCGTTTATCAATAATGGCAAATGCAATGATGAATAAAAAAGTGCGACTGAGTCACTTATTTTGTAAACTGATGTATGTGAGAGGATGGGCAGGGGACTGGAAAATATGCATTGAACATTTGCAGACGCTTTGCTAGGTCCTTACAGTCCCTTGTCTCCTCATCAGAGATGGTAAGTTTTGGAACTACGTAAAACATTGCTGGAAATAATCACAAATGAGTCGATACATTTCTGTAAGTGTTAATTCTATGAAATAATCGTATCTATGTACGTTCAATCACAAAAATGTAACGTAAGTTACCAAGCAACGCTCTAAGGTTTCTGACAACACATCAGGCAAACAAATAATGGCAAAACATCGAATGAATGAAGTGTATTTCTTACTGTAATGATTTCCACAAAAGTTCTCGAAATTACTATTTCAAAGTTTTTTTTACCAGAATTAGGAGAGCCCTTACTTCCTCGTGCGTTGCATTAAGTGCATGAATTATAATCGAGAAACCCTCTGGCATAAAGAAGACAGCCAAATCAAAACTAAGTATGGCGCGTAAATCCCAGGGAATAACGGAGGAAGTAGTGGATGCGGAGAAGTTAGCTCAGGCCGAGCTATCGCGACTGGAGCGACAGTTTCGTATCATACTAAATGACAGAGACGCCATTCCCCGGGACAGCGTGGTCCTGCTAAAAAAAAGCAGAAGGACATAATCGGCATCCTGGAGAAGGAGAAAGAAGACTTGCTCTTGAACATTACGGTTTCTAAATCAACTATGCACGAGTGCAGGTATGACCATCAATAGAAAGCAATCAGCGAGAAATTGGTTGTTCTGTCCAATACGTTGTCTCTCATAAAATTGGAGAAGTTGCAAGCCGAAGAATTGGAGCAACAGATTGGCGAGGTGGAGAAGACAGTAAAGAAGATGAGAATGAAGGACACAACAGACTATCAGAGTAAAATTAAAACGATACAGAATGAACGAGACATTAACGTCCTGGAGAACAGACTGCATCAGGAGACGGTAAGGTTCAATGAGACGCTGGCAGTCAACGCAAAGCTGCGAAATCAGATCACTCATTTGCTGAATGAACGAACACAATTCAACATACTGTACCAGAAACGAACCACACGACTCACTTCTCGCAAGAAGGTGATGCTGGACCTCATTGAGCAGGCAACCATTGCCTATGACCAAAGACAAGAGGCCCAGAACAAGCTCCAGGTCCTCAAGGTACGTGGTCGCCAGGACCTACTTGTGCACAGTCAAGAAATGAGAGAGTTGCAGCGCAAGCTGGATCACGATCTCAAATTGCAAGAGTTTCTGGGAGTCAAGGGAGGCGAGTAAGAAACAGCACTGTCGGGAAGAGTCGGAGAGGCAGATTGAGAAGTATGAAGGCATCCTGCAGCAGATCCCGGAGTGCTGTGGTGAGGATGACATCGATAAGCTGGCTGATCGGTTCGTCAAGGAGGAAGAGGACAACTTCGCCCTCTTTACCTACGTCAACGACCTGCACAACGAGCTACAAAGCCTTCAGGACGAGGTGGAGGACCTACGCACAAAGATCGACGACGAAAGAGTTTTGGAAGAGCATCGCCGTGAGGAACAGGAACATAAGCTGATGTTACAGGAACAGCTGTTCAATCTCCACTACGACATGGACGACGCTGATGAACGTCTGGAGTGGTCCAACCGCATGCTCACTAACTTGCTCAAAGGCACCGAGCGCATGTTCCACCTGATCCGCTGTGACAGCAAGCCCTGCTGGACCTGTTGGGTCCTAACTCCCACACTTCGGTGTACAACGTGCTACTCTTTCTTATAATCATTGAACGCCGCACCAGTGACCTGCTCAACACTGTCTACTTACTGGAGAAGAAGGCCGAAGACGTCACGGAGGAACGTTACATTGCGGAAGTAATGAAGAACATGGAAACGAAGGCAGATTGGTTAGAAGAGGGTGAAGAGGAACCCGAGGAGGAATCTCCTTTTGTTCCCATTTTGAAGGATACGGTGCCTAGCAAGCTACGCCCAGTGGCTATTGAAGTGATGACTCCCACACAGCCATGTATTCTGTGTGTGGAGCAAGAGGAGATTGAGGCTGTGGAGGAGATGGTTGTTCTGGAGGTGTATCCTTTCACGAGAGAAGATGCCAAACAGAAACTGCTGGACGACATGGACCGTCCAGACTTTGAAGACAGGCTTCACAATGTGTCAGACTGTCGCATGCCCAGAGCTCGCCGTATGACGCAGAATCGCTACGAGTAGATCAGGATCGTGCTGGTGTTTATCAATGTACGGTATTAATAAATTATCAAGTATCGTGATGAAAATGTTCAATAAAGATTGAATCAAGTGTTAAAATCACCATTAAACTCTGTGTCTTCAAAACTTGTTAGGAGTGCTTCCTTAT
Source organism: Meconema thalassinum (assembly GCA_946902985.2). Lineage (NCBI taxonomy): Eukaryota > Metazoa > Arthropoda > Insecta > Orthoptera > Tettigoniidae > Meconema > Meconema thalassinum. The sequence goes on along the minus strand of OX336388.2, from coordinate 427,021,924 downwards.
TTAATGGATGGTGAAAGGTAATCATCGGCTTATTGTGTCTCTACTGAAAAGTAATAAGAATTTCTTTAGTATTTTTATGACTACTGTATGTATATTACTTGTTTCTAAAATCTTATGAATCAATGTCAATATTTCGTAGAGGAGTTTAAAAACAAGTAAGTTAGAGTTGTTTTAAGGGGCGGAACAGCGATGTCGTCTGCCTCTAGTGTGAAAATAGTAATTTTATGTGTGCATTTCCGATTTGATTTTTAGATATCTTCGTCTTTGGTCTTTAATGGCATGATTGATCCTTTCGATGCTATTCTTATTTGGATTACCATTGATCAGTTGCCTATTGTTTTATTGATTTATTGTTGCGACAGAGAGTTATCAATTCATCCTGTCATCATGACAATTGGAACGTTACCTTCCGTTTCTGGATCATTTGAACAATGAGCAACCGAATATTCTGTTTGCTATGGAGACAGAGTGTGAATGTCTACCTTTTATGGATGGCTTGGCTTCCAAGAAATCTGACGGCAGCCTCGGAAACACGATTTATCGTAAACCTATCTATACGAATCGTTACCTTCACGGGTCCTCTCACCACCATATTTGCCAGAAATGTACTAAACACTCATGTTAATACAGCAAAGACGGTGAGTAAAAAGGATAAGTTAGTCGGTGAACTGGTGTTCCTGGCCGAGATATTTCTGAAGATTGGGTACTCGATAAGGAGGCAGATTAATGAGGTACCGTAAGCTGAAAGACAGATTATCGCAGAAGCCTTCATTATGTCTAATCTCTTATGGATAGGATTAGCAATATTCTCAGTAGACACAGTATCATGAATATATTCAAGCCTAATGCCACCATCTTTGCGATTGATCAAATATTAATTTGGTCTCAACTAAGCTGTAATTTATAGGATTCCATATCCCTGCGGTTATTTCTAATTATGTTCACCAGACATACAGAAGATTCACAGTAAAGGTCAATCAAGTCTGCTATACAGAAAATGAAAATCCACAGCCTGCTTCCAGTCTCCGACCGGGTCAGGAATGAAATGAATGAAGCCCCCATCTAGCGACGAGAATATGAACTGTGCCGGCTGCCGAAGCCTGTCGCACTCCTCTGGGGCAATGATTAAATGAATGACAGATGAAATGAAATGATAGTGGAGAGTGTTGCTGGAATGAAATTGTGACAGGGAAAACTGGAGTACCCGGAGAAAAACCTGTCTGCCTCCGTTTTGTCCAGCACAGATCTCACCTGGAGTGACCGGGATTTGAACCACGGAACCAGCGGTGAGAGGCCGGCGTGCTGCCGCATAAGCCACGGAGGCTTCTCTGCTATAAAGAATGACCATCAAATTCTTTTTGATGACACATCTGTATGAAGAAACATTTCACACCAAGAATAATTCAAGAGGTGATAGAAAATAACTGAATATCCTAAGAACTTCAACAAAGGTGATGGTTATCATTCGAGCAGATCATGGCTGTCCTCTCGAGTTACCATCTTCTTCTTTGACTCGGGAGGTCATAGAGGAGTGATTTATGTTTCGACATGGCCTCCTATGAGCTAATACAATATACGCAATTAGAGTGTATGAATAAAGTTATTCACTGCACACTTTCGTTAATGATATTTCTCTCTTTTTACACATATTGGCGTGATATTGAGGACAATGTCACTTGCACAGTTCGTATATACAGTCCTCATTTGGGTAATGACATCTTTTGATGATGCATAACTTGTAGTGGAAGCCATGCACAGCAAATCGCGTGAAGGCGTGCCTCAGTTTATAATTGGCCTGTTTCCAGTCTTGTGTTAATATTGCGTCTGTTGCATAGAACTCATTCTAGATGTCGTTCCTTTTTTCAAACAAAATTTCGAGATTTTCTCATAATTATGCCTTTGTATTCGGTAGGTGCAGCTGTAACTTCATATCTTCTACAAGGAAGCTTTCTTTAAAATGTAAGTGGTGACGGTGATACTAATCCAATTCCCAGCACTCTTTTCATCTGGCCTTATTTTTTTCTAGAGTTAATAGGTCTCCGACAGTAAGAGTATCCCAAATTAAAGTAAAGTTTTACGTGACCGTTAATCATGCGATCATGAGCCACGGGATCTCCTTTTTACGTGGAATCCGAACCACACGACATGGCATTTCACTTCGAAAATCTCACATGCATTGACCTTGAATCGAACCCGGTCCACCTTGGTGAGAGGCCAACAGCTTGACCGCTGCGCCACGACGCCCTCTCCCATATTAAGGCGAGTCCATAGGTAGCTATTGACATTATAACCGTTTGAAAATGGAACATTCCGGTTTTGGTTGAGACATGTGGAGATTTTTAATGTTATACGTTGCTGTTATTGCAGCAGCAGCTCTTTCGTGCACATACATTCTGAAAGATGACAGTGTTGTTTGTGGGGTAACACCCAAATATTTAAACTTTGAAACAACTTCTAATGGTTCATCATGTAGTATCAGAACTTTCTTTTTCTGATCATATTTCAAGTTTTTGTAGCAGTTTTTGTAATTCCTTTACATCAGCTGACCCTAGACCATGGCCTCCTATCTAACATCATTTTATTTGTGGAGGCGGTGATGATGATGATAGGCTATCACGAGTTTGGTGTCTTCTTTGGGACTATAAGATTTAAATGTCTGTGGGTCCTCTGATGACTGTGTAGACCAATTCTGGAGCCGCAAACTCTTCCACAATGTTCACAGACATACATGGGCGCCTGAAGAATTTTCTCCAGGGGTGGGGGTAAGCAAGTAATACTTTTCATTTCATTACCTATCTGTCACTAGGTGATGATGAGACGTCCCCTCTCCCCGCAGTTTTCGTTTCATTTCTTACTTGCTTAGTGATATTTGGTGTATTCTTTGGAATACACGGTAAAACAGAGTTAGCTTTTGCTGCTCTTTGCTTTAATTCGCTCCTTCCTTTTTCGCAAACACCAACAGTGATTACTTACTTTTTCTTTTATGTGAGCACCTTGCTTACTTCGTTTGTAAGTCTGTTATAGATATATATCTTCCATGATCAACTTAGCGGCATCTAGCAGCTAACCACTGAAGTTCCTAAACATATTCACTCTCAAGAGGACTTCCTTACAAGTCAAGCCACCAGATGTAGTCGTCATAGTCAGCTAACATCTCCATGCTGAAGAGGACTTCTTCTCCACATCCATCCAACAGGCTTCGCTATTGACGCCTGCTATCAAGTACTTGAAACCACTTCATCAAGATACTTAATTTTTGTCATGTTTGTAATCTTTATGTATGCTCCTTTGTCTGTTTCCCCCACCCTCCTCCCTCCTTGGTACCTTCGTGCATCGTCGAGCGGCTCTCACTTGTGTGTTAGACGTCAAAGCTTACAGTTGGAGCCTAACTAAGGCTTGTCTCCTGTCCATTCGAGTCATGGTTTAAATATCTACGCCATGATGTGGATGTAAGCTAACGGTCGCCTGGATCGCCTACTCTTCAGAAATGAGCTAAGTACAACTTTAATGGTTTTCACCGCATTTTAATTGGTTTTAAACAGCTAAATGCTTTTTAATTCTTGTTTTATAGACAGTGTGAAATTGCTAAATGCAGTGCAATAACTACCTTCGAGCGATTTTTCTAGCCTTGCTCTAACTATCTACGCTGACTTTCCACTTAAAAATGTAGTGCTTCTTGCACAAATTAACTGAGAATGAGTTCTCACACCGCGGGATTCATATTAAATGAAATACTGTCTATAAAAACTTAGCTTTTTCTCCGCGGGACCTATTGCCCAATTCAACTGTTATCAGATCTCCAGAACTTAAAGCTATCTTTCTACAAGTAAAATAACCTAGCATTTCTTCAAATATGGGAATACATTTTCCTCACTGAGAAATTTATGTTGCATAAACCTCTAATCAACATAATGTGTCTTCCTTCGTGGGAAACTTTCTGCTGCATTCAACTATAACCTACAAAAGCTACGACGCAATAAACTCTCTCAAACTAAAATTTAACAAGTGATCTGCATAACTGCAATAATTTTTCTCTCTATAAACTCTCTGTTTTGCAATAGTGAACTTTCTATCTACATCAATAGACTATAGTGAGAAACAGTGCCCGTTCAACTTGCAACCGCGTCGCGTTTCGTGTGAGCAATAAATACGGCCGAGAACTTTCTCCTAAAGTTCCCATTTCCTCCTTCCCAAACACCTTAACTAACAAATTAGGTTAATTTTTAAACTTAGGTCTTTTTCAATAAGGTATCACTTCTCAGCAGGTGCCCTCCCACAATTGTTCCATTTCTCATAATTAATTTCTGTATAACTCGTGTCTAGCACACATTTAAAACCACCTTGGTTTTCCCTTATATCTAAAGAATTTAATTCTTTTTACTCACAACTGAGTTATTTAACTATCTTCTCCAGGTTTCACGAAAGGGCAACTTGCCCTATTTTTCCTCGTGATCCCAGTTTAAATATAAGAAGTTATAGAAACTTATTCTTAATTTCTTTTTTTTTTTTTTTTTGTTATAATTTCGAATTTGTTATTTGTTCTTACTTTCAAGATTTCCATATAGGAATTCTTAAAGTGCCCACATTGTACCTTATTTATTGTTAAAGCTTTAATTGCGTTAATTGTCGTTAAACTTCGAATTTGTTAATCTTAGCACAATTTTTAAAATCTTATGCAGATTTTAGTGCTTTGAAGAGGTTTCAATCCTAAAAATTGTTAAATGCCGAGTTCAAACTTCAACATTCTTGAGGTCTGAGACTTCAAAGGTTAAAAACTAAATTGTACATTTTATATTTGTCAAAATTATTATATCTCCACGCATTGTTAAATAAATGAGATTATATTTTTTCGTTTTATCCTTGTCTTCCCAAAAGCTTATGCCCTTTTTAAGAAAACCACGTAGGCTACTCAATTAATAAAGTTTTCACTATTTGTTGCATTTGAACTAAACCTCCTAGTATCATCTTTTCTAAAGGATCTTTTAGCTGTTATAACTAATTCTAATGAGCCAGTAAGGCAAGTAAAGCTAGCTCCGCAAGCTTCCTGCTTGTTGAGATTTTCTCTATAAGTTATGGTTCGTTTTCAAAATTTAAGTTTTTCTTCTGGTCTAAACTTTTAGTCGGCACTTTGCTGGGTAAATGCTTAGCTATTCTTAAATGCAACTATTGTTTTTCCTACCGAAATTCTCCAAGAAAACAACAAAATTATCCCCAAAAGCATAACTGCTTCATCACTACCCTTTCTGGGAATACTCGGCCATTCTCGGGAAATCCAACAGTTCCAAGAACTAAAATTATCACGGCGAATTCAAATTATTTCAGTCGTTCAAAACATTTTTGTTAAATCTAACTCCTTTAAAAGGACAAACAGTAAATCTATCATTCTTTGTCTTGCCAGATTACCACCCTTCCCTATAGTATCGAAATGCAGGCTAGAGAGGGAATGTACGATCGCCACCTGCTTGCGAACAGCCCAAGTTTCAGCTGCGTTTCCCGTTAGTCACGTTCAAGTCCCTACCCACTTCAGGTACTTCACGGGCTTTTGCAGTGACACTTGTTACTGAATACTCAGTTAAGTTTATGTTTATGAGTTATATTGGACTCCCGTCCCATCTATCCATACTTTTTCTCCATTCCGGAACCCACTTCTTCCCCCTTTTTTCCACCATCTTCCCTTAGGGAGGGTTATTCCTTAGCTAATAACCTACCCGATATTCCTTACTTGGCTGCTCTGAAACCGTTGGGTACATTAGGCCTATCCTTATGGAATGAATGGGAGGAATAGTTTTATTTTAGTTCAGAGTTTTGTTAGTAGAAGTTCGCTTTTCTTTGTGAATCATCGTCATAATGTTCATTTCTTAACAACAGGTAAAATGTAGTTGTATCACCATGTATCGACAAAAATCATTCAGTTCATTAAAATGGTAATGATAACCCAGTTCGCCGATTTTCTAAATAACTAGACATATTTCAAGTAGTCCCGAATTACTAAGTTAAATAAAACTGTGGAATTATCCCTACGTCTAAATTAGTTAACTATCAGTACCGGTAACATCAATTTATTAAATATACTGGCGTGACAATGAACAATCGAAACAATCTCGGGATTCCAGAGGGGGGCGACGGCCCCTCCTTGCCCCCCCCTCTGCGGGCGCCCATGGTGTGGATCCATGTGCGACTCAAGCTGAAAATCTTGTACAGTCAATGAAGAGGAAAGGAAGAAAATTGAGGAAAATACTAGTCAACAATCCCAGCAAAGTTTATGATTCAAAGAGAGGAAATATCGTTTGACAGCAAGTAATTTTGGGAAAATATGTCACTCAAAAACTCCAAAAGCCATAGCAATAGCGTTATTCAAGGGAAGATTGTTTTACTCCAGGCATATGAAACGGGGACTTCAAATGGAAGACTCAGCAAGGGACAGGTATTCTGAGCTAACAAGCCACGTAGTCCAAAAATCTGGCCTCATTATTCATCCTACAAGACATTACCTGGCAGCATCTTGTGATGGACTAATTGGTTATACTTGGGAGAGAGCAGTGGTGCAGTGACACTCAAGAAAAATCACAACCATTACTTTCAAGTGCGTGTCTGAGTGGGGACACCAAGAGCCCGCCGATGAGCCAGCTTGGTGTCCTAGGCGAAACCCCACACAAGACACGGCACAAACCTAGAAGAATTGCTGAGTTTGAAGGTCAGCTGTTTGTTACAGGCAGAAATTATTGTAGTTTTGTTGTGTACACTGCTGTTGACATGCTAGTGTTGGAGATAGAGAAAGATGACATTTTCATTCGTGAAATGGTGGCAAAATTAGAAAAGTTTTTCCATGAATATTTTGTTCCAGTCATCCTAACCTGACATAATCGTTTTCCTGAAATTGCATAACACAAAACATACAAATATTATCCTCCCCGAAATACGAATTTTACTGACATGCAATTTTGAATGCAGTATTTTGTATGTTTTAGCAAGTCCTATAGCCCGTTCTATATGTATTCTTTTAGAGGCTATCCTCCTTGTTTCAATGTTTTCTGAAGGAGTAAACTGCCTTTTGCCTTTCAGAAATGGTGGGATATTTAATGTTACATCTTTAGTGCATAACAGATCCTGAATGTTGAACCCTATCTGCCATAACTGAATCTCCTTCTTCCAAGAGATCCAACATTCCTGATCTGATATTGCCCCACCATATGCATCAGATATGAAACATATAAAACCAGATGGATTTATTCCTATTAATACCTTAGTTGTGTTTGCATTTCTGTATGTAGAAAAAGTAGCCTGCTGTGCTGTAGGGTTCTTGAGTTTTGCCATTATAATCTCAGTTGCATCAATTATAACTCTAGTTGAGGGGTATTTCTGTCTAAAAGGAAGGGGTCTGTTTTCAAGGACAGTTTCTCGATCAGGCCAAATGTTCAACTCTTTAAATTGGCATTACATGAAATTAATCCAAACATTAAATACCGGTATTCTCCCAACAGTAGTTTTATGGATTCCGAAGTTAAGGCCTAGTTCCTGATCAGATTGTTGGTCCTTAGCTTCATAACTGTCAAGAGAAAACACAGTCTGGGTTCAAAAGGGAATACCTGTAAATTGTATCTGTTTTCTCCCAGAACAGCAAACACCAAATTAAAATGTTCCGACGTCTACAAACCCTGTATAAAGCAATATGGCATCAGGGTTATCCATTATTTGCTCAACAACCAAATTACCTTTGGCATTTGTCTGAGTACGGATGTCTTTGAAAATGGGAGTCACAAATGTTTCATTCACTTCTTTGGGTATATTGACGATTTCTTCCCTTCTTTCAATGGAGATGATTTCTGCAGATTCCGATATTGTAGGCTCATCATGGTAATCCGGCAATTTCCTTGTGTATGGCCTCTTCCTTATTAGCCTACGTTTCACATATTGCAAAAATGAGGAAAAAGTAGACTTATGAGATCGATCCGGGAAATTAGGTGTCTGACTGTCTGTCTGTCTGTCCGTGTGTGTGTGGGTCCCCCTATCAACTCCTAAACGGCTGCAGCAATCGGAACCAAATTTAGTGTGAGTAAAGATGTATACCGGAATATCTCAAGCCCATATTTGAAAATGATGTCAGTGCTACCATCTGCTGAAAAAACGCACTAGAAATTTGAGCTCCATGTTGGATATCTTGGAAGGTATGCATGGGAGCTATTCAAAAATTGGCACACATGTAGATAATACTATTTCAATTTAATTTCCAGGAGGCCATATATGACAGTGTTGCCAAAATAAGTTTAAGCCTTCTGATAAGTCCAATTTTAAATGCATATAACTTCTACACTATCAATTGGATTTCAACCAAATTTTGTATGTAATATGTGTACATAAACACATATGACTGAGGGTATTCTTAAGAGCCACCAGGGCTGCCAACTGTTAATAATTGCTCTCTCTATTTTTATCCAAATACCAATATATCAGAAAGTATGCAAGCCGACAGCTTTAAACTATGCACACGTATAGTACCTGACATTTTAGATTAATTTGGAGTAATTCATATAAGTCAGTGCTGCCAACATGATTATATGCCTGCTGATATGTCCAATTTTAAAATATATTTAACTTCTATACTAACAAATGGATTTCATCCAAAATTGGCACAACAAGATATCATAATATTTCAGATTATTTCTAACCAGCACACGCATGACAATGTTGCCAACATGCTTTTACGCGTGCTGATAGATCCAATGTCTAACTGCATGTAACGTCCTTTGGACTTCAACTAAGAATATATTCAGTCACCAGGGCTGCCAACTATAGTGATCTTTTAGGCTACATTATACCAGGTATATTTCTAACTAATTAAAAATTTCGATATTACCAACTTAATTTCGTCATTATTCTACAGTAGATAGGTTCATATACTGTAGATTAATCATTGGCATGAATCTTAATTTTAAGAAAAGTAGGCTCTTAGTTCGTTATGGAACTTTTTTATTTGTGTATGTTCGTGGTCCACGAAGAAAGCGATGGAACAGCGCCCGGTTTTAATCTTGTTCTCTCATCTTCAAATACAAACGCATAAATTCAGTAGTTGTTATCGAAATGTGTAATCAGATTATAGGAAAAAATAAGGATTATTTCCCTTTGTAAATCACACTTACCCAACACAGTTTTCGTGAGGTCATTGGGTTGAAAATGATGTGAACACACTTTAATATTTTCGGTCAGATTTTTCTTACTGAAAATTTTCCTTTTAATAGCATGTAACCATTTCTTCCTCATTTCTAAATTTTGTGGAAGTTGGTGAAACGAATCGGGCTTCCCTGATTTTTGCAAAGAGGGACACTGCAATAGCTCGGCATAGTCACGAAAATAACAATTTAAACAACTTAAATTTGTGGAGATTAGCGGCATGAGAACACAGGAGACAAATGAAGAGCGCCTTGCGCTTACCCAGTACGACAATAGTGCACTCTATCAGTGCTAGTTCTATACATCAACTCAAACTAACACTTGGGGCGCTGCGGTCGGTCTGGATAAGTAGGGTAAAAATACTCAATAACACGCGTTTGATATGGAACACTTTTTATTTTTCGGTTTTAATCAGTAAATGTGGTCCCTAATATAATGACAGTGTTATTTTTAATTATATATATGTATAACTGTGCGATACACGTGATCTAATGTGTGTGTTCCACTGGATTTTATGTGTCGATTGTATATTATCAAGCATCGGTTGTCTGCTGGTATTTGTTTTTGAGCAGTTCTAGCCATGGCGCTGTTACGTTTAAAAACTATATTTGAGTTTGCTCACTGTACCATAGACTCTAGAAATTATTTGCTGCTTGGTAGGGCGAAGGGATGAGTTTAACTAGTATTAAAACTCGGGTGATACAGGAATTGCTTGATTTGGATGGTTGGCAGGTGGGTTTGGTGTTCAATATCGGACTGGTAGCAGGATCTCGCAGAGTACATATTTACTCTGCGAAGTCAAATTAAGCCTATATGACTCGTAGTGGAATGGCTCGGATATCGCAGAGCGAGGTGATTGCGGTTGGTAGGGTTATTGGAAATGAACTAGGGAGCGGGGAAGGATACATGACTGATGAAGCTTGGCTGTCCTCGGCTGGTGTAGGCTTGGCGAGACTGTGCTTGGCTGTCTGGGTGCGGCTTGGCTCGGCTTAACAGTGAACAACCCGCCCTGTCGTCAGTGAGTGGTCCAACCCACTCCTGTTGTCCATATTTATTTGGTATCGTCACCTTTCGGCTATTGCTATTTGCATCTTTTGGAAAGTGATGGAAACTTATATCCGCAGCCCTCTTATATATCGACTTACCGGTACGTAAACTGAGCAATATACTTTGCTTTTACTCATTTTGCACTCTATCAACGAGTAAAACTTATTACTTATGTATAAAGACACGAAGAATTTACCACGATCTGCTTACCAATACAAGAAACCATATACAGTCACCAGGTGATAAATGTACCCTACTTGGTAAGTTTGTCAATTTTACCGCTAGATATCATATCAGATAGCTGGAGTTGCCAAATTCTCACGGCATTTCAGTCGGCCGTGAAACCCATGGTGAAACTCTACAAGGAGTTACGTGAATGACCAACAGAGTGCTCTATTCCCATAAAGAATTTTGGTCCCGGCAGACGCAAGTCCCTGTGGTTGGGGCCTATATTCTTTGGTTGGGCTATATCATCTTTGGTGGATACACAAGGCTAGTATAAGCCTTGGTGGATACATACAGTAGATTGTAGAATTCGTCTGAGTTTTTTTTCTCAATTTTCCATTTTGCAGGCAATATTCTTTGCTGCAGTCGAAATGATTGGTCGTGGAAGTAATCTTTCATGGAAACTACTGACAAGTATCCCGCTTAATTAGAGTGTTTAGTGTTTTGAAGTGTTTGATTTTCGCGAACCCGTTAATATTTTCCCCAGTGTTGAAGACTAATGTCAACGGCACAGCGCCAAGATTTAACAACATTTTACTTGAATGACTGGAAGTGTGCTTCAGAAAATGACTGATATAGGTTGTCATGCATAGTATTGAAATCTTCGTTATAAACGTTCTATACCTGATTTCGCCATTGCCATTTTGCATTTGCAATTTTTTCTACTTTTCACCGTCTCATATCTGATTATTCAAATCTTCCCGAACCATTGGGGTGCATCACATTGGTCGCTCCTTTGCTTGGAATATCGCATAAAACATATGGATTGAAGGGCATCTGTATTGTAATGTTTTGATTTTTCCCGAACGCCGAGGGACCAACCTTGCAATCATGGCGGGGGATGAATCTTCGAATGATTATAGATTTAAACCCTTCTCATTTACTACCCGGCTTGGAGTGACAGCTAAATTTCGACCGATTGCGCCGCAACCAAGAAGTGGGCACCGTATAGTGTGCGATTCAGGATTTTTGTATTCATTTGGTGGTTACAATCCATTTTTGGACCCATCTGACCCTTCCATGCAGGATGATGCTGTTTGGGCTCTCACGTGCCCATTATTTAAGGAATTGTGGCGTTACAGTTATGCTTCAAATACTTGGGTGAGATTACTCGTTGGAGAAGGCATACCGAATGAGCTTGCTTCAAATGCAGTAGTACTTAGTGGTGAGCTCATGCTTGTCTTTGGAGGTACGGCTGTACCTTTTGGAGAATCGTGTAGCAATAGTCTCTACGTGTACAACACTAAACATGAGGGAAGTATGCATGCTGTGGAGACAACAGGCACTCCTCCTAAGAAACAATATGGTCAGGCTTTGATCCTTCACAAGAAGTTTCTTTATACAGTGGGTGGCACTACAGGATATGACTATAGTTCAGAAATCCATAGACTTAACTTAGAAACTAATGTATGGGACAAAATTTATACCAGCAGTCTACTAGCCTCAAATACTGAACCACCTGGCAGATATCGCCATGAACTAGCATTTGATGGCAAAAGGATTTTTATGTTTGGAGGAGGCACTGCTATTGATGTATATGGCTTTGATATTATTAGTGCATACAATTTAGAAACTAAGAAATGGGAATCATTGGTTACTCATGGTGATCCTACTGTAACTGCTCCAGGAATTCCTGATGCTAGACGGTGTCATGGCTGTGTTCAGCTTCCAACCGATAAAGAAGAGAAGAGTGAGGTTGTTATTTGTGGAGGCTATAATGGTTTTGAGGTTTATTCAGATGTGTGGAAATTTGATTTGAATTCCTTGCAGTGGACATGCTTAAAACAGTGTGTTCTCCCAAGACCTGTATACTTTCATTCAGCTGCAATTTCACCTGCTGGTCAGTTATTTACTTTTGGTGGGATAGCCGTTCTTGATAGCGAAACTGTTAGGACCTCTGAGATATACTGTGCATGGCTATGCATTCCTAAGTTATCAGAGATATGCTGGGAAGCTATTACTAGGAAGTACCCTAATTTATATGTTGCTCCTCATGATAGACTACTCAAACTTGGCATACCGGAGACATTTTTAAATCGTCTTTTATAAGACTTAATTTAAGTTAAAGGATTTGTATGGTTTCAAATTGCTGTAAGTTACTGTATTTGTAAATGGGTGGACTGAAAGAGAAAGTGTACTGTATTGCAACTAAAAATTCATTAGCCTATTTACTAAATTATTATAGAGTATTACAAGCATCAGTTAAGTGTTATTTAAAAGTTGAGTACTTGTTAATTTTTAACAAATAGGTCATCTTTTTTATCTGAAAAAGTCAAATTGTGACATTTCAAATATCAAAACTTCTGTGATGACGGCAGGGTGTGGAAAACTATCACTGAAGGACTAGCTTATGTTTTCAAATGACTAAGAACAACTGGTTAGTGGCTAGCTGTTTTCCACAAGTTTTGTTCTTCAATCGGGGGAAAATCTGTAAATGTGTCCACATTCCTGTTGTTTCTTTTTTAAGATGGTATTGTAATATGTGGCAAACACACCAATAGATCTAATACTGTGGCTATTGTAATATTGAGATTTCATGATTCTCGAGTAGAATCCTCAGCATTTCTACTAATTAGATTTTCTTATGAATTAACTTGAACTGTTGCAGTGTGTGTGTGTGTGTGCGCGTGCCAACATTTAGGTTATGTAACTTGGATTGTTCATTGGCACAACGTTGCTCGTTTGCGTAGGATTGTGATCCATTTGGGGATTCAATAAATCTTTTCTTCAAAATCTTGTGGGATAGTATAAATTTATGGCTCTGGTGATAGAATTTTTGTATTGTATCAACAATTAGGAATTTTGTTTAAATCACTTGTAATTTAGGTGTTTGACTTGCCAGATTATTGCTGCACATTGTTTTTCAGGAACACCACATAACCATCATTAATAATGAAATTAACAGCTTTTTAACTTACGGTAGCAGTAATAAACTAGCAAAAACATTATTCACCATGTTGTATTTCATTATTTATTAGTATATTAACCCATTGCCATGCAATTATTTTTCTTGTAAAATGTACCTTGGAATGCAATTATTTTATTTACATTTTAAGTTATGGATGCTAAAATGATTACAAAAGAATACTGCATCAAACTAATAACATTTTTGGTTACAGTTTAACTTCCTAAAATTTACTGTAGTCTTTTAAGGTATTGTACGCCTTGAAATATCCATCCATGTGGAGGGCAACTTTGCATTTGTTGCAAATCTTCTGTAGGGCATTGTTTCTCCAAATATAGGGGACTCCAGAACCCTTCGTTTAGTCCAATAACTTTGCTATGTTGATTTCTTTGACTGTGACATCAATATACAAAGAGCAAAGTGTGCTTTTAGCTCATCTGAAGTGACTGGGAACCAGCAAGCTTTGTCATACGATTTTTCTTTTCATTGGGTCGTTTTCAATAGAATCAAGTATTTTACTTCCATAGTCATTGGTTTGCTTGCAAATTATGTCCCAAAACATGCCAGTAAAGAACTGACTCACAACTTCATATTCTGTATGATTATCACCCAGACGCCTTCTGACTAATGTATTCAGCATCCCAGCAACTGCACATGCATTGCCTTTCGGAATATTACTGAGCAATTCCCAATTCCAAGTGCTCGATGAGGTGAGGTTATGCATGGAGTTATCTTCATCCTCACTAACGCTTTCGTGAGCGGAGCCACTAATCTAAGACGCATTATCACTGCTAAAACTACTATCAGATAATTCTGAGTTATCTTCAACATCACTATCAAGAAGAATTTGCTGAATTCTGTTCTCTTCCTCCTCGCGTTGTTTACATGACATCTTGCTCAGAAGCATTCATTTCACGAACAAGTTGACCGACTTTAGAAGCAAGAAATACATTGACGAAATGACCTTCGGATAATGTTGATATGTAAACACGCTGCCGCTATGTAGGAACGCAATTCTAAAGTACAACATCATAATCGATGTAAATCGATGGTCAGACAGACATATTTCCGACTTGCATACATGGTGTCGGTTGTACCCGTCATTGCGTGTTAATGAATGCAAAGTTCATGAAGGTTGTACCCGTTATTGCAGCGAAATGGATTAATTATGAATTAAGCCTACTAGATTATTGTTGTTATTATTATTGTTAGAGATTTTGTTGAAGGTGAAGGGGAATGATGATGAGCAATTGCCCTCTGCGACTTAATCAAGTTTTCCGGTGTTGTGGGATGCCGAGTAGTTAAGCCATACATTAATACCTGATGGACCATGCATAGGTAGATGTTGCCTCTTCACTTTGCACATTCTACTCTAGAGATTGTTACCCCCTAATAAAACTGGAGGAGACCAAACCCTGGGGCAAAAAATTCTTAAACTACTGAAATTAATTATTTTTAATATTGTAGCTTTGAGTCGGTCAACACGAAAATCATTCCAATTACAGTCAATTGGGGGCAACATAGACCCTATTAGATACAATTTTTGAAAGTATTTCTTTTTTAAATGTCAGCTGCTTTGAAAATTATGCAAAAACATTTAAACTCGTATATGTACTGTCAGATCATACTACTTTCCAAGCACTAAGTTTAGTATGATATTAAAACATTTAAAAATGAAAATTAAAGAGAGACAAAGTTATACCCATATCTAACTTGGACCCATTCTACCAGTTTTCCATAAAGAAACATACATTATAACCACTTATTGAATCAGTCTTAGTTTGGCCCATCTTGTATGGCATTTTAAATATGATGCATGCTGTAATCTAATCTGAAATCAAAGAAATTAGCCTTTTATACCTTAAAAAGAAGTGTGCACGATTCCTGCTCCTCATACTCAGCTCTGAAATTACACAGAAATAACATTAAATATGGCTGAATATCAACATTTCTATATTCAAGAAAAATTATACATAGTTCACTCAATAAGATAACACAAAAATATTACACTTTATGCCAAGATTTCATACTAGCAGTCTCAAAGTTCTTTTAAGAAAGAATCTTCTATTTTAAAATCTCCCCTTGTGATGACTGGAATGACCTGAGATGGATAAATTCTTTTTATAACATCTGTCTTGTTATAAGCAATTTCATCCTTAGTCTCGGGTAATTTTGAATGCTTCCCATTCAGAATCGTTGCACTGACACATAGTTTCATTTCAGGTTCTCCAGTATTGTAACTTACTGCCTGGATAAAAAAGATCCTTAATAATTTACTACTACATAATCTCCTACAGTATAGTTTGCCTTCTCACTTTTTGTTTCCTGTTTAAGCACCCCATCTACAACCACAGAATTTCCAATTGGAACATCACCACTCACTTCCGATCCCACTGATACACTCTCTTCTGAAGCACCAACTTCAACTACTCTCTTGCTCTTCTTGTGGGTAATACATGGTGGCCACTACTCCTGGAAATCCTGGAAAACTCCTGGATTTTTATTAGGTCTGGAAAATGACAAAAAAAAAAAATGAAAACTCCTGGTAAATAGCCACTGCTAAATAATCATAATTATAAAAATCTTTCCATCTTAAATCATACTCCCGCTGCGGTTTTAGGTGAGCACTCTATCGTTAACGAAAGAAATTTCCTCAGGCTACCTGTTTCTGTGTGGGAGAACACGCCATAGTATTTTTGTAAAACATATTGAGTATAGACAACTTCACCGCAATAAAGTTGCAGGTGGTATTCTTTTCTCTTTTTTTAAAGCAGATATTTCAGTCACAAAGGCTTTTTTTTAAACAACAATTAAATCAATTACGTGTAGGCTTGCGTATCAATAACGCAATCACCACTAATTTTTGACATCTGTATAAGTAAACCAAACACAACTGCTTTATTTTGGTCTTGAAGTAGGCAACCGATAAAGCCCCCCCGGGACTCGCGCTTATTTTTAAGTCTGGAAAAATGAGAATTACTCCTGGAAAATTCCTGAAAAACTCCTGGAAAATCGTTGACCGATTTGAGTGGCCACCATGGTAATATCATCAGGTGTTTAAATCCTGTGTAGTCTCTTGAGGATTGTTTTGCAGTACCGAGTCTTTCTTCTCCTGTCGTTCCCTTCTGTGAATTTTTCCTTTTGCTTTCTGACGTGCTTTAGCAAACTCTCGGACCTCATCATAAACTCTTTTCCCTGGTTCAACAGGAAGATAAAACCGTTTCCCCTGTGGTAAAAGGAAGGAAGCTTTTAAGTTTTACGTGACCGTTAATAATGCGATCATGAGCCATGGGACCTCCTTTTTATGTGGAACCCGAACCACAGGACATGGCATTTCACTTCGAAAATCTCGCTTGCATTGACCGGGAATCAAACCCGGTCCACCTTGGTGAGAGGCCAACAGCTTG
Organism: Meconema thalassinum; assembly: GCA_946902985.2. NCBI lineage: Eukaryota > Metazoa > Arthropoda > Insecta > Orthoptera > Tettigoniidae > Meconema > Meconema thalassinum. The sequence goes on along the minus strand of OX336388.2, from coordinate 427,005,172 downwards.
ACCGATGCACCCTCTGCCCCTCTGGATTGGTACTAGATCTCTTAATTTCTTCACGTACATCTTAAACCCATTCCCGATACTAGACAATGCAGGTCCATGGTCAATTTCAGGTTTGGTATATGCTGCCAGTTTTTCAAGCACATGATGCCCTGAAGTAGGATATATTCCATTTGCTCGGAATCCTGCAACAATGTTAAACACCAAATTGTCTTTCCCGAGTTTAAGTGTTCAATGAGTGCTACAAACACACTATTGGGGAGATCCTCCCCAGTTTTTCAAGACCGCTCACTATTGTGTTTTCAGAGGGGGAAAAAAGGATATGTCTAATGGTTGAAAAAGATGTATGGGGTTTGGTAACAAGGAAATAGAAATATTGCTTTCCTTGCACTGCTTCAATACTTTTAGACTCATATGGGCTGACAAGTTGTAACCAATGATTACTCTCTTCCCAGGTTTATCACGGATATTCGATAGCAAGTGTTCTTGAAACCAATCTTCGAAAACACCCATATCAATCAAGCCAGAGGAAGACACATTCATACGAGAACTCTTAGGGGCATTCATGAGCCAGTCTGACATTTTATTCTTTCCTTAAAGACAAAATAAGGAGTTAGCATCTCTCCAGAAGCACTGGCACAAAACATAACAGTGTGACAAGATTTTGTGGAGTTGCGGATTATTTCAGGATGCCTTGACTGTCAACTAAATAAATGTTTTGATTTTTTTAGGATGTCATGGAAGCCTGTTTTGTCAAAATTAAACACATTTTCAGGTGGTACATCTTGAAGTTCAATTTCTAGATGGTCAAAATATTTCCCAACTTCATTACTGCCTACTTGTGCTCGTTTCCTTGAAATATTCTGGCCGAATACAGATTTCATATCAGGGTGCCTTTTGAGAAAGCTATCTCACCAGTCCCAACCAGGCATACTGTCTTTGAAATGAGGAATGATTCGGTTTTGCGATTTTAAATAGTTTCTTAGAAACATGACTGCCATCATTGAATGAGCAAGAAATAAAAAACATTTTTTATTTATATAATATAACATATATTTTTGGTACAGCAGTGATAATTGCCAGTAATTTCAATTTCAATTTCTAATGACCCCCAGACTGGTATGAAAATCATATATTTTCAATAATATGCCTGGTAGAAGTGTTAGGACCAGGATTTGGTCTTCTCCAGAATTAATAATGTTTTTAAGCTTGTGCACTGTTGGATAACAATGTACACTATTTTGTGTTTGTTCTGAATTGGGTTTTAGGATGTAGAGATTCTCGTGTATTTTTCACTTTTTTACATTTAACTATTTACAGAACATGCAACAATCAATTATCCAGATCTGATTTCAGACAAAAGGAATCTTCTCTACTTTTAATGCACCTGCACAACACAGTGTCATCTGCATAGGTCTATAATGGCATGATGAGGTGACACAGCTCAGAAGATAGAGCACATATATAATGAAGATAAAAGGTATGATCACAGAACCCTGAATCACTCCAGAAGTAACTTGGACAGCCTGTAATTGAACTTCTTCGTACACTAAGCACTGCGTTCGACCCTCCATTAATGACCTCGCCCATGCCAATAAGCTGTTGTAGCTTGTACACAAATCTTTCACGAGACACTTGATCGAAAGCCTTAGCCCATTCTACTTGCTTCATGTCTGACTGATTTAAATAGAATTGAAACTCAACAATGACTTTTATCAATCTTCTTCTTGTTCTAGCCTTTGTCCCGCAGAGCAGGGTCGGCTCTTCTGCACAATTGCCTCCATCTTGCAAGGTCTGCAGCGTCCTTCTTCTGAACGTTGGCTGCTCTCATGTCCTTGATTTGGTCAAGACACCGCTTTTTGGGCCATCCTTGTGTTCGCTTGCCTACTACATCTAGTTGTACTCTTTTTGCCATTGTGTCCTTGCAATTCTGTAGTACATGTCCGTCCCAATGCATGCGAGCTTCGAGCTTTCCAGGAGGAAAGTAATCCCAGATTCCAGCATCTTGTCAGTGCGACACCAAGGGTTCCTCTTACATGGACATTGGTGACATGATCTAGTCTTGTTTATCAATAACATAGTGCAAGAAAGACCCGGAAGAAAACCGTGCTGATTTAGGTTGAGCAGGTTGTTCTTTCGGAAAAATTCTAGCACACAGTTTGCTACTAGCTGCTCCATACATTTACAAATTACAGATGTTAAAGAGATATTGGTCGGTAATTTCCAATATTTTTTCTGTCGCCTTGCTTATAGATGCACCACATTCGCATATTTCCACTCACATAGCTCAGTGGAGAGGTTGAACAATGTATACAGCTAATGATTCCCACACTGTAGCAGAATCTGTGTGGGAACATCATCCATACTTGTTGTAGCATGTGGTTGAATTTTCCGTAAAATGTCAATCAGCTCGGATGTTGTGAAGGGTTCAAGTACATACCGCGGTACGTACGTGTCTAGGGGAATTTTTATTAACTCTTCTACTTTTCATACCTTGTTTCATATTCTGGGAGTAATTACCAATTTAAATTACTGTCAATAATCATTACTACACTGGAAATATGTATTAAATTACACTGGAGGAGACCAAATCCTGAGGGGTAGAAATCTTAAACTACTGAAATTAAACCAAAATACCTTTGGTAACGATGCAGAAAAAAATAAAATTAAAAAAAATGGTAAAGATGTAGTAATAGATGTTTGCTCCTCCGCTATCTATAACCCACCCACCACCCACTTTTTAGATTACGACATATATAGATAAAATTTCAGCTGAGTCCACGATTATTCACGTGTTTTATGATCAACTACAGCATTTCCTTCCCCACAATAATCTTTATCCAGACTAATGGCATTTGCCTAGACCAATAATTGCTAGCTAATATATACACCCCTTTTTTTTTTCACACTGCAGTGGTACTCGTGTGTCAATAATCTTTATCCAGGCCACTGGATTTGTTCTTTTTTTTTTTTACATAATTACAATATTACGTGCCTCGTGTGGTGTATTTTGTATCCCACATGTTGGCAACAGTAATATGACGTCAATTTGTGCGCCTGAGTATGAGACTTCATACGTCTGAGAAACATAGCTGCCGTCGTTGAATGAGTAAGATATAAAAATATATATTTATGTAATATAGCACATATTTCCGGTGCAGTAGTGATAATTGACTGTAAATTCAATTGCTAATGACTCCCAGAAAGGTATGAAAATGATATATTATTAATTAAAGTGTAAAAGCCAGGATTTGGTCTCCAGAATTAATGAATTTTATAGTGCATGGTATTGCGCTGTATACTACTCCCGTTGTGAAGTGCAGGTTGGCAGAGCAGATTCACAGCTGTATCGAGCTGAGAATAGTATCTGCTTGAAACTCCTACTGAAGGCTGTTGCAATGTCTTGAGGTGTACAGAGAAAAGTACAGTTTCAGTGAAAAGAAGCGGGCTCTGTGGTGCCACGTTTTCTGGAAGAGTATTTCCACATCTCGCTGGTGTTGCTTATTTTGAGAATATAATTGTTATGTGTCTCGCAAATTACTTTCAAATTATTGTGTTAGGTTCATGATTTTCTTGTATTTTTCCCTCACGAGGTCAGTGGAACGACTTTCCTATTTCTCGAACAAAAGGTTTCTTTTCCTAATCATTTTTATTACCCCCTTCGATACCCATGGAGATTTTTCCTTCCCAGTAATGGTTACTTGTGGTTCAGCCAGATCTGCACATTAAAAAAAAACAGTTTTGCCAGGTATGAGTTAGTCACTGGCGTTCAGAATACATGGGGTGGGAAGGTGTTTGAGGAATAAAGATTTCTAGTCTGCCTTTTTGTAATTGTAAGCTGTCCGCACTGTACTCTTGCTGCGTGGCAAGGGGCACACTGACAAGGCCGTATGAGCAATGCTGAGAGCTGGAAGTCGTGAGGCAAAAGAGGGGCAAGTAGCGGGTTGAAGGAGGGGGCAGGTAAAGAAGAACGAGTTTGACGGTGACATTGATCAAGCAATCATCTATTCCAGCGGATGCAGCGAAGACTGTCCTTCCAGGGGATGCTATTCCTCCGAGACTCTATGGTCTTCCTAAAATACATAAGGAAGATGTTCCTCTTAGACCTATTGTTAGTACGATTGGTTCTCCTACATATGCCCTTTCCAAACACCTAGGTAGACTACTTCAGCCGCTTCTGGGTAACACGCCTTCGTACATTAAGGATTCCACACACTTCGTGGAAAAGTTGAAAGCTATAACACTTCAGCCGGGTGATATCCTAGTGAGTCTCGACGTGGTGTCTCTGTTTACGAGAGTACCTATTGATGGTGTTATGTCTCTCATTAATGCCTTTTTTCTTGAAGACATCACAAGACTCTTTTATCACTGCATGACCTCCTCCTACTTTCTATGGAATGGGAATTTTTATGAGCAGACTGATGGTGTGGCCATTGGTGGTCCTCTCTCTCCTGTTGTGGCTAATTTCTTCATGGAGAACTTTGAAGAGAAAGCTTTGTCGTCGGCTCCTTTAAAACCGAAGATCTGGTGGCGTTATGTGGATGACACGTTCGTTGTTTGGACGGAAGGTGAGGAAAATCTTAGCCATTTCCTGGATCACCTTAATCTCCAGCACCCTTCTATTTGTTTCACCATGGAAAAGGAATCTGACGGCAAAATACCTTTTTTAGATGTTCTCGTCACCAAGAAAGAGGATGGATCTTTAGGACACGGCGTTTTTCGTAAGCCAACACACACCAATAGATATCTCCACGCAAGTTCTCACCATCACCCTGCCCAGAAACATGGTATCCTTACAACTCTAACTACCAGGGCTAGGAGGATTTGTGAAGTGTCTTCTTTACAAGAAGAAATTAACACCCTGCGAACCACCTTTGAGAGCAACGGTTATAGCAAGGCTTTGATTTCTACGGTTCTGAAACCAACAAATAATAATAGGACGTCAGTTGAGAAAAGAGATGTAAGAGGAACTGCTTACCTTCCGTACATACATAACACGACGGATCGTATTGCTAAAATCCTACGTCGGTACAACATACGGACTGTATTTGGAACTTCTGTTAAGATTAGGCAACTCCTGCGACCAACTAAGGACAGTTTGCCTAAATTGCAACAACCGGGTATCTACCGAGTTCCCTGTACTTGTGGCAAGGTTTACATCGGGCAGACTTCGAGAACAATATGCACTCGCATTAAGGAACATAATAGATGTATCAGGCTCATTCAACCTGATAAATCAGCTGTTGCCGATCATGCTTTAACACCTGGCCATGATGTCATGTTCCAAGGAGTGGATGTTCTTGCCCGTATAAAGCAATATCGTCCCAGAATCATCAGGGAGGCGGTTGAAATACGTAAACACCCAGATAATTTCAACCGCGACACCGGCTACAATCTCAGTCAATCCTGGCTACCTATTATCAGAACCCTGAGAAAGTAATTCACTGCTGCTTTCCGTTGTCCCTAACATGGGGCTATAATGGCGTCCATCTTTGGGCACCTTCTATATGTTCTTCGTTGCTTTCTCTTAGCAACATTGTCGAATTCCAGATTTTTCCTGACGAAGAAAGACATGGTTTCTTTCGAAACGCGTCGAATATTAATATAATAAAACACGGCATAAGCCCAAAATTCAACATATGAATGTAACAATAAGTTACATTTATTTTGAAGTATCGATTTGACGGACAATAAAGTGTTTTAATACATTTTGTAATTGGCAACGTCAATATGTACCAAAGATGGAAGCAAATATTCCCGAGTACAAAGTAGGATAAATGTTGCATGCATGAGATGGAGGAAAGTCACAGGTGTACTCTGCGATAGAAGGATGTCCCTCATCTGAAGTTCAGAATATACCGTATGGTAGTACGTCCTGCCCTGGTGGGAAGTAGTAGTACTGCACACGACGGAGGGACTCAAAAGTTCCTCGTTGATGTGCTTAGTTGAATTTGGAGCCTGGTATACAGAGCCAATACGAAATTTACAGTTAGTACATGTAAATTTCACCCACAAAGCCCCAGCACGAGTCTTACGCGAACAGGCCTTGACTCAGGTTTCGTGGCTAACCCCCTCTCCGTGATGTCCGGTCTTGACTGAACTGGTGTAAGTTTCCAAAAATATTTCTGGGTTGTTAGTGGAATCCTTCAGCCACGTCTCCCCTGAACCCAATTGATGGATTAAGAGCAATGAGATAAGAATGCAGGACTGGTTGTTTGGAGGGGCACGCTACACTTCGGGCATTGAAGGATAAAATGGACAGTGACTTGCCATCCTTGGATGTTATGCCACTATTTACATTCTGTGATATATTCAAAGTGAGTCTGTGAACTGGGGCAAGGAACGGCCGCAGTTGTTTTCCAGAGATGAAAGTGTTAGGGCTAGTTTTTTCTTCTTCTAAAAGGTATAGATAGCTTTCAAGTCATTTTTTCAGTGTTGCCTTATTGACAATAAAATTGATATTGCAACTTTTCAGTTGGTCAACACTTAGAATGAAAAGATGCAATATCTTCTAAAAGGCCTATAGTTGTTTTTTCAAAAGGGGTACCTACATCAGTGCAGTCTCGCCTACATTGTCCTTTTCTTGCTCCAAATATCAAAGATGTATTTATGGCCATATCTAAAGAGAATTCAAGGCATTTCAATAGATATTGTTATTTAATCATTAAGTATATATAGCTCTTGCACCAGTAACATTGTGCATGAAATATGCCTAATTAATATCATTTACTTAATTTAAAAGGAAGATCAATACCTCCACCGCAAAAACATTGAATATCATTTTTTGGACAACAGTGTTTTGGATATTAATTTCAAATGTATGGGGATAATAGCAAGTGGAACTACTGTGCTTCGTGTGGGTTTAACCTTTTATGGTTGCTCCGCATATTGGAAGCTTGATGAAACCTACTGTAATTTAGTAACCATCAAACTTAACCTTGGCAGACCAATGGATTTAGCATTTGATGGATCATTTAAAAAAATGCAACATCTCACGTCTTTATCTTATGGTAGAGTTTCCTCAGTAATGTGTAAAACAGTTCCGATATATTCATTGTCATAGGATTGTGTGGTCCTTCTTAAAATAAGGGTTTAATAAATATATTTCTTCTAATGCCACAACATTATCACTTGCTTTGGCCTCGAATACATTTTCTTGATTTTCTAAACAATCAAGTATGATTTACACATGTGTGTTTGCATTGCTATATCTTTTAAGAAACGTTGATTATGATTGTTGTTTTAAGGGGCATAACATCTATTCCCTGTAGATAGAAATATGAAGTTTGTTCAGTATTGTCTCAAGAAAGTTGATTGCTAGATCTCGCGCAAGCTTGTTGCTATGGCTCACAAAATTTCCAAAATTAATGATTCAATCTGACCAGTTGCCTTTTGTTAACAAGTCACTTGTATGCGAGTCTTCACTGAGTTCACTGTTCTAGCTACATTACTGTCTTATTAATGCATGGGCCAAATTTAAACAATATCGGTACCATATGTTTCAGTGAACAAGCATGTACAGAAGTTCAGGTCAGATGTATTCTCGCAAGCATTTAGCATGTGGCAGGGGGAAACTGGGGAGAAATTAGCATTTCATGTTCACAAGTGGCAGAATAGAGCCTATTTGTAGCAATTATCTTCTGCCAACTGAGAAGTGGGTGACTAATGCACATTATATCTGTAATAAAGATTTCATACAGATTAAGTAACTTTTGTGGTTTGAAACTCATTGTTATGGTATAATTGATCCGTCTTAGACAAATAAATAATACGGTAATGTGATATCACTGAAATAATCGTGCATTATCTTTTTGCTACATTATTCTTGATTTATCTTTTAATATTCTTGCCATATCACGAACTCCTCAAACAAGTTCTGATTATTGTGGTAGTTTTTGATTGTTGCTATTATTATTCCATCACTTTATATCATTGAATGTATTATGACGGTGCATTTTAAACCACTAATCCTACTGTAAGTAATCAAATTTCAATATTGCAGATTTCAAGTACAGTACAGTAATAAGTTTATTTTTTTAAATGTATGATTGGTAACATTGCTGAATCATCTTCATTTCCCGTTTCCAGCTTCGTGGGTCGGTTTGTGAATTAAAGACCTCCATCGTTGCCTGTCTCTCCACCACTCCTCTCCTTTTTTAAGATGGTACATCTTCAGGTTTTCTTCCCCTCTTCTCTATGCACTCCCAGACTGAATGACATGAAATGTGTAGATAGCAGTGATGGACGAATAGGTTGGCACAGGCAAGGAAAGCATTCCTACAGAAAATAAATCTGTCGACATTTATAGATTTAGGAAATGGAAAGTAATTTTTGGAAGTCTTTGCCTAAAGTGTGACTCTATGGAACTGAATTTTGGATTGTGGCGCAGCAGAAAGAAGGATGATGATTGTTGTTTTAAGGGACTAACATCGAGGTTATTGGCCCCTAATGGTTTGGGTGATAGTAAATATGAGGATGAAATGGAAACTACTGCTACATCTACTATTACTAGCTGCAGGTTTATCACTAACTTACATACTAGAAGAAGAAATAAAAAAGGGAATAAGAGAAACCTCAACCTCAAAGAATGAGGATTGAAGGACTTGGAAGGAAGGAGAGCCATGAAAGGGAAAGAGTCTGCCACAAAGTTGGTGGATAAAGGGGAAAATACCAATCCAGCTCAGGAATCCCTCAGTTACCAACTCCCTAACTCACCAACCATGAGCCCTTGAGGGTGTAGCATTATCCAGGGAGCACCATACGAGGTAGGGCTGCCTCCTTGAGGACCTTGTGCAGAAGACAGGAGATGTTATGGAAATAAAAGGAGAGTGAGGGCATCGGGGAAGAAGAGACAAGGGCCAATTGAGGTGGGAAAGTGAAAGACATCTTAGGCTTCGGGTACCCTATTACCGTAGGGGTTAGAAGAGAACAAAAGTTGGCCAAGTGAGGTTGATATGAGAGATGAAACAGAGGAGCCCATGACAAGTAAGTGGAAGCAATGTTGGACTCGGCTGGGGTCCCATGGTCGCTAACCCTTGTCCCACTAGTTGTGAACCCCTGTGTGGGATATAAAGAGGAGAACGGAAACATTTGAGAATGATGATCAGATGGGTAGTTAGTGTAACAAGACGAGTGAGAGGAGATGTGATTCTGATGACTGCTAATGAAGAGAAGAGATAGATTAATAGGACACAGGAATAGCAAAGTTAGTTGGAAGGAAGGGTCGAGGACAAGAACTGGTAGGGGTAGACCAAGGCCAGAATATGTTAGATTGCCTCAAATGTAGGGTGAGGTAGCTATGTAGGGATGAAATGTTTAGCTCAGGACAGGAAAGCATGATAGGCTGCATCAAACCAATCAAAATGCTGGAGAATCAAACAGTGATATTAAGAATGAAGGAAACTGCAGGTAGAATGTCATGATAGTATGTGTATAGTGTGTGGCAACACTGTTCAGTAACTCAACAGTTTGCTGCCATCAATCAGAATTCTTCTCTGGAAATTATGGCATATAGTCGAGCTGCTGACTCCCGGCTCTTGATGTTTTGGGACGGAGGAAGAGACCAATATAGTCCACCAACCACAGTGAGAAGCTGTTAATAGATCCTTGCAACTTTCCATGAATGTAATTCTTCTCTAATGTCTTAACTATTTAACATGAAAATCCCACATCCAGTTTCATGGACTAATTTTATTATTCGACAGTTTAAAAGACCTAAATGGAATTCTGCCTATGTTGGAAAAGCTGAGAGAGACTCGTACTCCTTGGGAGGATGTTGTCGCCGACCCTCCAATCGATGGTTTTGCTGGTAACCGGATCTTTGAATTTAGTGCATTGTTGCAAAGTCTCTTCCTGTCATCCAATTGCTTGTTGGTTTAGTGCTGGTCACGTTAGGTTTGTTGTTTGTGTGTGCATCGTTAAAGGTTAATTGTGTGTAAGCCATATTAGCATATTACTTTAGTAATATGACCAAGGAAACAATCGCAGACATTCAACGTGAATCCTGAAAGCCTAGATAATAAAATATGACGAGCAGTTTGTCCGAGTTAAAAAAATAGACTTTTATAAGAGTTAAAGCTTTGAATTCATTAGCCTGTGTGAATACTTTGAAAAGGAGCGAGACAATAGAGGGCCTCTTGTTCCTGATAATTCCTATATCCGAACTTTACGCCCGATGAAACATTGAAATTGTAAACACCTGCGAGAGAAGATGCTTTGTTATTGGTCAGTTGACAGAAGTCGCATGGTTACCATGTGAATGGAGCAATCATTGCAAGTGAACCTCAGGCGTGGCTTAGCACATTCAGAGTCTGTGAAGCTTTGAAGTTGGGAAAAAACAGCCATGAATAGCTCGACTAATGAAAAATGTCTGTCTGAACTTTTCTATCCAGTGCTACGCACTCATGGTAAGTGAGGACTGGGAGCATCACCCGATGCATTTCTGAAGGACGCGATTAGGCAGCATATTTTTCAAAATTATATGAGGAAGGAATTTCTCTCTTGGGAAGCTACTTGTTTCCTTGAAAGAAACTGGCTTATTCGAATGGAAAAAAAAAAAACAGTTTGTGTCAGGTGCTAAAAGAACCAATATTTACGAGGACTGAGGTGTCTCTCCACTTGATTAACAAAGTGTAAATTAGTCCAATATAATTATTTTTATATCCATTTGCTATTGTTGCTATCACAATTATTCCTCTGTTTTAATATAATGCGATTCTATACAGACATGTATATATGTGTCTGTGTACAGTAATGAGGAATTTCATTTAAAAACATGTGAAATATTTTATGTAGTTCACGTTCTTTCTTTATTTTGCATTACAGAACTGACAACACACACTCTCCCTGACATGGAATGTCAGAGTGGAGACTTGGCGACTGGACTAGACTTAATCGTGTAAGCAACAGAATGAGCAGTTATAGATTTTTCAGAGGATCTGTCCCAATAGGATATATAAAAATGATGACCTTCGTTAGTTGAATTTGATCCCAGTTGAGTCCATTGGTATTTGAAAGTACTGAAATGTGAAAAACTCGTGTCATAAGATTTAAGGTACTCGCATGTTAAAAGTAGTCACGTCGTAGTTTGTGAGCCAGTGGTCCTGCATTTCTTATCGTGTTGGAAACCATTTTTCAATATTGTTTTACAAATGAAATTTAATTGCTTTTCAGTTGGTCAGCACGATTGTACCCAAATTTTATTGGGAGTTATTTCCTAAACCTGTAAAGAATGACATTAGATTAGTTAGAATACGTGCAAGAAGAACTTGCCACAGAATCTTGAGCAGATCTTCGGCAATGTTCAGGTGGGCTTGGTAGTGCAGAACACGCCCTTCCCACTTCGCTTCAGTAGTTCGCTGGCTGCAGTTCTGAACGGACCATCTGTCCAGCCATAGGCTTGGCATGCTAAACTGTGACTGGTGTTCAAGTGAGATCTCAGCGCATGTATATAATGATTTACACAGTAGTTATTACCTGAGACAGGACACAGTAACCTATACCTTAATTAGCCTATATTGTTTGCTGCTTCTTTGCACTCTACGCTTGAATTACAGCTGTAGACCGCATCTCGCAGCAAGCCTGCAGGGTTGAAGAATGCATTGAGCCCGGTAATCAGCATTCGGGGGACACACAGGAGCCCCGCAATGAGCATTGAAGTACGCCGATTGATATTGGTCTCTGCGCATCGTTGAGTTTCGGCAAGCTCTCCTTGCGGGTACTGTAGTACTAATTAGTGTAGAGAAGTGTATTAATTTATCTCCTGTAAATTTTTCAGTTTCAGGGATAACACTCATTACAATTTAGGCACAATCGGGTTGACCAACTGAAAAACATTTAAATTTCACATATCAGTTTCTATGGAATAGGAGTGGGCATTTTGGACATATTCCGAGTCTTGGCCCTCCTTGTGCCCAGGCGGCTAGGACTACCCAACTCACTTGTTTATCCCGTGAGGTAAAACTCGGGAGACCCTGTGTAAGTAAGGCTAGCAACCTGCTTCACTTGTACTTTCTAAAATGTCTTGAGCAAGCCTCAGACCTATGTAAGTGACATTCCCACTCTAATCTAACAGATCAGGGATTCCTTGGAAACGAACTGGTATTCGATAGGATGCTATTAATATCAAGGGGGGAGTCTTGAGAGGAAGGAAGTAGAACTAGCTGAGCCAGCAAGTAGGATGGGATTGGATATTCTTAGGGATTAGTGAAGTTTAGATAAAGGGAGATAGAGAGGAGGAAGTAAGAGATTACCTGTCAGGCATAAAACGAGGCTGGGCAAAGTGGGGAGTAGGACTGTATGACAAGAGAACCTTACAACGTAACATAGGTAATGTAGCTTTTTTTTTTTTTTGGCAGCCATTTGTTATGAAATTTAAATGTGTATTTGACAGACTACAAAAGAGGTTTTGAGAATATGTTGGCTGACAAGAAATGGGTTATTTTTTCTTTAATTATATTTTTAGGGGACATCATTCTGAACTACTAAAATGAGTGGGTCGCTTGATTTCAATGTTCTACTCATTAAACAATTGCCTCCACCACTTGCAAAAATTGTATCATAATGTGTTAGATTATTTCGCTGTTCATGAGCATATTGACTCGGTGTGCTTTCTCCTATGATTGTTTGGTAGACAGGAGATAAAAACAAGTCAACTCAACATGAATTTGATGCTTCAAGAACAATGTAACTTGTAGAAAGTTTCATTATACTCGAATGAATTTCCTTTTGTTTATTGTTCTAATTTTATGAGAGTTATGGTATAACAATGAATTGGTCTATTGCAATCTACTGATGAATGTTGTATTTGTCTTTTAGCACAAGCTAGAGCAAAATTAGACTTTTCACCAATATCTTGGTCTCATTGCTGCTGTTATATGGAAGTTTCCGAGATTAGGGTGGTGCTGAGTAACTGATTTGGGGTACAGGTAGTGACAGGATTCTCTAGTTCATGTAATCTTCAATAGGTTACTAATGATGTAACCTTACCATTTGTCCCCCATCAATAGAAATATGGTGATTTATAGTATAATTTCTTGCTGTAAGGTTAAATCGGGGTTGTATTCAGTGTTGTCTCTGTATGATTCAAGGTCATCTTGTTTGCAGACACAGAATGCAAGTTGAAAGTTGGTATCATGAGCTGATCATCATCTGTCTAGTGTGACATTCAGGTTGCTAATCTTCACTGTTAACCAGATAATGATGCATGGTATAACCTGTAATGCAATACCTATTGAAAAACGTTGATACATTTTCACTTCTGTAGACAGCAATAGTTGCAACTCAAAATATAAAGTTCTGGGATAAATGAGTTAAAAGTTTCCCTTTGTATCGAAATGCAAAATTCATATGATCATTAAGGGAAATAATATTTTTTGAATTGTGCCACTATCGTGGCCACAAGCGATGTATTGCTCCTGATTTGCAGAAAGGTTATGCCATGTACTGTACTTTATAAAATATGATTTAATGTTATACTGTAATACCGTAGAAAATTATTTTACAATGGTTAGAAAGTAAATATCTACAGGGTGGGCACGAAGTCCCGTTGCCCCTATACATTTCAGGAAATACATTGAACCTTTTATCATTTTCTGTTTCAGATATAATCAATGGCTGATACTAGTGACTATAACATTGAAGAACGCATTGTCACAAGCACTTGGGTTCATGAGAGACCAAGAACAGGGAAAACGTTGGAACAGGTGCGTACTGACTTTGAGCAGCAATTCGGACGACAGTCTCCTCATAAGACAACTCTTTGGTCGATGTGGGTGCAACTTTAAGTCATGTTTCATGTGTTTGCGCAAAGTTGACCGGGGTATACCCAGTTCTGCGGATCGTTTACGAGTTGACTTTGTTGGTGACCTTTCCACTGACTCCGCGACTTCTCGGCATTGTTCCTCTCTTGTTGATGGTCGACCACTTCTTGGTTTGTCCTTCACGCTGCCTGTAGCGAACAGTTTCTTTTCCCAACGTAAAAGTGTTGTCTTTTGAGGAGGCTGTCGTCCGAATCGCTGCTCAAAGTCAGTACGCACCTGTTCCAACGTTTTCCCTGTTCTTGGTCTCTCATGAACCCAAGTGCTTGTGACAATGCGTTCTTCAATGCTATAGTCATTAGTATCAGCCATTGATTATATCTGAAACAGAAAATGTTAAAAAAATCAATGTATTTCCTGAAATGTATAGGGGTAATGGGACTTTGTGCCCAGGGTGTACATTGGCAGCATTATTTTGGTGACAAAGTTTTTTCAAAGACTATAAATCACTTGCCTTTTAGTGGTTAAATAAAGTAAGATAACTCTTACTTTAATGTTGTTTTAAGGGGAAGAACAGAGGGGTCATCTGCCCCAATAAACAAACTTCTACTTTCTGAATGATGCTACTCATAGGGCCAGTGAGGAAAAAATGACAAATTATCTCACTCCTCACCTTGCTTACTATTCCTTATTAGAATGGTATGGAGGTTTTTAGGTTTCTGCCCATGTAACCCATGGTGATGCTTTTTGAAGATCCTCTGGGCTGAAAACTTGACAGTCAATAATTGAGCACTTGTGTTGTAGTAACATATTTTCATATAATTGATACTTTTGAACTTATCTAGTTGAATTCAAATGTAAGATTTGCTTTTATTGCGATATAAGCCAGAATATATTCTTAACATAATCATTTGAATTCTCATGGGTATATTACATAGTTTCTAATGTATTCATAAACTTATGATTTATGTTGCTGTCCAATGTCAACAAAATAACAGAATCTATTGCAAAGGTAAGCTTATAATTAAAGAAATAAGAATGAGTATAAAACAAGGCATTCTTAGTCGGTGCTTTTTTGTGTGAACAAGAGAACAATACTAGTGATCAGTAATAAGGAGGGTACGATAAAAGCTGGTGCTTTGTTATCAAAATAGAGTTCTATAATTGACTGTTCTTACAAGTTATTGGTCTGTATAGGAAAAAGGTTTTCAGCTCGCAGACTGTCTTTCACCTCCGAAGGGGTGGTCTTGAGCCGGAGTTTACTTGCGGTAAGGTGGCCAGTTCCTCTTTCCCTTCCCTTCCCTTCCCTTTCCCCAACAGTATGTAGTCCCCCACAACTGGGCACCCATCCTTCTGACCATGCCCAATGTTGCTTAACTTAAGAGATCTAACGGGATTTGGTCTTGGAACACGGCCAAGCCATTGGCTGGTCTGCATGGAGTACTGTAATCATTAAATGAAAGTAATATAAACATGCTATTGTAATATTAATTTCTTGGTAACAGATGCTTCCTTTTATCAGTAGTACTAATAGGTAAATAATATTCTGATTGTGGACTCTTGGATTATGGCAGCCTTACCTATTGAAAAGTTTTATATTTCATTGTATACACTGACAGGAATGGTTTTAACAGTCATCAGAGGTAGAAGTTTCTTGTTACTGGATGGGTTGTGAGGTATGTGGAAAACTGTTGGTAGTAGAAACAAAGTGATTTATGTCTGTGTCTCCTATACCTACTTATTATAGTAGCCTACCTAGAATGTGTTACATGAAACTTGAAATATAAGTTCCTTAGTGTATTTAATAATTCTGCTTATCGAAACATAAGTATTTTACCATGAAAAATTTGTTGATTATCTTTGTAAATATAAGGACCTATTGTTGCTTATTTGACAAGGGGATGTAATCATTAAAAACATTTTAAATAATTTCTCCTGTTACCTGCAAAGTAACACTTTAAACTAGAGAATTTCTGAAATTACCATAATGGTAAGTTCTACTTCCCCAATTTTAATGCTTGCACCTCTTACTGTGTGTTGCTTATCCTTTTTTTTTTCCTCATGAAATAGGAAGTAGCCTATGGATACATTTTTTAATGATCTCGCACATTAATTGTGAAATTAAGTATGAAAATGTGAGAAGTGTTCTTTACCATATCATATATTCTAGAAATGTGGGTGTAGTTTTTTGTATATCTGTTTGTGTATTATTGTGGCATATAATGGATGAAAGTAAAATAGTACATTAGATGCAATTCTGGCATCTTATCTAGTCTGATCTTAAGGTGGTTTTTGTTCAGGCACTTCTCATTTCATCAAGTCCAGCAAAGCAGTCATTAGAGAATGTCAGAAACAATGATACTTTTTTGGTATTTCAAATGACTTTTGAAGGTAGCATAAAAGGTTTTTGGTAGAAGTTTGTAGGATTATACGGAATCATATTTTGACCAGTACTCCTTCCAGAATCACAAAGGCAGGTTTATAGAGTTTTGTTCCGATGCTCCTCAAATGTAATTGCCATAACTACCTTTTCCTCATTTTTACAATGGACATGGTGTGATCAAATTCAAGTAATTTAAGTATGAGTATAATTGGAGATGATTAATGTGTAAAACCAACTTGGGATTCATGCATTTCTTTTAAATTGACTATTTATCCATAACTTGAAAGCCATTATGTGCATGTGTTGGAAGTATAATTAATTGAAGAGGAATAAGTGGCTGCATATAATTCTGCAAGATGGTATAAAAGGCATCTGCAGGGTCACAAACAAGTACATTTATGACACACTTCAGTTAAATTACCAATCAATACATCTGTTTCATTTTAAATAAACTGCATCTACAGTATAGCATAAAGCAATTATGTGCAGATGTTGGAAATATCATAATTTTTAAATGTATGTATTCATGTATATCTCAATGTTGCTTAAAGATATGTTAAATTTCAAGAAGTTTGTATTAGTAAAATAGCATTAAAAGCACAATTAGATGTTCGCAAAATAAGGACAAAATAAACATTAAATTACAGCATGCTATTTTTTATTTATATTTTTCTATCTTGATTTTTAAAAATGTGTTGCAGTAGTACTGTGACAACAGTGAATATAATTGCTATTCTTAGCAGTGCAGTCTAAAAGATGCATACCTCAAAATGATTTGGAAATGAAAGTTGGGCCATAACAACTCTCCACAGTTATTGTGTAGTAGTTTCCAAAATTCTTCTACATGCTCCAGCCAAAAGTAGGAACAATACCTTATTTCAGTACCAATAGTTTCTTAATATTTACCTTATTTCAGTACAGATGTTTTCTTAATATTTACCTCAAAATAATACAGGAACACACACCAGGACAAACTCCACAATAAACAGAGACTTACAGCCAGCTTCCTCACACATAGGGCTCAAGACCACTAGATTCCTATGCCCCTAGAGAAGCAACATCAATTCATGTTTCCTCATGCAACAGTGTAGTAGATGAGGGGTTTTAATGTTGTTTTTATAAAGGTCTAAATTTGTTCCAATTTACATTAAAACGGTTCTTGTACTTTAATTTTATTAATTAAACTTCAGACAACTTGGGCGCACAGGTGTGTCGTCTGGGATATCACTTTAAAAAAAATCTTTCCGGATGTCGCTGCACAACAGCGTCTCTATATTTAAAACATGAAAGTGTGGCCTCTTAAAGGTGTGGCCACTGTAAGTGGCTAACTACTCTTGCACAGACAGCATGAAATTTGGGTTCAAGTCCCAACTGCAGCCACATTTTTAACACACACAAATTTATGTTTCAGGACGGTGTTTCAAACCTAATGTATGGTTTGTGCTTTACAATAACTCAAATGTGTGAGATTTTTGTGGAATATTTTCATTTACGAAAACTATCTGATACTGTATATAATCTCTGCTATTACAAGTAACCTTCCAATTGACTTCGGAGATCTGCACATTTCCAAGGTTGCCTGCTACCCAGCTCATAGCAGCTGCTGATATGGGGGAACGCTTGGCCAGTGCAACTACACCTCGGTCTTAGGTCATGAGGTTGAGTGCACCCCGTTTCAGCCCTCATATGTCAGATCTTAAATCAAGTGGAGCCGGGAATCAAAATTGAGTACTAATATTGCTCTATATTACCATGTTTAGGATGGTTGGTGGACAGAGTAGTCTCCCATAAGTCCAACCCCTCGTCCACGTCGTGGGAGACGGGCAACGGCACAAAGTAGGGGATTGCCTGTAGGGGCGAAGTACAGTGGGGACTTCGTGTGCCCCGGGACCGTTACGGTAGCTGTGAAGGTCCTACAGGAACCCTGAAAAGTGACGGCTAACGGGGCTCTGGTGAAGCTACGATAGGCCCAGCAAGCCAGTAGTGGATTAAACCAAATGCTTTCAAAAATGGAACGAGCCTCGGACAGGATGGATTTAATAGACGACGACACGGCTGTACACACGGACTAAGATTTGGAACTTTAAACCTAAGAACGCTGACGGGGAAGGTAGAGTAGATAGTGGATATGATGGAAAGAAGGAAGTTGGATTTATTGGGATTGGCAGAAACAAAGTGGAAAGGGGAAGGAAGGAGAGTACTGAGAAAAGGCTATAGACTGTACTGGAGTGGGAACGAAGAGGGAAAGAGGAATGGAGTGGGAGTAGTAGTACGAGATGGTTTGAAAGAAGAAGTGAGGAGAATAAGTGATAGGATGATGAAAGTGAAAGTAGCACTGAGGGGAGAGACCGTAGAAATAGTGCAAGTATATGCTCCACAAGTAGGCTGCGCTTCTGAAGAGAAGGAGGAGTTTGAAGAGGAATTGCAGAAGCAGCTGGTAGGAAGAAATATGATTGTTATGGGGGACCTCAATGCCCATGTAGGAAGAGAAAGACAAGGTTATGAGAGTGTTCTAGGACCAGAGGGTTGGGGTGGAAGAAATGAGGAAGGAAAGAGACTGTTGGACTTCTGCCAGAGGAACAGCCTGCTAGTTGGGAACTCCTGGTTTAAGAAAAGAGAGAGCCACACAATCACATGGTACAGTGATGACTTGACCAGGAAGTCGGTGGTCGACTATATACTGTATGAGAAAGAACTAAATAAGAACATCACGGACATCAAGGTTATACCATCGGAGAACCTGGATAGCGACCATCGATTACTGGTAATGAACCTGAGAGGGAGTAAGGAGAAGAAAGGGACTGAGAACCAGGAAAGACGTATAAGGATATGGAAACTGAAAGAAGGGGATAGAAGGGTCGAGTACCTCAAAATGGTAAAGGAAGGAATTCCAACAGATGAAGAAAGAGGGGTGGAAGAGGAATGGGCTAGATTTAAGAAGACACTAGTGGGTGCAGCAGAAGCAGTATGTGGGAGGACAAGTAGTAAGAAGAGGTGGAAGGAAACACCATGGTGGAATGAGAAGACAAAAGATATAGTAAGGGAAAAGAATAGAGCCTTTAGGAGGTGGTATCAAAATAGGACGGTAGAGACAAGGGAAGAGTACCAGGAAAGAAAGAAGGAGGCGAAGAGAGTGGTGGCTGAGGAGAGAAGGAAGTGGATGGAAGAGTGGACAAAGATGATGGAGGAGGATAGTGAAGGTACAAAAAAGGTCCTGTATGGGATGGTGAAAGATAAGAGGCGGAAGGATCCTACGGATTATGTTAGAATGGTGAACAAAAGGGGACAAGAGATAGAAAATAGGGAAGAACTGAAGAAAATGTGGAAAGAATATTTTGAAGAACTTCTGAACCCAAATGGAAAAGATGGTGAGGAGGAAGAAATCGGGGAAGAGGAAGATGAACTGCAAACAGAAAAGGACTTAACATGGAAAGAAGTGGAAGATGCAGTGAACAAGATGAAAGGAGGGAAGGCACCGGGTGTGGATGAGTTGAGTGTGGAGATGGTGAGAGCAGCAGGAGAGGTGGGGATACAGTGGCTGTACCGAGTGATGAGGACAGCATGGAAGGAAAGGAAGACCCCAGAGGACTGGAAAAAAGGAATCATTGTCCCGATCTTCAAGAAAGGTAGTAGAACAGATTGCAGAAACTATCGGGGAATAACACTGATGAGTCATTGTGCAAAGATCTTCGAGAAAGTTTTGGAAAAGAGAATTAGGACAAGGATAGAAGGAGGGATGAGGGAAGAACAACATGGCTTCAGAGCAGGAAGGTCCACAGTGGATTTGATTTTTGCTGTAAGGCAGTTGCAAGAACAGCACTATGAATATGGAACAGATCTACTGATGGCCTTCCTGGACATTGAGAAAGCATATGACAGTGTATGCAGAAACAAAGTATGGAAGTCCCTGGAGGATAGAGGAGTAGAGAAATGGACTATAAAGAGGATAAAGGAGATGTACAAGGGAAGCGTGAGCTGTGTGAAAGTGGGAGGAGAGAGATCTGACTGGTTGGAACAAAGAAACGGCCTGAAACAAGGAAGTGCACTGTCACCGTTACTTTTCATTGTGGTGATGGATGACATAATGACCCGAGTGGCACAAGTAATTGGGGACGGAAAGATGAAAGCAATGGTGTTTGCAGATGATTTGATGATTTGGGGAAACAAGGAGGAGGAGGTACAGGAACAGTTGGACGTGTGGGAAGGAGTAATACAAGGATATGGGATGAAATTTAGCATAAATAAGAGTGAGATGGTGATCACAACAAGGAAGAAGGAAAGAACCACAACGGGAATAACAATTGGTGGGGAACAGCTGAAGAAAGTGGAGAGTTTTAAGTATCTGGGAAGCCTGATACAAGATAATGGAAGAAACGATAGAGAAATAAATGAGCGGGGGAGGCAGGCAGAAGCATTTCGGAGGAGTGTGAGAAGCATGTTATGGAGCAAGGATGTCCCTCAGAACAGCAAAAAGATCATATATCGGACGTACTATGTCCCTATCCTGACGTATGCCTCGGAGACCTGGGTTATGAAAGGAAGGGAGAGGAGCAAAATACAGGCCAGTGAGATGAGGTTCTTGAGAAGCAGTATTGGAGCTACAAAGATGGACAGAATAAGAAATGAGAGGACCAGAGAATTAATGAAGGAGGAACCATTACAGGATGGTATAGAGAAATCTAGACTTAGATGGTATGGACATGTAAAACGAATGGAGGAGAAGAGGATACCCAGGAGAGTACATGAGACGAAGTGGGAAGGAAAGAGACCGAGGGGAAGACCGAGAGACAGGTGGCTGAAGGGGGTGGAAGAAAGCGTGAAGAAGAGAGGAGAAGACTGGACAAGGGTGGAGGCTGAGAGATGGTGGGAAGACAGAAGACGTTGGAGAGGCTTGTGTTCCAAACAGACCCGGCCAGTGGCTGGAAACTGTGCAAGATGATGATGATGATGATGGTGGACAGAGTAGAATGGAGGGGTGTCATATTTGCTCCGACCCGGCTTAGGCTGGAAAACTGAAAATGATGATGACTGGTGATGGACTACAGGCAACAAAGGAAGTGTACACAGGTATACGAATGAACATAATCCTATTTGCTGGTGATGTTCAGATTTGGGGAGAGAATGAGAATGTGGTCCAAGAACAGCTGGATGTACTAAAGGAAAATATTGAGAAATGGAAAATAAAAATCAGTATAGAGAAAAGTAAGACAATGGTAATGACAAGAGGAAAATACATTCCATTGTTAAAATTGGATATATACTGTAGATCTGGAAGTAGTCAGGGTGTCGACCGGTAACGAAAGTAACGAATTTTACAAATGGGTAACAAAAGTAACGAATTTTACAACGGGTAACGAAAATTTTCTGAAGGCGGGTTGAATCATTGAAACTCGCATCGCTAGGCTCAGAGATTGCGAGTTTCACGCAAGCGGCGCCGTGCCTATTGCATAGTACTAAGCTGTATGTCGCCGTGCCCGACCTCAAGGAAATACATACCGAGGATACCTTGAGCGGTATACATCTGTTCAACGTATATTTTCGGCCTCAAGAAGTCTTCAAGTTTCGTGTGAAATATTTTTCTGTGTTACTGTATTAGGAAACCTGACTTTTCGCGAGACGTTTCTTCGCGAATACTTCCGAAACTAAGAAGAAATCTCTCTTTTCTGTTATTTGAAAACTATGTCAAATTGAAGTCCAGAAATAACGCGAAACAATTTAATGTCGCAATCTTGCGAAATGTTACCGTTTCGAAAAAAATGCGAAAAATCTTCGAAATACATATAACTTATTTAAAAAATATGTCAAGTAAATTTGCGACATTCAGTATGGTTAATTCGAAATTCCGTTATAAGTCGATTTTTCCTTCGAACTTTCGTTCCATCGGATATATAATCTAACCGATTATTTCGCTAACTTGTTGATAATTCGTGGTTCTCAATCGAAATAAAACTTGCCCTCCTGTCGTATTATTCGTGCAATCCTCTCAGAACAATTCGTAATATTCGATACCGTACCTACTTCGAACGTTCATCCTCCAAAATCGCATCCTCAAGACGGCCGGCTGACCGCACGACTTGCCTGCGGGAATCTCGTTAAAACGGACCGATATCGACGTCAGTTGCGTAAAATCATAAAACCCGTCCCCTATCGTGAACTTGTGACCACGTGGACTGCGGGAATCCTGTCAAAGGTGATTGGGCACCCATCACGAAACCTACTTGCCACTTTTCCCATGACCGTATACTTAAGCGTGCGGGGAGTGAGAAGTGCATCAACCCACATAAAAATGGCAGCCTACGTAGCATCGACGTACTAAATCCTCCTCGTGATCCACACTGAACTCATGAACTCCCAACTACAGCATAGGGACAAAGGGAATCACGGCACCGACCGAACAACATGTTCATAACTACGCGTGAATTTTAACCATGCCCAACCTTGAGCTTGCCTCCGCCATTCTATCAGGACAGATATACAATAATAATAATAATGTTATTGGTTTTACGTCCCCTTTAACTACACTGGCGTTTAGAGACGCCGGGGTGCCGGAATTTTGCCCCGAAGGGGATCTTTAATGTGCCAGTAAATCTACTGACACGGCTCCCTCGCATTTGCGCAGCCTCAAATGCCAGCTGACTGCGCCAGGTTTCGAACCTGCAAAACAGATATACAGGCAGACAATCGTTGAACGGCCGGGTGCGGCGACGATTGCATAATATCTCGAGGACAACGTAAAACGGCCGAGTGCGGCAGCGATTGCGTTACATCGCGATATTTCTCCGCATTCAATGACGAGGACAACTGTATTCTTGTCAAACGGACAGCAAGTGGCGCCGATTGCGTAATAATGCTATATTTTCTTTTGCCCGAACTCGAGGACAATGGAAATCTCGTCGAATGACTAAAAGTGACGCTGATTATCGAAATCGCGATTTTTCTCCGTGTTCTCTCGTGAAAACTACGGGAAGCTCACCAAACAACTGAGACCAGCGCCGATCGTGTAACATCTCGATATTTCTCCGCATTTGACTGCGAAGACAGAATTCGGTGACGATCGTGTAACAACGCATGCATTTCTTCGCGACCTACCGCGGGGACGAAGGAAATCTCGCCAAATGGTCAAGAGCTGAGCAACCTCTTGGTATCGTAATAATAACAACATATTGTGGACAAGACGACATATTAGCTTAAACAACTCATTGGATATTAAATATCTAGTATATATTTATTATTTTTTAAATTTTTATAACATCATGTGAATTTCATTTAAAGCGGCTTCGGTGGTGTAGTTGGTAGCATGCTGAACTGCTGTGCCCAAGATAGCGGGTTCAAACCCGGCCGAAGTCGTCGGATTTTTTAAAAGCGTTAAAATCCTTCAGTATGCCTTCCTTCGGAGGGGAAGTAAAGCCAGCGGTCCCATGTCATGGATTTATGGCATGTAAAGTATTCTTCCACAGACTAAACTTGTGTGAAGCTAAATTGTTAGGTTATATTTCGTCGGAACGCTCTATCAAAGTTCCAACGTTCACCACTAGGTATCATTGATATCTGGTAGCAACTTGAAATTGAACGGAACTTGTAGCTCACCCTAAGGGTGTCCGTTGAAAGCAGCTACAGACTCAGACGAGCTGAACATGTCCTCGGACATTCCCGGCACTAAAAGCCATACGATAAATAAAAAAACTTCTTTAAAAACAGTTCATTGTTTCTCTTCACCGCATGATGCGCGCCTATGCTTGTAGACCGCAGACGCAACTTGAATTCAAAGGTAACTAAAATTAACTAAAAGGTACCTAAAAAGTAACTAATTTTTACTTCATCCTTACAGTAGACACCCTGGTAGTAGAGCACTTGAAATATTTAGGAAGTGAATTGATGGAAAATGCAAGATTGGATTTGGATATCAACAAGAGAATACAATGAGGGAGTGTGTTCTATCACCAGGTTCGGTGTTTAATTTGGGATAAAGACATACCACTGAAGGCTAAAGACCTATTACTTACCAATAATGATGTATGAAACAGAAACTTGGCTGATGACAAGGAGAAATGAAAGTGGAATACAGGCAGCTGAAATGAAATTCCTGAGGAGTATGGTACAGAAGACTAGGAGAGAGAGTGAGACATGAAGATATTCAAAAGGAAGTGAATGTACAGATATACAATCATAAATTGTTGCATGGAAAATATCCAAGTCCTGTTCAGGTATCATCGTGCTTGGACATGGCTGTACAATTACAACAAAATTGATGACTTCCGTCTTTGTTCAACAACATGTTCGTGACAAAATGCAACT
Organism: Meconema thalassinum; assembly: GCA_946902985.2. Lineage (NCBI taxonomy): Eukaryota > Metazoa > Arthropoda > Insecta > Orthoptera > Tettigoniidae > Meconema > Meconema thalassinum. Next base: position 426,980,740 of record OX336388.2, on the reverse strand, counting down.
ATCAGTACACAGTGCCACTGTGCAGATATCAGAATAACAGAAAAGAATGATATGGGATTAATGAGAAACCGCCCAAATGCGTAAATAAATGCGTGAAGTGAGTGACACGTCCCAAGAGACGATGGATGAGAAGCGCTTAACAGAGGAGCTGTGTTAGCATAGAGGAAAGGCGTGAAGTTGATAACTCGGACCGCCGTGGTTCAAATATTGGTCTCGGCAATTCCTTTTGTTTTGATGGCCTCTGTTATACCATTGTGGAACCGCACAATACTGGACGCCTTTTAAGTTTCACAACGAAATATTGCAATAAACTGTTAATTACCTCTGGGTCTATAATAGCTGTCATAGACGTGCATGCGATGTTGGAAATATCATTACAATATTATGAGCGTTTTGCAAACTGCCAGTTAGCTCAGGGGAAGAGGTGTTGCGTGAAACGACAAAGAACCGGGGTTCGAATCGTACTCGCCGTGTTTATTTTTTAAACATGTCAAATGTTTCATTAACGAAATACATGTGTCTTTCTATACAAAGGGAAATCTGTCTTAATGAATTTGCTTATCGTTAGTCCTGTAAAGGACTGTTGTAGGCACTTCTTCAATATCTCATCCAGTATCCACGGCTTCGACAACTTGCTGTAGCTGACTTGGCATTGACTGAATTAGATTTCAGAAGTGCTGTTCGTCAAGGGCAGTCTCCTCCCATGCTTCCAACATAATCTTCCATAATGCATTCTGCGAACGAGGGAGAGGGTGAGGCCAGTTTTACCTGATATGGCGTTTCCACTTTGCCCACACATGCTCAACAGGGTTCAAGTCTGGAGTTTGAGGGACCCAGTTGAGCAGTTCAATGGAGCTCTGCTCAGAAAACCAGCCCTGAACACTACTGATCATGTGGATTGGAGAGTTGTCTTGCACGAACTGAAGTACTGCATGTGGATAGCACTCTCTCACACTCGGAATCATAATATTCTGCAAGATGTGCAAATATTGGTCTGATGTGAGATGTCTATCTATCCGATGAAGCACTCCAGCACCATCAGACGACATCCACTCCCAGCACGACACAGATATGCGGCCACTACGTGTGCGCTCAGACACATACCGTTACTTGTATCGGGTTCCACGTGGTCTGTAAACACGAACCGGTCTGACCCCTGCCGAACTGAAACATGTCTCGTCAGAGAAGATGACCTGATCCCAATTACGATTTAATGCCAACTAACTGCTGTATCCATCTTTGAGCAGATGGAACACCACATTGGATTGTTGCCTCACACACAATGTAATTGCTCTCTCTGGATGCGTGTGTATAGTGAGCCATGGCAGAATAAAATGACGTATTATCATCAACGTTAGCTCGGCCAAACGCGGTTGTTTTTGTAGCATGACATCATAATGGTGTGTTACTTCACAAAAGCGGCTTCGGTGGCGTAGTCGGTAGCATGCTGAACTGCTATGCCCAAGATAGCGGGTTCAAACCCGGCCGAAGTCGTCGGATTTTTTAAGAGCGTTAAAAATCCTTCAGTATGCCTTCCTTCGGAGGGGAAGTAAAGCCGGCGGTCCCATGTCATAGATTTATGGCATGTAAAAGATCCTTTCACAGACTAAACTTGTGTAAAGCAAAATTTGTTGGGTTAGATTTCGTCAGAACGCTCTATCAAAGTTCCAACGTTCACCACTAAGTATCATTGATATCTGGTGGCGAAAGTTGGAACTACTTGAAATTGAACGGAACTTGTAGCTCACCCTTTAGGGTGTCCGCTGGAAGCAGCTACAGACTCAGGCGAGCCGAACATGTCCTAGGACACTCCCGGCACTAAAAGCCATACGATAAATAAATAAATAACTTCACAAAAATAATATTCACGGCGACTCGAACTGTGGTTGCTCGGCGATGAACAACTTTACAACCTGACAGCTAACCTACTACGCTACAGCGCAGCACATGCAATTGTGAGTGTATCATGTCTTATCACGACACAGTGCGTGTGGGAGCGAGGGGAGGGGCTGGCCAATAGCGAGAGAGCAAGAGAATTACGGACTGACCATGCTGCAGTACATATTCACCGAACTGGACGCAGCCGACAGCAGCCGAAGTGACACTTTAGCATTTTTCATGCCTCATTGTTTATCTGTACATAATCTGAATGATAAGCTGGAGCAGAACAGATTGAGATGGTATAAACATGTGAAAAGGGGTGAAGGACAGTGTGAGAGAATGAAACCTGGAGTGGAGTTCAGTGGTTGAGGAAGGATGGTGGACAGACAGAATCAAGTGGAGGGGTGTCATACTTGCTCCGACTCGGGTTAGGCTGGAAAACGGAAATTGGTGATGATGATTACCATGTTTAAGCAGTGATGCCAATTATATATTCCCAACAATTATATGGTACTTTAAGAAAATTATGCCAGCCCGTGGTGTTGGGGTAGCGCGCCTGAGTCTCACCCGGAGGCCCCGGGTTCGATCTTCGGCTCAGTCAGGGATTTTAAAACTGACGGTAGGGTTGGAATGGGCTGCACTCAGTCTCGTGAGGACAATTGAGTAGCTGTCTGACAGTGAGGCAGCGCCCCGATCACGAAAGCCAAGATTAACGGCCGAGGGGACCCCGATGCGCTGATCTCTCGTCACCCCAATATCTGCAGGCCCAAATGGCTGGGCAGTGGTCGCTTGGTCAGCCTGGGCCCTTCATGGGCTGTTAAGTGCCAGGGATTGACTATTGTTATTTTTTTAAACAAAATTATACCTACAAAATATAGGTATTTAACACCAATTTGGATTGTTCCAGGCTGATTGTTATAAATAGATGGGGGAAATAGTTTCCATCATAAGTCATGAACTCTTGGCAAGGGGAAACTTATGTTCTAGAGATATATTAAGGGTAGAAAAAGGATTTGTTTGGTGGTAACATCACCAGGGAGATTGAATCATTGAGATCACATGTATTTGACCTTTAAAAAATGAACCAGAAAAATACACACATCAAAAAAAGTTTTGCATCACCTCGGTTCCCAGATCTCCGGCATATAGACGTTGACTGTGTATATTGTATCCAAGATACAGTCCCTTTGACTGTTCATAGATGTCACTAAAACTGCTCAAAGATGTAAACAACCATGCATGAGCAGGGCCTATTAGTTCGAGGGGGTACGACAGCCGATCAGTTCCAGTCATTCCACCATGACGAAGGTACGCTGCTCATGTTGTCTGTAGTTCTACCATGCCTAGAAGGTCAATACCGCAGTTCGATCGCGTCCGCATTGTTACTTTGTGTCAAGAAGGGCTCTCAACAAGGGAAGTTTCCAGGCGTCTCAGAGTGAACCAAAGCGATGTTGTTCGGACATGGAGGAGGTACAGAGATACAGGAACTGTCGATGACAGGCCTCGCTCAGGCCGCCCAAGGGCTACTACTGTAGTGGATGACCGCTACTTACGGATTGCCGCTCGGAGGAACCCTGACAGCAATGCCACCATGTTGAATAATGCGTTTCGTTCAGCCACAGGACGTCGTGTTTCAACTCAAACTGTGCGCAATAGGCTGCATGATGCGCAACTTCACTCCCGACGTCCATGGCGAGGTCCAGCTTTGCAACCCCGACACCATGCAGCGCGGTACAGATGGGCCCAACAACATGCTGAATGGACCCCACGGAATTGGCATCACGTTCTCTTCACCGATGAGTGTCGCATATGCCTTCAACCAGACAATCGTCGGAGACGTGTTTGGAGGCACCCTGGTCAGGCTGAACGTCTTAGACACACTGTCCAGCGAGTGCAGCAAGGTGGTGGTTCCCTGATGTTTTGGGGTGGCATTATGTGGGGCCGACGTACGCCACTGGTGGTCATGGAAGGCTCCGAAACGGCTTTACGATACCTGAATGACATCCTCCGACCCATAGTGCAACCATATCGGCAGAATATTGGAGAGGCATTTGTCTTCATGGACGACAATTCTCGACCTCATCGTGCACATCTTGTGAATGCGTTCCTTCAAGATAACGACATCGCTCGACTACAGTGGCCAGCATGTTCGCCAGACATGAACCCTATCGAACATGCCTGGGATATGTTGAAAAGGGCTGTTTATGGACGTCTTGACCCACCAACCACTCCGAGAGATTTACGCCGAATTGTCGTTGAGGAGTGGGACAATTTGGACCAACAGTGTCTTGATGAACTTGTGGATAGTATGCCACGGCGAATACAGGCATGCATCAATGCAAGAGGACGTGCTACTGGGTATTAGAGGTAGTGGTGTGTACTGCAATCTGGACCACAAATGCTGAAAGTCTAGCTGTATGATGGTACAACATGCAATGTGTGGGTCTCATGAGCAATAAAACGAGCTGAAATGTTGTTTGTGTTGATCTCTATTCCCTTTGTATTTAACGGTTCTGGAACTCTTGGAACCGAGGTGATGCAAAACCTTTTTTGATGTGTGTATTCAGAAACATGAGCACTTGATAGAAAATGTGAGTCGTCTAGTATCAAAACCGGCCAAGTCACAAAATTTACGAAAATGAGTTATGGTTATCAATTTGAAGTAGAAGTACAGCACTATCAGGCGAAACAAGAATATGCTTCAAAATCGTCCATGTCTTCATGTTACACAGCACTGAATTCTTGGTCGTGCAACAGAATGGGCCAAGTCATGCAGGCTGTGCTTTCAAAACCGGCCATGTCAAAGAACGAGTAGCAATCTTCATGTCGCAGCATTACTGTCTGGAATCTAGCGTTGTTAGATTACGCATGAATGTGATATCAGTAGGCAACCTTGTTCCTTATTTTGTTTACTCTTCGAAGTCATAATAATTTGTATTTTGTTCGTTTGCAACACTGACTTCCGTATTCGCGGGCTTCTTACCGCATTGGCGCGAAAGCAATTGTATTTCCTGTGTGCTCGTATTTTGTCATTATTGTGTAGTGTAACGTGTATATTGTTCCTATTTTAATAATGATTCTATTAACATAAGTGACTCATTTTCTTTTACTGTGTTCAAGATCTAGTGAACTACTAACTTTTAATGATATAATACCTATTTTGTATTCTCCTCAGCTTTCTGATGTTCATCTTCATATATTAGGCTACTATCCAATTTAAGCAGAATGCTTTCGTTTTTATTGCAATAAAACAGGTAATTAAAATGTCAATTTATTTTAATTTAATTGCCTTTTTTCACTGGAATTAGGAATTTAAAAAGAAAAGTTTTACAAAAAAGGACTAAAATTATACCAAATTGCAACAAAAACGGCCAAGTCAAAATTAATATTAGCAAAAAAGAAGGGTTCATTATGAATCAGATTTCTCAAAATAGCAGAACTTAAATATTAAACCATTATGGATATAACTATGCAATAAAATCTTTTGTGACCACCATTGCTTTGTCTCTAGAGGTTTTTCCATCCATACTGAAAAATATGCCTTCAGTGACTTGGCCGGTTTTGATACTAGACGACTCATGTGTACACTGCATCTAATTTTGCAGCATCAGTATCCCTCTTTTGATATACAAATTTACAAAGGTACATCGAACAGTATGAACCTTCTTAGACGGATAGTAGGCTACTACAACAGTTACCTAAAATAAGGAGCTATAGCCTCTTCTAATTTCAATTTTGTTGTCTCAGGGCAGTGCAGTGTACTTTATTTATTCCCTACCATCATACCAAATTCACCAACTTTCTCAATCATAAATGTAATTGAAAATAATCTTGTAAGAGACTTCAAAATACAGTACTTTTATGATTTAGGGAACAATCAGGCAAATCTATTTTTTTGGTGTGTAAATAAATCAGTCAGAGTGTATATAATCTATGAAATTTTATTTTACCTGAAAACGATTATTTTAAATTTTGCTATACGTTCATAAATTGTCATAATTAGCACAGATAATCTCATTTATAAGTTTTAATTCATAATTAATTTCATACGTACGTGTGACATTGCTATATTTCTTAATGTGTCAGCATAGGATTTGCTTCCTCCGGGCATTGCATTTATCACTAATGACATTAACGACAAGCTCTTGGTGAATCCTGTCATCCTGAAGCATCAAATGGGAGTGGAATATCCGGTAGTCAGATATGCTTACGTTCATTACATAAATTGTGTTGTAATGTGCTCTCGTAAATGTTGCGAGAAGAGCTAGAGTATTCACCTGTTGCAATAGATGGAAAAATTCTATTGTATGTTGCCAGTCCTGTTGGAAGTCGATAAAACCCAATGAACAGTCTTGAACATGTTCTACATCAAGATTTATTATTATATATTATTATGTGTGAAATTACGAGCAAATATTTTTGACTTTTCAGAAAATATTTACCATATTTTTAAAATAAATGATTTTCAATTTTTTAGAACCTACAAGTCTTTCACTAATGTTAAATTATGGTACATTGGGATAAATAATGATATGGTATATGGTTGGCACCACTGTTGTTTAAGTTATGTAAAGATTGAAGTTTTATTGGCTGTAAAAGATTTATTACCTTTCATGTATGCAGGAGACTTGTTAGACACAAGTATGCATAATTGATTAATTAGCACCACGGGTGTAGCCAGAATCCAGGAACTGGTGGGTGCTACTTAAATTAAAAATTTAGTTCTCCTTCTTTCCTATATCTAAAGCCATGCGGATATAGTTTGCATGGCTGTGCAGATAATGTTTGGAGTAAATTTGCGGATAGTTGTTAGATTACAATCCAAACTTGTTGAATATCTATACTAGGACTCTGATGTTATAACATAATATTTTTCAGTTAAGTTTCTTTTTTTTCTTTTCATGTCGAATGTTAGATTATGATTTAAGCTAACCTCATTCAAATTGTGTCATTAAGCATAAATAACACTCCGAACTGAAAAGGGTTGCAATTCAGGCTGCATAACGTTCATTTTAAACATAGCACATGCCATACAAAGCCTAGGGGAACGACTTTCTCCTCAAATGTCGAAATGTGTTGCTTTAATACACTATCTAAATTATTGTAATGCAGATAAAAGTCGTGCGGATGCGGATAATGTTTTATTTATCCCCGCAGGGCTCTACCTATATCCATAGTTACAATCTCATACTGGAGATCTTGGGGAGGGCGCAAAAATGTGACTGGCATGATTTGTGCAAGGTGAAGATTGACAGGAAACGAGTCATTCATACATCACATAGAAACTGCGTCAGGATGCCAAGTGAATGTGTACCATGTACAAATTATATTCTTGTAATAAACTGTCTCGCAATGAAGAAGGCATTACAATAATGACGAAACCCACGTCAACACGTGTGGTTCATTGTTGTGGAAAGAAACTTGCGAGGTATTTTGCTCACACATCTACATGGAGTACATTTTTGACCTGCAAACACATGTGTGTCACCAGTTAGGAAAAAATTGAATATTTCAAAATTGATTCCCCCTCCCCTGCAATATTAGAGATAATGCTGAGGGGTGTGAAGGTGATGGCTGGGGATGCACAAGTACCTCCATAGCAATGTTCTTGTTTAGTTCAAATTTGCAAAACTTCTGACTCCTCGTCTCACAGATGATTGCCATAAGACATGAAGGTGCACATTCTGAGCAAGCTACATTCCTTTTCTGGATAATGTTTTTGAATGTTACAGTCAAACATGCATACAAATACCTACCACCAATCACATTTTCGTATGCCTGTGTGAATGATGATATAGATTCTCTTCCTCATTTGAAAAATGGCTGGGTTTTACAGGTTGTTACAGACCCTGTTTCAATATGAACAAATTATTGTGAATTATATTGCATATTTGTTTGTTGTGTAATGCACTTTATGTAAATATACACTGACTGAGCAAATGTCATGGGATAGTGGAGCACTGATGCGCACCACACTTCCCCTGTGCCATCGGGTGTTGTACAGGAAACATTATGAGAAGTGGTTGAGCACGTGACAGGTGTAAAATGCAAAGTCGTCGTGAGCTGATACCGTTCGAACGGGGTATGGTGGTCGGTGCCCGATGGATGGGAAGTGCGATTTCGGCAGTGGTGCGGGAATTCGGCTTCACACGGTCAGCCGTGTCCAGGGTGTATCGTGAATTGTTGAATGCGGGCGTCACCGTCCACAACTGACGAACAACCGGCCATCCCGCCACCCTCGGTGACTGTGGCGACATCTGAGACGGATTGTCAATAGTGACAGAAGGTCAACAGTGCAACAAATCACGGCTCAATTCAACACAGGCCGTGCTAGACAAGTCTCCCAGTGAACAATCTGTAGGAACATGGGTTCCATGGGGGTATGGGAGCCGGCGCTACACACGGGTGTCACTGTTAACCTAACGTCACCTGGGACTGGTTCCAGGAACGTGCAGGGGAGGTAAACGACTGACATCGCCACCCTGGAGCCCCGATATGAACCCTATCGAGTATATCTGGGATGTCGTGGATCCTGCACCCACAAACAGACCAGCAAGTGGCGGCCACTCTATAAACGATTTGGTGTCAGCTACGTCCAGAGGACTACCAGGGCAACTCACTTCCACGTCGTCTCCCTGCCGTCCGCAGGGCCAGAGGAGGCCCCACACGTTATTAGGTGACTATGCCATGACATTTGCTAAGTCAGTGTATATTCATTATTATTATTATTATTGTGATATTTTGATGTGACGTAGGTCAAACAAAATATTCGGCTATTGTCAGTTAACCCGAAAATCTGTACTCAAAGAATATTCGAAAATTCATGTGATGTGTGTTACGAGGATAAATAAAATACTATTTTGATGTTGCTATTCCTTATCTCACATCCTTATTTTGATCAATTTTTAAATGATTTTTGATCTCGCATAGGTCTAATAGTTACTCAAAGGAAGAAGACTTCACCTATGAGATTCTGTCTTCACAGAGATTATGAAAGAACAGTTTGATTCTGTGATCGGTTTGCTGACGAAGGGTCTCGATATATTGTCACTCGAATAATGTTCATATACCTTGACATGCCAGAAGTTGTCGGATATCTGTCTTAATATTATGTAGGACCCCTTGTAGCCCAAAGTGCAGCAACTTTCATGGCATGGACCCCACAAGTGGATGAAGACCTCTGGAGAGGCCTTGTGTTTCTATGTGCAGGGACTGGTTGTGAATAGCTCTCACCACCACGTCCCATAAATGCTCCATTGGGTGCATATTGGAGGAACATGCTGGCCACTCCATTTGGTGAATCTCTCCAGAATGCTCTTAGAATCTGTCTTGGACATCTGGAGCCCAATGAGATGGCACTTGATCCTGTTGGAACTTCCTATTGATGTCAGGAAAAATTAAGTCCATTAACTGTTGCAAATGGTCACCTAGGAGAGTTTTGTGGATAATGTACATGGGAGGACAAGTGGACCCCCATTTGAACACACCTTACATCAGTGATGTCCAGCCTTAGCACGCTAGGAGAGTTAGCTATGCTGCACCACATGCCGGCAGGCTGGCTCTTGCCTGGGCTGCCTGTCCTGACCGACGGCGCTGCAACAGCTCTTCGCTGCGTCTGACCGAGTCCAGTTGGGATCGCTACCGCACCGGAATTGACACCCGTGACCTCATTGGGTTTGCACCATACCCGAACCTTGCCATCAGTACAAAACCAAGCCACATGTTTCCAGTCCTCCTGGGTCCAATCAGGAACCTAAAGAGCTCAAGTGAGGTGTTACGCCTGATGTTGTCCAGTTAACAAGGACACTGGTGGGTCTTCTGCTTCCATATCCTATGGAAGCTAATCAGTGTAACATAGATCTGCTAGATACACGTCTGCCTTCTCCTGCATTAAATGTGGGTGTGATGTGAGCAAATAATCCTGCTCTGTTAACACTGACAATTCTACCCAACCTCTGCCAATCTTCGAGTAACCTTGGATGGCCATCGCATTGTCTACGGTAGATCGTATGCCTTGTTATTTCCTGTACACAGGTGACAACGTGGCTCAAGGAATACTGAAGGTCCCATCGTTTTGCCACCCACAATTAAGCCCCTTTCGAACTATTCTGCAGTAGTTCAGGGCTTATTGCTTAAGTATATCACAGCAATAGTAGCTACACCTTCATAGATTAGTTGGGGAAGGAAGACTATTTTGTTGATGGGATAGTCATTTCTAAGTTTTGCAACATTAAATAGTTCTTTTTTCGGGTGTTTAATGCCTTAATATTTATCAGTAATAGTTATCACACTTACTAGCGGCTTTGGTGGCGTAGTTGGTAGCAAGCTGAACTGCTGTGCCCAAGATAGCGGGTTCAAACCTGGCCGAAATCGTAATTTTTTTGAGAGCGTTAAAAATCCTTCAGTATGCCTTCCTTCGGAGGGGAAGTAATGCCGGCGGTCCCATGTCATAGATTTATGGCATGTAAAAGATCCTTCCACAGACTAAACATGTGTGAAGCTAAATTGTTAGGTTAGATTTTGTCGGAACGCTCTATCAAAATTCCAACGTTCACCACTAGGTATCATTGATATCTGGTGGTGAAAGTTGGAAACTACTTGAAATTGAACGGAACTTGTAGCTCACCCTAAGGGTGTCTGCTGGAAGCACCTACAGACTCAGGCGAGCCAAACATGTCCTTGGAGACTCCCAGCACTAAAAGCCATACGATAAATAAATAAAACCACACTTACTAAATTTTCTGATGTTTTGTTTTTTATTTTTGGAGGGCAGAGACTGGCTGGGGTGTCGCTAGGTTTGGTAGAGTTTTGTAGATTATGATCTGATGATGCTCGCTTGATGAGCAATAACATGTGTCATCCCTTAATTTTCTCCTACTTCAATAGTCATATAAATATATAAATTATATATATAAAAAAAAATCTTAATCACATGTTCAGTTTTTTTTTGGCTTATTGGAATAATTTTGTATTGACAGACTGAAAAGTTGCAACATCATTTAAAACAATGTAGTCTATATTCACCACAAATTTTAGCTGCTGTGGACTATCACAACAGGAGATAATATAGGTCTTCATAGGTAGGAGGGACACACATCTATTGAGACATCATGGCTATCATACAAGAGATTAAAGTTTGCCTACCTGCCGTAAAGATTGTAGGAAAATATATCCAAGCCAACAGTGATTCTGTGGTCCTGTATACGTTATGTTCTATTGTTATATAACTCTGTATTGCAACTTAGTAGGCTAGGTATATTAAAATAGTTCTTCATTCAGATTCTTAATGCTTTAGTATTTATCAGTAATAGTTGCCACACTTTTTAAGATTATTCTGTGCGTTTTGCTTTTGGAGGGCAGAAACCATGGTGTAAATTGTAGGTTTGGAGAGTTTTGTGAAGCTATTTTGTCTTGTATATTTGCTACTTCATGAAGTGATGCAATGAACTAAACGGCAGATGTAGATGTATGATAAAAAGTTGTGACATAGTACCCATTGTAATACGTAGCTTTCTCATAAAATCTACCAAATATGTTTTTAAAATTTTGCACAGCCGCCATCTTGAACTCCTCCTAATAATCAAATTACATTAGACACCAATATATTAAACTTGGAAATAAATATTTAACGTGCCAAGTTTCACTGTGCATAGATGATCAAGTAAGACGAAAGGTGATCTAATAAGCCTATACTGTATTTCATAAGATAAACATTTGCTAAAAAGAAAGAGTTTTAATAAACATCAGAAAATCTATGAAAACAAACACATTTGAAATTTGCCATTTTATATTGTCACAATCACATTATAAATTAAAATAAATTACAATTTTTGTTTTAATTAAATCTGATCCTTAAAATTATACAATAAATACCTAGCAACAAAACAGTAGATTGCACTTGCATTTATAAAGATGTGAACATTGATAACCCTTGAGAAAAACAAAATTACCGTACTTTCTTGCAACAATACTGATCACCCTTCCAAATCTTAAATTTAAAACAATGTCATATTTTAAGACTTACACCTGAAATGCAAATCAGATTATATAGCCAAAACTTTTCAGAACCAGCTGATACTGTCATGATTAACTCCAGGGCCAAAGGGGCTGTACATGAATTCAACAGCAGGATAATATATTTTATTGCCTTGACCAGATCATACTTATTACATTGAACACACTACTACTTTCCTATTTAACTTAAATGTATACGACAGGCACCAAGCCTCTTTGAAACTTTCACTTAAGCCTTTCTCAAGTAAACTACCTCAATTCTGGTCGTTAAAACTATCACGAAAGTTACTTTTGATTAGGAAATATTTATTTGGTGATCGTATACTCTAGCCAAAATGGGGTGTGACTTAACAGTGACCGTTTTCCTTGATTTCAAGGCTTACCCTGGATAAATATTGTGATAAAATCTTTCATGTTTGATAGTAATTAAGCGGTTGAGTAAAGTGAATCCACTTCAACTTTTACAAGCTAAAATACTGACGCGTTAAAATAAATGAAGGGAATATTACAATATTGTTGTGGAGTCCATAAGTATATTATAACTATTACAATGACCCCACTCCACTGGAGGCTGTAACGTACGCACATCCAGCAATCCTGAGCCGAGCCCAAGTGTCTGAGAATGCACACTTGAGATTGAAGTTCGTTTATCTTCATGTTGATTCTGAATTCTTTTTATACCATCTGCAGCAGGTTTCAAAAACATGTTTTCCACAACAGAAGAATTTGTAGCTTTTGGGCTATAAGGTTTGACTTGACGTGTAAGTGCTACCTAGCGGTCAGAAGTGAAATCTCTGTAACTAGCCAATCTAAGGTAGCCTTTCATGTTAATATATCATGAAAAGTTGTTCACAATATTGCTATACCGATATGAATGGCTGGTTAGAGTGGTTGGCTTCAGATTCTGACATGGGGATTCCTCATATAAATTAAAAACGTATTTGAGGGCAAATAAAAAAGACAGGAGACTTCCTTTGAGTATTAAAATGCTTTTATATAACATGTATTGAGAAAAGGAAATTGTGAAAAAAGTTTCAAAACCTTCTAGAACATCGACTTCATTGAAATAATTATTATCGTAGGCTAAATGGAATGAACAGATGGATGGTAAGTAAAGGTTTTTGTCATGTTTCAGGGCCAAAGTTACCAAAATTAGCATTTTACTGAAGGCTCCCTTTTGCTTCATGAAATGTGCTAGCCTATCTTAGAACACAGTATCTGATCATGGAAGCTTAAATGTAACTTTCTTCATTGTATTTAGTTTCTGTGTAAGTTTTGCATGTAAATATTTGGTAATTGAATAGTTTAATAGTGTGATCATCTGGTATATTTACCTGGGATTAGTTACATTGGCTTACTCATAGATTTTAGAAAATTCTATTTATAAGGCGGTTTTTGCACCTGCTGTTCTGCCTGTTGTCATACTACAGTATTTCATCCACACATCCTGATATTTGCTGTTTGACAATCTGGAAACTGTGATGAAAATTAAATTTTAAATTTGTTGTAAAATCACTGTACATTTAGAAATTCGTATGCTACAAAAATTGATTTCTTTTCAATGTTTCAATATAGTTGAGCATACGGGTGGATGTTTAAACCGGCCCCCTGAACAGCCCAGCCTCCCAGATATTCAACCAAACTTGTCAGGATATTTATATATACAGTATTAGGGGCATCATTACTTTTGACTTGAGGTGTAAGTGCTACCTAGCGGTCAGAAGTGAAATCTCTGTAACTAGCCAATCTAAGGCAGCCTTTCATGTTAATATATCATGAAAAGTCGTTCACAATATTGCTATACCGATATGAATGGCTGGTTAGAGTGATTTCACTTCCGACCACTAAGTAGCTCTGGAGTAACACTTTAAACATCAAGTCGGATGTAATGATGCCCCAAGTATAGTAAAGCTTGAGCATAAAGCCAGACATTTCCACTTTCATACATACCTCCAACATAATACACTACACAATTTTCAAAATATATGCTTTGTTTCTACGTGAGAATTTACAGAGAAATGCCTTTCAATTAATTTAGCGAATAAATAAATTGGGCTCCTGAATAGCCCAGTGCTGTGTTTTGCTGAACCGAGTAGGCCACAGTCTCTTAGTAGAGAATAGCCATGCTCGAGCTCAGCAACTCCAACTGAAACCCAGGAAAAAAATGCGAACTACAAGCTCGCTGTCCTCTCTGTCACACTGGCTGCCGGAGCTAGCGCTCAAACGGAGTCGCACTTCAAGTTGCTGAGCTCTATTACACAAATGACTTACATGATCCAAGCACTCTGTTATTTAGTGAATATACACTGTCCAGTCTCATCAATGTGACCACTGCCTATGTTCGACGTGAATGTGCAATAACCCTGCACAGACGGCAGGTGACAGCACTAGCAGTGGAGAGTATATAAAGTGTGTCCAATGGAAGCAGAAAACAGTGCAGTCGCTGTCGCAATGGGGACACAGAGCGATTTATCCAACGTCCAAAGTGCATGATCATTGGCTTTTGCACCAAGGGTATGTTTGTAAACTGTTCGCATGCTGCTGTGGGTAGAGTGCACCGTGCATGGCAAACTGGCGCTATTCAAAACCGGCGTTGAGTCAACTGTGGTGCACCACGGGCTATAGATGAGAGGGAAAACGATGGCTGTGGAGATGTGTATGGGTGAATAGACATGCTACTGCAGAGCAATTGACCGCCCAGGTGAACCATTGGGCTACCAACCGTGTCTCCTCAACGACAGTTCAGCGAACATGCCTCCGAAGCAGGCGCCTGGTTCATGCACCCATGCTGACTGCTGTTCATCGGCGATGAAGGCTGGAATTTGCATGCCAATACCGCAACTGGATGTCCACTGAGTGGCAACATGTGGCCTTTTCCGATGAATCACATTTTATGCTTCATTGGACAGATGGCTGTTGGCATATATGGTGTGAAATGTCTGAAACACCCTTCAACAATTGCCGGACGGGTCCAGGCCGGAGGAGGGCCACGGCACTGGAGTCAGCATGGATCTACATCCCTGTTGATACATTCCAGAACCTCATTGAATCTCTTCCTGCACGTCTCGCAGCGGTCCGCGCTGCAAAAGGTGGTTATGCTGGCTATTGACAGGTGGTCACATTAATGTGACTTGATAGTGTAAAGAAAATGTGACCGAGATATTTAATATTTATGTATTAATATTCCTAAACGAGACAAAATAGATCTTTAGCTTGCTCACATGTGAATATACAGAACACAGAAGCCATTGCCACGAGTTTTCTGCCCTACAAAAATTCAATTCTCTTTGACTGGAATGGAACCTGTGATCATGAGGTGAACACTCTACCATTGATCATCCTATTTTGTGAATGATATCTTAGTGCTGTTGTTGCAAGTATCATTTATCTGTGCACAAGATTAATATTTAAAAAATTCTAATACATCAATAATATCAATACATCACACCCCTAATTATAAGCTAGGTTATCACACTATCAGAGAAAATTTAAGTAAATAATGTTCATCATCCTCCATTTACAGTTCCAGTTTACCACTACTGTTGACAAGCCTCTTCCACTCTCCTCGGTCCATGTAGGTCTTGTTCTTCATGACATCATCTAGTGTCCTTCCCTTGGTTGCAATGTCCGACTTGACAATGTCCATCCATGTTAATGACCAAAATTCATACCCTCCAGTGAGTATTTAAACAATGAGTCAACTGGGAACCATTTGATAAAATGTTGAATGAGTATAATTGAGAGTGTAATGGGCAATCCACTCCAGGTTAAACATTGTTATAAGTACTAGTCACTTATAATTTACTTTCAACCTGACGGTCATTAAACTGATGAAAGGGTAAATAAATGGAAAATTTTCTAACAATTGTTTGAAGTAGCAGGCAAGTCATTCTGAATGCTAGGAAACAGACCACTTAACCAGACTCAAATGCCTGCATCGTTGGATATAGACCTTTGAAAGATAATATATCAACATAAGACATTACACTGTTATAGCTTATGATGAATTCAAAGTGTTAACTTCCTTTCCATACGTCTGGCGCACTTTCAAGGATTAGATGAGTCAAGATGATGATATGAGTTTTATGTCCCTTTTAACTACTGTGGCTTTACAACTGCCGGAGTGTCAAGTTTGCCTTGAAGGGGATCATCAATATGCCATTAAATCTAGCAACACAGGTGTCTCTTATTTAAACACTCCAAATACCAAATGACAGTGTCTCAGACACAGCAGGTTAGAACTGCTGTGCCCCACAGCCAGCCAGGTAAGTAGAGCAAAGATTCAATTCAATTTCTGTTCCACTTGCAGTAATCATTATTTTCTGATTCAAGAGAAACATTTATACATGACCATTCTTTCTGTGTATATGCATGTGTCCGAGACTTTGAGTTATAACTTTTCTTTTTCACCTTCTTTACTCAATGCTTAACAATGCAGACAGAGTTCTCCTTTATGATATTCTTACTCTCAAGCTGTTTCAGGTTTATTGAACAATGAAAACAGCATAATACCATCATACAGTACATTTCATACTTATAAAAATATGATGTTATGGGTTTTATGTCCCTTTTAACTACTACAGCTTTAGGGATGCCGTGTTTTAGAAGTTTGCCTTGAAGGGGATCTTTAACGTGCCTGTAAATCTAGTAACACAGGTGTCTCGTTGAGAGACAAATGGGGAACTCTTGTGATGTCTTTTTTTTTATGTGCTTGCACCATTTAAACCATATTCTGATTTTATTAAAGGTTACTTCTACTTTTGTATGTCTACCCCTTATTATTCACATTTCCAACAGGGTTGAGGATGAGATGTGATGAAATTGTAATGTGGCGGATGGTTTTACGGCCGGATGCCCTTCCTGACGCCAAACTCGTGAGAGGAGATGAAATGAATGAAGATGAAGGAAATTGGGTAAGGATGTGGCTAGTCAGAAGGTACCGTCCCAGCATTTGCCTGTAGTTGAAAATGGGAAACCACGGAAAACCATTTTAAGGACGGCTGATAAAGATCTATACCTCCTACAGAAAATCAGAGTTCAAATTGGGAATGAGGAAAGCAGAATTGGAAGGGGAGTAAGGCAGGGATGTTGTCTTTCCCCCATACTGTTTAATATGTATCTGAAGCACATCATCTAATTGTATGAAAGGAAAGAGAGGAGTACAGATTGGTGGTAGGAGGATAGAATGTATTGGCAGCGAGTGAAAGAGTAATGATTGGAATGTTGGAAGATTTAAATACGACCTGTGAGAAATTCGGAATGAAAATTAATAAAAATAAGATGAAATGTATGGTGATCAGTTCAAGAAACATATGGACGACTTTAAAGTTAGGACAGGACGAAATGGAACAAATAAGTATGCATAATAACTGAAGACAGGAGGTGAAAACACGCATTACAATTGCTAAGGAGGCATTTAATAAGAAACGGAGGCTGCTTTGTGGGGATATGGACAAAGGTATGAGGAAGAGAATGGTGAAATGCTTTATTTGGAGTGTAGCACTATATGGAGCTGAGACGTGGACATTGAGAAAAGAGGGAAAAAAAAAAAGATTGGGGGCGTTTGAGATGTGGATATGGAGGAGAATGGAAGGGATAAAATGGGTAGAGAAAGTGCGAAATGAAGATGTGCTGAAAAGAGTTGGGGAGGAGAAAAATATATTAAAGGTAAACAGGATGAGGAAACAAAATTGGCTTGGTCAGTGAATGAGAAGAAATTGTTTACTTATGGATGCAATGGAAAGAACGGTCAATGGTAGAAGAGGATTAGTACGGAGAAGATTCCAAATGTTTGACAGCATAAGGATCCAACAAATTATGTAGAATGGCTCGGTTAAGCTCAAATATTTTACAGCGCTTCGCCCCAGTGTACCATTGGGGCATGTACTGGGGCGAAACGCTGTAAAATATTTGAGCTTAACCTGACCATTCTACATAATTTGTTGAATATTCTTGCTCAAAGGACCATAACAACATGTCTCTCATTCGAGAACATTCTTTCGACATAGCATAAGGATCGATGCAAAGTATGAAACGACAAAGAGAGTAGCAGGAGAAAGGTTTGCTTGGAGTGCTGCCATGTGTGGACCTGCCCTAGGGCAGAACACTGATGATGAGTAGTGCATAAGAAAGGCAGAAGATAATGGCGATAGTTCGTGTCACGATACTCTAAATAGAGTGACTGAGGAAGAAGAAAATTACATTAAGAATCTGTGCTGGATAGCTGATACACATTTCTTTACTGTGACACAGATGATCCTGATTATGAATGATGTTGCAGGAATGTTGATGACTCTGTTGATTCTGCTCAGTTCCATCTGCAGCGATCAACATTTATATATTCCATTCAAAAACATGGTAAATAAATAAATAAAAAAATGTGGTTTGATCTGATTCCAAAGAGGGAGCAGAACTTAAGAGTCTGTTTCTAATCTGTATACCACTTTTTGTCTGGTCTGTTCCATACAATCTTTCCTCCCAGAATATTTCATACTTGAATGAGGTATGAATTTTCCAATCTACAGTAATACACTGATCTCTTTTATTTGTTTACTTCCACACCAATGGTTTTATCAATGTAGAATAATGCTGTCAAATAAATAGAACAATTATTTAATTTGTGTTGACTTCTTATTCTTAGATTTGCTTTTAGCAGGAGGTTGAATGTGGTTGACGCCTTGAACAGCAGCAAGTTGCTTCTTCAGTTCGAGAAGCTTTGTCACCTCCGGCTGCCATACTGACTTATCTGCTCCACTGCCCTTCAGTTGACGTACCAAGTCACCCTAAAAACAGAGTTTTGCAACATAAAAAGAAAATACTGTCATTTAATTTTAAGGGCTGAGGATAATTTGATCATCAGCCCCATATACTTGGGTGTCCGCTTGAAGCAGCTACAGCCTCTGGCGAGCCGAACATGTCCTCGGACACTCCCGGCACTAAAAGCCATACGATAAATAAATAAATACTTGGGTATGTGTTGAATTTGTTTGAGAACCTGAATTTCTGTGGTGACAGCAATATGTCGGGTGGGAATGTGGAAAAATCTAGGATAAAACCACATTAGGATGACTGCTGTTAGTACTGGTATTTGAATCTTTAATCTTCAGAATTCCAGTTCCCCTTGCGAATTATGTGCATGGATATGCTGAGGGGTGAACAAAATACTGAAAGTATGACACATTTATCTGAAGTTGGTAACAAATTTAGCCAAACAAAACCACAAATTTAAACAAACATGTTCCGTCACCTGCCAAAACCACAAAATTTGAAATTTAAGATGTACAGGTAGACAGATGAATAATGATTTCCTGTAAGATTTACAGAAAGCATTATATTTTAAGTCTTAGCAGACAAGTTATAAACGGAACTTGGGTGAAATCAGGCATAAACAAGCATTTTTCCGTATCTCCAAACTGAACATGTTTCAAATATACGAGAATCAATGAATGCCATATGCATTTCACGTACTTATTTTGGCTGATATCTTGTTGAGAAGTATAAGAAGCCAAAACATTGTTAATAGCTTCTCTATTGAGCATTAGGCATTGAATTCCTTAATGATTTTTTATTCTCTAAATACACACCTGCTTAGCAACAGCCGCTTCTAGCCTTGCGATCTCGACTGGATCTGATGAATTATTGGCTGGAAACGTCTTATTGTTGACTTCCTGGGCAGCCAAAAGCTGGCGCTGCAACTCACGCAGAGCCTCCTCATAAGGTTGCCATTCACTCTTATCAGCACCACTAGTCTTCAGCTTGCACAGATGTTCTCCCTAAAATCAAATGTAAGAGGCTGAGAAAAAATCATTTCATATCACGACTAAAGTTTATGTTTTCAGCATCAATGACTGATGCCCGGGGCCTCATCTCGTAAGCGATGTGGAAGGAGGAGCGGGAGGAGTATCAACCTCGTTAAAAAACAGGGTCCATCTGGCTCCGGATGGTAGTACCCTATTATAGGGCCCCTTGCCAGGGTTACGGTGAAGACCTCAACGGCACCGGCGGCGAAGAAGATGGGCTTTGGTACGGCGTCGATGGCGGAATAGGTGAATGCGTAACGTCTGTACTCCAGAGTAGCGGCTACAAATGGTGTCAGACTTCAGGTTAGGGGCAGCCTAATTTAAACCTGGCAGGAGGTATAAAATGCCTTTGGGTGTGGCAAACTCATCGTACAAACAGCCTAAAATGAATGAGTGTGAATTAGGGCCTCGGAAAGTGCTAGGGCGTCCCCTGGAAGCGATGCGCAGTTCCCGGTGCTCTGGGGGAGCTGTGAGAAGTGGGCTACCAGACACCACAAATGTAGGGATCATCAATGTGATGACATTAAATTGCAAAACCGAAGAACTGGTTGAATAAATGGAGGAAAGGCATCGCAATGATGCGTGTGAGCGAGACAAAATGGCAAGGAAAAGGACAAAAAGAATTGAGCGAAGGGTATAGAATATATTGGAGCGGAGGAGAAAAAGCAATAAATTGGGTGGGGATCATACTGAGAAAGGACTTGATCCAGTATGTTGAAAAAGTTGAACTGATCAGTGACAGAATTATTCAAGTTAGAGTTGGACTTGAGAATGGGCCAAAGGATTTCGTACAGGTTTACGCCCCTCAAGCAGGCAATACAGACGAATGCCTGGACGAGTTCCTAGAGGATTTGGAACAGTGCATAGAAGACAAAGAAGTAATAATAATGGGAGACATGAATGCACACTTGGGCACAGACAGGCATGGAAAAGAAGAGAGAATTGGCCCCTTTAGGTATAGAAAACAGGTAGATTTTTGTAGATGAAATGGACTAATTGTGGGAAATACATGGTTCAGAAAAAGAGCTCCCAAAAAATAAGTAGGTAAGGTTGGGGAGATACAAAGACCAAGACAATGATAGATTTTTTTCTAGTGGAGAAAGAGAAACGAAGGCAACTGGAACTTGTGACATCAATGCCAAGAGGGGATTTTGAAGGTGACCATAAAGTGGAGGTAGCTAAATTAAGACTTGGCAAAATCGTAAAGTTCTCAGAAAAGAGAGAAAGGAAAATAAAAGTATGGAAACTAAAAGAGGTTGAAACAAGGGAAAAGTTTCGAGAAGAATTGAAGAAAGCAATTTCCAAAGGAGAAGTAAACAGCATGGAAGAGGAATGGACGTGTTTTAAAAATGGATTTGTAAAGTGTGCTGTAAACACGTGTGGAAGATTGTCAGGGAGGAAAAAAGAAAAGAGACTTCATGGTGGAACGGCAGGGTGAAGCAAGCAGTAAAGGAGAAACAAATGGCCTGGAGGAAATGGGTAGGCAGCAAGAGCACAGAGAATTGGCAAAACTAAAAAAATGTCAAGAAATCATGTAGAAAGATAGTACAAGAAGAGAAAAGAAATTGTTGGGAAATTTGAACAGAAACTTTGCAGGAGGATGCAAGTAAAAAGGTTTTGTATGGGTTGGTGAAAAGCAGAGTCAAAACTAGGTTAGATACATCATTTGTAAAAGCAGAGACTGGACAAATACTGGTGGAGAGAGATGATATTCTTGAACGATGGGAAGAATACTTCTCTGGACTGCTAAATATCAAATACAGGGACATTGTAGACAAAGTGGAGCAAGAAGAAACAGGGAAAGAGATATCCATGTTAGAAATAGAAGAAGCCATACTAACGATGAAGACTAGAAAAGCAGCAGGTGTGGATGAAGTGACTACAGAAATGATAAGAGCAGCAGGACCAAGAGTCTTACAGTGGCTATATAGATTATTCATATTAATTTGGAAGAAAAAAGAGGTTCCAGAAGAGTGGGGAAAATGCTTGATTATTCCGATATTCGAGAAGGGCGATAGAAAGGAATGCAACAATTATTGAGGGATAACCCTTATTGCCCAAGTGGCTAAGATTTTTGAGAGCGTGTTGGATGAAAGGCTGAAGAGCAGTACGGAAAGACAGATAAACATTTGATATGATCTTGAGCTTAAAAAATATGATGGAGAAAATATGAGAATTTGGAAGAGATATGGTGATGACGTTCATTGATATTGAGAAGGCTTATGACCGTGTGCCTAGACAGTTCGTCTGGGATGTGCTAAGAAGAAATCAGGGCAACGGGGCAGAAGGGCAAATTATAAAAGCTATGTACAAAAACTGTGTCAGCAGTGTAAAGACCAGAATAGGAGAAACCAATTTGTTTAAAGTTGAAACAGGCCTACGACAGGGTAGTGTACTTTCCCCCATATTATTCTTTATAGTTATGGATGAAATCTATAAGAACATCAAAAGGAAATTGGGAAGTGAGGCAACAAAGGCTTGGCTGTTTGCAGATGACATAGTGATATGGGGTGATGATAAAATGGAAGTTCAAAACCAAGTAAATATTTGGAACCAAGGGATTGACAATTTTGGGATGAAAATAAGCACAGGTAAGAGCAAAACAATGGTGATGACAAGGGGAACTAAGGAAGGAAGGGGGAAAGATAAAATTAAATGGAAATATTCTAGAAGTGGTAAAAAGTTTCAAGTACTTGGGAAGTGTGATGACAGAAGATGGGAAGCTAACCGAAGAAATTGCTAAAAGAATACAACATGCAAACAGTTTCTACCGGAGTGTGAGAGGTATTGTGTGGAACCGAGATGTCCTAAAGAAGTGTAAAAGGGCCTATTATGAACCCATACTGACATATGCAGCTGGGACATGGACGACGACAAAAACGCAGTAGAGATGAGGTTTCTAAGAAGCATCGAAGGGAAGACTAGGAAAGGAGAGTAAGGAATAAGGAAATTAGAAGAAGGACAGGAATCTGGAAACTCCTGGATAGGATAGTAACAACTAAACCAAACTGAAGTGATATGGACACATGATGAGAATGAATGAGGAGAGAGTACCACAAAAAATAATTTTTGGAAAAGTTAACAGGAAAGAGACCACGAGGAAGACCCCGAAAAAGATGGTTAGATTCAGTGAAGGAGTGTGTAGAGAAAAAGGGAGAAAAACCAGAAGATGTACTGCAAGTAGGAAAGGAGTGGTGGAAGGACAGGCAGAGATGGAGGTCCTTAATTCACAACCCGACCCAGAAAGAGACTGGAACCGGGAAATGAAGAGGATGAATGACTGATGCTCAACAGTTATTTTATCTTCATATTCTATGTCCACTATGAGTGGGTTTTAGTAGTTATACCTAAATTGGCAGAAATATGCAAAATTATTTGTTTTCTGCTAAATAAATGCAATATTTTATTTAGCTTCAAAACAAATTACCTTTCTTAACACTTGGGTAACCGGATGCCTGGATATGTCACATTCCCTGTGGACCAAACATTTTTCTACTATGGATATTCGAGTGCACTAGATTATAAAAACATTGAAATAACCCAGATATTATCTTTGAAGTTGGTGTGTGTATACACTAATACTCCTAGTAATGCTCAAGAATGCCTTCGAGGCTAGAATTATATAGTCTCCTTAACCCGGTTCATGAGATCTTGGCATCGACACGGACAACTCTCATCAGACGCGTCTACGTCGCGGGGGTGTGCAACGGTACTATAGTTGGAGCTATAGTAGCGGCTACATTCTGATGGGGACCCAGTCGTGTGGGGGTATAACACAGGCCCCTAGCACAGGGTGATGTGTGAAGACCTCAACGGCAGCGAAGGTGGAGAATGTGGAATTAAATACGGCAGGGCTGGCGGAGGGGGCAACCCATCCTTCTGGGGTAGTACACATGGAACCCACTGCCTTGTAGGTCGAGGAGGATCCTCAAAGGCTAAGGGAGTAAATCCCGAAAGAAAATCCTCTTATGCGTTAGGCCTAGCAAGTCAGCAAAGGAGTATTGTATATTTCTTTTAACAGTCAAACGAGCCTCGGATCGAAATCTAAAATACTGAAAGTGATGAAGCCATTGAACATATCTGTCAGGTTAAGATGGCCAACATGTCTTTAATGATAAGACAGATTTGTCCGAAGAATAATATAAGAACTGGGATTATTAATGTTGTATCCTAAGATAAGGATGCAAAGATTCAAGAAATCACACGGATAATGCTCTAGTTGATGATGATGAATGGGGTTGCAATAATAGTGGCTGAAGAACTGACCAATAAAATTCTTCACATGGAAAATATATGCGACTGAATTATAAAAATTAAGATAATGTTGGAAGGAAATATCCCAGATGTCATTCAAGTTTATGCCCCTCAAATATGCAAGACAGATGAAAAGGAAGAATTTATAATTAAATTACAGGATACACATCTAAACAGACTGTGATTATGAGAGACTTCAATGCTAGAGTTGGGATGATGGAGGAGGATATGAAACAGTCATAGGAAGTCACGGTGAAGACCACAGAAATGACAAAATGGGAGGCAAGATGTGGAGGAAGAATGGAGAGGGTTCAAGCAGACGTTAGTTAAGGAAGCAGAAGAAACGTGTGGAAGGGCGTCAACAAAAGTAAGACACAGATAGTCCCATTTGCTTGGGTCTATGCACAATCTGTCTGATTTACTGTGTTAATTATTGCAATTATTATTCTATATTCCCATCAATAGCAATGCCTTGATTATTCACTACATAGAGCAATATTAATGTGCCAAAATTATATCACTTACCTGTTTCTTAATGGCTGCTTCCAGATGTGCCACAGCATCACCATCAATGAGTTTAGAAGGAGGTGATTTACCACTGGCTTTCTTCACTGGTTTGGGTTCTGGAGATGAAGACTTCTGACGGCCTGCAAATTGCTGTTTCAGTTTCTCCACATGGGCCATGTCTATTTTTTCAAACAAAGGGGAAGGCTGAAAACAATGTAAGAGTATCAATGCCTCAGCCATCATTAATACAAGGAGCATGTTAATTGAAAATCCAACTTCCGTGAACAAGTAGCAATAGTACAAAATCATCATCTTCATTTCCCGCTTCCGGCTACCTGGGTCGGGTTGTGAATTTAAGACCTCCACCATTGCCTGTCTCTCCACCACTCCTCTCCTTTTTTAAGTACATCTTCAGGCTTTCTTCCCCTCTTCTCTATGCATTCCAAACTATCTGTCCATCTCTTTCAGAGTCTTTCTCGTGGTCTCTTCCCTGTTATCTTTTCAGAAAAAGCTTTCTTTGATACTCTCTCCTCTTCCATCCTCATCATGTGACCACACCACTTTAACTTTGTTGTTTCTATCCTGTCCTGCAGCTTCAAGATTCCTGTCCTTTCTCTTCTTCATTTCTAACTCGATCTCTTCTGGTCTTGCCCTCTATGCCTCTTGGAGACAAAATATAAAATGAAAAACCAAGAATATACCTGAATACCCTGCACCTCTGAAGAGAAGGAGGAGTTTGAAGAGGAATTGCAGAAGCAGCTGGTAGGAAGAAATATGATTGTTATGGGGGACCTCAATGCCCATGTAGGAAGAGAAAGACAAGGTTATGAGAGTGTTCTAGGACCAGAGGGTTGGAGCGGAAGAAATGAGGAAGGAAAGAGACTGTTGGACTTCTGCCAGAGGAACAGCCTGCTAGTTGGGAACTCCTGGTTTAAGAAAAGAGAGAGCCACACAATCACATGGTACAGTGATGACTTGACCAGGAAGTCGGTGGTCGACTATATACTGTATGAGAAAGAACTAAATAAGAACATCACGGACATCAAGGTTATACCATCGGAGAACCTGGATAGCAACCATCGATTGCTGGTAATGAACCTGAGAGGGAGTAAGGAGAAGAAAGGGACTGAGAACCAGGAAAGACGTATAAGGATATGGAAACTGAAAGAAGGGGATAAAAGGGTCGAGTACCTCAAAATGGTAAAGGAAGGAATTCCAACAGATGAAGAAAGAGAGGTGGAAGAGGAATGGGCTAGATTTAAGAAGACACTAGTAGGTGCAGCAGAAGCAGTATGTGGGAGGACAAGTAGTAAGAAGAGGTGGAAGGAAACACCATGGTGGAATGAGAAGACAAAAGATATAGTAAGGGAAAAGAATAGAGCCTTTAGGAGGTGGTATCAAAATAGGACGGTAGAGACAAGGGAAGAGTACCAGGAAAGAAAGAAGGAGGCGAAGAGAGTGGTTGCTGAGGAGAGAAGGAAGTGGATGGAAGAGTGGACAAAGATGATGGAGGAGGATAGTGAAGGTACAAAAAAGGTCCTGTATGGGATGGTAAAAAATAAGAGGCGGAAGGATCCTAAGGATTATGTTAGAATGGTGAACAAAAGGGGACAAGATATAGAAAATAGGGAAGAACTGAAGAAAATGTGGAAAGAATATTTTGAAGAACTTCTGAACCCAAATGGAAAAGATGGTGAGGAGGAAGAAATCGGGGAAGAGGAAGATGAACTGCAAGCAGAAAAGGACTTAACATGGAAATAAGTGGAAGATGCAGTGAACAAGATGAAAGGAGGGAAGGCACAGGGTGTGGATGAGTTGAGTGTGGAGATGGTGAGAGCAGCAGGAGAGGTGGGGATACAGTGGCTATACCGAGTGATGAGGACAGCATGGAAGGAAAGGAAGACCCCAGAGGACTGGAAAAAAGGAATCATTGTCCCGATCTTCAAGAAAGGTAGTAGAACAGATTGCAGAAACTATCGGGGAATAACACTGATGAGTCATTGTGCAAAGATCTTCGAGAATGTTTTGGAAAAGAGAATTAGGACAAGGATAGAAGGAGGGATGAGGGAAGAACAACATGGCTTCAGAGCAGGAAGGTCCACAGTGGATTTGATTTTTGCTGTAAGGCAGTTACAAGAAGAGCACTATGAGTATGGAACAGATCTACTGATGGCCTTCCTGGACATTGAGAAAGCATATGACAGTGTATGCAGAAACAAAGTATGGAAGTCCCTGGAGGATAGAGGAGTAGAGAAATGGACTATAAAGAGGATAAAGGAGATGTACAAGGGAAGCGTGAGCTGTGTGAAAGTGGGAGGAGAGAGATCAGACTGGTTGGAACAGAGAAACTGCCTGAAAATGGAAGTGCACTGTCACCGTTACTTTTCATTGCGGTGATGGATGACATACTGTAATGACCCGAGTGGCACAAGTAATTGGGGAAGGAAAGATGAAAGCAATGGTGTTTGCAGATGATTTGATGATTTGGGGAAACAAGGAGGAGGAGGTACAGGAACAGTTGGACGTGTGGGAAGGAATAATACAAGGATATGGGATGAAATTTAGCATAAATAAGAGTGAGATGGTGATCACAACAAGGAAGAAGGAAAGAACCACAACGGGAATAACAATTGGTGGGAAACAGCTGAAGAAAGAGGAGAGTTTCAAGTATCTGGGAAGCCTGATACAAGATAATGGAAGAAACGATAGAGAAATAAATGAGCGGGTGAGGCAGGCAGGCAGAAGCATT
This sequence comes from Meconema thalassinum, assembly GCA_946902985.2. Lineage (NCBI taxonomy): Eukaryota > Metazoa > Arthropoda > Insecta > Orthoptera > Tettigoniidae > Meconema > Meconema thalassinum. The sequence goes on along the minus strand of OX336388.2, from coordinate 426,953,536 downwards.
TCGGAGGAGTGTGAGAAGCATGTTATGGAGCAAGGATGTCCCTCAGAACAGCAAAAAAGATCATATATCGGACGTACTATGTCCCTATCCTGACGTATGCCTCAGAGACCTGGGTTATGAAAGGAAGGGAGAAGAGCAAAATACAGGCCAGTGAGATCAGGTTCTTGAGAAGCAGTATTGGAGCTACAAAGATGGACAGAATAAGAAATGAGGGGACCAGAGAATTAATGAAGGAGGAACCATTACAGGATGGTATAGAGAAATCTAGACTTAGATGGTATGGACATGTAAAACGAATGGAGGAGAAGAGGATACCCAGGAGAGTACATGAGACGAAGTGGGAAGGAAAGAGACCGAGGGGAAGACCGAGAGACAGGTGGCTGAAGGGGGTGGAAGAAAGCGTGAAGAAGAGAGGAGAAGACTGGACAAGGGTGGAGGCTGAGAGATGGTGGGAAGACAGAAGACGTTGGAGAGGCTTGTGTTCCAAACAGACCCGGCCAGTGGCTGGAAACTGTGCAAGATGATGATGATGATGATGATGATGATTATCCGGAAAAATCGTTATCCGGAATACTTTCGGTCCCAATTAGTCCGGATAAACGACGTTCCACTGTAATATATTAGAAGAAGATATAGAAAAGAAATGCTCTGAACCCTTGAAGAATAAGAGAGACTGAAAGAAATAGAGCCATGAAAGGCTGACAGGAAAGGGAAAGAGGAGAGTGTTTACCTCAAAGTCACTGGAAAAGAAAAAAAAAAAGAAAAGATCCAACTCAAGACTCTTTGGGTTGCCTAGTCCTGAACACACCAGCCATGAGCCCTTGAGGTTGTAGTGCTATCCAAGATACACCATTTGTGGTTGGACTATACACGCCTGCCTCTTTCAGATGTCAGGAGGTAGCATTTAAAACATGAAGACAAGATCTGACCCCTCTAAAAATGAGAGTAGTCTATCAGGGAAGTAAAGACAAGGGCCAATTAATCTGTTAACCCTAATACTGAACTGTTCAAGAGTCATAAGAGATCAAGAGTGTACTGTGGTTGCCAACCCATGTTCGACTAGTTATGAGCCCCTGGGGCTAAACCCGGGTTCTGTACCAGTTTCCCTAAGTTTCGAGTTGAATGAACGGTGTTGTCCTATCCTTTCTTATTTAACATGTATGTGTTTGACAATCAAATAAAAGCTTCAATTTCTTATTTTTCCACTTTTTTTTGTTCATTCTAGTTAGGTATTGATATTTTCCACTTACTCATTTTCAGAAGAGTACGGTACGGCTGTTATAGGTATGGCCCAATTAAACATGCTTAATGCCTATACCTTAAAGTGCAGTTGTGGAGAATATATTTTTTATTTTCACGAGATTTCTTATAAAACCATCTGTGGTGCCATCTTTTATTACACATGCTAAGTGTGTTTTATCTGTGTCGTTAACAGTGTCCTTGAGAGGTAGGAGGTAGAATGCTATGTAACAAAGTAAATAGAAGAGTGTAGGGTGACTAACCCGACAATTGACAGACTGCCTGAGGCATGTTAAATACAACTGACAACATATTCTTTTAAGCTTTCCCCAGGTGGGAATTCTTTTTTGAATTAGCACAGTAAATAATTTTATTACAAACCGACCATCTGCAAACCAGATAATCTGTGCCCGGATAATCTGAGTTTACTGTGTTCACAAAACCTCTTTTCTAAGTTTGTCTCAATTTAAGGCTTATAACTGCTGATCCTAGGACAAATGTTAAATGGGGGTTTCACTGTAACAGAGTAAATACAAATAATTTGATTGCTTTGAATGTATAAAGAAATACTTAGAAACTCACCTTTCCTATTCTATGACCGGCTGGCAGAAATTGTGTCATTTCACCCGTGATGACCATGACATCAGCTGGGGCTTGCAACTGTTTACGGATGATATCTGATGTTGAAGGCATATATGGATGTAGCAATATAGCCAGCAGACAAGCAACATTGCAGCACAGACCAACCACTGTTCCTGCTTGTAACCTGCATCATATGAAATTTTTACTAAAGAGGATGTTTGAATAGTGGTATCCCCTTTTCACAACATATCATGTGGGAAGATTTTGGTCTAAACCTGAAATTGCAACCTCTCTAGACCCTTTCTTAAAGAATTAACAGACTTCAAAAGATCCAAGCCTCGAGTCTTGCAGAAGTCGGCATGTTATGTGCAATGTGGTATTTCCTTTACTGTTATGGAGTGGAGTGCTTGCATACACGATAGAGTAAAAGCAGGTTTCCAGCTAAACACACAAAAGATATTTTTACTGTATAGTCCAAGTCACCTTAAATAATTAACATTGTAACCATACCAAAAAACCCCCATCTTCACATAGTCAAATTATACCCTGTATTTCAAGAGTAAGAACCTGAAGCATTTGGCGGGAACTATATAAAAATGGCCACCGCGGGCTCCTATTGGCTGGATTTTGACAACTAATGCCACACGTTGCCAGCGCATTGTTCATTCATTCAGTCGCCGGTTAACTGTGTCAGAGTTTGTTTCATTGTCATCGTTTTGTTTACTTTTAGCATCAAGTTTTACTATTTTTTGTTTCCATTTTTACTTTGTTATTTCTTTTATAGTACGTCAATAAGTTGCAAAGAGTACCGTAGTGTTCAGATTAACGCTTGTCATTCAATAGCCTACAAATCGACAATGTAAAAACACGGTAATAATATCGCCACAGAGCAGCTTGTTTGTGTGCTTGGTGCTAAATACTTATTTGCCTTAACATTACATATGTGGAAGCTATTATTAACCATACAGAGTCGCGATACAGTGAGTGAGTGTGCTTGGTGTTATCACAATGTTGTTTCTGAGTTCTGTGTTAACTGCTTTTTTTTATATCGTATGACCTCGGGTGCCAGGTGCAAGCTTTGTTATTTGACACCCAGAGGGTAGCTTGCATGTCGAATTTCGTAGTTCCTTGACTATGAAAGTCAAGGAGATTAGATGTTAGATATCTAACCTCCTTGAACACTATAGCGCTTTCTAGTAGAGAAATGAGGAACTTTGTGTTGGTGGAAACTCCCAAGATTAATTTTGCCATTATGAACTCGGCCTACTCGAATTCAAATGGGTTCTTTGACATGCCAACATCGTATGACATGCGTATCGTATTTTTGCCGCCTTTCAAAAATCACTTACCACGGTCAGGCGCGAACCTGCAAACTTGGGGTTGGTAAACCGACACGCTATCCACTCACCCACCGTGGCAAAAAAAAAAAAAAAAAAAAAAAAATCTTGAAGGATATAATCATTGCATGGCGAGTGTTGATATATTCATCATCAGATTACTTTGTGTTTGTATTTTGAATTATATTTGTATAGCTGTCGAGTGTTTGGCCTCTTTCTCGTATTTATTGAATAACGGTGATAAAGGTGGCATAGTTTTGGTGTGTTATTTATTTATGTACCGTATTTCTCTATTTGAATTTCCTCGGGGTTGACTCAGGATCGACATTTGCATTATATTGCGTATAATAGTACCGAAATAATGTCCAAAGTGTAGCCCTGTGTATTATTCGAATCAGCTGATCTACATTAACAATAAAATCTTGGCAACACAGCTCAGCTGTTCCAAGCTCCCGCTATTTCCTTCACGTTCTTTCTTTTGAAATACAGAATGCAAAAACAACATCGTGATAACACCAAGCACACTCACTCGCTGTATTGCGACTCTGTGTGTTTGAGTCTTCAGTCTTTTGACTGGTTTGATGCAGATCTCCATGCCTCCCTGTCCTGAGCTAATCGTTTCATCTCTACATAGCTCCGACACCCTACATCCGAGGCAATCTGTTTAACATATTCTAACCTTGGTCTACCCCTACAGTTCTTGTCCTCGACCCTTCCTTCCATAACTAAGCTTGCTATTCCTGGGTGTCTTAGTATGTGTCTTACCAACCTATCTCTTCTCTCCATTAGCAGTCGCCAGAAACATCTCCCCTCTCCTACTCGTCTTAATACCTCTTCATTTGTAACCCTATCTACCCATCTGATCTTCATCATTCTCCTGTAACACCACATTTCAAATGCTTCAATTCTCCTCTTTTCTGCTGCACCAATAGTCCAAGTTTCACTTCCATAGAGCGCCACGCTCCAGACAAAGGCTTTCAAAAATGACTTCCTAATACCTAAATCTATATTCGATGTCAGCAGATTCCTTTTTTGCAGAAATGCTTTCTTTGCCCGAGCCAACCTACTTTTTATATCCTCTTTGCTTCGTCCATCACTGGTTATTCTGCTTCCTAAGTAACAGAAGTCTCCTACTTCCTTCAGCTTTTCACCTGCCAATTTGATCTCCATAGAGGTTTCTGATTTATTTTGGCTGCATTCCAGTATTTTTGTTTTACATTTATTAATTTTCATCATGAATTCTTTCCGTAATACGGAGTCCATACCATTCAAAAACTCATTCAAATCCTCAGGCTTGTCGGCCAAGATGACGATGTCATCAGCAAATCGCAGAGTTGGAATTATTTCTCCTTGGATCTTCACTCCCACTTTAAATTTTTCTCTAATTTCCTTCATTGCTTGTTCAATGTAAAGATTGAAAAGTATGGGTGATAAGTTGCAGCCTTGCCTTACACCTTTCTGAATACCAGCTTCTCTCTCATGTCCTTCCACTCGAATGACTGCTGTCTGGTTTCTGTACAGATTGTATATCACCCTCCTATCCCTGTACTTTATTCCAATCGATTTCAAAATGTCAAACAATTTAGTCCAATCAACGTTATCAAAAGCCTTTTCCAAGTCTACAAAAGCCATGAACGTTCTCTTATCTTTCCTTATTCTACCTTCCAAAATCAGCCTAAGACTTAGTACAGCTTCCCTTGTTCCTACATTTCTCCTGAAACCAAACTGGTCTTCACCCAACTCCGTTTCTATCTGGCTTTCAATCCTCTTGTAAATTATTCTAGACAGGATCTTTGAAGCATGAGTAATCAAGCTGATTGTACGGTAATCTTCACATCTGTCAGCTCCCACTTTCTTTGGTATAGGGATGATTACATTCTTCTTGAAATCAGGGGGCACCTCACCTGTCTCATAAATCCTACACACCAAGTGAAATAACCTGATCAGACCTTCATCGCCTATGCAGCGTAGCAACTCGATCGGTATTTCATCTATGCCTGGTGCTTTGTTCCTGCTTAAGTCTTCCAAAGCTCTATCAAATTCTGATCTCAATATTAAATCTCCTTTCGCATCCTCATCAATTTCCTCCTCCCTTTCCATTACATGATTCTCATCTCCTTTCCCTTATACAAACTCTCTATGTAAGCTTTCCATCTCTCAACCTTTTCTTCCCTATCTGTTAGAGGCTTTCCATTTGTGTCCTTAATATTACAGCACTTAGTCTTCTTTTCCCCAAAAGTATTCTTAATCCTTCGATAAGCTGTGTCTACTTTTCCTAATTTCAGACAATTTTCTATACCTGCACATTTCTCTTTCAACCATTCTTCTTTCGCTTCCTTGCACTTCTTGTTAACCTCATTTCTCAGACGTCTGTATTCTGCTTTCCCCTTTTCATCTCTTACATTCTTGTGTTTCCACCTTTCATCCATCAATTCTAGTATATCCTGAGTGATCCACGGTTTTCTACCTATTCTTTCTTTCCTACCAATGTTTTCTTCTGCGGATTTTGTTATTTCATTCTTCAAAAGTGCCCATTCGTCTGCAATTGAAGTTTGTTTAGGGTTTTTCATTAGTCCTTCCTTTATACTCTTCTTGAATCTTTCGTTTACATCTTTCTCTTTCAGTCTGTCTATAGCCCACCTTTTTGGCTTTTGACTTTTCTTCAGTTTCTTCAACTTTAATCTGCATTTCATTACAACCAGATTGTGGTCAGAGTTTATGTCAGCACCAGGATATGTTTTACAATCCAAAATCTGGTTTCGAAACCTCTGCTTGACCATAATGAAGTCGATTTGGTAACGCCCTGTATCTCCTGGTCTCATCCATGCGTATATTCTTCTATTGTGGTTATTGAATAAGGTGTTAGCTATGACCAATTCATGCTCGGTGCAGAATTCTACCAGCCTGCTTCCTCGATCATTCCTTTCACCTAATCCGAAATCTCCTACTATCTTCCCTTTTCCTACCACAGCATTGCAATCTCCCATTACTATAACATTTTCATCACCCTTGATATACCTCAGAATTTCGTCTATTTCTTCATAGACCTTTTCAACATCCTCATCATCAGCTTGACTGGTAGGCATATAGACTTGTACCACTGTGGTGCAGGTAGGTTTAGTATTGATTTTTGCTACAATAATCCGTTCACTATATTTCTCATAATATTCCACCCACTGTCCAAGTTTCCTACTCCATATGAGGCCAACCCCTGCTTGGCCATTGTTTGATTTAGTGCTAATGACCCTATAGTCTCCTGACCAAAAGTCCTGTTCTTCCTGCCAGCGCATTTCACTAATCCTAACCAAATCCAACCTCAACCTATCCATTTCCCTTTCTAAGTTTTCTAACCTTCCACTTCTTAGCAGACTTCTAACATTCCACGCTCCGATCCGTAGAATGTCAGATTTCCTCTTTGTCACTTCTGTGATGTTAACCCCCTCTCGAGTAGTCCCCACCCGGAGATCTGAACGGGGTCTAGTTTACCTCCGGATTGAAATTTTACAAGGGAGGAGGCCATCATCACATGTAATTATGCATAGAGAGGTGCATATCCTCGGGAATAGCATACGGCTGTAGTTTCCCGTTGCTTTCAGCCGTGCAGCAGGACGCAGTGTAGCCATTATTTGGCTTATATTATCAATATCTTAACCGTCTATAAGACTAGTAAAGAATTGATTTATTCTGAAAGGCTGCTACTCCCTTTCAGAATAAGTAAAGAGCAATTATACTAACAAAAATACTAACCTTCTACCGTACTAACAATTAAATACCAAAATTCTACTAACAAAAAAATACTAAAGTTCCACCAACAACAAATACTACCACTAAAACAGTCTGTCACCAGGCACACTCACATGCACCCTCACACATCACAGTCTACTGAAACAATGAACTATAACTAATAAACAATGCAACAGCTACCAGACACACTCACACACCACAGTCTAATAGAACAATGACATATATCTAATAGACATACTAACTACCTACTTACAACTAAAACTAAACTACATACTTACTGTACTGTTATTTGAATTGACAATATTTACAAAATGCAATTTAGATACAAAATACTTACAAAATGTAATTTAGATTCAAAATAGTCACAAAATGCAATTTAAGGGGGAGGTATGCAAAATTGCACTCCAGTAAAAAAAAAGTATTTTAACTCCCAGAGTTTTAAATATAATGCGACTCTGTATGGTTAATAATAGCTTCCACATACGTAATGTTAAGGTAAATAAGTATTTAGCACCAAGAACACAAACAAGCTGCTCTGTGGCGATATTATTGCCGTGTTTTTACATTGTCGATTTGTAGGCTATTGAATGACACGCTGTAATTTGAACACTGCGGTATGATGGGAAACAATAACTTGTGCTGTACTCGTAAGTTATTATCGACTGCCGCGAACTCGATGCTAAAAGTAAACAAAACAATGATAATGAAACTAACTCAGACAGCGGTTAACAAGCGACAATCATGAGCAATGCGCTGGCAACGTGAGGTGCTAATTGTCAAAATCCAGCCAATACGAGCCCGCGGCGGCCATTTTACGATCGTTCCCGCCAAATATGCCAGGTTCTTATTCTGGAAATACAGTACAGAGTATAGCTATGTTCAGCTATTGCAGGTCTGTAGTTTACTTGTTTTGTGTTCCTAATGTGCTCTGATATCCTAATGGAAAAATGTCTCTTTGTCTGCCCTATGTATACCTGTCCACAAAAACAAGGCACTTTGTAATCTCCTGCATCCTGGTTGACTGCTTTATCTCGGCTGATTTACGCACCACTTAAGTCAGTGTGTTTCAAGGTTGCATACTAGTTGTCACATCGTTTTTTCTTAGCATCCTGCTGATTCTATCTGTCACTCCCTGTACTATGGCAGAAAGGCTTTATGATGGGGCCTATCTTCGTTCTTTTCAGCAGTTCTTTCGCTTAATCCTATATTCTGTAAGGGCCTATTTATTTGTCCTTTACTGTATCCATTAGCCAGGAGTGTATTCCAAAGTCGTTCTCTCTCTTCATTCACACTGACCTTATCGCAAGTGCAGTTGGCCCTGGTGAAGAGTGTCCTAGCTACCATTTCCTTCTGCGGTGGTGGATGACTTGAGTTGGCATGTACTGTAGGTAACGATCCGTATCATCAAAATGGCTCCATCCTGAACCCCAGATAATAAACTTGTTATTTAGTGATTAAAGTAAGATGACTCTGAGTATAGACTACACCTCTACAAGACTCCTGAAGGTAGGTATATGCCTGTTACACCTATATATACCTATATATTAAAAAAATAGCAATTATCTCTGTATAAGATGTGAAATTTCAAATTTAGGGAGGCATTTTTCCACAAGACATGCTCTGAAAAGGTGATATCACATGTTTTGAAACACTCACTAGTGTAACTGAATGTACTCATTTACAGAGTTTTCGCCATTGGGTTAAACATTTTGGGCATTTAGGGTCCATTTAAATGTTATTTTATTGTATTGGGGAAATATCTGTGTGTTGGTAGTATCCCTAAAAATGTACTTACGTCTTGTAACAATAGAATGTCCACAGTTAGTCTCATTGTTAGGGCCCGGATTTATATGCACTAAAAACCTGAAAATATGCATGCAAATATGCACTAAAAAGTTAGAATATATGCATGGAAAATAATGAAATATGCACTTAAAACATGCAATTTTTTTCACTTACCTATTTACAGGTATCATTTGTTGCAAAAAGAAGCATCACAATAGGTAACTAGTGGTCTTTCATTTTTTTCTGGAGACAAACAATGTCTCTTGTCCGTCAAAATGAGTTCATTGGCTGAGAATCATTGTTCTACATCAACTGACGTGATTGGACAGTACTTATACACGGGCACCAAAGTTTCGGAGCATACATCTGGCAAGGATACCCTAGTTCCACTCAAGTATTGACTAATTAACTTAATCTTCTTCAGTCCTGGGTTCGAATTCAACACCGTTTCTAACTTGCATTTAATCTTCTCTCTAATTTCGCCTGGAGCGGAATTCAATGAAGATGCAGCTTTCTCAACGAGATCAAGTGATTCATGGAAGGGAGTACCAGAAGATTCTAAGCTCTCAATGGCTTTTGGAAGTTTAGAAAAATGTGCATGAATGAAATTCACATCTTGATAAACAGTAGCGGTTTCAAACACAACTTTTGCATCACGGACACTCGCAATATGCTCATCTTCAAGTTTTGTAACCACTTCTTTCACTTCATTAAAATTCTCCTGATAAAATGATACTGCAGATAACCATGTCCCCCACCTAGTCAGGACAGGTTCAGGTGGCAAAGGAACTTCAGGTAGACAATCTTTGTAGAACTGGACACGAGCTGGTGCTTTCAGAAACAGCTTCTTCCCACATACAATTATATTGTTAACAGCTGGAAACTGTGTGCGTATTTCTTCTGCAATGCGGTGTAATCCGTGCGCTAAACAGGTTACGTGTATGAGTTTCGGATAAAATACTTGGAGGGCCTTTGCTGCTTTCAACATATACGAAGCTGCAACTGTGAGCAGTACAAGCACTTTACAACAATTATCCTGAATTTCAGATGGCCACAATAGTCGCAGATAATCATTTACAAATCTTGCTTTTGTGCTATGGTAGGATTTCTCTACTACTTTACAAGCAAGAAGATGCGGCTTACCGGGTTCGTCTGGATTTAATTTACCAACCACGAAATTTGCTATGTAACGGCCACATGAATCCGTTGTCTCATCCACCGATATCTAGACATAGTTCCTTCCGATATCAGAACGGATCAATTCCAGGGTAGATTCATATAGCGGAGGTAGGTAATTTTTCCTAAGAGTTGATTCATCTGGTATTTTTTGATTTACACAATATTTCTCAAGAAATGATCGCAGAACTGGATTGTTTAATTTATTCCATGGAATGTTGCTGCATACGAAAGCCCTACGAAGATCATTTGAAAATGTATTAAGAATACCGGACTTAGGCTTTACCTGCGTAAGAAGTAGTTGTTGTGGTGTGCTGTTCTTCTCCTCCTTTGCTTTAATATGTGCAGTTGTTTTTGAATGCTGTTCAAGCTGAAATTTCTTTTCACATTTTACTTCCTTTGAGCAAACTTGACAGTACACGATGACACCATGCGTTGAATAGTCGCTATTACCCGACACCCACTGATTTAGTAAATCTCTTCTCCTGCTCTTTTCCTTAGGCATTTTTAGAAACTAACACTCGAGATGCAGGGCATTAAACTGGAACGTAACTAGTGAACTGAAGATACTTCTGTCCTGACCAATTGCCCAACCCTCTGAGATTATTATCTACTGTGGTAGAGAAAGGAATTCCGGGAAGTCCAGCCAGCCTGCCTACCCATACCTAAGCTATCTGTTGCCATTGTCAGTTGTGAAAGTAAAGTGCCGTTACACAGAGAGTCGAAAACACCAATTAGTGAGGGATGCACATAATATAGGCAACTAGCTAGGGATGTACAAAACAGATTTATTTTAATAGTTCTTGTAATTGTCCTTAAATTCAGACATATATACCGGAATATGCTGTTATGTCTAGAATATGCACTAAACCTCAAAATATGTCAAAATATGCATATGCATATGCGCATATGCATTTTTTAAAAATCCGGGCCCTACTCATTGTGATACAGTACCTGTCAATGGAAAAGCAATATGCTCTTTTTAACAATAGGCCTATACTGTACTTTCATCAGAAAATGGTCGACAAGTTTCTCGTTTACGATTCAAAAAACTTTTAAAAATAAATCTGAAACAAGGGTACAGGAAGGTATCAAATCAAGAACATGTGAACAATTATGTTGTCTTTAGTATATCATTACATATTATGTGACCCAAAATGGGACAGACTTAATTAAAATGAGTTCCAAAATTATATTTTTCTGCATAAAAAACATTTTTAATATTTTTAATAATTTTCATTCAACCTCATAGGTAAGATATGACCATTAACTATTTTCCCCTCATATGCTTGGTATTTTAGCTATGTCTTTGTATATTTTTTTAATGTTGTGATACCTATAAATTTGTAGGTGTTACAAATTTTTGGTAAATGTGTCGCCTAATAGTTGTCACATTTCTCCTCGCCTGTCTCCTACCCCGGCGCCTCCTTATTTGGACATAAAACAATATTGAATTGTTTTCTCCTACATTCAAACTCCCGCTGGTAGCGCGGCCATTTGATGATCTCGCGATTGGACTGCGAGTGAACATTCTGGTCAAGGTTTGAATCCTTTCATCTTATTGGTGGACCACACAAAGAACTATGGGTGACTTTGAACTGTGCTAAAAGTGTCATGCTACCAACTTAAATTGCGCACTAGCAAGTGTTTCTTACGGCAATACCTTGCCTGTCTTCTGTGCCAAGGTTGGTAAGTCTCCGGCTGAGCGTTTGTTTTCGGTTAAGATCAACCCGGCTTTGGAATGCTGGAAGGTGAAGGACGCTCAGATCTCGTATTCTGTTTGAGACAATGTAACCATCAACATGTGTTAATGCCCGGTTCCTCGGAAGCCGGGTCCTTTTAGGCCAGCATGGCCTATTTACTGCAAACCAGGTACTGTAATGATCTACCTTCTTTATGGGACTCCCTACACTCGCGTTCGAGTTATTATTTCATCTACTCTAGTGCGGTTTAGAGTTGTGTTCCGGTATGGAATTTTACGAATTTTTCTTGAAACCACATGGACTTTGAAAACTTTCCGTGAGGGCTTAGCATTGTAGCTTGCCCGGTTCGACATTGTGATGAATGTGGTTATGTTCAATTATCTAAATAGAACAGTTTAACTTAATGCTTGACTTATTTTCGTCAATATTTTATTATGTCAGATATGAATTATGTACTTTTGGTGGGTTTAGTTCAGGTTTCGGCAAGGCCTTCTTCCTGGCCGTGTGGCATGGAAAAACATGACTTTGTTCATTGTCGTCAGCCATGGCGATGATTATTGAGAAAAATGCAATGAAAGAAGAATCATTATGTTGATGTTGGTCAAGCAAGTCGAGCGATGTTGCGAGTTCCGCTTGTAGGCAAATGTTGGCCTTTGGATATTTAAAATATTCCCGATGCGGATTGTATCTTCCTTGAGTATATTCGACGCTTGTGGTTTCTTAACCGCATTTAATTTACGAGCTTGCTAGCTCTTATTCTGATTGAGATTGGGTTTGGTAATCCAATTAATTAATTTTTCATACGCCTGACGGCGTATTTTCCTTTAGGAGTTATTCTCCATTTGATTGTGGGCCTGATGGCTTGGGCTTGGTAATTCACGCAATCGTGAAATGCACGTAATTAATAGTTTTCTCTATGCACCGGCTACGCTTTGACCTAACTTACATGACCATACCACGCGGTAGGTACACCTTGCCATTTGCTAAGCTAGGAGTGTTCTTATATTTTCTTGTTATTTGTTGATCCATGTTATTTATTGTTCCATGTTATGTTTTTCAATTCTATTTTGCAATTATAATCTCTCTTTTACTTAAGTGCCTGGTTTTATTCCATTGATTAGCATGCATGTGTGGGGTAGCCCGGCCTTGAGGATTAGGGACCTGTTCCACTTAACAGGATTACCTGAAAGACCCTGTGGGCGTTTCGACGTGCTGGGGCAATTGTTGTGTTCGCAGAGCAAGTGGTTATCTAGTTTTCATGCTACCCGCACTGTATGCGATTGGTGTCATAAGGCCAGTGTGCAGAATATTGAGAATTTTGTTTTCTTGGGTGTGTCGGCCATGTGTCGGTAGTCAGCAGTAAATGTAATATTTAAACTTATAATTCACTTAAACATTTAATGTTGTGTGGAACAATAGGTATCTAGCATTAGGGATCTGGGAGATTCCTTTGTCTAATATATATTTTGGTTGAATTGTTTCATGAACACAAAATTATGATGGAACGCCATGTGCCTAAGATCCAGTTCTTGGACAATGAAGAAGTTCACTACGAACTCTCAATAAGGAATCTTGTGACCCCAGTGGAGGCAGAGGAGGCTCATGCCTTATTACTGTCATCTTTTCTGGATCCTGTTTCCTTGCCAGAGCTGACGGATATGGAACTTTAACTTGGTGAGTCATCGATTGCCTATAAAGTTGATATTTGTGCCAACATGATAAATCTGTTCTTCCTAGAAGACTAAGGTACATCTGCCCAATACAAAAGACTGCGTGCCCGTTTGCAATACTTGTTCACCCGGTGTGAGGATATCTTAGCCGTGTCGGACCATCGTACTGATGAAATGTTGTTCAATGTTTTCGAGATTCAGCGTAAATTAGTAGAATGTGCTGATAAGATTTTTAATGATGCCACTACTGATGGTTATTTTCTTGGTAAATCCCAGCTTGCCAGCTTAGATGGCGCTGATGCTGCTTTCCCGTGTAATGACAGAGATTCGCCCTGCACTGTTTATCTTGGTGGATCTGAAGGTTATCATGCTAATGGTGATGTTAATAATAGCCTTTCAGTTGCTACTAGCATTGCTGCCTTGCTTAATGCAGTTGTTTTAAGAGATGATGGTTCGAATGGTGTAAACATACCTCAGTCTAACCAGCTTGATGAAAATTATTGCCCCATCTCTTCTAATTGCAATTTTGCTCCTGTAGTGAGTAGCCGTGCTGAGTTGCCCGATGTTTCTGTCAGTAGAGTAGTTAACTCTAATGCCTTGTCATTACCTCCCGTGAACAATTTATCTAGTGTGTATTGTGATATTGGTTCTTCAGCCAGGTCACGTGCTGTGTCAATGCTGTTGGTGACAGTGTGTATACTCGGTTCCCCTCAGTCACGGAGAGAGTACATGTTACTGTAATTCTGATCTAACGCCTGAACTTGGGCAATTTAATGTAAAGGAGAAATTATCGAGCGGTACCAACTTGGTTGGAGTATCGAACATTCCACACTATGATTATATGGGCGCATTTTCTAGTTCTCGTGACCCGTGGTCGGTTCGTTCTGTTTAAGCCGCCAATAACGGTGACGTTGGTGTTAATGTTAATCTGCCGGTTTCTGGTATTGTACAAGAGTACTAGAGGGCTGATCATGTCAAGCGAGGTACCTCGATCTGTGTGCGTTACTTCTCCTGTGTACACCACTAGTAATTCTAATCATGGAGTTACACTTTCATACTCAAGTGCATTTTCTCGGCCAACTTGCAGTGTTCAACCACCTGGTACAAGGGGTGAAAAACAAGTCAATTTAATCCGTCCGGTTGCCTTGCGAGCTCCGAGGCGAAATATTACTCCTGATAACACTGTTAATAACTTTCAACCTTCATTAGGCGTTAAACCTGTTTATGCTCCTGTCCGTTGGACAAGGGATGGAGTCCAGACCGACTGGAACAGAGGTTCTTCTCGTTCAGAAGTCAGAGGTTGGGATGTCGCTAGCCCAGGTAATGATGTGAGTGAACCGATTCTTAATGAACGAAGGGTTCCCAGTTTGGGTCGTTCTGTGTTCTCTACTCGAAATTTCAGCAATCTTGCGCACCCATTGTCAGAGAGTGTTGCCAAGTTAAAACATGTTAAGACTGATTCTCGTGATGGCACCATTGCTTTCCTGCGCGAGTTAGTAGAAATAGACGAGCATGCCGTGCTGTTCGATGTGAGTTGTACTCAGGTTTATCAGCTGATGTTTCCATTTACGACTGGGATGAGGAAAAGTATGGTAGTCGAAGCCATGTCCATGAACACTAATATTGAGTTGTTTTGTGAGCAGGTTATTTCTAAAATTGTCCCCTCGAGACAAGTGGGTTCAGTGATTGAAAGACATTTTGGTCGTATGCAACTTAACAGAGAGTCTTTAGATACCTACATCCAAGTCATAGTTAAATTCGCTAGGGTGTTTTCCATTAATTTCACCGAGGTGGAAATGGTGGAACATATTCAGGATGGCGTGACAGCTGAGTATCGTTCTCTTTTGAGTGTAGGGCGTCATCTCACTAGTTGGTCAGAGTTGTGTGCTGCCGCTGTGCGAGCGGAGTCGATACGTCAATCTGAGTCTCGTAGAGGCACCATTCATCAGTGTCACAATGATAAATTCGGTAAACCGCAAGGTCAGTCGGAACATTGGAGTGATAGTAGACTGCGAGGTCAGTCTGGTCGTTGGGACAATGGTCGTTCCCAGTGTCGACCAAATGCATGGAACTATCAAAATCCTCAAGAAGTAAGAGGTAGATGGTCTAATAATCAGTCTCAAGATGCGCCTTTTAGGAAAGGTGATGTCAGTGGCCCTGATGTTGTTGGTCGTGAGAAGAATGTACGATTCCAAGATCCCGTGGATCACGTAGGGGTTCAGGTTCAAGGTCATTCTGACCAGGAAGGTGGTGATCAACCTGAAGGTAATCCTAATCATACTGAAAATTCGAATCAACAAGGTGTTCCTGTTAGTCGAAGTCTAAAAACGTAAGGTGTGCCAATTGTGGTCGTTTCGGTCACTCTGACCAGAAATGTAAATCTCGTCAGCAATGACATAAAGAGTCTAGACATCGTGGTGTGTGTCCAGGTGGGACAGCGATGTCAAATGTGTCTAGCGTTCAGGACAATAGTATGGGAGTGTGTTCTAGGGTCGCTGCGAATGTCTTGTTGACCGCGAGTATTATAGGCGTTTTGATTAATGATGCCAGCGTGGAAGCGTTATTGGATTCTGGTAGTGCCGCATCGCTCATGAGCGAGGAATGGTACAAGGCCATGAAAGGCATCCGTAAATTTCAGGGACTGTCCAAGGTTGACGTTCGCCTAATTTCTGCGAATAACTCTCAGTTGGAAGTTCTTGGCGTTGTTAAACTTAAGGTGAAAATTCACAATTTTGCCTGGAAATTTCCGTTTTGGATTGTGTCAAATTTATCCTGCCCTGTTATTTTGGGGGCTAATTTCCTTGCCCATTCTGGGTTGTCCTTAGATGGGAAGCGTGAGAGATTTTGGTTCGATTTCTGCCCTGAATTAAAATTAGGGTTTTCTGAGACGAGTGGTACACTGTTGGCACCCGTGTGGTGGACATTGACGAGGTTGCGTCCCCCGAGCTGTCTGTTGGTGTGGACGACCTCGACCTTAGTAATCTGTCGGATGGTTAGGGAGCGGTTATTCGTGATTTGTGTAAGCGTTTTCCCGAAGTCTTTACTGACAAACTTGGTGTAACTGACCTGTTGTCTTACAAGTTTGTTGTTACTGATGACATACCTGTCAGGCATCTGCCATACAGACTAAATCCTCCAAAAATGAAGGAGCTTAAGAAGATAGTGGACCAGATGCTGTCGGATGGGGTCATCCGCGCTTCGATTTCGTCGTATTCTTCCCCGATTTTCTTGGTCCCCAAGCCGAATGGTGGGTTTCGCCCGGTAGTCGTCTACCGTCACTTGAACAGGAAGGTGGTGATGGAGTCCATTCCCTTGCCTGACCTCCACTCTTGCTTTTCTTGGTTCGGGAAGGCTCGCTACTTCAGCTTGCTCGACCTGAACCAAGCTTATTATCAGGTTCCCCTGGCGGAAGAATCCAAACACCTGACTGCTTTTGCCACTGATTGGAACCTTTTTGAGTTCAACAGGTTGCCCTTTGGCCTATCAACTGGCGGAGCAGTTTTGAGTAGGTTGCTGGACAAGGTCTTCTGTGGTATAAAGTTCGAGTTCCTTTATCATCACTTGGATCTATAGTCAGACGTTCGACGACCACGTGCGTCACCTCGGGGAAGTTTTTACTTGTCTGAAGAAGGCTGGGCTTACTGTCAAGCTGTCAAAGGTTTCTTTCGCCAAGCCTCAAATCTCTTTTCTGGGGCATATCATCTCAGCCGCAGGAATTTCCATTGATAGCACTCGAACCCAAGGCATTCGGAACTTTCAGAGACCCGTTAATGTCAAGGGAGTGGCCCGTTTTGTCGGAATGGTCAACTTCTTCCGGAAGTTCATCCCGGATTTTGTACGCAAGGCTATGCCGTTAAATAAATTGCTGCAAAAGAAAGTCCTGTTTGAGTGGGGCGAGTCTCAGCAGGCAGCTTTCGATGAATTAAAGGAAGCGTTGTGTAGCGCTCCCGTTCTCGCCATTCCTGATTTCAGTAGGAGGTTCATTGTACTGACCGATGCCTCGTTAGGCGCTGTTGCAGCCGTTCTGCTACAAGATGGAGAAGAAGGACGCCGTCCCATTACGTTCGCTTCACGCACCTTAACGGTCCAAGTATCTCGATATTCCGTCTATGCTCAGTGTTTTTATGTATTTTGCTGTGACAAGACATTAAGTCAGCTGATGAAGGACCGATAATGGTTCGAAACATGTACTGCACCTAGGGTTTATGTAAATGCATTAAGGTATTGATTGGCGGAACCTGCTAATTTGAATAAAACAAATTAGAAGGTTTAGCCTTGATGTTAGGCCTGGAAAGGTTTAGGTTATATGTTGAACATGTCCCGTTTGATCTCGAAACTGAAAACCAGGCCCTGAGCTGGGTTCTGGCTAGGCCAAGAAACACGGGTCGCATCGCTCGATGGGCCACCAGAATATCCTCTTTCAATTTTACTGTTCGTCATATTAAGGGGACGGAGAACGTTATTGCTGACTCTCTCAGTCGTATGTATGAGGAATCCCCCTCAGGAAACCTGAGCAGGGTTCTGTTGAACCTGTTGTTGTTAAGGTGCGTTCCACCCAACACATGATGAACCATTCTCCGATGCTGTTTAGGGACATTGCTGTTCACCAAAGGGAAGACCAAGAGTTGGGAGCTATTATGTCCAAATTGAGTTCTGGTGAACCAGTGAAACCTTACTTCTTAAGGTCAGGGGTATTATGTTGCATTGCCAGGCATGACAGGAAACCGAAGGTTGTCTTGCCTGTTCAGCTAGTGGATGCGATGCTTAAATACTATCATGAGTCACCTGTGGGTGGTCATCTTGGGGTCTTTAAGACCAGAGGTCAAGCAATCATTTACGTGGAAGTACATGGACAGAGATGTGAAGAGGTTTGTGTTGGGATACCGAGATTGTAACGTCAGCAAGCCTATCGTTAATAGTAAGGTAGGGTTTCTATCTTCTGAACCTGTGATGTATCCTATGGAGAGGCTGTACATAGATTTCGTAGGCCCTTTTCCGAGATCCAGGTTAGGAAACCGTTTTGCTCTAGTCTGCGTTGATGGTTTCTCGCGATTTTGTTGGATATTTCCTTCGAGAATGAGCAACACTGCTGCTGTGATTAAAGGTCTGAAGGTCATCTTTAGTTCGTTCGGTCCTTGTCAGTACCTTGTGTCTGATAATGCCCGCACCTTCACATCGAATCAGTTTCGAAACTTCTGTTTTGATCTCTCGTTATCCCACGTCACTACTAGTCCATACTACCCGAATCCTAGTTTGGCCGAAAGGGTTAACAGGAACCTAAGGGCTGCGTTGATTGCCTATCACCGTGACAACCATGCCAAATGGGACTCGTCATTGCATTGGCTTTCATTTGCGTTCAATACCGCTGAGTACGAGTCTCATGGTAAGACTCCATTTAGCTTGATGCACGGTTTTGAGCCGAACTCACCCCTTTCGAACCTTTGGTCGCTGAAGGATCTTCTTCCAGACCAACCCTGTCCCGAGCGTGTGAAAGAAGTTTGGAGAAAAGCTCAACGCGCCATCAAAATCTCCCACGACAAGCTCGCTCAAAGGTATAATAAAGGACGTGTTCAATGCATATTTAAGGTCAACAATTTGGTCTTCGTAAAAAAAATTTGAAGGAAAACTCCAGGCCATCAGGTGTCTGGAAAACTCATGCCGAGGTTCTGTGGCCCGTTTAGAATTCTGTAATTTCCGACTGATGTCACTGTCCTGTTGGAGGACAACCAGAGAAAACGCATTTTCAGAACTCACCTGAGCTACTGTAAAGCTGCTGGTGAGCGTGAAACTGAGGGAGCAGAAGAAGGAGCAGAGGTTTCTGATTGCTGAGTGTGTTCTTGCGTTGTGATGGCATTGCATTAACCTAGTTATTTTAGTCATGTGTAAATTTTCCGAACCTGGTGTTGGTTCTAGTTCGTGTTTACCTTGTACTGCTGTTGTCGCAGGATTCTTTTCATAATGTCGATTATTCACGTCCGTATTGACGTAACTATAACTTTGAAAGAATAATAGATTTTCCGCCTTTAATACTGTTTATTTCTATTACTTACAGGTACTAGTTTCGGGGGCTAATACTCCCCCTTCCTCAGCCTGTCCAACAAAACTTCACAAAGGAAAAAACTTTCCATGTATAAGCTCATACAAAACACATGAAGAATAAAGAATAATGAAATAATAATTATTTACAATCCCGCTCGACCTCCAAAGAAGATACTCATATTGGATCACTAAGGCCTGGGCGCATCAGAACTCCCGAATTGGGCCGGTGCTGCGGTCCACTGTACCCACTGCGTCATCGCGGGACCACTGCAGTCCCCTTGTTGCTCTTGGCAAACGTCAAGGCAGAGAAAATTTGTGGCCGCGTCACGCGCCGCCAAGAACTGCAGTGCGCAGGGCGTGAACAAAAACAAACCGGATGCGCCTTGCGAAGTCTCTTACAGATGAGTGTTAGTGACGTGCTTGGGAAAAGGTGGCGGTTGGGGTTGTGGGAGATGGGAGGCTAAGGAAATGAGAATGAGTGAGGTTTGTTGACGCGCCGTGTGTCGCTGTTATGGAGATTGATTAATACGTAGAATGAGAGTTGTCAATCTTTAGTATGTTATGAAAAATGATGGGTATGAATGATGGAATATAGCGGGAATTGTATCTATTACAATATAATTCGTCTATTAATGTTCTGTATAAAATGCTGGTTTCAAATATTATTTCATTAAGATTGTGTGAAGGGTTGAATCTCTGTGCTTTATCAATTTCTATTTGTTCCAAAATATTCATGAGCGTGCCTTTATTTTCTTGATGTAAAATTTCGAAGTCATTGTCTATGGTTGTGAATTTATGCCCAGTTTCTGCCATGTGGTTGCCCATCGCTGAAAATTTATTATGTTTGATGGCATTGACATGTTCCAAAAATCTGGTGTTGAACCCTCTCCCCGTTTGTCCCACGTAATCGGCATTACACTCGTTACATTTAATCCTATAGACACCTGAATTGTTGTATTTGTTGGTTTTGTTGAGAATATGTGAGTTGAAAAATTTATTATGATTAGTGTTATTGGTTCTGAACGCTGTTTTTATTTTATATTTTTTAGTACACTAGTAACATTGTATGTGGATTGGTTCACAAAAGTGAACGTTGCATAAGTGGAAGGTTCTTTGTGTTCTTTTGCTAATCTGGAAACGGGTTTGTTCTTAATTTTGTTAATTATATTGTTAACATATTGACTATTGAATCCATTAGCTTCGGCAATTTGGTGAATTATTGAAACTTCTTTACGATAATCTACGTCAGATAGTGGGACGTTCAACGCTCTATTGACGAAACATGCGAGTGCTGCTCTTTTATGGGAAGCTGGATGATTAGAATCTTGCCTAATTACAGTACTGGTTTGAGTTGGTTTCCTGAATATTTGATAGCGCAGGTGATCTTTATCATGCATGACTAGTAGATCAAGGTAATTTATGGAACTGTTTATTTCATTATCTGACGGGAATTTAATGTTGCTGTTTATTTGGTTCAAATATTGCAAAAGTTGTTTTATTTTCGTTTTAGAGTTGTCAAGGATTACGAAAACGTCAACATATCCTCCCCAAAAGAACAAACCATCCTTTTTGTTAATGATTGATTCGTATTCCAGATTATCTAAGAATATGTTAGCTACTATTCCTGATCAAGGAGAACCCATGGGGAGGCCTTCTTTTTGTTTATAGATTTTCTCATTAAAACTAAATTGGTTGTTATTTAGGATGAATGTTAAGATGTTCAAAAATTCAGAGATCTCAACTTGTGTTAAATCACTATTATTCTTCAAGTTGTTCTCAATAATATCAATGGAGACGGCAATCGGTATGCTTGTGTACATGTCTTTTATGTATATAGTGTGTAAAGAATGCGTTCTGGTAAGTTTTAGTTTACTAGTTAATTCACAGAAATGTATCGAATTTTTAAAGGATGCATTAGCCTTGAGTTTGTAATGTGATTTAAGAAATGAATGAGCAAATTGAGAGAGTTTGTACGTCGGACTATTTCTGAAATTGACTATTGGTCTGATAGGAATGTTATCTTTATGTATTTTAGGTAGTGCTCTTAATGTTGGTATTATAGGGTTCATATTGACCATTTTGTATTTTTGTTTTTCATCAAGGATGAATAAGGTGTTTTTCAGGGGCCGTTTAAGTTTCCTTTGTAAACATTGGGTGAGGTCTTTTTGATTTATCTCAAAGTTGGGATTAGTAAGGAAATCTTCTGTTTTATTAATATAATCATTCTTCTTAATAATGACTGTGGGGTTGCCTTTGTCTGCTTTAGTTAGGATTAACTGGTTCTGTTCTATTTTGGTTGATAAACTTTTGCAATCTCTTTGAAGTTGTAAATCCATTCTATGTTCCTTCTTATGTTGAATAATTTTCTTGTTTTTCTTGTTGACTTCATGCCATGCTCCATTTTGTTCATCTTGAGGCAGTCGTTTAATAGCTGCCTCCGATTCAGCTGTCAGTTTGGTTAGGTTGTGTGCATTATAGTTAGATATCCAATTATGCTTCATGCCTTTTTCTAGAATTTGTAATTCGGATTGGTTGAATACGGTGTCTGTCAGATTGTTTATTGGTTTTGGGAAAATGTGTTTTGTGACAGGTTGTACATTAGATTCCTCCTGGTTACTCCTAATGAGGTTATCAAATTTCTTTTCTAATGTTGCCGTTTTTTTTGCTGATTTGGTATTGCAAAGTTTGGTGTAACTGGATCATGAAATCATCCCATTCTTTATCTTTGGACATATTAGCTACTAATAAGTGGGTGCGGTAGAGTTTATTGTTAATGTGATTATTTTTGATGTAGAGGAATTTTAATTCTCGCTGAATGATACTGTGATTGACAATTTCTTGAGTCCTACTTTCATAATCATTGTTGAACTTTTTACATTGAAAAGTTGCTAGATGTCTCGGTGCTAATTTATTATTCCTACATTTCTTCATGAAATCAATGTCCTTAATTACACTGGAAATCTTCAGTTGGAGATCTTCGTATTTGAAGCGTAAACTCTTTGCTTGGCATGCCGTTTGATTCATAATGTCAATTATTCAGGTCCGTATTGACGTAACTATAACTTTGAAAGAATAATAGATTTTCCGCCTTCAATACTGTTTATTTCTATTACTTACAGGTACTAGTTTCGGGGGCTAATACTCCCCCTTCCTCAGCCTGTCCAACAAAACTTCACAAAGGAAAAAAACTTTCCATGTATAAGCTCATACAAAACACATGAAGAATAAAGAATAATGAAATAATAATTATTTACAATCCCGCTCGACGCTCCAATGAAGATACTCATGTTGGATCACTAAGGCCTGGGTGCATCAGAACTCCTGAATTGGGCCGGTGCTGCGGTCCGCTGTCCCCACTGCGTCATCGCAGGACCACTCCAGTCCCCTTGTTGCTCTTTGCAAACGTCAAGGCGGAGAAAATTTGTGGCCGCGTCACGCGCCGCCAAGAACTGCAGTGCGTAGGGCGTGAACAAGAACAAACCCGATGCGCCTTGCGAAGTCTCTTACAGATGAGTGTTAGTGATGTGCTTGGGAAAAGGTGGCGGTTGGGGTTGTGGGAGATGGGAGGCTAAGGAATTGAGAATGAGTTAGATTTGTTGACGCGCCGTGTATCGCTGTTATGGAGATTGATTAATACGTAGAATGAGAGGTGTCAATCTTTAGTATGTTATGAAAAATGATGGGTATGAATAGTGGAATATAGCGGGAATTTTATCTATTACAATATAATTCGTCTATTAATGTTCTGTATAAAATGCTGGTTTCAAATATTATTTCATTAAGATTGTGTGAAGGGTTGAATCTCTGTGCTTTATCAATTTCTATTTGTTCCAAAAATTAAATGTAATGAGTGTAATGCCGATTACGTGGGACAAACGGGGAGAGGGTTCAACACCAGATTTTTGGAACATGTCAATGCCATCAAACATAATAAATTTTCAGCGATGGGCAACCACATGGCAGAAACTGGACATAAATTCACAAACATAGACAATGACTTCGAAATTTTACATCAAGAAAATAAAGGCACGCTCATGAATATTTTGGAACAAATAGAAATTGATAAAGCACAGAGATTCAACCCTTCACACAATATTAATGAAATAATATTTGAAACTAGCATTTTAAACAGAACATTAATAGACAAATTATATTGTAATAGATAAAATTCCCGCTATATTCCACTATTCATACCCATCATTTTTCATAACATACTTGGTTCGGCCACTGTCTTGGCTAACCAGTTTTTGTGTTTCCCCATTTGTTTCCACTCTGTGTGGTTGTACATATCTGTATTATTTGTCTTCATTGCATTTATTCATTGTCAGGTTGGTTTTGTTTCTGTTGATTAGTTGTCATGATTTATTTGTTTTGATTGCATGTAGTATTCCCACTGCCGTGTTTCCAGTAGGATATTTTGGCTTAGAAGGTAATTTTGTATTCTAAGTTGGCCACATTGATTCTTCTTTAACTTGTTTGAACTCTCTACTGTGATTGGCTGCTTCCAGCCTATCAGAGGCCTCCTTGCTGCTTGTAGCGACCAATCACGAGTTTCTTCTTCGTTGTTCTCTAAGTGTGTGGCCATGACACAATGCTGCGCTTCAACGCTGGTTGTGATATATCAACAAGTATCCAGCTAATCATTTCTATAATTGGTGCTATCTTCATAGTAACCGTGCTTAGCAATCATGTCCTATGTACATGATTCATATTTTGTTAGGGCAGTGACATTACGGTGATTTTCGATCTCATCATCACCATGCTTGATGTTGATACGCGTCATGTCGACGAATTCTTCAATCCGCGGCGTCGGATAGTTTGTTAATGTGTTTACTTCTATCTTCATTTACTGCCTAACAATTTGTCTTCACGCGTATGAATAATGATGATGCTTCGTGTGATAAGTAATTCATCGTGTCTGGAAGCATGTTACAAGGCCAGGCATCATCACTAATTGGAGGTTGACGCTAGGCTAAACTGCTTTACTATTGTGACAATACCGCGCGATTGGCATATCCCGGTATTTGTATGATAGCAACTACTTTGACTTCCTGCAACATCACTGGAATGGAAGTTGACGCTGGGTTTAACTACTTTACTATTGTGACAATACCGTGCGATTGGCATATCCCGGTATTTGTATGACAGCAACTACTTTGACTTCCTGCGTTTCACACATAATTTGTTTTATTAACAATTCATTTTGGGCTTACAGTATCGGCGCATCACTGTAAGTCAGTCCTGGTTCGACGACACATTCTCGTTCCATGCGACCTGTTTTTTCATTATTTGTTGCAACTCCACTTGTGTTGCATATTTAAATTATATCATTCTTTGGAACCGCCGTGTATTGCATGCCGTTCTATGATGTACTGATCTGCAGCTACGTTCAAGACAATATGTGTGTTTTAGGCTCAAGACGTAACGTGTGTTAATTCTTAATGAGTGTTTCTTCAATTGTGTAAATTTGTGCTAGTGTTTCTCATATGTTTATGTGCCACCTATTTGATAATATATCTTATTATTAGTTAGTGGTGGTGTCGTGTCCTTTATGCCTTCCTGGACTTCCTTATTTAGTGACAATAATATTGTCTGGTCCTCCACATGTTTGCTAAATTGTCAAGCGACCTTTGTAAAGTCAACTCTTTGTATTATCACATCATTATCTAATGCTTTGGCCAACAAATTTTTATACATTGTCCACTATTACCAGAATACTCTTGGTGGGTTGTTGACTTCCCGCGTTGGCCAATACATTATTTGGTCCTCTCCGGGCCGGATATTGAGCTGTTTACTATTTTGAATTATTAAGCATTGTTTTGGCCATGTTGGGCCCTTGTTTCTTGCTATTTCACCAGGAAGGCCATAAATTTAAATTGTATACGTTCCCATTAACTTCCCAAGGACACAATACAGTATTCTATGTTCAGATGTTTGTTTACAACTTAATCGAGACCATTGTCTCAGTGTTTATTTTTTGTGTTAGTTAAGTTGGTTGTGTTAGTTAGGTGTGCAACTCTGGTAATTACATCTAGGCGGGCAATCCTAAAGTCATTATGGAGGATGCCCAAAAACGACCTTTAGTTAGGAAGCGTGCAGTCGCTAAGGGCATGCTTACCTCACAAGAAAAAGTAATTAGCAACTTTCAGGACATTACAGAAGAGCAATATCAAATGTTAGTGTTACGCAAACACAAATGCGAGGAAATTTATGAACAATATAACGAAGCGCAAGTCGCTTTAGAGGATATTACAGACAATATCGACGAAGAAATAGCCGAACGTTGTGACTTCGAAGATAAATATTTTGAGTTGCTGGTTAAAATTAAACTACATTGTGACAATTTCAAAAAATCCATCACTACAGACAGTGATAACCCTTTGAATAATTTGCAGAGTGCACAATTTCCTACTGCTAACGTAGCTGCAGCTCATATAAAGTTGCCTGAAATTCAAATTCCGCAGTTCAGTGGCGACTTCACAGACTGGTTGAATTTCAGAGATAGCTTCAAGGCCATAGTAATTGATAACCATGCTCTGTCTGATATTGTTAAGTTCTACTACCTTAATTCTAGTCTTAGTGGTGAGGCCAAACTCCTCTTAAAGAACATTACTGTGTCAGATGATAACTTTATGGTTGCATGGAACTTGCTGACAACTCGATACAATAACATTAGGCTCATAGCGCATAATCATGTCACCTAGCTTTTCAAGCCCCCCGCATACGGTAATGATTCAGTGTCATTGCGTGCCATCATCGACCACTTTGTTTCTCATGTCAATGCGTTAGAAGCTTTGGACTTTAACGGGGTTCCCCTTCAAGACCTGTTATTGTCACATTTTATATTGGAGCTACTAGATAATGATAGCATCCGTGAATGGGAGAATCATGTTGATTCTGGGAGAATTCCCACTCTCCAGGACTTGGTTAGCTTCTTAGAGAAAAAATGCAAGGTACTGGAAATAACTGAAAAGAATGGGTCCAGGCCTGCATTACATACTGCTGTAACCAAACTTAAAGCTGAAGGTCATTCGCCTCAGAAACCCATGTTAACTACTACCAAATCTCGTTGTACATATTGTAGGAGCATTGATCACCAATTGTCGAAATGTGGTACCTTTATCAAACTTTCGTCCACAGCCAAATGGGATTTTGTCAGGTCTCGTAAATTATGTTACAATTGTTTGCGTAATTTCGAGCCTAATCATCAATGTTCGAAGTACTCTTGTAACACTTGTTCCCGAAAACACCACACTCTTCTTCACTATGAGCCCTCCAGTGGCACTAGTAATGATGCTTCTCAAGCTCATGCTAACGTGGTAAACACTAGTTGCAGTAACGTCGCTCGTGACAATCAATTTTCAAGGACGCTATTACCCACTGCCAAGTTGAATATATTAGCTGGCAATGGCTTACGTGTACCTGTCACTGCACTACTTGACTCTGCATCAGATTGTAACTTAATTTCGTCACACTTAATTAAGAAATTAAGACTCCACACCAAACCTATGAAGGTACACATTCACGGTGTTGGTCAAAATCAAAGCACTGCTACTGTTGTTGCTGATGTGAACGTTTTTGCCTGTGCTACTAATTGGTCTGCTAAGCTTGAATGTCTCGTGGTTCCCAATATTGCACTTGAGCTACCCGCTGCTGGTTTCGATACCTCTGAATGGAACATTCCATCACATATTGATTTAGCTGATCCTGATTTCAATTGCACTAAATCTATTGATCTTGTTCTTGGTGCAGAATATTTCTTTGACCTGTTATGTCCTGGTAAAATCATACCATTTGGTGATTTGCCCATCATTCAAAATACCTCTGTGGGTTGGGTGTTTTCTGGGAGGCTGCCCAGTGCAAGCACCTCGCAACCATCGCACGTGGTATCAGCACTTACACTCTCACGCCCTCATGTAGAACAACAGCTGGAAGCGTTTTGGAACGTTGAAGAAGTTGAAACCCCAGTGTTGTCTGTTGATGAATCCATATGTGAAGAACACTTCGTTGCTACTACCACTCGCAAAGACGATGGTAGATTTGTGGTTAGACGACCTCGCAAGGTAGACTCGGAGCCTCTAGGTGCCTCTCGCTACGCTACACTAAATCGTTTTCACTCTCTCGAAAGACGTTTGGCTCGTAACCCTGAGTTAAGGTTAGAATACACTGAATTCATGCATGAATATCTAGCCTTAAACCATATGCAAGTCGCCCCCCACCCGACTGATGGTGAAGTTTACTACATTCCCCATCATCCTGTTTTCAAGCCGCACAGTACTTCTACAAAGCTCAGAGTGGTATTTGATGCTTCGATGGTTACTACGTCTGGGTGCTCCCTTAATGATACTTTGTTGGTGGGCCCTGTAATTCAGCAGGATTTGTTTTCTATTTTGCTTCGGTTCCGTACTCACTTGATAGCGTTTGCAGCTGATCTGAGTAAAATGTACAGACAGATTCTTGTAGATCACAAGGATCGTGACTTACAGAGAATATTTTGGAGAGACTCTCCTTCAGACCCTATAGTAGAATATCAATTAAACACCGTTACATATGGTACTGCCCCAGCTTCCTTCTTAGCCACTCGTGTGCTAAAGGAGCTCGCCCTCACTGATGGCACAGCTTTTCCAGCTGCCACTCAGATTGTTTTAAACGACTTCTATGTTGATGATTGTATCTCGGGATGTGATTCCGAGCATGACGCACTCATTCTGTATGATGAATTGACCCTTCTTTTGAGATTAGGTGGTTTTGAACTGTGTAAGTGGAGTTCAAACTCCATGACTCTAATAGATAACATTCCTCTTGTTCATCAAGAGAAACAACAACTCCGTAGTTTCGGCGATGGTGAAGAAACAGTCGCCAGAACGCTAGGACTTTATTGGCAACCTATCGATGACTTGTTACGGATTCAGTCACCTATCGTGAGCTGTGACACTTACTTTTACTAAGCGTTCATTTTTGTCCATTGTTGCCTCTATCTTTGACCCCTTGGGTTTAGTGTCACCTATTGTAGTTGCTTGTAAGATTCTCTTCCAAGATTTGTGGATTCACAAACTCGGTTGGGATGACCCCCTTCCAATGGAAATCACGCAAGCTTGGCTGAATGTTTATAGCAATTTACCTGCGATTTCTGAGATTTCTACTCCACGTTTGATTAAGCCTGCTTCAGAAATCAAATCTATGCGACTTCATGGCTTTTGCGACAGCAGTCAGCAGGCCTATGGAGCTTGTCTCTATTTATTGTCAATTTATACCTACGGCGTCGTCACTTCCCTCTCCAGTCATGCTTTCGTTG
The DNA here is from genome assembly GCA_946902985.2 of Meconema thalassinum. NCBI lineage: Eukaryota > Metazoa > Arthropoda > Insecta > Orthoptera > Tettigoniidae > Meconema > Meconema thalassinum. The sequence continues at coordinate 426,924,966 of OX336388.2, read as the reverse complement.
TAGCCTTTACTCGCTTCTGCAGTAGAAGGGGCGTTCCCGCTCAAGTGTATTCCGACAATGGTACCAACTTTCAAGGCGCACAGTCTGACCTTGCTGATCTTGGTACGTTGCTCTCCTCTGCAGATTTTCAATCTGTTGTTCAAGATTCTACGTCATCGCTACTAATTCAGTGGCACTTCATTCCTCCTAGTTCTCCGCACTTTGGTGGAATTTGGGAGGCAAACATCAAATCGTTGAAATCTCATTTAATAAGAATCATGAAGGCTCAAGTACTTACGTATGAAGAATTGACCACTCTCGTGGTGCAAATTGAAGCCATTCTAAATTCTAGACCCATTTCGCCTATGACTGAGGATCCTACTGACTTGTGCTATCTCTCGCCAGGTCACTTTCTTGTTGGACGACCTTTGAATGCCTTGCCCATTCCTGACGCTTCTGAAGTGCCCATCAATAGGTTGTCTAGATGGCAATTACTTCAACAGATTATGACTTCATTGTGGCGTAAATGGTCCACAGATCATTTACTCTCCCTTCAACAACGTCGCAAGTGGAACCGTATGTCTCCTAACCTCAAGGTTGGCACGCTTGTGCTTATTATGGACGACAATGTTTCTCCTACTTACTGGCGACATGGACGTATTCTTGAGGTTCATTGTGGTAAGGACGGCCTAGCTCGTGTGGTCTCTCTACATACCACCTCTGGACTGTTGAAACGTCCCATCGTCAAGGTGTCTCCCTTGTTGCCGCAGAACTAAACACTCTTGTATTTTCATAAACAACCTGCCTGTTGTTTCTGTGCGGGCAATATGGTTCGGCCACTGTCTTGGCAAACCAGTTTTTGTGTTTCCCCATTTGTTTCCACTCTGTGTGGTTGTACATATCTGTATTATTTGTCTTCATTGCATTTATTCATTGTCAGGTTGGTTTTGTTTCTGTTGATTAGTTGTCATGATTTATTTGTTTTGATTGCATGTAGTATTCCCACTGCCGTGTTTCCAGTAGGATATTTTGGCTTAGAAGGTAATTTTGTATTCTAAGTTGGCCACATTGATTCTTCTTTAACTTGTTTGAACTCTCTACTGTGATTGGCTGCTTCCAGCCTATCAGAGGCCTCCTTGCTGCTTGTAGCGACCAATCACGTGTTTCTTCTTCGTTGTTCTCTAAGTGTGTGGCCATGACACAATGCTGCGCTTCAACGCTGGTTGTGATATATCAACAAGTATCCAGCTAATCATTTCTATAATTGGTGCTATCTTCATAGTAACCGTGCTTAGCAATCATGTCCTATGTACATGATTCATATTTTGTTAGGGCAGTGACATTACGGTGATTTTCGATCATCATCACCATGCTTGATGTTGATACGCGTCATGTCGACGAATTCTTCAATCCGCGGCGTCGGATAGTTTGTTAATGTGTTTACTTCTATCTTCATTTACTGCCTAACAATTTGTCTTCACGCGTATGAATAATGATGATGCTTCGTGTGATAAGTAATTCATCGTGTCTGGAAGCATGTTACAAGGCCAGGCATCATCACTAATTGGAGGTTGACGCTAGGCTAAACTGCTTTACTATTGTGACAATACCGCGCGATTGGCATATCCCGGTATTTGTATGATAGCAACTACTTTGACTTCCTGCAACATCACTGGAATGGAAGTTGACGCTGGGTTTAACTACTTTACTATTGTGACAATACCGTGCGATTGGCATATCCCGGTATTTGTATGACAGCAACTACTTTGACTTCCTGCGTTTCACACATAATTTGTTTTATTAACAATTCATTTTGGGCTTACAGTATCGGCGCATCACTGTAAGTCAGTCCTGGTTCGACGACACATTCTCGTTCCATGCGACCTGTTTTTTCATTATTTGTTGCAACTCCACTTGTGTTGCATATTTAAATTATATCATTCTTTGGAACCGCCGTGTATTGCATGCCGTTCTATGATGTACTGATCTGCAGCTACGTTCAAGACAATATGTGTGTTTTAGGCTCAAGACGTAACGTGTGTTAATTCTTAATGAGTGTTTCTTCAATTGTGTAAATTTGTGCTAGTGTTTCTCATATGTTTATGTGCCACCTATTTGATAATATATCTTATTATTAGTTAGTGGTGGTGTCGTGTCCTTTATGCCTTCCTGGACTTCCTTATTTAGTGACAATAATATTGTCTGGTCCTCCACATGTTTGCTAAATTGTCAAGCGACCTTTGTAAAGTCAACTCTTTGTATTATCACATCATTATCTAATGCTTTGGCCAACAAATTTTTATACATTGTCCACTATTACCAGAATACTCTTGGTGGGTTGTTGACTTCCCGCGTTGGCCAATACAATACTAAAGATTGACAACTCTCATTCCAGATATTAATCAATCTCCATAACAGCGATACACGGCGCGTCAACAAACCTAACTCATTCTCAATTCCTTAGCCTCCCATCTCCCACAACCCCAACCGCCACCTTTTCCCAAGCACGTCACTAACACTCATCTGTAAGAGACTTCGCAAGGCGCATCCGGTTTGTTTTTGTTCACGCCCTGCGCACTGCAGTTCTTGGCGGCGCGTGACGCGGCCACAAATTTTCTCCGCCTTGACGTTTGCCAAGAGCAACGAGGGGACTGGAGTGGTCCCGCGATGACGCAGTGGGGACAGCGGACCGCAGCACCGGCCCAATTCAGGAGTTCTGATGCGCCCAGGCCTTAGTGATCCAATATGAGTATCTTCATTGGAGCGTCGAGCGAGATTGTAAATAATTATTATTTCATTATTCTTTATTCTTCATGTGTTTTGTATGAGCTTATACTTGGAAAGTTTTTCCTTTGTGAAGTTTTGTTGGACAGGCTGAGGAAGGGGAAGTATTAGCACCCGAAACTAGTACCTGTAAGTAATAGAAATAAACAGTATTGAAGGCGGAAAATCTATTATTCTTTCAAAGATATAGTTACGTCAATACGGACCTGAATAATCGACATTATGAATCAAACGGCATGCCAGGCAAAGAGGTTACGCTTCAAATACTAAGATCTCAAACTGAAGCTTTCCAATGTAATTAAGGACATAGATTTCATGAAGAAATGTAGGAATAATAAATTAGCACCGAGACATCGAGCAACTTTTCAACGTAAAAAGTTCAATAATGATTACGAATGTAGGACTCAAGAAATTGTCAATCACAGTATCATTCAGCGAGAATTAAAATTCCTCTACATCAAAAAGAATCACATTAACAATAAACTCTACCGCACCCACTTATTAGCAGCTAATATGTCCAAAGATAAAGAATGGGATGATTTCATGATCCAGTTACACCAAACTTTGCAATACCAAATCAGCAAAAAAAAAAACGGCAACATTAGAAAAGAAATTTGATAACCTCATTAGGAGTAACCAGGAGGAATCTAATGTACGACCCGTCATAAAACACATTTTCCCAAAACCAATAAACAATCTGACAGACACCGTATTCAACCAATCCGAATTATAAATTCTAGAAAAAGGCATGAAGGATAATTGGATATCTAACTATAATGCACACAACCTAACCAAACTGACAGCTGAATCGGAGGCAGCTATTAAACGACTGCCTCAAGATGAACAAAATGGAGCACGGCATGAAGTCAACAAGAAAATCAAGAAAATTATTCAACATAAGAAGGAACATAGAATGGATTTACAACTTCAAAGAGATTGCAAAAGTTTATCAACCAAAATAGAACAGAACCAGTTAATCCTAACTAAAGCAGACAAAGGCAACCCCACAGTCATTATTAAGAAGAATGATTATATTAATAAAACAGAAGATTTCCTTACTAATCCCAACTTTGAGGTAAATCAAAAAGACCTCACCTAATGTTTACAAAGGAAACTTAAACGGCCCCTGAAAAACACCTTATTCATCCATGATGAAAAACAAAAATACAAAATGGTCAATATGAACCCTATATTACCAACATTAAGAGCACTACCTAAAATATATAAAGATAACATTCCTATCAGACCAATAGTCAATTTCAGAAATAGTCCGACGTACAAACTCGCTCAATTTGCTCATTCATTTCTTAAATCACATTACAAACTCAAGGCTAATGCATCCTTTAAAAATTCGATACATTTCTGTGAATTAACTAGTAAACTAAAACTTACCAGAACGCATTCTTTACACACTATATACATAAAAGACATGTACACAAGCATACCGATTGCCGTCTCCATTGATATTATTGAGAACAACTTGAAGAATAATAGTGATTTAACACAAGTTGAGATCTCTGAATTTTTGAACATCTTAACATTCATCCTAAATAACAACCAATTTAGTTTTAATGAGAAAATCTATAAACAAAAAGAAGGCCTCCCCATGGGTTCTCCTTGATCAGGAATAGTAGCTAACATATTCTTAGATAATCTGGAATACGAATCAATCATTAACAAAAAGGATGGTTTGTTCTTTTGGGGAGGATATGTTGACGTTTTCGTAATCCTTGACAACTCTAAAACGAAAATAAAACAACTTTTGCAATATTTGAACCAAATAAACAGCAACATTAAATTCCCGTCAGATAATGAAATAAACAGTTCCATAAATTACCTTGATCTACTAGTCATGCATGATAAAGATCACCTGCGCTATCAAATATTCAGGAAACCAACTCAAACCAGTACTGTAATTAGGCAAGATTCTAATCATCCAGCTTCCCATAAAAGAGCAGCACTCGCATGTTTCGTCAATAGAGCGTTGAACGTCCCACTATCTGACGTAGATTATGGTAAAGAAGTTTCAATAATTCACCAAATTGCCGAAGCTAATGGATTCAATAGTCAATATGTTAACAATATAATTAACAAAATTAAGAACAAATCAGTTTCCAGATTAGCAAAAGAAGACAAAGAACCTTCCACATACGCAGCGTTCACTTTTGTGAACCAATCCACATACAATGTTACTAGTGTACTAAAAAATATAAAATAAAAACAGCGTTCAGAACCAATAACACTAATCATAATAAATTTTTCAACTCACATATTCTCAACAAAACCAACAAATACAACAATTCAGGTGTCTATAGGATTAAATGTAACGAGTGTAATGCCGATTACGTGGGACAAACGGGGAGAGGGTTCAACACCAGATTTTTGGAACATGTCAATGCCATCAAACATAATAAATTTTCAGCGATGTGCAACCACATGGCAGAAACTGGGCATAAATTCACAACCATAGACAATGACTTCGAAATTTTACATCAAGAAAATAAAGGCACGCTCATGAATATTTTGGAACAAATAGAAATTGATAAAGCACAGAGATTCAACCCTTCACACAATATTAATGAAATAATATTTGAAACCAGCATTTTATACAGAACATTAATAGACGAATTATATTGTAATAGATAAAATTCCCGCTATATTCCACTATTCATACCCATCATTTTTCATAACATACTAAAGATTGACAACTCTCATTCTACGTATTAATCAATCTCCATAACAGCGACACACGGCGCGGCGCGTCAACAAACCTCACTCATTCTCATTTCCTTAGCCTCCCATCACCCACAACCCCAACCGCCACCTTTTCCCAAGCACGTCACTAACACTCATCTGTAAGAGACTTCGCAAGGCGCATCCGGTTTGTTTTTGTTCACGCCCTGCGCACTGCAGTTCTTGGCGGCGCGTGACGTGGCCACAAATTTTCTCTGCCTTGACGTTTGCCAAGAGCAACAAGGGGACTGGAGTGGTCCTGCGATGACGCAGTGGGTACAGTGGACCGCAGCACCGGCCCAATTTGGGAGTTCTGATGCGCCCAGGCCTTAGTGATCCAATATGAGTATCTTCTTTGGAGCGTCGAGCGGGATTGTAAATAATTATTATTTCATTATTCTTTATTCTTCATGTGTTTTGTATGAGCTTATACATGGAAAGTTTTTTCCTTTGTGAAGTTTTGTTGGACAGGCTGAGGAAGGGGGAGTATTAGCCCCCGAAACTAGTACCTGTAAGTAATAGAAATAAACAGCATTGAAGGCGGAAAATCTATTATTCTTTCAAAGTTACAGGATTCTCTTGTTGAGAATTAGTGTGTCTCCTGTCTAATCGTGGTGTTTTGGTGTCAAGCTCGAAGTCGAGCATGGTTAAATTTCACGAGCAGTTATGCACATGTTGTAAGGTCGGCGCCGTGATTCCCGCTGTTCCTATGCTGTGGTTGGGAGTTCACAGTGGATCACGAGGAGAATTGAGTACCGCAATGCTACGTAGTCTGTTATTTATAAGTGGGTTGATGCACTTCTCGCTCCCCGTACGCTTTTAAATATGTGGTCATGGGAGAAGTGGTGAGTTGGTTTCTGAATGTTGCATGATGGGTACCCAATCACCTTTGACAGGATTCCTGCAGTCCTCGTAGTCACAAGTTTGTGATCGGGCCTGGGTTTTATGATTTTACGCAACTGGCATCGATCTCGGTCCGTTTGATAAAATTCCCGCAGGCAAGTCGTGCGGTCAGCCGGCGTTTTGAGGATGAACGTTCAAAGTAGGTATCGAATTTTAAAAATTATTCTGAGAGGATTGCACGAATAATACAAGAGGGCACATTTTCTTTCGAATTCGAATCAAGAATTATACAAGTTTTTGGGATAACCGGTTAGATTATATATCTGATGGAAGCAAAGTTCGAAGAAAAAATCTACATATAACGGAATTTCAAATAACCATACTGGATGTTGCTAAGTTACTATACCGATAGATTTTTAAAATAGGCTATATGTATTTTGAAGCTCTCTCGAGATTTTTTTCGAAACGGTATCATTTCACAACTTTGCGATATTAAATTACCATATTTAGCAAGATTGCGATATTAAATTATTTCACAAGATTGCGATATTAAATTATTTCGCGTTATTTCAAGACTTCAATTTGAGATAGTCTCCAAATTAGAGGTCAATACAGAAATGAGAGGTTTCTCTCGAGTTTCAAAAGTTTTTGAGAATAAAAGTCCCGCGAAAAGTCAGGTTTCCTAATACAGTACAACTTCTGTATTCCGTCACCTTTGTGACTGAGGGTATGGTCGGAACCTAAAAAAGGTCGGATTATCAGAAAGTACAGAAAAATACGGATTTACATTAAAATAAACAATCTCTGAACTCAAGATATCGGGATTCCTTTCATTCTTTCTTTCTTTCTTTCTTTCTTGGTGGACCCACATCTAAAATATGTTGTCAAGCAGTTCAAGTTTAGGCTTTTTCAATGTATTGTGATTCCATAACAACGTTTTCACCATCTATCGTCACTGTACATGATTCAATGTCTTTCCCATTTCTTCTACAATCTTTAATTTTCGTAACGCCTACATAGTGCTCCTTGGCAATTTTTTGGAGTGATTCCATTTTGTCCAGTCATCCTAGCACTTCTAATTATTCATTTAATGAAAGAGTAACGTGTTTACGTTTCACTCCTGACATGTTGAAAAAAAAAAAAAAAAAAAAAAAAACTCACAATTGTGCAGTACACACAATGCACATAAAACAAATTACTGTACAGCACTGTAACGAACACACAAGAACAATGTCGTAAAACTAACGAACAGTAAGCCAGTAAGCACTAAAAACATCACAGTGCACTACGTACTGTACAAAACACGAACGACAAAAACGATAGGAGAGAATGACAGAGCACTAAAACGGACAAGCGATAAGAAGTACCTATAAACAACAATGGTGCGACGGGTAATGAGTCACCGCCACGAGTTGGGACAAGTTTGGCTTGAGCACGGTTGGATCAACCGGAGCGACGGACTAGCCGAGGGCGGACAAGAGGGGTTCTACTGTAATACAGAAAAATATTTCATACAATACTAAAAACCCTTCTTGATGGACCACTTAAGGTATTCTCCGTATGCATTTCCTTGAGGTCGGGCTCGTGGAAATATAGCTTACGCAATCGGCGCCGCTTGGGTAAAACTAGCTCCATCACAGCTGAGCCTAGCAGCGAGAGTTTAAATTATTTAAACCGACCTCAGTGAATTTTCGTTACCTCCAACTAAACAGACATAAAAATTAGCTACTTTTCGTTACTTGTTTGTAAAATTAGTTACTTTCTCGTTAATTTCGTTACTTTTCGTTACCGGTAGACACCCCGAAACATCGAGTAATTTCATCAGAAAATAGCTGACAACACTCAAGAATACCATCCAAAACGGCCTGAGAGCAAGAGGGTTAAGGGGACCTTAAGCATGCCAGTAAATCTACTGACACAAGTCAGTACGAAGTTCATCATCCTAAAATACCACCGACTGTGCCAAGATTCAATCCTGCACCTAAGACATGGGGAGCGAGATCCTTACCGTAGCATCATGCAGCCAACCAAAAATAATACATAGACATATAATAATTATAGCGTGTTAAACAACAAACACCACCCCCACTACCCGCCCTTCACCATAGCAGTGAGCGCCTTTCCTGTGAACCATTACAAAAATTCTGAACACTGTGTGATTGTGATTTTTCTGAAGTCACTGCTTTCCATCAGTTTTAAGCAATTAAAATGGCATAAACACAGAAGTTTTAATGAGATTCCTAGAAATATGCACTAACCTCTCACTATCAGAACCTTTGACAAGCACCCATGGCTGCTGTGATTGCATATATTGGTTACCATGTCGACTGATGCTCAGGATGTGACGGATACCATCTCGCAGTCGAGCACGCTCCAAGGCTGTGGAGTATGCCTTCAACTCCCGAGTAACAAGTGCCAGGAATGTCAGATCTGTTGTATTTGGAGACATGGTAGGGACCTGACTACCAAAGAATTTCTCTGCAAACATCAGAGCCCTGAAAGAAAATAATGTTTAGAAAAGCATTATGAAATGGAAATATTGACATACTGTGTCATGAGTAAAGAACAAATGCTGATTGCCTATAACAAGCTCTAAAAATGGATTTATGGATAACTTATTTAAAGCGAATAAAAATAGACTTAATAGATATTTTATTGTATTACAGTTTATATTTCCAACAAAGGTAGCCAAAATGACATGCAAGGAAAGTGATCGAAGTATTAAAAAAAAAAAGAGGTAAAGAGAAAAAAAGTGGTGTTTAAAGGGAAAATAAAATTCAATTATGTTATTTTGTGAGAAAATTCATCTTAAATGATTTGGCATGTTAAAATTGTAATTTAGTCTGTAGAAGAAAAGAGAACACTTCATGGACAATTTTAGAAAGATAATAATTTATAATGTTGTGTACATGAGTAGCCCATTGAGTAAATAGTAAAAAATAATGTAATAGAATAAATAAACAAGCAATAAAAATTGATAATAAGTAAATAATAAATAATTAACAATAAATATATACTCCAGCAATCCTTTTAGGTTTTTGCAGTGTTTGTTGCGGGGGTTCACCTCCGTGCACCAAGTCTGACTCTTCAATGAACAATTGGTGTCCTGCCTGGCCCACCGCTGGGGTAGCATTTCATATATAAATATATAATATTGATTAAAATAAATAATAAATCAAACATAAACAATGAATATATAGGCCTACCACTTTAACTAGTTGTTCCAGTTATTAGGTTGTGTTGTATACTGTAGAGGAAAAAACTACCCACAGCTTGCAACTTTATTATTGTTCTCTGGGTGGATTAATAATAAAAAGTCTGTCTTTGCTCACAACAGCTGATAAGGGAAAAGTATCATGGGAATACACAATCAGTCAAGTTCGTGAAGAAAATATAAAATTTCTTGGTCTCTCGTGGAGTACCGTATGAGGGTTCTTAGCTTGTGGCGCACGGGCCATGAATTAATGGTACAGTACAGACAAAACTTTTATTTCAATACTATAGATTAATAATGCAGAGCATGCCAGCTGGTTAAGTCTTAAACCAAGCCCGACCACGCTGTTCCACCCATGATGATGATGATGATGATCATCATCACTGCCACCTTCCTGATATCTGTATTAAATGGAATTGAAGTAATATTTTTATCAGCTGTCTCACCTATTGATGAAGTTGCCCAGGTTGTTGAGCAGTTCGGAGTTGTTCTTGGTGGCCAGATCCACCCAACTAAAACTGGAGTCCTGAGACTCTGGTCGTACATACAGAAGATAAAAACGCCATACATCAGCAGGAATGCCTGTGTTCTGTGCATCTGTTCCAAAGACACCAACACCACGGCTCTTGGAGAACTTTCCATCCTCGTAGTTAAGGTATTCTGTGAAGATACACATTCATTTCATTTTGTTAGTTGTTTTATGGAAGGTGGCAGAATGGTTAGAATGTTGTGAAGTTATACTAATATATACAAACATGTTTTCTTCTTTTTTCTTTTGAGACTGTAAAGTAGTACATAGAATTCAGATAAGTTGAATAAGTAATTGTGTGAAAACTTATCCAGTTTGGAATGGTTGTAGAGATTTTGAAGGGAAATGTTGCTCAATGAACTCGGATGATCATTGCTTTAAGGGGCCTAAGATCTAAAAACAGCCTGAAATTGGAAGGAAACCTTGAATCAAATTCAATAATGTAATTCAGATTATATTTTAAAGTTTCTTTCCGAACACCTAAATACAGATTCATGGTAGGGAGTTTTTTTTAACACCGTATTTTACATCCATAACGATTTCCCTCCCCACAATATTCCCAAGAATAGGCAACAGTGTGCTACACATTGCTTAGCTTTATACCCTACATTCTTTGCTCTGATGTTCATTGGTAATTAATCTGTATGATGATTATTTTATGTTAAAAGTGTATTTATTTTGAAGTGGGTCACTTTTGAGGAATTCTGAGGTTTCCTTTGGGTGATTAGTAATATTGTCTGTGCGCCAGGAGAAGACAGTGCGACAAGCTGCGACAGGGAGTGGGAGTTTCGTCTGTGCGCATGCATAGACTATCTATTCCTGATCTAAATGTATAGGCGGTCAGTTGCTCCTACCTCCAGCACGGTGATGGTTGTTCATCTGGCTTAAACCGTGTATTATTCCCTTTCTACTCTCAATATTTTCACATGGCTTCATGCTTATTTTTAACAGAGTACAAATAAAGAAGAATGTGTTAAGTGAGTGAGGCATGTAATGTTTGACTTGATGTTTTCTGAATGCGCAGTACACAGTACGTGGGAAGGCACCTAAAGTTCAAACTCAGCTGACTTCTCCTGGAATGCTGACAACACCTACGATGTTTTTTGCGATTGTTTTGTTATCTCAGATAGGAGAGATGGCAGGAAGGTACTCTAAAGCCGTTCTAGCACGAGCTCTGGCTTGATGCACAAGAGGAGAAGTAGCTGATAAGGTGGGAGAGGTAGGAGGAGCAGTGACTCGAGGTCAGTGCACTCACATTGCTATTGACACTGACTGCTACTGTGCTCACTGGTCGGCCTGCCTGCAGGGAACGAATCCAATGGCCTATCACCACTCCACTTGAACCGCCGCCCGGTCGATGCACAGTGGTATAGCAAAGCTCTTGCTAGAACGGCTGATCTGTACTTGTAATGAAGACATAAAGGTTAAGTTAGAAATAAACATACTAGATGAAGCTGTTTGTATGAGCCAACTCAGATGATGGGGTCATTTGATGAGAATGGGGGAGCAGAGATTACCTAAGAGGTTAATGAGCTCGGCTGTAGAGGGTGAGAGAAGCAAAGGTAGACCTACGAGGCTATGGTTAGATTCAGTGTTGAATGATTTCAAAGTGATCCAATTTCAAAGTCAGAGAAGGCCACAGTTTGAACGTTTAATAGGGACCAGACTTGTTCGGAAACATAGGCTTGCAGACTAGACGTTGAATGGTAATGTTGATTCATTTGAGGGGCTTGGACATCGTGGTCATTTATTAGGGGAATGAGATGTTTTATTTGTGATAGAAATATCTGCAGACCCAGATTAATTAGCTAATACGTACTTCAGAATTTGTAAGCTAATCTGTATTATTGTGATCTCTGTAATAGTGTGCGTATTTGTTATTCAGGAGAGGACTGGGAAGGCGACGGCCTGGTCTTAAGTTAGTAACCATCCCGGCATTTGCCTGCAATAAAGGTGGGAAATCACAGAACACCATTTCCAGGATGGCCGAGGTGGGAATCGTACCCACCTCTTCTCAGTTTTGCCTCAACGAGGCACCCGCAGAACCGGGAATCGAACCCAGACTTCCGGAGCGAAAGCCATGAGGTGGTCTATCCAACATGAACTTGACTGAGAATGTTTGGAAGCTGGTGAAGAGGAACAAAGAAAGCAATCACAGAAAAAGTCCAGTTCATTGAGTAGATAATTTAGGTGTGCTATCATCACCCACAAATGCAGAAGATGGTACAAGCATGTATTAACAGTTTGCCAAGGCGAATGAAAGCATTAATAATTGCCCAAAACGTGCCTTGACAAAATATTACATGGTAGTTGGTTTAAGGTAGCTCTGTCATCAAACATATAGCATTTCAAAACAATACCGTACTCCGTGCGTATTCATCATCATCATCATCATTGCCCCTTATCCAGCTCCTGCCGGGTCGGGGTATTTATGGTACTTCTCCACTTTCCTCTTTCCTTCCACCATTCTTCTTCCACGATCTTGTCCCAGTCCAGATTTCTTTTTCTTACGCTGTTCTTCACTGAATCAATCCACCTTGTTCTTGGTCTTCCTCTTGCTCTCTTACCCTTGCACTTTGCCTCCAGCATCTGTCTTGGTATTCTATTTTCGTCCATCCTCTTTACATGTCCAAACCACCTTAGTTTATTCTTCTCAATTCTCTCATTTAGTTTTCCCATCCCAACTTCCTTCCTAACATCTTCATTCCTCACTCTGTCTTTCCTGGTCTTTCCTATCATACTTCTTAGGAATTTCATTTCACTGGCTTGGATTCTACTCTCTTGCCTGCTTGTCAGGGTTCAAGTCTCAGCTGCATAAGATAATATGGGAACATAGTATACTTTATACATTACCTCCTTGCTTTTCCTTGGTACTTCCTTATCCCAAACAAGTTTTCTTACACTTTGATAGAATGCATTGCTCTGCTGTACTCTCCTGCCAATCTCCATGTCCAACCTACCAGTTTGCATCAATTCACTTCCTAGGTATTTGAAAGTGTCCACAATTTCCAAACTCTGACTTCCAATTTTCACAGTGCCCTTTCCTTGTCTTTCCCCTCTTGTCATCACCATGGTCTTGCTTTTCTGTATACTGATTTTCAGGCCGTACTTCTGAATATTTTCGTTCAGTGCATCTAGTTGTTTTTGCACTTCTTCGGTGTTCCTTCCCCAGACCACAATATCATCTGCAAATAACAGTAACATCATTTCTTTATGTCCATATGCTTCCTTTGTTTCCTTTACAATTTCATCCATCACCATTATGAACAAGAGAGGTGACAGCACACTCCCCTGTCTTAGTCCAGTCTTGTTCCTAAACCAATCTGTCTTTTCAACTGGGGTCAGTACCCTGCTAACACAGTTGTACATTGCTTGCACATTTCCAACATTTCTCTTCCCAGTCTCTTCTTAACCATGGTTTCCCATACCTTCTCTCTGGGGACACTATCATATGCCTTTTCTAGATCTATGAAAGTCATGATCAAATCCTCTCCATATTCCCAGTTCTTTTCCATCACCTGCCTCAAGCTAAAGATTGGGTCCACTGTATACAGTATCTTCCACTCCTGAAGCCATACTGTTCCTCTTGCAACTCTCCTTCCACCTTTCTTCTCATTCCTCTTTCTAATATCCTCTCCAGTATTTTTACTATCTGTGATATGAGGGTGATCCCTCTATAGTTATCACACACCTTCTTGTCCCCCTTCTTAAACACTGGTATTATTAGCCCTTTCTTCCAGTCTTCTGGTACACATTTCCGTTTCCACACACACTTTAGCAGTCGATACAACCATTGCATACCAACAGGTCCAGCAGCCTTTATAATTTCTACACTGATTTCATCCACCCCTGTTGCTTTTCCCATCTTCATTTTCTGTACTGCTAATTCCACCTCCAGCATTGTTATATCATCTTCTGTTATAGAGTCGTCGGGTTGTGTCACTTCCATCTCACCAGTACAATTGCTCACATTCAATAGCTTATCGAAATACTCCTTCCATCGTCCCTTTATCTCTTCTGGGTGTGTTAACAACTCTCCATCTTCCTTTTTTGCTAGCTTTGTAGTAACTGTTTCTTTCCTCTTACTTCTTAGAAGTCCATACAGCACCCTTTTACTGCCACTTACATCTGTTTCCATTCTTCGTGTAAATTCTTCCCAACTTTTCTTCTTTTCTTCTCCTACCACTTTCTTACACCTCCGTTTGCTGTCGTGATACTTCCTCTTGCTTTCTTCTGTTTGATCTCGGTTCCATTCTTTCCATGCAGACTTCTTTTCTTTCACTGCTTTCCTCACTTCTTCATTCCACCACGGTGTCTCCTTCTCTTTCTCTCTTGTTGACGTCCTACCACAAGCACTCTCCGCTGCACCAACAAATGCCTTTTTAAAGTGGGACCATTCCTCTTCTATGTTTTCCACTTCAGTAACTGGGATTTGTTGCTTCAATCTCTCCTGAAAATCTTCCTGTACAGTTTTGTCTTTCAATTTCCATACTTTTATTTTACTTTCTCTGATCTCCTTTAGGTTTTCCAATTTTTCCCATCTAAATTTTGCCACCACAGCTCTATGGTCCTCATCAAATGCTTCTCCTGGTAAAGCTGTCACATCTATCAGCTTTCTGCGATTAGTCCTTTCCACCAGAAAGTAGTCAATTACTGATTTTGTTCTTCTATCGCCCCAACCATATCTCGTAATTTTCCTGCTGTTTTTCTTCCGAAACCATGAATTACCCACTATCTGTCCATTCCTTTCACAAAAGTTTACAAGTTCCTCTCCTTCCCGGTTCTTTTTCCCATATCCGTATGGTCCAATGACTTCTTCCTTTCCTTGTCTCTCGTTTCCGACTTGTGCATTCATATCTCCCATGATCACCACTTCTACATCAGAAATTACTCTTTCTATATCCTCCAGGAATACTTCAATATCTTCTTCTCTGTTTCCAGTCTGTGGTGCATACACTTGTATGAAGTCCATCACGTCATTTTTCATCTTCATTCTAATTTTCATTATTCTGTCACTCACACACTCGACCACTTCAACATACTCCTCCAGTTGTTTCGAGGTTATCAGTCCCACGCCATCTTTTGCCTCTTGGCCACCACTCCAGTATAATGTATATATTCTTTCCTCAATTTCTTCCTTCCTTTAACTTTCCATTTCACTTCACTCAGCCCCATCAATCCAACATTCTCCCTCTCCATGAAGTCTACCACCTCCTCCACCTTGCCTGTCAGGGTCATGCCATTCATGATTCCCACTTTCATTTCGGATACTGGTCGCCCATTTCTCACAGTTCCCCCAGTACCAAAAGAACTGCGCGTCACCTGCAGGGTACGCCCTAACCTTCTCCGAATCATTTGAAGTGCCATTTCCATTTTAGGCTATTATTACGATGGGGTCACCACTCCCAAAGGCATTTTATGAAGCTACTGCCAGCTATTATACAGGCCGCCCCTAACATGGGAAACAGACGCCCTTGCAGCCGCCCCTAACCTGGGAAACAGACGCTGCCAATTGATGCTGTACTCATACTATTCCCTGAGTACTGGGTTGCCTCTTCCGCAATCTCCACCGTTCCGAAGTCCATCTTCTCCGCTGCAGATTCCGTGCGTATTATCATTCATTATTAATCACTAATTTCAGAGAAATTAAATCTCTTCATTTACACAAATCAAAATAAACTATATAGCATTTTAGGTCTACCGAACAAGTAACATTGTTAAAAATTTGCAGTGTACAGTGAAACCCCTCAAATCCGAATTAATTGGGGCTGTATCCTGTTCGGATTTCAATTTGTTCGGATTAGCCAAAAAATATTCCTAACGTAATAACCAACCCTTGTTACGGTATAGGACTGACAATATGACTTATACCGAAGCTGCATCTGCTCATCATTGCATTGCGCTTCGTAAGACAACAAGCAGCAGCCTCGCCAAACTATATCATAATCAGGGTGTCTACCAACTCATCTTAAAAGAATTCCCTGATTATTCCCTGATTTTTCCAGAATTAATGAGAGAATTCCCTGAGTAAAGAATGCTAAACATTTGCCCGGGAACGGGAAGTGTGATGAAATGCACGCTATTTTTGATTGGTTTTAAGCGCTCTCCAGGAACAAGAAGCAAAATGTAATCCAGGAAAGCAAAAGGAAAATAGAATTAAGTTTTATGTTTTCTGTTCTCGGAAATTCCAGGATCCAAACAGATGTGAACAATGGCGGCACAAGGGAAACAGTTGTGAAAATAAATTTATTTCAATATGTGAACATGTTGTCCAGTAAAATAAGCAAGGTCTATTAAGTCATGCTACAGTAAATGCCTCCAATAAAAGGGACAAAGGGATGTTGAATACACACATCAAGGTGTCACCATATGAGTGGGATCATCTTAGACCAATATTTAATTTGTAAAACCTTTCATTACCATTGAAATCACTAATCTACGTCGCAGGTATGATATTCGGTAGCATAAGTCTGAATATAAGCCTATACAGTAATTTACACATATCCAAGGGACGAAGGGAGGCATATTCCAAGTTCTCACTCTGAATTAGGTCCACCTCGTCATGACAGATGTAATTGAGTAATCATTATCCAAGTCCCACTACAGCCACCCGGGTGTGGTTTACAAGCCTCCCCCACTCCTTTCGGTCCCTCCATTCTTACTGTTCCATCACTTCTGCCACATCCAACCCTGCTTCTCCAATGTCCTTCAAAATTTGGTCCAACCACCTTCTTCTCGGTCTTCCAACTGGTCTCTTTCCCTTGACTTCTCTTTCTAATTCCCTTTCTGCTACTCTTTCTTTACCCATTCTTTTTACATGGCATGTTAAAGATCTTTCCACTAATTACACCTGTGTGAAACTAAATTGGATAGGTTAAGAATGTAAACAACGCTCTTAGGTTGCTACGTTCGTTGCCAAGAGCCGACTGCGGTGGCGTCTAGTAGCTAGTTCTGAACTAGGCCTAGTAGTCGTTGACGGTGGCGTTTGGCGGCAAAAGTAGGAACTAGTTGAAAATTCAAAGTTGCAGTCCCTACTTGAATTTAAAAAAAACAGATACACACACTAATACAGTCATCACAATTAACACCGGTTATCAGACAAATTCTACACACACCCAAAGTACACGGGGCTATATGACCGCGTTGTCGCAGCCCCTAAACTAAGGAACCAACCAACCAACTTTTTACATGTCCGAACCAACGTAACCTTGCTTTCTGTATCTTCTGATTTGACGGTTCCATATTTAACTCTTCTCTCATTTCAATATTTTGAATTCTATCCCTCCTTGTCTTTTTAGCTGACGTCCTTAAAATTTTCATTTCTACTGCTTGTATCTAACTATTTTGCCTTTTATTCGTTACCAGTGTTTCCAGTCCATATGTTACAATTGGTATGAAATACTGTTTATATAATATTAATTTTTTCATTTCAGTAATTTATAAATACATTTAAATGAAAGAAATCATTATCAATGATGTTTCGACAGGCCAGAACACACCATTATCAGTCTAAAATAATTTAACCTAGTCTTATTTGATAATACAGGGCCGAGTTTGAAAGGTGTTACAAACACATTTCCTGGGCGCAATTAAAAACAAAATAGGACATAAGTTCTAGCCTAGCCAAGGAACGTAGGAGCAATAAATATGCATTTAAGGGCACTAGGCATATCCATCATATTACATAAACATCAAACATTTTCCTCGTTCCCGTTCCAGTGGTTAACCAGAGCCCCAGCAAGCTTCCCGTTCTCATTCCCAGGCCAATCGTGAACCAGCCTGAACATAACTGGCAGCATCTACAAGGTAAAGATACCAAGTGGACTTCAGATGATCACATTAACAACCTCATAGTGATCATGAGCTAGACAACAGCACAAGTGCTTGAGCTTCCGTTAAGCCTTTTGATCACTACAGTATAAAGTACAAGGTATCCCAAATGAAATATTCGTAAGCAGAGCGAGAGGTTATTTGCCTCGATGCACAAGAGTATACACAGATCGAATAGCACACGATATAATCGGGGATAGCACAACCACGTGTTTGAACGACTACGTATTTTAGGGGCTAAATCATATCAACAGCAGCACAAGAACACCCTGGAAAATATTGCACACCATAAGTTTTCACTATAGATTTAGCACACAATGGCACAAATGTTATATTTTTCGTAAACTTCAAACAGCACACTAAAGCATTAACAGTAGAACTACAGCAGACAATAATCAAAGAATACCGGGATAGAAAAGCCGCGCAAACAGTATTGTCAACCCAGGTCTAACACATGTTGCCCGGGCGCATGCTAACACTTGACAATACACATGGTAAAACCTCACTTCCTGTACCGAAAGCACTATCGAGACAATATACCTATCTGCGCTTTTGAAGCTTACACTGGGTAAACCGTTAAAAATGTCAATATACTATGAGTGTAAGAATTGTTCAGCATGGAAAGTTCTACAATAAAGTCCGCGAGAGCATATATCTATCTTCAATACATCGCCCACTATAAGTGTTTTTAGATTGGACGGGAGGGGGATTTGAGTTTCATGCACCTCGCCATTCTTAAATTACGTCTGACAAGAATTCGTTGTACATGCTATCTCCATGATAATATAATTAATAGTCCAGTCAGTGATTTCAACCCATCATACAGAGACGTAAAACGGATATAGGCCTAGGTCGTAGTTCATCGACATCGGGAAAAAAAAAAAAAAAAAAAAAAAAAACGCTTGTCACGTAATGCATTCATAACTGTTTCCGGGCGAAGCTAGTATATTATACTCTGTAAGCTGCCAGAATAGGATTGACAGTTCTCATCTCGCCATGTGGTCTGAGAACGAGATTGCCAAACTGTACAAGCCAGAGATAAAGCTGACCAGGCACTGAGGCACGTGGGCGGTAATATTGCAACGCAGAGTATTGTGACATCAACTATGCGAAGAGGGATTGGTCAAGAGGCAGAGCGGTGATGACTGACGTGGAATTTCCGCTGAAATGTCAATCCTATTCAGGCAGCTCACATAGTATATATATAAACAATGAAAATGAAAATCCACAGCCTGCTTCCAGTCTTCGACCGGGTCAGGAATGGAATGAATGAAGCCCCCATCTAGCGGCGAGGATATGAACTGTGCCGGCTGCCGAGGCCTGACGCACTCCTCTGGGACAATGATTAAATGAATGACAGATGAAATGAAATGATAGTGGAGAGTGTTGCTGGAATGAAATGTTGACAGGGAAAACCGGAGTACCCGGAGAAAAACCTGTCTGCCTCCGTTTTGTCCAGCACAGATCTCACATGGAGTGACCGGGATTTGAACCACGGACCCAGCGGTGAGAGGCCGGCGTGCTGCCGCCTAAGCCACGGAGGCTTCATATATAAACAATACTGAATTTAAAATATTTTGTCGCCAAAGTTGCTACATCTACCGACAAAATCGCTAAATTGGCAATACTGATCACAACAAACAAAATGATCAAGGCCCAATAAAATGGCATAGTTGGCTCCTGCGCAGAAAGCGAACGGAAAAGTTGCCACATCATACGTTCAGTTGACCTTGAGAAGGCACTGCTCACTGGCTGAGCACTGTCATCAGGGTGTCTATTGTAAGGATGAAGTAAAAATTAGTTACTTTTTAGTTACCTTTTAGTCAATTTTAGTTACCTTTGAATTCAAGATACGTCTGTGGTCTGCAAGCAAAGAGGCTCATCACGCGGTGAAGATAAACAACAATGAACTGTGTTTAAAGCTGTAAATAAAATAAATAATAAAAAAATACTAGATATTAATTATCAAATTAGTTGTTTCAGCTAATATGTCGTCTTGTGCACAATACGTTGTTTTAATATCAATAGGTTGCTCTGCTCATTACCGTTTGGCGAGATTTTCTTTGTCCCCGCGGTAGATCACGAAGAATTGTATGCGACGTTACGTGATCGTCACCGAATTCTGACTTTGCAGTCAAGTACGGAGAAATATCGAGATGTTACACAAACGGCGCTGGTCTCACCCGTTTGACGAGATTCCCGCAGTTTTCACGATAGAACACGGAGAAAAATCGCGATTTAGATAAACGGTGTCACTTTTGGTCATTCGACGAGATTTCCATTGTCCTTGAGGTCGGGCACGAGAAAAATATAGCATTATTACTCAATCGGCGCCACTTGCTGTCCGTTTGACAAGAATCCAGTTGTCCCAGTCATTGAAGGTGGAGAAATATCGCGATATAACGCAATCGCTGCCGCTCTCGGCCGTTTTACGAGATTCACGTTGTCCTCGCAATATTATGCAATCGGCGCTGCATCCAGCCGTTCAACGATTGCCTGCCTATCTGCCCTGACAGAATGGTGGAGGCAAGCTCAAGGTTAGGTATGGTTAACATTTACGAGTAGTAATGGACATGTTGTATGGTCGGCGCCATGATTCCCGCTGTCCCTATGCTGTGGTTGGGAGTTCATAAGTTCAGGGTGGATCACGAGGGAAAATTAGTATCGCGATGCAGCGTAGGCAGTCATTTCTAAGTGGGTTGATGCACTTCTCGCTCCCCGCACGCTTTTAAGTATACGGTCATGGTAAAAGTGGCGAGTAGGTTTCGGAATGTTTCGTGATGGGTGCCCAATCACCTTTGACAGGATTCCCGCAGTCCTCGTGGTCACAAGTTCACGATAGGAGACGGGATTTATCATTTTACGCAACTGACGTCTATCTCGGTCCATTTGACGAGATTCGCGCAGGCAAGTCATGAGGTCAGCCAGTCATCTTGAGGATGTGATTTGGAGGATGAACGTTCGAAGTAGGTACCCTATCGAATATTACGAA